>CM060688.1:75542343-76904843 GCA_030686995.1 Artemisia argyi
TGTAATCGACAATTACAAGATAATCGACCTTGTAATCGGCTATTACACGCTACATGGTGATCAACCGTCTCACTACCGACTCACGATTTTTGCAACATTGATTTATAGTGATGTAAGATTTATAATAACATTTAATATTAGACATAGATACTTTAAACCTTATGATTTGATTTTTGACATTTCTTCTTACTATGGATGGAAAGATTGTTGGTTTGGTGGAGGTAATCTATGAAAATAGAGATGTTTCTTCTACTTTTAACATTTTTTTCCCGGTAATTCATAAAATTTTAATGATCAAAATAAAAGTGTCGAGTGCGTGGTTGTAAAAGTGACACAAGAGTGTGAAGTGTGTGGTTGTGAACCTGCCATGTTTAATATATACTACATGTTTTTTAAGCATTACAAAATGTACACATTTAAATGCTTTTACTCATTTATTTTCTATAATATGCTATGTTTAATATATACTACATGTAATGGAAGACTCTCTTTTAAAAGTTCTACTCGTAAGTTGTAACTAATGTGTTTTTTAAGCATTACAAAAACATTTAAATGTTTTTACTCATTTATTTCCTATAATATTTTAGTTGTTATATTTTTCAAATTAATATAATTTTCAATGCAAAAATACACATATAAATGAATAGAAGTTCACAATGCATATTAAATTACAACGTCCGCAATTTATTATAAATAGTAAGAGTGTCTTGATAACCGATCTACATGATCTGCACTTTCTGACTCGAAATTACAACACTTCTTTAACCTCATACCTCAATAACATTACTAACTAACATCTCTATATTACCACAACATCGCGGGAATTCTTTATAGTTTTTATCTGGATTAGTTTGATATTGCCCATCACTTTGCTTAATGTACTCAATCGTAATATTTTCCCTATTTGTAATGTAATTGTAACGCAAAAGATAAAATTGAAAATCATCTTTTCCGAAAATTATATTATATGGTACCCGCCGTCTTAATGTATGAGTACCCTACTATTACTAATAAACAAATTAAAGATGTTTTACCTTTTTTACTCTTCATTTTACAAGTTTTGCTAATTGATATTAAGAGGAAATTACTATTCATTCCAAGAGTTTGCAGTTTTGCTAATTGATATCGAGGGAAAGTTAGAATTTTGACCTCTAAGGGTTTACAAGCTTAAGCTCTACAAGCTTTCACAATCTCTTTGTCAAGCTTGTGAGATATTTTAACAAGCTTGTGTCCAAATCCAGTTTAATGTTGGTTTCGAAGTTCATCTAGCTCTCAGTTTAACGAAATCATGGAAAGCACGGGCGGAAGATTTATAGGTGCCCCCCCCCCCCCCCTAAATTTTTGCTCACAGCTTAATTCTACATATAGGTAACGAACTTTCTAAAATTTTCAATGTTAGTTATTTTACCCTAAAAATACCAAGTTAGGTAACCAAACTTTAATGTTTGTTCAATATTAGGTAATATTGGGTATTTTTGCAACTGGTGACATGCTAAACCGTTTACCATTGTACCACTTCAATTTTTATTATATTTTTTAAAGTAAAATTACTAAAATATCCTCATCTTCAACCTAAAAAAACAGATTACCAATTTGTTTAACCAGTAGATTAATAAAATACCCTCATCTTCAACCTCACGCCTTATCCTTTACATCATATTACCAAAACCGACATCCAGATTCACAAAAAAAAAAAAAAAAAAAAAAAAAAAAAAAAAAAAAAAAAAAAAAAAAAAACACACACACACAAAATACTCTAAAAAACAGATCGAGAACCATATCCAATACACAAATCACAAATCAAGATCTATTCACAAACACAAATCTCAAAAAATTGATGAACAAATCGTATCATCAATTAAAAAGGGATAAAACCCGATCGATCTACAAACACATAACAAAACCGTAGCATCCTAAAATCTTGGAATTATGAGAAAAAGTCAAAGTTTCTAATAAAAAGAAACGTGTAAAGCTACAGTTTTTTACTTAGTCTCTTAGTTTGTTTGCTACTATTCTTTTCTCTAGTAGAATTCATTTCGTTTATAATAATTTGACTAGATATGAATGTATAAAGCTTTCAAAGAGTTCAAGAAAATAGTTGTCAATTGATACTTTATTTAAACAGTATTGGTAGTTTACTTGTTTTATTTTTCATCAAGTATATTCTTCTAATAAGAATGTTACATTTTATTCTCGGACTTAGTACCAAATGCTTGGCAATCCTTGGTAGAGCTTATTTATGATTTCGTGCTGAACCTGGTAAACGAACCCCCCCCCCCCCCCACCCCCCCCCCCCCAATCACTCAAACTCCGCCACTGATGGAAAGTGCGTGATTCTCAAGCTGGATTTTAAAGAAGCTTTTGGTATGTTATAATGATCCAACACTAGTTCGAATTCAGATTTAGGTAGAGTGACAAATATAATAGAAAGCATACATGATCAATCAAGAAGAGATACAAGAATATTACATTACTTTTAGTGAAGGGTACACCATCACCTCTAGCCACATAATCGATCGAATCGGCCAATCCAAGTGTTTCTTCTTCCCCATTTGTAGCAACCTGTTGATCGATCATGAAAAACGTCTAGAAAAAAGAAGGATCGAGTTTGCTTGTTAAGAACATATTCGACCATGAATTAAAATTCAAGCATTTCTAAATCTTTTATATAATAAAAGAATTACATTATTTCGGAGTGTTTTTGCAAAACCGGAAAATAAATTGGACCAATAGGAGAGCTCAAGTTTGACATATAAGCGAAATCAAGCAATATTATTGGCTAATAAAAGGTCAAAATTGAATTGATTTTGGTTAAACTTTAATAAATTTGACGGAGAATTTAATTAAGAAAAAAAAACACATAAAAATATAAGTGTCAAATTTATAAAAACAAAAACTTACAAAAAAATGAGGTAATTAATAAAACTTTAGTGGTTGAATCTTAAATATATTATATAAAGTTAAGTGTAAAATTATAAGTCTCTATATTTTTTAATAACTTTAGATAATAAACAAATAGACCCATACACTTTATACCCCTTATACTTTATAATATGAACTTTGTTTACAATTACATAAGTATTAGTATTAGTTTGAGACTTTTATCAATTAGAATATAAAATTTTGTTAATATACGAATTATTTTTATATACTTTTAATATTTTTAAAATAAATATTAGTTTAATTTTTTTTTACTATATACGTCAAATAATAATTCATGTTATCATATTTAAAAGTTTAATATATGTTTACACGGGTTTGAATATTAAATACGGCAAAATTATTATTAACGGTAATATAAATATCAAATGCTAAACACGAGTTACTGTGATATGAAAATAAATATATGTGATTGTACTTATAACAACGACTCATGTAATTATTATTTAAAGTTTGTATATGGATATCCGGAAAAATATTTTCGAAAAATTTTACGGAGCATATTTTAACTTAATCAATGCTCATTATGTGTTACTAAACTCGCATATTTTGTACAACATGAAATGAATAGTTAAACAATAACAACAATATCAATCTCAACATCAACATCTATGTCAGTTGAACAAAGTGAAAGCTTTTATCCAATATTTTTTTTTATAAAATATTAATAAATATTGATACATAATGAAAGACTCATGCATATTTATTAGTTGTACTTATTTCACAATTTTTATGGGTTAATTCTTATTTGTCTATGTAGTAAACTAAAATTTTAAAATAAATTTGATTTATGTGTAAATACCGTGAGTGCACGGGACTTATACTTATAACTAGTTCTAACGAATACAATCATATTTAGGTAATTTTCGGACAATTTTCATATAAGGTATGGTATACAAACAACATTAAGAATTTCAAACCTTTTTAGGGTATGTTTGGCGAAAGTAACTGTTGCTGGAACTGGTGCTGGTGCTGGTGCTGGAGATTATAAAAAGGGATTATTTTTATAAGCTACATGAAGTAACCTTTGGTTTTAAGAGATTATGAAAGATTATTTTTTTTTTTAGAATCTCTTATAAGCTATGTCTGTCAAACAAAGATTATTTTTTAATTAGTTTATTTTTTGAAAAAATAAGCACAATCTCTCAACAACCTTGTGTGTGAAACATAGCTATACATGTTGCAAGCAAAACGTCTTTCAACCAACTAATTCAATTCATGTCGGGTTCAGAAGTCTCATTAGTCTAGTATTATACTTAATCGCTTGAAAACATCTCAAATACATACTGAGATTTCATCATAAACATTCTGTATGTTCAACTAATGTCTGATTCTACTTTTTACAAGAATAGTACAGTATTTAAAAACCATTTATGGAATAGTTTGAAAAATGTTTTTATCAATTTTAAAATCGCAAAATCATTTCTATTTATATCCAAACACACCCTTGTACCTCATCTCAGTCATGGTTTAAAGCTAGATTTTACCTTAACGTACGTGATGAATAGATGTTAAAACCTTATAAATACGTACTCGACATTAAAAACACACCTGCTACTTGGCCATTTTACTTGATCTATAAGTGGATTGCATTATCTTGGATACTTTATATGTGCATTTGATCCATGAACCAGCACCCAAATTTTACTAAAAGTTAAATGGAGTAGAAGATATACTATTAATAACTTTGTAGAAGTATTTGTGAACGCTTTAATCGCATAATTATAGAATAGAAAAACTGATACATACTTGTTAGCCGTTTTACAAAAAGTGACTTTCTGTTTTGCCACGCCTAAATTCTTTAAGTTAATACTCCGTATGTTGGTAAAAGAGGCTTAGGCCTTTGCAACCTCTACCCTTCAACCCAACTTTATTTTGGCTCTTGTACTATATTTTGATAATAGATAGGTTAACTTCTCAAGCAAATATGTGTAATGTGTGTCTGCACACGTGCATGAATATACAATTTATATATGTATACTAGCTAGCCTGAAGATACGTGTATATGTGTAGAGTAAGCCTAAATCAATGATATACTTAGGTTACATGTTTTAATGTGTGTATATATCTCAGTAATTTTTGTTAGCCATAAAGAAGTTTATGTCGTGCTTAGTTAGTACTTTGGTTCTCTTTTTGTTAATTAAACAACTGCATCAATTACTATATATATACTAAATTGCATTTGAAACGATGTCGTGTATGTGAACGGGACGCCTTTTTTTGCCCGGTTTCCCGGCCCAATCCTTTTTTTTTTTTTTTTTTTTTTTTTTTTTTTTTTAATTTTAGTTTGGGATATATGATCTTCCACACACTTCTAGATATCTCCATTTACACAGTCCCATTCTAAAAAACCGACTAAAAATACATAGTAAAAAACGATCTGGCCATGGATTCCGTTATGTTTATCGGTACTAAAACCAAAAGATCATCATTGGTTTCCGGTGTTGCCCAGATTTGTTTGCTTTTTTTTTTTTTTTTTTTGAAGGTAATGCCTTTTATGCTTTTATCATATAGGTGATGATGATAGCTTCTTTGTTTACTGTGTGTTGCTTTCTTAGACCCGTATGCAAACTATGATCTTTTGTAACAGTGAAGATGAGGAGTTCAAAGGGTTTGACTATGAATTTGAATCGAGAGTTGACACGGAGATGGCATCGATTTAAGGTATTTTTTGTTTGTAAGTTGATTTAATTGTGGGTTTTGTATTATCTGAAGTTTTCAAATTAGGCTTATGTTTTTAGACTTATGTTTACTGTATAAGATCAGTCGCGGAACAAAATGACCTATAATACTTCGTATTTACATGTTCTTTTGTAATTGGTTGGACGAACTAGATTGAATTAGTGCTGGCAAGGTGTTTGATAAAAGTATTGACGGACTAAGTATTGTGGTAAGTTTGTTTTCACGAACTTTAAGTTAATTTTAAGTTTTGGTTTTTCTATAAATATGTTTGAAGTTTCTTTTACGGTATCAATGTATTGGTCATGAAATGTGGGTGTTTTCCAGGCAAATTATGAGACGACTGAGAAGCGGCGGAAGCCGTTGGAGAAGTTAACTTGGGTAAATAAACTGTAAATCAATACTTTCGGTTCATCTTTAATCAACTCTTTTTATAGTTTTGTCCCACTTCAGTTTTATGCTTTTACATATTTGTTTTGCAGTCACACATAAAAGAAGAGGTTGTCTGATATTCAGGTTCAAGTTGTACTTCTCAGTCACTCCTTGGTTTTTGTTTGTGATGCGTGGGATTGCGCCCTCGCAAAAGGTTTTACCTCTCAAGGGAACTCAAGAGGCTTGCAACCCCCACCAGGCAGTGTACCTGACCGATGTAGTATAGTGTAGTGGCAAGTACCGGGGGACTGATCGTTCTACTTGGGGAATAGTATTCGTTAGGATCAAAACTTAATTAAACTAGGTCTAGAGATGAGGGATGATTTATTTTATTTTATTTTATTATTTTTATGGTTTATGGAAAGCAAGTAAAAATATCGGGTATTGGAAGAATGGGCGGAATTAGTTGCTAGTCAACTAACCCAATTAACTACAAATGCAATAAAAATAAAATAACAAGAAAGTAAATATTGAGAAAAACCTTATAATGAGAGAAACGTGTTTACTTAGATTTCACTACTCCCTAGCTATCTTTGATTAATTGAATAGTTTGTTACAATTGCGTGGATGACGGGTTATATTCCTTAATACCATTCGTAGGGCCGTGTACGATCTTCCCCAACTCTATAAGCTTCTACCTCTTCCTATGTCGAGCCGACAACTAGATCCTAACATGGCCACCTTAGTAGTCACTCATGCATTAAATACAACCATTAAAATCGTAACCCACATCCGATTCATGTTTCTTAAGACGTTCAAGCAAGTTACCAATTGGAAGTCTGCCAGTTTTCTTAAGCCTAACATCGATGTCATTCATCCAATACAATTAATAACAAACAATCAATGAACAATCAATAACTAGGTTTCATTACATATAAGCAAACACAAACAAACCTATCCTAGCATGTTAAAGTAAAGACAAGCATAAGATAGAATCAAACAACACATAGACATATTGAATGATTATTGGAAGACTTATCTTTATTGAAACATGGATGGAATAATGGTGAAAATCCCTGTAAAATTTGACCTAGGGTTTATCCCAAAGTTCTCCCAAAAGTTCTCTCTTTAATGAATGAAAATTAGACAATATAGAGATTACACGTCTGACGGCGTCACGTTGTAATCCTGACGCCGTCAACTAGCTGACAATACTCTCCTCGGATTGCCTAAATCCAGATATGATGTCGTCACTTGTTAATCATCTCTTGGCCGTCACATGTAAAATTGCTTTTGACGGCCTTGGCCCTCCATAGCGTGATGCCGTCACTCATTAAATCCCAAAAACATTCTGGCGCGTCTCGTGTAACTTTTTATCCACCTCTTTGCCAGTACGTGACACCGTCACCTCCAAAGCGTGATGCCGTCAGGTACTATTTCCAGCTTGATTTTGGAGACTTTGCCGTTTTCTTCACTTTTCGCTCCAAAAACGTCCAAAATGCTTCCTTTTCCAGATTTATTCTCCTAAGTACCTAAAATGACAAAAGGAACGATTTGAGGCAATATTTGATCAAATAATCACGGCTTAGGGCTTAAATGACCCCCTAAAAACGTAACATTTTTCGCCTTATCAGTTTGTGTTAGTTACACTATGATTATGTTATTAATGTTGACGATCTGTTGCACAAGGGTTTAATTGCTAAGTGAATCTTCTGTCTTATTTTGCATATTCCTCTCTCGATGCCTACAAAAATACAAAAGGTCCAGGCTATCAAGGAACAGGAGGACAGTTAACCGTCAAATAGAATAGAGAAGGGCGGGCAGGGCTCCCGCAAGAGCCTCCCAAACAATAAGATTCCTGAGGAAAATGCACCTAAGATCAAATATTAAGAGCCAGCGCTCGTGGAAAATTCAGACTTTCGCTTCCGTAGACGATTCATAGTCTAGTCTTCCTTATCGCCCGTGTCTATTTCTTCCTACATATTATTATGATAACTCGGCATTTCAATCAATCCTTCCAGGTTTTCTACTGACCAGCTATCTGGCTGGAAAAGGTGGTCTGGGACATTATGGTGTGCTATCTGCTGGTGCTATGCAGAAGAATGAATTGCGATAAAGTGTCAGCAAACAGTTAGTACTCACAAGGTATAATATAATAATACATAAAGCTATAGTCTGTATGAGTTCAAAAATCATATTTTAAGTTTACTATTTACTTGGCATCGCCGTATCAGATTCAAATTTGAGAATTAATTTGCTTGCGGTTGCATTTAGAACTTATGCTTATGAGGTCAATAAACTCTTTAGCTAAACACTTCCAGTTATAGGCTGTTTGGGTATTCAATTATTTTGTTTTGTTTCTAGAATGCTACTAGCAACAGATCATTACGAAAGCATATAATGAACTCACAACAGGAATTTATCGAGGCCGGCTTGAGGAACTGCATGCTACATTATCCGCGGTACATGAATAACTTTACACTACAGGCATTTCTAGAATAAGTGTATTGTCTAATGGTTCTCTAATATTTACATTTATTTTCCAGTTATGTGCATGATATTTAGTAACTGCTTTCGGTATTTGTACATTGTGTATTAAACATATTACAGGCATTTGTTTCCAGGAAATAGGCAACCATTCTCTTGCCTCATACTACTACAGACTAAGGTATCTAACAAGTTCTCAGGTAGACTTAATTTTACTTTTTTTTAATAATTTACAGGAAAGTCATAGTATGAAGTTGAGGTATTAAGTTGTTACCTTGAATGATTGTTTAAGGCAACAGAAGATATTACCAAGAAGACGGGCTTCATAACAACGCGTAAGAAGGCGCAAGAACAACAAACGGGAAATGAAGGCATAATGGAGCCTTCTGAAAAGAAGGCGAAAAAAGGGTACAAAGGATAAGGCCAAACACTCTTGATGAAATATTTGGTAAGGGCCAAGTTCACAACTGATTCAGAAGTTACAGAGTTCGGCACGACCACCTAATGGTGAAAGCTTGGAAATGTGCCTAAATTCTTTTGTCCTTTTAACTAAACTCCATAAAAAATAATACTGAAGATGATTATACTATATATATAGAATCACAACTTATGGCTACAAAGCATGTAATAGTTGTCGCACATGCAAATCTTCCACAACTCTAAAGTTCTAATGATGTCATCTTCTTGCTAAAAGGTTATCAACTTCGAGCAATCGACTGGAGTGCCAATATTGAACATCTATAAAGCTGCAAAGTTTATTAGGTGTAGAACTCCTGCAGGGCCCAAAGAGCCTGGTTCTTATGCTTATACTTTGGTATAACATCTGAGCCTTATTTATCGACTTACATATTTTCTTTCATATAAGGATTACACATGCCTTTAATTATTTCAATCGAATTATTGATTTAAGGGTCTGAGCCAGTGATCTATGAATGGGTCAATACAAGTTACTATTTTATGTGCGTCAAATGAGTAAAATGAAAATGGTTATTCATAAGAAAATCAGACATACATGTAAAAAATGCTCGCTGTGTGTTTTGAAATCACTCATATTATATACTTTTGTTTTTCTTACAAAAGACTGGACAAAAAAACTATTGGGTTGGCTAAACCAACCTAAAGCATTTTAACCCGTATTAAAGTTTTTAATATCATACTTCCTTACTTTTTGTTGATATAATAATGCCTAAAAACGTTATTAATACTTTTCGATCTCTACGTTTTGATAATCATAAAATGTAAAACCATAAATCGCAAAGATTAGTACGTAAACAAGTATTTAATTGTTAATATGCATTTCTACAACTTAATCACTTAAGGTATGAATAAACAAAATGCCTAATGCATTTTATGATCAAAGGAACATTTTCTTAAACACTAGATTTTTTTATAAAATGTCACAAAAATTTTTATATCTTTTACAAAATCATTTTTGAAAATAAAGAAATATGTTTAATCTAAAATAAATATATGAATTTAAATTTTCAACCAAAAATGTCAAAAATGTTCCAGAAAAACCTTCCCTACAAAAAGACAAAGTTGGGCAACGAATACATAGGGCGGCCCCCTTAGTTTAATAGGTGATTAATTAAGGGGGCCGGCCACGCTCCTCCAGTCCCCAGCTTTGCCTATAAATACAGAACTATTCCTGGACATTTTCTCTACCTTTTGCACTCCAAACTTTCTGATCTAATTCTCCATTTTTATCTTCTAAAATCCTTTGATCATTTAATCTTAAGCTTTTGTTTCCAAGTGATTCAAGCTGATGCAGGATTTACCGACCAGGTTTTAAATTTATAAACTCTCATCTACCTAAGGTCTACCTAATGCACTAACGGGCAGTGTACCCGGTCGTGTGAGGTATAGCTAGATGGTAAAGCCGAGGTCGTCCCTAGAGCTGAGGTGCGGACAAGATCTAAGTTTAAATGTCACTAATAAAATGGGGTGTTTAAATGATTTAAAATGATTAAACTAAATAAAATAATAAAGCAAATAACAAGTAAAGAGAAATCAGTATGAGAAAGTAGTGTTAACCTAATTACTACTCTTGTTATTAACAAGACAAGTTTTCTATATATGCACTCTATCGTTTTATCTGGGGGTTTAATTCAATAGGCTCAGCTGGTCAAATCGCCTATCCTATTTCCCATAATCCCCTACTCCGATATCTAAGGATTTTAACCTTAGTGATGAACAGAGGTCACCGGTTGACTATGTTGAGTCATTAAGTGCCTCTACTAACTTAGACTAGCCTAATTGGAAGTGTTGTGACATACACCTCCCCTCTAACTTCTTAAGTAAATCTATTAGGTAGGTGATCCTTTGGTCAATTCGCACATGTATGGTGATGGAAGCGTCTACGGTTCGTCTTAACCACCACCAAGTCATAACCTTCTAATGAAATGCGGGCACAGTCACATCATACATTCCCTCGAAGGACTACCCAATATTAAAACCCTTAAAGCTAAAGTGTCCTAAGACAAGCTAAGAAAGTATACAAATAAAATAATTAAAGATGTGGGAAAACTAAATCATATTAATAACAATTTCATAATAAGGCTAACACCAAGAGGTGTTTAGCCACTCATGTTCAATAATGCAGTAAAACAAATGTTTAACATAATAAATGTGAACATTGAATTAATACAAGTCAAATGAATGAATAAACTTACGGTTATCGGGTGAATTCTCCCTTGGAATGGACTTGTATACTTGAAAGAACTTCTCCCTCTTGCTCCCTGAATTCCTCCTGACTTCTGTGTGGTGAAAAGTGAATGCTAAAACTCGGAATTAGGGCTGGTATTTATAGGCCCAATATTGCTACGGCGTAGCTCTACGGATGGCTACGCTGTAGCCTTTGATAATAACAACTACGCCGTAGCTTGATCAAGAGCTACGATCGTAGTTTCCTCAATTAGCACATCTACGACGTAGTTATGATGGGACTACGCCGTAGTTTCATCTTTATCCTCGAAAGTTCTCTTCTGCTTGATTTTAAGGTCTACGCCGTAGGTAGAGAGAGGGTACTCTATAGATACCTTTGATGTGCTACTACACCGTAGTTAAGGATGTGGCTATGCCGTAGTCTTCATAAATAATTGCTACGGCGTAGGTAGATGGAGCATATACGCCGTAGTTAGTGCAGAATCCGCATACTTCAATGATTTTCATCTAAAACCTTCCAAATCCGCATCATTTCGTTCCGTTGTTCATCTTTGCCCTGAAAACAAAATATAAACAAATAAGAGTATATATCCTAACATATTAACATAAAAGATGAACAATCTAGGGGAAAATTAACACTAAAAATCGGGTACTATTTGATGTTATCACAAGCTTCCACCATCAAAGTGCAAAAGAAGAATACTCCTTCAACAACTAGAGAAGAAGTATTGTAGTTTAAATCCATATTGTTTGCTTGTTGTGTAAAGTGTTGTGTATTTGTAATAAGTAGATCCAAGTGTAAGTAAATAGTTGTGTTGTAAAGAAGTAGTGTGAAGTTGTGAAGTAGTTGAGGTGTGAAGAAGTCGTGAAGTGGTAGTGAAGAAGTCGTGTAGAAGTAGTGAGATTGGTTCTAGCTATTATTAGAACTCGACATTTAGCTTAGTGTCGTTAATTGGTGTAAACAAAAATGTGTAAGGTTTCTCCGCCTCAAAGGGAGTTTTTTTGACATAGTAAAGAGAACTCTCGAGTAGGTGACTCGGGGAGTGGAGTAGGGTAAGGAAGGTGTCCTTGTAGCCGAACCACTATAAACCCTTGTGTTGTGGTTTGATCTTTCCATCCCTATCTTTTCATTCATTACTTATTTACATTGCTTTTAGTCACCTACATATATTTGTTCATATTGCTCAAGTATTGAATTCACATAAGATTGAATCAAAGTTTTTAAAGTGAACAAAAATTTTCACAATAAATTAAAAAGACGTAAAACTATTCAACTCCCCCTTCTAGTTTTCCACACTTTTTACCATCATCCATCAAACCTTAAACCCGTTATAACCATGTAAAATTTGATATGGTGCAGGACTTTTTCTTTCTCACGGTCCTTCTACCGAAGCCAAAGCGAATGTATGTGTCTAATTTTCTTTCGCTTTGATCATCACATCGACAAAACAGTTGCTTATCGACCGAGGACAATTCACCTATGAAGATAAGTAAGTGAATAATGTTTGTACAGCCCTACTAGATACAATTTTTGTCCAAAAATTAAATTTCCTTCACCGTGATTATATTGACAGAAAACCGGTTTGGGTAAACAATGGATGGCGCCACAAGTTCTTTGTGATGAACCTTCAAATGAGAAGTCGTATTTGCAGAAGTTGTGATTTGCAGAAGTTCAAAAGTGGGGAGATGCTGGAAAAGATGACCCATCAATCTTTGACGGCCCGGTATTGAATATGCTTCATCTTTCGTATGCCAAGATTTTGGAATTCAACATGTTACCTTCAGTACGTTAGCCCTCTTTTGTTAATTTCAATCAACAAAATGTAATTACTGTTGCATAATTGTGGTCTGATAGTTTTCGGTCACTGATAAAAGTTATAAGTCATTATGGTGTAAAGAGGATACTATGATGGTTTGCTACTGGAAAACATTTTGCTTGCTTCATCTTGGAACACTGCTAATGGTGTGGTTCAATAATGAGTACATTTGTTATCACTTTATTGGTAACTTTAGATATTTAGAAATGTTCGTGCAATACTTCCGGAAACAAAACATCCCACCGCATAACTGAAATGCCAACTACGACGCCCCGCCGCAATGCAGCGGACCGGTGACAGACTCGTTTAATCAAAATGTAGTGAGAAATAGATCTTAGCTTTAAAATGTGACACCTTAGTTAGTTCACAAAGAACGAACTTAGCCTTAAACACCAAAAGTTAAATGGACCAGTTTCAGTGCAGGCTTGAATGATAATAGGTAGGGGTGGCAATTCGGGTCGGGTTCGGGTTGACAGGTTGGTGGGTCAGAAAACTCCAACATGAACCTGACCCATTTAAATCATCGGGTCAGCTACTTAACCCGAACCTGACCCATTTAACCCGTATATATACTTGGGTTGACGGATTAAACATGTTACATGGGTTGAATAGGTAAACGAGTTTCGGGTTGACCCATTTAACCCGTTTTATATACAAAAGTTGGCACATGAAATAAGTTAAGCAGGTTAAACAGGTTTGTGGGTCGACTCGTTTAACCCATTTAATCCATATAATAAAATATAAATAATTTTTAATTTAAGAATAAAATCTTAAACGCGTTGGCGGGTCGACCCGTTTAATTTATTACTAACCTGAACTTGACCTGTTTAATAAACGGGTTAGATGAGTTGACCCAAATCTATTTAGACTCGACCCGAACCTGATAATTTTCGTGTCGGTTTCAGATCGGGTTATAAATTGCCACCCCTAATAATAGGTGGGTTAATTGATTTTGGGCTGGGCATTGGACTTTGAAAAATAGTTGATCAAGGCCTTGTTGAGAGTGTTGGCGTTGCTATTATATGTTTCCTCAAATCTTCTTTGCCTTGATAAACTTGTGTAGATGCTTGCAGGTTTTGGTTAATACTTTAAATTAAAAGATGTAAATAGCACTCTTGGTCATAAACTCATAATCATTTATATAACCATCACCAAATAGCCTAGTGTAAAGACACATGACCACATGGTACGAAAGCAAACAGTTCAATTTGCGACCACATTGTATCTAGGAGAGAATTTTCGTATTTCACAAAAACAATTTTATTCAAATTCTAAAATAATGATAAAAGATTACTGCATTACATAGGCTGTATCCCCTTCGACTCAACCAAAACGACTAAAGTTCAAATAAGCAGATTATAGTTGCAACCCATGTTAATAACCAACAAAATATGTAAGCTAGTTTTACCAAAGAATGCCGTATGAAGACCTATTAAACAATGCAGTACCCAAACTCTGCATATTTGCAGCCATTCTTGCATACATCATTCATATATTAGTATGCAAATTACATAGCATAAAAAGGGTTATATAAGCATTATAAGACATCATATTAACTAGAATTCAAATTACATTAGAATTTCATTGCATTCTTGATGTTGACGGGTGAGTAGCAGCCATAACTCACACGCACAGATGCGATGTGATCATTTCCTGTCATCGCTGAATAGGTAACCAAGGGAAGAATTGCCACCAGGAGCAGCATGGACTTTAGTTGAAGGCCGATTCTGAAACAAGTTAAACACAAATAAATATAAAACTCGACTCAATGTTGCTCTGACTTTAAAATGAAATTACAATATCAAATTATCATACCGTGATGTAATTTCCACAGTTCTGTCCATCTGGCCTATGGTAATTATTTGTCATGTTATCATGAACAGCAGCAATCGGGTTTCGGTTGATTACATTGTAAGATTCAGGAGGCTTTTGCGAAGACTCTTCGGTGGTTACAGTAGACGGTTTTGGAGAGTCCTGAGATGGCTCAACAGTGGTTGCAGCATCGCTCGGGTGTTCTGCTGATGGTGGTGGTTGAGTGTTGCTATCAGCCTCTCCTCCGGTACCACCCCCAAACAAGTAGCCTAAAGAACTTTGGCCTCCACCAGAACTTACACCTCGTCCCATTCTCTGTCTTGGTTTGTGTCAGCTATAAATTTGCAAATGTGTAAAACATATTATAGGAAGTGTCTTGCTAGGGATACATTTATTCAAACCAATTCTATTATTTTTTCGCCAAATAGATCTACATCTACCGTTAACATGGTCATCACGGCGCTCCATCCATGATCCATCCAAATACGATTTTTTTTGTTGATATAATTACAAAAAATTCAAGACAGAATCAGTTGAAACTTACAAGCCGAACCAAAATCAGATTAGACTGGGTTATGTACAGTTCGGTTCTTAGTCTGGAAAAATCTTTGGTTTTCCGGTCCAAAACCATAGTGTAACTTTAGTTGAAAGAAAACACCAATGTTTTCCACAAAATGATTGTGTTCAAATCAAAAAAATTTCCATCAAATTCACCACAAAATGGAAAATTTGTGTTTCTAATTCTACAGGGGAAACAACAAAACACATTTTTCATGTTCTCTTTGTAACCCAAAATCCCCCTTCTTTTGTTCAAAACAAAAAGCAACATCATTTGAACGCCTTTTCTATGTTTTGTAAAGATTTAAACGTCCCTTTTTTTTTCTACACAACCAAAAGTAGAAAATTGAAAGAAAATAATCTCCTAAACGCACCCTTGTGTTTGTACCTGATAGGCTGATACACAGAACCACTATATAGCCTAGTTATAATATTTTGGGTTCTTATTTCAAATACTTCAAAATTTCCCCTTTTCATTTAACATTATTCAAATTTTATGGTTCCGGTTTGGTTTGTACCAGATCTAAAATGCAACTCTAAACCTTCATAAACAACACATTCACGAAAATTTGTCACGGGGTACCCCAGTTAGGCCGCGTACATCTGAGTCAAAAACTCGACCTTACCAAATAATCCGTTTTTTCTGTCTTGTTTGATATAAAAAGAATTAAATTAAATTAAACATATCAATGATAAAAATTGAAATCTGGAACAAGGAAAAAAAGAACATTCTATGAACAAGTTACAAACATTGATAAAAGCCAGGCAACGTACCTTGGTATATCGAATCAGAGAGGAGAAGAAGGGAAAAAGAAAAAGACTTGTGATTTAAGGAGGATGGAATCTAGGAATGAACGGATGGGGAATAAATGGTTTACATGCGGTTCAATGGAACGGTAAGTTTTTTGAGATATTAGGGGGTGACAACCTTGCCTCACTTTACCTCATCTTTTAAATAAAATAACCAATCATGGTTGTCCAACTAATATTTTGTCTAATCTTGCATAAACACTATTTCTTAGTGGCAATCTAGCCTAATTTTTTGCCTAATCAAATAATAAAATTTAAATTAAAAAAACATAAATAAAACCCTACCATAACCACCCAACCATCATCATCAGTGAACCTAAACCAACATGGAAGAAGTTAAGAAAGTATTCAACCGTTTCGACACCAACCACGACGGCAAGATCTCATCCTCGGAGCTCATCTCCATCATGAAATCCCTCGGATCCAACACCTCAGAAGACGAAGTCAAACAAATGATGACCAAGATTGACACTGATAACGACGGATTTATAACCTTGGAAGAATTTGCAGGGTTTTGTAAAGATGATACTGCTAATGATGGGGGAATGAAGGAGTTGCATTAATGTTAAACGGTAACATTTACCTTGAAACTATCCCCACCGATTCGGTGAATCCTACCGCAAGAGCTACCGAAAATTGGATGCCGCATGACTGGCAATCGTGTTTGCCGATCGGCAAGGGTTGCCGAACCTTGCAAACCGCAAGGTTGCCACCCCCCTTACATACCCTTACGTTTATTCTTTATTTTGAATTTAAATTTCAAACGGTTTCATTATTTTGTTTGAATCAAAAGGTTACTTTTGCAACAACTAAAAAACCACTTTTATATGAGATCAAATAAGAAGAAAAAGTAAAATTAGTTAAATTAACTTGCATAAGAAATGGTTGAAGGATAACACTTAATAGTTAATACATACGAGTAAATCATTTTCATGGATCTTATAAAAATAGACACATCATCTATTTTTGAGGGGCTCATTTTGAGTTTTCGTCCAGGGCTCTCGAAAAGTAGAGGACGATCCTGACTAGAAAGATGGTTTTACAATTTACTTTGTTCCTTTAAAAAAATTAGGTATTGTTATGGTTTTTATTCGAACTTGGAAAATAAAAAAACTAGTAAATAGGACTGTAAATGTTGTATAACCACTTACAGCAAGGGGTACAATCGCTTGAAGCTTGCTCCAAGTCGACGTGGACTGGCGCTAAAGCAGCGTCATTCCCCCTCCTCCCTAAAATAAATAAATAAATAAATGACGAGAATTTTGCTCGGGCCAAATGAACAGTTTTTTTTTTTTTTTTTTTTTTTTTTTTTAATTTATGGGTTTTATGGGTTTTTCTTATTTATAAAGTTTGTGTGTTGAATGAAGAAGACGATCGTTTGTTTATTGTTTTATTTCTTTTCATTTTAGACCTTTTAGAATGTTATATTTTAAGTTTTAGCCGCTTTATAAATTTGATAGTTTGTAGTAATTCTTAAAAAAATTATTAGGAAGTTAAAAAAAATGTTTTTATTTTGTATTTTTGTTTTAGTTAATGCAAAATTAGCTGGTTTGAAGAAAAATAAACTAAAAAGATGGGTTTCAAAAGTAGGGTTTTTGATTGAGTTACTGTGGAGAGTGTTTTTTCTAGGGTGTGAGTGACAATAGAGGAAATGTTGAGGTTCCATTGATGTGACGGTTTGGATTCAGCCACTGCACGTGATGCTATTATGGGCAACAAATTTATTTATAGTTTGTATAAATATCAAGTTTCTGTAAATAAGAAAATAATAATAATAATAATAATAATAATAATAATAATAATAATAATAATAATAATAATAATAATAATAAACATTTTTTTCTTTAGCAAAGGAGTTTGATCTATTTTTTTTACATAGGATATGTTTAGTGAAGATAGCGGTAGCAAGAATCACTAGCAATACCCAATAGCAAAAAGTAGTAGCTGCAAAAAGTAGTAGAAAGTAATAGTTGTTTTTTTTGATAAAACGTTTGGTAACATAGTTGTATAGTCATACGTAATTAGTAAGTGAAAACGCTAGTTGCTCGTAAATGCTACTAGAAGTAGCATTTTGATTTGAAGCTTTTAGAAAAGTAGGAATGCTAGTTGTTTATTTTCAAACAAGCATTTTGTGCAAAACGCTAACTACTAGTAGTTAATTGCTCCAAAACGATATTAAACGCTTGCCACCAAACATACCAAAAAAAAAAAAAAAGTTTTTGCTTAAAAACCAATAAAATAAAATAAATTTAAATTGCCTTTAACTCTTCCCATAAATGTTGTCCCTTTTTATCTTAATTAGAAAAAACTATACTTCTTTCTCATTTAATAATGTTGTATTTAAAATTACCCAATATTTATCATCATTACTCATTATAACTTAAATCTCATCAAAACATGTTATGGAATATGGACGACACATTTTCTTGAGGAGACTTTGTTTTCATTTAAATTTTGATTATTTTATGTTGCATACATAGATGTTACACTAAACACTTAATCACAATATCGTAACTTCAATTATTTGCCGTTATAAAATTGTGTCAATATGAATGGATACTCGTTTAGTAAAACGTAAAGGTGTTACAATCTATGCGTTAGTTTGTGGACACATTTAATATGTATATTACTGGATTCGAACACGGGACTATGGGATTGCACACATTACGTATGAGATTCAATGTTTAATAATTAATATAAAATGTTATGTTTAATTATTAATTCACAAAAGCATCTAACGGTCGTTAGTACTTAACGGTAAAAAGATTAACGGTCATTAAATAAAAGATGGAAGGACTAGAAAAAGGAGACAAGCCAATAAGGATCTAGAATCCCCTTGGGCTTGTGTATTCGGCCGACTAGAGATCCCCATAAGGGAATCCTACTCAAACTTGGACACAAATTTTACCACACTGTAAATACATTCCCTTGTATCATTAGTTGGTTAATTCTTGGTCTCTTGAGCTAGCTTTCTCTCTCTCTCTCTCTCTCTCTCTCTCTCTCTCTCTCTCTCTCTCTCTATTTTGCCCTAACCGATCGAAACAAACACCCTTGGTGTTTACGTTTGGTTGTGAGTGAAAGCAAAGTGATTTGGTTAGCTTTTGTGATTCAAGGAACTAGCATTCGCATCGAATCGCTACTAATATGTGTGTGTAAAAGATCATAGATTAATCCTGCTTGGATTTTTTGGTGAGTTACTAGTCGAATTGTGGTTTTAATCGACACACATAAACCCTAAGTTAGGGTTTATAACTTGATTTGATCATTGTTTACGTGGATTGCTAAAAGGTATGCTTACGATTTAAATTATGGTTAATTAGTCACAAGTATTTGATTCTAAGTCTTCCATTGTGTTTTTTGTGATTACATGTTCATAATATGCTTGCCATGATTATTTAATTCTAACAGTGGTATCCCGAGCTGTTAATATTATGTAATTAATTACCTAAACACATAAAAAACGAATCTTTGATTGATTATTGCATGTTTTATGATTTCTAGGGTTTGATTTTTGAAACCTTAATTTTTTTAATAGGGCCGATTGCCTACTAATTAAAAAAAAAAATAGATTTTGCAAATTGTAGAAACCCTAGGTTGCATGCATTTTTTTATGTGATTAATTAACGAATAATTTGTGTTATGTCATTAATAGTAAGCGATCTTGGATACTTGATTATATGATAATAAGTGTTTTATGTGGGATCCATGATGAAAACATGCATGTTTTATCATGGATCAATGGATATATATGCGTTAATTGTTAAGTGTTTTTGTTTGCATGCTAATTGTATGATATATGTAATTAATTAGGGTTATTAGTAATTAAAATTGTGTGATATATTAATAGACTGATAGGTTAATTAATTCTAGAATTGGGGAAGACCTCATATGTATCATTTTACTTAACATATGGCTTACATAATCGATTTATCGATGCATGTAGTCCACTTGTACCTAGATCGAAAACAAGTGGGAGCCTTAGTTAATGATATACATGTTAGTTGATTTAATTAGCATGTTGATTGTTTTAGTTGATTATTTTTATTATTTGCTTATTTGTTTATTTAATTGTTTAACAAGTTATAAACAAAGGGTATTTTTTGAATAGAAAATAAACCAGACTAAACAATGGTGAAATTTGATTTGTTATAAACTTTAATTTGCGGAATCCTATGTGTCATTAAGGGGTTGGCCTTACATGCCATAATGCGTTAAATGCATCATATCGACGAGATTAGCAAGCTCAAGGTTTATAATGTGTTTTTAAGAGTTAAATCTTAAACTTTTATTCGATTGATATTTCTTATACCAATAATTAGAAAGGCTCACCCATTATTGACAAACTATAAGAGAAGTTTAAGGGTGGTTGCCATGTATTTGCAACTTAAAAAAGAGCTTTTTAATAAGCTTCGCGCTAACCCGCTTATCCGCTTTTTTGTGTGTCAAAATGGAGCTACCTACGACTATTTAAGTGATAAAAACATCTTAAGGGTGAACATACCTTAATTCCACGCGCCACTTTGTGGTAATTATCCGAATAACATGGGTCTTTTGACTCATGCAGTAGTATGATATCGTGGGCGATAATTATAGGTAATTCTTTAATTGGTTTACCCAATACCTCGATTAAAACTTTGTTGATTTAATCTTAGTAAAATAACTTAATGAGTACAGTTTTGTTAAAATCTATGATACGAAGATGTGCGCATACTTCTTCATACGTATTTGATTAAATAGACCCTTCAACAATTTAAGTTTATTTGATACATTTTTAAGGTGTCATTTAAGCCTAAAAGTCAGATGTAATTGATCAAATATTGCCCTAAATCGTTTACTTTTGCATTTTAGGTACTTGGGACGAGAATTAGGAAAACCGGCATGTTTTGGACCATTATGTTACACCCCAAAACCCGTTTTAGGTATTATATTACGAAAATGTCATCGAATAAGTTCGACTACGACTTATAAGTATGAAGGTGTTACGTGATTGATTAGTCAAAGTATTATGTAAATGGTTGTAGAAAGTGTCATGTGGCTAAAGTATGGTATAAAGGGACTTGAGGGACCTAAATCATCATATTTCCAAACTAATATCATATTTTTATTTAAGTAGTTATGGATTGACATTGTTGACCATTCCAAAGTGTTCCAGAATATTGTGATTATGTGTGGGTATCGATCTAGAACAAGAGAGGGAAGAACATGGCACCTTTGATGATCAATTGAAGAAGAATTTAGGGCCTGCTTGGTTCAAAGTGGGGAAAGGGAATGCAAAGGAATGAGTAAGTTGGGTAATCAATCCTTTACCACCCCCCCCCCCCCCCCCCAATTTACTCTATAATGGTTGATTACCCACTACGGGGTAATCAATCCATTTGCACTTACTAACCAAGCATAAAATAATGAGTGAGGTGGACCCTTTTGAATACCTTACCCATTCCCCACCCCCTTAACCCCCCCCCCCACCAAGCACCCCTTTAGTGTTTTAGTGCAAGAATAAATCCTTAGAAATCATCCCCAAGTCTTAATGATGATTGTTGGATAGGATGCAAGAATGAGGATGATAAATTGTTGGTAACTTAGCTTTGGATTAAGGTAAGTAAAGCCTTAATATGGTATGATATGCGAGTGATTAATTGTATTACATGTATTGATTGTTTTGTGTTTAAGTGTATGGGTATAGAAGCTTGAAAGTGGAGATAGAACTAGGCTAAATAGGCTCTACTTAGTAGTATCCTTAATTTTAGCCATGGGACTAATCAAGATAAGTACGTGGTTAATAATTTTGATGTGTTGATAAGCTTGTGGGTTATTATGCTTTATATGAAAATGATTGAAGTTTGGTGTGCTAAGTATGCAAGTGTTATGTATGATTGGTTAAGTGATGTGAGCATGATGTACATATATGCATTAATTATCTCGTATATGATAATATATTATTGTGGGTTACTTACTAAGCTTTATGCTTACGGTTTAGTTGTTTAACCATTTTTTGTAGGTTCATGAGAAGAAGGGTAAAGCATGGTAAGGAGATTAAGTATAGGAAGCAACGATTAAAAGCATTTGGGTTTATGTGTTAGAGCTTAGTATAGATACCAAGCTCATGACAATGTTGTACCCCCGAAAGTCTTTAAATGGTTCATATTTTTGTTTGTCAAGTGTCAAAGTAACGTACAAAT
Source organism: Artemisia argyi (assembly GCA_030686995.1). Lineage (NCBI taxonomy): Eukaryota > Viridiplantae > Streptophyta > Magnoliopsida > Asterales > Asteraceae > Artemisia > Artemisia argyi. The sequence goes on from CM060688.1 coordinate 75,564,662, forward strand.
ATTAAGTTGAAAGGTGTCAAGGATAAATGTTGTAGTTTGGTATTAAAGTTTAAGTAAATGGGTCAAAACGGGAAGTTTGGCATAATACCTTATGCGTAGAATTGCACCCTCGCAAAATCTTTTACCTCTCAAGGGATCTTGAGAAGCTTGCAATCCCCACCAGGCAGTGTACATGTTCATTGTAGTATAGTATATTGACAAGTACCGGGGGATTGATCGTTCAACTCAGGAATAGTGTTCGCTAGGATTAAAAAGTCTACTAAACTAGGTCTAAAGGTGAGAGATGATTCTTTTTGTATTTTTATATTTTTATAAAAGCAAGTAAAATCTCAGGCTTTGAAGAAGTTGGCAGAATTAGTTGCTATTCAACTAACCCAATTAACTAAAGATGCAATCAAAATAAAAAAAAATAAAACTAAACTAATTTGTGGTGTAAACAATAATAAGAGAAAATGTGTTTACTTAGATTTCATTACTCCCTAGATATCTTTTACCGGTTGATTAGCTTGTTACAATTGCATGGATGACGGGTCATATTCCTTAATACCAGTCATAGGGCCGTGTACGAAATTCCCTAACTCTATAAGTTCCTACTTCACTCCTATGTCAAGCCGACTAAAAGCTCCTAACATGGGATCACTAGAATTCTCTTATGCATTAAATACAACCAAAAATCATAGTACACCTCCGATCATGTTTCTTAAGACGTTCAAGCAAGTTACCAATTGGAAGTCTGCCAGTTTTCTTAAGCCTAACATCGAATACAATCATCCAAAACAATCATAAACAAACCATCAACCAATAATCAACATCTATGTTTCATTACATCTAAGCAAACACAAGAAAAACCTAGCCTAGCATGTTAAAAAGAAGAAAAGCATAAGATAGAATCAAACAACACATAGACATATTGAATGATTATTGGAAAACTTATCTTCAACTGAACATGGATGGAACAAGGGTTGAAACCCTTATTATTACAGAAAATTCGTCTCGGGTTTGCACAAGGAAGTTCTCCAAAAGTTCCACCACTTAATGAATGAAAATTAGAAAACTATATATAGATTTTACACCTTGATGGCGTCACGTTATAGCTTGTGACGCCGTCAACTCGTCGTAAGATAAAATTTGTATTGCCTAGATCCACTTCTGACGCCGTCATGTGTAATTTTACTCTGGGCCGTCACATGTATTTTGACCCTGACGGCCTTGGTGACGCCGTCAGGCCAAATTGTCTTGAAAATGTTCTGGGCCGTCATGTGTATTTTCCACATCCACCTCTTTTGCCAAGTTTGACGCCATCACTTGCATAGTCTTGACGCCGTCAGGTACTGTTCCCGGAAAGGATTTTGAGACTTTGTCGTTTTCTTCACTAAATTGCTCCAAAAACGTCCAAAATGCTTCCTTTTCTAGATTTCTCTTCAAAAGTACCTAAAATGACAAAAAGAACGATTTAGGGCAGTAATTGATCAAATAATCACGAATTCGGGCTTAAATGACCCCCTAAAAGCGGTACACTTTTCGCCTTATCAAATACCCTTACACTTGAGATTTGCTTGTCCTCAAGCAAATGTGCTTTTATTCTAATCAAAATACAAGTTAGGGTCATTTAACACTAATATAAAAGTAATTACAACAAATAATCATCCCACTTAAAACCAAAAACAAGCACGGAGGTTATACACTAGCACCTCACAAATAGTGTTTAGATACTTACATCTCTCGGGTGTAATAAAGTATATATCACAATAAGGAAATGGAAAACATCTCTCACTACCTGTCATAGCAAATAGATTACCATAGGCTTGTGAAAGGATCAAACCTCCACCACTTGGCGTAAGAACCTAGGATAAACTATCAAAGATGTCTTTTAAAGGGTTATAACATGACGTGTAGGGATATGATAAACACGGTTTTGTTGGATAAAGGCAATATTTACTGGTGGCGAGTTAATCATCTTGGTTAATTACATGTATAGTATGGCGTTGCTAAGCCAAGACTCGACTCGACTTAAGCTAATAAATAAAAAATAACAAAAACATAAAACAAACATAGAATGAAAGGATCAAACCTCCACCACTTGGCGTAAGAACCTAGGATAAACTATCAAAGATGTCTTTTAAAGGGTTATAACATGACGTGTAGGGATATGATAAACACGGTTTTGTTGGATAAAGGCAATATTTACTGGTGGCGAGTTAATCATCTTGGTTAATTACATGTATAGTATGGCGTTGCTAAGCCAAGACTCGACTCGACTTAAGCTAATAAATAAAAAATAACAAAAACATAAAACAAACATAGAATGAAACGGGATGGTAGTCCGTATGTTTTTCTCTTTTTTTTTTTTTTTTTTTTTTTTTTTTTTTTTTTTTTTTGCATACACTCTTACCCTACCATCCAAAATAATACATCATAGGGGATTTGCATTCCCATTACACTCGAACTTTTACATACTTTACAATCAACTATTCTAATGACTCGAATTAAGATAATCAAAACACTTGGAGTACTTTTAAAATTAACGCACATATGAAGGTAATATATAATATTCTTCCCCATTATTCCATAACACTAGTATTTTACTCATGAGTCCCAATCGTCCCAAAACAATATGTACAAGATATGACTCGACTTAGCAACCATGTAATCAATTAGACAATTAACTAAGGGTTTAAACATGTAACAATAATGCACTAAAGATGAGTGCATACACGGAAGGCTAAGGCAATTTGGTTGCACATTTGGGGTGGATTGTAAACAAATTCTTCCTTTAAGTAAAATGCTTAAAGTTAGAAACGAAAAGATAGGCTCGGAGGGTTGTACTAGGGGTATCGTGTACTAAAAATGAGTACATCGCAAAGGTGTGGGAAAAATTAATTGACTTTACTAGTCAAGGTCATTGACTTAAATGGTCAAGTAATTATGATACGGGTTTAGCACAAGGGTGATCCTAATGCCTCTTATCATGTAGTAAATCCTACTACACGAATGTAGTCTCACTAGCGGTCTCGGGATGCATCACTAACACAAGTTCTAGAATCCAAGTACTACCGATACACTCATAAGCACTAATAATGAATGCTTTTCCTAACAAATCTAAAGGCGAACCTCACATATTTTGTTGGAAAATTTTTCTGAGTGGTACGGTTTTTGTGCTAGTCATACAACTCCTATCCATGAGACGCTCATTAAGGCTAAAGCTTCACTCCTAAATGTTGTAAAAAAATTTAAATTTGGCGCTAAAATTGCCCTAACAAGTATTTCTCTTAGTTTTATTTCACACCTACTATTGAACAAACAAATTCAAGCGTAATTGTATTCTCAAAAGTATCATCATTTACCCTCCCCTTACACTTAAGCTGAACATTGTCCCCAATGTTTAATAAAAAGATGTAAAAGTAAATAAGGTAAAAGAATGAAAACAAATACTCCCCTGATTCGTTCGGTGTGGATAATGTGTCAGCAAGGTTAGATCTTCTTCCAAGAAAATGAACTTTGAAAGCGTCCCTCCAGAAATATAAATCATCCTCTTGTCCAATGTAACCTGTTAAACCTGAAAAAAACAATCAAGGCAAACCTCGCGTAAAATCGGCGGCAATCTATATATACTAAAAATCCTAGAAAACAAATTAAGATTTAATGCTTGTGGAATGAATGTTTGCAGATTTCCTGGAGTTTATAAGAATCAACAAAAACTTTAAGACTCCGGTATAAACACAACTTGCAAAATTTTCAGAATTTTTTTACCTGACGCCGTCAGAATGTTCCTGCAAAATCTCATGCTAAGTTTCCGGAAAATTTCTGGAAAAACTTATGCCTTACTTCCTGGAAAATCCTGCAAAACATCATTATGACTCGATTCAAGCATTTGACTCAAACAATTACTAATACACATGTTCATTTAATAGTGTTGTGGTTCATGTCCAATTTCGTTCTTATAAACAAATTTGGGTTTCCCTTACACTTAACTTTTGCGAAATACCTTTATATGTAATTAAGACGAAGGTAAAAACAAAATAAAGCATTTTCACAATTTACTTTGAACCATGATCCACATACAATAAAAATAAAACACGCATACAAAAACAAATAAAATAAAACAAATAAAACAACCACAATAATGAGAATCCTAAATGAATAGAAGGAAATAGTAGTAAATATCCAATGGCCAACAGAGGCCAAATCCTACACTATTACAAACCAAATTGTTCAAATCATACAACCAAAGATAAATTGTTCAGAAATCATGACACAACCATAAAAACATCACTAGGGAGGAGGACCAAAGCGGTAATTGTAACCATGAAGGAGATGTCCGGTGTACCCATAGGGTGGATAATCCTGCTCACGATCGGGGAATGGGTCAATCTGCAAATGAGGCTCGATGTGATCACAGGTCGATAGATGCTGCATCTGACGGATCGTGTGATCATACATCCAATCAAACCTCTGGTCAGTAGTGGCCCTCCAGGTATCCATCTAACCCATCCACGCCCCCTGATGAGCCTACCAATCCCCCCGACCCATGTGTCAGTAGTAGTCCGTAGAGCCAACCTCATAATCCCCATACTGCTACTGCTGGGGGTGAACCCTCATCATCATCCTCATCATCATCACCAGCAGTAGCCGCTCCCCCTACAACATACCAAGCATAAGACCCGTCCCCCAACACCATCACAATGCTCATTTGCTTGAGGGACTTGGCCTTCACCACCCTGCATGCACCACAATCACTCAAGTATCCCATGATCTCTGGCACAAGGATCTCATAAGAACGAGCCAGGCGTGTCACAAACATCCCCCCATAGATCTTATCACTATCTCTCTCCCCTAGAATGGGATGTTACAATACACATCCTCTGAAAAAATGGTGTACAAGTAGAAGAGGTCAGAAGCAGTGACGCGGTGAGTGGAGCTATGGCGTCCTACTAAACTGTAGGTGACGCATCTATGGGCTAACCTAACCCTAGGATCCCTAATGGAGGCCGCCCCAGTAGTCGAGGTATACACCCCATTCCCTATACTCGGCCAAAATGTTGCACACCTCAAATCATTCCTCATCGTCTCACCACCCAACAATTTCTGCATAAACCCACCCTGAATTGCCTCATGCTGACTATACAAACCCAACCTCTAACCAAACTCTGTAACCGAGCAAGTCCTAAGCTCACCCCCAGCCTAAAGTAAATGGTAGTACCACCTATATCAGTTCTAGCCTCAGCCAAATCAAAATGAAAAGTAGCAAAGAATTCTCGCACCAACTCACTATAAAGCGGTTCCCGCACCCTGAACAATCTTTCCCATTGAGGATCGGTAAATGCATCAGTTTGGAACCTTTGAAGAAAAGCATTCTCGAGGCCCTGGGCCGTCAAGAAGTCCCAATCAATCACTGCCCCCTTGTCAATCTGGTGGTAGAGCAGTTAAGCATATTTGGTCATAGAGGCATTATCTTCAAACACACCCCAACTATGAACTGTGTCACCCAAGTTCTCGCGTTGAGATCTTGAAGAACTCCCTCGGTGTTGTCGGGTATGCTTGCTCATTTTCCTGGAACAAGATGGAATGGAATGGAAGTGATTAGAATAAGAGTCCAATGAAGTCAAGCTGTCAGACCCTTCTGACGCCGTCAGACTCAGCAGATGTTGAGACATGTAATTACAAGGGAAAATCAATTTTTAAACTCTAAATCCATGAGCCAAACACCCTTTTGACAGAAAAACTGGGTGGGGGATCAAAAATTCGTGATGTGAAATTTTTTTTCGCAATTGACTCATGAACCCCATCAATCACTACTACCCAATGCCTTAATTATGGTTACACAATACCTATAGAAGGGCATTACGAGTTCTAGGAATAAATCAATGTTAGGGTTTCGGATAATGTGGGTTTTTAAAATTGGTAGGTTCTAAGGATAATTGAACGAACAAGGATGAAGAAAAGTTACTTACCACGTTGGACTTGATCTTGAAAGCTTGGTGGGGAAGTATCAATTGTATATGGTTTGTGGGGTATGTGGTGAAAATGATGGATAAGAGGTTAATATTGCTAAGAATGCGAGGTGACGGCGTCATGAATAAATTCTGACGCCGTCAGATGCCCGGATTATGAATACTTTGTGACAATTTCAAGTTGAGTCCCTTCATTTTCGTTAATAGCTAATCAAGGTTGTACTATGAATAGCCATTCCCGTTAGTGGAGTTGATGAGTGTCTAAATACTCATCATTTTATACCCATCTGAACTGCAAAAACAGTTAAAAACACACAGAAACACCACATAATACTACAAATATCTTTGGAATGTGTTTTTATATGTTTCAGGTGCAAAAGGAATGAAAACAGATGAAAAACGGCAAAGTTTGCACACTTGGCAAAATCAGTCCCTGAACTTTCAAGAAATGTCAGAAATGGTCCCTGGGAATTTTATTTTGAAGAAAAGTCAACAACAGTCCCCCAGGAATCATGAAATGACAAATTTTACCCTTGAAGTTCAAAATTGCAAAAATGACAAAATAGGTCCCTCAAGTTTCAAACTTGACAATTTGTCCCTGGAAATTTATTTTGGAAGAAAAGGTTAAAAATGGTCTTTGGAAATTCACATATGTCACAATTGGTCCTTTGGTGGAAATTTTGAAGAAATTACAAAAGTGTTCCCTGAAGTTTCAAAATTGGCAAGAATAGTCCCTGGTTATTCAAAAGTGGAAATTTACCTTTACTACCCTTGTACTATTCACAAGTGACAAAATACACCCTTTTGATAAAGTTTGGAAAAGTGACAGGTTTAGTCACTGGAAAATAAGAAAATACAAAATAGGTCCTTAGGCTTATATTCATTACAAACCAAATGGATCCAAATATTATTTCCAAATAAATCCACCCAAACTCTTCCCTGATCCACCTAAAATACCCAATCCACAAACACAGGCCTAAAACAACTCTGAAGCCCAATACCCTTTGATAATAAACGGGGTCAAACCCCATTCCCTGGTCAACACCTCCTTCAACCTCCATCCACCTCACCCTGCTACACCACCACTCCACCTCACCCTTCCACCACTAGCTCACCCTCTCCACCGTAACCCTTCCCTGTCAATCCCACAACAAAACCCACCTCCTAGGTTTGCCCTAGGAGATGCCACATGCCAATGCTACAACTACTTTCCCCCTACAACTGCAACCTGACACCACCACCATCCTTAGCTCACCCATACACTCCAACTTGTCCCCTACACTCACACAACACCCCAAAGTGCATTTAATGCATTGAAACTGATCCAAGCAACCTCCTAATTTCCAAATTGATTTTCCCGCCAAACTCAACAAATGGCCAGGATCAATTCAGAGTCATCCAATGGTAGTAAGAAAGCTTATGTAGGACCCACAAGACCTTTTGGGATGCTATATATGGAAGAAGAGGCAGAAGAGGCAGAAGAGACCAGTAGTTAGTTAATTTAGTTTAGTTCTAGTTTAGATAAATCATATTAGTGTAATTTCAAGTTTCAGTTGTAATTTTTAGTTTAATTATGTTGAATTCAGTCATCTTAGTGAAATGAAAACTTTCTTAGACCTTTAATTATAGTCTTGTTTATTAAATTCATGTTTAGCACTTTTGAGTGAAATTGACGATTTCACTTAACAGTGTTAAAAGTTGTTGTTCTTTGTTTCTTTAAGCTCAGTTAAGATTACATGAAATCTTTTTAAAGCTTTCAATACCTTTATACTTATTCAGCTCATAAAATAGAAAATCACAAAAAAATACAAATAATTAGCGGAAAAATAAAAAATTCAAGAAAAGAAAAAGAAGAAGGTTGGAAGCAAGGTTTTGGATTACAGGTACCTCATGGGAGGTGTTAAGGATAGTTGTGGTCTCCTTGGTTCTCAGTTTTGACTTGTTCATCATTTGTAAGCAAAATCTATTTCTTGGCATAATTTGTTTCTGTTATTCCTCTTGTGTAATTTAAGTTCAAATAGCTTAATTGGTATTAACTTGATCTGTTTTAATCTTAAAATCATAAGTTATAGTTTAAAATATAGTAATTGTAGTGTAAACATGTTCATTAAGGGGTGTTTGGATTGCTAGACTTCTGTGTGTTTTTTTTGTTTCTTGTGTATCCTTCCTGCATAACTACACCACATTAGCATAGGAAAACTTAGTTCAAGCATTTAATTTATAAGTAAAAGGTAAAAAAGTCAAAATCTCATATAAATCCCACAACAGGTTAACTGTTATGGATTGTGGATGCCATAATCTTCATATCAGTTCAAAATATGTTAGAGTAGCTTAATTTAGTTTTAAAATATCTTAATATAGCTTAATCAGTAGATTAGAAGTCTTAGATTTTCAAATTAGTCAACTTAGCTTATAAATTACAAAAGTCAAAATGATACCCTTTGGCAGAAATCCCAATATGGTATGAATTTTTATGATTTTTGTGATTGGATTTAGATTTTGAGCTTTACACATGTAAAAGTGTCCCACCTTAGCTTTTAAAATCCACTCTCAGCTTATTTTTTAGATTTTTATTAGAGCTTATAGGAGTGCTTAAAGCGGCCTGCAGTCCAAAGGTGTCCCCTGTACCAGGGCATACAGTCAAAACACACCATTTTCATAAGCTTCCCTAGCACTCAATTATGGGCCCCACTGTGTGATTATTGGCTTTTTAGAAAGCCAATAAGCTAAACTTCTGGGACCAAGGTTTATTTCATGCTTAAATGCTTATTAGGTAGGGCTGCAAGTACCTTGAACTTTGTCCAAATCCATATGTGTACTGAGTCATCAGTATAGACTAGCTACTTTTACAAGCTCACACCAAGCTTATTAGTGGACCCCAGGGTGTGATCCCTGGCTTATTAGAAAGCTCCCCAAACCCTCTTTTCATATCACCCTTGAGTTTTGATCCCTGGTCAAACCTGTGGGACCCACACAAGGCTGCAAATAGCCTAATTAGGACTGTTTGGTCTTTGTGATTGCTTAAAGTGCTTATTGGGTGTTCCTGGCTTATTCCTTGTTCTTATTTAGTTAATATAGCTTACTTTAGGTACTTCTCATTTAGTTATAGCCTATTTAGCTTATTATAGCTTAATTATAGTTTATAGCATAAAAACTCTTAGTAAAATAATTTGTAGCACCTTCTGTTAAGCAAATAAGCTCTCACAGAGCTTATTTGAGCTTTTCATAAATCTTGGTTTTACAAAAGTTGTCTTATTATTGATAGTACTCAGTATTGTAAAAAGGAAAATCCAAAAATAAAATAATTTGCAAAAGTGTAAAAAGCATGGGTCGAACCTGGGACCTCATGCTCACAGACACATCACACCACACTCTTACCAACTGCTCTAGGGTCTTTTTCATGTTGTCTTCTTTACTTTTTATTTATATAGTAGTAGTAGGTCATTAAGCTTATTTAGCTTATTTGTTTAATTTACAGCTTATTAATAAGCTTGTTTACCTTTTCATAATTGTCATAGCTTTCTGTCAGTATTAAGTTTTTATATAAATAATTTCATATTTTTAGAAATTAGTTTAGTATTTATTATAATTAAAATAGTTTAATTGGGTATTAAATAAATAATAAGTAATTAATTTTTAAAATAGCTTATTTATAAATTTTATAAACTTTTTATATTTTTTATAGATTCCTGTGATGGTTAAGTAAATTTATAAAAAGTTTTATAATTTTATAAATTAGTTTAGTATTTATTATAATTAAATTAGTTTAAATAGATTAATTAAGTTTAAATAGTTTTTAATTAATAAAAATTAAATAAAAAGTCTAAAAAAATATTTTAATTAATAAAAATTAAATTAAACCAAATTGTTGTGAGTACTGTGGAGGTTCACACTACAGCTCCGAATGTCAAACAGGGAATTCATTTTCTTGTAAAAATAATGACTATTCGTACTATGACCAACCTCCACAGTACCAAATAAACCATGCAACTCCTCAAGAAAAAACTCGGGAAGAAATTTTCCTGAAGGCTCTTGAGTCATTAAAAGAAATTAAGGAGGAGTTGACTAAGTCATCGTTTCAAAATGCACCAAGCTCTTCTTGTGTATCTAATGAGAAATCTATTGAAGAACGAGCTGCTAGAAACGATAAAACCATGGCTTGTTGAAGAAAGAACAGCCAAAACACGTACCATATTTTGCAAAGCTGCTCTTCTCGAGGATGATGCTACTGATGATGAGAAAACTATTGATATTCTTCAATTTTATAAACCATCATCACGTTCATCAATTAAAATTCCATCCGTGGTTATACAGGGAGATAAGAGTACGGAGGAAACCCTAGCAGAGGAACAAATGGAAAAAACCATGCATGCTAGCTCTCCTCAACTCCCTCTTCCTACTGATATCACACCTACGGATCCCACTAACTCTCTAAATATGGAGGATGAGCATCTTGACACAATTCCTTCAAAGGAATCGGACGAATTAATAAAGTCCAGTGTTGAGAACCTTGTCCAAATCCCAAGTGAGTTCCAGGGAATTCCTGATCATGTGTGTGATTTACCTTCCCCTCTTGAGTGTTCAAAAGATCAACTTGAGATTTTCTCCTATTCTAGCAATGATTGTATATCGAATGGAAACATTGAGTATGTTGAGGCATCACTATCACATGTTGATCCTCTTCTTGAGGAGTTCATTGATGAACTCACTCACATTGATCCACTTCTACCAGGAAGTAACCATGATCTCTTTGATTTCCTAGCTAATCTAGAGGAAATAGAAAATCTCTTATATCGTGATCCATCACTCAATTCTCATCCCAACAGTCCAAAAGAGAATATCAATCACCTTGTTCCCAAAACAGGCCAAATAAATAAACAAGGATTCGCAGATATACATCTTGTGAATGATTCTCTTTATGAGGAGTTCACCAGTGAACTCACTCATATCAATGGAATTAAGAATCCAATCAATAGGTTAATTGAGCATAATGATCTACATCATTTGTTACCCGAGATTGAATCATGTTCCTTTGATGATACCATGGTTGATTTCCTCTCCGAGGACAAAATTTTTAAATCCGGTATATTACTTTGTAAGAAAACTCACATGGAGGAGTTTTCTTACAAAAGGAGCTTCAATGCTGAAATTCATGATATGGAAATTATGAAGTCTCCTTTTTATAAGTCAATCATGATTGTTATCATGATTTTCTTATCTTTCTTCACGTACCCCGTGACTTCTCCACTTATCCGTCACTCCTTCAGGAGTGAGGATACTATCTTTGACCCCGGCATTTTCATGTAAGCTGGGTACTTATCTCATCGGTGTGGAACTTTCACGTACTTCAATGTTAATCTAAACATCTTGAAAGAAAGTCTGATGGAGATTGTTTAGTCGACTTACTTCCCCATGAACCAATGAATTCGGGGTCGAGTCAAGCTAGCGACTCGGTAAACAAAAACAGTAGCATGCATACGGGGTTTTCACCCTAAGTGTGGGGGAGATACTAACCCACATGATTGTATATATGTATATATCCTCAAAAAAAAATGTACATAAACTAAAATAAGGGTTATGAGTATTTTCCTTCTTACGTTCTAAGTGTTGGTTTAACACCCGGTACTTTGAATATTGAGGACAATATTCAATTCTAAGTGTGTGTGGGGGGGGGGGGGGAATTCGTTATTCTAACGAATTTAAACACATGTTCCATCAAGCACCCCCATTTTAGTCAAAATTTTAAAAAAATTTCTCACTTAGAACGCAATAAATGGTTATCAGTCCACCATGTCTAACCCACATAAGGACTGGCTAATCGAGGAGCAAATGGCTCTTGGTAAAGATATCTCAAATCCGTTCATGGCTTGCAATTTGCCCAAAATTGTATGGTATCTCAACTCGCCATATCCTAAAAAGTGAAAGAGTTGGCTAGCCCACAAGATTATGGCTTGTGGTAAAGGCAGTGGAAAAACCATAATTGGTAATCAGCTCACCAAGATGTTGACTATGTCCATCAAGAGTTGGCTAGTCCAGAAGCAATAGTTTAGTGTGGGGAATTAATGAGTGTCTAAATCACTCACACCTTTTTCCTGTTCAAATTTATTTAGGTTTTAGATGTTTTAAATTTATTTAGGTTTACGTTTTAGTTAAATTAGTTTATTCAAGTCATTTTATTTTATAAAACCCTTAATATAAATCACTCACACCTTTTTCCAGTTCAAAACCACCCGATCACAAATTCGTCTAAATACCTTCGCACGCCTCGTTGGGACATAACGACCCGGGGAAACACTGTATTCCACGGAAGCATTGGTTTAGGCTGTTTAACTATTATGGTTGACCATTCACAAGTGGTTGACTAATAATTATCTTACTGTTTACCACCAATCAGGAGTCCACCAGGGTCAAACATTTTGTTACTGTCACGAAGTGGGGTGTGGTTATGAATAGGGCTGATTCCAATCCCGTTCAGGTCACAATTTCCCTCTTGGTAAGTAACGGGTAAGGGAAAGGTTTGTTCCATAGAAATTTTCAGAGTGGAAGTGTGTTTGAGGCGCACCCTTTTCACACCAGGTTTAAAACCAAAGGAACGTTTCTTAGCTTCGTGCAAATTAGGGAGCGTGGTTTTCAAACTTTCAACGAAGATGTTGTGAAATTGCAAGTTCTTTTCTTCTTGAGGAAGCTCATGGAAATAAGGGGGAATTGAAGGTGAATCACTTGGAAAAGTTTTTTCATTATCCCCTCCGTCACACACCAAAGGGGTTGAGAGTTCAAAGATCTTTTCGATTTTCCTCGGTGCGGACTTTTCCCTAATCTTCTCCTTAATTCTTGATATATACCTATCAGCCAAGTCCATAAAAGCATTTCTAGTGCTTTCCATGCGAGTTTCTAAGTGCTGAATCTGTTCCTCCTGATTATTCATAAAAGTTATCATTATCCATTCGAACTCCTCTTGTCGTGAACGTTCGGGAAAAGTATATTTGCTAATTGCACTCACATGTTTATCAGGACTTACTCCGGCCTCAGCTACAGACATTCCAGTTTTTATTAATTCCTTAACATGCTTCTCGATGTTCTCCAACAACTGTTCTTGGTTTGCATTTACGTGATTTATACTCCCTTCTTCTAAGAACATCGGATCCTCCCATCCTTCTTCTTCATATTGTGCTAAACCATCAATAACCTCCCAGCACTGATCAACGTAATCTATGGCCCTTCTCGTTTAATAATTAACTTTATCGTAAAAGATTTGAATTTGGAACCAAGGATCTATGCCATGATGAGGGATTTTTGGAGTAAATCCTTGAAACGAGTCCATGCTTCATAGAGAGTTTCACCTTGACGTTGTTGGAACATCAAGCTTAGTAGTTCTCCCCAGTGGGAAAAATTGAGCAAGGAAACGAGTTGTGAGATCATCCCAAGTGGTGATGGATCCCATGGGTAAATGCTCAAGCCATTGACTAGCTTTATTACGTAGAGAGAATTGGAAGAGACGCAATCGGTTCGTCTCTCGAGTTACAACATCAAGGTCTATGGAGTCAACGATTTTAAGGAAATCCTTGAGATGTTGATTAGGATTTTCGGAATGAAGTCCATGGAATGCACATCTACTTTGCACCAACCGGATGATGTCGGATCGCAAGGGAGACACATTGGCTCCTTGAGTGAGCTCAATGGTGTTTCGATAGCCTTGGTGGCTAGGACGGGAGTACTCTCCTTAGGTTCGGGGTCTAAGAGGTTGGTTTGGTAGTGGTGGGTTTTGTGGGTGGTTTTGTTGTGGTGGGTTGATGGAATCAAAGAGATTACCACCTTCCATGATGGCGGATGGTAAAAGTTACGAACAAAGAAATAAGATAGACTAAAGAAACCTATAAAAATAAAATAAAAATCTTAATAGAAAGGAATCTAGCAAGTAGACCTAATAAAAAGAAATTCTAACCTAGACAATAACTATTCCCTGGGGCTGCGACGCCAAAAACTTGATGCGTGGAATTCCACCATCACAAAAGGTTTTACCTCTCAAGGGATCTTGAGAAGCTTGCAATCCCCACCAGGCAGTGTACCTGTTCGTTGTAGTATAGTATAGTGATAAGTACCGGGGGATTGATCGTTCAACTCAGGAATAGTGTTCGCTAGAATTAAAAAGTCTGCTAAACTAAGTCTAAAGGTGAGGGATGATTCTTTTTTGTATTTTTATATTTTTATAAAAGCAATTAAAATCTCAGGTTTTGAAGGAGTGGGCGGAATTAGTTGCTATTCAACTAACCCAATTAACTAAAGATGCAATAAAAATAAAATAAAATAAAATAAAACTAAACTAATTTGTGGTGTAAACAATAATAAGAGAAAATGTGTTTACTTAGATTTCATTACTCCCTAGATATCTTTTACCGGTTGATTAGCTTGTTACAATTGCATGGATGACGGGTCATATTCCTTAATACCAGTCGTAGGGCCGTGTACGAAATTTCCTAACTCTATAAGCTCCTACTTCACTCATATGTCGAGCCGACTAAAAGCTCCTAACATGGGATCACTAGAATTCGCTTATGCATTAAATACAACCAAAAATCATAGTACACCTCTGATCATGTTTCTTAAGACGTTCAAGCAAGTTACCAATTGGAAGTCTGTCAGTTTTCATAAGCCTAACATCGAATACAATCATCAACAACAATTATAAACAAACCATCAACCAATAATCAACATCTAGGTTTCATTACATCTAAGCAAACACAAGAAAAACCTAGCGTAGCATGTTAAAAAGAAGAAAAGCATAAGATAGAATCAAACAACACATAGAGATTTAACCAGCTGCCTTAGGGTAGTTGGCCACCAACTGCCGCAAAAGCGCGCAGTTGACCAAGTCAAAGCTTAAAGGCGGGGGTTCGAATCCGGACTCCAAATTGGTCAGCCAGTGTTGCCAAGGTAATTTACCGGGATATGCCTTCCTTGTTGGGTGGGGGGGCTCGGTACCAAAAAGGTACACGGACTTGAGATGGTTCCGCCAAATACCATTTTTTTTACAACACATAGACATATTGAATGATTATTGGAAAACTTATCTTCAATTGAACATGGATGGAACAAGGGTTGAAACCCTTATTATTACAGAAAATCCGTCTAGGATTTGCACAAAGAAGTTCTCCAAAAGTTCCACCACTTAATGAATGAAAATTAGAAAACTATATATATATATTTTACACCTTGACGGTGTCACATTATAGCTTGTGACGCTGTTAACTCGCCGCCAAGATAAAATTCGTATTGCCTAGATCCACTTCTAACGTGCGTCATGTGTAATTTTACTCTGGGCCGTCACATGTATTTTGACCCTGACGGCCTTGGTGACGCCGTCAGGCCAAATTGCCTTGAAAATGTTCTGGGCCGTCATGTGTATTTTCCACATCCACCTCTTTTGCCAAGCTTGACGCCGTCACTTGTATAGTCTTGACGCCGTCAGGTACTGTTCCCAGCAAGGATTTTGAGACTTTGTCGTTTTCTTCACTACATTGCTTCAAAAACGTCCAAAATGCTTCCTTTTCCAGATTTCTCCTCAAAAGTACCTAAAATGACAAAATGAACGATTTAGGGCAATAATTTATCAAATAATTACGAATTCAGGCTTAAATGACCCCCTAAAAGCAGTACACTTTTCGCCTTATCAATACTTGTCACTTTGTAAAGCATGTTTCCGCAGGTCATTGGTATGTGCTTAATCACGTACCTTTATTTGACAAAAAACGGACCGAAAATACCAAAAACCAAGCCAAATATATGTGTTTTTGTGTTTGTAATTGTGCAAGAGCGGATATTTTGGAAATTGGACAAAAATCAAGAAAGTCCCAACAAAAACGAGCACGAGAAGTAGAAAGAGTATTTAAAGCTGAAGCCGGAAGAAATCTACCAAAATGGATTCATATTATAATCAAGTTGTCAATTATAGCCCTTGGAAGTATTTTGCAAAATTGTCAAAGTTGGTCCTTGGATTTTATCAAATTACAAAATTGGTCCTTATGATTTATAACCTAAACCTAAAAACTAACATAAATCCTAAACCTTATAACCAGTCCAGATCCTAAACTTCAAAACCAAAACCCCTTTTAAACCAAAACCCAACACATGTCCAGTCCACTAATAAACATTACCCAAGCCCACCACCAAACTTCCCATGACCAATTACCCGGTCAACCCTCCCAATTAACTTAGTCAAATAAATAATAAATTTACCCTTTTCCTCTTTACCTGTAAAACAATATTCATCCACCCCCAACCTTTTAACCCTGCTCCCATGATTTACCCACCTCATCATTGGATCCACCTTCTAGAATCAAGCTAACAAGGACAGAGACTGACATGGAGAATGACAGAGTGGATAAAAGGGGCAATTCTATTAGCTACTACACATCATCACTTAATCCGAGGGCTGCAAATTGATAAGATGATGACACTTGATGATTAATCGCTCAGAAAAGAAGGCCTAGAGGATTCCAAACCCAAGGTTCTCCTCTCCCACCTCAGCTATAAAAGGACCCTCTCAATTCACCATTTGCTGTGTAGTTTAGAGTCATTTTTAGCTTATTTTTGTAATTTTCAGCTTGTTGTTCTTTTATTTAGGTCTTATTTACTTTTTAAGCATTTGTAATTTACATTTGAGTAATAAAATTCAGTTCCCCTTTTATTACTTGTTCAAGTTTTATTTTAATGCTTCTTATAATGGTGAATTATGGTTAAATAAGTTTGATAAGCTCCTTTAGCTTTTGCTTTAAGCTCGTATAAGCTCAATCTAGCTTCTGTGTTTGATACGTGGGAATCGCACCAGGCTTTACATCTCAAGGGATCTTGAGAAGCTTACAACCCCCACCAGGCAGTGTACCTGATCGTTGTAGTATAGTATAGTGACAAGTACCGGGGGATTGATCGTTCAGCTAGGAATAGTGTCGCTAGGATTAGAAAACCTAAATACTAGTTCTAAAGATGAGGGATGATTATTTTAGTATTTTTATATTTTTTAGAAAGCAAGTAAAAATCTCGGGTTTGAAGGATTTGGGCAGAATTAGTTGCTAGTCAACTAACCCAATACTAAAGATGCAATTAAAATAAAATGAAAATAAACTAAATTATACTAAGGTTGTGAGCAATAAGTGGAGAAAATGTGTTTACTTAGATTTCACTACTCCCTAGATATCTTTCACACGTTAATTACTTATTATAGTTGCGTGGATGACGGATTGTATTCCTTAATACCATTCATGGGGTGGCGCACTTAATTCCCCAATCCTATGAGTGCCTACTTCACTCCTATGTCGAGCCGGCTAAGAAGCTCCTAACATGGGATCACTAGAATTTACTCATGCATTAAATACAACCAACAAAACCTAGTGCACGTCAGTTCATGTTTTCTAAGACGTTCAAGCATGTTACCATTTGGAGATCTGCCAGTTTTCTTAAGCCTAACATCGAATTCATTCATCCAATACAACCATAAACAAGTAATCAACACATAATTAACATCTAGGTTTCATTAGATCCAAGCAAACACAAGATAGATCTAGCCTAGCATGATGGAATTAAGACAAGAACAAGATATAAACAACCAACACATAGACATATTGATTGAATTAGAAGAATACTTATCTCAATTACACATGAAAGGTATCAAGGGCTTAGAACCCTTGAAAAACCTGTAAAATTCGTACCAAGTTCATACTTAGGGTTTCTCCAAAACTTCTCTCCTTTTTTAATGTGAAAATTAGAAAACTATATATAGGAAATAGGGTCTGACGGCGTCAAGACAAAATTTGTGACGCCGTCATCTCGCCGCCAAAATAAATCTCGGACTGCCTTGAACCAGATCTGATGCCGTCAAGTGTTATATGTTTCCAGGCCGTCATGCATTTTCCTCTTGACGCCCTACTTCGTGACGCCTTCAAATCTGTACTGGATCGTCATGGAAATTACTCTTGACGCCGTCAAGATTTTCTTCTTGACGCCGTCACCTACTGTTCCCAGCAAGGAAAATAAAGACTTTGGCATTTTCTTCACTTTTATGCTCCAAAAACGTCCGAATTGCTTCCTTTTCCAGATTTCTCTCCCGAAGATTTAGGGCAACATTTGATCAAATAAATTCAATTCCGGGCTTAAATGACCCCCTAAAAACGGTTCATTTTTTGCCTCATCAGTGTTACTTACTGTTTCAATATAAAAAATCCAAAAAGCATTAGAAAAACATCAAAAAAAAAAAATTAAAAAAAAGTAAGCAAAATAGTTTGTTAAAGGTTTCATAAGCTATAATCTCTGTTTACATAAGCTCATATAAGCTTAATATAGCTTTTTGTTTCAAGTTTTCTCAAGAAATTTCAAAAATACAAAAATATAGCAAATCTAGTTCAACTTATTATTATTGCTTAATTTTAGTCAAACTTTGCTTAGAAGTACTTAATTTAGTTGTTTGATCATTTGTCTTTCATAAACTCAGCATAAATAGTCTTATCTTGTGGAAATAAAAAACAGTCCATTCATAAAGGGGTGGGTTAAGGTGAGTTTTAATGATTTGGTCATTTTTAGTTTTTAAATTAAGTTGTATAGGTCTTTTTGAGTCTTATTAGTAGTACAAGAGTCATTTTCAGTATTTTTCCCAAAGTTTAGTGGTTTTTCTATTGGTTTCCTAAGTATCAGTGGTCAAAACTTTTTCAAATCAGCTTATATGATAAGTCATAGCTTAAGTCCTTCTTAGCTGTCAAAAAGTAGTTTAAAACATTCCATTTAGTGTCTCTAGTAGTTTTGAGTAGGTGTCTAGCATTTTACAAGTAATTTTGAGTTTTGCATTCTGTAACATTAGTTAAAAAGCCAAAAGCAAATAGTCCTAGTCAGTCTGTTTATTAGTTATTTTTCAGCTTCTTCTTTAATTCCAAAATCCTAGAAATTGGTTTTCTGAGTTCTATTGTGGTTAATCTAAATCTGTTTTGAACTTTCAGGGATTTAAGGTTTTAATTTAAGAGCTTATTTGGAAGTTTGAAATTGCCCTCTCAGGACTGCAAATTTCATAATAGTAAAATAATATTTTTTTCCAGCCCTTTTATAAGCTAGCTTAGAAGCACCCAATAAGCTCTTTGTTATATGAAAATTGGTGTTCCTAATCTCTGTTAGCTTATCTTTATTTGTTTGTGCTTATTTGGAATTGTAGTGATTATTTGATTGCTAAATTTTGCACTGCAGGTGGCCTGTTTGTCTGTTTTACTTTAGGCCTGCACTCATCAAGTTCTGAGACAGCTTTTTCGCTGATTTATACCTGCTTATTCATAATACCTTTAGGTTTGTATTTTGGTGCACCAGTAGATTTAGCTAAAAGCTTGTTCTTTGTTTGCAATTTGAGGATTTTGGAGCTTATATGATAGCTTATTTTTAAGCTTGAAGTAGGTCACATAGGGTCTGTTAGGTCTCATTCTAGTCCGTTTTGCTTAAGTTTGCTCAAGTGCTTATTTGATCATTAGGACCTGCTTATTAGTGTTTTTCTAGCTTATTAGGGTTCAGGTTGATTTGCACCAGCTTATTGAAGTTAGGCACAAGCGTTTACAAGCTTGTGCCCAATTAAAAGCTTTTTATTTTAGCTTTCTAGTTTTCTTTTACTTAAACTGTTTTCTATCTTGCTTATTTATTATGCTTATTTCCGTTTTCAAAAAAAATTTGATTTCACAAAATATCCTAGTTTTTAGTTGTTTTATCAGTTTTTCAAAACAAAAATCAAATATAAAATAATTTTTGTAAAAAGGTCAACCAGGTTCGAACTTGTGACCTCTAGCACACCCACACCTCACACAAACATCACAACACCCGGCGCCCTAGGGACTTCTCAGTGTTTGTGTTGCCTTATTTTATTCTTAAGCAACTTTGCCTTGTTTTCTTAACATCTTTTATTAGCTTAATCCTAGCTTATCCAAATAAGCTGGGACCTTTTTCATAATTTTCCTAGGATGAGTTTTACTTAAAGTATTTTCACAAAAAATTTCAGATTTTTTCCTTCAAGTTTTTATATTTTTAATCATTTAAATTAGTTTAAATAGTATTTAATTCATAATTAATTAAATAAAAGTCAAAAAAAATATTATTCTTTTTCCTAAACTTTTCTTTTATCATATTAGACTTAGGAAAAATAGATTTGCCTTTCTAGGATTAGTTTTTCATAGATTTGCTTTTTAAGCTCGAGATTTTCCCGTAAGTTTGCTTTTTTAGGTAAAATTTCACTTTTCCCAAATTTTTCTTAGCTTATCTGATTTAGGTACTTATAAATTAGTTTTTTTGAAACTTTTGAGAATTTTTCATTTAAGTTTGCTATTTTTCATCATTTATTTCCATTTAAATAGTTTTTAATTCATAATAAATTAAATAAAAATTAGAAAAATACAAATCTTTTTTCTTATTTTTTTAAAAGTATTTAGGACTTTTTAAAATTAAATTCGAGTTTTTAGAATCATTTTTCCTCATTTTAGGTTTTTAAGTCGCGTTTAGATCCTGTTACGTTACGTTTTAGGTTTATTTGTGTTTTAGCTTATTTGTGCTTTGCATTATTGATTTGTGTGCTCATTTAAGTATTTTAGTTTATATTTCATAATTTTTATCTCTAAATTTCAAATATCTCTTTATTTAAATCACTCGATCATGAACCGAATCACGAAATCCCAATCACACTTAGTTGGGAAAACGACTCGGGAAAACATCTTTCCTTTGTATTCTTTGGAGATACAATTGAACTACAGCTAGTCATTTTGGCCAAGTTTGTGCATATATTTGATATTTATAATGTCCTAATGATTTTTGGAAATTTAGGTGTTATGTCATGTTATAGAAGTCATTTTCTGTAAAATGGTCAAAAGTGTACAAAAGGGTTATGCAGAAAAATTGGTGTTTGGGACAAGGTCCATTTTAACCCATTTTGGGTCTAACGGGTCAAGAATTTGGGAAAATAATGTATATGGTATATTTTTAGTTAAATGTGGATTAAATGTATTTAAATATAGGTTTAAAGTGTTGATTTTATGCTAAAAAGTGTTGCGGGTCATTTTTAGAAACTAGTGCACAAGGGGGGGGGGGGGGGGGGGTTCCTTAGTGCACGATAGGGGTTCTTTAGTACACAAGAGGGTAATAGTGCATAAGAGGGGTCCTTTAGTGCACCAGAGAGGTCCTTAGTGCACAAGGGGGTAGTAGTGCACATGAGGAGGGGGTCCTTTGTGCATAAGAGGGTGATAGTGCATAAGAGGGGTTCCTTAATGCTCAAGAGGGATTTTGCAGTTTTTGGTCGTTTTCTTTATTTTGTATAAAATCAATCATGGCTCGTTAGAAGTCGTGTCATCCCTTGTTTTAAAGGTAATTGAGTCTAGTTTCATTTAAAAGGGGTTCCTTAGTGCCCGATAGGGGGTTCCTTAGTGCACAAGAGGGGTTCTTTAGTACACAATAGGGTAATAGTGCACAAGAGGGGTCCTTTAGTGCACCAGAGAGGTCCTTAGTGCACAAGGGGGTAGTAGTGCACATGAGGAGGGGGTCCTTTGTGCATAAGAGGGTGATAGTGCATAAGAGGGGTTCCTTAATGCTCAAGAGGGATTTTGCAGTTTTTGGTCATTTTCTTTATTTTGTATAAAATCAATCGTGGCTCGTGAGAAGTCGTGTCATCCCTCGTTTTAAAGGTAATTGAGTCTAGTTTCATTTAAAAATAATCTTAAGGGCTGGTTTCTATCAAATTGTTGTCAGTTCATAAAAGAGTGACAGGGGGTCAGTTTAGGGTTAGGTCGTTTCAGCGAAAAGTTTTAAATTTTTAGTCAAATCGGGAAAGGGGCGTGATTGCTCAATTATAGTATATATATTAAGTATCGAGGAAATCCGCGAGAATTACGGATTAACCGAGTCGTTTCCCAATGAAGGTGTGAATGGAAGCTTAGAAATTCGATTCGTGAAAACCGTGTCGTGAAAAGTGAAATGTGAAAAGAGTGATGGTGAAATTCAAATAATGAAAAGAAATCACAAACAATGCAGAAAATACAAGCTAAGTATGCACAATGATCTAAAAATTCAAAACGGTAATTCAAACACGAGTTTAAAATGTAACGTACGAAATAAAACGTAACTTTTTATGAAAAATGATCCTAAAAATATGAAATAAATTTCTAAAAATCTTAAACTACTTAAAAGAATTTTCAGAAAAAGAAAAATATTTTTTTGACTTTTTATTTATTTTCTAGGAATTTATTTCTATTTTTGGAATATAAAATGTAATTAAAAATAAGAAAAATTGTAAAATAAATGGGAATAATGCAAATTTAATTTTGAAAAATCTAAAATATTAGAAAAGAATTATCTAAAATATTTTTGGATTTTTTATGGCTTTTTCTGATTTTTTTATTGATTTTTATTGATTAAAAAGTATTTAAAAATGATTAAAAACTAAGAAAATTAGTAAAACAACTCAGAAAAATATGAAAAATTCACAGAAAATCTAAAATATTGTAAGGAACTTGAGAAAAAATTTTGAATAAAAAATAAGTTGCAGAAGTGCTTATTGGTTAGAAAATAGCTTATCACAAGTCCTTATTATTAAGCACTTGTGACCAAACTGAATTAAACTGAAAATACAGCAACTCAGTACTCTAATAAACTCAAGTATGCTCAGTTATGATCAATTGAAACTCAGAAAAAGATATAAGAATGCAATAAGCAGTTTCAATAAGCAAGAGCATTAAGCAACAGTTAAGCAGAATAAGCCAGGAACATATAAACAATGAGATCACCTTCTAAACACTAAATGGAACTCAGAGTAACCAATTATGCTCAGTAAACAAGCCCCAATGAAAACTAGCAGTCCCTATCATCAATAAGCAATCAGGTTCTAATGGTTTAACTAGCAGGCTACAATAAGCTATCCAAATAAGCTCAAAACTGAAATATCAAGGGGGCAAAAGCTACACTATACTACTGACTATCTAAAAACAGAAAATGCCCTATCATAAACTTCTAAATGATGCTCTAAATAGTTCCAAGTACAGCAGCTAGTGGAAACTTAAAAGTAGAAACAGTTGACGAAAGTATTGCTACACTACTTTGACTTAATGCAATTTCAATCTACTCAATCTACTTCTACTTGAATTATTAAACTAATATAAAGCTAGATTAAGCTATAATGAACTATTTTTCAACTATCAAATCAATCACACTAACTGTTTTCTAAATCACCTAACAGTTAATGAATATAGAAATCTACTTTGACTTTATAATGAACTACACTACCATTTTTATGATTAAAATCTCTAATACTAGTCTAATGGAACCTAGGTGTGACAGTAAATCAGCACTCAAACATCAACAATTCTCAGCAATTGACAGATCCAAACACCCCCTTATCTAACAATTTATACTATGAAACTATAATCCAAACTAATGATTAATCTAGCTACATTAACACTATTAGAAGCAAAATCAACATTCAATAACAACAGAATCCAACAGATACATAGAAACTCAGATCATGCACTAAGTATGATGAAATTAGAAAATAATGACTTACAATAACATACTCCTCAGCTAGAACAGAGGAGTTTCACTATGCAAGTCTGTCTTTAGACAGGCCAAGCTCTTCTAATTCTAGCTTGTACTATCAAATTACCCCTCTGAATCCAATACTACTTCTGGCTTTGACTTTTGTTGACTGTGAATTCAAATGAACTTTGGAAATGATAAAATTGAATAACAAACTCACAAAAGCTATAGAGCTTATACGAGTTGAATGACAATACTAAACAGCTTATTTGAAAGCTGTTTTCAACAAAACTCTTTTTGTATTTTTTTCTCTTTTCTATTTTCTGTTTTAAATGAATCCTTTGAACAAGTTGAAAACTGAGTTTATAGTAAAGTAAATTGAACTGAGATTAACTGAAAAGACAGAGATAAAATCTAAGCAATAATTTGTAAACAACAATAAGATGAAATTATTAAAACTAAAACGGATTTCATTGAAAATAAAAGATTACACATTAACTAAACTATTACAACTCAAAAGAAATTTGGGCAGAGTTTCTACACTATACTCCACCACTAATACAAGCAGCCTAGCCTCTCTATTTATAGCCTATGATAGATGATTCTAGAAATGAGGACTAAGCCCTTTGATCACATTCAATCAATCACCAATCAATAAGAACCCTTGGATAAGATTTGGTGACACGTTCACACCAATGGAGAGCTGTCAACTGTCCCTATTGTGCTTCTTTGGCTCTAACAAGTCCTGACATGTACTGACCATCTTCTAGAAGTCCTTTGATTGTACGTTTTTGCCCTTACTTGCTGTAATTAGACAGGTGGTATTTTTAGGGTTCTATGTGAATAGTAAATTCTGGGAAACGGGGTGAATTGGGGGGCGGGAGTGGGTAAGTTGTTATTTTAATGTGTTTTGACTTGCATTGACTGTTGACCATGGGGATAATGTTGACCAAGGGTGAGTTGTGGACCGGGCTTAAGGTAATTAGTGATGGGCTTGGGGTTTGTTATTGGATTTGGTAATTGGACCAGGCTTTTGTATTGAATTTTCTGATTTAGTATAAGTAATAAGCAATGGACCAATAATATAAAATATGAAACAATAAGGGTTGATTCTGCCAAATTCCCAAAAATATAATCCAAGGGCTTTTGTTGTAACTTTCTGAATTGTAGAGGACTTGAGTTTGACTTTCCTTGAAATATTATCATGAGGGGCCAAAACTGTCAAATGACAAAAGTGTAGGGACTGAAAGTGTAATTTTCTTCAATCATTGACCAGGGACTAAATATGACAATCTTCAAATCTCTGAGGACTTCCTAAGGCTTTGTAGGCTCAGAATTGACTAACTTTGACTGTTTTGCACACGTTCCACTCTCGTGATCGTTTTTGCCGGTATTTGTTTGTTTTTCGTCATTTTACGAGATATCCGTTCCTGCACATTCACAATCACAAAACACATATTCTTTGGCATTTTGGGTTAGTTTTTGGATTATTTGGCCTTAATTTGGTAAAGAAAAGGTGAGTGAATAAGCACTCACCAAGGTGTGACACTTAATGAATGAAGAAATGATGAAAAATGACCAAGTCATGATTTTTCAAGGATGGACTACAGACGACGTCACGCTCTACCAAGCGACGGTGTCACATGTATTTGGACTTGAAGATTCAGAGCAAAATTAACAAGCGACGGCTCAGATATTTTATAGAGAAACGGCGTCACACATCACAAAGCGACACCGTCACAACGGTGACAAAGAAAAAACCCTAATGACGGCAGGGCTGATGGCATCACAACTTGCAAGTAACGCCGTTACAAACTGATCAAGATGATCACAACATGCGCACGAAGTAGCTGATTCTGTTTTTGCCATATCTTTTGCATACGAACTCGGATTTAGGTGATTCAAAAGGCTACGAAATCGGGGCGAAGAAATCTACAATTTGGTGAAAAAAGGGTTTATGATGCCATCACATGTTGTACCTGACACCGTCACATCGCTACAGACAGAAAATCAGTTATAAGTATAACGTTATAACTTCACTTTTTGTAGGCCCTAAACCTTAAGTCCGATTCTAGGGTTTAGGTTGGTGTTTTTACAGCAACTTAAAGGGCTTTAATCATTCCATAAATATCTTGTAATGGTTTGATTATTGATTAAATTTTATTTTATGTCTTCAACTATCATTATTGTTGCTTGCTCTTCATTGATTATGCTTGGCTAATTCACCTAGTGTTTACTTATGATTGTATGAAACTTGTTTATATTTAATTAGATATTATTTTTTTCATGACAAACTCAATACGTCTAGTTGATTTAGTTTATAATTATTGCTTCCTACTGTCTCTTGTTTAATTGATTGCCTCGCGTTAGGAGCAGGAAAACTGGCTTCTCTCTTATATGCGCTAGCTTGAACGTCTTACTAATTGCAACCATAGAGTGCAATATTGGTTTTTCTTGTTGTATTTATTGCGTGAACTGCGGCTTGTAGATATTAGAAAACTTAATAGAATTTAAGGTTTTTTAGGGAGACTTATACGTTCATAGAGTTGGGGACTTCGGCACCTCCCCACGACCGATATTAATGAATACAATGCTTCAATTAAAACAAGGATGTGGCAATTCATTAGATTGAATTGGATAGCTAGCAAGGAGTAATACATCATGGGTAGATACACTTCACTTCCCTTGTAGAACCCTAATTTACTTTATTGCTTTAGCTTAGTAGTAGTTTAATTAGTTAAAAACCAAACACTCACAAACCCCAGATTTTTAATTGCTTTTATAAAACTTATCTCGAAATACACTTCGGCCTTCACAATACTATTCCCCTAAAGAACAACCAATAATCCCCCGTGTTTTTCCTATACTACACTACAACGGTTAGGTACACTGCCTAGGAGGATTGTAAAACTTTTTAGGGGGTCTTACAGCTGCCACATCACTTATAATTGTCATTTACGTTACGTTAGATGTAACTAAATTATGTGAGACATAGCTGGAAAAAATTTACAGTTTTTGAAATGGGACAACTTAATTGAGTTATATGGTGAGATCCCTTAATCCAAGGCATAAGATAGGATGGAACATGTTTACTTTGCACATAGTATGGTAATTAGTAATTCCCATGATTATCTAGGAGTTGCGATACTAGATTGGCAATTATTGTATGAAACTTACCTTATTGAATACTTTTATTACTAGCAGATCAACTGAAGTAACGGAACTATGTCAATTTGGATCCTAGCTTTAAGAAAATTATATGGTTTATATGAATATTTACCAAGGGTATTTAATTTTCTTTAGAGATTATATTAACGAAAGTACTAACTTTTGAACTTTTTTTATGTAGAATAGCCTACCTGATAACAATACACTAAGTTTTACTTTCAAATCCATGTTTGATCAAGAAAAATTGAATGGCAACAATTCTAATGACTGGTATAGATCACTCGGATAGTCCTGTGTGTCGCTAAAAGACTAGACTATTTGAATCAGCCTATTCCTCCTACTCCAGCTGCTAATTCTATTGTTGAAGAATTAACAGCTTTGAACCTTGAGTATGACATGCACAATGAGGTTACTTGTCTGATGCTTGGAAGCATGATCCCTTCTTTGCAAAAGCAATTTGAGGATCATTCTCCCCATAGAATGCTCACTGAACTCTTATTTATGTTTGAGAAAAAGGCTGGTGTAGAACTCTATGATCTTCTTGATTCTCTATACAGTTGCAAACAAGAGGACGGTAAATCTGTAAGTGCTCATGTACTTGAGATGAAAAGTTATATTTACCAACTTGAGCATCTCAACTACCATTACCCAAATGATGTATGTGTTGGCCTGATCAATAGGTCCCTTAACAAGGAATTTACTTGTTTTGTGCGTAAATTTAACATGCATTGTACGGGGAAGACTGATGAGGCGAAAAGTGTACCGCTTTTAAGGGGTCATTTAAGCCCGAATTCGTGATTATTTGATCAATTACAGCCCTAAATCGTTCCTTTTGTTATTTTAGGTACTTTTGAGGAGAAATCTGGAAAAGGAAACATTTTGGACGTTTTTGGAGCATAAAAGTGAAGAAAACGGCAAAGTCTCAAATTCCATGCTGGGAATAGTACCTGACGACGTCAAGATCTAACACATGACGGTGTCAAGAGTGATAAAAGAGGTGGAAGTGGAAATTATAACGTGACAGCCCAGAACATTTTCGGTGTTAATGACCTGACGGCGTCACCAAGGCCATCAGGGTCATGTTACAAGTGACGGCCCAGAGTATATTTACACATAAAGGCATCAAGACTGGATCTAGGCAATACGAATTTTATATTGGCTGCGAGTTGACGGCGTCAGACCCTATAACATGACGCCGTCAGGATGTTTTATCAATATATATTTTTCCAGTTTTTCATTTTAAAGGGGGGAACAAAGTGTGGAACATTAGGAGCATAAACCCTAGGTCGAATTTTCATCATATTGTAGGGGTTTCAAACCCTTCTTTCATCCATGTTTGAATAAAGATAAGTCTTCCAATAATCATTTAATATGTCTATGTGTTGTTTGATTCTACCTCATGCTTGTCTTTCTTTTAACATGTGAGGCTAGGTTTTTATTGTGTTTGCTTAGATGTAGTGAAACCTAGATGTTGATTATTGGTTGATTGTTTGCTTATAATTGTTGTGGATGATTGTATTCGATGTCAGGCTTAAGAAAACTGGCAGACTTCCTTTGGTAACTTGCTTGAACGTCTTAAGAAACATGATCGGAGGTGTACTACTATTATCGATTGTATTTAATGCATAAGTGAATTCTAATGATCTCATGTTATGAGCTTTTAGTTGGCTCGACATAGGAGTGAAGTAGGATCTTATAGAGTTAGGGAATATTGTACACGGCCCTACGACTAGTACTAAGGAATATAACCCGTCATCCATGCAATTGTAACAAGCTAATCAACCGGTAAAAGATATCTATAGAGTAATAAAATCTAAGTAAACACAGCTTTTCTCATTATTGTTTCCACCACATTACTTAAATTTCATTTCTTTTTATTTTATTTTGATTGCATCTTTAGTTAATTGGGTTAGTTGACTAGCAACTAATTCCGCCCACTCCTTCAAAACCCGAGATTTTACTTGCTTTTCATAAAATATAAAAAATACAAAAAGAATCATCCCTCACCTCTAGACCTAGTTTAGTAGGCTTTCTAATCCTAGCGACACTATTCCTGAGTTGAACGATCAATCCTCCGGTACTTGTCACTATACTATATTACAACGATCAGGTACATTGCCTGGCGGGGATTGCAAGCTTCTCAAGATCCCTTGAGAGGTAAAACCTGTTGCGAGGGCGCAATCCCGCGTATCAAGTTTTTGGCGCCGCAGCCAGGGGAATAGTTATTGTCAAGGTTAGAATTTCTTTTTATTAGGTCTACTTGCTAGATTCCTTTCTAGTAAGATTTTTATTTTTATTTTTAGGTTTTCTTTAGTCTATCTCATTTCTTTGTTCCTTTGTTCGTAACCATTACCATCCGACATCATGGAAGGTGGTAATATCCTTGAACCCATCAACCCACCACAACAAAACCACCCACAAAACCCCCCACAAAACCCCCCACAAAACCCACGACTAGCAAACTGATGAGTGTGTAAATACTCATCATTTTTACCATTTCTGAGCTGCCAAAACATCTAAAAACACTCAATAATGAATCAAAATAGTGAAAATATCCCAGGAAAGTGTTTTACATGTTTCAAATGCAAAAATACCAAAAACAGATGAAAAACGCATAAAGTTTGCATAATTGGCAGTTTCAGTCCCCCAACTTTCAAAAGTTGTCAAATCTAGTCCCTGGTCATTCTAAAAACTTGAAAAAGTCACCAAAGGTTCTTATAAATCAAAAAGTTACATAATTAGTCCTTTGGTGAAAAGTTTCACAAAATGTCAAGTTTAGTCCCTGAACTTTGAAAATTGTCAAAAATGGTCCCTGGGATATGAAAAACTTTGAGAGAAACAAATTTTGTCCTTGCACTAACCTTTTATGACAGGATTGGTCCTTGGTGGAAAGTTTGGTGAAAATTACACAAATGGTCCCTGAAGTTTGAAAGTTTGATGGTTTCAGTCCCTGGTGAAAAATAAATTTGAAAAATCATCAAAGGACCCTGCACTATTCATAGATTGGCATAATAGACCCTTGGAAATAATTTGGAAGCATGCCAAGTTCACACCTCAAACTTTGCAAAAATTACAAAAATGGTCCTTGTGTAATCCATAAACCAAACCGGACTATTAAAAACAATAATACTACTCCTAAACTAATAGTCCAAGCCCACCCTTCCTATTGTGAGCCCAAGTCAACACAGCCCACCCAAACCCAAAGTTATAAAACCGGGGTCAAACCTTTGACCTAGGTCAAACCCGGTCAAACCCCCATCCCTTTCCCCTTTTCCCTCTCACCCAGAAAACCACCAAACCACCCCCTGGTATTGCTCCACCACCCCACCACTTGCCCATCCCATCACCACTAACCCACACCCCTACACCTACCTAAGCCACCACAATAAATGCTGCCCCCCCCCCCCAGTTGCCTGAACCAGAATCAAATTGCAAAAAGTCTTTCCCGCCAAAAATACGTGGCACCTTGAGAGTGGACCAAAGTTATCAGAGAGAGGTGGGAAATGATGAGGATACAGCATGGAACCCTAATCTTCAAGTATAAATAGAAAGAAGAGTGCAAGGAAGAAGTAGTTAGTTAATGAATAGTTTTTTAGGTCGAATTTAGTGTAATTTGAATTTCTGTTGGATTCTTAAGCTTTTAAGCATTGTAATAGTTTATTTTCATGTAATTTCAAGTTTTTAATCAATCAATTTCAAGTTTCATTTGGTGTTTCAGTTTGTGCCATTTTCAAATAATTTTGAGTTTTTAAGTGTACTGAGTTGTGAAGTGAAAGCAAGTACCATGGACTGAAATAGCTTCACATAGGTTCCAACAAGCTTATTCAAGCTTTAGAGACTCTAAAATCCAATTATATTAGAAGAAAACTAAAAATACAAAAAAGGTCAACCTTGGTCAACTGTTTGCTTTTTGAGTTTGTTTTTAGGTTTGGAGAGCATTAAGGAGCAAAGCTTGGATTGGATTAAGCCTATTTAAAGATAGGCTTCTGTGGAGAAGCCCCTTGTTCAAGCTAGGGGTTGGTTGTAAGCCTTTGCTCATTTAACAATTCCTCTAAAAACCTTAGTTATTGATGTTATCTGGTTGCTTATTTGTATTATGTGTTTATTTGTGTTATTTGATTGTTGTTTAAGTTAATTTTAGCTTAATATTAATAGCTTGTTAGTTAGAATAAATATTTACTTAACATTTTGGATTTGACTGTCTCAAATAAGTTTAAGTGGTATACTTGTGCTTTCATAGTTGCTATCTGTTTTCAAGTACTTAAACAAGTTATATTAGTCGTAATTTGTGGTTTGGAATTA
This sequence comes from Artemisia argyi, assembly GCA_030686995.1. Lineage (NCBI taxonomy): Eukaryota > Viridiplantae > Streptophyta > Magnoliopsida > Asterales > Asteraceae > Artemisia > Artemisia argyi. Next base: position 75,595,609 of record CM060688.1, read on the forward strand.
AGCTTACACCCCCTAGTGATCATCTGCTTTAAAAATCATAAAACAGTTAAGCAAAAGGGTGTTTGGATTAGTCTAGTTGGTTGTGTTGCTGTTGATCTCAGAAGGTGACCATATCTCAAACAGCTTTCCTTAGGCATCATTTGGTAGTATAGACCATAAAAACCAGCTTTGTTTCACAAAAAAGTCAACACCTCACAATTTTACCCTTCACAGTTAACTGTGAAGGTTTTTGGTGTCTAAATCCATTTAATTAGTTACATTAGTTGTTAATATAGTGTAAACTAGCTTAAATATATCTTGTAACATCATTTTTAATCAGTAGGGATCATTAGAAGTTCACATAAGTCAAACTAGTTCATTTTCTAAAAAAAGTCAAATTGTGCATTTTCAGATTTTCTCAAAACTAGTGGGATTTTTATAGATTTGTGTATTGAGATTCAAGCTTTGAGCTTTTGTGGACTTGTTTTCTACCAGCTAACCTTTAAGATCCCACTTAGCTTAGATTTTTGCAAATTTTACCCTGGGCCCCACAAACTAGGGAAATCACTTGCAGGGCAAGCACTTCCCCTGCACCACCAGACTCAGTCCATCACCACCACTTTGGTGGTGATTTGTGACCACCTCAGTGGACCCCACTTGTCATACTTGGCACCATTGAACCCTCCTCCTACCAGGGATCATACTTTGACCCCTTGTTTGACCTAGGACTCAGTGGACCCCACCTGGTTTAGCCCATCAAGTCTGTCCCCAAATATGTGTTCAGTTTCACATTGCAAGTGCTTATTTGATTGCATTCAGCTTATTTGTGCTTATTTCTTGCTATTCTCTGCTTGTTTAAGTTTGTTGAGCTTATTTGTAACCATTTACACCACTGTGGACCCCACCTACACCCATTTGAGCTTATTTGCCCAAACAGTCAAACAAAGTCAACTGAATAAGCAAAAGGGGGTGCTTATAGCTTATAAATAAGCTATTTTTCAAAGTATTTTCACAAAGTTTCTCATTTCCAGTAGTAAAGTTAGTGTGTAAAAGAAAATTCCAAAAAAAGTCAAGTTTAAATTAAGTGATAGTTTCTATTTAATTCAATTTAATTTTAATTTTCATTTTTAGATTTTAATTAAGTACTTAGTATTTTTATATTTTTATTAATTACCTTATATAGTAAAGTATTTTTAGTAAATTTTTCAGATTTTTATTCTGCATTTTAGTATTTATTAGATTTAATACTAGTTTTCTTAATTATTAATTAATATTAAGTATGAAATATCATATTTAGTTTTTATAAAGTAAAACTTAGTTTTTATATTTTTCCTAGTTCTTATATAGTATAATAGACTTTTAGAAAATATATTTCAAATTTCTACTGTTTATTTTACATTTTTCTTATTTTAATTGTTTAAATTAGACTTAAGTTAATTAAAAGGTAAATAATTAGTGGATTAATCTTAAAACATAATTTTTAGAGTTTTTATAATTTTGTAGGATTCCTGTGATGGTTAAGTAATTTTGTAAATTTTCTTTTAATTTTCTAAGTTAATTTAGTATTAATTGTAATTTAAAGTAGTTTAATTAGTTTAATTAAGTTAAATAGTTTTTAATTTATAAAAAACCCATAAAAAGACAAAAATATTTATTTTTATTTTTTATACTTTCTTCAAGTTCTAATTAAGGTTTAGAAAATATTTTTGCTAATTTTTAGTTTAATTTATATCATTTGTCATTTTTAGTTAATTTAAATTAGGTTTTAATTTAGATTTTAAATAGTTTTATTAATTAAATAATATTTAAATAATATTTTAATCGTTTTCATAATTTCATTTTCATTTTCACTTTTCTTTCAATTTTAAGTTTTAAAAAGTTCAAAAGCACCCCCTGTAGTTTGTAAATATCAAATCTCACTTTCTCTGTCTGTTACGTGATCTGAATTGTGAATACGTGCATATATCTGTTATCTAATTTTTGTTTATATTATATCTGTGTACCAATACCAAAATAACAGTAGCAATAACAATTCCACATCATCTGGGCTACTGTCCTCAGTGCCACTCACTCATAAACGATTCCCAAAGCACCATTTCAATCTCGCTGGGACTTTAACGACCCGGGGACACACTATACTATCCACGGAGTATTGGTCTAGAGAGTTTGACTTTATTGACCATTTACTTGGTCAATTTGAGTTGACGGTTTAGCATCAATCAAAATTTGGCGCCGCTGCCGGGGAGGTTGTTGCGTGTTTTAAAAATCGTTTTACGTTTAGTGGTTTTCAAAACCCTCCCTGTACAAATTTCACACAAATTTGTAAAAAGTTTTTGTAAAAAACCTAATCATATAAAAAACGTTCATTAACACTTCTCCTGAAGTGTTGAAAACACCAAGAAAAATTAAAAACAACAAAACAAACTGTGAAGTTAAATTACTTCGTTTTCTTTAAGATTACAACCTGAAACAGTTGGTTTAAGGTAAGTTCTGACATTAAATTGCGAACTGAAGAGGAAACCTATTTACTTCCTCCCGCCAGCCTGCGAGTAATCTTAAAAGAACGATTTCGGTTAACGAATCAGTTCCAAAAATATTTCCCAAGTTTTCTGCACACACAACCATAAGCCTAAAGCAGTTTTTTCAAATAAATAAATAAACCCATAATAAGTTCCCAAACTTAAGATTAAAACTTGCCTTTATATCCCTGTGAGTGGTGTACCTTTTTCAAAGAAGCCATTCACTTGTGATTTCTGGTTTAAGTTCACTGTGGTTTTGCCTCGATCTTGTTTTGAAAAATTGTTTTTAGTGCATGTGCACTCGGTCACAAACAAAACGTAAACATCAGAAAAACGTACCCGAGCTACGTTCTGACACAAAAGAACCAAAGACCGAAATGGCCGCTAGGCCACCACCACCTTTACCACCCCCTGACCCTCCCGTGGGTGAGCCAGCTTCCGATCTCTGAACGATGGAGGAGCTGTGCCAGCCTACCATGCAAGGGCAGGGTGGGCCTATTGCACCACTCACTATTGAGGCTACGGACTTTGGCCTCAAGCACCACATGATCCAACAAGTCCAGAATTCGTGTCAATTTCACGGATTACCGGGTGACGATGCCAATAAGCATCTTGACAAATATCTCACGGTCACCCAAAGCATGAAACAGCATGGTGTCACCGATGATGCCCTCCGGCTGTACCTCTTCCCCTATTCTCTCACTCATCATGCCACTGCATGGTTTGACCGACTTCCAAAGAATTCTATTCGTACCTTTGATGAAATGGTAACCAAGTTTTTAGCAAAATATTTTCCACCATCCATGGTTACCAAGTTACGAAATGATATCAGCAACTTCCGGCAACGTCCCGATGAGTCTCTTTTTGAGGCTTAGGAACGTTATAAGCTAGCTATTGATCGGTGCCCTAACCACAATATGTTTCAAGTTACCATCATAGATACCTTCTATAATGGTCTGACATTGAGGCACCGAGACATTCTCAATGCTGCTGCTGGTGGGACCTTTATGAAAAGGCGTCCCGAGGAGTGCTATGACTTAATCGAGAACATGACTGCCCACCATAACTTTTGGGATTCCTCTGCGGAGATGGATGCATCATGTAATTCCGTTGCTCCTTCATCATCATCTCCTGAAATAATTGCTCTTACCAAAAAGATGGATGATATTTCTACGGCTGTGTTGAGAATGAGCCAAACGATGCAAAATCAGGTTCAAAATCAACACGTGAAAGCCGTGGCCCGAAGTTGTGAAACTTGTGGGGGCCCTCATCTGTATTCCGAGTGTCCAGCTACTGCTGGCTTTCCTCAAGAGAACGTATATGTTGCTCACGGTTCCTGCAATACGGGAGGTAATTCTTACCAACCGCAAGGGGACCGTAATCTATTAACCTATCGTTCCAATAATTTTCTCGGACCTCCAGGGTTTAACCAAAATCAAAACCGTAACGCGAATCAGAATTTTAACCAAGGTCAAAACTCAAATTTCCAAAACCCGAATCAAAATCAAGGCCAGTTTAATCAAAACAATTTTCAAAATGGCAATCAAAATCAAGGTTTTCAAGGAAATTTTCAAAGAAACCAGAATCAAGGGAATTACAATCAGGGTAATTTCAATCAGAGAAATACTTTTCAGGGTAACAACAATCAAAATCAAGGGAATTTTCAAAACAACCGTGTTCAAAATCCTCCTGTTCAAAATCAAAACGTTGTTCCACCCTCGTCTTCCTCCAATGCTGAATTTAAACAATTCATGAAAGCACAAGAGGAAACGAATCGGTTACTGCTTAGCACGATCTCTAAGCTTCAGAAGTCTTTAAATGATCGACCCTCGGGCCCGGGTACATTACCGAGCAACACGATCGCTAACCCGAGGGGCGATGTCAAAGCGATCACCACCCGAAGTGGGGCATCTTACAATGGACCCTCGATTCCTTCTACCTCTTCTTTTCCTCCTACTAAGGTAGCGGAACATGAACCTGAGGTTACTACGGACAAGGTACTTCCTACTAATAACGGAGGTATCAACAACGTCCATCCTCAAGTTGTCTCGGTCCCGACTCATAAGTCGAAAGTTGTATTTGATCCCCCTGTGAGTTCTGATGAAATACCAAAGAATGATCCTAACCCGTCAATTCCATATCCTTCACGTTTGAATGATCAAAAGAACCGCGAAAAAGCTAACCATCAGATGGAAAAGTTTTATCTAATTTTCCAAGAATTACACTTTGATATTAGCTTCACGGACGCTCTTCTTCTCATGCCTAAATTTGCTTCAACCATCAAAAATCTGATAAGCAACAAAGAAAAACTTTGTGAGATGGCAAAAACTTTTCTTAATGAGCATTGCTCAGCAGTGCTCTTTAAAAAGCTTCCCGAAAAGCTTTGAGATCCCGGGAAATTTCTCATTCCTTGTATTTTCCCGGGGATGGTTGAATGCTTTGCCTTGGCCGATCTTGGCGCAAGCATTAACCTGATGCCTTACACAGTCTGGAAAAGACTCCCACTTCCTGCTCTCACTCCTACCTGCATGACACTCGAGCTTGCAGACCGTACTATATCCCGTCCTCTCGGCATTGCCGAAGATATCTTCGTGAAAGTAGGAAAGTTCCATTTTCCGGCAGATTTTGTGATTGTTGATTTCGATGCTGACCCACGAGTCCCTCTCATTCTCGGAAGGGGATTCTTAAGAACGGGTCGTGCTTTAATCGATGTATTCGAAGAAGAAATCACTCTACGTGTTGATGGCGAGGCCATCACATTCAATCTTGATCAGACTTCAAGATACTCCTCCAACTATGACGCTGAAACGGTTAACCGAATTGACATTATTGATGTTGCGTCTGAGGAGTATTCTCAAGAGATCCTTGGTTTCTCATCCAGTGGCAGTCTTTCTACTGACCCTATCATTTCTGACCCTTCCCCTTCCCTCACTCTGTTTGAGGGAAGTGACTTCCTTCTGGAAGAAGTCGAGGCTTTTCTTGCTCAAGATAGCTCTATCCCAAGTGGGGTTGATGAAAACTATCTTGACCCGGAGGGGGACATTCTTCTCCTCGAAAGATTGTTAAATAACGATCCTTCACCCTCTCCGTCTCCAAAAATACTTCATAAAGCGGAAGTCAAAAATGTTGAAATAACTGAAGACTTTCCCGAGGTTGAGCTCAAGGACTTGCCTCCTCATCTAGAATATGCATTTCTGGAGGGTGATGATAAATTGCCCATCATTATTGCTAAAGACTTAAAAGTTGAGGAAAAGGCAGCACTCCTAAAGGTTCTAAAGTCACATAAACAAGCAATTGCTTGGAAACTCTCCGACATTAAAGGCATAAGCTCGAACTTTTGTACTCATAAAATCTTAATGGAGGATGACTTTAAGCCAGCAGTGCAACAACAGAGAAGGGTAAATCCAAAAATCCACGAAGTTATCAAACAAGAAGTTCTTAAACTTCTTGATGCGGGATTGATTTATCCTATTTCTGACAGTCCTTGGGTTAGCCAAATTCAATGTGTCCCTAAAAAGGGTGGCATTACCGTTGTCACCAACGAGGATAACGAGTTGATTCCAACTCGTTTGGTCACAGGTTGGCGAGTATGTATTGACTATCGAAGGTTAAATGACGCCACCCGTAAAGACCATTTTCCCCTCCCTTTTATGGACCAGATGCTTGAAAGACTTGCGGGGAATGAATACTACTGCTTCCTCGATGGTTTTTCGGGTTACTTCCAAATCCCCATTGATCCCCAGGATCAAGAGAAGACTACCTTCACATGCCCCTACGGAACTTTTGCTTACAGACGTATGCCTTTCGGCTTATGTAATGCTCCAGGCACGCTCCAGAGGTGCATGATGTCTATCTTTTCCGAGATGATCGGGAAAACCATGGAGGTATTCATGGATGACTTTTCAGTCATCGGGGATTCATTCCAGTCTTGCCTCTCCCACTTGGAACAGATGCTTAAACGTTGCAAAGAAACGAATCTAAGTCTCAACTGGGAGAAGAGCCACTTTATGGTCAAGGAGGGCATTGTCCTCGGCCATAAAATTTCAAAAAACAGGATTGAGGTTGACCGAGCCAAAATCGATGTCATCGCTAAATTACCTCATCCCACCACCGTAAAAGGTGTTAGGAGCTTTTTGGGTCATGCCGGTTTCTACCGTAGGTTTATCCAAAAATTTTCTAAGATTGCCCGGCCTATGACCCATCTCCTCGAGAAGGATGCTCCTTTCATCTTCTCTCCTGAGTGCATCGAAGCTTTTGAAACATTAAAGAAAAAGCTTACCGAGGCACCGATTCTTGTTGCCCCCGATTGGGACCTACCTTTTGAGCTTATGTGCGATGCTAGTGATTTTGCCATAGGTGCGGTCTTGGGGCAACGTAAAGCAAAATACTTTCAGCCTATACACTACGCAAGTAAGACTATGACCGAGGCTCAAGGTCATTACACCACCACTGAAAAAGAACTCCTAGCTGTGGTGTATGCCTTTGAGAAATTCCGGCCATACTTGATCCTTACCAAATACGTGGTGTATACGGATCACTCGGCTTTGAAGTACTTATTTGCAAAGCAAGATGCAAAGCCGAGGCTTCTCCGTTGGGTTCTCCTCCTTCAGGAATTTGATATCATTATCCGTGATAAAAAAAAGGAGCTGAGAACCTTGCTGCTGATCATCTCTCACGATTAGAAAACCCTCATCGGGATGTGTCCGAGAAACAAGAAATAAATGAATCATTCCCTCTCGAGACACTCAGTGCGGTTACTTTTCGTGGTGATTCTACTACCCCATGGTTTGCCGACTTTGCAAATTACCATGCGGGTAACTTCATCGTGAAGGGGATGACATCCCAACAGAAAAACAAATTTTTTAAAGACGTCAAACATTACTTCTGGGACGACCCCTTCCTCTTCAAAATCTGTGCCGATCAAGTCATCAGGCGATGTGTATACGGACAGGAAGCCGCTGATATTCTCAAGGCTTGCCATGCTGGACCCACCGGGGGCCACCATAGTCCTAACTACACTGCCAAAAAGGTGTTTGATTCCGGTTTCTATTGGCCCACGATCTATAAGGATGCCCACGAGTTAGTCAAAGCCTGTGATGCTTGTCAGCGTCATGGGAATATTTCACAAAAGAACGAAATGCCACAAAATGCTATTCAAGTTTGTGAAATCTTTGACGTCTGGGGCATTGATTTTATGGGGCCATTCCCATCTTCTCGTGGAAACAAGTATATTCTCATGGCTGTTGACTATTTGTCAAAATGGGTTGAGGCTAAGGCCTTACCCACTAACGATGCCCGAGTTGTTGTGAAATTCTTGAAATCCCTCTTTGCTCGTTTTGGAACTCCACGTGCCATCATTAGTGATCGCGGTACTCACTTTTGCAATGATCAATTTGCAAAAGTCATGCTTAAGTACGGTGTTACTCATCGTCTTTCCACCGCATATCACCCCCAAACAAGTGGGCAGGTGGAGGTTTCCAACCGTGGTATAAAACGGATTCTTGAGAGGACAGTAGGTGAAAACCGTGCTTCCTGGTCGGATAAACTAGATGATGCACTCTGGGCCTTCCGTACAGCTTACAAAACACCCATTGAGTGTACTCCATACAAGCTTGTATACGGGAAGGCATGTCATTTACCGATCGAGCTCGAGCACAAAGCCTACTGGACCTTGAAACATGCTAACTACGACCTTCATAAAGCGGGTGATCACCGTAAGGTTCAACTCAATGAATTAAATGAACTTCGTGATCAAGCCTACGAGAACTCTTTGATCTACAAAGAAAAGACAAAGAAGATCCACGACTCTAAGATTAAGAACCGCGTTTTCAACGTCGGTGACAGAGTCCTTCTTTTCAACTCAAGATTAAAGATCTTCTCGGGGAAATTAAAAACCCGATGGACTGGACCATTCACTATTGCTAAAGTATATCCATACGGGACTGTTGAGTTATCTCAACCCGAAGGTCCCAACTTCAAAGTGAATGGTCATAGATTGAAACATTATTTTGGAGAGGACATACCACCCATGGTTGTCCCGGATCTCCAAACTTTCCCCATGGACCAATGAATTCGGGGATCGAGTCAAGCTAGTGACTCGGTGAACAAAAATTAGCAACATATATGGGTTTTCACCCGTATTTCTGACTTCTTTCTACTTTCTACCACCCTAGTGTGGGGGAGTGGCCGTCCCCCACCTGTTGAAAAGTAAATATGTATATAAGTCTCATTTCAAAAAAAAAAAAAAAAAAAAAAAAAAAAAAAAAAAAGATTGTATGTACAGATAAATAAAGTGAAAAATAAAATCGATATTTCCACAGTTAGATTCGTATATTAGCTTTTTCCGTTCAGAGATTCGGCATAATAGCCGGGACTTTGAATATTGAGGACAATATTCAATTCTAGTTTGGGGGGGGGGGGGGGGGGAATTCTTACGAATTTTATTACAAAACTTTCTAAGTACCCCCATTTTTAGGCCAAAAATTTTTTACTTTATTTCAAAATTTTTGTGGTAATCAGTCCGCCAAAGTCTAAATGACAAATGGATTGGCTAGTCCAGGAGCAAACGGCTTTTGGTAAAGACATCCCAAACCCGTTGATGGCTTGCAATTTGCCAAAAATTGTATGGTTCCTCAGCTCCCCAAAAACAAATGAGTTGGCTAGCCCGTAAGATTATGGCTTGTGGTAAAGGCCGTGGAAAATCCATAATTGGTAATCAGCTCACCAAGATGTTGACTTAGTCCATCAAGATGCTGGCTAGTCCAGAAGCAAACGGCTTTTGGTAAAGACTAATCAAATCCATTGACAGCTGGTGGTTTGCTCAAAATCACACGGTTATCAGGTGTGCCACAGTTCTTACACCTGGCTACTCGAGAAGTGATGGCTTTTGGTAAAGAGATTCTCAAATCCATCAAGTTTTTCTCAAAAGATTGCTAGGGACTAGCAATGTTTTAGTGTGGGGATTGATGAGTGTGTAAATACTCATCATTTTTATCATTTCTGAGCTGCCAAAACATCTAAAACACTCAATAATGAATCAAAATAGTGAAAATATCCCAGGAAAGTGTTTTACATGTTTCAAATGCAAAAATACCAAAAACAGATGAAAAACGCACAAAGTTTGCATAATTGGCAGTTTCAGTCCCCCAACTTTCAAAAGTTGTCAAATCTAGTCCCTGGTCATTCTAAAAACTTGAAAAAGTCACCAAAGGTCCTTATAAATCAAAAAGTTACATAATTAGTCCTTTGGTGAAAAGTTTCACAAAATGTCAAGTTTAGTCCCTAAACTTTGAAAATTGTCAAAAATGGTCCCTGGGATATGAAAAACTTTGAGAAAAACAAATTTTGTCCTTGCACTAACCTTTTATGACAGGATTGGTCCTTGGTGGAAAGTTTGGTGAAAATTACACAAATGGTCCCTGAAGTTTGAAAGTTTGACGGTTTCAGTCCCTGGTGAAAAATAAATTTGAAAAATCATCAAAGGACCCTTCACTATTCATAGATTGGCATAAAGACCCTTGGAAATAATTTGGAAGCATGCCAAGTTCACACCTTAAACTTTGCAAAAATTACAAAAATGGTCCTTGTGTAATCCATAAACCAAACCGGACTATTAAAAACAATAATACTACTCCTAAACTAATAGTCCAAGCCCACCCTTCCTATTGTGAGCCCAAGTCAACACAGCCCACCCAAACCAAAAGTTATAAAATCGGGGTCAAACCTTTGACCTAGGTCAAACCCGGTCAAACCCCCATCCCTTTCCCCCTTTCCCTCTCACCCAGAAAACCACCAAACCACCCCTTGGTATTGCTCCACCACCCCACCACTTGCCCATCCCATCACCACTAACCCACACCCCTACACCTACCTAAGCCACCACAATAAATGCTGCCCCCCCCCCCCAGTTGCCTGAACCAGAATCAAATTGCAAAAAGTCTTTCCCGCCAAAAATACGTGGTACCTTGAGAGTGGACCAAAGTTATCAGAGAGAGGTGGGAAATGATGAGGATACAGCATGGAACCCTAATCTTCAAGTATAAATAGAAAGAAGAGTGCAAGGAAGAAGTAGTTAGTTAATGAATAGTTTTTTAGGTCGAATTTAGTGTAATTTGAATTTCTGTTGGATTCTTAAGCTTTTAAGCATTGTAATAGTTTATTTTCATGTAATTTCAAGTTTTTAATCAATCAATTTCAAGTTTCATTTGGTGTTTCAGTTTGTGCGATTTTCAAATAATTTTGAGTTTTTAAGTGTACTGTGTTGTGAAGTGAAAGCAAGTACCATGGACTGAAATAGCTTCACATATGTTCCAACAAGCTTATTCAAGCTTTAGATACTCTAAAATCCAGTTATATTAGAAGAAAACTAAAAATACAAAAAAGGTCAACCTTGGTCAACTATTTGCTTTTTGAGTTTGTTTTCAGGTTTGGAGAGCATTAAGGAGCAAAGCTTGGATTGGATTAAGCCTATTTAAAGATAGGCTTCTGTGGAGAAGCCCCTTGTTCAAGATAGGGGTTGGTTGTAAGCCTTTGCTCATTTAACAATTCCTCTAAAAACCTTAGTTATTGATATTATCTGGTTGCTTATTTGTATTATGTGTTTATTTGTGTTATTTGAAAGGTTTTTGGTGTCTAAATCCATTTAATTAGTTACATTAGTTGTTAATATAGTGTAAACTAGCTTAAATATATCTTGTAACATCATTTTTAATCAGTAGGGATCATTAGAAGTTCACATAAGTCAAACTAGTTCATTTTCTAAAAAAAGTCAAATTGTGCATTTTCAGATTTTCTCAAAACTAGTGGGATTTTTATAGATTTGTGTATTGAGATTCAAGCTTTGAGCTTTTGTGGACTTGTTTTCTACCAGCTAACCTTTAAGATCCCACTTAGCTTAGATTTTTGCAAATTTTACCCTGGGCCCCACAAGCTAGGGAAATCACTTGCAGGGCAAGCACTTCCCCTGCACCACCAGACTCAGTCCATCACCACCACTTTGGTGGTGATTTGTGACTACCTCAGTGGGCCCCACTTGTCATACTTGGCACCATTGAACCCTCCTCCTACCAGGGATCATACTTTGACCCCTTGTTTGACCTAGGACTCAGTGGACCCCACCTGGTTTAGCCCATCAAGTCTGTCCCCAAATCTGTGTTCAGTTTCACATTGCAAGTGCTTATTTGATTGCATTCAGCTTATTTGTGCTTATTTCTTGCTATTCTCTGCTTGTTTAAGTTTGTTGAGCTTATTTGTAACTATTTACACCACTGTGGACCCCACCTACACCCATTTGAGCTTATTTGCCCAAACAGTCAACCAAAGTCAACTGAATAAGCAAAAGGGGGTGCTTATAGCTTATAAATAAGCTATTTTTCAAAGTATTTTCACAAAAGTTTCTCATTTCCAGTAGTAAAGTTAGTGTGTAAAATAAAAATCCAAAAAAAGTCAAGTTTAAATTAAGTGATAGTTTCTATTTAATTCAATTTAATTTTAATTTTCATTTTTAGATTTTAATTAAGTACTTAGTATTTTTATATTTTTATTAATTACCTTATATAGTAAAATATTTTTAGTAAAATTTTCAGATTTTTATTCTGCCTTTTAGTATTTATTAGATTTAATACTAGTTTTCTTAATTATTAATTAATATTAAGTATGAAATATCATATTTAGTTTTTATAAAGTAAAACTTAGTTTTTATATTTTTCCTAGTTCTTATATAGTATAATAGACTTTTAGAAAATATATTTTGAATTTCTACTGTTCATTTTACATTTTTCTTATTTTAATTGTTTAAATTAGACTTAAGTTAATTAAAAGGTAAATAATTAGTGGATTAATCTTAAAACATAATTTTTAGAGATTTTATAATTTTTTAGAATTCCTGTGATGGTTAAGTAATTTTATAAATTTTCTTTTAATTTTCTAAGTTAATTTAGTATTAATTGTAATTTAAAGTAGTTTAATTAGTTTAATTAAGTTAAATAGTTTTTAATTTATAAAAAACCCATAAAAAGACAAAAATATTTATTTTTATTTTTTATACTTTCTTCAAGTTCTAATTAAGGTTTAGAAAATATTTTTGCTAATTTTTAGTTTAATTTATATCATTTGTCATTTTTAGTTAATTTAAATTAGGTTTTAATTTAGATTTTAAATAGTTTTATTAATTAAATAATATTTAAATAATATTTTAATCGTTTTCATAATTTCATTTTCATTTTCACTTTTCTTTCAATTTTAAGTTTTAAAAAGTTCAAAAGCACCCCCTGTAGTTTGTTAAATATCAAATCCCACTTTCTCTGTCTGTTACGTGATCTGAATTGTGAATACGTGCATATATCTGGTATCTGATTTTTGTGAATATTATATCTGTGTACCAATACCAAAATAACAGTAGCAATATCAATTCCACATCATCTGGGCTACTGTCCTCAGTGTCACTCACTCATAAACGATTCCCAAAGCACCATTTCAATCTCGCTGGGACTTTAACGACCCGGGGACACACTATACTATCCACGGAATATTGGTCTAGAGAGTTTGACTTTATTGACCATTTACTTGGTCAATTTGAGTTGACGGTTTAGCATCAATCACAAAGCAACCTCATAGACCCTGAACCTTAAGAGAGTATTCCCGTCCTAGCCACCAAGGCTATCGAAACACCATTGAGTTCACTCTAGGAGCCAATGTGTCTCCCTTGCGATTCGACACCATCCGGTTGGTGCAAAGCGGATGTGCATTCCATGGACTTCGTTCCGAAGATCCTAATCAACATCTCAAGGATTTCCTAAAAATCGTAGATTCCATAGACCTTGATGTTGCAACTAGAGAGACGACCTGATTACGTCTATTTCAATTCTCTCTACGTAACCAAGCTAGTCAATGGCTTGAACGTTTACCCGCGGGATGCATCACCTCTTGGGATGATCTCACTTCTCGTTTCCTTGCTCAATTTTTCCCACCGGGGAGAACTACTAAGCTTAGAAATGACATCTTGATGTTCCAACAATGTCAAGATGAAACTCTCTATGAAGCATGGACTCATTTCAAGGACTTACTCCAAAAAGTCCCTCATCATGGCATAGATCTTTGGCTCCAAGTCCAAATCTTCTATGACCATATCGATCTCTCCACAAGGCGAACCATTGACCAATCAGCCGGTGGCAAGCTACGTGATCTAAATGCAGAAGAATGATGGGAACTCATAGAAGATCTTGCTCTCTATGACAACGAAAGTTGGAATGATCCCTGTGATTTGAACAAAACGGTCAAGGCAATATCTTTGCCTTCGAACAATTCTAGCACTCCCGACCGTAGGATCATGGAACTTAAGGACCAAGTCAAGTTTCTCATGAAATCCTACGAAGCTCCTAAGCCTTCAAGCCAAGTGAACAAAATCACTTCTTCATGTGAATTATGTAGTGGTCCCCATGACACTCGTGATTGCGTGGAACTCCCCGGACAAGCTTTTGTGGATTACGCATCCTCGCGTACCGAAGAAGCGGGAAACAAGTGGTACACTTTCAAACCCGAGCCAAACCCTTATGGTGATTCCTACAATCCTTCTTGGAAAAATCACCCGAACCTTAGGTGGAAACAAAACCAAAACATACCCCAAAACAATTCTTCCAATCCACCTAATCGGTACCGACCAAACGGCCCAACCTCTAACCGTACTTTCAACAACAATCCTTTAAATAACTATGGTAGTACCAATAATCTTGAAGGATTGATGTCCAAGTTTATGGCATCTCAAGAAGCTCGCATAGCTAAGTTTGAAGCCGACTTCAATCTACAACAAACGGAGATGACCAATAAAATTGACAACTTGTTGAAAGCCCTCAACAACCAAGTGCTAACTACACCTAGGAAGGACACTAGGGACACAAGTAGCGGAATCCAAATTAAGGACCCTTGATCTAAACACGTCCACTTTGTCAATATTGTCACCATTATGCCAATAGATAAGAATATAGAAGAAAGTGACAAGCATGAAGTTGGAATAAAAACTAGACCTAAGGATGATATTAAGGAAGTTGAGGATAAAAAGAAAGAAAAGTTAGAGGAAGTAGAAAATGTAGAGGAATACTTTGATAAGTTACCCACCAAGGAAGAACGGGAATACAATAAGGATCTATTCGATGACCCCGAGACACCATACGTCCTTGGTTCACCACTCATCAAAGCAGGTGATCCCTCTAACATCAACATACCATGCAATATTGGGCATATGAATGTGTGGAAAGCCTACATAGATCTTAGATCTCCCATAAACATTATGCCTAGGACCTATTATAATTGGGTAATGAAGAAGCAACTTGGGTATAGGATGATGCCTAACACGAGTTAGATGAGTAACTTTGTGGGAAGAGTGAAAGGGTTACATGTCTTTGTAGGAAACTTAACTTATGTTACCGATTTTGTGATTTAGAGGATATTCGTCCGGTAATAGATGGTTGCCTAAGTCAAGTAGTGTTCGAAAAACCATTTGTTGAGGCCTCTAAGATGAATTATGACCTGTCCCTAGGGATAGTTAGATTCAAGGATGAGAACGATGAAATAGCTTACCAAATGCCCTATAAGATTGAACAATTCCGTCTTCTATCAAACCTTGAAAAGGAACACAAGCAAGCGGTTGACTATAGGAATGATGAGGATAGACGTAGAGGAGTAGACTATGTCATGAGTAGAATATTCGGTTTCTACAAGGAATGTTTGCAACTAGGTCCGGAATACAAAACTAAGATTGAGAATGACCTAGAGAATGTGACCAATGATGAGGTCACGTAATAGCCCGTGACCTTGAGTCTAGCTACAAGACTCGTTAATAAAGAAAAGCGCTTCTTGGGAGGCAACCCATATTTTGTGTGTTTTTATTTGTTTGATTTTATTTGTTTCCGTATGCATGTTTTATTTTTATTGTTGGTAAATCATGTTTCAAAGTAAATTGTGAAAATGCTTTATTTTGTTTTTAACTTCGTCTTAATTACATATAAAGGTATTTTGGAAAAGCTAAATGTAAGGGAAATCCAAATTTGTTTATAAGAACGAAAATGAGCATGATTCGCTACAATATTAAATGAGCATGTATATTAGTTTTTGTTAGAGTCAAATGCTTGTATCGAGTCATAATGATGTTTTGCAGGATTTTCCAGGAAATAAGGCATAAGTTTTTTCAGAAATTTTCTGGAAACTTAACATAATATTTTTCCAGGAACATTCTGACGGCGTCAAGAGTTAAAACCTGACGGCGTCAGGTTCTAAAATTCTGAAAAATTTTGCGAGTTTTGTTTAAACTGGAGTCTTAAAGTTTTTTGTTGATTCTTTAGTTTTATAAACTCCAAGAAATCTGTAAACATTCATTCCACAAGCATTATATCCCTTTAATTCCTAGAAAGCAACATTAAGATATATATGCTATTTTTTCTAGGATTTTTATTAGTATATATAGATTGCCGCTGATTTTACGCAAGGTTTGCCTTGATTGTTTTCTCAGGTTTAACAAGTTATATATGATAAGAAGATGATTTATATTTCTGGAGGGAAGGTTTCAAAGTTCATTTTCTTGGAGGAAGATCTAACCTTGTTGATACACTCTCCACATCAAACGAATCAGGGGAGTATTTGTTTTCATTCTTTTACCTGCTTTACTTTTACATCCTTTAATTGAACATTGGGGAAAATGTTCATCCTAAGTGTAAGGGGAGGGTAAATGATGATACCTTATAGGATACAATTGCACTTGAGTTTGTTTGTTTGATAGTAGGTGTGTAATAAAACTGAGAAAAATACTTGTTAGTGCAATTTTAGCACCAAATTTAAATCTTTTTTACAACATTTAGGAGTGAAACTTTAGCCTTAACAAGCGTCTCATGGATAGGAGTTGTATGACTAGCACAAAAACCGTACCACACAAAAAAAATTTCCACCCAAATATGTGAGGTTCGCCTTTAGATTTGATAGGAAAAGCATTCATTATTAGTGCTTATGAGTGTACTGGTAGTATTTAGATTCTATAACTTACGTTAGTGATGCATCCCGAGACCGCTAGTGAGACTACATTCGTGTAGTAGGATTTACTACATGATAAGAGGTGACTCTTCCTAAACCAACCACTCAACCGGGTGCAGTTGATAGGCCCACCTAGGAGGAGTGCCAGTATTAAATCCGTGGAAATACAGGGAAATCCCTGGGTCGTTAAGTCCCAACGAGATTGAAATTGTATTTGTAAACGTTTTCGGGAATGAATGGTACTGAGGACAGTAACCAAAGATGAAGTGGGTTTGATTTACATGATGAGACGAAAAATGAATCGTTTTTAGGGGGTCATTTAAGCCCGGAATTGAATTTATTTGATCAAATATTGCCCTAAATCGTTCCTTTTGTGATTTTAGGTACTTTGGGAGTGAATTCTGGAAAAGGAAGCATTTTGGACGTTTTTGGAGCATAAAAGTGAAGAAAATGGCAAAGTCTCAATTTTCCTTGCTGGAACAGTACCTGACGGCGTCACCAAGGCCGTCACGTGTGTTGGTGACGGCCCATAAACTTCATGAAGGCATCATGTAGGCCGTCACGTGTAAATTGTCACAACTTGCGCGCGCGGTAGCAGACACCGTTTTGGCCATAACTTTTGCATACGAACTCGGATTTGAGCGATTCAAAAAAGAAAACGATCGGGACGAAAAGATCTACGATTTGGTGAAGAAATATTGTTCATGATGCCGTCAAGGTTTGCCTGACGCCATCATGATCGGGCCGGGCAAAAAATAGCCTATAAATATAACATCATAACTTCACTTTTTGTAAGCCCTAAACCCTAAGGTCGATTCCTGGGTTTAGGTGGGTGTTTTTCCAGCAACTTAGAGGGTTTCAATCACTCCATAAACATCTTGTAATGGTTTGATGATTCTATCTTAATTCATGTCTTCAATTATTATTATTATTGCTTGTTCTTTATTAATTATGCTTGGCTAATTCACCTTGTGTCTACTTATGATTGTGTGAAACTTGTGTATAATTGATTAGATCTCATTGATTTCTTGTTGATGTTTGTGTCTATCTCCATCAATGAGGGCTTGTTGATGTGTGCGTCTATCTCCATCAATTAAGGCGTGACAACTTCAATAGATCTAGTTGGTTTAGTTTATAATTCTTGTTTCCTATTGATTCTTGTTTTGATTGAATGTCTCATCAATGTTAGGCTTAAGAAAACTGGTAGACTTCCATAGGGTAACATGCTTGAACGTCTTAAGAAACATGAACCGATGTGTACTAGGTTTTTATGGTGGTATTTAATGCATGAGCGAATTCTAGTGATCCCATGTTAGGAGCTTCTTAGCCGGCTCGACATAGGAGTGAAGTAGGAGCTTATAGGATTGGGGAAGTAAGTACGCCACCCCATGAATGGTATTAAGGAATACAACCCGTCAATTAAAACAAGGTATGACAATTCAATAGGTAGAATTGGATAGCTAGCAAGGAGTAACATATCATAGGTAGACATGCTTCACTTATCTTGTAGAACCTTAGTTTATTTTCTTGTTTATTAGATTAATTAGTAGCTTTTGGGTTAGTTGATTAGCAACTAATTCCGCCCACTCTCCCAATACCCGAGATTTTTACTTGCTTTTCATAAAATATAAAAATATAAAAAGAATCATCCTTCACCTTTAGACCTAGTTAGATTAATTTCAATCCTAACGACACTATTCCTAGCAGAACGATCAATCCCCCGGTACTTGTCACTATACTATACTACAACGATCAGGTACACTGCCTGGTGGGGGTTGTAAGCTTCTCGAGATCCCTCGAGAGTTAAAGCCTGGTGCAAACCCCACGCATCAAGTTTTTGGCGCCGCAGCCCGGGGAATAGTTATTGTTTAGGTTGAATTTGATTTTTATTAGGTCTACTCATTAGATTCCTATCAAGTGAGATTTTTATTTTTCTTTTTATTAGCTTTCTTGTAGTCTATCTTTTTCTTTGTGCCCTTTGTTTGTGAAACCATTTTCATTTGTCTCCATGGCGGATGAAATTCCATTTAGATCATTAACTATAGAGGAACAATTAGTTTACTCGGATCGATTTGCCTCCTATTGTTCCAATGAATTTTTAAGTGATCTTAGATATATACAAGAGGAGATGTGTGTAAAGTTAGATGGGTTTGATGAATTTTATAAATGTGTGTTTTCTATTAGACGATCATTATCAGGATCAACTCCTTTTAGTGAGACCCTTTGGATGAATTTTGAGAAAAGCTTCCTAACCATAACCCATAAGTTCAACGAATTGGTGGATTCGTATGAGCAAAGAGACCTAGTTTCTAAGAACATGGACTTAGAATCAAACCAAGATTACGAGATTGTTAGTTATGAACCACCTAGTTGCATGAGTGGGATAGATTTCACCAAAACATACGACACACATGAGGTTAGAGTTGAGCCACCTAGTTGAATTTCATGGTTAGGTACTACCATAATACAAGATGAACACATAAGTGATATTGATGTGATGGAAGAGATAGTAGAAAACCCAAGCCCACTAAGTACCCCACAAGTCCTACCATCATCTGAGGCATACATACCGCCCGTGACTTACCCGGAAGAAGTAGAAGAGACTATAGGAACCCCAATAGAAGTAGAACCCTTGGACCAGGCACCACTTGAGGATATAGGTTTCAATACATGTAGTGATAACCTTACTCCTAGTTCTAGGTAATTTCCTAATGTTGATGAACCGGAACCTCAACCTTTACACAACTTTCCATCCTTAGATATATTTCTAGGAGACAAAAGAGGAACCGACCCACCCATCAACCAATATTATCCGGGTAGTTTTAGGATGAAGGAAGCCATTCACTCACCCCCTTCACCTCACGTGGCATATTTCCACCCTAAGGGTGTGTATCGCTACTTCCACCCGCACTTAATTCAAAGTGTAGGAAAAACCTCCCATATTTCCATTAAATAAGGGTAGAGTCAGGCTCGTGACTCGAACAAAAACAAGCGCTTCTTGGGAGGCAACCCAAGCTTTATTTATTTATTTGTTTGTTTGTTTGTTTGTTTGATTTTATTTGTTTCCGTACGCATGTTTTATTTTTATTGTTTGTGACTCATGTTTCAAAGTAAATTGTGAAAATGTTTTATTTTGTTTTTAACTTTGTCTTAATTGCATATAAAGGTATTTTGCAAAAGATAAGTGTAAGGGAGACCCAAATTTGTTTATAAGAATGAAATTGAGCATGATCCAAAACAATATTAAATGAACATGTATATTAGTAATTGTTAGAGTCAAATGCTTGTATCGAGTCATAATGATGTTTTGCAGGATTTTCCAGGAAGTAGGACATAAGTTTTTTCAGAAATTTTTTGGAAACTTAACGTAAAGATTTCTGCAGGTCACTTCTGACGGCGTCATGAGTTTACTCTTGACGGCGTCATGTGTAAAATTCTGCAAATTTTGCTAGTTTTATTTATACTGGAGTCTTAAAGTTTTTGTTAATTCTTTAGTTTTATAAACTCCCGGAAATCTGCAAACATTCATTCCACAAGCATTATATCTTTAATTGTTTTGTTTCTATTCCTAAGTCTGGAATTACATCTGGTTGTGAGTTTTCTTTGTTCGGATTGATGCTTTGGGTTTTTGTGTTTGTTTTCTCAGGTTTAACAGGTTATGTTTGACAAGAAGATGATTATTATTCTGGAAGGGAAGCTTTGATTGTTTATTTTCTTGGAGGAAGATCTAACCTGGCCACCTTATTATCCATACCGAGCGAATCAGGGGACTATTTGATTTCATTTGTTTTACTTATTTCACTTTTACATTCTTTACTTGAACGTTGGGGACAATCTTCATCCTAAGTGTAAGGGGAGGGTAAAATGATAATACCTTACAGATACACTTTCGCTTGAGTTTGTTTGTTTGATGGTAGATGTGTAATAAAACTATGAGAAATACTTGTTAGTGTAATTTTAGCGCCAAATTTAAATTTTTTTTACAACATTTAGGAGTGAAACCTTAGCCATAGCAAGCGTCTCATGGATAGGAGATTGTATGACTAGCACATAACCGTATCATTCAGAAAAATTTTCCACCCAAATATGTGAGGTTCGCCTTTAGATTTGATAGGAAAAGCATTTACTATTAGAGCTTATGAGTGTACTGGTAGCATTTAGATTCTAGAACTTGCGTTAGTGATGCATCCCGAGACCGCTAGTGAGACTACATTCGTGTAGTAGGATTTACTACATGATAAGAGGCATTAGGATCACCCTTGTGTTAAACCCGTGTTATAATTACTTGACAATTTAAGTCATATTACTTAGCTAGTTAAGTCAACTAATTTTCCCACACCCTTAGCGTTGTACTCATTTTAGTACACGAAACCCCTAGTACACCCCTCCGAGCCTATCTTTTCATTTCTAACTTTAAGAATTTTACTTAAAGGAAGAATTTGTTACACCCCACTTAAATGTACACCCAAATCACCTTAGCCTTCCGTGTATGCACTCATCTTTAGTGCATTATTGTTATTTGTTAAACCCTAAGTTAATTATCTAATTGATTGCATGGTTGCTAAGTCGAGTCATATCCTTGTACATATTGTTTTGAGACGATTGAGACTCATAGGTAAAGTACTTATTTTATGGAGTAATGGGGAAGAACATCATTTATTACCCCCATATGTGCATTAATCATAAAAGTACTCCAAGTGTTTTGATTTTCTTAATTCGAGTCATTAGATTAGTTTATTGTAAAGTATGTAAAAATTCAAGTGTAAGGGGAATGTTCATCCCCTATGATGTATTATTTTGGATGGTAGGGTAAGAGTGTATGCAAAACAAAAAAAAAAAAAAAAAAAAAAAAAAAAGAAAAAAAAAATCGAAAAATCAAGAAAAAGTAAAAAAAAAAATAGAAAAAGAAAAGAGAAAAAAAAAAACATACGGACTACCATCCCTTTTCATTCTATGTTCATTTTATGTTTTTGTTATTTTTCATTTATTAGCTTAAGTCGAGTCTTGTCTTGGCTTAGCAACGCCATATTGTACATGTAATTAACCAAGATTGTTAACTCGCCACCAGTAAAGACTGCCTATATCCAACAAAACCGTGTATTTCATATCCCTACACCTAACGTTACAACCCTTTAAAAGACCTCTTTGATAGTTTATCCTAGGTGCTTACGCCATGTGGTGGATGTTTGATCCTTTCCCAAGCCTATGGTAATCTATTTTGCTATGACAGGTAGTGAGAGATGTTTTCCATTTCCATATTGTGATATATACTTTATCACACCCGAGATATGTGAGTATCTAAACACTATTTGTGATGTGCTAGTGTATAACCTCCGTGCTTGTTTTTGGTTTTTAGTGGAATGATTATTCGTTGTAATTACTTTTATATTAGTGTTAAATGACCCCTAACTTGTATTTTGATTAGAATAAAAGCGCATTTGCTTGAGGACAAGCAAATCTCAAGTGTAAGGGTATATGATGAGGCGAAAAATGAACCATTTTTAGGGGGTCATTTAAGCCCAGAATTGAATTTATTTGATCAAATATTGCCCTAAATCGTTCCTTTTGTGGTTTTAGGTACTTTGGGAGTGAATTCTGGAAAAGGAAGCATTTTGGACGTTTTTGGAGCATAAAAGTGAAGAAAACGGCAAAGTCTCAATTTTCCTTGCTGGAACAGTACCTGACGGAGTCACCAAGGCCGTCACGTGTGTTGGTGACGGCCCAGAAACTTCATGAAGGCGTCACGTAGGCCGTCACGTGTAAATTATCACAACTTGCACGCGCGGTAGCTGACACCGTTTTGGCCATAACTTTTGCATACGAACTTTGATTTGAGCGATCCAAAAAAGAAAACGATCGGGACGAAAAGATCTACGATTTGGTGAAGAAATATTGTTCATGACACCGTCATGATCGGGCCCGGAAGAAAATAGCCTATAAATATAACATCATAACTTCACTTTTTGTAAGCCCTAAACCCTAAGGTCGATTCCTGGGTTTAGGTGGGTGTTTTTCCAGCAACATAGAGGGTTTCAATCACTCTATAAACATCTTGTAATGGTTTGATGATTCTATCTTAATTCATGTCTTCAATTATCATTATTGTTGCTTGTTTTTTATTAATTATGCTTGGCAAATTCACCTTGTGTCTACTTATGATTGTGCGAAACTTGTGTATAATTGATTAGATCTCATTGATTTCTTGTTGATGTTTGTATCTATCTCCATTAATGAGGGCTTGTTGATGTGTGTGTCTATCTCCATCAATTAAGGCGTGACAACTTCAATAGATCTAGTTGGTTTAGTTTATAATTCTTGTTTCCTATTGATTCTTGTTTTGATTGAATGTCTCATCAATGTTAGGCTTAAGAAAACTGGCAGACTTCTATAGGGTAACATGCTTGAACGTCTTAAGAAACATGAACCGATGTGTACTAGGTTTTTATGGTTGTATTTAACGCATGAGCGAATTATAGTGATCCCATGTTAGGAGCTTCTTAGCCGGCTCGACATAGGAGTGAAGTAGGAGCTTATAGGATTGGGGAAGTAAGTACGCCACCCCATGAATGGTATTAAGGAATACAACCCATCAATTAAAACAAGGTATGACATCAATAGGTAGAATTGGATAGCTAGCAAGGAGTAACATATCATAGGTAGACATGCTTCACTTATCTTGTAGAACCTTAGTTTATTTTCTTGTTTATTAGATTAATTAGTAGCTTTTGGGTTAGTTGATTAGCAACTAATTCCGCCCACTCTCCCAATACCCGAGATTTTTACTTGCTTTTCATAAAATATAAAAACATAAAAAGAATCATCCTTCACCTTTAGACCTAGTTAGATTAATTTCAATCCTAACGACACTATTCCTAGCTGAACGATCAATCCCCCGGTACTTGTCACTATACTATACTACAACGATCAGGTACACTGCCTGGTGGGGGTTGTAAGCATCTCGAGATCCCTCAAGAGGTAAAGCCTGATGCAAACCCCACGCATCATTACACTACTGATTACTTAAAATTAAGATAACGAAACAGTATTAACAATTACAGAAACACAAATACGATTAAACGTAAACAAATTAGAAATCAGAATTCAGAAATATTTATAGACAGAGAAAAACGTGAGTGAAAATAAAAATTAGAAATCAGAATTCAGAAATATTTACGATTAAACGTAAACAAATTAGAAATCAGAATTCAGAAATTAGAAATCAGAATTCAGAAATATTTAAACTACAGGGGGTGAAAATAAAATTTTACAAACTCAATATTAAAAGAAAATTTAATTAAAAAGAAATTTATTTTTTTGATTATTTTATTATTTTTTATTAATTAAAAACTATTTTAACTATTTAATAATTAATAAAAACAAATTTAAATCTACTTTTTAATTACTAATAATACCTAAATGACTTAGAAAATTATAGAAAAATTAATAAATCTAATTAACCATCACAGGAATCCTAAAAAATTATAAAAAGTTTATAAAAATTATTTTTAAACTAGTTTACTAATTATTTACTTATTTATAAATTAAAATCTAATTAACTAAATTAATTAAGAAAAATAGAAAATGAATAGTAGAAATTAAGAAACTATTTTCTAAAAATACTTTATGAATTATAAAACCTGGGAAAAATATAAAAAGGTACTGTTATTAAATAAAAATTAATAAAACTATTTAATTAACTAATATTACTTAATTATTAATTAAACTAATATTAATTATAGTAAATACTAAATTAAAAAAGAAAAATCTAGAAAAATTACTAAAAATACTTAAATATAAAAGAAATTTAAGAAAAATATAAAAATGCAAAAGTGCTTAATAATAAGCTGAAAAGAAAAATTAAATAGATAAATCCTATTAAATAGAAGCTATCACTAATTTTAAATTTGGTTTTTCTTTGTTTTTCTTTTTGACAACTAATTATACACTGAAAACAAACAACTTTTATGAAGGAACTTTTGTTGTGGCTTATTAATAAGCTGTGTGCACTCACAAGTGCTTAACAGTTTGTGTTTTAAGCTTATTAGGACTTTGATTTTTTGAAAAAGCTATTCTTATGCTACCTGATGATCAAATAAGCTAAGACAGAAGGATATGTACTTGAAATGAGCAAATAGAATCCAAATAAGCACCAGGAATAAGCTGAGGAAACCAAATAAGCACTAAGCAACCACACAGACCAGTGAAGGCCTAAAACTAGGATCTTTGGACCTCTGTGGGGTCCACAGAGGTGAAGGGTAGTCCAAATAGAAAGTTGACCCTCAAAGTTGACCTGGTCAACTTTGAAATAAGCCAATAAGCTAAGCTTATGGCTTTTTAATGCACCCTGGGTGAGCCTTGGTACTTGGGTGTAAAACCTGAGTGCTCAGGTTTTTGGTTCTGAGACAGGTCACAAGAGAGGCTAAAATAAGCCAAGTCCAATAAGCCTAAGTCCAAACTAAGCCTAGGTCTGAAAAGATGGGCTGATAAGCTCTCTAAAAAGCCAAAGAGCTAGTTGTGGGGCCCATAGGTGAAGTCACAAAAGGTCTTGGAAGGTTGGTCGATATCCTGGTGCACAGGGCATGTACTTGCCCTGCAGCTTTAAATAAGTTGTTGCACAAGCTCAAAGAAAAATCAAAAAAATAAGCTAATGGTAGATTTTGAAAGATAAGCTGATAGACTATGACTTGTGAAAAGCTCAGGGTCCAAATGTAAACTCAAAAATCATAAAAATTCTTCCAATATTTGGATTTCTAACAACTATGAAGTTTTGACTTTTTGATTTTTAATGCTAGTTGACTTTTGTGAACTTGGATTTGAATCTAATGGACTAAAAATGATATGATAAGCTGAAATCAGGATAAATTAAGCTAAGTTGAACACTTGTGAACTAGTATGCAAGATTGTAAACTCTAATATGAAAACAGATTATGCAAATGAGCTTGGAAATGAGATTTTGACTTTTTTACAAAGGAGACCTAAATTTTATGACTTTACTAAGAGTGCTGGGAGTACATGGATTATGGTGCGGTGCGGTATGCTACCCCGCACGGTAGCACCGCTGCCTCCACTTATACACCGCACGGTGTGAGCTTTTGGGTGAGTGAACCACGCACGGGAAAGAAGAAAGAAAAGAGCCGTTTGAAGAAATTCGACCGTTGGCAACGGTTATGTTTTTGTTTTAGCATTTAAGGAGTGTTTGTTTGAGGTGAAAAGCACACACACAAAAAAATACCGAGAACAAAAAAAACGAGAGTAAGAAAACAACATACAAAGAGCAAAAAAAAATTCATGGAGCGTGGCAACAAAAATAGAGATCCTAGAAGAGGTGGTCGTGTATCGAGAGGTGGTTCGAGAGGCACAATTCGTCCTCGAATTCAATCACAAACCGGTTTCGAATCATCTTCTCAAGCACAACCTTACCGCCCCGAAATGTATCCTCAATCTCCATCATTTTTTTACTCCCAACAACCCCTCCCTCAAATTCCCACTAACTTCGATCCGTTTGACCCGAACTATACACAACAATCCCCTACTTTCAACCCGTATGAGCCGCGCTTTACCCAACAAAAAAGGCCTGAACGGGTTAGTGAACCGTTACCCATTCGTGATGATACCGATGATGATGAGTATTTTGATAATGTTGACGTGGTACCCGAGACACAACCAATTGATGACGAGGTCGAAGAGGAGGAAGAGATCGAACCACCTGTTCAAAAGAAAAAGAAAAAAACCAAGTAAGCCTTGGACACCCGATGAGGATGAGGCATTAGATAAGTCTTGGATCAAAATTTCGGTGGACAAAGTTGTTGGCGACCGTCAACCAAAGGAAGGATTTTGGAAGCGAGTTCTAAAGCATTTTAGAACGCTTGTCCCGAGAACGGAACGCACTCATCATCAATTGAACTCGAAATGGACTCCGATGCATACTTTGATTGCTGCGTTCAACGGTTACTACACACAAGCGGTATTTTTTTATATTTATGATTTTTTAAGTTTTAAATACATTTTATATATTTATCTATATATTTATTTTTTATTTTTTTTTGGATATTGTTTTTTATTGTATATTGTTTTATAAATATGTAGAACCGTTTGAGAGATAGTGGGTGCAACGATATTCAAGTCCTTGAGAGAGCCAATCGTGATTTTACAAAACAATATAAGAAAACTTTCGTGCATACGCAAGCGTGGCAAATTCTCAAAGATCAAGCAAAGTGGAAAGAACAATCGTTGGTTACTCAGATGCAAGAATCCACGGGATCGAGCAAGAAAAGAAAGTCATCGGAGTCAAATAGCGCTCAAACGCCAACAAACGATACTCCAATAAACGTGGAAGATTTCGAGTGTGACTTACCGAACCTCAACGAGAACCCAACTCCATCACATGAATCGAAAGGCAAAAAAAAAAAATGAATTCTGGAGATTCAAGCCGAAGCTCGATGTGTGATACCCTTGCAAGTTACACGGCCGAAAAGAAAATTTTAATGCAGGCGCAGTTGGAGGTTCTAAAGAAAAAAGACGAAGAATATTTCAAGTTTCTTGATGGAGAGGTGATGAATCGTGACATGAGGTTCGTTATGGATCCGCATGACCATATCCCAGACCCGAATTTTAAGGATTTCGTCATCAACAAGAAACGCGAGATATGCGCAAAATACGGGTGGCCGTGTAGTTTGTAGGATTTAATGGATTTAAGTTTAGTTTTAATGGAACTTTAGTTATTTTATGTTTTTAATAATATTATGTAATGTTTTTTTTAATGAAATTTTAGTTTTTTTTATAATTTTAATGGAATTTAAAAAAAAATAAAGAAAAAAAAAAAGAAAAAAGAAAAAAAAAATGAAGTGAGTGAAGGGTGAGTGAAGTAGCGCCTCCAAAAAAGAAGTGAGTGAAGGGTGAGTGATGAAAAAAGTGGAGAATGATGTGGCGGAAGGGGATTGGTTTGGAGTGATTGAAGGGAAGTATGGTGAGTGATGTACTCCCACCACCCTAACCTGTATACACCTAATGAAGACTACTCAGGCTAAATGAACAATAAGACAACAACAGGAACACAGAGATACATGCACATCCAAACACCCCTATAAAATTATGCAAATGAGGTATTCAAAGGTAATGATGTTTAAAGAAGGTGAAAATGTTTTCAAGGGACTTATTATGATGTGATAAGCTTATGTGTGTACAAAAACACCAACAATATCATCTAAATCTCATGAATTACCACCTTGCTTATATGACAGTCAAGATGACAATTTCAAAAACAATACACAATATTGAACCAGTGCACAACTTTAAACACTAATGAGACTAAATAGCACCTAATAAGCACAAAGAGACTAAATAAGCAGTAAAATAAGCTATGCTACAGTAGAAAAGAAGAAATATAATTTTGATCTTACAATGTGCATTCAAGCTTAAATCACATAACCAAGTGACCAAGAACCATCCTAAAGGCTTCCATAAGCCACTAAAACCCAAAGTCCATCTAAAACTAACCCTGCTCCAGCTTCTTGATCATAACCTGTGATTTTTTTGTTTTTCTGATTTTTTTTATATTTTTGTTTTTTTATACTAAATTGATTTTAATGGTTTCTAAAAGCTTGAATAAGCTTTATAGGAACTTATATGGCCTAATCAGTCCATGAACATAACTACAAACAGCAACTAAGCATATTGAGAATTTTTGAAATAAAAGTAAATTGCATAAACTGAGATAGGTACTGAAACTTGAAATTGATTGATGAAAAAGTTTTAGGATACAATAGAAACACTGATTACATTACTTGAAAGCTTACAATTACACTAGAATTTGAAATTTTAACTATTCGACATACATAAGACTAAGTTATACTATATCTTCTTCTTCACTGCTTCTTTCCCTTTTATAAGCCCAATTTAGGGTTTTTGGACACCTTCTGAGCAAATCCCACTTCTAATCTGAGCCGTTGGATGACTTCTGAGCAATCTTGACCTTTGGATTATTTTGGCGCCAAAAAGGAGACAGAGCAAATTGCTCTGATTGCTGTCACTAGGGGGTGGTGCATTTATGGCACTTTGGCTTGTTAGGTAAGTGGGGTGGTGAGTGGTTTGGGTGGTGGGATGTGATGGAGGAGGGGTGGAGGTGACTGGTTTGCAGGATACAAGTGGGAGGGAAAGGGTAGTGATGGTTGACTTTGTTTGACCCTGCGTTTTGTATTAAAGGGGTGTGTGATTGGGCTGAGGATTTGGGCCAGAAAAGGGAGGTGGATTAGGGTGTGTTGTGGACTAGATTTGGTTTTGGGTTTGGTTTTTGTAACAAGGGTCCGGTTTGGTTTAGTACTAGTAATACCACAAGGACTAAAAATGTAACAAGCTAAAAATCCAAGGGCTGAACATGTATCTTTCCCAAAGTAGTCACAAGGTCCATTCCTGCCATATTTGAATAGTACAAGGACCAATGTTTATTTTTCTAATTTTTGAATTTCCAGGGACATGTTTTGCCAACTTGTGAAACTTCAGGGACTAAACATGTAATTTCTCCAAACTTTCCATCCAAGGACCACATTTGCCATAGAAGAATAGCACAAGGACCAAAATTGATTTTTTCAAAGTTTTTAAATCCCAGGGACCATTTTTGACAACTTTGCAAAGTACATGGACCAAACCTGTAATTTCTTGAAACTTTTCACCAAAGGACTAATTATGATTATTTGAGATTTCAAAAGGACCTTTGGTGACTTTTCTTCCAAAATAAATGGTTAGGGACTAATCTTGACAAGTTTTGAAAGTTGAGGGACTGAAACTGCCAATTATGCAAACTTTGTTCATATTTCATGTGTTTTTAATCATTTTGCATCTGAAACATATAAAACACAATACTGTGATATTTTCAGTATTTTGATGCATATTTGAGTGTTTTTGGATATTTTGGCAGTTCAGATGAGACAAAAATGATGAGTATTTACACACTCATCAAGAGGCGTTAGGATCACCCTTGTGTTTAAACCCGTATCATAATTACTTGACCATTTAAGTCATATTACTTGACTAGCGAAGTCAATTAATTTTCCCACACCTTAGCGTTGTACTCATTTTTAGTATACGATACCCCTAGTACACCCCTCCGAGCCTATCTTTTCATTTCTAACTTTAAGCATTTTACTTAAAGGAAGAATTTGTTAACAATCCACCCAAATGTGCAACCAAATCGCCTTAGCCTTCCTCGTATGCACTCATCTTTAGTGCATTATTGTTATTTGTTTAAACCCTTAGTTAATTATCTAATTGATTACATGGTTGCTAAGTCGAGTCATATCTTGTACATATTGTTTTGGGACGATTGGGACTCATGGGTAAAGTACTAGTGTTATGGAGTAATGGGGAAGAACATCAATTTATTACCCCCATATGTGCGCTAATCTTAAAAAGTACTCCAAGTGTTTTGATTATCTTAATTCGAGTCATTAGAATAGTTTATTGTAAAGTATGTAAAAATTCAAGTGTAAGGGGAATGCAAATCCCCTATGATGTATTATTTTGGATGGTAGG
The DNA here is from genome assembly GCA_030686995.1 of Artemisia argyi. Taxonomy (NCBI): domain Eukaryota; kingdom Viridiplantae; phylum Streptophyta; class Magnoliopsida; order Asterales; family Asteraceae; genus Artemisia; species Artemisia argyi. Next base: position 75,625,650 of record CM060688.1, read on the forward strand.
GTAAGAATGTATGCAAAAAAAAATAAAAAAAAATAAATAAAAAATAAAAAAACGGACTACCATCCCGTTCCATTCTATGTTTGTTTTAAGTTTTTGTTATTTTTGATTTATTAGCTTAAGTCGAGTCTAGTCTTGGCTTAGCAACGCCATAATGTACATGTAATTAACCAAGATGATTAACTCGCCACCAGTAAATATTGCCTTTATCCAACAAAACCGTGTTTTCCATATCCTTGCACCTAACGTTATAACCCTTTAAAAGACCTCTTTGATAGTTTATCCTAGGTGCTTACGCCAAGTGGTGGAGGTTTGATCCTTTCCCAAGCCTATGGTAATCTATTTGCTATGAAGTGTAATGAGAGATGTTTTCCATTTCCATACTGTGATATATACTTTATCACACCCGAGATATGTGAGTATCTAAACACTATTTGTGATGTGCTAGTGTATAACCTCCGTGCTTGTTTTTGGTTTTTAGTGGAACGATTATTTGTTGTAATTACTTTTATATTAGTGTTAAATGACCCCTAACTTGTATTTTTATTAGAATAAAAGCGCGTTTGCTTGAGGACAAGTAATCTAAAGTGTAAGGGTATTTGATGAGGCGAAAAGTGTACAGCTTTTAAGGGGTCATTTAAGCTTGAATTCGTGATTATTTGATCAATTAATGCCCTAAATCGTTCCTTTTGTCATTTTAGGTACTTTTGAGGAGAAATCTGAAAAATGAAGCATTTTGGACGTTTTTGGAGTATAAAAGTGAAGAAAATGGCAAAGTCTCAAATTCCATGCTGGGAACAGTACCTGACGACGTCAATATCTAACACATGACGGCGTGAAGAGTGATAAAAGAGGTGGAAGTGGAAATTATAACGTGACGGCCCAGAACATTTTCAGTGTTAATGACCTGACGGCATCACCAAGGCCGTCAGGGTCATGTTACAAGTGACGGCCCAGAGTATATTTACACATGAAGGCGTCAAGACTGGATCTAGGCAATACGAATTTTATATTGGTGGCAAGTTGACGGCGTCAGACCCTATAACGTGACGCCATCAGGATGTTTTATCTATATATATTTTTCCGATTTTTCATTTTAAAGGGGGGAACAAAGTGTGGAACATTAGGAGCATAAACCCTAGGTTGAATTTTCATCATATTGTAGGGGTTTCAAACCCTTCTTTAATCCATGTTTGAATAAAGATAAGTCTTCCAATAATCATTCAATATGTCTATGTGTTGTTTGATTCTATCTTATGCTTGTCTTTCTTTTAACATGTTAGGCTAGGTTTTTATTGTGTTTGCTTAGATGTAGTGAAACCTAGATGTTGATTATTGGTTGATTGTTTACTTATAATTGTTGTGGATGATTGTATTCGATGTTAGGCTTAAGAAAACTGGCAGACTTCCATTGGTAACTTGCTTGAACGTCTTAGGAAACATGATCGGAGGTGTACTATGATTTTTGGTTGTATTTAATGCATAAGTGGATTCTAATGATCCCATGTTAGGAGCTTTTAGTCGGCTCGACATAGGAGTGAAGTAGGATCTATAGAGTTAGGGAATATTGTACACGGCCCTACGACTAATATTAAGGAATATAACCCGTCATCCATGCAATTGTAACAAGCTAATCAACCGGTAAAAGATATCTAGGGAGTAATGAAATGTAAGTAAACACAGCTTTTCTCATTATTGTTTCCACCACATTACTTTAATTTCATTTCTTTTTATTTTATTTTGATTGCATCTTTAGTTAATTGGGTTAGTTGACTAGCAACTAATTCCACCCACTCCTTCAAAACCCGAGATTTTGCTTGCTTTTCATAAAATATAAAAAATACAAAAAGAATCATCCCTCACCTCTAGACCTAGTTTAGTAGGCTTTCTAATCCTAGCGACATTATTCCTAAGTTGAACGATCAATCCCCCGGTACTTGTCACTATACTATACTACAACGATCAGGTACACTGCCTGGCGGGGATTGCAAACTTCTCAAGATCCCTTGAGAGGTAAAACCTGTTGCGAGGGAGCAATCCCGCATATCAAAGACAGTTAGTGAGTTGCATGCAATGCTAATTGTCTATGAGAAAGGATTACCGAAAAAGGCTCCTACACCTCACCTACTTGCAATAAAAGGTGGTAGGGTTCATAAGCCAAACAAGCCACAACAAGTGAACAAGGGGAAGGGTAAAGGTAAGGCTAAGGGTAAGCAGGTTATGGCTTACCAACCCACGCCTAAGAAGAACCCTCCTAAAAAGAAAGTTCATCCTAGAAAGGAAATGGCTTGTCACCACTACATCGAAGTAGGACATTGGAAGAGGAACTGCCCTTTTCACCTAGTTGAGCTTCAAGAGAAGAAGAAAAAGAATGTTGGAATGGTTGCCAGCACTTCAGGTATCTTTGTAATTGAACTTTTTTCTTTCCCTCGTAAGCATAATTCTTGGGTGTATGACACTGGATGTGATACTCATATTTGTAACACATTATAGGGACTTATAGGATCAAGGAAGCTGACCTATGGAGAGCAATACATGTACGTAGGAAATGGTATACGTGCAGCTGTTGAAGCTATAGGGACATTCGATTTAGTTTTACCTTCGGGTTTAGTACTAGTTTTGAATAATTGTCATTATGCACCTTCTATAATTAGAGGTGTCATATCAGTTTCTTTGTTATTGGATCTTGGTTTTGTTCACACATTTACTAGTAATGGAATTTCTGTTTCTTTAAATAATGTTTTTTTTTTTTTTTTTTTTTTAATGCAATTATTATGAATGGTGTGTTTGAAATTGATATGAATGAACATATATCCAATGGAAATAATTTTGTGTATAACATTTGTAATAAGAGAGTCAAGTCAAACTTGGATTCTACTTATCTTCGGCATTATCGACTTGCTCACATAGGCAATAATCGCATGGAAAAGCTGCAACACGATAGGTTTTTGCAACGTATCAATGATGAATCATTTGATAAGTGTGAATCTTGTATATCTAGGAAGATATCAAGGAAATCTTTTCCGCATCAAATGGAGAAGGCTTCAGATCTACTTAGATTGATTCATACTGATGTATGTGGTCCACTTAGACATGTGCCAAAGAAAGGTGCTAGCTACTTCTTAACCTTTATAGATGATTTCAGTCGTTATGGTTATGTTTATTTACTTAAACATAAACATGAAGTCTTTGAAATATTTAAGGTTTTCAAGAGTGAAGTAGAATTAAAACTCGGAAAGAAGATTAAGGCTCTTCGATCAGATAGAGGTGGTGAATACATTAGCCAAGAGTTTAAAGATTACCTTAAAGAGTATGGAATTGTCTAGCAGGTCACACCTCCATATACTCCACAACATAATGATGTATCTGAGAGGAGAAATCGTACATTTCTAGATATGGTACAATCAATGTTTAATCTTACCACTATTTCCTTATCTTTTTGGGATTATGCTTTAGAAACTGTTGTTCGCATTAAAAAATATGGTTCCGACCAAGAAGGTTGATAAGACTCCATCGAGTTGTGTTATGGAAAAGCTCCCAACTTGTCTTACTTAAAGGTCTGGATTTGTGAGGCATTTATTAACCGTAACTCACCAGATAAACTCCAACAAAGATATGTTAAGTGTATTTTTATAGGATACGCAAAGAAAAAAATGGGTTACTATTTCTACTATCCACCTGAAAAGAAAGTAGTTGTTGTAAGGTACGGAGATTTCCTTGAAAGGAATCTCATATCTCAATAATTCAGTGGGAGAGAAATTGATCTGATTGATAATCAAGAAGATACATCACCTTCTGAAAATGCTATCCAACTTCAACAGGAGCCTTAGTCTTGCACCTCCACCTGAAGTTACTCCTATTCATAGGTCTGTAAGGACTACACGTGCTCCTGAATGTCTATGTCTTAATGTAGAAATTGAGGAACATAGTTTAGTGGATCCTGGAGAACCTGCTAACTATAAAGCTTCCATGGCTGATCCTGGAAAGGACAAGTCGAAAGTAGCAATGAATGCGGAGATGCAATCCATGAAAGATAACGATGTCTGGATTGAAGAGGATCTCACTCCTAATGCTAAAGTCATTGGAAGTAAGTGGCTCTTCAATAAGAAGATTGACATGGATGGCAAAGTACACACCTATAAGGCTCGTCTGGTAGCTAAAGACTTTAATCAAACCTTCAGGGTTGATTATGAGGAAACATTTTACCTGTAGCAAACATTAGAGCTATTAGGATTCTTATAGCCATAGCAGCATACTATGACTATGAGATTTAGTAGATATATGTCAAAACTGCCTTCTTGAATGGTCGCCTATATGAAGATATCTATATGGTGTAGCCTGGGGTTTGTGAATCCACAATTTCCAAAGCGTGTATGCAAGCTTCAAATATCCATTTATGGATTGAAGCAAGCATCAAGGCAATGGAATAAGAGATTTGATGAGGAAATCAAGAAATTTGGTTTCACTCAAAATTCTGATGAGCCATGTGTATACCATAAAGCTAGTGGGAGTAATGTTACTTTCCTTATCTTGTATGTCGATGACATATTAATTATGGGAAATCATATTCCATGTTTAAAAGAGGTTAAGTCCTATCTTGGAAGATGTTTTGCTATGAAGGATTTAGGGGAAGCAGCATATATTCTAGGAATCAAGATCTACAGGGATAGATCTAAGTAGTTGATTAGATTAAGCCAAAGTGCTTACATTGATAAGATTCTGAAGAGATTCAGGATGCAAGATTCTAAAAAGGATATCTTCCAATGCAAGTTGAACATGGCTTAAGTAGCTAACTATATGTTTCAACACCTGCTGAGGTGGCGCGCATGGAAAAAGTTCCTTATGCCTTGGCTGTAGGATCTATCATGTATTCAGTAAGATGCACAAGACCAAATGTGGCATTTGCACAAAATATCACGAGTCGATATCAACAAAATCTAGGTGGTCTCCGCTGGACTACTGTTAAGAACATTCTCAAGTACTTAAGGGCAACAAGAGATATGTTTCTAGTCTATGGTGGGAATCCAGAAGCAGAACTTGATGTTACAAGTTACTGCGATGCATCCTGGAAAACTAATAAAGATGATACGAAGTCTTAGACGGGATATGTCTTTGTCGTTAATGGAGGAGCTGTGGATTGGAAGAGCAAGAAGCAAAGTACAATTGTGATGTCTGCAACAGAAGCTAAGTACATAGCTACTTCAGAAGCTGCGATGGAAGCTGTTTGGATTAGGAAATTCATTTCAGTGCTTGGAGTTATGCCTTCAATTGATTTACCTATAAATGTGTATTGCGACAATTCTGCAGCAATTACATTCGCCAATGAACCTGGAGTCATGAAGGGCACCAGACATTTTCCTTGACGATATCACTATGTTTGAGAACAAGTCGAAATAGGTGAAATCAATCTACTCAAAGTTCACAAAAATGACAATCTAGCTGTTCCCTTCACGAAGGCTTTACCTAAGGCAAAGCTTACTCAACATGCTGAGAGCATTGGACTTCGTTTAGCTAGTAGTTTCATGTAAATATGTGGTTATGTATTTGGATAAAGGATGTATTAAAGAATTATTATTTTAATGAAATAAAGTATTAGTTATGTTTATTTTTCATTTATAATACATTGTATCCGATATTTGCATATTTAAATCCTTGAATAATTTATGTTATTTTAAATTGTCCAATGTTTATTAATCATATGGAAATATGATTAAATTAAGACATATATGAAGGATTGGTAATAAAATATTTATTATATTGAGGATGGTCCTGCCAAACTCACATTATATTGAAATGATTAAATATTGGACTTATCCCAACTGCATGATTATACTTTACGGGTCTTTGTCATTAAATAAATCATGTCTATTTATCCTCTGACTTGAGATACCAAAAAACTGTCATGGGTGTAGCCCATTTCTATAAAATATTCTAACACTATTCGTAACTGTTAGTAATAAGGGCTCTTTCAGAAGTGTTGTGAAATTCATGAGCTTTGCAAGAGAGAATTTATTCCTTCAAATTTGTTTTGAAGTATAATACTGCTGGGCGTCTCGTAGGGTTGATAAAATGTTTGTATGGCTATACCCAAGGTCAATCTGGAATACATTCAGATGACTTGGTAATATTATTCAATCAGATACACGAGAAACAAAATAATTAAATAAATAGAATGACTAAGATCCATATCCATATTTAACGTGGTTTTAGCAACAAAAGGATAAGTATAATGATTAATCATTAAAATGTTTTTCATGGAAACCACGCTCAGGGTCATTGTGGAGGCATTGGCGTGTTGCTAGACGCTAACCAATGTCATCACATATATTAAGATTTGTTCAAGTGGGAGCTGTTAGTTTGTGGACACATTTAATATGTATATGACCGGATTCGAACATGAGACTATAGGATTGCACACATTATATATGAGATTCAATGTTTAATAATTAATATAAAATGTTATGTTTAATTTTTAATTCACAAAAGCGTCTAAAGGTCGTTAGTATTTAACGATAAAAAGACTAACGGTCGTTAAATAAAAGATGTAAGGACTAGAAAAAGGAAACAAGCCAAGAAGAATCTAGAATCCCTTTGGGCTTGTGTATTCGGCCGACTAAAGATCTCCATACCCAAACTTGGACACCAAGTTTACCACACTATAAATACATTCCATTGTATCATTTGTATCATTGGTTGGTTAATCATTGGTCTCTTAAGCTAGCTCTCTCTCTCTCTCTCTCTCTCTCTCTCTCTCTCTCTCTCTCTCTCTCTCTCTCTCTCTCTCTCTCTCTCTCTTTTGCCATAACCGATCGAAACAAACACCCTTGGTGTTTGCGTTTGGTTGTGAGTGAAACCAAAGTGATTTGGTTAGCTTTTGTGATTCAAGGAACTAGCATTCATATCGAATCGCTACCAATACGTGTATACAATACCTTAAATTAATCCTAATTGGATTTTTGGTGAGTTACTAGTCGACTTGTGGTTTTACTCGACATACATAAACCCTAAGTTAGTGTTTATAACTTGATTTGATCGTTGTTTGCTTGGATTGCTAAAAGGTACACTTACGATTTAAGTTATGGTTAATTAGTTACAAGTATTTGATTCTAAGTCTTCCGTTGCGTGTTTTGTGATTACATGTTCATAATATGCTTGCCATGATTATTTAATCTCAACACTATGAGCACAATATTGGAACAATGGAAACTACAATTGATTAGCTTCAAATGGAAAGCTTGAACTAATGCTAATCTTCGAAAACTATATGATGAATGAGTTGTTACTATGATATATAGAATGACTAGTCCAGACATTGATGAAACTATAACATTAATAGTGTTTCGCTTTATATGAATTGCATAGTACCAAGCTATAGTTGTTACTATGATATATAGAATGACTAGTCCAGACATTGATGAAACTGTAACATTAATAGTGTTTTGCTTAATATGAATTGCATAGTATCAAGCTCTAGTTGATGCGCCTAGAAGATATAAGGCATTTGTTAAATTTATACATTTAATAAAAAATATGGATATTGATAATTTTACACTTGAATCTATAAAGCTGAATTTTTGATTATATCATTGTTAAAAGTTTTTGACTTGATTATAAATTATATTAACTAATCAGATTATAACTTCATGTTATGATGATGACATTATTGTTGCAGCAAAGGTGTTTACTTCGAAGGTTAACAACATAGTTCAGTGAATCCTCAAAGGTGAACGCTAAAGTTTACACCAGTCACAATAAAGGCCTTATGTGGATTCAATTTATGATAGGATGCAAAAAGAAATATGGATAGATGAATGTGATTTCTCATTTATCCTGACGGCATAACTGTAAGGTTCTGGTGTCACCCGCATGGTTAATAACGCATCGGAATAAACAAATAGCATGGCCATGCTACTAGAGATCCCTAACCAGTAATGATCTTACCTAACCATGAATATAACCTAATCCCGAACACATAAGAAAGGTGTTTATAGAAGACTTACTTGATATCCTGCTTGCGTAAGCTCCTGAATGAATCTGATGCGCGGGTTTACCTTCCTTGTCTGTTGACCGACCAAGTTAGGGTTTTCGGCAGAAAACCTAACTTTCGGTTTGCGTCAGGTATCCACCAATATTACATAAGTAGAACAGGGCTCGAACCTAAGCAAGTTTGGCGAGATACAAAACACCGGGTAAACCCAAAATTGAATTTCGGTTGACTTAGGGATAGTGAACGATCGACTGAAGGGTTAAGAACCCTTAGATGGGTCGAATATGGGTAGAGAGAGGGGAAATGGGGAGTTGTGTGAGTAGCAGTAAGAAGTAGTTGGTTGTTTTGATAAAGTGTTTGGTAACATAGTTAGTAAGTGAAAACGCTAGTTGCTCATAAATGCTACTAGAAGTAGCATTTTGATTTTGAGCGTTTAGAAAAAGTATGAATACTAGTTGCTTGTTTCCAAACAAGTCTTTTGTGGAAAACGCTAACCGCTAGTTGTTAAATGCTCCAAAACACTTGCTACCAAACATACCTTCTATATAAAGAGAGAAAAGTTTTTGTTTAAAATTTATCAAAATAAAAATTGTTAAATTACTATTATGCATTGGGGCAATTGCATATATACCCACTAAAACTTGCATATTTGCATATATTGAGGAAATGTGCAAGTATTTGAGTTTTAATGTCTAATCCGGTAAATGTTGTCCTTTTCTATCTTAATATTGTTTCTAAAATTGGACGACACCTTTTCTTGAGGATACTTTGTTTTCATTTAAATTTTGATTATTTTACGTTTTATGAATAGACGTTACAATAAACACTTAATCGCAATATCGTAACTATAACTATTTGCATAGTAAAAAGTAAAAAGGTGTTACGATCTACCAACACAATATTGGAACAATCGAAACTACAACTGATTAGCTTCAAATGGAAAACTTGAACTAATGCTAATCTTCGAAAACTATATGATGAATGAGCTTGTTACTGTGATATAGAATGACTAGTCCAGACATTGATGAAACTATAATAGTAGCACATTAATAGTGTTTTGCTTCATATGAATTGCATAGTAGTAAGCTCTAGTTGATGCGCCTGAAAGATATTAGGTATTTGTTAACAGTTGGATATTTCTATCGAACCATGTATAAAATGGAGCAGACCAAAGTAAACTTACCAAAGAATTAATTATACATTTACAATAACATAAGCTTTATAAACCATATGCTTTATGGGATCTTTATTACATGAGACCAAGAATGCACTCTGATGAATATTACCTCCAAAACTGCTGATTTCTTAGCAATTCCATGTGTATGTAAACATCAACCAGCCATTCGACAAACAAGATTTATTTTAATTTAAGAAAGAAATCTGAATCAAATGCGCATATGCACGGCTGCTCAAAATCATGCAACCTGTGCAGCTTAATTGGCGGGGCTATGTGCTGGTTTTACTGGATCGTGTAAATGTGGTAGACTGTACTGATGGACGGATGATTTTGTAACAGAAAATTTTATAAGTTTATTTGATTTTTGCGATTTCGACTAGTAACTTATGTAGGGCCTGAGGCTTTGAGAAAAAAGGGGAGTGGTCAGAACCTTTGAGACGGAAAACTTTTTCAGGTGGACTTTCACTAATCATGCTTTGTTGTAAAGTTAAGGGAATGGCGTTGTCTTCTGGTGTTTCTATGTAGAACCGTCTAACTGACCCATAGTTCGCATCAGTAAGAGACAGTTTCTCCAAAACAGGTGGAAATGGAATTGGCCTCATTGAAACAGAAGCTAACGCCACATCCTGAAACAGAGAAATGAATGCGTTATTACAATAAATGTGTCAAGATGACGAGGATTTTAGAAACAACCCCACGTTAGCTGAACATGAATCTTATATACTAATAATCTATTTGCACATTTGGTTGACTATAAAGTCTTGAGAGCCTGCTGAACTAAAGATCTCAAATCTCAATTAATCATTGTCATACCTTGGCAGGACTCTGATTGAATAGAAGGTCCTTCAAGAGCATTTTGTCGAGATCTATTGCAGTTGGAGGCAGATTATTTCCATTTGTGTAGAGAAACTTTTGAGCTTGCCGCATAAGATCATTTGTATTTTCCTGCAATATAGTTTATACTGATATATCATTCTCGAGATAAAGCCGTCTACCTTATAAGCTCATTTCTGTCGATTCATCATATGCCAATTCAATTAAAATACTGCATATTTATACCTTGAAGGACAGCTACATTTGAAGAAATTTAAAGGGGCTTTGGAATCCTTAGTACAATAGTACTGGCCGTGAGTTCAAGTATTTAATACATTAGTGTATCAGTTATGTAACATTCTCAAAGAATCAGAAAAGATCAACTTAATGTGCGATTTTTCATCAATGAAATTCATAATAAACTTTTCTTATTTTAGGGTGAATTGGCGCACCATTTCCAACATCGAATACTTTTATATGCGCCACTTTTTTTATTAGCAACAGAAGAACATGAATGCATTTAGTTTGGTCATCATTACGAAAACTAATTAAATATTGCAGGTGCAGATGTAAACACCCACCCACCTTATTATTGTTTTTTATCTTCCTATTAAATGCCAACAAGGTGACTGAATGATTCCTAGCAGAATTAGTGGGCCATGAAAGCTTAAACTTGTACTTCAATGTTTACGCATTTTTAAATTATCGAACAGATCCAGATTAAGTTGACACTTAAATATAAGCCAAGTTTCACATAGTTCTTAATATGATAGAACAGTAAAATAATTATGGGCCAAACCTTCTGGGAGAACATATCCAGAGTACTCTGTCCACTTTTTAACATAGAAGCGGCGATAAAGACAGCTTTCGCAATTTTAGATGGAAATAGCTCCATTGCATAAGATATGCATACACCACCAAAGTCATGGCCTACCAAAATCACCTGCGTGAATTGAAATGGGGAAAGCATTTAGAGTCGGTATAATCTAATTGGAATGTGAATGTCATATGCTAATTCGATAAGTCCTCTACAGAACCTATCAAGTATCAACTCACTGACTCTATCAAAGTATCACTATTACTAAACTAGTTTATTTTTCAAATCTAATGGATCAAATAAATTATGTTCCCACAAGAACAATATAATTAATCGGAGTAGCATCTTCAACCAATAAAAAAAATGTGGTGATGCATTAACTACTTTTTAATGGTCCTGCTTATTTCTACATCTGCTTTTATAAGTGAAATTGTTAGCCGGAATCTTTCTTGACAAGGATAGCTACCATCAAAACTTACTTTAAATGACTTATTTACCTTTCAATCTTTTAACTTCAGAAAATTATTTAGGCTGTAAAATAAGCTAAAATCAAAACTGTAAGGTCTATGTTTGTTTCATCGTCAAATAGGCAGCAGTAATAGAGACAAAAAGATATGATTATAAGTTCGAATGTAGATAAGAAATTCAACCTTGTCTCCATCTGCAAGCTTTTCTAGAAACTCAGTGAGAGGCACTACATACTGTGAAAGACTTTTGATGCTATTGGTGTCAAACAAATCAATTCCAGAACCAATTAAATCAATTGCGGTAACTTTGAATTTACATTCTTCTAAGAGTGCAATTGTTTTGTACCAACACCAGGCTCCAAAACCGCCTCCATGAACAAGGACAATATGGCTGGTCTCCATTTCATCAAGATTTACATCCTTTTGAACATAACAAAAGGTTAAAGGTCAAGTAAAGCCTTCACTGAATTGCAACTAAATTTGTAAAGTTTTAACATCAGGACAGACCAAAGCATCCTAGCAATAACTAAATAATCACGCACACATTACATTATTTAAAACGACTTTCAGTCTTAATCTTATCTTAAATTACCAAATATCGCATTTTTTTCCGTTTGGAGATCCTATCTCCTATTTGGCAATGAAGCCAAAAAATCCTATTGGAAGTTGCTTTCGTGGTTTTGTATACATTAAACACAAATACTACAAACAAAACTAATGCCATAATATAAGATCACAAACCAGCTAGCATCTATGCCACAAATATAAACCCAACTATAACATTATCTATTTCCCATCCAAAAAGAATATAAAAACAACACGATGAACTATTCGATATCCTTGCTTTGCGCGTGTACCATGCTAGTTGTAACCAGGGAAGGAACCAGGACCAATATGACCAGGTGCACAAAATTCGTAATATAGAAACACATTTTGATGGACCGGGTGCATTTAAGATGTATTTTGGAAAAATTGATGTCTTTTTCAAAAATTAACACTACATCGAAAAAATCGATGATGTAACAAAACCATGATATAATAAGATCCAAGAAAACAAATACACTACAAACATAAAATACATAAAACCAACCAAACCTGATTCAAAAGCTTCTCAACAGGAACAAGAGGATCAGTACCCAACCTCGCCCGAGAACTGGAACTCCTCGGAAGCGGTTGATATCTTTTAGAATTGGCACCAACATGTCTTAACGAGGTTGACCGATCAAAAGTCAAACCAACACCACCATTTTGTTGTTGTTGCAACAACATTTCAACAGCAGCCTTTGCATGTTCATGAATCATGGCATCTTCATTTCTTTTAGTAGTAGAAGATGACCTAACACGTGACCATCTGTTGCTAGGATTTTGTTTACGTGGTGGTGGTGATTTTGTTGTTGATGATGTTGATAAACATATTCCCATTGTTTTTTTCTTTGTATATTTGGTTCGGTTTTTCGATGTTTTTGTGTTTAGTGTGTGTGTGTGTGTTTTTTAGTATGTGTATGTATGAGAATAGTGGATTTGAGAAAGAAGAGTGGGTTTTGGCTTGCAACTGCTTTATTTTCAATAATAAAAAATTTCATAGGCCTTGCTTTTTGATTTTTCTTTGTTGAATAAAATATGGGTGGTACTATTAATACGTCTATTATGTTTTTCCTACTTTTTATTGTTTTCTCCTCTATAATTTTTACGTTTTACTATTTTTTATTTGTAAAACTTTATATTTTATAGTATTTCGCTATTTTTTCATAGTTTTATAATAAAAACAAAAAAATAAATAAAAAGAATTAAGAGGTATTGGTATAACTTTAGGAGATACTAGTTATAATACCCGCGCACGTGCGGGTTTTTTAAAATTTTTTGAATCATATATTTTTATTTATTAAAAACAAATAATTTAATCTTTGTTTTGTTTGATTTATGATGTTTAGTTATAGTTTTTTATTATTAAAGATAATTATTTAAAAATTTTAATCATATTATTAATTGCATCTTATCTATATTTTTTTGTATTTATCTTCTTGTGTTATGGATAAATATAAAATGTTACTTAATAAGAAAATAATCTTTTTTTTAAATACAATTATTACTAAATAAAGTATGAATCCATTTTTTTAAAATAGAAAATTCCCAATAAAAGTTTTGTTTTATTATATAAAAGATATCAATAACCAATCCCATAAAATATATATTTGACCCGACACATCATTATGTTTTGTTTTCGCATATTGTATTGGTTTAATACTTAAGATAATGTAAGTGCACGCACATAGATTAACCGAATGAACAAGGTTTGTAGAATCAGGGGTGGAGAAGAGATTTACAAGTTAAAAAAGACTGAATTTAATGTAAAAATTATAACAATAAATGTCGGTCCAAGTGAATTCATAGCTTTTTTAACTCATGATTTAACTGAACACTACAATAATTTGAAACTAAGTTAAATTAAAAATTAAAAAATAAAAAATAAAAAATAAAAATTGAAAAGTAAATTTATCAAACTTTCAATAAAAATAAGATGGCTAATTGCAAATATTATTAAGAAATTAACTTATGAGATACTCCGTATATAAGTAGTTAATGAATAAAGTGAATTGATTTGGATGGTCCAACACCCACTAGTCACCTTACTAAGTTCACACCTATATAACGTAACTGAATAATTCACACGCTTTACTACAAGTATTATATATGGTACGGATTACTGAATGTTCAACTTAACTCGGCAGCTCATTTAAGACACCATTTAAAGTCTCTAACTCTTATTTTACATTTTTCCTTTTTCTAATGAATCAACTATGCACATTTGGTTCGCAGTATATTTTGAAAAGAATTGTAATCTATCAATGGAATTGTAATTTGAATGAATTATAATTCAAAGAGTTGGAATGTGTTAGAATTGTAATGTGTTAGAATTGTAATTGATGTATTATGTCACTTTGTTTGGTTGGATCTCAACGTAATTGTAATTCAAAAAAAAAAAAAAAAAAAAAATAATAATAATAATAATAATAATAATAATAATAATAATAATGGAAGGATGTAATTGTAATCCGATGTAATTGATGTAATTGTAATTTTATTATTATTATTATTGATGTAATTGTATTATTATTACTCCGTATTATTATTATTATTATTATTATTATTATTATTATTATTACAGCGAACCAAACGCTCCTGTGTCTGAAATCTCTTCCAAACTAATGCAAAAGGTGAATGGATTCTGAATTATCAACAGAAGTAGTTATACTTGTTCTCGAAAATGAATGTATTTGTTGTATGTAAGAGTTGACTAAATGTATTTTGACGTTTTTGTATAAATTTAGACTCAAACTATTCGCTGATGTGATTTGTCCGTATGACATTAATGTTAGAGCCTTGGGTACCCTACGCCATGCCTCAAATGGTCCCGGAAAACGCCACCCGACGGCGCCACAACTACATCGAGCCTTGCGTTTTCGCGTGTTGAGCCGTCACGACCAGCTCAAATGGTTCCGGAAAACGCGACGGGACAGCGTAAGCATGGTACCGAGCCTCGCGTTTTCCCATTTTTTTTTTAGCGTTATCTCTTTTTTTTCTTTTTCTTTTTCACTTTTGAAGAGTTGTGTGAAGTTGATAGCGAGTGGTGGTGTGCTGTTGATAATTCCGGTGGTTGGTTATGGCAATGAATAAGTGATGAAGAAGACCCAAGAAAGAGAATAAAATAAAGAATAAAAGGATCATGTGGTTTCACAAATATGGTTCACATGTTATCTTATTACTGTATATATGTAATTCCAGTTTTCAAAGCAGTCATTTTTTAAATTTGCACTCCATTGTTTTTCCTTTTTTATTTAAATTATGGTTTGATAAAAAAATTGAGGTACTTGATGGCACAGAAATGTGGTTTCATGGAGGGAGGGGTGTTTTTGGTGTTATGGAGTATTTTGGTGTTATGAGAAAAAGTGATGATGTGGCAGCGTTTTTTGTATAACACCAACTTGATGGCTTGATGGGTATCTAGTGCTCTTAGAGGCCATTGACTTAAAGGGATCTGTTAATCGGACCCTCCCTACCATGGGGGTCCACCTACTTTAGTCAAAATGTACAAGTTTTAATGCAGACAGTACAGACGGCGGCAGCACTGTCTTCCACAAACCCTCCCTACAGGGGGTCCGGTTAACTCATGCCGACTTAAATTGTCTCAAAGACGAATCATGTAAATGTTTAGCAAAATCATCTATCATATCTCATGTATGGTTTCGTTAGAATATTCAACATTTAGGGTGCGTTTCGTATACTATCCGAAATCATAATCGGTATGACATTGATTAGAGGGTAGTATGAGATGGAGAATACTGATTTCATTTCTATTGTTTGGTGTGAACTTTAAGGTATTGTTACCACTTTTTTTTTTTTTTTTTTTTTTTTTTTTTAAATAGAAAGGCATATAGTTTTCGTATGTTAATAGTGGGTCTCATGGGAATGAGTTAGAAAAGGTACCTACTCCCCCTCCTAGGAGTCTATGGTATCAAATGATAGTTTCATTCCCCAACTTAGTAGCTAAGGGCCCGTTTGGTTTGTAAGTGGGATTGGAATTGGATTTGGATTTGGGAAAGATTTGAAAGAAATTGGATTTAAGTATAGGTTTGAATTAAATGAGGAAAAAGAAATTATATTTTATTTAAAATATATAAGTGGTATTATTTATAAAGTTATTGTTGAATAAAATATTAAAAAAAATAAAAGTGATAAAATCATGTGGCTAACAATTGAGAATATTGAATCCTCTGACACAATTTCAGAAAAGCTACCAATTTCACTCGGTATGATTTTTGTGGGCCCAATCGACACTATTTGGTTTTCAAATTAGTACCAAACAACAACTTTTGGATATGATTCGAGCCCAACAGTGGGATACCCCCATAACAAACATGTACTAAACATTTGCAATGATAATCATTATTATTGATGTATTCCGATAGTAGTATACCAAACGCACCCTTAGAGGTGGTTGATACTAACAGTTTTTGATATGAATGGGATTTTTTTTGGTGATTCTGGTTTTCAATTTATTGCCTTACTAATTCACGAAGTTAGAAACCACGGTCAAACATACTCAAACCGTATAAAACTCTAATTTTTCAAAAAGTTTGTGTTACCGCTTGTTTGTATCTAGCATTATTTGAACTTGATAACTTACATTCTAATGGTAATATTCTATAGTAACAATCCTTTCGCTACTAGGTCATCTCTGACTAGTTCTCGTACGGATGGTTTGTATCATAATAAATAAAGTCCATAGACTATATTGCTATTTGCTCTGATATATAGAATTTTCAGTATTTATGGCGCTTGTACGTCTTAAATTTCCTTTCAATTGAACCCAAATATAGTTGTTCTAGTTGGGTAATACTCCGTAGCTATTAGCTAGCTATACATGTTTAACAAAACTCTTAAGTATTATCATACCAAGTGTAACTAACTTATTGTTGCAAGTTGAAACAATAGATATGATTGTTAGGGTGATGTTTTTAATAATTTCTCCCTGAAAATAAGTGAAAAGTACAGATATAAAAATAAGCATGTTTAATAAAATAATTTATTTAGATCGTAATTTATTGCTGGAAAGCCTTAGAATGTGAAGCAGCATAAACTATTCCCGACATAGAATTAAAAAAACCCTTAATGAAATGTTTAAAAACTTTTATATATAAAAATTCTTATAGTAAAGTTTTCTTGGACTCTTTAGAAACAAAAACGTCATAGTTGGATTTTAAGATACGTTCTTCATATCCCTTGCCTTGTCGGATGTTGGTATGTTTACAAAATAGCTTTACGTTACAATTCTTTGACTACATAATCTAATGTACATATGACTTATGTTTCAATAAAATAATTTCACGTAACTTTATTGATTAGAGAAACCAAAAGAGAAAGATGGTAGCTTACGATCCCGTACAAAGAGGACTAAAAATACAAAGTCTACAAAGTCTAGAAAGCCACTCACCATGTGACAAGTGTCCACCACCCACTCCCTCCCTTTTTTCTTTTTAAATTCGGTTAGGGGCATTTTGATCATTTTAACCCGTTTCTTTATTCCACCCTAAAACTTCAAACACAAATATCTTTCAAATGACAAACTTTTACAAAAAAATCGACTTCACCATAATTTTTAAAACTTAATCCTCTTTAATTTGGTATAAATCTTGTTAAATATTTTGAACTTTTTTTTACATATAAAGTGGGTATTGATTTTCTTGATTTTTTTGTCATTTTCGGCCCTATTTTTCACCCTCATAAATGTCGAATCGTTAAAAACTTAAAACATGAAAGTTATAGATTTTTGTTCACTCTTTACACAGGTTTTTGAATCACTCAAATCCGATCTCATATGAGTAAGATAACGCACGTTAAAGATGGTGTTTAACTCATATTTGTTGCATACAATGTGTTTGATGAAATGTCTAGCTTATATATTTTGTGTTAAAATTGAGCTAAATGCACTAATTTTTGTTTCTCAATGCATTATTAATCATTTTATTAATGTAAGACTCAAAAAGTAAAGTTTTTTAATCATTATATTTTTAAAATATACATTTAGTTCATCAGTTAGGTTATTAGGTTCATCAGTTAGGTTACTTTGGTTCATCAGTTTTTATGGCAACATTTTTTACTAATTGATGAACCTAAACACATAACACATGAAAAATAATTATAAGTCCATCAATTAGTCAATAACTGATAAACAAACTGATGAACCTAAAATTAATGAACCTAACTGATGAACCTATAATTATAGGTTCATCAATTAGTCAATAACTGATAAACTAACTGATGAAGCTATAATTAATGAACCAAAAAATCAATGAACCTAACTGATGAACCTATAATTAGTCAATAACTGATGAACCTATAATTATAGATTCATCAGTTAGTCAATAACTGATGAACCTATAATTATAGGTTCATCAGTTAGTCACTGATGAACCCAAACATTTGATCAAATTTGATGAACCTGAAATTGATGAATCTGAAAAAATTGATGAACCAAAGTAACTGATAACAAAATGTCTAACTGATGAACCTATAACCTATAACTTAACTGATTAACAAAACATAACCTAACTGATGAACCTAATAACCTAACTGATGAACTAAATGTATATTTTAAAAATATAATGATTAAAAAACATCACTTTTTGAATGTTACATTAATAAAATTATTAATAATGCGTTGTGGGACAAAAATAAGTGCATTTAACTCGATTTTAAGACAAAAAATATAAGCTAAACATTTTATCAAACACGTTGTGTGCAACAAGTATGACTAAAACGTCATCTTTAACGTGCGATAGCTCACTCATATCATATCGGATTTGAGTGATTGAAATTTCTGGGTAAAGAGTGAATCAAAATCTACAACTTTCATGTTTTAAGTATATTATGATTCGGCAATTTTTAAGGTAAAAAATAGAGTCGAAAATAGCAAAAACATCAACAAAATCATGACTCAATGAATATGTAAAAAAATGTTTTGAAAAAATTAAAAAGATTTATAGCAAATTAAAGAGAATCAAATTTTAAAAATTATAGTGAAATCGGTTTTTTCTAAAAATTTGTCGTTTAAGAGATATATGCGTTTGAAAATTGAGGTGGAAAAGAAAAAACGGGTCAAAAGACCAAATTACCCCTGGGCGAATTTTATTTATAATTTAAAGTGGGGAACACGTGTCACACTATGAATTACTTTGTACACTTTGTAATTTTTCTCACTTTGCAAGGGATCCGTATTCTATCTTTGAAAGTGAAACTGGTATCCTAAAACCATAATTGGCTGATTAAAATATCGAATTCTTGACATAAGTTTTCATTGAACTAACATTCAACCCTTTAACAAGAAACTTCAAGTGTTACCTATTATTAACGGCATAGACGCATTCATACCCTAGTTTACACGTATTTACTATTTAATACCCATCTTATTTAATTAGACTTGATACCACATACCACAACTTTTTGGTTATTGTATCGAATGTTCATTAATGTATATCCTTTTCGAAGCAATACAAAAAAAGTGAAAAACGCCATTTCGCGCCGCGTACTATGTTTCACATACCTAGAATTGGTATGTCTCGAGTCTAGTTCATTATGTTTGACGTACGTGACATTTGGTTTCGCTGGAGTCTCAAGCATGTGAGTGAAGAGAAAGAAGAGAAGAATAAATGAAATAGCTGAGAAAAATAGTTAGTTGAAAAGCAAACTAAAAAGGGAATGGAAAAGCATGTCGACCAAGTCTAAAAAAATTAAACTTCAACTTAAAACCAACCCATCACTTTTACAACTGTCTCACACGCATTTTCTCATGTACAACGTCAAAAAAGGCCTAATATATTTGAAAATGCACTCCCATGAAAACTGTATGGGCTGATATGAAGGTTCTTAAACCATTCAAGGACCCACATTGATTTATCTCACTTTGATCAAGATCTTATACGACATCTATTATGGTAGTCTTAACAAAAGATCTAAAATCTATATAACTATATAAGGACATAAGGTCATCCACAATGACAGTTTTATCAATTATTGTCCAACAAAACTACACAAAGTATGCACGCTTAAGTGTTAGAACGAATGGGTTTTATATTATGTTAGAAAAAGATTTTACATTAGTTCTGTGAGTCACTCAGTTAAATAAAATTGATACCACTATAGACATTGATGGTAACAACAACATAATCTGTCTTTATTTAGAAGTACAAATGAATATATATCACGATGAGCTTTTTATTTACAGTTTCATATGCAAGTACTACACATCGATACAACCTTAATATAGTGAAGACCATAACATTAATGATGTGCATTTGATCCAAGGAATTTGCCTATGAAGGGACACGTATCGAAGATTTAGTTTATACAATAAAAAACATGATCTACATCATAAATATATTAATACAATATCACTCTCTCCATAATGTTGTTAGATATTGTTTTCTCAAACCCCACTTATGACAAAATAGTGAAAATACAATGAATGAAGAACACAAATATATAAGAATGTTGTTTCTTTATGGATTTTGTTAACTATAACAAATAATCTTTACTACAATACCCACATATGAGTGATTCTCATTAGTTGATAACCACGGAAAAAGTGGAGAAAATATGAAATAGAAATAGTTGATGCATAATTAACTTTTGATTGTGATTGGATGAATATATACTTACAACCATTTGTAGTAAAATAGTCTCTAAAACATAGCCCTTAAAGCTATCGTTAGCAACAGAGCCGTATACGAGGGTATGCGATGTGTGCTATCGCACAAAGCCTTAAATTTTTGAAGGCCTCAAAATATATATCTTGTTATATATTTGGTCCTCAAAATTTACGTGCAACAAAAATTGTTAACCTTATACAATTTTATGTTGTAAAATGTTTGTTAAAACTTGAGATAGGTCATCATACTATATTTTGGATTTAAATTGTTGGTATAATATATTTTTGACCATCGTATTCAGTTATCATATAAGGTTTCGCTCAGGGCATTCGCTCGCTCAGCTACGACACTGGTTAGCAAAATAAAATTTTATTATGTTGTCAATTGGCTACTAGCTAATAAACATGTGTTTTAATCATACCTATACTATAAGTATGTACGAAAAGAATATGCATTTTATATGGCTAACTACAAAAATGACAATAGACGTTGTTAGTTTTTCTTATTTATTGATTTTAGAAAAAGGTAAAACATTGCAAAGTTGAAAGACTAAAATAAAAATAGTAGTTTCATGCGTAATGTTAAAAAAACTGCAAAAAGTGTAATGTGATTTGGGCCTATTTAAAATGGTCCAGCCCACCGATGGACTTCTGGCCAGGATATTGGATATTTGGATCACAATATTCTATTTATAATTGTATACTTGTATTTGAGTTCACGAACAAAAAAATTCATGTGGGATACCATAATAACAAATACAGTAACACTTAACTAGCAGTGTACACTTAGATACCTCTAACTTAAACCGAAGTAAAGTTAAATTCAATTCTAAGTAAATGATACAATGGCTTGATCAAGTCACAACAAATCTATCTATATATATATAAAAATTGAGTTCCCCTATTGAATGTGCTAAGTAACTCAAATATATAGTTTAAGCTAAGAACTTTTGTACATGAGCTTCTTTTGAAAGCTTTTAAGAGCTTTTAAAAATTCTTTCATTAGTTACAGAAGTAATTGCATATGTAAATTTGTAATTGAATGATCCATTTCATTTGTATGTCATGATAACTGTTAACAGCATCTTTCTATTTTCTCGAAGTAATTGCATGTGTTGATATGTAAGTTACAACTTTCAAAAATATTAAAGGTGAGAAATCCAAGAGATGTTTACAAATTATAAATTCACTTACATTGCTTTCACGAACCATACTTTTAGCAAGAAGTCATAATTAACTTTGCTATTGCAAGAAGATTGAGGGTGCCCATTTACCAGTGATCAATTATCCCTTCCATCTTCTTCAAATTTAAATAAAACCCCTCATCTTCAACTTTTTCTCTTATCCACATAAGCTCGCCCATAGTTTCTCCTCCAAAACATTAAGCTCACTGTTTCGTTTTCTCAGCTTTACATTTTTTACGTGTGTTTGTGTATGTGTTAGCGTTCATTTGGTGGGCCCAACTTATTCTACTACTCGCGGCAGTTGAGCAACTAAGTAAGAAAGATGGTGGTTGCATCAAGGTCTTCAATGGTAAGATATTTTTATATTTTAACTTTATACTCATTTTTACTGTTGTGACAAGACAGGGTAGAGATGCTCACGGTGAAAGATATTTTCTTTTGTTTTTTTACTAACATTTCCAACCTCATGATGCTGTAGTTACGAACGAGAGATGAATTTGAATTTTTTGATTGGACGGTGGTCATTGTACGTAAACTTGGTGCTTTTTGTATTGACGGTTAAATACTTCAATTTAAGTTGAAGGTTGATGAATTTTGTATGTATATTTTTATTATGAAAATAATAATTATGAATTGGGTGTTAAGTGTTTTCTCAAAGAGAAAATGATTGAGAGACCTAAAACTTGTGATTAATTGTGTGCCTAACATATGTGGAATTAATTCATTGGATTGTGAAGCAGTGAGCCCTCTTGGTACAACCAATGAATTTTTGACATGCAACTTTAGGCATAAAATTAGGCCTAAAATTAGGTCTCCCAATCACTACTCTTTCTCAAAGTACTAATGTTTATATTATTATATATGATACGAAATAAATGTTTGTTGCTTAATAATTTGTATGATGGATATTTAGTAAAGGTGGTATACATGAAGGTTATGAATATATAATATTCTTATTTGTATTAGATCATTTCTAATGGAAATATGCGAGTTGTTTTGTGTTTGCAATGGAAATTATTCCATGTCCAATCAATGTTTCATGACATTGCATAATATATGTTACTAAAGCTACTTTGTTTAATGTGTTTATGAAACTTTTTTTATATAGACATTACATTGTTACTTATACATTAAGTTTTTGTTACCTTTTAATTAAATACATTTGTAATCAATTTTACTAATGTGTTAAGCTGTTTGCCAAGTTGAGAGTTAAGTTATACATGTAAGCATGAAAAACTAACATAAGCATATATACAAGAAAAAATAGTGTTAAGTGATGTTACAAATTATATATTCACTTACAGTGCTTTTACGAACCATTTATACTTTTACCAATAAGTAATATTTTCATAAACACAATGGAGTTTAATGCAGCAAGTTTCGTTGCTCTCCTCAACATACTTTTGCAAACGATGTTCGATCTCCAGTTGAGATACATATGTAATACTATGCAAAGGCAACCTATGGACAAGTCTACATTTTTCTTTGACCAATTAAAGAAAGTGAGAAACGTGTTAATGGTTACACACTTGATTTCGTTCTTTAAAAGTAGATATCGTCTCTTATTATCATTAACCAATTGTATTCCCAACCGAGATTATATATATATATATATATATATATATATATATATATATATATATATATATATATATATATATATATATATATATATATATATATATATATATATATATATCTATTCAATCCAAACTTTCAAATAATTTTATTTGTTTTCTTAAGCGGGGGATCTAAAAAAGGGGGATCTAAAAAAGGAATGTTGTGGGGGAAATTAGGTGTTGACAGCTTGCAACATCTCATGGATCCAAAAGCCAAACTTCAGTAACTAAAATGGGTGTCTTTATGTTTTTAGATCGAACCTATGTTAAATATCAAGAAAAACCTATGTTAAATATCAAGAACACTTTGATTTTTTGGTATTTCTTTCTCAGCTTTGACTATAAATATTTTTGTTTATGTTATACAATAATTGATGAAAATTATACTAATAAAAATACATTTAAAACTCAATCCATTCATATATTTTACATCAAGTATGATGTAATATAAATAAAAATACTTAAGGTAAAAGTTGAAAAATAAAAACCAGAAAAAGTTAAAAAAATATTGAGACGAAGGGAGTATGTCTACAATTATTATAATAACATAAGCATAGTCAAAAGATAAATTCTTATGTGACCCCTTATTGAACTGTTAACGATGATCCTAATCTATTTTGTAAATACTTAGACATGAACTTATTTGTTTCGAATACTTAAAATACTAATTTAATGTGTCAACTTAACCCAAACAAATTTAACCTAAACCATTTTTTATATAGTTTGACCCAAAAATATGTCCTTTATAAAAAAAATTGAATTATTGGAACAAACAAGAGTTTGTTTTGGAAAGTTTGCGAATGGGTTGGTTGGTGATTTGAGGTGGATGAAAAAAAAAAAAAAAAAGAAAAAAGAAAAAAAGAAAGAAAAAAAAAAAATCTATAAACGGACCTTTGTTTTGGGAAATTACTTATTTTTTCATTCATCACTTAACTAATTTAATATAATAGACCATTGAACCCTCAATAAGAATCTAATTTCTTCACAACTTATATAAATAGAATTAATATAAATAGAACTAATATTGAGACAATCTTCAATAAATGTATCAGCTTTTTAATACTTTGTTACAAATTTATTTACAGGATGTCTATTTCAACCTATACCACTTGAACATATAACGACGTATTCATTACAGATAAAAGATAAGACTCGAAGTTGGTACATCAGTTTTGGTGTAAGTGACAAAAAAAAGGCCTAAGTTGTATGTAGTATAAACTATGTGTTTGAGATAACATGTTTTGAGTTATGATGATGAAAGTCACTCATGTATTTAATACCATTTCCTTGAAATAATTCTATTTACAAAAACTTGCTTAAACAAACTTCTTTTATTCAGTCGAGTAACCCTGATTGAAACTAAGCATAATAACTAAATTCACATAACCCTTGCAAAACTGATGATTCTTTACATGAACAAAGCCCGTGCATCGCACGGGCCATGATGTCTCGTTAACATAAATACTAAATAACGTCAATTCGGTTTGTTATAACTTATTGACGGCATACAGACAGAAATCACTAACAAGCCCAAAAACAAAAGCCCATAGATAGGCCTGTAAGAATTTTTTTTCCCACATATATACTGTTATATAATCTTTGCTACTCAAAAGGCTTTAGAACGACAATTTCACCCAAAAAAAAAAAAAAAAAGGTAGTACCAGCTAAAACCCGACACACGTACAATGACTTTACCACTGCCCCGCAACGGCTCGCAACCATCCTCGTTATTGTCCATATATAGACAAGATATCAAAAATTATATGTAATAAAAATAAGATCACAACATAGATTAGTTATATGTGAAATATTAATCCAAGAGTAATTTATATAACTTGTGTCTTTAATAAGGATATTATCTATGTGTCAATTACTTAAATGAACTCTTTTCTATATCATCTTATCAAAATGGTCAGTGCGTATTTCATTTACAAATATGGTCTATGAAATTGCGCCACCATACAATGGAAGACATGTGTTGATCAACAAATATAATTTTGACATGTGTTACAACCGCGCACAAAAAAAAAGAACTAAACAAAACACGAACTCCAAATCCCAAGCGCACGAGCGCACAACGCACAACCACTAAATTCAAAATAAAAATAAACTTAAAACCACAAAATCCAATTGCCAAGCGTACAGCGCACAACTCATAAATTTTATTTTGTGCGCATGATTTTATAAAAATAAAAATAAACTACTAGAAAATCTCGAAACCACAAAAATCCAAATTCTTAGCGCACAACTCACACATTATTTTTTGTGCGCCTAATTAATAAAAAAAAAGAAAATATATTTTTTTTTAAATTACAAAAAAAAACATGTTGAGTTTTCATAGCTTGGGATAATCGATGTCTCCATTGAAGTCATGCCTGTGTACTTGCTGAGCTTTAGGCCTGATGCTTTTGACACAAATACTGCAAGTATCGATATGCCAGCTGAGGTCCATGCCACTGAAATTTGCAGGAAGCATTTAAAAACCACAAAATCCAAATTCCATGCGCACAAGCGCAACTCACCCATTTAAATTTGTGCGCCTAATTTTATAAAAAGAAAATAAATTTTATTAAAAAAAATTACAAACCCACAAAATCCAAATTCCATGCGCATAAGCGAAACTCACCCATTTAAATTTTTTTGCGCCTAATTTTATAAAAAGAAAATAAATTTTATTAAAAAATTACAAAGCCACAAAATCCAAATTCCATGCGCAAAAGCGCAACTCACCCATTTAAATTTTTGTGCGCTTAATTTTATAAAAATAAAATAAATTTTATTAAAAAAAAATACAAAAACACAAAATCCAAATTCATGCGCACAAGCGCAACTCACCCATTTAAATTTTTGTGCGCCTAATTTTATAAAAAGAAAATAAATTTTATTAAAAAATTACAAAAACACAAAATCCTGCGCACAAGCGCACAACTCATACAAACAAGTTCAGCGCACCACATTCCATTATATATTACACGCAAGAACCAATTTCTTTTTTGGTAAAGTGATGTTGGTTAATGTGATGTTGATGAAGATAAGAAAAAGCGAGAATGAATTGTGCTTTCAATTTAGTTGTGAGTAGTAGCTTTCAAGTAAGTAAATGTCATAAATGTTGCTTTCAAGTAAATGTCTCAATCTTCAACTCCCACAAACAAATTCCAAAGCGCACATAGTATGGTTGGCGCACTAATTAAATGTGCGCTTGGTCCATTTTAGTAAAAGGTGGAAAAAGAGTTCATTCTCGTAAATTGTATATGAGGAGGTTCATTTTGGTAATTTGTTTTATTAAATAGGAACTTTATCTCACAAGTTTGGCCAGTAATTTGGCCTGTGAATATTAAATGTGAATAACTTCTACAACCATCAACTTTGTTCAGTGAATATTAAATAGGAACTTTATCTCACAACTTTGGTCATTAATTTGGCCAGTGAATATTAAATGTGAATGACTTCTACAACCATCAACTTTGTTCAGTGAATATTAAATATGAACTTTATCTCACAACTTTGGTCAGTAATATGGTTAGTGAATAACCAACCATCAATTTTGAACTTTATCTCAATAAACCTAAAGTAATTGTTGAATTTGAATTATGCATGCGTAATTGTTGAATTATTGTTGATATTTTAGTGAGTTGGTATTTTTATTGACATTTTTCATCAATAAACCTAAAGTAACATAACAATAATAATAAAAAGTAACTAAAGTAAACATAACGATAGTTCTTGTTTTCAAGCTAAAATTACAAAATGCTAACAAATCACTGAACCACTAATAAAACATATCCAAAATAACATCTAGCTAGGGTTACGAGAGTAATAACAGTTTGTAACGATTCCTTATCCTGTTGATAATTTGTGTTCATCGAGTTAATATGCAATATCAACAGCAACCAAATGTGCATAGTTTGTATTATGAGTATTTTTCATTTGGATGTGTTTTCAAGTTTTGAAGTTTGATGTTTCCGTATTGTAATGGTCTAGGATTAGTAGCAAAACTTTTGAACTTTGTTCATGTTCTATGAGGTGATAAGCAACAACAACATACCCAATCCCGCGCGAGGTATGAGGTGATAAGCATATGTGTTAATGGATGCAATTACAGATGATAAATTAGTGTTTCTTCCCCATGTACAGTGAAATTATATTTGGCTTGTGTGCTAACAGTGGAAATGTGATTGGGTATTACAGGAGTAATTATTTTATATTTTTGTGTTCCATGCATGTAAACACTCAAGCCGCATCCAATGTCACAGATTGTAGTGACCGTCAAAATTCAAAATACTATGTTGTTGTTGTCCAGGTGTTTTTATTTTTCTTTATTTTATTTATTTATTTATTATTTTTGCTTTAAGTTAATTATAGCTTTGTTATCAACAATGCAACCCATTTTGCTCTTTATTGATCATCTAAATATTTGTTACTGCAGTATACTGCTCGTTTTAGTGCGGATACTGTAAAAAACTTTCTTTAAACCCTCAACAATGGCAAGATACCAAAAAAGAGATTTAACTGCAAGCAATCTCTTATTGTATCTAAAGTTACTATTTCACAGTTTTGTGCTCTCATTAAGCAAAACTAGGTTACTAAAGCACTAAAATAATAGGAGTCGGTTCACCAATAGATCAAGTAGGTACAAACGGAACTACACCTTCGAACAATTCATGCAATATCGTCTCTAGAGCATTGCGTCCAAGTAAAGTTGTATCAGCCACCTGTCTAACTCTAAAACCACACATAAGCGTTTTCATAAAACAATAGCATAAGTGGCCCACAATCACCGAAATGACCAGACTGCTGAGGGACATTGCTAGGATGATGAAAAGTAATCTGATAACTACTCGGATCAAAATCTCTACACTCAAACCATCCAATTTTATGCAAGAATTGAGGAAATCTTTCTGAAAGACTGTTTTTCATTTCTTGAAAGTAGTCTTGGTAACGGATATTAAGACTATCAAAGCTATCGTAAAAAGATATCCTGCCTGTTGGTATATTAAATACAGCGAGATACCAATGATGACATCATTATTGTCTTCAACTGATTTATCTCATCGAAAACTTTTTTAGACTACTACCATCAACCTGTGAAGTGGGTGGAGCTTGTGGTGCATTTTTTCTAGCTGGTATTCGTGGTGGCTTGTGTCTGTGCATCTTCTTCTTAAACTGTTTTGACGGTAAAACATCAGTAGGGCAATCTCCCTCAAAAAACTATCTGCTAGATTTCCAAAACATTTCTTGGCGTTCTAGTGCTGTGACAGAAATGGATAGTTGACGTTGCTGGAACTATGTTACAAAAAATTCAAATATGATGTAAGTTATGATAAAGATGATAAAAAAAATAAAAAATAAAAAATAAAAATAAAATGAAAATAAAAAAAATAAAATGAAAAAGGAGTAAATTAAAATAATGTGTTACAACTTACATCAGGATCGTAAACCCCAAAAAGAAGTGGCCAATCCTCTATTTGAAACTTGATTATAGAACGCCAAGAAAGGCCCCTAGGGACAATATTGGGCTGCGGCTTCGACCACCACCGATTACTTTCGGGCAAAACTTCTAAAATCCATGTCTGAAAAAAATAAACATTATTATTAGATAAAAATAATTAACTTATAAATGAAATAATAAAAACATTGAACTAAAAAACATACCTTAAAACCCCAAATAAAGCCAAACAATGTATACTGAGGCAACTTCTCTTGATTCGTCTTTTCATCTCCCCCGTCATTGCCTTTAACACCTTTAACAGCCCCAAGTACCTTATTTTTGATATTTCCTAGCTTATTAGGTTTACTAGGATTACTAAGAAGTTTTTCAGGAATATGTTTCCAAGCAGCATTTCTCAAACTTTTGTATGTGGTAGTCCAACAATACGATCCCCATGAAAACTAATTAAATGCATTTGTATCCTCAACCAACGCTAACAACATGGTATCAACACAATTCCTAGGTTCCATACCACACAATATAAACTCAACAAAAATAACCAAACACACTCTAATAGCATCCTCTTTATATAACTAAAAAAAACGCTCACCTTCAAAGACTTCCTTAAGATCAGGAAGTTTTAGTGGGGTGTGGCGGCCAGGGAATATACGTTGTACTAATGGCGTGGGTGCATTTTTCAAGCATCTTATATTACAAGGACCGAACTTTAAACCAATCATTAAACAAAATTCCTCACGACCAAAATGACATATGTAATATGAAACATTAAATTGTAACCTTTGATATTCGATACGACGTTCTTCGTCTACTAATTCCTGTCTAAGAAGCATACCGTGAACTAAGCAAGGGTCATGGTCCACGAAATGTACATCTAACCAACCCCCAAAACAAGTATTCCTAAACATGCGAACAAGTAAATCTTTACCATACATGGTTCTCATTTGGTTAAGCAAACTAAAACGGCTACGAATAGTAACCTTTGCATCATAAATCTACAAAATAATAATAATAATAATAATAAATAAATAAATAAAAATAAAGTGATTTGGAAAAAAAAACTAATGGTAACCAATAAATTCAAATAAAGTGATTCGAAAATAATAAGATAGAATATCTTTGAGAACAAAAGATGCATACCGGACAAAAATGAAGATCCCAAAGATTAGACATGTCACATGTGTTTTGAAGAATAAACAACGAGGACCCGACAACCAATGAACCACTATTACTTCTCGGCACCAAACCACAAACAACTTATGAGATGAATAAACAAGTTATGGGGCCAACAAACAAGTTCAGCGCACCACATTCCATTATATATTACACGCAAGAACCAATTTCTTTTTTGGTAAAGTGATGTTGGTGAATGTGATGTTGATGAAGATAACAAAAAGTGAGAATGAATCGTGCTTTTAATTTAGTTGTGAGTAGTAGCTTTCAAGTAAGTAAATTAGAGGTGGCAATTTGTGCCCAAAATCAAAAAAATGGGCTAAATGGGCACATTTTTAAAAGATTTGGGTACATTTGGACCCATTTTTTTTTTTTTTTTTTTGAAATGGGCATATATTGCCCATTTAGAAGTTAAATGGGCATAATGGGCACACATGTTTTTCTCTCGATTGGAGAACATTTAATGAAAAACTTATGGATATATTACTTAAATATAAATGAGGTGTTACGTTTGAGGAATTTTTGTTGTCGTTTTAAGTCTTTTCTAAAGTGATTCGTATAACATGCGCCCATTTGGCCCGTGCCCGTTTAGCCCGCGCCCGTTTTACCCGTAGCTCGTTTAGCCCATAGTCCGTTTAGCCCGTAGCCCGTGCCCGCCCGGCCCGCCCGTTTTGCCACCTCTAAAGTAAATATCATAAATGTTGCTTTCAAGTAAATGTCTCAATCTTCAACTCCCACAAACAACCAATTCGCACGCATATAGTATGGTTGAAGCACTAATTAAATATGCTCTTCGTCCATTTTGGTATAAGGTGGAAAATGAGTTCATTCTCATTTTGGTAATTTGTTTTTTTATCTATCCCCTCCGTTTGGTAACTCCATCGCAAGTTCACAACAAAATAAAACTTCTAGAATGTCAGGCCATCACCATCACCATCACCATCACCATAATATCAACTCCCTAATTCCACAACGCCATTATCGCGGCTCCACCGCAACACTTCCGCAACTCCATCGCAGCAACCGCAACACCACCGTGACTCCGCCGGTATTCACGTCTTTAAAACTTCTAGGTCAAATGTGCTTTAATTTAATGCTTTAGTCATGGTTTAATTTATATATCTGCTATCAGTGCCTTGTGCAAAATTTAATTTAACTACAAAAATGAGGCCTAGTAATAGAACTTAAATAAGGGGTTGTTTGTTTCTGCTTATATATGGGCTTATTAGCTTATATGAGTTCGGCTTATATAACATAAGCCACATTTTTGTGGCTTATTTTGACACTTATGGGCTTATACCACAACATTGTGGCTTATGTTATATAAGCCGAACACGGCTTATGTTATACTGTAAGCCTAAACAAACACCCCCTAATAATATTATAAAGAGATAAAAGGAGAATAATCATTTTAAAACCACTCACGGCAGCATGCAACATCACAAAATCAAACATTTCTAGTCGCATTCTAGAATACTTGTGCATATAAATACATGTTATATGAAAATTTACAGGTTACATTTTGCTTGCATTGCATGAGGTAATCACTATTAGCGCAAGGCCCATAGCCTTTCGTATGTATGTGCTTTTGACCCAAGGATCACACTTGTTTATTTATACTCGATTTATGTTTAATCAAACGACATGGGGAATTAATCAATCTTAACATGGTATCATATTCACTGTCATTAAATTATTTTTTACTGTTTGCTGCCGCATATTTAATTGTTTTTAGCTTGCTTTAATTGCCGCCTATTTAATATTAATTAATCATACCACTCGACCCACTTGTATGAATGAAAAGGGCTCAGGGATGTCTTCTCGGACTGGAACTAATCCCAAATCCTCCATGTCTACACAATCAGTGTCTTATGGGAATCACAATTTTCACCATTTTGGCTTGCAACCTATACCATTTGTTATTCCACATGGGCCCAATATAGGATACGTTTATTATCAAACTGGTATCGATCAACAGAATTGTCATACCCCCACCTCAGCCCAACCGGCCCAGCTAATGGCCGGGCCTCAACAAACCCATTTGTCCTCTACAGCCACCCCTCATCCGGCCCAGTTACACGCCCAATTCCCAGTCCAACTGCCTATGCTTCCACCTGCTGTACCACAGGCCCAATTTGCAAGTCCACAGTGGGGTTCATTTTATGTTCCAGGGAATTATGCGTATATGCCGAATGCATTTCAGTCTCAAGCAA
This sequence comes from Artemisia argyi, assembly GCA_030686995.1. Lineage (NCBI taxonomy): Eukaryota > Viridiplantae > Streptophyta > Magnoliopsida > Asterales > Asteraceae > Artemisia > Artemisia argyi. The sequence goes on from CM060688.1 coordinate 75,657,748, forward strand.
CCATGCTTCCACAAGCATTTCAGACTATGACTCCTCAAGATCCATTCGTTTTAATAACCAATTATGCGTATATGCCGAAAGTTGTGAGTGGTGAAACGGTTCCCAGTAAAACAACAACCAATAATACAACACTGAATAAGAAAAAGAGAAATAGGAAAAGAAGGAAATTGAAGACAGTTGCAGGTGAGATTTTGAGTACTTGTGAAAACATTCAGGGCAAGGTAAATGCAATAGAAGGCTCGAGTGCAACGGAAGTTACTGAAGCAATAAGTGGTGAGATGGTCTTGGGTAAAACTTCACTTGCTGGTGTGAAGATGGTGTCGAAAGAAGAAGAGCACACAGAAGCCGCCAATGGAAAAATGGGATCGAGTGCAACCACGAATATTAATGTGAAGGGTGCAGTAAACAGTAGTATAACCATAGGACAAATTTTGACTCCACAAAACTTACAAAACTTGAAAGCTGACAATGGTGAAACGGGGTCAGGTACAACCGCAGCAGATACTACAGCATCAAAAAAGAGAAAGAGGGGGAAAAAGAAGAAAAATAGTCCACTTTCGGGTGACATTTTGAGTACATGTGAGAACATACAGGATAAGGTAAATGCAATAGATTGTTTGAGTACAACTAAAGTTCTTGACACAAAAGTTACCAACAAGACGGAATTAAGTGATATTACAAATCATAATGTGGATGGTAAGAAAGGCCCAGAAGTTGTTAATAGTGAGATTGACGCAAGTAATAGGACTTCGAAGCAGAAAACTAAGAAACAAAAGGTTGATGTAACTCAGGGGAAAAAGCTTGTTATTTTTGAGGTAGATGGGATGCTGGCAGATATTGTTTTCCCTATTCCAAAAGATGTTGAACCGGATAAATATTTTCACGGGGAAGCAGGTATGATTTGGTTTTCATTGTGCTTCTTAGTGATAATCTAATGTTATTTTTATTTTACATAAATCATGAATTGTTGTTTACTAAACTTACTTTTTTAAGCAGTATTTAAGAGACCATATTTGGATGATTTCCTGTCTTTTTGTTTCGAGAAATTCCATGTTGGCATTTGGTCTTCAAGGGTGAGGTACTGTTTGGTCTAATATTTTTTCTCTCTCACATAGTTTCTTCTTTTCATAGCGTGCAGTATATGTAACTATTGTATATATTGTAGGAAAAATTTGGACCCGGTGGTTCACTATCTGTTCGGAGATCTAACAAAGAAATTGCTTTTTACTTGGGTGAGTAATACTAGTATTGAATCATATTGTCATAAATGCGATTTAAACGACACTTATGTGTTACATATGTGGAAAATTCAGGATGATTTCCATTGCAGAAAGATGACTCTAGAAAACCGTTATAAGTGCATCATCTTTAAAGAGCTGAGAAGGATTTGGGAGAAAAATGGTGGTTCGTGGGTGAAAGGAACTTTTAATGAATCAAATACATTGTTGTTGGATGATTCTCCATACAAGGCGTTGCTCAATCCTGTAAGATCATTCCCTTCTGGTTTGAACTTGCAAATTCTTATGAATACTGAATTGGCCTCTAAAAAAATTTACATTATGTATCTTGCAGAAGCACACGGGAATCTTTCCAGCTTCTTACAAATACACAGACATGAATGACGATTACTTAGGTGAGTCATCTTATTAGTTATAAATAGATTTTGCTTCAATGTTTTCACATATTTTAAGTAATTAAGGCTGTGGTGCTTACTTGTTCTGATTTCACTGGTTTCTCTTCGATTTGGGAGTATCTCCATCTTCAGTTCTCCGTGCATAAATTGAAACCCCCAATCACATCCTTATTTCTGTATATACTTCAAAACATGATACAGAAAATGATTATTAAGACCAAAACAATCAAACATCCTTGTATCGAAACAGTACCAACGCCACTTTTGATTTCTTTTGTTCTTTTATTTGCTAATTGCTACTGCCTAATGGAAGTAGAGGCGGCAATTTTCAGTTAGTTATATGAAAAAAAGTGTATTTGTTTGATAATACATCAAATGGGTATAATACTTTAAGGGGCTAAAATCTAAATGGGTCTAGCCAGTCAAAACTCAGTCTAACGTGTGCTCAAATGCTTACAGCATCTTGTGTCATTTTATGTTACAGAAACAACACTATTCTTATGTTAGTATAGTTACACAATCTGACCCGTCATAGTAATTAGCCGATTTTAATCCGTTACCCAACCCATCTTTTTGCCACCTTTTAATGGTAATTTTATATAGATGCCTGATGTCAAACTTCTTTCTACAGGTTCAACTGGCGCACTCCGAGCCTATCTTGAAGGTTTTGCAGCCGCTGATGATGGGAGGACATATGTAGAGCAAAACCCGTTTGGTCAAGGTCCCGTAGATGAAATGAATCCAGATTGGAAATATTATTCGCGTGTTCTCAAGAGTGAGATGGTCTTGGGTGAAGATCCTTGCGAAATCATAGAGATAACTCAAGCAACATTGAGGAAAAAGCTTATTATTTTTGATGTAAATGGGATGCTGGCAGATATTGTTTTAGCTCGTCCAAAAGATGTTGAAGCGGATAAATTTTCTCACGGTAAAGCAGGTATGATTTGGTTTTCATTGTGCTTTTTAGTGAAAGACCTAATGTTACTTTTGTTTTATATAAATAATTAATAGTTCTTTACTAAACTTACCGTTTGATGCAGTATTCAAGAAACCATATTTGGATGATTTCCTGTCTTTTTGTTTCGAGAAATTCTATGTTTGCATTTGGTCTTCAACGATGAAGTACTGTTTGGTTTAATTTCTCTCACTCACACACACACACACACACACACACACACACAGAGTGTGCAGAATATGTAACTATTGTATATATTGTAGGAAAAATTTGGACCCGGTGGTTGACTGTCTGTTCGGAGATCTAAAAAAGAAATTGCTATTTATTTGGGTGAGTTGTACCAGTATCGAACCATATTGTCATAAATGTGATTTAAACGACACTTGATGTGTTACATATGTGGAAAATTTCAGGATGCTTCCCATTGCAGAAATCCAGGGATGAGGACTCTAGAAGACCGTTATAAGTGCAATGTCTGCACGGAGCTGGGAAAGATTTGGGAGAAAAATTGTCTTTCGTGGGTGAACAGAACTTTTAATGGATCAAAGACATTGTTGTTGGATGATTCTCCATACAAGGCATTGCTCAATCCTGTAAGATCATTCCCTTCTGGTTTGAACTTGTAAATTCTATGAATACTGAATTTGCCTCTAAAAAAGTACTCACTTTGCATTCTTTACATTATGTATCTTGCAGAAGCACATGGGATTCTTTTCCACTTCTTACAAATACACAGACACAAATGACGATTGCTTAGGTGAGTCATCTTATAAATAGATTTTGCTTCAATGCTTTCACATATTTTAATTAATTAAGGCTGTGTCTACTTGTTCTGATTTTCGCTAGTTTCTCTTTTCTTCGAATTAAACATATAAATGTAACTCCCAATCACATCTTTATACATGTTTACACTTTAAAATATGATTCAGAAAAATGGATTTTAAGACCAAAATAATTTAACATCCTTGTATTTAAACATTAGCAGTGCCACTTTTGATCTTTATAGTTGCTAGTGGAAGTAGAGGTGACAATTTTCACTTAGTTGTATGAATAAAGCCATAAAGGTATATTTGTTTAATAACAAGTTGAATGGGTATAATAATACTTAAAGTGGATAAAAATCTAAATGGGTCTAGCCTGTCAAAACTCGGTCTAATGTGTATTCAAATGCTTACAACACCTTAAATCATTTTATGTAATAGACAAAACAATATTATTAGCTTTTTTATATCATATATTTGCTGATAGTTACACTAATCACCAAATCCAGAAAATGGTGTTGTTGGGTCGGTCCAACTGGCAAAGTGACCTATCATTGTCGTTAGCCAATTTTGATCTGTTACCCAACCCATCTTTTTGCATCTGGTTACAAGATCATAAAGGTTTTGCATCTGGTTACAAGATCTTTAACAAATGTGATTGAAGGGTTCAATATGGAGATATGGCGTAAGTTTGTGAATGAACTACATGAGTTACTGGTGAACTCTGACCGGGATCAGTTATCAATGGGTACGGACATAGTTTATATGGAGTGCGGAAAGGACATGGTGCCGGAACTGCGTGAAAAGGGCATATGTATGAATAAAGAAAACTTTGGAACTTATGAGGCAATGGACAGTTATGCTAGAGAGTATGACATAGCAGGTATACATGATACATTTCTTTCTATTTTCTGGATTTTGGATTTGAACTAACATTTCTGAAATGTGTAGGTGCAAAGGGAATGGAGTGTGGATGGATATATGAATGACTTCGTGAGGTGATGGACATTGTTTGAAGATCTTATGAATAGTCATTCGACATTTCGACGTATATTAATTAGGAACAGTTATTACTTTCTTTTGTTTACGTTTTATACATCTCATGTCTAAGAGATGTTTTAAACGAGGATTGAAAGCCCGCGCGTTGCGGCGTAGTATGTAAATACAAAAGCCATGTAAGTTTTGCTACGTTAAATATATCGTATGTAAATACAAAAGCCATGTAGGTTTTGCTACGTTAAATATGTCGTTTTCCTCGTCTAATTGAATACTTTTTTATTCCTCCGTTAAGCACTTGCATCTTGCTCACAATTTTCATTTGGCTTCTTAACAGGTTCCTGACTCTTTTCCAGTGATTTGGTTCGGGGACTTGTAGGTGAACTAACTTGTCACTTGAGCACCTTCCACCACATAATTTTAGCTGGTCCAACACCTCCATTCTAATGATTAACTGCAGTAATATTTAATAAGAAAAAAAAAAATAAATAAATAAAATTGTTCAAAACTATACACCAACGAATTGTCAAACAATGATATTCAAAAATTTAGGAGGTTTAAATCATGCATGTAAGTGGAGTCTCGGGGCTTTTGGGTTGTAACTTAGGTGGTCTACCCCTTTTCCTTTTTGGAGCAACAGTTAGCGTCCTCTTCCTTTCCCTCCTAAATGAAAACATGAAACTATTTTTTAGAAGACAAAGTGGTTCCTAAAAAGTGGGTTGAAACATGAATTGCACTTCTAGCCACCCAATCTATATCATTGCATTCAGTGCAAGTAAAAAAGTGATAGTTTGTTTTGCAACATCCATGTCATTGCATTGATCAGTGCAAGTAAAAAAGTGAGTTTGTTTTACAACATCCATGTCAAATGTAATTCTGCCACCTTACCAACCACAGTCCTAATATCATTCCATTAAACCATGTATAAAGTGACATTTACTTTGCTACATCTGACATAAGGCCAAGTGTGATTTTGTCACCTTAATGGCCACTGTCGATGGTGCCGATAGAACGTCAAGTTGATTTGTGTCTCCTTCTGCAACACTTGGGCTTATTTCAGTAGACGACTTCTGAATTATCTTCTCTTGTGTTACTGTCATCTCATTGCACTGCAACTCCATGACAACAGGAAGAGCCATGTCTTTGGTAACATCTTTTTCCATTATTTCTTGGCTTGTTGTTTTGACTGAATCATCTGTAGCTCCTGAAAAGTGTAAAATATCAATTGCACCATAATGTTGCTAGATCTTGTTTTTACTTTATGCAAAACTAGTGAAAATCTTTTATATAATAAAATAATTACATCATTTCGGAGTATTTTTTCAAAACCCTTCTCAATGAAAAAAAAATTGGACCAATAGGAAAGCACAATTTTGCCACGTAGGCAAAATCAAACAATATGATTCGTCAATAGAAAGTCAAAATTGAATTGATTTTGGTCAAACTTCAATAAATTTGGTGTAGAAATTTGGTTGAGAAAAAAACACATAAAAATATTTGTGTCAAATTTATGAAAACAAAAACTTAAAAAAAGAGGGGATAATTAATAAAACTTTAGTGGTTGAATTTTACATAAATTATATAGAGTTGAGTGTAAAATTACAAGTTTTCATATTTTTTTAATAACTTTATAAAAAAACAAATAACCCCTTACACTTTATACCCCTATACTTTATAAGATGAACTTTATTTAAAATTACATGAGTATTAGTATTTTTTCAGACTTTTATCTATTAAAATTACAAAATTTTATAAATATACGAATTAGTTTTAATATTTTCTAAAACTAATATTAATTTTAGACTTTCATCTATTAAAATATTTTTTTTATTCTATACGTTAAATAAAGACTCATGTTACTATATTTTAAAAGTTTAATTTATGCGTACACGGGCTTGAATATTAAATACGGCTAAACTATTGTTAACGTGAATATAAATATCAAATGTAAGCACGGATTACTGTGATATGAAAATAAATATACGTTATTGTACTTATAACAACGACTAACGAAATTCTTATTTAAAGTTTATATATAGATATAAAAAAAAAACATTTTTAAAACAACTTTGCGGAACATATTTTAACTTCACAAACTGGACTTCCCTCACTATGAAAGGTGTCCCATGGATGGCGTACTGATATATCTCCTATTCGTGCTGATTATGTGCTACTAAACTTGCACATTTTGTAAAACATGATATGAATAGTTAAACTTTAACATAACATCAACCTCAACCTAAACATATATATCAGTTAAACAAAGTTAAATCGTTTAAGCAACAAATTTTTTTACAAAATGTTATTATAATAGATATTAGTTTATAATAAAAAATCCTGGACAAGTATTAGTTATACTTATATCACAATTTTCACGGGTAAATTCTTATATTTTCATATACTTAAAATTTTAAAATAAGTTCGATTTATGTGTAAACCGGGACTTATAGCTAGTACAATGAATGAAGAAAATAAATATTTAAGTGGCGTTTTTTTATTAGGTTGTGGATTGGTTAATAGTAAATAAACATGGGTTTTTAATCACACCTATATTAAAACTTAAAAGTATGAACGCAACGAATACGCTCTCTATATGGCTAAATGCAAAAATGACAATAGATTTCTGTTTTGTGTTGGTTCTTTAAAATTAGGTCCTATATTACTAGTTTATATAAAACCGGATGAAAACGCAGTCGTTTAGCACTGCTCATCTACAGTGCATCTTTCCCGCCAAAATTACGGCCCACCTTTTGGGCCAGTTTTGGCCTGCTTTTCCGGCCTCTTTTTGCATAATCCAGCCCGTTGTGCTATAATAATACTCCCCAAACTTCATTCATCCACCAAACCTGCTCCACATCGTTCACGCAGGTGTGGGTGTGTGATGATGACGTTCAATGAGGTGTGGGTGTGTGACGATGGTGTACAAGTGGCGGGGTATGGAGGATTTAGGCCAAACAAAAAAGAAAGGTATACAATTATTTATATAAAATCTAATTGGAAATTAGGGTTTGGTTATAATTGGGGGTTTTGCTAATTTCGGGTATATATATAAATTTATGAGCTTATTTGATTTTTGCGGATTAATGTAAGATTGGGGGTTTTGCTAATTTAGGGTTTTGCGAGATTGGGGGTTTTGCTAATAGGATAAATCTATCCTTGCCTTCGTGGGTATGGTTGCGAGAATTCGATTATGCTTGGTTTTCTTATCTGCTTATATCATGGTGAAATAACCTGTTTTTGGTATTGAAAACAAAAGTGGGATGGTGTTAATTTTTTTTTAATGTTTAGCAGATGATCTCATCTGAATAAAAAACGGTCGTCTGTCTGGATGCCGTTCTTGGAATTACCTGGGATAGCCATTGGTGGAAATGGGCCGAACCCACATGGTGCGAAAAGGCATGAAGTGAAGAAAGGGGAATCTGGTTAGGGTTCGGATGATTTGCAGTGCTAAAAGTTTGTTAAGAAATGGGTATGTAGTAATTCCTTCTGTTTATTATTTCAGTTGTTTATTAAGACAATGATTTTAACTGGATTATACATGATTGCAGGTGTGGTCAGCGGTTTTGTTATACATGTGGAGAGAACGACATAGAAATTTATGCAGGTATATATCTTAAATATTTATTTCAGAATTTATTTATTTTTTTAATTTTTTTTATAGAATATTTCAGAATGTTTGAAGTTTATGAAAAGGTCCTTTTCACCGTTGCCTCTATCCTGATGCATTTCGAATATATGGTGGTTGATATGTGCGAAACATACAGTTACCAATGTGTGTTAAGAAATATATGCAACGGCGCAATGGCAGATACTTTTGCATTTGTAATAATGTGATTGGTTTAGGTTTTGGCTAATGAGATTTTAAGGTTTTATATTTAAGGGTGATTGGGATTGCCTATGAAAACTGAATCAGAATAGAATAAACCTGAGTAAGGACGCTCAACTGTAACTCCTGTTGGGTCTCTAAAAATGTGGTCGATTTTGAATTAGCTTAAACTATAATTACTGTATATTTTATTATTTTTGCATATAAGACTTTACTTTGTCTCAAGTTCACGTATTGCACTTAATGTAGGTCCATCAAAACTGATTGACCAAGGTCAGTGAGCTAAGTAGCTTGCCTTATAAATTGTTTTTGATAATTGCTCTTTGCGTTTAAGAGAGTCAGACTTCGTGCCTAGCTAGAACCACTGTTTATTGTGCATTGGTTTTGTAAGTCTATGGAGAGATATTCCTAAGGAGATTCTTAAGACTAAAGATTGTTGGAAGTCTATGTCATTTGAATACGTTACTTTTTAACGCTGCTATATCAATGTCCCTCTAACCCTGCGCATAGAGGTTACAAAATAACGGGTCACTAATGGCCTCACTTAGCATATTAAGATACATTATAAAAGCTATCTACTTCTGTCTATATCATCAACAAAATTATTCTGAAATTCGACGTGAAAAGTTACCTTCCTTGAAAGTCTAAATTGTTTCAGAAGGTCACTTTCGTTGAGCAGACATGTAAGTTGGGTTGGAAAGAATAAGCTCCCCCGCTTGAAGACACTAGAAGGGTGTTTGAGATTGATTATTTAACTTTAAAATTTTCTATGTCTACAATTGCAGCTTCTGTTTCTTTATTCAGTTTCAAAGATTCTCTGACCCATTCTGCTTGCTGGTAGGTGAAACTGGATTTTGATTTTCTTTGGTCCTTATGAAATCGATGAAACTATTGGCGGCTGAAATCAATTATCATGATACAGAGGTAATCGTTCTTTATACTTTTTTTAACGAGTGGATGCTTATTAAGTATGCCGTGGGCATAGTAGCCCAAAAAATGAGTTTTCGTCATCTATATCTAATTTCTTTACAGCCTGAAGAGCTGGGCTCCTGCCGATTTGATATTATTGCTTTATCAGTGGATGCATTAGCATTAAGTTAAAAGCTCTTTTCTTTCGTTTAAATTTATTCCACAAATTCAGCAACCATGCTTTTTTGTTTGTGTTTTAGGTCTGTATAACTGAGAATGTGACTAACAATGCAATTGAAAAGCTGCTGAGTATGATCTTCATCTTGATCAAGAAAGTTAAGTAAACGCTCGGGTATTGCTGCTAAATCATTTTTATGTAAGCATATTGATTGGCCCTAAACGGTCAACCTAAATTGACCAGGTGATGGTCAACAAGGTCAAACAGCTCAGGGTCAATGCTCCGCTGAATATAGGGTTTCCCTGGGTCGTTATGTCCCGACGAGGTGTGAGTGAATCTGGACGGGAAAGGTTTTGAGATTGATTACACTACTGATTTGTACAATGAAATAGCTTAAATAAACTATATGAATAAGACAGGAAAAGTAGAAAAACCAGAAACTTTTAAAACCTAAAAACGCGTACGTCCACGTTTTAAATAACGTGAACGTACAAAATAAAAAGTAAAAACTGAAATCTGAAAACCCCAGGGGGTGAAAATGATTTTTTTTACAAACTTAAAGGTAAAAGAAATTTTTTAGAAAAAGAAAATAAATTTTTACACTAATTAATTATTTAATATTAATTAAATACTATTTAAAACTAATTGTTAATATTTAAAACACTTAAATATAATATAATATTAATTAAATGCTAGAAAAATGAAAATAAAATTTCTAAAATTATAAAATAACTAAAAACTAATTTTAAAATTAAAAATACGTATTTTTGTCTTTTGTGGTTTTTCTATTAATTAATTACTAATTAAATATTAATTACCAAATTAAACTATTTTAAATTATAAAAAATAGAAAATGAACAGTAAAAATTCAAGAAAAATTCCTAAAATTATATTATATTATATAAGAGCTAGGAAAAATATAAAAACTAGGTGTTGCTTTATAAAAACTAATTATGCTATTTAATACTTAATTTTTAATTAATAATTAATAAAACTAATATTAATTTTAATAAATACTAAATGACAAAATAAAAATCTGAGAAAATTACTAAATTTACTTTAATATAAAAGGAAATTAATAAAAATATAAAAATGCTAAGTACTTAATAAAAATATAAAAATGAAAATTAAAATTTAAATTGCATTAAATAGAAACTATCACTTATTTTTAAAATTGGTTTTTCTTGATTTTTCTTTTACAATACTATTTTATAACTAAAAACACACAACTTTTATAAAAACAAATTATTTATAACTTAAAAATAAGCAAAGTACAAGCTAAAAGGTGTGACAGTTGACTTTAGTTGACTCTGGTGGGCAAAAGCTTGAAATAAGCTCATGTGGGGCCCACAAGGGTGAAATAAGCTGTAAATCAGTGAAATGGATCAAAATAAGCTTGAAGGAACAAGCACAAGCCCTGAATAAGCCCAATTAAGCTGAATAAGCTAATCCAAAAACCAAATGCAACTCAGAATCTGGGACAAAGTTAAGGGGCTAAATCAGGTGGGTCCCAGAGGTCCTAAGGTCAAACAAATGGTCAAAGGAGGAAGAGGGACAGGAGGGGGGTTGAATGGAACAAAGAATGGACATGTGGGACCACTGTGGTGGGCTGCAGCCACCACCAAAGTGGTGGTGATGGTGTGGTGACCTGCTGATGCACGGGAAGGGACTGCCCTGCAACCTACTTTGGAGGGCTGTGGGGCCCAGCAAAAAATTCACAAAAATGAAAAGAGTGTGGGAATCAAAAGATGAGGTGTTGGACTACAAGTATGAACAAGTTTCAAGCTCTAAATCCTACTCCTAAATTCTATAAAATTCTTGGAGTTTTGGAAAAAAAACTAAGATGTGCAATTTGACTTTTGAACAAAACTTAGAACTTTGACTAAATTGAATTTTGGTTCTAAATTACTAACTGATTGTGATGTTTTAAACCCTAGAGATGTTAAATTAAGCTACTTGAACAAGTTATGAGCTAGATTGAAGAATATAGAACCAATGGATTCAACAGATTAACAAGTAGGATGGATTTCCAAATGATTTTGACTTCTGTGCTCAGGGGTGTTGGTTTCAAGCCTAATTCAACCTAGTTTTACCTGATGTAGTATATCCAAACCAAGAAAACAACAACACAGTGAAACTTACAAATCCAAACACCCCTATAATTGTGACTGTCTTGTGATTTCTAAAGCAAATGAGGACTCTAAATCATGCTACTGATGCAACTAGTATCTAATGATATGTTAAGCTAATTTTGTCACAAAAACACTAATATTACAAACAAAATCCATGAACCACTATCAAGCCGTTTTATCAGTTAAATTGAACAAAAGAGCAACCCTTAATTCTAATGAGTACACAGACAATGCTAAGCATAAACTTAACTCTAATATACTTAATAAGGAAAAAGAAATAGAAATAAACAAATATAGAGGTGATGAACAGTAAGAAGCAAGAATTAGAGAAAATGCTTACAATGGCTTCCAAGCACAGAACATGAAACCAAGACCCAAAACTTCTCCTAAAGTCTCCCCTGAGACCACTAAACCATATCAATCCAAAGTCCACAGATTCCTGGCTTCCTTCTTCCTTCCAACTGGTTTTTTTATTTTTCTTTTATTTTTCAAGTATTTTTGATATTTTTGAGATTTTTATGTATAACTGAATGTAATGCTTTCTAAACCTTACAAAGCTTATGATTAAGCTCTAATAAGCTCAAGGAAACAGTAAGCAACTAATTTCAACAGCTTAACAAACTAAAATGGATTTTTCAAATTTAAAATTGCAAACACTAAATTGAAACTGAATAAGTGGAGATTAAAGGGATACAAAGTATTTGTTACACTAATTTAACTGTTTACAAACTTTCTTAACCAAAAATTACAACATAAAAGTAAATTTTTAACTTAAATTGACATCCATTCTACACTACTACTACTCTGCTACTTAACTACCCTTTTCTCTTCATTTTCTTTTTCTTTTATAAGCCTTGGATACTTGCTCTGACTTTCCCATCAACTTCTGACCATTGGATTAGCTTCAAACGATATCAACCCTTCAAACTTGATTTGGCGGGAAAAGGGATAAATGGCAGTTTGAGTGGGGGTAGGTTAGGTAGTTGGGTACATTAATTGAGGAGGGGGGATTGGAGTGGTGTGGTTGAGTGTTTGGTGGAAAAGTGGAGGAGGGGGGTGGACAAAATCCTTGGTAATTAGGGGTGTTAATGGAGGGATTAGGAGGTTAGGGATGATGGGTGTTTGACTGTTTTGTTTGACCCTGCTTGACTTGTTGACCCTGGGTGGGAGTGGGCCGGATTATGGTGGGCTTGGTGGGAGTGTTCATGGATCAGGTTAGTTATTGGATTAGGATTAGGTTTGTTTGTTTATTTTTGCTAAAAACCAAAAGGGACCATTTGTGTAATTTACCGAAAAATCAAGGGCTGGAAATGTAATTTTGACGAAGTTATCACAAGGGCCAAAGTTAACAATTCCAATAACCCAAGGACCTAAAATGTAATTTTTCACAAATAAATACCCAGGGACCATTTTTGTAAATTTCCAAACCTCGGGGACTAAAATTGACATTTATCCAAACTTTACAGCCAAGGACTAAAATTAATATTTCTGATTTCCCAAGGACCCAAAATGAAGTTTCTTTCAAAAATATCCCACCAGGGACCAATCTTGCCAAAGTTTGAAACTCCAGGGACTAATTTTGTAATTTTCCAAAACTTTTCCAATTTTTCACCAAAGGACAAAATATGACAACTTATGATTTCAAAATGACCTTTGGTGATAATTTTCCATATTTTGAATGACTAGGGACTAGTTTTGACACTTTATGAAAGTTGGGGGACTGAAACTGCCAATTTTGCAAACTTTGTACGTTTTTCAACTGTTTTTACTCGTTTTGCATCTGAAACATATAAAACACAATTTTGAAATATTTTTAGTATTTTGATGCATTTCTGAGTGTTTTTGTATGTTTTGCAGTTCAGATTTGACAAAAAATGATGAGTGTTTGAGCACTCATCAATCCCCCACACTAAACTATTGCTAGTCCCTAGCAATAAACTGTTTTGAAAACTTGATGGATTTTAAACTCTTTACCAAAAGCCATCACTTCTGGAGTAGCCATATGTATCGATTCAAGTAAGAACTATGGTCCACCTGATAACCATGTGATTTTGAGCAAACCACCAGCTGTCAACGGATTTGATTAGTCTTTACCAAAAGCCGTTTGCTTCTGGACTAGCCAACTCTTGATGGACAAAGTCAACATCTTGGTGAGCTGATTACCAATTATGGATTTTCCACTGCCTTTACCATAAGCCATAATCTTGCGGGCTAGCCAACTCATTCGCTTTTTAGGATATGGCGAGTTGAGGTACCATACAATTTTGGGCAAATTGCAAGCCATAAATGGATTTGATATATCTTTACCAAGAGCCGTTTGCTCCTGGATTAGCCAATCCCTTTGTCGGTTAGACATGGCGGACTGATTACCACAAAAATTTTGAAGCACCAGTGAAATTTTTTTTAAAAACTTTTGAAATTTTGGCAAAAAACGGGGGTACTAGATAGTAAAATGTGATAAAATTCGCTAGAATAGCGAAATACCCCCCCCCCCCCCCCCCCCCCCCACACTTAGAATGAATATTGTCCTCAATATTCAAAGTCCCGGCTATTATGCCGACATTTTGAACGTAAAAGGGCAATATTACAAGCTAAGCGTGGAAAACACCATTTTGTTTTTCACTTTTGTAATCATAGCATGGGTGACTCCCCCACACTTAGGGTGAAAACCCTATAAGCATGCTACTGTTTTTGTTTACCGAGTCGCTAGCTTGACTCGACCCCGAATTCATTTGTCCTTGAGGAAGCATGATGTTGACAATCTCCATCGGACTTTCATTCAAGATGTTTGGACAAACATCTGAAGCACGTGAAAGTTCCACACCGATGAGATAAGTACCCGACTTAAGATAGTATAAACTATAAGTGGTGATGTCGGGGTCAAAGATAAAGTCTTCATTCTCGAAGGAATGAAGAACAGGAGAAGTCACCCGGTAGGTGAAGAAAGGAAGAAAGATCTTGATGACAATCAAGATTGATTCATCATCATCAAAAAGAGAATCCATAATTGGTGTATCATGAATCTCATCGTTTAAGCTCGTATGATCTAGACATATTATGGGTGGGAGGGTTGGGATTTTGATATCAATCAAATTCTCAAGGTTGAGAATATTTCCCTCCGGAACACAAAGATCAACTTTGTCTAGATCAAAGTAAAAATTATCATACTCCGGTGGAGATATGATATGAGTGAGTTCACCGGAGAACTCCTCAAAGGTGAATGAATCATATTCGGGGAGAGAAATTTGAGAATGAGAAGTGGTACTGCCACTAATCTTCTCTCCCATATGATCAAAGGTAAAGGCTTCAAACTCCGGAATAGGATCGTCGGAGAAAATGTCACTATCCTTTATGGGGATAGGAGATGAAATAGGTTTCATATTGAAAGCCTCGATTTTAGAAATGAGGAGATCGACGTTCAATAATGTTGCACGAAGTGCTTCATCCTTGATTTCAGTGTCAATCTCAACATTCTCTTCTTCTAAGCTAACTAGCTTAGAAGGTAATTCTTCCATAAAAACGATGTCTCCACAAGATAACGAATCGTCATCAGTAGAATCGGAGAACATCTGAACATCATTATTTGGGAAGATAAGAGGAGGAGGGATATCACACAAATGATCAAGAATTCCCTGTGACTCTCTTGGGATTGGAACAAGGTTCTCAACACTAGACTTTATGAATTCGTTCGATTCCCTTTCAGGAACAGTGTCAAGATGCTCGTCCCCCATGCTCAGAGAGTGAGTGGGAACCTCGGGTGTGATAAGAATGGGTTGAGATGGAATCTCAATTGATGGAATCTCATCTGATGAACCTGGTGAATCTTTATAAAATCCAAGGATATCAAGTGTATCCTCATCATCACTGTCATCAGGGATGAAACAGAATCGAGAGCTAGATCTGGCTGCTTTTTCTTTTGCTATTGATTCCCTAATAGATCTTTCATAAGCATCTTGGGAATTTATTTTAGCAGCCTGTTCTTCAGCTAACAATTCTTCCATCGATTTTTGGTTTGGATTATCTGGGGTGTGTGTGATTCCTCTCAAATCTTTCACTAAATCCAAAAGATCAAGGAGAAGACTTTGAGGAATTGGTGGAGATGGAGGTTCGTCATAATACGATGTGTCAAAATTGTTACAAGGAAATGGATTCCTTGTTTGACAATCGGAATTGAAGTGCGGACCTCCACAGTAACCACAACAGTAAAACTGATGTGGCTGTGAGTCGTATGTGCTAGAGTTATAATCGTAATCAGGAAATTGCTCATAGACAAGCGTGTTTCCCGATTGACAATCAGAACTGTAGTGTGAACCTCCACAGTACTCACAACAGTAAAACTGCTGAGACTGATGGTGTGGTAGCTGGTGGAATGAATTAGTGGTGTCATGATAGGAATAGGGATCTGGGTTATAGACAGACCCGTTTCCTGATTCTACCATGCCACAACTGGGGCAATTGCCACCATTATGAGGATTACCACACCATTGGCAAACCAGAAAGTGTGGATGAGACATATAAAGAATCAAATGTGTATAGAGGGGTAGGGATAAAGAATCAAAAAGGTAGGAGGGTAAAGATGGATATTTTTGTGGTTTTTGGAAAACATTTTATATACAAATAAGAAGGAAAATCTTTTTGGGTTTTTGTGTTCGTTGAAAACTGAGTTTAAAAAGTTTTCGTGAACAGTTTTGTTTTTATATGATAATAATAAGATAATATGAACAAGGATGGTAAATATACAATGGATGTATATCCAGGTTCACCAATACGCAAAACCGTTTAAAAGAAACGCGCACGACCTCCCCGGCAGCGGCGCTAAAAATTGATTGGCCCTAAACGGTCAAACTAAATTGACCAGGTGATGGTCAACAAGGTCAAGCAGCTCAGGGTCAATGCTCCGCGGAATATAGGGTTTCCCCGGGTCGTTATGTCCCGACGAGGTGTGATGGTTAATAAACGGGTTTGTGATCGGGTGAATCTGGACGGGAAAGGTTTTGAGATTGATTACACTACTGATTTGTACAATGAAATAGCTTAAATAAGCTATATGAATAAGACAGGAAAAGTAGAAAAACCAGAAACTTTTAAAACCTAAAAACGCGTACGTTCACGTTTTAAATAACGTGAACGTACAAAATAAAAAGTAAAAACTGAAATCTGAAAACCCCCAGGGGGTGAAAATGACTTTTTTACAAATTTAAAGGTAAAAGAAATTTTTTAGAAAAAGAAAATAAAATTTTACACTAATTAATTATTTAATATTAATTAAATACTATTTAAAACTAATTATTAATATTTAAAACACTTAAATATAATATAATATTAATTAAATGCTAAAAAAATGAAAATAAAATTTCTAAAATTATAAAATAACTAAAAACTAATTTTAAAATTAAAAATATGTATTTTTGTCTTTTTGTGGTTTTTCTATTAATTAATTACTAATTAAATATTAATTACCTAATTAAACAATTTTAAATTATAAAAAATAGAAAATGAACAGTAAAAATTCTAGAAAAATTCCTAAAATTATATTATATTATATAAGAGCTAGGAAAAATATAAAAACTAGGTGTTGCTTTATAAAAACTAATTATGCTATTGAATACTTAATTATTAATTAATAATTAATAAAACTAATATTAATTTTAATAAATACTAAATGACAAAATAAAAATCTGAGAAAATTACTAAAATTACTTTAATATAAAACGAAATTAATAAAAATATAAAAATGCTAAGTACTTAATAAAAATATAAAAATGAAAATTAAAAGTTAAATTGCATTAAATAGAAACTATCACTTATTTTTAAAATTGGTTTTTCTTTATTTTTCTTTTACAATACTATTTTATAACTAAAAACACACAACTTTTATAAAAACAAATTATTTATAACTTAAAAATAAGCAAAGTACAAGCTAAAAGGTGTGACAGTTGACTTTAGTTGACTGTGGTGGGCAAAAGCTTGAAATAAGCTCATGTGGGGCCCACAAGGGTGAAATAAGCTGTAAATCAGTGAAATGGATCAAAATAAGCTTGAAGGAACAAGCACAAGCCCTGAATAAGCCCAATTAAGCTGAATAAGCTAATCCAAAAACCAAATGCAACTCAGAATCTGGGACAAAGTTAAGGGGCTAAATCAGGTGGGTCCCAGAGGTCCTAAGGTCAAACAAATGGTCAAAGGAGGAAGAGGGACAGGAGGGGGGTTGAATGGAACAAAGAATGGACATGTGGGACCACTGTGGTGGGCTGCAGCCACCACCAAAGTGGTGGTGATGGTGTGGTGACCTGCTGATGCACAGGAAGGGACTGCCCTGCAGCCTACTTTGGAGGGCTGTGGGGCCCAGCAAAAAATTCACAAAAATGAAAAGAGCATTGGAATCAAAAGATGAGGTGTTGGACTACAAGTATGAACAAGTTTCAAGCTCTAAATCCTACTCCTAAATTGTATAAAATTCTTGGAGTTTTGGAAAAAAAACTGAGATGTGCAATTTGACTTTTGAACAAAACTTAGAACTTTGACTAAATTGAATTTTGGTTCTAAATTACTAACTGATTGTGATGTTTTCAACCCTAGAGATGTTAAATTAAGCTACTTGAACAAGTTATGAGCTAGATTGAAGAATATAGAACCAATGGATTCAACAGATTAACAAGTAGGATGGATTTCCAAATGATTTTGACTTCTGTGCTCAGGGGTGTTGGTTTCAAGCCTAATTCAACCTAGTTTTACCTTATGTAGTATATCCAAACCAAGAAAACAACAAAACAAAAACAACAACACAGTGAAACTTACAAATCCAAACACCCCTATAACTGTGACTGTCTTGTGATTTCTAAAGCAAATGAGGACTCTAAATCATGCTACTGATGCAACTAGTATCTAATGATATGTTAAGCTAATTTTGTCACAAAAACACTAATATTACAAACAAAATCCATGAACCACTATCAAGCCTTTTTATCAGTTAAATTGAACAAAAGAGCAACCCTTAATTCTAATGAGTACACAGACAATACTAAGCATAAACTTAACTCTAATATACTTAATAAGGAAAAAGAAATAGAAATAAACAAATATAGAGGTGATGAACAGTAAGAAGCAAGAATTAGAGAAAATGCTTACAATGGCTTCCAAGCACAGAACATGAAACCAAGACCCAAAACTTCTCCTAAAGTCTCCCCTGAGACCACTAAACCATATCAATCCAAAGTCCACAGATTCCTGGTTTCCTTCTTCCTTCCAACAGGTTTTTTTATTTTTCTTTTATTTTTCAACTATTTTTGATATTTTTGAGATTTTTATGTATAACTGAATGTAATGCTTTCTAAACCTTACAAAGCTTATGATTAAGCTCTAATAAGCTCAAGGAAACAGTAAGCAACTAATTTCAACAGCTTAACAAACTAAAATGGATTTTTCAAATTTAAAATTGCAAACACTAAATTGAAACTGAATAAGTGGAGATTAAAGGGATACAAAGTATTTATTACACTAATTTAACTGTTTACAAACTTTCTTAACCAAAAATTACAATATAAAAGTAAATTTTTAACTTAAATTGACATCCATTCTACACTACTACTACTCTGCTACTTAACTACCCTTTTCTCTTCATTTTCTTTTTCTTTTATAAGCCTTGGATACTTGCTCTGACTTTCCCATCAACTTCTAACCATTGGATTAGCTTCAAACGATCTCAACCCTTTAAACTTGATTTGGCGGGAAAAGGGATAAATGGCAGTTTGAGTAGGGGTAGGTTAGGTAGTTGGGTACATTAATTGAGGAGGGGGGATTGGAGTGGTGTGGTTGAGTGTTTGGTGGAAAAGTGGAGGAGGGGTGTGGACAAAATCCCTGGTAATTAAGGGTGTTAGTGGAGGGATTAGGAGGTTAGGGATGATGGGTGTTTGGCTGTTTTGTTTGACCCTACTTGACTTGTTGACCCTGGGTGGGAGTGGGCCGGATTATGGGGCTTGGTGGGGTGTTCATGGATCAGGTTAGTTATTGGATTAGGATTAGGTTTGTTTGTTTATTTTTGCTAAAAACCAAAAGGGACCATTTGTGTAATTTGCCGAAAAATCAAGGGCTGGAAATGTAATTTTAACGAAGTTATCACAAGGGCCAAAGTTAACAATTCCAATAACCCAAGGACCAAAAATGTAATTTTTCACAAATAAATACCCAGGGACCATTTTTGTAAATTTCCAAACCTCGGGGACTAAAATTGACATTTATCCAAACTTTACACCCAAGGACTAAAATTAATATTTCTGATTTCCCAAGGACCCAAAATGAAGTTTCTTTCAAAAATATCCCGCCAGGGACCAATCTTGCCAAAGTTTGAAACTCCAGGGACTAATTTTGTAATTTTCCAAAACTTTTCCAATTTTTCACCAAAGGACAAAATATGACAAATTATGATTTCAAAGGGACCTTTGGTGATAATTTTCCATATTTTGAATGACCAGAGACTAGTTTTGACATTTTAAGAAAGTTGGGGGACTGAAACTGCCAATTTTGCAAACTTTGTACGTTTTTCAACTGTTTTTACTCGTTTTGCATCTGAAACATATAAAACACAATTTTGAAATATTTTTAGTATTTTGATGCATTTCTGAGTGTTTTTGTATGTTTTGCAGTTCAGATTTGACCAAAAATGATGAGTGTTTGAGCACTCATCACATATGCACCCATTAGGAACTTGGTCTTATCAGACGGAAATATTAGTCCTTTGTGATTGTTAGAAGGTTGTTTAGAATGATTCAAGGTAAAAACATATGTCAGTGTAGTGATCAATATATTGAAGGCTGGTAAAATATGTTTATTCATTTATTAGTAGCTTTCACGCGGCAATGGTGGCTTTTCTAATAGTTGTCAAACATTGCGTTAAGTCACAAATTAAGAGAATTGAATTTTTTTGTTTATATTATCTAAAAGTGTCAAAACCCATATACAACGACAAAAAAAACTGCCGTTGCTTAATCCCATATAAGTATTATTGTATGATTTGAGAGTGGCCTGAAAACAGAGGCTGAATTAGTCGAAGGTAAAGCTTTACTTGGTACTGAATAATGTGTTGCTAAGCCACTAATCATGCATTCCAGAAAATGACCATGACGGTATGTTTTACTATCCTTTTTGGCTGGCTTACGTACTGTGTATGGTCGCTTAATCATGCATACTGTCTAAATTAATTGGATGGCTGATGCAGTCATGGTGCGACACGTAACACGCGTAGGCATGTTGTCAAAGACACATCGCATCACCATCATCAACCAACAACCATTCCAGCGGGAGAGGGTCCCAGCTCTGTAGGAATCCAAAGTACACATCCTTGCCTTCTTTGAATAGCTTTAGTTTTTCCTTAATAACGAAATATCCATCACATAAGTTGTTACTAAACTCTTAAAGTAATTGGTTGCAGACTCATGGCCAGCATATGATGATATAGGATATTGTGATCAGCGTTGTCGCCATTGTGGGGCAGCCTTTTGGTATGAAGAATGGTCAAAAGGCCACTCAAAGACTGGCAGAACTGGATATCAGTACAGAACTACGCAAAGGAGGACAAAGACAACAAGGATGCCATTGATAAAAAGAACCAAACGTAATCGGCAGCATACCAATGTGATTAATAGTAGAAAGAGGTTGGACAAAAGGTACGAAATCAGGTGAAAGAAAAGGTAGAGGGGAAGTTAAAAAAGCTAAAAAAAAACCATATCAGGTGGTGCAACTCAGACCATGGAGGATGCAATGGCTGTGTTAAACCAAGAAATGATGCAATTGGATCAGTCTATCTATAGCCAGGATCATTTCAGAATCAAGTATATTTTCGAGGTAAGAAACATTTGCAAAGCTGCTAACGCCTGTTATTATACTTTTATTTTCTTGCTTTAATCTGCTGCCTATAGAAACTAAAAATTACGCTATTAGGTCATTTTACAGTCTGAATCTGCCAAGATTACGCGTGTTAAAGAGAGCATTTCTCAACAATCCTTGAAGATCTCAACTGAACAGCTAAGATCGAGAACGTACAAGCGCCTGTTCATATTATGTCAACCATTTCTGAGTATCTATGCGTATAATAAGGTAACTTTAATGTCACAAACCCGACTCAGCTTTTATTTTATTTTATTTTTTTTTTTATTATTTTTTTTTATCAATTTGTATCTTAATTTTTTTCCTGAACCAGGAACAAGTATAATTGAAATTAGAGCATGATCGAAGTAGTACTCAGTGTTGCTTAATTTATATTCGAAAAACATTGATAAATGGTAAAACTGACTGTTTAAATTGACACTTATAAGTCTTACTTACGGAATATAAACAGATCATGATCAGTTTATTACATTAGTGCTTAGGTACTAAACTGTGCATATTAACTGGGAAATAGTTTTTATTCGGGTTAAATTGACACTTAAGCTTCTAACATGACAAATGCCAGAATATAACCAAAGCATGATCGAGTTAGTAGTTAAACTTCAGAGGTTAGTGTCGAATAGTATTTAATCTGTTTTAAATGACAGTTATATGCCTTGCTTACTGAATATAATCAGAGCATGATCGAATTAGTACTTATCGTTGCTGTTTTCAACATTTGTCAAGTAAATTAGTTTTCAGAAAGCTCATAAGGGTTCGTTTGTCGGGAAGGATAACGAGTTGATGGATTGTATTAGGAAATGTTTAATAACAAGGTATTCTTCTATTCTTTAAAACTTAAGTAGATGTTCACTCATATAGAAAATGCAACAAACGTGTGCCTTAAAAATCAGAGCAAATGTGATTAATAGGACTCCTGATTGATTAGACTCTAAAAGTAATGTGCTTGCCTGAAATATCCATGCCTGACCAAGAAATAATAGAGATGGGAGTATTTGCGGTAGTAATTGAGGCATGTCGTGTTTTAGGAGGGATTGTATCTCTACTTCAGCAGATTCACTTCTTCAGCAGAATCTGTCTCTTCAGCAGATTCCATCAACAGGATTCTCTCTTAGCAGAATTCCCAACATTACTTCAGCAGATTCACTTCTATGTATCTAAGAAATTTTATCGCTGTTTGGAATTGCTCCTTAGAATTACGCTTTCTTATATCTAGCAGAGCGAGCTATAACTGGTACACCTATCGTGATAATAATACTAATCCTCCATTATGGTTTTTGATTATTAATTTCTGTTTGATTTTACAAAAGTCTATGATATGTTATACGCTTTAGTTTTAAATATATGTCCGCTTATATTGATTCTTCCTGTTTCATATGTATTGCAGACCTGCCACCTTTAAACCCACTTAACACCATCTCCCGGGCATGTTTTATACGAGAAAATTCTTTCGCATTTCCCATGAGTCTTCAACCATGGAACAAGACACAAAGGCCTACCAAAACTTACGACATGGTGCTAAGGTTGTCATCTTGAGGTAATCAGAATTCCAGCTTAGAAAAACAGTAGCATTTGATAAAAAAATTCAAAGCTTACAACTTTTTCACCAATATAAATATGTAACCACTGATAAAACTGAAATGTCAGTGTATTTGCATTTTCAACAATCTATTTTCCGTTATATATAGTTATATAGTTTTTTTTACCAGATTTACCTATTTAGTTTACGCTACCTAGCTTGCCTCATAAATTGCCTTTGATAACTGTTCTTCGCGTTTAAGCGAGTCAGACCTCATGCCTAGCTAGAAACGATGTTTATTGTGCATTGGTTTGTAAGTCTATGGAGACATAATACCGCTGTTTGGAATTGCTCCTTAGAATTAAGAATTTATATAGGTTGCTTGGGTATTCAGGTTAAAACGGATATTAGAGGCTGAGGTTAAACATAGACTTTTATTCTAATTTATCATAAAGATAATCTATTTTATACATCATTTCTTAAGGCTGTTTGGGATATCTTATTAAACTACTTAAAGGGTTGTTTGGAATTGCTCCTTAGAGTTAAGCATGCTTATCTTGCCACTAACATAAACCTGCTACATACTCTTTATTATGGCTTGACTAATGAAGTTTGTGGTTAACTTTTGTCCAGGCACAAATAGACCCTAAAAAATGGAAACTTCTGTTGAATCAGGATCACTGCCATCTTGAAAGGATCACTGCCATATTGAAAAGAAAGCTAATGTCAGCCTGAGTCCCCCTCTTTGAATCTAACTACCTTTATGTTACTTTGAAACAGATGTGCCTGTTGTGTTTTATTGTACTAGAGGTCAGTGTGAGGTTTAAGGTTTGTGTGTTGTGTCTTAATAGATTAATGTGTAAATCGTGAAGCAAGCTTTTGCACACTGTATTCAGTTTGTGTTATGAAATTTGTGTTCAAAGGAAACTCGAACATCCAGGTGTAAAGGGTAAGTTGCAAGTTATTATTTGTTTATGTAGTATTTTATACTGTGTATTACGAACCTTTTAGCACTTTCTACTTCACTTAAAATAAAAAAATACCATAATTTTTTTAATGCAACCAATAAAAAAACAACACACTAAAACAAAACTACGTTAGCCGATAAAAACAACATGACATCAAATGTAAACAATGTATTAAACCACAAAAATTACATTTAAAAAAGATAAAAAAAATTTACTTACTAAAAAGATTTATACATTTAAAAAAACGCATAGGCAATTAACAAAAAAAAAAAAAAAAAAAAACTAAACGAAACTAAATATTTGATTGAAACTAAAACGGATAAACTAAACGGATAAAAAAAAATTAACGTGCCTAAATATTTGATTAAAACTAAACCGTCGTAGTTAAAAAAAAAACTATGCAAAAAAAAAAAAAAAAAAAAAAAAAAAAAAAAAAAAAAAAAAAAAATTCTTCGATACATAGAAAAAAAAAAATTAATAATAAAATTATAACAAACGCAATTTTTTTTAAAAATTACTCATACATTTTCCAATAAAAACATTTATATTATAAAAAATATTATCAAAACGTCAACGAACTTAAAAATCCTATTTTTTTAGCCAATAAAATACTTTGCCTATAAACGCGCTCGCCCGCAACGCGGCGACCAGCGCCAGTCTCGTATATACCAAAACAGCATACACATATACACATGCCGACCATTTGCATTATAATAATCGAAAATTTGTTAGCCCGTTAACGGGCTTGCATTGATCCACCAAATAGCCCATCACACTCATTATATAATATCCCTTCAAAAAAAATAACAATAACACAAATTGACTTCACCAACTAAAATCCAACCGAAACTAAAACTTGAATAGACATACTCCCTCCACAACTTAAAACAAAAGTATGTTCTCAAAAGAAAAAAATGCCAAAAAACGGAGTCACAACATTAACCAAATAAACAACTCTTTCTTTTAAACGTTTTGCCGCAAAATGAATTCTTAGTATAATAACTAATAAAAATAAATTGAAAAGACTATCTCAACAAAACAAAAAAAATAATAATAATAAAAAAAGCCCCGCCGCGAATTTCTTGTTCTAAATAAAAAGCTTTGAACATGCAACAAATTATATATAAAGAATCATTTTAGTTCGGTGTAGTCCTTGAAAGAAGGCGGCCCTAAATGCAAAGATTACAACTTAACCATCAAGTTTGATCAATTAAATTCCTCCGCCTATATTTCTATCCTGCAACTTACTCTGGTCTCACCCCAAACCAATCTTTCTTCTTTGTATCGTCCAATGGCTACTCTCTTTTAACAGACTTTAGTGCTTTCCTGACAACCTTGTTTCTTGCAAAGACGCACTTCCATGCTAGAGCCGATGGTCCCCCGGTTCCCCACTTTGTCAAAGAATTCCTCATCTATGTAAAAGATACACAATTCTTAAATGTCGTCTTTACACCCGAACCCAACTCATATGCTTTCATCAATGGTATTGAAATCGTTTCAATGCCGAATAATCTGTATTTCGATGCTAAGAATCTGAAACCCGTTGGGATGAGTACATGACCGGTAATTAATAACGACACTGCGCTTGAAGCTGTTTACAGGCTAAACATGGGTGGGAAAGAAATAACAGGTAACGGTGACACGGGTATGTTTAGGTCAAGGGATATAGATGATATCTAGTTATCTACATATACGGAGCAGCAGTTGGGCAGACACCCGTTTATCAGAATCCGATCACAATACTGTAGAGACTCCGAATTATACCGAACCTGAGCCTGTTTATAAAACACAAAGAAGTATGGGCAATATGCCTGAGCTGTACAATCTGACACGGGTACTTCCAGTTCATTCTGGATTTTATTACATGCTCCAGCTCCATTGTTGCAGCATTATACCACAATACACAAAAGGGATAATTACCAAAATAGATCAGCCGCCCAAAGCACTTTCCTTGAATAGATGTTTTAAAATCACTTTCCTCTAGCGGATCAGGGCAACTTGGCGACTGAGCGACTCAACAAGGGTGTGACACGTGTCCTATTATTTTATATTATAGTACATGTATGTGTAAGGTATAATGTATAGGGCAACTCGTACTTTTTGGGCAACTAGTATAGGGCAACTTTTTGTGATTTAATTTAATTTTATACAATCTTATCACCTAATCCTCATTAATCACATACCCACCTCATTTATTTACACACACTCTTTTACTTATTTACACATACACAATCCACACCCCTCATTTATTTACACCACCAATCCTCACACTCTCTTCTTGTCAAAACTTCCAACCACCACCGAACCTGACAACCACCGTAGCTGAGGAAACAGTTAAAGAAGTCAACAACAAAAGTATTAACATGTTACTACTAATCAAGTGTTAGATGTTATTTTTCATAGATTTGTACATATTAATTGTAGATCTGAGCTGTATTTTATTTCAATATTTGAAAATGGTGTTTTTTTTACAGCCGCCTCTCCGCAGCAAGTGGCTTGTCGCCGGAAAGTTGCCGTTGCCGGTACTGTATCGGTGAATGTTGATAAAGTAATTTTTATTCTTTTGTTTTGAGATAGATGTGTTATTCTTTAGATCCACATTAGCTTACGATTTTTTTTATTAAAGATAAGAGACGGCCACCATGAAGGATAATCGGAGTTGGCTACAGCTGTGGCGGCAGAAGCGGAGTAAAGTTTTTTCAGATAAGATTACATTTTCATGAGTAAATTAACACCTTTGATTGAGTAATATGGTTTGACATATGTGTTAATTAAGTACCAAAAGAAACGTAATACCTATATGGACATATGTTTTAATTATGGACCCAAAAATTACATATGACTTGCATATAATTTGAGATATGTGGTAACACATATGGTTTTAACACAATGTGGCAATAGTTTGAGTTTATATTTGTTAAAGGTTATATTTAAGAAGGTAAAGTTGCAGTTTGATGTACTTGTGGATTCTATGAAAGTGTTTGAATTTGAAGTTGAATGTATCAAGGTATGTAATAGGTCCTCGAATTACTTGATGGCTCAATGCTTTGATATGGAATTTACATATCATCTAAAAACATCCATCTACCAAGTAATTCGGCCATACACAGCTTGTTACATTGAACTTCATCTGTAGAACCTCAATTATAAAGATGCGTCTTTCCAGCGTTTTTGATGGTGTTCGAGAGTTAATTTGAACACCGTCCCTAGTATGCATTTGTGTGGTTGATGTTGATCACAAGTTAGTGCCTTTTTTGTAGCCGTATCTTTATGGACGGTGTTGAAAAAAACTCTCGAACATCAACAACAACGCTGTAAAGACGTATCTTTATCATTGAGGGGTGTTGATTGCGATAATGATATAGTGTGTATTGTTCATGACAGGCCACACTCCTTCATTATCCCATTCAACACGAGTCGTAATACTCACTTTTATCTAGAATCTACAATTGTATCATACTTTATGTAATCTTAGTTAGCTTAATAGCCCAACGTTGTTGTGTTATGCGTGTTGCTTTATTAACTAAAATATGTTTACTTTAAAGTCCATCACGTTATTCATTTTTTAATATTGACAAACGATGTTACAACATATTTAGCCATTCTTAGTGTCCACAACAGTTCCTTTTGTTATTTCATCAATCTAGCAATTTGCTTGGTGCAAGCTTTTGCTCAAAGAGTGATGAAAAAGCAAAAGGGAGTGGTGGGGGCACTCAGAAGGGTTAAGTATGTTGATTTTAGCCTATTTCAGTTGCACAAACTAAGCTGTAATAGACATGTAACATCGTGTGTCAATATTGAGAAATGAATAACGTGATGCAGTTTAATAAACTACATAATTACTTGTGTTGTGTTTGTTTCTAGTGCCTTCTTGACATAAAGTTTGTTTGGTTGTTTCCTTCTTTCCCTAGGCTTTGAAACCGTTAATAAAACTGGTAACAAGAAATGACGAGGCCGTCTGTACGTGGTACCAAACCGCCAGACAGTACCCCAAGAGGATTGTGAAGCCGTTTATTGATAATCAATCCGGAAACCATATCCCCTCCTACACTTCCTGAATTTGACGATCCTTTGGAACTACGACAATGGGTGCCATTTCTAGAGGTATGCAAAAGTTTAACTATGTTTTCCCCCTCAATTTTGGTTATCTACTACCTGTGATATTTACATAACTTAGATGCTTGAATCATAAGTAAGTTAGGTTATACAGCGATTACATAACTATTCAATTCAAATCTGTTCAAACAACCTTAGGGATTACATTTTTCGAAATCTTAATGACTACAGCAACCTTAGTTTTCAGGAGATGAGTCTAATCCTAAATGGGCCGACTCGTAGTCAAATTCTTCAATATCTTCTTGTTCAATCTCCTTATCACCATCCTCTGGTTTGGCATCTTCAAACAAATTCATCCGTGGCATATTGTCCAGTTGGTTCGCATGATCTTCTGCGAGTCGTTTTTTTCTTTGTTTCTCTGCTGTTGCTTCCTTTTGTTCTCGCCCCATGTTTAACTCAAACTCGTTTTCCCACTGGATGTATGTTTCGTCAGAATCCCATACATAGTCATCTGACTTGGGGCTCTTTTTTTTTTCTTCAACAATAACTGTTACATATAAATAAACGAAATTAATTTGTAGTAAGCATAAATAAGTTTCTATTAGATTATTAAAAAAAATTAAAAATCTGACATACATTTATTTTTTTCATCCTTTGATACACTTTTTACGTCAACCAATTGCTTTCTGCAAAAGATTAACAAAATTAGGACACATAATATACAAGTAATTACTTTTTTAAAACAAAAAGAAAAATATAACCACATACTTTGGGGGTTTCTCTGTCTGCAACTCAATATTTGCATCAGTTGCTGGTCTTTTTTTTGATGATGAAACTGTTTTGGATGAAGACATTCTTGGTTATGTTTTAGATTAGGATTCACAAACAGTATTTGGTTTTACTAGTGTTTAAGATTGGATGATGTAAATTGGGTGAATAGAACCCTGCCTATATAGATGAATAAGAGGGCAAACCAAGAGGCACCATTTGAATTAACTATACTTTATTTATTGGAAGTTCAATGTAATAAATACTTGAATTTAGTTTAATGTTAAAAGGTGCAATTAACTGTTAAAAATAACTGCACTAATATAACTGTAATATAGAGTCTAACCATTATGTAACCAAAACAAATATATTATGTTTAACTTTTATTTGTAGTAGCAATTTAGTTGGCGCAACCTTTTGGTCAAAGAGTGTTGAAAAAACAAAAGGAATTGTTCGGGGGACGCATAACTGCATAAGGGTTGTTCATTTTAGCCTATTACATGTGTACAAACTATGCTGCAATAGACATTTAACATTGTTTTGAGGATTGAAGCAATGAGACCATCATTCACTAACCATACTCAATTAATATAGAATGATAAGAAGGAAAGAGAGGATGTCGTAGAAGTGTCTTTGGTGCAAATACAATTTTTTGCCATATCCTCTTTTTCCTTCTTATCATCCCATATTGATTGAGTCTACCCAAGAATTCTGAAATCCCAAAATATATTATAAGATACGACATTCATTAGTTTATTAGGTACTTATTTACGGTCTTTTATTTTATACATTGAACTTGTGTATGTCATGGGGTTTTTTTTTTTTTTAACTAAAATGTTATGTGCAAGGGTTTATTTTGTTATATGTAAAACTTTTGTTATTTTCAATGGTGAATTGATAGTTTTGCATGGGGAAGATGAACTTCCTGCGTCGGTTACTACAGTAGTTATGTCATCCCCTTTTTATATTCCTGGTTTAGTTACTAAATAATATTTCTAACATAACTTATCATATCAGCCACCCTACTCCGTCATCCATTATCCATGGCTTCTACTTCTTCCAACAACATCAATCAAATCAAAGCAGCATCTGGGTCTTATAATTTGGCAACAGCATTCAAGTTCTATTTCAACAATGAAATTGCTGAAGAGAAGGCTTGTTTGAAAAGATACTTGGATGAGCGTAACCAACTGGAAAAGAAAGTAGAGGACCGTCAGGTTACACTCAATGAGACTCATCATCTGCGTTCATTCAACCAAAAAGCAGTTCAAATTCTTCGTTGTCTAGTTGAAACACAGGAAAGGGAGCGTAAAAGGATTCTTTTGTTGACTGCTCTTATCAATGATATAAGTGACGGGATTCATGAGAAGGAGCGCCAAGCTAAGCTTATGGAGGTTCATGAACAACTCTCCTCTGATGAAGATTAGAGTATTGAATGATTGTTGAAGATTAGAGTATTGAATGATTGTTGTCTTTTGGGGTTATATTTTCGTACTTGTTTTTGTTTCTTTATGTTCAATGCTTGATTATCAAATGGCTGTAAGCCTCAAATTGTAATGACTTTGAATTATAATGAAAATTAAGTTTTTGGTTTTTCCTTTTTCAATTGTTGATGCAAATGCCACTCTCATCCATTTGTTGTGGTTGTTTAGAATGGATAAAAGTAAATGGATGTCTAAATGGGTGGTTGGCAGTTGGCACACAGGCCATTGTGTTA
Source organism: Artemisia argyi (assembly GCA_030686995.1). Lineage (NCBI taxonomy): Eukaryota > Viridiplantae > Streptophyta > Magnoliopsida > Asterales > Asteraceae > Artemisia > Artemisia argyi. The sequence goes on from CM060688.1 coordinate 75,688,048, forward strand.
TGCTGTTTTCAAAAAATTTGCTTTTGGCGGTCCTTGTCCCCCTTTTTCCCGCCTATCCTCTTGGGAACCATTGAACCACTACTTCCCCAGTCTATTTAAACCCTCGATTGTTTGGGTAAGAACACACAAAAACAAACATATTCCCTTTACAAGATACACAATTAACAATGGCAGCAAATACACCGTTTCAAAAAGTAGTGGACCATAACCACAATGTGGTGGCGCAACCAAATGTGGTGGAGCCGCCGCCAAAAGTAGTGGACCATAACCACAATGTGGTGGATGTGCGGCGAAATGTGGTTTTAGATCAGCACAAAGATGTGGAAGAAAGTGGTAATGGTATCGGGCAGAGGGATCCTTTAAATTTGGAAAAACGGATTAGTGATCTTGAAATTATCTATCAACAACTCAAACAAAGGAAGGAAAGGAGGCAAAGGGATGAAAGCATGGAATATAGCTCTGGTTCGAACAGTTTTGGTGTTTGAATGTTTGTATTTTTCTAGTATCTCATGCTTATGGTGTTTGAATGCTTTTAGTATGGAAATAAATAGGTTTTGTATGGAATGTTTCTTACTTTTGATCAATATTAATTAAAATTAGTATGTTTAATTAATTGTTTACGCTTGATTGTGAATGTTTAATTTGGATGAGAGTTTGAATCTTTGCAAATTGGTTATATTTGGATGAGAGTTTGTATCAGACAAGTTGTATAGTGTTTTTCACATTATGGATGTCTTATTTTGTTATACATTCTGTTTCTTTGGCCATGTCCTAAATTGTTTTATACACTTTCTACAAATTAGTTGGAGATTAATATAAATTTACCTGATGGAAAAAAAATGATGATCAGATAACAACATAACAGGGTAAACCAATCTACAACCATGTTTCAAGGTTTCATCTTTTGAACATTATCAAGATGGAAAAAGGAAACCCACCACAAAACAATCTAATAGTTAGGTTTCACATATATCTTCGGAAGTTGCCTTGTATTGTTGATTGTGGCCTTTTGTGGAGCTAGAAATTGCATTCTGCTAGTACCTTCCACTTGTGACTGTGGTACCTTAATTGTATTGCTACCACTTGGTTTAACACCTTGTGGTTGTTCCTCACCGTATACTTCCCGTCTTAGGTCTTCTAGATCTTTAGGTGGCAATTGCATATTTGGTTCAGCATTTGGTCCATATCGCTCATAAATCTCAGGAAATATGACCTCTCTTAGTACCTTGTTGGACCATTCCCTATCGTCAGGGTTTATCTTCTTAAGTCTTTTACGACTAGACATATTCTTCGGGCAGTGATGCAAAAATGCTGAAGAAATTTACTACAATGGGGAGTAAAAAGATATGAGGTGAGGAATGAGATGTGACAATCAGGAAAAAGATGTGGAAAAAAGGAAAACCCTATACCCACTCTTAAATAGAAAAACCCAAAGCAGAAACTTAATCACATGGAAACACTGCAGCATATTTCACACAGTTGTAAGTAAACCCAAACCACAAAGTCAGTCATATTCAATAAGGATTGAGTTTTGAAAATTAACCCAACCCACACAATATTTTCAATTGAATAGTCATATTCGGCATGACTTTAATAGTCAAACTAGGTATGACTTTAATAGTGGTATTAGTCACATTTGATATTGTATTCTGGTATGTAAGTGGGTTATTAGTAACGGTATAAACCGTTTACAAGTTACCATATAACGTTTACAAGGGTTAGTAATTTAGTTTTTGGTTTACGTTGACTTTAATAGTCAAAAGTGGTTTTTCGAAACACTGTAGTATAGAACTTTACTGCATATACATGCTAATGTAAATGGAGAAACATAAAGCATCTAAAAAGAACCATATAATTTCATTGATGAAAAGTAAAGGTCTTTGGGTTTATGTTTCTATTGGGCCAAGTTGCATAAACATTGAAAAAGTTGCCCATAATTTATAAAAGTTGCCCAATCAAAATTTTGCCAATTTGTACCTGACACTTGTCATAAGTATAGACAATGTGGTCAGAAGTACAAGTTGCCCAACAATACTGTGGGATTTTGTCAGTAAGTGCTAAAATTAAAAGTCAAACTACAAAACTCAAACTTACTTAACACTAGATTAAATATACAAGTAAAACATCATTCAATTGAACTATACATACTGAAACCCATAAAAGCAAACCAACATTAACAAAAGAAATTACCAAGAAATACAAATGTAACAGACTAGTGTTTATAATTTTTGTAAGGTTTACATTGTTATACAAATTTGTTTTGCAAGTTATGAAATACAAATGTAACATAATAGTGATTGGGTTCAGTTTGACATTAATTATAACTAGTAAATATTGATTTGATTGACATGAATTAGACCAAAAAAGTCTGCCTGGAAAGACAACCACTATGTAACAATTTATTGCGGGTTTAATTTCTGCAATGATTACGTTTACCACTTGTTTACTACTAGTAATTTTTTGTATTTTATATAATTGGAGTTGCTCATTGTATGGTTTCATGCCTTTCTTATAGGTGTTATACACAACACATAACCTAGCTTGTTTTACCATAACCAGAGAATCATCCAAAAAATGGCTGAAAAACCTAATCTGAAAGAACTTCAAGAGATGAGTGGTTCAGATGAACTACATAAATGTATAAAGTTCCTGTTCTCTCAAGAAATTCCGATGAATGAAACGATGCTCATGTGGCTTGGTGAGCGACGCGATGAGCTCCGTATCAGCATTGACAAGAGTTCAGCGAGAATGAATGAGGTTTTTGACCTTAACTTCGATGAAGAAGAAGCTGCTGATGATACCTATGAATCGCTTCGTGAGGTTCAAGTGATGGAGGTCCGTTTGCTCGAGTCCTTTGCGGCCATTCTGAAAGAAGTTCGTGCTCTTATATCCAAGAAGGAGCATGCCATTGCCACCTTGAATAAGTATGATCAGGACTAAAGTTTAATTGTTGTCTAGGTTCTTTTGTGTTTGTCAGTCGTGTAGGTACTTTGGTTTGGTTTGGTGGTCTTTTATTTTGATGTTGTTTGATGGTTTAATGGAACTGCTATGCAATTACCCAGTTAAATAATGAATGGTATTTATGTTTGTATGTAACATTCTTGTTTAATTTGTTGAGGTATTTATGTGTGACACAAAACCATGTTAACAAATCATACTGGTTGTCAAACCCATATGAACTATAAACATTATCAGCACAATCACACACAATGCTTAAAGATTTTATGATCCAGATAGCTTGTATATACTTACTTACAGATGTTTTAAGAGATGCGTATAGCAGCTTACTTGTGTAAGTCCTCGTTAAAACAACATTTGACAATAAAAGTCAACTCTTTGTTGCATAATAGTAGTACATAAACAACTCTGTTTTTTGGGTTAAAACAGCCTAATACACATATTAATGGACCTTATTATTTGGATCACACCTCAACTATTACTGGTAAAAACTAAACAACAAAAACATTTAAACAAATAACATAATAACTAATTATGCATTAATACCGTTGTGAAAATACATCCATTTCAGACCTGATAGAAGGACTAAACACCATCATACATCAACAAAACTATCTAAACACGTACCATAAACAAAATACATCATAACCCAGTACCAAACTTGCTTTCCATTACTATTATAACCAAAATACCACCACAAAAGACGTTTTACCTTGAAAAAGATGGTTCTTCACAACTGGGCCAAACAGTACGAAAGTTAATAATTAAACTGCATTAACTTCTTCATGATCCTTGACTTATCACCAGCACGGCGAAGACTTGCCTGTCGACTTTTAATCAAGTACTCAATTTCTTCCAAATCCTCCTGCTGCGATACCTTAAGACGGACCAAGGGTTCTTTCAGCACAGCATAGTTCCCAAACTTTTCAATCTCCAGTAAGATAGCATGCCTGTGCTTAACACGTACCTCTATTTCCTCGATCATCCTCCCATAATCTTTCTCATCACCCCTATTGGCGTCTCTCTCCCTAGCAAAAATATTATGGAGCACCATATCAATACGCCTACAACCAATGTCATTTGCGATTTGATCGTAAATTGGTATGATAGACGCCATGTATTTGGAAATGTGCTTGCGTATCCAAGAAGAGTGTTGTAGAAGAATATTTTTGGAAATGAAGTAGATCAAGCATTCTTAAATACGCAATAAACTAAAAAGTTGCCCAAAAAATAGTGTAGGAACCAAATTGGAACAGTATTTAGTTAAGTCACACAGTTCCCAATGCAAAAAAATATTTGACATTGATCAGAGTTGCCCAAAACCTATAAAAGTTGCCCAAGCATACCCTTGCCCAATAACTGCATGACACTTGGCATAACTATAGAAAAGTAACTCACAAGTACAAGTTGGCCATGGGTAGTTTAGGATTTTTTTTCGTTTATCTTGACTTTAATAGTCAAACGATGAAACTTTATACATGGGTTTCATTTGTTGGTCTTGAGAATGTTCAAAAGATGAAACTTTACACATGCTACTGATTTAAGTAAGTCATGTTCTTCAAATGAGGTGGAAATCAAGTGTATTTGAACATGTTCTTTGTTAACTATCATGGCCACATTTCTGATATACCCAACAAAGTATGCAAACATTGTACATTTACCAATGATCATATATATCATATAAGACATTACTAATTATCAATACTAATGAGAAATATTGCAAATATAGGACATTATAATTAAAGATACACAATATATTGTCTCAAAACATCAACAACTACAATTAAAAATACATAACAAATTTTGTCCCCAAACTTTTTTGACCAGCTGGAAGGCCTAGAACGCAGTTCATTATTCTTGGTTGTCTTGGACCTGAAACCTTAGACATGCGTCTCTTCTTCAGTTGAACATGGCCTTTTGCATCATAACTCTCATCAGAAGAACTTGAATCATCAATTGAGTCAAGACTTGATGGAATATTTTTAGAACGGGAACCTTTTTTTTTTTATAAATAGAACTTATTGGAATTTTCTTTGCCCATGTTTTAGGAGGTCTTTTGTTCACCAAAGAAGCTGAAGGTTTTTTTAGTGTATCCTCATAAAACTCAAGGCTGGTGTCAGAATCCGAATCAATAACTATTACCTCATTTTGTTTGGGTGGTTCTTGTGCCTTCTTGGGCCTTCCAAAAATAGCATCAAGTTTTGCTATAGCCTTTGGCTCCATTGCCAGTTTTTCCTCTTCAACCTTTGACACCCTCTTGGCAAGTGATTCAAGCTTTGATACCCTCTTGCCAAGCGCTTCAACAGGTGCACAAATATGAAGTGTCGACAGTTAATAAACAAATACAATTAAACTAAAAATAATCATAAAAAGAAAGAAAGGTATACACTAACCATTAGCAACATCACGTCGATTGTTCTCCCTTTGGCACAGGTCTTCTAGAATCACGTCAACCATTTCCTCGTCATCATACCATTTAGTGCCATATTTACTCAAGACATAGTCAACCATAGCATCGTTAACCACCATCTTACTAAAATCATTATTTTTTGAACAAGAAGCTGCCATTGAATGACTTAACTTGAAAACAATGGTTTATTGTTGTGACGAATTAGGATGAGGGTGTGTGTTTCTTTGTTGACTAAATATTTGTTAGTTTAATAAGTTATAAGTGATAAGTGATAAGTGATGAATGAAGTTTTGGAATACCGTGTAATAAATGTCTGTATAACCTACGTTCCATTGCCATTATCAAAATGTAGTAGTATACAACGTTCAACGCAAAAGTATTAAGACGTGTGTCTTTTCCAATGAAACCGTTCAGTTGCCTAAAGCAATGGTTATAAATTGGAACATTTGTAAGCAACAAAATCATTCAAAAAAACTTAAAGGTATACAATATCAAAAATGGCATCAACCTCAAAAATTAATGTGCAAGAGAAACAAGAAAAGGTAGGAGCAATGCAACAATCAAAAACAGAGGAGTTTGAAGATAAAGCTTTCATACTTGAAAAAGAAGAAGCTGAAGAAGAAGAAATAGAGGAAGAGAGAACATTTGAAGAAGCGGTGGATTGGTATATGAAAGAAAAGTTTAAATTTCTGAAAAAAAATTTGAAAGAATTTGAAAAAAGAGAAAAAGCTGCAAAAGAAAAACCAACCAAGTGTAAATACACTTGGAAGAATATGTTGGCAAACAGAAAAAGCAAAAACATGCCCGATCAGGAAGAAGAAGACTCATCAGATGATGAGTATTTGGATTATGACAACCTACATTTGTCATTTGATCCCGAAAAATGTCAAAAGTTTCATTGTTAATTGTTTAATATAATGTTTATTTTATTTTCAATAAAATCTTTATTTTTGTGTTCTTTTTTATCGAAATTGAATTCAAATGTTTATGTTCTGTTTCATTCAATTTGTCAAACTAGAAAGTAAGTAACAATGAACTTCAAAGTTCAATCAACAACATTTCTAGGTGGGACAAAGCCAATCAAAGAAAAATGTGTTGACTTTAATAGTCAAATTTTGTTATTCCAATTGCCTTTTGACTTTCGAAAGTCAACCTGCGGATTACATGCTTCTGTTTGTTAAAAAAAAAGCATCCTATTGAAACAACACTGATGAATTGAAACTAGATAATCATTCATTGTTTATTATTGTAAAAAATGTTTTGTTCATAAACATTAAAAAATTACAAATTGTTTATGTATGCTTTTGCATATTACATCCTACAACAGCCTAGTTTCATTAAAGATAAGACTGGAGGAAGCAACAACCTTAGAGCGACAGACTGGAGGCGAGAGAAACATTCAGCAGAGACGGCAATGGCGGATGGTGGTGCACTCAGGTGGTACTCAGATACGGTGGTGGTGGTGGAGAGGTCAGGTGGTATTCAAATATGCTTGCTGCTGGTGGTGGTGATGGTTGAAGAAGCTATGAGAATCAAATATGCTTGCTGGTGGTGGTGGTCATGGTTGAAGAAGCTATGAGATTGATGGGGTATATAGTATATATATAGTGCGCTTTGAAGTGTTTAGGACTATATTAATTTGTTTTGTGAACGTTAAGTATCATTAAAGCTAAATGACCAACTTAATCTTTGTACCGTATGATTGTTAAAAGTGGTGAAAGTACAAAAAAAAAAAAAGTTGCCCAATACAAGTCGCCCAATATATAGCTAGTTGCCCATGAAAAAACCTTAAAATACCTTACACAACACTTACACATACCTTACAAATACATTCTAATTTTTGTACTTTAATAATTAAATATTGGACACGTGTCAAACTCTTATTGAGTTGCTCAATTTTTTAGTTGCCCGATCTAATTTTGAGAAGTGAAATTTCAAAGTCTAAAAAGTGACTGGTCAAAAAGTCAATGATCCGTTTTGGTAATTATCCCTACACAAAACCAGGTCATATCATTGACAAGTATCATTGGCAAATTATACCGAACCTGAGCCTGTTTTTAAAACACAATTTATTAATGTGGTTTTTCTAATTTGACACTAATTTTCGCTTGCTGATACCATTGGCAAGTATCATCATATCAGTATCGCGTTTGGTTAGTTTGGTTGTTATGCTTTGAACATGTTCAAAGTATAGTTTTTTTTTTTTTTTTTTTTTTTTTTTTTTTTTTTTTTTTTTTTTTTTTTTTTTAGAGTGGCTCATTACCACCCTTAGTGTACCGAACATTTTTTCTCAATATATTTCACCGGGTATAACCCTTTATCCAAAAAAAAAGTTAGGGGAAAATTTTGTGGAAAGATGTAATTGTTTGTAATATTGGGCTGTTAAATTGGTGCTTGGATATGTTAAAATAGTAAATAAATGGTCATTTCATGTCAAGGAGTGTTTGGTTAATTCAGGGCCTAATGGTTTGTGACTAGATTTAAATATAAATTTGACTAAGCAAAGAAAACTCGTTGATAAGGAAATCAGCGAGCAATCTCAGCAAAGTTCAATGCAGGGGCATGGTTGGGTTTTTGATGTACCTAATAGTGAGTAGCCCAGACATACAATTTTTCACATGTCTTTGCAAGGTACCAAGCTAACCTCAATGAATCCCACCTCGTCGTTGTTATGAGAACTTTTGGGTACCTCAAAGGAACTCCAAGTCTAGGTCTCTGGTATTCCAAAGGATCAGGCTTTGATCTAAAGGTATATTGACTCTAACTATGCATGATGTAACCTAGACAAGAAGAGTACATTAGGTGGATATTAGATTCTTGGAGGAAAGCTGGTTTGTTGGAGTGCTAAAAAGCACAACTCAGTGGCAATGTCATCAATTGAAGCTCGATATGTTACTGTTGTTGGGTGTTATGCACAAGTCCTCTGGATGAAAAGTCAACTAGCTAATTATGAAGTCCATTATGACAAGGTACCACTTCATTAGAGACGGCATCTTAAAAGGTGACATTGAACTATACTTCATACCAACTGACTGTCAGCTAGCTGATATTTTTACAAAATCTTTGCATGAACTTAACTTTACATGGTTAGTTGTTGAGCTTGATATGTTAAACATTGATCAAAAGGTCTTTGATGCAACAAAACCTTACATACCTTATGAGAGGATCATCATCTTCAAACTTTGAAAATGTTTTAAAATGTGCCCTAAATGTTGACTATGAACTATGTTGCTAGGTTTTATTATACAAATGATTATCCCCGGTGTGAATCAGGTAATTCTCATCGACTTGGAAGCTTTTTATGGCAGAAAGTAGAGATCTCACAATCAGCTGAATAAAACCCATCAACTTATCGCATATGGGTTGATCTGAGGCATAAATCTATACTATTTCACATTGATCTTTAATGATCTTGAGGATAAGCTGGGCCCTAAAAAGCGAGGCAAGAATATCTGGTATACTAGATATATTTCTGTAACGATTGAACACCTGTTAGGAGAACAATATATCAACCTTGACTGGCAAATATGCTCAGGCCTCCAAATGGGATCAGCAAGATATGATGACAAACTAGTGGACTCTAAGGTGTACTTGACACCTCATATGATCAACATATGTGGTGATCTTGATGGACATCACACTTCGATCGCTTCGTTATCCTCTTACCAGCCTTTACTCGAGGCTAAGGTTATTGATACCTCTCAGCCCGAAGCAACAACTAGCAAGAAGGATAAGACAAAGACAACAAAATCTAAGTCTGAACTCAGTCCGTCTAAGAAAGCCATGTTACATAAATCAAATAAAACAATCTTTGATTTACATACTGAGGTGATCAGAGAGACTCCCCAAGATAACTCATGAGAGGCGCAACCCTTCAGTATCTGAAACTCTCACTTCAGAGACTGGGTCTTGCCAAAACACAAACTCCTGATGATAGGACTCACAAATTCAAGCATTTGCTTGAGGGAAAAACAAAAGATTTCCTCAAAGGCTCTTGTTAGTTGGTTTGACTTAAACTCCTAAGGGGCAGTTTGGTAATATTAGTACTAAAGGGAATTTTAGGAATTTTGGTAGTATCTAGAATTTGTATGTCGGTGTTTTGTATGTCGGTTATTTAGTTATATATAACCTATAGCAGAAACAGAACTTGTAATCTTTGACACACTTCATAAATAAAATCACAGCTTTTGTTCTGATCTTGTTTTGCTCCTATTATGAGTTTTGTGTTGCTGCTACTGTACTTTTGTCCCATGATTATCCCTCCCTAATCCTAACAAATTGGTATCGAGAGCCAGGTGATCGATTTGAAGCAAGAAGCAAGTTTCAATTGTTTGAGGTTGTGGATTCGTTTCGGGTTACCTGATCAATTCGTGGTTTGGGAATCGAGTTTAGCTTCTGGTTGATTTCAAGAATCAATTTCTTGACATCAATTGAAATCGTTTGGTGTTTGGCGGCTGGCTGATTCAATTAGTTGAAGACATCAGGTTTGTTGTTTTGTTGTTGTTCAATTGATTTTGCTTCTGCTTGTTTGATAAGTTGAAGGAGTTTGTTGATTAGGATTTGGGAACAATTAGAATTTGGTTTTGTGGATTGATTGCTTGTGGGTTTTATGCTTTGGTCTTTGTTCCTTGTTTCATAGCGGCTAATAGGGTGGTTGTTTGTTATTTAGTAGTAAAACCCATTAGAAACCCGTTTGAAAAAATTATGTCTTCTCAATTATCATCATCGGTTAGTAGCATTAGTATTGAGAAGTTTAATAGGAAAAGTTACTTTAGTTTTTGGTGAATTAAAATGCGAGCCTTATTGAAACAACAAGGCATTTGGGCACCTCTAGCCGGTCCCAAACCGGCTGATATGACGGATGCAAAATATGCCTCACAAGATGAAAAGGCCCATTCCACTATTTTGCTATCTTTATCGGATGAGGTGCTTTGCGAGGTTGCGGATGAAGAAACGGCTAGTGGTGTGTGGAAGAAGTTAGAAAAGCTTTATATGACAAAGTCGCTAACTAATAAGTTGTTATTGAAACAACGTTTGTTTTCACTACGAATGAAAGAGGGTTCCGCATTAAAAGATCATCTTGATGCATTGAACTCGATCTTGATGGATTTGAAAAATGTTGAAGTCAAGATCGATGATGAAGATGCAGCTCTTATTCTTCTAGTATCGTTGCCTCCCTCGTTTGAGAACTTTGTAAACTCCTTTGTTGTTGGTAAAGAAACCATCACATTAGAAGATGTTTGATCTGCCTTGCATTCCCGAGAGCTTCGTCATCAAGCATCGGAAACTTTGGAATCTCAACCCGTCGGTTTATTAACCACAAGTCGTGATAGGGGTCGATATCAATTTGAAAAGGGTAAAGATAAAGGTGGAGCATCATCAAGTTCTCGAGGTCCCAATCCTCGAGATATTTGTAATTATTGCAAAGAAGAAGGCCATTGGAAGCACAATTGTCCTAAACATAAGGAAAAAGGTCAGGTAGCGGTTGTTGCTAAAGATGACTCGGGTTCAGAATGTGATGTGCTCTAAATGGTTGGCGTTTTGGTATTCGAAATTTGAAAATCGTTTTGGTGTTTGAAGACTTGGTTATGATCCAGCCGTTTGAAGTTTGTTCAATCGTTTGGAATACGTCATTTTGGAAATTCGGATCTTCATTTGTCGGGCTTTTGAAGTTTGTTGCTCGAATTTGATTGTCCTTTTTTGAAGATCGTTAGAGCCGATTCGTTTTGTTTGGTTAACCGAGTTTGATTTGTCTGTTAACATTTGGTAGTTCATTTCGAAGACATCGTCATTTGTTTTTTGGATCGTTTTCGGATTCGATCGTTTGTTATGAATTTGGCTAGCACCTCTAGTGTTTGGAATTTGGAGTTTGATTGGAACTTTGGCATCACTTAGGAGTTGAAGTCAAGGTGGAGATTGTTAGTTGGTTTGACTTAAACTCCTAAGGGGCAGTTTGGTAATATTAGTACTAAAGGGTATTTTAGTAATTTTGGTAGTATCTAGAATTTGTATGTCGGTGTTTTGTATGTCGGTTATTTAGTTATATATAACCTATAGCAGAAACAGAACTTGTAATCTTTGACACACTTCATAAATAAAATCACAGCTTTTGTTCTGATCTTGTTTTGCTCCTATTCTGAGTTTTGTGTTGCTGCTACTGTACTTTTGTCCCATGATTATCCCTCCCTAATCCTAACAAATTGGTATCGAGAGCCAGGTGATCGATTTGAAGCAAGAAGCAAGTTTCAATTGTTTGAGGTTGTGGATTCGTTTCGGGTTACCTGATCAATTCGTGGTTTGGGAATCGAGTTTAGCTTCTGGTTGATTTCAAGAATCAATTTCTTGACATCAATTGAAATCGTTTGGTGTTTGGCGGCTGGCTGATTCAATTAGTTGAAGACATCAGGTTTGTTGTTTTGTTGTTGTTCAATTGATTTTGCTTCTGCTTGTTTGATAAGTTGAAGGAGTTTGTTGATTTAGATTTGGGAACAATTAGAATTTGGTTTTGTGGATTGATTGCTTGTGGGTTTTATGCTTTGGTCTTTGTTCCTTGTTTCATAGCGGCTAATAGGGTGGTTGTTTGTTATTTAGTAGTAAAATCCATTAGAAACCCGTTTGAAAAAATTATGTCTTCTCAATTATCCTCATCAGTTAGTAGCATTAGTATTGAGAAGTTTAATGGGAAAAGTAACTTTAGTTTGTGGCGAATTAAAATGCGAGCCTTATTGAAACAACAAGGCATTTGGGCACATCTAGCCGGTCCCAAACCGGCTGATATGACAGATGCAAAATATGCCTCACAAGATGAAAAGGCCCATTCCACTATTTTGCTATCTTTATCGGATGAGGTGCTTTGCGAGGTTGCGGATGAAGAAACGGCTAGTGGTGTGTGGAAGAAGTTAGAAAAGCTTTACATGACAAAGTCGCTGACTAATAAGTTGTTATTGAAACAACGTTTGTTTTCACTATGAATGAAATAGGGTTCCGCATTAAAAGATCATCTTGATGCATTGAACTCGATCTTCATGGATTTGAAAAATGTTGAAGTCAAGATCAATGATGAAGATGCAGCTCTTATTCTTCTAGTATCGTTGCCTCCCTCGTTTGAGAACTTTGTAAACTCCTTTGTTGTTGGTAAAGAAACGATCACATTAGAAGATGTTCGATCTGCCTTGCATTCCCGAGAGCTTCGTCATCAAGCATCGGAAATTTTGGAATCTCAACATGTCGGTTTATTAACCACAAGTCGTGATAGGGGTCGATATCGATTTGAAAAGGGTAAAGATAAAGGTGGAGCATCATCAAGTTCTCGAGGTCCCAATCCTCGAGATATTTGTAATTATTGCAAAGAAGAAGGCCATTGGAAGCACAATTGTCCTAAACTTAAGGAAAAAGGTTAGGTAGCGGTTGTTGCTAAAGACGACTCGGGTTCAGAATGTGATGTGCTCTAAATGGTTGGCATTTTGGTATTCGAAATTTGAAATCGTTTTGGTGTTTGAAGACTTGGTTATGATCCAGTCGTTTGAAATTTGTTCAATCGTTTGGAATTTGTCATTTTGGAAAATCGGATCTTCGTTTGTCGGGCTTTTGAAGTTTGTTGCCCGAATTTGATTGTCCTTTTTTGAAGATCGTTAGAGCCGATTCGTTTTGTTTGGTTAACCGAGTTTGATTTGTCTGTTAACATTTGGTAGTTCGTTTCGAAGACATCGTCATTTGTTTTTTGGATCGTTTTCGGATTCGATCGTTTGTTATGAATTTGGCTAGCACCTCTAGTGTTTGGAATTTGGAGTTTGATTGGAACTTTGGCATCACTCTGGAGTTGAAGTCAAGGTGGAGATTGTTAGTTGGTTTGACTTAAACTCCTAAGGGGCAGTTTGGTAATATTAGTACTAAAGGGTATTTTAGTAATTTTGGTAGTATCTAGAATTTGTATGTCGGTGTTTTGTATGTCGGTTATTTAGTTATATATAACCTATAGCAGAAACAGAACTTGTAATCTTTGACACACTTCATAAATAAAATCACAGCTTTTGTTCTGATCTTGTTTTGCTCCTATTCTGAGTTTTGTGTTGCTGCTACTGTACTTTTGTCCCATGATTATCCCTCCCTAATCCTAACAAATTGGTATCGAGAGCCAGGTGATCGATTTGAAGCAAGAAGCAAGTTTCAATTGTTTGAGGTTGTGGATTCGTTTCGGGTTACCTGATCAATTCGTGGTTTGGGAATCGAGTTTAGCTTCTGGTTGATTTCAAGAATCAATTTCTTGACATCAATTGAAATCGTTTGGTGTTTGGCGGCTGGCTGATTCAATTAGTTGAAGACATCAGGTTTGTTGTTTTGTTGTTGTTCAATTGATTTTGCTTCTGCTTGTTTGATAAGTTGAAGGAGTTTGTTGATTTAGATTTGGGAACAATTAGAATTTGGTTTTGTGGATTGATTGCTTGTGGGTTTTATGCTTTGGTCTTTGTTCCTTGTTTCATAGCGGCTAATAGGGTGGTTGTTTGTTATTTAGTAGTAAAATCCATTAGAAACCCGTTTGAAAAAATTATGTCTTCTCAATTATCCTCATCAGTTAGTAGCATTAGTATTGAGAAGTTTAATGGGAAAAGTAACTTTAGTTTGTGGCGAATTAAAATGCGAGCCTTATTGAAACAACAAGGCATTTGGGCACATCTAGCCGGTCCCAAACTGGCTGATATGACAGATGCAAAATATGCCTCACAAGATGAAAAGGCCCATTCCACTATTTTGCTATCTTTATCGGATGAGGTGCTTTGCGAGGTTGCGGATGAAGAAACGGCTAGTGGTGTGTGGAAGAAGTTAGAAAAGCTTTACATGACAAAGTCGCTGACTAATAAGTTGTTATTGAAACAACGTTTGTTTTCACTATGAATGAAAGAGGGTTCCGCATTAAAAGATCATCTTGATGCATTGAACTCGATCTTGATGGATTTGAAAAATGTTGAAGTCAAGATCAATGATGAAGATGCAGCTCTTATTCTTCTAGTATCGTTGCCTCCCTCGTTTGAGAACTTTGTAAACTACTTTGTTGTTGGTAAAGAAACGATCACATTAGAAGATGTTCGATCTGCCTTGCATTCCCGAGAGCTTCGTCATCAAGCATCAGAAATTTTGGAATCTCAAAATGTCGGTTTATTAACCACAAGTCGTGATAGGGGATTTGAAAAGGGTAAAGATAAAGGTGGAGCATCATCAAGTTCTCGAGGTCCCAATCCTCGAGATATTTGTAATTATTGCAAAGAAGAAGGCCATTGGAAGCACAATTGTCCTAAACTTAAGGAAAAAGGTCAGGTAGCGGTTGTTGCTAAAGACGACTCGGGTTCAGAATGTGATGTGCTCTAAATGGTTGGCATTTTGGTATTCGAAATTTGAAATCGTTTTGGTGTTTGAAGACTTGGTTATGATCCAGTCGTTTGAAATTTGTTCAATCGTTTGGAATTTGTCATTTTGGAAAATCGGATCTTCGTTTGTCGGGCTTTTGAAGTTTGTTGCCCGAATTTGATTGTCCTTTTTTGAAGATCGTTAGAGCCGATTCGTTTTGTTTGGTTAACCGAGTTTGATTTGTCTGTTAACATTTGGTAGTTCGTTTCGAAGACATCGTCATTTGTTTTTTGGATCGTTTTCGGATTCGATCGTTTGTTATGAATTTGGCTAGCACCTCTAGTGTTTGGAATTTGGAGTTTGATTGAAACTTTGGCACTTTGGAGTTGAAGTCAAGGTGGAGATTGTTAGTTGGTTTGACTTAAACTCCTAAGGGGCAGTTTGGTAATATTAGTACTAAAGGGTATTTTAGTAATTTTGGTAGTATCTAGAATTTGTATGTCGGTGTTTTGTATGTCGGTTATTTAGTTATATATAACCTATAGCAGAAACAGAACTTATAATCTTTGACACACTTCATAAATAAAACCACAGCTTTTGTTCTGATCTTGTTTTGCTCCTATTCTGAGTTTTGTGTTGCTGCTATTGTACTTTTGCCCCATGATTATCCCTCCCTAATCCTAACAGCTCTGACTTACAACAATGAGACCTTGAGGGACAAACAACACATATATTTGAAACTGGCCATCTTATGCAGGTCACTGATGCTGGACTACTCATCCGATGATCTTATGCATGTCACTGATGAAGTTTACTAAAGTTAAAGGGTTGTTTTTTGTACCAATAAAAAGAATAATGTGAACATATTTAAGGACTAATTTAACATTTTCTTTAAATATAAGGGGTTGTTTTGCAATGTGTGAAATGCATTGTTCATGAAACGAATCCCAATTTGACGAATGCGATTATATAAAAAATCTTTAGGAACTAACTTTGGTGATCTTCACTTACACTATCCCATTGATTATTAATTTAAAACAAGGAAAGCAACGGCCGGCCGCGTTGCGGCCTGGCGAGGTTTTTTTTCTCGTATTTGTTTTGCTATGGTGTCTAGTAAAGAAATAGGATAAATTATTATACTTTTAAACGTTTTTGTTTTGTCACGTTGTTTAGCAAACAAAGAGTATAAATTAGTAACGATTAAATTAGTATAATGTAACCGATTTGCCATAGTAAAGGATGTTTTGGTTCTGTTTTATTGTGATTGTTGTCAAGGAAGTATTTTTTAAAGCGTTAGTAATTTTTATTGTTACATTCGAATGTTGTTGTTAGTTTTTATAAGTGTTTATAGTTTTTGTGCTTTCAAAAGAATAATGTGGGTAGATTTTGTCATAATATAAATTTGTGTACTGTTTATTTAACACTATATCTGTGTACTTTGGTTTCTGATCTTCACATACGTCTTCCCCTTTTTCTATTCAAAACCCTAATTGTATCACTTTAATCAAAATGGCCACGCCACCTACACCGCATGCCATGGTCCATACGCCTATGTTCCAAGAGCTTAAGAAAGCTGCTGATTCCAATAATCTTGAGGATATCTTTCACTTTCTCTTTAGTCAAGAATACACTGAAAATGAGGGGTTAATCATGTTGCTTGGGAAAATGCGGGACGATCTTGCTGAGAAGATTAGGGGCCTTGAAAAATTGATTGAAGAAGGGGAGGGTTTTTGTCCTTTTCATGAGGAGGGGGATACGGGTTTAGAGTTTATGAAAGAGACATTGGAGAGGGATAAGAAGGTTCTTGCAGCGTTGATTGTGGTGATGGATCTGGCTCGTAAAGGAAGGGAAGAGAAAAAGCTTCATCTGTCCTGGTTTGGGTGAATGTATGACCTGCTTCTGTGGTATATTTTGGTGTTCCTCTGCTTGTCAATGGTCTAGGGTTGTTGTTTATAAAGCTGTTTAGGGTTAGTGATTTGGATGTTTTAGTAATTTCGAATATGTGATATAATGTAAGCCTTTGGCAATTTTGTTGCGGCTATTGTATATGGCTGCCGTTTGTGTACGGATTCACCTTAAAGGTGTTATTTATAAAAAGCTCGGTTATTATAAATATTGTTTTCAATATATTTGTGCTTGCTCTGGTGCAATGGTTGTTGCAATAGTTTTCTTGTTTGTATAATGAAACATAAATTGAGAATAGAAAGTCAGAAAACGGGATGAGATAGTAATTACATTCATACATAGACGCTATTTCTTACCATGTTCAAAAGCTAATTAAGTTTGCAACATAGTTGTGACAAAAGAGAGTGGCCATGCAGCTTAGATAGTCATACATAGATAGTTAAAGTTAACGTCCTATTTATTTGGATATATTACAGAAAAGCTGCTAGGCATGTACCTAGGTAATAGAAAGAGTAGTTTGGCGGTGTTTTTCAGAGCACGTGATTTGTCATGTCTTTTTACGGTCCTTCTTTTTTAGTCTTCTTGGAAACCTTTTCTGTCGCTTCTTCCTTTTCTTGCGAGAAAAGCATTCTTCGTGCTGAAGCTTTTCTGGGACCATACACGGGTTTTGATTGTGTTGCCGGGCTGTTTTGTTCCTCTACTTTTGATGCTTGCAGCAAAGTTGGAGCATGTTCTAGAGGTGTTGATGCTGGTGGAGTGATATCTGCCGAAGAGTTTAGAATTGATTCAGTTTTTGGGGCCGGGGTGGTGATCAAGTCTTCCTGTTTTGAAATGATGATTGGTGAAGAGGTTTGTTCGATAGGATATGCGACGGTTTCAGTGAGATTGCTGGGGCCTGCTGTGAGTAACGGTGTGTCGTCCCAAGCTTTGTCCAGAAAGAACACACGTTTTTCTTTTGTGCTCTCGGGAGCATAGTGTAGCTGGAAGATTTTTCTTTGGCCTTCTAGTGCAAGCAACTCTGTTGGATATTTGTAGCGATCTTTGTCGTGCAGACTTTGTATCACGTCGTTGCAATCCTTAACCATTGAGTTTGCTTCAGTGCTAAAGCATGTTAAGTATACTTTGGCACTGCCATCAGATATTAAGACTCTGAAGCAATAACTGTATAAAAATATAGAGATATCGTTTTTAGTATGTATAACATAGTTGCATTACTCCCAGAGTTTATAAATGTTTTGCTGACCTGCAGTTAGGATTTGTGTCAGAAGTTGATTCCTTGCAATGGGCATGTGGGAATTGGTCTGTTATTTTTTCCTTGCAGGTAAGGCATCTCTTGTAATACCATGGTCTGTAGGTATCTAGTTGTTCAATTGTGGCGTCGACAGTGAACCTTACATTCTGCGTATGCAAAATTGTTGAGATATGAGAAAGTTTTGTTTGATTATGTTTACAGCAATTTTTTTCATACCTCTTGGTTTTCGGGATTTTCTTCCAGCAGCTCATTAAGAGTTACTCTGTTTCTTTTCTTTTCCTGCTCTGTGTCCAGACATCGTTGTCGTTGTACATTGACTATGATTGGCGGGTCTATGAACTGTTCATACCTGCATCACCATGTAACCTGAGTTTAGTAGCATGTTATCTGACTTTAACATGTTTTTTGTTGTATAGGCGTGTCGCTAATTCAGCTTGCTAATGACTTACACATTCCGGATTTCGTCCGTTTCTGGTATATCCGGATTCAAATAGTATTTTGTTGCAGCTGTGTTTGATAGTTGCAGACCTGTTTGATTTTGGACAAAGGTTAGTGTATTATTTTCTTATCATGTATATACGAATAAGTTAAAAGGCATACCGCCATAGTGTTTTACTAAACATGAAGTGACTGCTATAACAGCTGGTTTTTCACTGTTTTCGTATTCTTCCATGTTGAAAGCATGTGCTTTATCGTTCCATAAAGTGAATCGGACACTGTGGCCACTGATATAGAGAACTGGTTGTTAGTCTTTGGTAACATAAAAAATAAAACGTTAATAAAAAAGCATTCTACTTACTCTAGATTTTGGATGCCGATATCTCTCCATTGCAGAATTTCATTTGTAGGTTTGACCGATTCTTGTACTCCGGTTACATATTGAATGCAACCAATATAATCTGTAGATAGGAACAAAAGCGTATAATATTTTATTCCACGATATGTAGTAAAAAAATTTAGCCAGTGTACCTGTCAAAAGGCCTTCTTTTTCGTCGATTTTGGAATATAGATCTTTGTACTGGCTGAATCTGAAATAATGGTTTGGAAACCCTGTGTCTGGTATTGGTTCAATATCTGTAGAGGTCCCAAAAACCAATGAGAGTGGATGCGGTAAGGTTTGCATCCACGCTTTTGCAGGCTGCAACCCATAACCCGTTATCTTGTAGGCTTGATTTATCTGCAGTGCGGCATCAAACCTAGGTTTCTCGCGAACGTTGATGTTTGCTTGGATAACTCCTCCCTGTAAATACAATATTAGTATATAAGCATGTGTTTGATTTTTTCTATGTTTTAAGTGAATATGCGCGTATTTCATTTTTATAGAACAGGGCATTATACCTGCTGGTCAATGAACATGCAACAGAAGAGAGTTGGTTTTCCATGCTTGTTTGTGACTGTCCACTTGCGGTATGCCTTTACACGCAGGACCTTGCCTATGTCCGATGGTTTTATGATCGCAAGATTGACAGTTTCTGATTCAGTCATAATTTCTTTGCCTGTAGACGTCGCTGACGTGACTATGCTAGACTGCTCGTCCATTTTCCTGCATGAAATCGATTGTAGCTAAGGTATGTATTACTTAAAATAAAACATGAATGTGTTTATGCACTGAGATTAGTAGTACATGTAAACTGAGCAAATACCTATAGCAATAAGAGTAATATGATATGTAAACTAAGCAAGCAAGCGAGAATACTAAAGTAAGCAAGTAACAAAAACATGAATGACCTGTGCAGATATCACTAAGTCAAAAAAATCCTTGTAGACTATAATCTTAGTTGTGTTGTCATTTTTTCCTTCCTGTTGGTCAATAAGAATTCTAAGGCCTTCTGGAGATGTTGCTCTGGACAGGGCAACATATAGTTGCCCGTGACCAAAGATAGGTTGCGGTAGATATATTCCAATCTTATTGAGCGATTGCCCTTGGCTTTTATTTATGGTCATTGCATAGCACACCTTAACAGGAAACTGTGTTCTTTTAAAAATAAATGGCAACTTTTCGTCCTTATTGCTCAACAAAATCCTTGGAATGAAAACTTTCTCGGACATCCTAGTGCCTGTGATAATCTTTGCTTGTATAAGCTTGCTGTATATCTTTGTTACAACCATCCTCGTACCGTTACACAGCCCACCGGCTAGGTTTAGGTTCCTTAGCATCATTATTGGTGCTCCTATTTTCAATTTAAGGTTATGTGGAGGCATTCCTGTAAATGAGAGTGTGTTAAGATACTCTGTAGGGTAGAGAGCTCCGCTGCCCCTCCATCATTTATTTTTGGTACGGCTTGATCAAAACTTAAGAAAGAATAGGCTTCACCATGCAACATATCGAGGACGGTTGAGTTAATGACATCTGCAGTCTCATTTTTCGGGCAAACTATGGCTTTTTCCTGTAAGGCTGCTGCAGTTGGTCTTTGTAGCATTTCTTCGTCGTATATAAATCTAATCAGTTCTTGGATACCTGTCTCATTGCTGGTAATGCAATACTTATCTGGTATATGGATCCAAGATGTATTTTCCGGATCATTTTCATCTTCATCTCCAATCATGCCGTCACCAATCTGCAATAGCCATTTAGAAAACGCTGAAACCGCTTCCTGTTCTTCGGCGGACATTCCTGGCCTTTTGAGCCTCATATTTTCTTTAAGACGTACGACTCTGAAATGCGGCCAAAGATATGAGAGTGTTATAGAAGATGCTATGATTTCCTGTTTTGTAGTTTTTTTTAACAGGCAGCGTTTGTCTGAAATCTCCACCTAAGATAATCGTTTTTTTTCCAAAGATATCGTCTGGAGCATTTAATATGTCTCTGAAGGTACGATCAAGTGCTTCGAAGCACCTCCGGTCATTCATCGGAGCCTCATCCCATACAATAAGATCGGTTTGCTTGATTAAGTCAGCCACTTGAGTTTTTTTTTTTAATGTGACAAACCGATTCGTCTGTTAGATCCAGCGGTATTTTAAACCTTGTATGAGTAGTCCGTCCTGATGGAAGCAATAGAGAAGCAATACCAGAAGAGGCAACCGCCAACACAATTTTTCCATTCGACCTTAGAGTAGAAATTATGCTTCTCCAAATGTAAGTTTTGCCTGTCCCTCCGTGACCATAAACAAACAGAAGTTTCTGTTCATGGTTGTTGATTCCATTTATGACTTCGTCGAAGATAAGCCGTTGTTCAGGATTGAGCTTGGCGACCAATTCTGTACTTTCATTTCTCAACATTTCGCGATCGTAGTTTCGTTCTTCCATTATGGCTCTGTTTGTTAAAATTTGAAGCAGCTCAGGCGGAGGCAACTCCATGCCAAAATCTTTGACAGACTTTCCGTAGAAATTTTGAATTCCCTGTAGCTCATACATGAGGCCACCTTCTAAATCGCTCGGATTTATGTTAATGTCAGATATGTTCAGCATGCCTGACAATATTAGAGGAATATCTTCGGACATACTATCAGCATGTGACCTGAGCAAATCAAGGGGTCTTGATACGTCACAAAAGATAAGTATTTGGCAAAAGAGTTTCCGCATTTCATGCGCAGTTGCTGTGAAAGAAGCATCTTGTAGTGCGATGTTCAACTCGTGGTCATTTCCTAGCAAGCCCATTGCCTCACAGGCACTCCTATATGTATCATGAAGCTGTTCATCAACAGTACGTAGATGTCGAAATGACGTGGAACCTTTCTGATGGCAGGTAGCATTCTTTCGTAAAAGACGTCGCCTGAGGCTGGATGCACATACGCTAATCGGCCTATGGCATAGGTGGCCGTTCTCTTCCTCCGTTGCCAATATTTCCCGTCTTTATACCATACGAATTCTTTAGGAAAATTGAGATACGTTAAGTGGCGGCCATCTGTGTTGTAAGTGTTATACTTGAACCATTCAGTTAGTGTCGTTCTTTTGTTGTATTCGCTCTCCACCACTGATTCTAAAGATTTTCCTGCTCTAAAAGCGACACATTGCATGTTTTCAAGGTGCACGGCAAGTATCTGAACAGGTGGATCTCTTGAATGGACATTGAACCCTAAAATCCTCCAACATGCTTCATGTGGCCCAATATATCTAGCATTCTGAAAGTTTTTAATTTCATCGATCTGTATTGTACTTTGATTGTTATCTTGCCCGCTATCTCCAATTCTTCGCGTTACTTGAGTAACTATTCGATCAGTACCTTTAGAAATGTACTTAAACAAATATTTTATCAGCATTGTCCACTCACAATACTCGACGTTGATGTGTGCATAGAACCGCATACATAACAACAGATTGTACGAAACAACGTAACCGTTGTCAAGATCAACGTTTTGCCTTGTTGTCAGTATGCCCGTGTCTTTTCTGCGGTAATGGACAAAACCTTTCTTGTCGATAAATGTGTCAGCACAGAATGGCTTGGGAAATGATTTGCTACATTCATCGCCGCGTTTCATACATGGTGCTGACTTATTCACTAGCCCGCACGGGCCATGTATCATAAACTCCGAAATAACTCGATAGCCTTCAGGATCTTGCGCTGGGTTTGGTAATTCTGCTGATACATATTTGTCTATATCTGCATTGCTTGTGACACGTGAATGCACTTTCACCCACAACAATAAATGACAATGTGGCAGTCCTTGCTTTTGGAATTCCACAGTGTAGAGAACTGCAATATAAATCCCGACAAATCAGTGATCCCAAGTAGCTATATTTATAGGAAAAAAGGCCATTTGCATATGTGTAACAGAAAAATACCTGCTTGGACATCACCAAAGGGTTTTGCATTCCTTAGAAATGCCACCAAATCATGTATCTTTTGCTCAAAAACACGATCAACAATATCAGGCCTGTCTGCGACTGTCACATGCGGGAATTGCTGCATATATTCTTCTATTTCCGGCCATTTGACATTGCACGTAAATGTAATAAAGAAAGATGGGTTGCCATGAGCACGACATATAGCCAAACCATCAAGGTAATGGCTATACATGTAGCGTGGGCCGCCGGTGAAAGATGCAGGAAGTATTATCCGTTTCCCTACATCAGAGCCTTGTCGGTCGCCTCTCGAGATAGCATCGCACAAACCTGCCATGTAATCATTTCTGATGTCGTTTTGCTTCTCTCTAATGTAGTCCAGCCGTGACTGCTCGATGCTGCAATATGCGGTCACAACATACTGTTGAAATAAACGTCCGCTTCTCGTGGCTAAATTATATTGGCCCACGCGGTCATGAAGGTGGTACGCATAGTACATCTTCATCGACATCTTCTTTGGACCGTCATCTGATGCATTTGTTGCCTTAGATAATGTAAGTCCTAGATGGTATCCGGGTTCGCCGTAGATGAAAATAAGCGGAAAATGCAGTGACATGTACGAAGCATTCAATTTGTTGATGCGTTCTGCGTTACCACTGTGTTTCTCAATAACAACATCAAAGTTAGTTTCTACATCCGGACCACCTTCAAACACTATTGCACCAATCGCATCTCCTGATGGTAATTCATGTTGCTTTGAACCAACAACACCAAAGAGCTTTACCTTAAAGCTTGGAATGTCAGTGTCTTCCATCTTGTTTTTGGCTGTTCTAAAAATCTGTACCAGTTCATTGTGCTCGTCCAAGAATTCTATCAAACCCTCAACAATATCTCGGCGCAGCCCTTCACCGTTCTTCAACATGTTTTCTAAACGATTATCGACCTCATTGTCGATGTCATAGATATAAAGCTGTAAAAACTTAGGCCGTTTTCCTTGTTCTGGACACATCCCCCTATTTGATGATAAATTTGGCCAGAGATCTTGAAAACATAAGGACCGCGTCCTCTGTTAACTGATTGATCGATCTGAGCACCTAAAGACGTCATTGCAAACATCTAATTGTATGCTCTTATGTTTTCAATGAAATGGCTGTCAGCGAACAATCGTTTGATATACTCTGGGTAGTCTCCGCGCATAGGCAGCCGCACCTCACCTTTGTTACAACACCAGTGATAATCTGGCCGTACTTTTGAACTTGCGTTGGTCTTCTCATTATACCAGAAAAGAGCCTTGCAGTGGCGACAAACACAGCTGCATGAGCCCATAGAAACGTATGTTTGTGGAGGGCCTGCACACGGGAAACGCAAATTTTTTAAAAAAAAAAAAAAAAAGAACAGGAATTTCTAAATGCAACGGAAAACAGTAAAGATCTTACAGACCTTGCCTGACCCGCGACCTTCTATTTGTTTGCAAGTTTGCGCTGGAACCGGCATTTAACGACTGTCGCACTGAAAGTTTAGCATAAGGAACTTTAGATTGAGTACATGAAACACAAATAGTTTAGAAAAAATTAATATAAACCTTCTTGTGGTCGCCGTGGTCTAGTAGATGCATTGCGTGTAGGACGCTGATTTGGCGCCGAAGAAACTGAATGAAATGCAAGAAAAATAAAAAAAAAAAAGCGTTAACAACGAAGTAAGAATAATGTGGCCATTCGTTAACAGAAAAGTGGTCATGAACACATGAAATGTTGAAAACCCAAAAATGATAACCTTGTGGATGCTGCATTTGGTGTCTGTGTTTAGTAGGTGGACGGTGAATGGCTGCAGCCGAAGAGCACCCGTCATCTGTAACATGTTTATGCATAGAAACAAAATATCCAGGTCATATAAGTTTCCATCAAATAGTCCTAGATAGTTTTAATGTACAAACAATAGGCAGGAAGAAGTAAGGACCTTTTGTACAAAGTGCCGAAACAGGCAAGAGCCGTGGATAACTGGTATCGCGGCCTGCAGTAAGTGATGGAAGTATTTTTAATACAACAATAGGTAAGAATAACTACACAAAAGCATAAAAAACAATAGAGACAAAGTAACCTTGCGCAAGAGGGAACTGGTGTTCGGATTGAATACTCGTTGCTGATGTTAGATCTGTGGACAATAGAGGTATAGTGAGATATATATACATAAATGTGAAGTGCATTTTCTATATGTGTAGACGGCGAGAACTGACCATAAGGACAGACATAGCACTCATTCAAATCATATATTTCATTGGCCTCTATCTCACACAACGACTCATCAGCTAGCAAATAAAAGATGTACAGAGTCATTTCAACATTTTTTTATGGCGTAAAATAGTAAAAGAAATTGTAAATTTCTAAGCAGCATACAACATACATAATAAATCTGCCACTGGATCGTTGCTTATGGAACATGAGTGTGCAGGGCCTGTTTTTTCTTGTGGAATGTTGCTGGTGTCGGCCGTGTTTTCAAACAACTTGCGCTTCCCTTTGGCAATTACTGTTCACGCAAAACCATGGCGCGATCCTACGTTTTCAGAAGGGATGGTAGGTGTATGTTGTAGCTCATGGTGTCTGCTAACACCTGTACAAACAACATTTTGAAAAATTGTTGGTAACGAACGATTTATATACAACTGTGAACATGAAATCGACAAACCAAACATCGACCATTTTACATACATTTTATTTTTTGGGCTGGCTCTTCATTGTAAGAACTGGTAGTGATTTTGCGCTTTCCTTTATCTAACGGGACGGGAGTGACTGGCTCGCATAAAGTAAGACTATCCGTGGCCATTGTGCGAGTATACTGCAAGCGCGCCTGCTCGTCATGAGCTGAAAAACGACATTTATAAACAATGAATATAAAAGCAATGGTAAACATCAAAGGACTGAAAATAAGGAAGAATACTAACCTTTTTTTTTGGTGGTGAATCAGGTATGGAGGTAGCATCGGTGAGGTGGCTGTATTGAGAAACAGTTGTCACGGGTAATTGATAAGTATCCAACTGTTTTCGTTTGCGTGGGTTGGATAGTTGCATAGGATCATCGGAAGGCTGCAAAGTTTGAGGCGACAGACTATGGCGGGCAACCTCATCAGATTTTGTACCCGCAAGGTACTCAACAACACAGGGTTCGCGAAAAAAAATAGGTAAGCATGTAGCAGGGTGACCTATATCATTTACCACTGTCCCGGACACCATAACCACCTCCTGAGGGTGCAACCCCGCTGAAGGTTCAGTTTCATGTGTACATTCTAAAGGCCTAAGAGAGGCAACCCTAGGCTTAGCCTTCCCTTTTGTACGCATATCCAGAATACTATAGCAAACAACATGCAATGCAAAAGATAGCAGGTAATATGGGCCAAAAAAGTAAAAAAATTGGAGTCGATAGTGGGCGTAAGCAATTAAAGATGGAGTAGAGACATGGTAGGCAAATAAGTTGCATGTAACTGCTTAAAAGAAGCACAGATCTAAAGTCTTTGCATGCTACACAGGCACCTCAAACCTTCCTGTAGATTCAAGCACTTGAACCATGGAAAGGAAGCACAACAAAGCAATAAGCACCTCAGAAGTAAGAAAGACAAACATACTCAATTGAATATACCTTTCCCTAAGCTACCTTCCTGGCACGTGGTTGCGCATCAAACAAATGACGAAGTTCAAAACTCATGCAAAACCAAAGAACAGCCGAGCTGCATAGCAAATGAAGAAATACCTTTTGCAAAGCTGCTCGCTCCTGCTCTCTTGCAGCAACCTGTGTATGCTTAGTTTTTTCTGCACCTTTCTCTGGCTTGGTATGATTTTTTTGACAATGTACAATGTATCATAGATGGAAGGTTCTAATAGCATGGGTATGTGGGTGCACGTGCACAATGTACCTTAAACAAAACCCCAGCCGCATGATCAAGTAGTTTGGTGGAAAAAGCAAGATCTAGCCATTAGATGCTCAACACCTCATATTGTAGGCTTGTGCATAATATTGCCCATGTGCATAATATTTGCCAACACCTCATATCTGTGTATAACATTGCCCATGTGCATGAAACCCTGGACCACATAACAGGCCACTGGGCCATCAGAAAACGGGCTGCAGTAGGCAAGGCAAAGCCCAACATTTTGGCGGGAAACTGTCTATGCAAAACAACGTCGTATGGTTTGTGTTTTAATATATACGATACTGGCGCTGGTCGCCGCGTTGCGGGCGAGCGCGTTTATAGGCAAAGTATTTTATTGGCTAAAAAATAGGATTTTTAAGTTCGTTGACGTTTTGATAATATTTTTTATAATATAAATGTTTTTATTGGAAAATGTAAGAGTAATTTTTAAAAAAATTTGCGTTTGTTATAATTTTATTATTAATTTTTTTTCTATGTATCGAAGATTTTTTTTTTTTTTTTTTTTTTTTTTTTTTTTTTTTTTTTTTTTTTAACTACGACGGTTTAGTTTTAATCAAATATTTAGGCACGTTAATTTTTTTTATCCGTTTTAGTTTCAATCAAATATTTTTTTATTTTATTTTATTTTATTTTTGGTTTAATACATTGTTTACATTTGATGTCATGTTGTTTTTATCGGCTAACGTAGTTTTGTTTTAGTGTGTTGTTTTTTTTTATTGGTTGCATTAAAAAAATTATGGTATTTTTTTATTTTAAGTGAAGTAGAAAGTGCTAAAAGGTTCGTAATACACAGTATAAAATACTACATAAACAAATAATAACTTGCAACTTACCCTTTACACCTGGATGTTTGAGTTTCCTTTGAACACAAATTTCAGAACACAAACTGAATACAGTGTGCAAAAGCTTGCTTCACGATTTACACATTAATCTATTAAGACACAACACACAAACCTTAAACCTCACACTGACCTCTAGTACAATAAAACACAACAGGCACATCTGTTTCAAAGTAACATAAAGGTAGTTAGATTCAAAGAGGGGGACTCAGGCTGACATTAGTTTTCCTTTCAATATGGCAGTGATCCTTTCAAGATGGCAGTGATCCTGATTCAACAGAACTTTCCATTTTTTAGGGTCTATTTGTGCCTGGACAAAAGTTAACCACAAACTTCATTAGTCAAGCCATAATAAAGAGTATGTAGCAGGTTTATGTTAGTGGCAAGATAAGCATGCTTAACTCTAAGGAGCAATTCCAAACAACCCTTTAAGTAGTTTAATAAGATATCCCAAACAACCTTAAGAAATGATGTATAAAATAGATTATCTTTATGATAAATTAGAATAAAAGTCTATGTTTAACCTCAGCCTCTAATATCCGTTTTAACCTGAATACCCAAGCAACCTATATAAATTCTTAATTCTAAGGAGCAATTCCAAACAGCGGTATTATGTCTCCATAGACTTACAAACCAATGCACAATAAACATCGTTTCTAGCTAGGCATGAGGTCTGACTCGCTTAAACGCAAAGAACAGTTATCAAAGGCAATTTATGAGGCAAGCTAGGTAGCGTAAACTAAATAGGTAAATCTGGTAAAAAAAACTATATAACTATATATAACGGAAAATAGATTGTTGAAAATGCAAATACACTAACTTTTCAGTTTTATCAGTGGTTACATATTTATATTGGTGAAAAAGTTGTAAGCTTTGAATTTTTTTTATCAAATGCTACTGTTTTTCTAAGCTGGAATTCTGATTACCTCAAGATGACAACCTTAGCACCATGTCGTAAGTTATTGTAGGCCTTTGTGTCTTGTTCCATGGTTGAAGACTCATGGGAAATGCGAAAGAATTTTCTTGTCTAAAACATGCCCAGGAGATGGTGTTAAGTGGGTTTAAAGGTGGCAGGTCTGCAATACATATGAAACAGGAAGAATCAATATAAGCGGACATATATTTAAAACTAAAGCGTATAACATACCATAGACTTTTGTAAAATCAAACAGAAATTAATAATCAAAAACCATAATGGAGGATTAGTATTATTATCACGATAGGTGTACCAGTTATAGCTCGCTCTGCTAGATATAAGAAAGCGTAATTCTAAGGAGCAATTCCAAACAGCGATAAAATTTCTTAGATACATAGAAGTGAATCTGCTGAAGTAATGTTAGGAATTCTGCTAAGAGAGAATCCTGCTGATGGAATCTGCTGAAGAAGTGAATCTGCTGAAGTAGAGATACAATTCCTCCTAAAACACGACATGCCTCATTTACTACCGCAAATACTCCCATCTCTATTATTTCTTGGTCAGGCATGGATATTTCAGGCAAGCACATTACTTTTAGAGTCTAATCAATCAGGTGTCCTATTAATCACATTTGCTCTGATTTTTAAGGCACGCGTTTGTTGCATTTTCTATATGAGTGAACATCTACTTAAGTTTTAAAGAATAGAAGAATACCTTGTTATTAAACATTTCCTAATACAATCCATCAACTCGTTATCCTTCCCGACAAACGAACCCTTATGAGCTTTCTGAAAACTAATTTACTTGACAAATGTTGAAAACAGCAACGATAAGTACTAATTCGATCATGCTCAGATTATATTCAGTAAGCAAGGCATATAACTGTCATTTAAAATAGATTAAATACTATTCGGCACTAACCTTTGAAGTTTAACTACTAACTCGATCATGCTTTGGTTATATTCTGGCATTTGTCATGTTAGAAGCTTAAGTGTCAATTTAAACCGAATAAAAACTATTTCCCAGTTAATATGCACAGTTTAGTACCTAAGCACTAATGTAATAAACTGATCATGATCTGTTTATATTCCGGAAGTAAGACTTATAAGTGTCAATTTAAACAGTCAGTTTTACCATTTATCAACGTTTTTTGAATATAAATTAAGCAACACTGAGTACTACTTCGATCATGCTCTAATTTCAATTATACTTGTTCCTGGTTCAGGAAAAAAATTAAGATACAAATTGATAAAAAAAAGCTGAGTCGGGTTTGTCACATTAAAGTTACCTTATTATACGCATAGATACTCAGAAATGGTTGACATAATATGAACAAGCGCTTGTACGTTCTCGATCTTAGCTGTTCAGTTGAGATCTTCAAGGATTGTGGAGAAATGCTCTCTTTAACACGCGTAATCTTGGCAGATTCAGACTGTAAAATGACCTAATAGCGTAATTTTTTGTTTCTATAGGCAGTAGATTAAAGCAAGAAAATAAAACTATAATAACAGGCGTTAGCAGCTTTGCAAATGTTTCTTACCTCGAAAATATACTTGATTCTGAAATGATCTTGGCTATAGATAGACTGATCCAATTGCATCATTTCTTGGTTTAACACAGCCATTGCATCCTCCTTGGTCTGAGTTGCACCATCTGATATGGTTTTTTTTAGCTTTTTTAACTTCCCCTCTACCTTTTCTTTCACTTGATTTCGTACCTTTTGTCCAACCTCTTTCTACTATTAATCACATTGGTATGCTGCCGATTACGTTTGGTTCTTTTTATCAATGGCATCCTTGTTGTCTTTGTCCTCCTTTGCTTAGTTCTGTACTGATGTTCAGTTCTGCCAGTCTTTGAGTGGCCTTTTGACCATTCTTCGTACCAAAAGGCTGCCCCACAATGGCGACAACGCTGATCACAATATCCTATATCATCATATGCTGGCCATGAGTCTGCAACCAATTACATTAAGAGTTTAGTAACAACTTATGTGATGGATATTTCGTTATTAAGGAAAAACTAAAGCTATTCAAAGAAGGCAAGGATGTGTACTTTGGATTCCTACAGAGCTGGGACCCTCTCCCGCTGGAATGGTTGTTGGTTGATGATGATGACGCGATGTGTCTTTGACAACATGCCTACGCGTGTTACGTGTCGCACCATGACTGCATCAGCCATCCAATTAATTTAGACAGTATGCATGATTAAGCGACCATACACAGTACGTAAGCTAGCCAAAAAGGATAGTAAAACATATCGTCATGGTCATTTTCTGGAATGCACGATTAGTGGCTTAGCAACACATTATTCAGTACCAAGTAAAGCTTTACCTTCGACTAATTCAGCCTCTGTTTTCAGGCCACTCTCAAATCATAGAATAATACTTATATGGGATTAAGCAACGCCAGTTTTTTTTGTCGTTGTATATGGGTTTTGACACTTTTAGCTAATATAAACAAAAAATTTCAATCCTCTTAATTTGTGACTTAACGCAATGTTTGACAACTCTTAGAAAAGCCACCATTGCCATGTGAAAACTACTAATAAATGAATAAACATATTTTACCAGCCTTCAATATATTGATCACTACACTGACATATGTTTTTACCTTGAATCATTCTAAACAACCTTCTAACAATCACAAAGGACTAATATTTCCGTCTGCTAAGACCAAGTTCCTAATGGGTGCATATGCTTACATAAAAATGGTTTAACAGCAATACCCGAGCGTTTACTTAACTTTCTTGATCAAGATGAAGATCATACTCAGCAGCTTTTCAATTGCATCGTTAGTCACATTCTCAGTTATACAGACCTGAAACACAAACAAAAAAGCATGGTTGCTGAATTTGTGGAATAAATTCAAACGAAAGAAAAGAGCTTTTAACTTAATGCTAATGCATCCACTGATAAAGCAATGATATCAAATCGGCAGGAGCCCAGCTCTTCAGGCTGTAAAGAAATTAGATATAGATGACGAAAACTCATTTTTTGGGCTACTATGCCCACGGCATACTTAATAAGCATCCACTCGTTAAAAAAAGTATAAAGAACAATTACCTCTGTATCATGATAATTGATTTCAGCCGCCAATAGTTACATGGATTTCATAAGGACCAAAGAAAATCAAAATCCAGTTTCACCTACCAGCAAGCAGAATGGGTCAGAGAATCTTTGAAACTGAATAAAGAAACAGAAGCTGCAATTGTAGACATAGAAAATTTTAAAGTTAAATAATCAATCTCAAACACCCTTCTAGTGTCTTCAAGCGGGGGAGCTTATTCTTTCCAACCCAACTTACATGTCTGCTCAACGAAAGTGACCTTCTGAAACAATTTAGACTTTCAAGGAAGGTAACTTTTCACGTCGAATTTCAGAATAATTTTGTTGATGATATAGACAGAAGTAGATAGCTTTTATAATGTATCTTAATATGCTAAATGAGGCCATTAGTGACCCGTTATTTTGTAACCTCTATGCGCAGGGTTAGAGGGACATTGATATAGCAGCGTCAAAAAGTAACGTATTCAAATGACATAGACTTCCAACAATCTTTAGTCTTAAGAATCTCCTTAGGAATATCTCTCCATAGACTTACAAAACCAATGCACAATAAACAGTGGTTCTAGCTAGGCACGAAGTCTGACTCTCTTAAACGCAAAGAGCAATTATCAAAAACAATTTATAAGGCAAGCTACTTAGCTCACTGACCTTGGTCAATCAGTTTTGATGGACCTACATTAAGTGCAATACGTGAACTTGAGACAAAGTAAAGTCTTATATGCAAAAATAATAAAATATACAGTAATTATAGTTTAAGCTAATTCAAAATCGACCACATTTTTAGAGACCCAACATGAGTTACAGTTGAGCGTCCTTACTCAGGTTTATTCTATTCTGATTCAGTTTTCATAGGCAATCCCAATCACCCTTAAATACAAAACCTTAAAATCTCATTAGCCAAAACCTAAACCAATCACATTATTACAAATGCAAAAGTATCTGCCATTGCGCCGTTGCATATATTTCTTAACACACATTGGTAACTGTATGTTTCGCACATATCAACCACCATATATTCGAAATGCATCAGGATAGAGGCAACGGTGAAAAGGACCTTTTCATAAACTTTAAACATTCTGAAATATTCTATAAAAAAAATTAAAAAAACAAATAAATTCTGAAATAAATATTTAAGATATATACCTGCATAAATTTCTATGTCGTTCTCTCCACATGTATAACAAAACCGCTGACCACACCTGCAATCATGTATAATCCACTTAAAATCATTGTCTTAATAAACAACTGAAATAATAAACAGAAGGAATTACTACATACCCATTACTTAACAAACTTTTAGCACTGCAAATCATCCGAACCCTAACCAGATTCCCCTTTCTTCACTTCATGCCTTTTCGCACCATGTGGGTTCGGCCCATTTCCACCAATGGCTGTCCCAGGTAATTCCAAGAACGGCATCCAGACAAACGACCATTTTTTATTCAAATCATCTGCTAAACATTAAAAAAAAAATTAGCACCATTCCACTTTTGTTTTCAATACCAAAAACAGGTTATTTCACCATGATATAAGCAGATAAGAAAACCAAGCATAATCGAATTCTCGCAACCATACCCACGAAGGCAAGGATAGATTTATCCTATTAGCAAAACCCCCAATCTCGCAAAACCCTAAATTAGCAAAACCCCCAATCTTACATTAATCCGCAAAAATCAAATAAGCTCATAAATTTATATATATACCCGAAATTAGCAAAACCCCCAATTATAACCAAACCCTAATTTCCAATTAGATTTTATATAAATAATTGTATACCTTTCTTTTTTGTTTGGCCTAAATCCTCCATACCCCGCCACTTGTACACCATCGTCACACACCCACACCTCATTGAACGTCATCATCACACACCCACACCTGCGTGAACGATGTGGAGCAAGTTTGGTGGATGAATGAAGTTTGGGGAGTATTATTATAGCACAACGGGCTGGATTATGCAAAAAGAGGCTGGAAAAGCAGGCCAAAACTGGCCCAGAAGGTGGGCCGTAATTTTGGCGGGAAAGATGCACTGTAGATGAGCAGTGCTAAACGACTGCGTTTTCATCCGGTTTTATATAAACCAGTAATTGTTAATATTACATCTTCTCCTTTACTCGAAAAAAAATATTACATCTTCTTTTAAAAATTGGAAAGAATTAATTAGAAGTTTTAAATCTACATAATAGACATAGACATAGGTAAGATTAGATTACTTGACTTACGTTTCATACAGTAACAAGAAAACGCAATGTTTTAATTCACTTTTTCCAAAGTCCTAAGCTTAGCAAGTACTCCATATTGATGTATCGACTACTTAAAATCATATACCAGTTTCGATATTCGTCTGTTTAGTTTAAAAATAGCTACCAAAATTAAGTTGATAAGCACATCTAAACAATGCAATATTATGAAAGGTTGGAGCTCACTTCACTCCATAGCCTTACAATTGATTATCTTAATACTCCATATTTGGACTTCTGACTCATTCAAGTGGATTTTTCTTCATGAGCATATTCAAATTGAAAGCGATGCAAAGAATCTTTTTGTAAAGACTTTTTTCCACACCAAATATATATCAAGCTAACAACGTCACTGTCTGTTAGAATTATTGGATCACAGTAATCTGAGAGTCGTGTGAACACTATCAGATCAAAGTATTTCGATGGTTCTATCGAAATCTTTAATCGGATAAAACTCAGATTTGAACAGAGAATATGTTTTGATGTTATGAAAACCGAACCAGAAAATGATCAAACCTGTGACCAATAAAACCAAAACGGTTGTTTACCGAAATGGTTAATTTTACGGGTAAAATTAATGTCCAAAAATACCGGGAATTTTATTTTTAAGTGCGTTTTTAACTGCTAGGGGCTGCCGCCCCTTGGACCCTGCTACCAGGGGCTGCCGCCCCTGAACCCCGCTACCGGGGGCGCTGCCCCCGGACCCCCGTGATACGGGCCGATAATCACAATAATGTCATACAAGTGTGTTAAAAGTTACGTATAAATATTAATATGTAAATGACTAGTATCGAACCCGAGACCTCGGGATTGCACACATTACAAACGAGAATAAAGTAAAATAAATATATATATGTTATTTGTATCGTATATATATATTTATAAACACTTGAGGGACTAAATAATCGTTAATTATTAAACGTAAGTATTAACTATTATTAGGAATGAAAGAACGAGGACTAGAATGTAATTTGGAAGACAAGAAGGTTCTGGAATCCTCTTGGAAGGGGGTGGCCGGTCGACCTAGGCCCAAAAGGGTCGACCCAGGCTTTGCTTGTCCTCCAAGATTTACAACTAGTTTATAAACAAGACCAAGGGTTAGACATTCACATCTTTTGTGCACACACACAAAACCCTAAAACCTTTTCTCCTCTCTTTCTTTTCTTGGCCGATCGGCTCTCAACCCATAAGGGTGTTTGGGTCAATTTTTTCAAAAGCAAAACAAGTGTTTTCGTTTACTTGCATAAACCTTTATTCGTTGGTAGTTTGTGTGTACAAAAACGAGGTAATTACTCACTATAGTAATTATCAAGAGATCGATAAACAAAACGGTAAGGGGTTTATCATTGATCTATTTTACACAAGATTCAAGGTTTATTGAAGTGCATCGGGTATGTTCTTATTTATGTTTTAGTTATCTTTATACGTGTTATAATTGATCCTAGCTTCCGCATAATGTGTTATATTGATTGTCAAACTCTAACAGTGGCATCACGAGCCATGTATAACATGTAATTGATTACTAAAACGTAATAAAAATCGGATCTTTAATTGTTTTAGATACATGTTTTTTTCTAGGGTTTTCTTTAAAAATTTTTTTTATAAAATTTAAACCCTAACCCTAATTTTTTTTGGGGGGGGGGGGGGCGATTTCCACTTAAAACCCTAATTAGGGTTTGTGGTTTTCTTGATTAAATTGTAATCACATAGAAACCCTAGGTCTTTAACCGGTTATGTGAACATACTTGTGACCTATGTGCTAATTGTTAGGTTTATTCCATGACGAAACGTGCATGTTAGTCATGGATCTTGTTTGTTTTTATTTGTTACATGTTTTAAATAGATCTAAAATTGGGGAAGACTCCAATACATATATATTAAAATCAATTTATATGCTATGTGGTGTGTACATCATCTTTGGCCTACGCAATTGATTCGTCAATGTATGTGACTCTCCTCCATTAAGAGGAGAAGGCCTTGGTTGATTACATGCGTAATTATACCTAGAATTGATTTTATTAGGATCTTTTTAACAAGGTTTGCATGTGGCTAATTATTTCACGTTATTATTAGTTGTTTATTTTTCTTTTAATTACTTGTTTTTATTGTTTTCTTAATTGTTTGACTTGTTGTAAGCAATAAAAAGGGTGATTTTCATAAAAGAAAATAATATGGACTAATAATGGTGAGACCCTAAAGTAATAAAGATTGAATCTTTATTACATAATTTTGAGATTGAATCCATAAATTTTTGCTTGATTGATGTTTTGTACGAATATGCTTTTAAAATTAAGTCCTTTAAGACGATATTCATAACCGTGATTTGAAGGCTTAGAAAAGAGCCTTAGAGTTTGCCTTGGTTATCACAATCTTGAATATGTCTTAAACGAATTACTTTTAAAATCATAATTGTAGAAAGTCATCTTAGGGTTTATTAAACCTCAAGTAAAACTTTGTGTATTAATTTCACGAATTGGTAATAAAAAGGTTTTGAAAACTTATGCTATAAAGATGAGTGCATGCATCTTTATACATATTTTGATTTACATATCAAAATTGAATACCCTTATAATTTAAGTTACATGCCATCTATCTATAAGGAACACTTGGAATTTTAATTTAGTAAACATGAGACCTAGGCTAAATTACTATAACAAGGTGAAATTCTTTTTAACGCGTGAGACCATAATTGTAATTTTACAGTTTCTAAGGTAGACGACTTAATTAAGTTGTGCGTGAGACCTAGAACTTAAGGCATGAGATGGGATGAAACATGCTTACAAGGCAAATTGATGAATCAATTTGATGTAATTCCCATAATGATCTAGGAATTGGAAATCTTGTTTGCCAATTATTGTTCGACAGATTACTATCTTTTGTACTTTCACCACTAGCAGATCAACTGATGTGGTGGAACTATGTAAAGTTAGATCCTAGGTTTTCAAGAAAATTTTGGTGGTTATATGAATATAGCCTATGGGTGTTTTATTTTCTTGAAGATATTTATTATCGAAAATACTAATGTTTGAACTTTTATCTGTAGATATGGCTCAACCCGATAACCCATCTGTGATTTCTGCTTTCAAGAGTCATCTTGAGAGAGAAAAATTGACTGGAAAGAATTTCAATGATTGGCACCGCTCGCTTAGAATTGTCTTGAGGTCGACAGGGAAGCTAGATTGTTTGACCGAAGAATGCCCAGCTGAGCCTGCTGCTACTGAACCAGAAGCAGTTAAGGCGGCATGGAGGGTGGAACATGCTAAGTTTAATGAGGTTGCTTGTTTAATGCTCACTAGCATGAGTGCTCAGTTACAAAGGAAGTTTGAGTACTTTTTCCCTAAAGATATGCTTGAGGTACTTAGGCAATCTTATGAGAAACCACCTGCAGTTGAATTGTATGATGAACTTGACAAGCTACATAACTGCAAGCATGGTGATGGTAAACCAGTTAAAGATTATGTGACTGAGATGAAGGAATCTTTTGATCAGCTTCACAGAATTGGATTTGGTTACCCTGAGATTGTGCAAGTGCACTTGATCAACAGGGCCCTTAACAAGGACTTTGCTGGTTTTGTGCAGAATTTCAACATGCACTGCTCGGGGAAGACAGTCTCATAATTACTCGCATTGCTTGTTGATTATGAGAAAAGTCTACCAGCCAAGGTCAAGGCTCCTACCCCGCAAGTGTTGGCGATTCATGGGGGGAAAATCCAGAAGAAATTGCATGTGAACAAAGGCAAAGGGAAAGGTAACAAAGGCAAGCAGGTCATGGCCTATCAACCTGAACCCAAGATGAAGCAACATCAGCCTAAGCAGAAAAAGGTGAATCCACCAAACAAGAAGGATCAGGCATGTCACCATTGTCATGAAAAGGGCCATTGGAAGCGCAATTGTCCTCTTGATACGTGGGAATCGCAACAGGCTTTACCTCTCGAGGGATCTCGAGAAGCTTACAACCCCCACCAGGCAGTGTACCTGATCGTTGTACTATAGTATAGTGACAAATACCGGGGGATTGATCGTTCAGCTTAGGAATAGTGTCGCTAGGATTAGAAAACCTAATTACTAGTTCTAGAGGTGAGGGATGATTATTTTTGTATTTTTATATTTTTATGAAAGCAAGTAAAATCTCGGGTTTTGAAAGAGTGGGCGGAATTAGTTGTTATTCAACTAACCCAAAACTAATATATATTCAAAATAAAATACTGAAAATGAAATTAAACTAATTATTACAAAGGTTGTGAGCAGTAATTGGAGAAATTGTGTTTACTTAGACTTCACTACTCCCTAGATATCTTTTACACGTTAATTACTTGTTATAATTGTATGGATGACGGATTGTATTCCTTAATACCATTCATGGGGTGGCATACATAACTCCCCAATTCTATGAGCTCTTATCTCCTCCTACACCATGACCCAGCACAACTATAGGGATTGTAAACAGTGGCTCATGCATTAAATACAACCAATAAAGACCTAGTACGCCTCGGTTCATGTTTCTTAAGACGTTCAAGCATGTTACCATTTGGAGATCTGCCAGTTTTCTTAAGCCTAACATATAAAATCATTCATCCAAGACAAGAATAAACAAGTAATCAACATCTAGGTTTCATTAGATCTAAGCAAACACAAAAGAGATCTAGCCTAGCATAATGGAATTGAGACAAGAACAAGATATAGACAACCAACACATAGACATATTGATTGAATTAGAAGAACACTTATCTCAATTACAATGCAAGGTATCAAGGGTTTGGAACCCTTGAAAAACCTGTAAAAGTTGCACCAAATTCGTCTCTAGGGTTTCACCAAAACTTCTCTTTTTTTTTAATGAAAAAACTAGAAAACTATATATAGGAAAACTGGGGTGACGGCGTCAAGAGCAATGGTGTGACGCCGTCATCTCGCCGCCAAATACTTCCTCGGACGGCCTTGATCTACTTATGACAGCCTATGTGACGCCGTCACCAACCACGGTGTAACAATTCGCATTTTCAGATTAATTACTATTCCCGGCAGGTCACCCAAGCCTGTACTACTCTCGCATGAGCACGCTTAACCATATGGGCGATTAACCGTTAGACCACAAAACGCGTTTCTAAGACAATTTGAGTTTTCAACTTATTAGAAAAAGTCAACATATTTTTCCCTCCTCCTTTGACCAAAAATCATTCTTTGATTTTATAAGTCATTCCTTGATTTTTAGGCTTGCGGTTTTAGGTCTAAAAGACATTTAACACCAACCGACACTAGACTGAGCCCAGCCTAGACATTATAAGCCATTTTTAGACCAAAGTTACTATATAATGATTATATTTAGATGAGACCAAGAGGTCTAATGACCTAAAGCCAAGACCACAACCATGGCTAAAGCCAAGGTTGAGTCTTAAGACCATGGTAACAATGACCAAGGTCACGGCAAAGCCACGGCTAAAGACCATATAACTTTTAAAGATCAAAGCTTATATATATATATATATATGTTATCAAATACTACAATAGTAGGGAGCCTCATGTGAGGAGTTCATTGAGTAAGCCGTCGAGACGAGTTGTGGATTTACGAGTTAAAGTGTCCTGGCTCCTCGAACGTTTACTCCATGACTTCTGAATTATGTCGGCCCGAACGGTAGTAAGAGATTTACAACCTATACATGTTTCATAGACCACTTATATTCAAAGACTTACACATTATACTAAAGTACTACATCATGAACATTATGCAAGACATATATAGGCAATTCTTCGTATTCTTAGACGTTACTCCAAACCTAAGTCGCAACGTTCTATTATAGGCTGCTCTTAGAGACTTTCGCGATTCGACTATCACTATCATTTCTCATTACATAAGCTTAAGGTGAGTCATAGCCCCTACTCTTTTCGTACTTGTTTTAACTCTTGGGGGGGATACATGCTCAACTACTTGCTTACTTGTACAAATACTTGATCGCATTATACTTGATTGTCTTATACTTGATCGCATTATACTTGATTTCATACATACATGATTATGTTATACTTAACTGCGTTATAATTGATTGTGTGACTGCCAGTGGCTCCAGATTAAGTTGCTGGATGACCATTGAGACTTCCGGTGGCTCCAAATTAAGACCTTGGATGACCATTGAGGCTATTGATACATCCTAACATTTGCGAATGTTGGATACATCATAAACGTGAGGTCTTCGGAGATGAAGTGTAGACTCACGACTAATTGCTTAATTGTTTTGATGAACTTATACATGTCTTTATTATACTATATTTGTAGCAGTGGGTTGTGAACACACAGGTTACAAGTCTCTTATGGCGGGACTTGTAACTGAGTGGATTCTCAATGCCTTTGCTGTGTGAACATTCTTTTAAGACTTTTTCAACTGTTTTAAGACAAACTCTATGAACTCACCAACCATTGTGTTGACACTTTAGCATGTTATCTCAGGTCTATAAGGCGATAGCTAGTGCGTGGAACTTAGAGTCAAGCTGCATATTCTGAAGACTTACGCTTTTATCATTTACCATTCAAAACTTTGTATACATTTATGTATCATACTTTGGAATCTCATGTTTGTAACTTTGAATTCATTAATCGAATGGTAACTTTTCAAAACGTCTCATTTAGAGTTCGTTTTCTATAACTTGTACTTTGTATTATGAAGTAGCACCCCTGTGACACAGTCTTCCGCTGCGGTATTTTGGGGGTGTTACAGATTGGTACCAGAGCCTTGGTTATAGAGAACTAGGTTGCATTTAGTGCCTAGACTATAACTGCTATATACGTTGGGACCTTCCTCTTTATTTGCCTTAGACACACTACATACACATACGCTTTTTGGTAGTTGTTGGTTTAGTTCCATGCTGTTAGATGATGTGACTTTAGTATTATAAGGAGCCCCAGAGATTCGTCGAGTCATTAAAAACATGGAGCTCAGTAATAACTAATTAGTTAACTTGATCTTGTGACAGTTCTTGTTTGATTAGACACAAGATTTGAGTTAAATAATATTATTGCTTAGCTTTAGGGATTTGATGACTTGATTATCTTACTATCGGCCTCAGAAGGCGGATTTTGTGTCGGAATTTCTTAAGTAGGATGTTTTAGAATCTCCTTATTTAAATGGATTGGGACGCCTCTTCAGTTAAATAAAGAAATTGTAAATCACCGAACCATAAGTTTATGAGACCTTACTAACATAAATTTGGACGCTTCTTTATGTAAGTAATGTGTTATAAATAAGTGGGCTTAATTGTAGCCGATACAACTCCTTAACCAGAATCTTAGACGAATCAGAGTAAACACCACTATATTAGAGATCCCGAATTCTCTTAGACACACCATAAGTAGTTAACATCAACTAAACTTCGAGACGAAGTTTCCTGAAGGGGTAGAGACTGTAACAATTCGCATTTTCAGATTAATTACTATTCCCGGCAGGTCACCCAAGCCTGTACTACTCTCGCATGAGCACGCTTAACCATATGGGCGATTAACCGTTAGACCACAAAACGCGTTTCTAAGACAATTTGAGTTTTCAACTTATTAGAAAAAGTCAACATATTTTTCCCTCCTCCTTTGACCAAAAATCATTCTTTGATTTTATAAGTCATTCCTTGATTTTTAGGCTTGCGGTTTTAGGTCTAAAAGACATTTAACACCAACCGACACTAGACTGAGCCCAGCCTAGACATTATAAGTCATTTTAAGTCATTATTATCCTATTAGAAAAGTTACATTTTACTTTTCTCAATTTTACGCAACTTTCGTGCGTTTTACGCGAATTGCGCGTTTTAGACCCGTGTTTCCAGTTTTTAGCAGGGTTTTCGCACCCGATAGAACCTACCACTCATTTTATATTTTATTATGGACTATATTGACATGTTTGACCATACTTTCAAGTTTCATATTTTTAGGATACCCGGTTTTACGTTTCGTGACTTAAAAACTTACGGTTAGCGATTTACGGAGTCAAAACTAGCTACATACTTAGGATAATACCATCAAAAACCTAGTCACTCCCCCCTTATCCCATATGAACGTGTATCACAAGCCTTTTTGGCTTGTGATAAGTCTTGAGGACTTTAGGTAGCAAACATGTGTAAAACTTCCTAAGTAAGCTTCCTAAATATCCTAAAAACTAACCTCCTTAATGAACCTTCCTAGGCACCTTCCTAACCTCCTCATTCTTGCTATAAATAGAGAGCTCATTCCTTTCATTCTTCATCAATAAAAACGCCACACTACTATATCCTAGCACCATGATCCTTTGATCTTCAATATACAAGTTATACTACAAAGTTCAAGGTCTTAGTATTCTCTACCTAGTTCTCAAGTTTGTTTGGTGATTCCATGGTTGAATTAGGAGCTACACAAGGTTACTAGGGCTGAAGTTAAATGGTTTTCACAAGGGTTAGATCAAGGCTAGCAAGGGTTACAAGAGTTATGGTGAAGGGTTACAAGATTAGGTTTAGTGTCCTAGTTCTATACTTGACTTCCTTTCTTTAGAAAGCCAAAAGTTGTAAGCAAACCCTTATACACTTTCTTGCTCAATATCATTTCATGCTTATTATGTTTCTTTCATGCTATATATGGTCTTTGTATTGTGTTCATGATGTTTAAAAATGGATAAAACGAGTATTGGTATACATATGTTAACTTATGACAAGTAAACAAGCAAACTAGTGATTTTTATGGAAAACCACGACCACAATAGTATAACTTTGATATTTGACACTTACTTATTGTTAAAGAGGACTTAACAAGGAAAACATAGCAATTTGAATCACCCAAAACGAGTACACGAGTCAAAAGTTATGACCATAAGAAGTTAGCGACACCAAAACGCCGAAACTGCCCATAACCTCCTGTTTGCATTCTGCCAATTTGAAAGTCCCACTTCTGGTCCGATTCATCAAAAAGTTAAAACACGAAAGTTGTCCGGAACGACGTTTTCGTTCAGGAACAAAGAAGCTCGAGCCCTGAAAAGGCTTTCCGAGTGATATTTTCTTCAAATTCTTAACAGCCCATTTTTAGACCAAAGTTACTATATAATGATTATATTTAGATGAGACCAAGAGGTCTAATGACCTAAAGCCAAGACCACAACCATGGCTAAAGCCAAGGTTGAGTCTTAAGACCATGGTAACAATGACCAAGGTCACGGCAAAGCCACGGCTAAAGACCATATAACTTTTAAAGATCAAAGCTTATATATATATATATGTTATCAAATACTACAATAGTAGGGAGCCTCATGTGAGGAGTTCATTGAGTAAGCCGTCGAGACGAGTTGTGGATTTACGAGTTAAAGTGTCCTGGCTCCTCGAACGTTTACTCCATGACTTCTGAATTATGTCGGCCCGAACGGTAGTAAGAGATTTACAACCTATACATGTTTCATAGACCACTTATATTCAAAGACTTACACATTATACTAAAGTACTACATCATGAACATTATGCAAGACATATATAGGCAATTCTTCGTATTCTTAGACGTTACTCCAAACCTAAGTCGCAACGTTCTATTATAGGCTGCTCTTAGAGACTTTCGCGATTCGACTATCACTATCATTTCTCATTACATAAGCTTAAGGTGAGTCATAGCCCCTACTCTTTTCGTACTTGTTTTAACTCTTGGGGGGGATACATGCTCAACTACTTGCTTACTTGTACAAATACTTGATCGCATTATACTTGATTGTCTTATACTTGATCGCATTATACTTGATTTCATACATACATGATTATGTTATACTTAACTGCGTTATAATTGATTGTGTGACTGCCAGTGGCTCCAGATTAAGTTGCTGGATGACCATTGAGACTTCCGGTGGCTCCAAATTAAGACCTTGGATGACCATTGAGGCTATTGATACATCCTAACATTTGCGAATGTTGGATACATCATAAACGTGAGGTCTTCGGAGATGAAGTGTAGACTCACGACTAATTGCTTAATTGTTTTGATGAACTTATACATGTCTTTATTATACTATATTTGTAGCAGTGGGTTGTGAACACACAGGTTACAAGTCTCTTATGGCGGGACTTGTAACTGAGTGGATTCTCAATGCCTTTGCTGTGTGAACATTCTTTTAAGACTTTTTCAACTGTTTTAAGACAAACTCTATGAACTCACCAACCATTGTGTTGACACTTTAGCATGTTATCTCAGGTCTATAAGGCGATAGCTAGTGCGTGGAACTTAGAGTCAAGCTGCATATTCTGAAGACTTACGCTTTTATCATTTACCATTCAAAACTTTGTATACATTTATGTATCATACTTTGGAATCTCATGTTTGTAACTTTGAATTCATTAATCGAATGGTAACTTTTCAAAACGTCTCATTTAGAGTTCGTTTTCTATAACTTGTACTTTGTATTATGAAGTAGCACCCCTGTGACACAGTCTTCCGCTGCGGTATTTTGGGGGTGTTACACACGGTATTTTATTCATGGGACTTTGACGCCGTCAAGAGCAAGTCTTGACGCCTTCATGCACTGTTCACAGCATAGAATTTGGAGACTTTGCCGTTTTCTTGACTTTTATGCTCCAAAAACGTCCAAAATGGCTTCTTTTCCAGAATTCACTCTCCAAGTACCTAAAATCACAAAAGGAACGATTTAGGGCAATATTTGATCAAATAAAGTCGGATTCGGGCTTAAATGACCCCCTAAAAACGGATCATTTTTCGCCTCATCATATACCCTTACACTTGAGATTTGCTTGTCCT
Source organism: Artemisia argyi (assembly GCA_030686995.1). Taxonomy (NCBI): domain Eukaryota; kingdom Viridiplantae; phylum Streptophyta; class Magnoliopsida; order Asterales; family Asteraceae; genus Artemisia; species Artemisia argyi. The sequence continues at coordinate 75,732,347 of CM060688.1, forward strand.
CAAGGAAATGAGCTTTTATTCTACTCAAAAGACAAGTTAGGGGTCATTTAACACTAATATAAAAGTAATTACAACAAATAATCGTTCCACTAAAGACCAATAGACAAGCACGGAGGTCATACACAAGCACCTCACAAATAGTGTTTAGATACTCACATCTCTCGGGTGTAATAAAGTAATATAACATTATGGAAATGGAAGATATCTCTCACTATCTGTCATAGCAAAATAGATTACCATAGGCTTGGGAAAGGATCAAACCTCCACCACATGGCGTAAGCACCTAGGATAAACTATCAAAGAGGTCTTTTTAAAGGGTTGTAACGTTAGGTATAGGGATATGAATTACACGGTTTTGTTGGATAAAGGAAGTTTTACTGGTGGCGAGTTAACAATCTTGGTTAATTGCATGTACAAGGTGGCGTTGCTAAGCCAAGACTAGACTCGACTTAAGCTAACAAATGAAAAATAACAAAAACATAAAATGAACATAGAATGAAAAGGGATGGTAGCCCGTATGTTTTTTTTGTTTTTTTTTGTTTTTTTTTTTTTTTTTTTTCTATATATTTTTTTTCTTTTTCTTGATTTTTTTTTTTTTTTTTTTTTTTTTTTTTTTTTTGCATACACTCTTACCCTACCATCCAAAATAATACATCATAGGGGTATGAACATTCCCCTTACACTTGAATCTTTACATACTTTACATTTAACTATTCTAATGACTCGAATTAAGAAAATCAAAACACTTGGAGCACTTTTAAGATTAATGTACATATGGGGGTAATAATATGATGTTCTTCCCCATTACTCCATAAAATAAGTACTTACCCATGAGTCCCAATCGTCCCAAAACAATATGTACAAGGATATGACTCGACTTAGCAACCATGTAATCAATTAGAAAGTTAACTTGGGGTTTAACAAATAACAATAATGCACTAAAAATGAGCGTATACACGGAAGGCTAAGGCGATTTGGGTGTACATTTAAGTGGGGTGTAACAAATTCTTCCTTTAAGTAAGATGCTTAAAGTTAGAAACGAAAAGATAGGCTCGGAGGGGTGTACTAGGGGTTTCGTGTACTAAAAATGAGTACAACGCTAAGGGTGTGGGAAAAATTAGTTGACTTAACTAGCCAAGTAATATGACTTAAATGGTCAAGTAATTATGATACGGGTTTAACACAAGGGTGATCCTAATGCCTCTTATCATGTAGTAAATCCTACCACACGAATGTAGTCTCACTAGCGGTCTCGGGATGCATCACTAACGCAAGTTCTAGAATCTAAATGCTACCGGTACACTCATAAGCACTAATAATGAATGCTTTTCCTATCAAATCTAAAGGCGAACCTCACATTTTTGGGTGGAAAATTTTTCTGAATATACGGTTATGTGCTAGTCATACAACCTCCTATCCATGAGACGCTTACTATGGCTAAAGTTTCACTCCTAAATGTTGTAAAAAATTTTAAATTTGGCGCTAAAATTACACTAACAAGTATTTCTCATAGTTTTATTACACATCTACTATCAAACAAAACAAACTCAAGCGAAAGTGCATATGTAAGGTATCATCTTTTTACCCTCCCCTTACACTTAAGATGAACATTGTCCCCAATGTTCAAGTAAAGAATGTAAAAGTGAAAAAGTAAAGAGAATGTCAAATACTCCCCTGATTCGCTCGGTATGGATTATAGGTTGGCCAGGTTAGATCTTCCTTCAAGAAAACGAACAATCAAAGCTTCCCTTCCAGAATATAAATCATCTTCTTGTCGAACATAACCTGTAGATCCTGACAACAATAGACAAGACAACCTTGCGTAAAATCGGCGACATCCTATATAAGTTACTAAATCCTAGAAAACAAAGTAAGATATAATGCTTGTGGAATGAAGTTTGCAGATTTCCTGGAGATTATAAAACTTAATAATTCACAAAAACCATAAGACTCCGTTAGAAAAACAAAACCGGTAAAATTTCCAGATTTTAACTCCTGACGCCGTCAAGAGTAATACTCTGACGCCGTCAGAATGGACCTGCAGAAATTCTTATGTTAAGTTTCCGGAAAATTTCTGGAAAAACTTGGTCCTACTTCCTGGAAAATCCTGCAAAACTTCATTATGACTCAATACAAGCATTTGACTCTAGCGAATACGAATATACATGTTCATTTAATATTGTGGAGAATCATGATCGGTTTGTTTCTTAAAAACATATTTGGGGTTTCCCCTTACACTTATCTTTTGCAAAAATACCTTTAGGTTGGAGTTAAGACTAGGCCAAACAACATAATAAAGTATTTCCACATTTTAATTGAGAAACATGATCATCCAACAATAAAAATAAAACATGCATACGGAAGCAAATAACAATCAAACAATTAAAATCACACAAAACATGGGTTGCCTCCCAAGAAGCGCTTTTCTTTATTTACGAGTCTTGTAGCTAGACTCAAAGTCATGGGCTATCACGTGATCTCATCATTGGTTCCACTCTCTAGGTCGTCTTCTAAACCAGTTTTGTATTCCGGACCTAGTTGCAAGCACTCTTTGTAGAAACCAAGCATCCTATTTCTAACATACTCTACTCCTCTACGTCTATCCTCCTCATTCCTATAATAAGCCGCTTGCTTGCGTTCCTTTTCGAAATTAGAGAGAAGGCGGTATTGCTCAATCTTGTAGGGCATTTGATAAGCAACCTCGTCATTCTCTTCCTTGAATCTAACTATCCCTAAAGTCGGATCATAACTCATCCTAGTGGCCTCAACAAATGGTTTCCCAAATATTATTTGACATAGGCAAGCATCTATCACCGGACGAGTGTCTTCCACTATCATAAAATCAATCTCATAGGTAAGATTCCCTATAATCACATGTAATCCCTTAACTCTCCCTACAAAATTACTTATCCAATTTTTACCGGGCATCATCCTAAAATTGAGTTGCTTCTTCATCACCCAATTGTAAAAAGTCCTAGTCATGATGTTCACGGGGGATCTAGGGTCTATGTAAGCTTTCCATACATGCATGTGCCCGATATTGCATGGGATGTTAATGTTAGAGGGGTCTCCCATTTTGATAAGGGGGTCGCCAAAGATATATGTTCTCTCGGGAGTATCGAATAAATCTTTATGGTATTCCTGTTCTTCCTTGGTTGGTAACTTATCAAAGTATTCCTCTATAGGTTCTACCTCCTCTAATTCCTCATCCTTATTAACCTCAACTTCCCTACTCTCATCCTTACTATCGGCTTCTACTCTAACTTCATCCTTATCACTCTCCTCTATCTCCTTATCTATCGGCTTAATAGTGACAACATTAACAAAGTGGGCCTGTTTAGATGATGAGGGATCCTTAATTTGATTTCCGTTATTGGTGTCCCTAGTGTCCTTCCTAGGTGTTATTAATGTTTGGTTGTTGAGGGCTTTCAACAAGTTGTCAATCTTGTTGGTCATCTCCGTTTGTTGTTGGTTGAATTCGGTTTCGAACCTAGCTATGCGGGCTTTTTGAGATGCCATGAATTTTGACATCAATCCTTCAAGATTGTTGGTACTACCATAGTTGTTAGAAGGATTGTTGTTGAAAGTACGGTTGGATGGTGGACCGTTTGGTTGATAACGATTAGGCGGATTGGAAGAATTGGGTTGATTTTGTTTCCACCTAAGGTTTGGGTGATTTTTCCATGAGGGGTTGTATGAATCACCGTATGTGTTTGGCTCGGGCTTGAAAGTGTACCACTTATCTCCCGCTTCGTCGGTACGCGTGGATGCGTAGTCCGCAAAAGCTGTTCCGGGGAGTTCCATACAATCACGAGTGTCATGGGGACCACTACATAATTCGCATGAAGAAGTGATTTTGTTTACTTGGCTTGAAGGCTTCGGAGCTTTGTAAGATTTCATGAGAAACTTGACTCGGTCCTCAAGTTCCATGATCCTACGGTCGGGAGTGCTAGAATTGTTCGAAGGCAAAGATATTGCCTTGACCGTTTTGTTCAAATCACGGGGATCATTCCAACTTTCGTTGTCATAGAGAGCAAGATCTTCTATGAGTTCCCATGATTGTTCCGCACTAAGATCACGTAGTTTACCACCGGCCGATTGGTCAATGGTTCGCCTCGTGGAGATGTCGATATGGTCATAGAAGATTTGGACTTGGAGCCAAAGATCTATGCCATGATGAGGGACTTTTTGGAGTAAGTCCTTGAAACGAGTCCATGCTTCATAAAGAGATTCATTTTGACGTTGTTGAAACATCAAGATGTCATTCCTAAGCTTAGTAGTTCTCCCCGGTGGGAAAAATTGAGCAAGGAAACGAGTGGTGAGATCATCCCATGTGGTGATGGATCCCGCGGGTAAACGCTCAAGCCATTGACTAGCTTAATCCCGTAGAGAGAATTGGAATAGGCGTAATTGGGTAGTCTCTCTAGTTTCAACACCTAGGTCTATGGAATCTACGATTTTGAGGAAGTCCTTAAGGTGTTGGTTTGGATCTTCGGAACGAAGTCCATGGAATGCACATCCGCTTTGCACCAACCGGATGGTGTCGGATCGCAAGGGGGTCACATTGTCTCCGGTGAGCTCAATGGTGTTTCGGTAGCCTTGGTGGCTAGGTCGGGAATACTCTCCTAAGGTTCGGGGCCTAAGGGGTTCTAATGGTGGGTTTTGTTGTGGTGGGATGACGGGTTCAAAGATGTTACCACCTTCCATGATGTCGGATGGTAAAGAGTTACGAACAAAGGCACGAAGAAATAAGATAGACTAAAGAAGACCTAAAAATAAAAATAAAAATCTTACTAGAAAGGAATCTAGCAAGTAGACCTAATAAAAAGAAATCCTAACCTAGACAATAACTATTCCCCGGCAACGGCGCCAAAAACTTGATGCGTGGGAATCGCAACAGGCTTTACCTCTCGAGGGATCTTGAGAAGCTTACAACCCCCACCAGGCAGTGTACCTGATCGTTGTAGTATAGTATAGTGACAAGTACCGGGGGATTGATCGTTCAGCTTAGGAATAGTGTTGTTAGGATTAGAAAACCTAATTACTAGTTCTAGAGGTGAGGGATGATTATTTTTGTATTTTTATATTTTTATGAAAGCAAGTAAAATCTCGGGTTTTAAAAGAGTGGGCGGAATTAGTTGCTATTCAACTAACCCAAAACTAATATATATTCAAAATAAAATACTGAAAATGAAATTAAACTAATTATTACAAAGGTTGTGAGCAGTAATTGGAGAAATTGTGTTTACTTAGATTTCACTACTCCCTAGATATCTTTTACACGTTAATTACTTGTTATAATTGTATGGATGACGGATTGTATTCCTTAATACCATTCATGGGGTGGCATACATAACTCCCCAATTCTATGAGCTCTTATCTCCTCCTACACCATGACCCAGCACAACTATAGGGATTGTAAACAGTGGCTCATGCATTAAATACAACCAATAAAGACCTAGTACGCCTCGGTTCATGTTTCTTAAGACGTTCAAGCATGTTACCATTTGGAGATCTGCCAGTTTTCTTAAGCCTAACATATAAAATCATTCATCCAAGACAAGAATAAACAAGTAATCAACACATAATCAACATCTAGGTTTCATTAGATCTAAGCAAACACAAAAGAGATCTAGCCTAGCATAATGGAATTGAGACAAGAACAAGATATAGACAATCAACACATAGACATATTGATTGAATTAGAAGAACACTTATCTCAATTACAATGCAAGGTATCAAGGGTTTGGAACCCTTGAAAAACCTGTAAAAGTTGCACCAAATTCGTCTCTAGGGTTTCACCAAAACTTCTCTTTTTTTTAATGAAAAAACTAGAAAACTATATATAGGAAAACTGGGGTGACGGCGTCAAGAGCAATGGTGTGACGCCGTCATCTCGCCGCCAAATACTTCCTCGGACGGCCTTGATCTACTTATGACGGCCTATGTGACGCCGTCACCAACCACGGTATTTTATTCATGGGACTTTGATGCCGTCAAGAGCAAGTCTTGACGCCTTCATGCACTGTTCACAGCATAGAATTTGGAGACTTTGCCGTTTTCTTGACTTTTATGCTCCAAAAACGTCCAAAATGGCTTCTTTTCCAGAATTCACTCTCCAAGTACCTAAAATCACAAAAGGAACGATTTAGGGCAATATTTGATCAAATAAAGTCGGATTCGGGCTTAAATGACCCCCTAAAAACGGATCATTTTTCGCCTCATCACCTCTCTACATTCATGACTTGCGACTCAAGAAGCAGGGGAATGAAGCTGGTAACCCCAGCTCATCAGGTGCGTTCTTTATGATTGAATTATTCACTCTTACTCCTAAATTGAATTCATGGGTATATGATACGGGATGTGGCATTCATATTTGCAATACCTTGCAGGGGTTTAGAGTTGAGAGAAAGCTGGCCTATGGACAACAATTCTTGCACGTTGGTAACGGAGCGCATGCAGGAGTTGAAGCTATAGGAGTTTTTGATTTAGTGTTGCCTTCGGGCTTAGTACTATCTTTAAATAATTGTCATTATGCACCGTCAATTGTTAGAGGTGTAATTTCATTTTCATGTTTGTTAAACCTTGGTTTTGAGCATACTATTTCTAGCAATGGAATTTCAGTTTCTTTAAATAGTGTTTTTTATTTTAATGCTATTGCTGTGAATGGTGTCTTTGAAATTGATATGAATAATAATGATAAAGCTTTTGTTAAAAATAATTCAATGTATAGCATCAACAATAAGAGAATCAAGAAAGGTCTGGATTCGTCTTATCTTTGGCATTGTCGACTTGCTCACATTGGCAAAGATCGTATGGAAAAGCTGCAACATGATTGGCTTTTAGAAAAGATCAATGATGAATCATATGATAAGTGTGAATCTTGCATTGCTGGGAAGATGACTAAGAAACCCTTTAAAAATAGGATTGAAAGGGCTAATGATCTACTTGGTCTTATTCACACAGATGTGTGTGGACTACTTAGACATGTGTCAAGGAGAGGTGCTAGCTACTTCTTAACATTTACAAATGATTACAGCCGTTATGGTTATGTTTATTTACTTAAACATAAACATGAGGTATTTGAAACATTCAAAGTGTTTAAAGCAGAAGTAGAGTTGCAACTAGGAAAGAAGATTAAAGCTCTTCGATCCGATAGAGGTGGTGAATACCTAAGTCAAGAGTTTATAGATTACTTAGCAAAGGAGGGAATTGTCCAGCACCTTACTTCTCCATATACTCCACAACAAAATGGTGTATCTGAAAGAAGGAATCGTACATTGCAAGACATGATACGATCTATGTTTAATCTAACAACTCTTCCTTACTCGTTTTGGGATTATGCCTTGGTTCGCATTTTGAATATGGTTCCAACAAAGAAGGTTGATAAGACTCCATATGAGTTATGGACTGGAAAAGCTCCTAACTTGTCTTATCTAAAGGTCTGGGGTTGTGAGGCATATGTTAAACGTGACTCAGCAGACAAACTCCAACAAAGATCTGTAAAGTGCATCTTCGTATGATACCCTAAGGAAACTATGGGTTACTACTTTTATTACCCAGCTGAAAACAAAGTTTTTGTTGCAAGGTATGGAGACTTCTTAGAAAAGGAGCTCATATCTCAAGAATTCAGTGGGAGAGTATATGATCTGGAAGACGATCATGAAGATGTAACACCTTCTAAAAACACTAGCCAACTTCCTGAGGAACCTGAAAGTTTAGGTCCTCCACCTGAAGTTGAAGTGGTTCCCATTCGCAGGTCATCTAGATCTGTGAAGGCTCCTACACGTCTATGTCTCAACATGGAGTGTGATGACAACTTGATAGGGGATCTTGATGAACCTACAAGTTATAAAGCTGCCATGAATAGTCCTGAAAAGGAAAAATGGCAGGGAGCTATGAATGGGGAAATGCAATCCATGAAAGACAATGAAGTCTGGGAAGAAGTAGACCTACCTCCAGGTGCCAAGTTAGTTGGGAGTAAATGGCTCTACAAGAAAAAGACTGATATGGATGGCATTGTACACACCTATAAGGCCCGTTTGGTAGCTAAAGGCTATACTCAAACTTTTGGTGTTGACTATGAGGAGACCTTTTCTCCTGTAGCTGACATAAGGGCTATTAGGATTCTTATAGCCATAGCCGCTTACTATGACTATGAGATTTGGCAAATGGATGTCAAAACCGCCTTCTTAAATGGTCGCCTAGATGAAGACATCTATATGGCGCAGCCTGAGGGGTTTGTGAATCCAGAATTCCCAGATCGTGTATGCAAGCTTAAAAGATCCATTTATGGATTAAAGCAAGCATCACGACAATGGAATAAGAGATTTGATAGTGAAATTAAGAAGTATGGATTCACACAAAATCTTGATGAGCCATGTGTATATCACAAAGCTAGTGGGAGTAATGTAATTTTCCTTATATTATATGTCGATGACATATTGATCATGGGGAATGACATTCCAAGTTTGCAAAAGGTTAAGGCATATCTTGGAAGTTGTTTTTCTATGAAAGATTTAGGGGAAGCTGCATTTATTCTGGGAATCAAGATATATAGAGATAGATCTCAGCGATTAATTGGATTAAGCCAAAGTGCTTACATTGATAAACTATTGAAGAGATTCAATATGCAAAATTCCAAGAAAGGATATTTGCCGATGCAAGAGCAACATGGCTTGAGCGAGAAAGTTTGTGCTTCAACACCTGAAGAGGTGCAACGCATGAAGAGAGTCCCTTATGCTTCGGCTGTGGGATCTATTATGTATGCGATGAAAAGCACAAGGCCTGATGTGGCGTTTGATCAGAATTTAACCAGTCGATATCAGCAGAATCCAGGTGAAAAACACTGGGCTGCTGTTAAGAATATTCTTAAGTACCTTAGGGCTACTAAAGAGATGTTCTTAGTTTATGGGGGTACTCCATCTGCAGAACTTGATGTTACAGGTTACTGCGATGCTTCTTGGAAAGGTAATAAAGATGATACGAAGTCTCAGACTGGTTATGTTTTTGTCATTAATGGAGGAGCTTTGGATTGGAGGAGCAGAAAGCAGAGTGTACTAGCGATGTCTGCTACAGAAAGTGAGTATATAGCTACTTCAGAAGCTACAATGGAAGCTGTTTGGATTAGGAAGTTTGTTTCAGGGCTTGGGGTTATGCCTTCGATTCAGCGACCTATAAAAATGTATTGTGACAACTCAGCTGCAATTACATTTTCCAATGAACCTGGAATCATGAAAGGCACCAGACATTTCCCAATTAAGCACCACTATGTCAGAGAACAAGTTGAGATAGGTGAAATCAAAATGCTCAAAGTTCACACAGATGAAAACTTAGCTGATCAATTTACAAAGCCTTTACCTGGCACCAAGCTTTACAAGCATGCTGAAGGAATAGGACTTAAATTAGCTGATAGTTTCATGCCCATTTGTGATTAGTATTTGGATAAGGGATGTAATGTACAATTATTATTTTAATGAAATAAAATAGTGTTTATGTTTATTTATTCATTGTCTTAATAATATATCTTATATTTGCATGTTTAAGATCCATGAATAATTTATTATTCTAAATAGTCCGTTGTCGATTAATGATATGGGAATATCATTAAACTAAGACAATTTTGAGTATTGGTTAAGGATATACTTGAAAGTATATTGATGCGTAGTCATACCAATTTCACATGATATTCAATGAATTGAGTATTGGACTTATCCCAACAATATGATTTAAAATTTATTGTGAGAATCATATTTAAAGTTATCCTCAGACTTGAGATACCAGATAAGTGTCATGGATGTAGTGCATTTTTGTGAGACAATCTACCGCTTACCGTAATTGGAAGTCATAAGGGTTGTTTTCAGAAGTGTTGCAAAGTTCATGGGTTATTCTTGTAGTCAAGAAAGAATTCGTTCCTTCTGATTTGTTCAGAAGTTTAATACTGATGGGCCCCTCGTAGGGTTGACAAAATGTTTGCGTGGCCATGCCCAAAGTCTATCTGGAATACGTTTAGATGTTTTGGTAATTTTGTTCAATTATAAAGAGACGAGAAACAGAATTTAATAAAGAACCTCACATCTTTATTAATGTAGTATTAGTAACGAAAGGATAATAATAATGATGAATCATTAAAGGTTTTTCCAGGAAACCTAGCTCGAGTCGAACTGGGGGCATTGGAGTGTTGCAAGACGCCAACCAATGTCATTTTACTATTAATAGATATACGAGTGGGAGCTGTTAAAAGTTACGTATAAATATTAATATGTAAATGACTAGTATCGAACCCGAGACCTCGGGATTGCACACATTACAAACGAGAATAAAGTAAAATAAATATATATATGTTATTTGTATCGTATATATATATTTATAAACACTTGAGGGACTAAATAATCGTTAATTATTAAACGTAAGTATTAACTATTATTAGGAACGAAAGAACGAGGACTAGAATGTAATTTGGAAGACAAGAAGGTTCTGGAATCCTCTTGGAAGGGGGTGGCCGGTCGACCTAGGCCCAAAAGGGTCGACCCAGGCTTTGCTTGTCCTCCAAGATTTACAACTAGTTTATAAACAAGGCCAAGGGTTAGACATTCACATCTTTTGTGCACACACACAAAACCCTAAAACCTTTCTCCTCTCTTTCTTTTCTTGGCCGATCGGCTCTCAACCCTTACGGGTGTTTGGGTCGATTTTTTCAAAAGCAAAACAAGTGTTTTCGTTTACTTGCATAAACCTTTATTCGTTGATAGTTTGTGTGTACAAAAACGAGGTAATTACTCACTATAGTAATTATCAAGAGATCGATAAACAAAACGGTAAGGGGTTTATCATTGATCTATTTTACACAAGATTCAAGGTTTATTGAAGTGCATCGGGTATGTTCTTATTTATGTTTTAGTTATCTTTATACGTGTTATAATTGATCCTAGCTTCCGCATAATGTGTTATATTGATTGTCAAACTCTAACAAAGTGTGCACTCCGCACAATCCCGACTTGTTGAACATTTATCATGATTACACATTGGTCAACTAAGTCAATCCTTTACACTTAAATCATATTGGTGATGTAAAATCACCAACACTATCAATAGTATAATCACTACTGCAAGAGTTCTTACACTTTTACTAACAAACAATACCATGTGCTGGAGCAATAGCATAGCCAGAAATTCTAATTTTTGGAATATATCAAATGCACAAAGGCTCAACTACTGCCAGAGTTAAGGATCGAATCTGGGTAATCGCGCGAATTAGCCATTTGGATGTAATAGGCTATAAATCGTTCTTCATTTCTTACTCTCATATATGTATACTAAGGTGTCGTTTGTTTTTTCAGAGCTTTTACCTCTTCATCTGCAAACCATGTCTGCAGAAGAAAAGGTGCACATAAGCTCTTCATCTACAAGAAGAAAACCGTTTGTTTTTGTGCTATTGAAGTACTTCTTTCTTTCTTTCTTTTTTTCACTAGTATTTTTTTGCTATTAAAATACTTTTTTTTTCCTTTCCTTTTTTTTTCATTAGTTTTTTCACGTTTTCATCTGTTTTTTTACTTTTTTGTACGGTTTTATGTTTTTTACGTTTTCGACCGTTATTTTACGTTTTTTCTATTTATTTATGACTTCGACTGTTTTTTTACGTTTTCCTCCGTTTTTTTTACGTTTTCGTATGTTTTTTTACGTTTTCGTCCATTTTTTTACGTTTTGGTACATTTTTTTTTCATTTTCGACCATTTTTTATGTTTGTCTTTTTTAAATTTTCGACTATCTTTTTACATTTTCGTCCATTTTTTTTTACGTTTTCTTCTGTTTTTTACGTTCTTGTCTGTTTTTTTACGTTTTCATCCGTTTTCATATTATTTTGTCTGTTTGTACATTTTTTACGTTATTGTATGTCTTCTTACGTAAGAAAACGTAAGAAGAAGGTCGAAAACGTAAAATAAACAGATGAAAACGTAATTAAATGCGAAAATGTGAAAAAGATATAAGAAAAGGTAAAAATCGGTTGAAAACGTAAAAAAACAGAAGAAAACATAAAAAAAAGCAAACAAAAACGTAAAAAATGGTCGAAAACGTAAAGAACACAGACAAGAACAGATGAAAATATAAAAAAAAATACAAAAACGTAAGAATAACGGACAAAAACGGACTAAAACGAATGTAAACGTAGAAAAAAGGCGAAAACGTAAAATAATGGGCGAAAACGTAAAAAAACTGACGAAAATGTAAAAAAGAACGGGTGAAAACATAAAAAAATGGCGAAAACGTAAAAAAAATGGACGAAAACGAGCGAAAACGTAAAAAAACGGGCGAAAACATAAAAAAACGGACGAAAATTTAAAAAAGTGGGAGAAAACGTAAAATAATAGACGAAAATGTAAAAAAATGGGCGAAAACGTAAAAAAACGGACGAAAACGTAAAAAAAGGGCGAAAACGTAAAAAAACGGACAAAAACGTAAAAAAACAGACGAAAACGTAGAAAAACAGGTGAAAACGTAAAAAAAAGGCGAAAACGTAAAAAACTGTCAAAACGTAAAAAACGGACGAAAACGTAAAAAACGGACGAAAACATAAAAAATCGGAAGAAAACGTAAAAAAAAGACGGAAACTTAAAAAAACAAACGAAAGCGTTTAAAAACGGATATTGAGAAAGAGATGTAAGGTTTGTGAAATAAGAGGTAAGAAGTGAAAGAAGAGGTAAGAAGTGAAAGATAATGTCTGAAATTTAGAAGAGGAAAAAAGTAAAAAGAAGCATTTATGTCTGCAAAAAAAACAAAGAAAAACATCTGCCCTCCTGTAGACAAAAGAAGTGAAAAGAGGAAAAAAGTGCTTATTGTGAAAAAAATAAACGACACCTAAATATGTTGTCGCAAAAAATAATTTTGGGTCAGCCACATACATACTAGCTACGGGCCGCAGAGAAGACTTACCAGGTCTACCCATGAAGCAAGCAGAAAAACAACACAAATATTTGCGACCGGCCATATTATGCCAGGTCACTGATGAACTGATGCTGGATGTGAGAGGATGAGATGATGTATATGCGGGAGGAGAATGTGACCTTAGAGCCTGAAGTAAAGTTGCAAGTTGACAACTATAACAACCCGTATTTTTTCCAAGTCAATATTTATTTCTAAATTCAAATAATTTATTTTCAAAGTTTACCTAGGTATATTTTACATATAACCAATGTTTTGAAAACCGGGTTTGAAATCGACCCGGTCGAGTCACCGGGCACCGGGTCAACCGGTTCGACCGCCGGGTCAACCCGGGTTTTTATTAAAATATTTTGAAAAAATGAAACCCGGCCGGGTTTCGAGAACCGGGTTGACCCGGGTCACTCAAAACCCGGCGGGTCAAACCGGTTAACCCAGTTTTAGAAACCCGGGTTGTTTTGACCCGTTTTTTCGGCCGGAACCGGTCGAACCGGTTAACCTGGCCGGGTCGACCCGGGTTTCAAAACCTTGCATATAATAACTCTTGGTTAAATAAACATGAACCTCGGAATTTCATTTTTTACACTACGACTCTGCACTAAAATTTATCTACAAAATTTCAGTACATTGCCATTACTTTAATTCATAATTTATTTGTAGGGATATTTGCAATTTTACTTATGTACGATAAATAATTTAATAAATGCTTTTCATAACTTACATGTAATTTTACTTATGTACGATAAACAATTTTACCTTAATTAGTTGTCCACTATGTAATAATGGACATGATAGTCATGAGCACCTATTCTTCATCTGCAACTATTCTAGTTTGGTATGGCAAAAAATGAAGGGGAAAAGTAGAATACAATGTGTGAATACTAGCTGGAAGGAGATACTGGAGGAACTCATTCTACTGCCAAATGAGAAAAGTATTTGGAGTATTATTAAAAAGTTAGTATATGCTGCTAGTGTTTACATGTTGTGGCAAGAAAGAAATCAAAGAATGTTCCAAAATTGCAGAAGAACATTGGGAGGGGGGGGGGGGGGGGGGGAACTTGTACTGTTATTGAAAGTAATGTAAAGCTCAAACTTTGTGGACTTAAAGTGGTAAAGACTGATCAAGTTCAAGAAGCTTTTGATGCTTGGGAGGTAAAGCTGGTATAATTGAATGAGGAAGGTATAGTGTCAAGAACGAATGAGTATGAAGATGGTAATTCTGTCATAGAACACTGCCTCTAAAAGAGTGTTTAGGATAAGCTTTTACACCTAGACAGAGTATATGCAGGTCACTACAGTGGATCAATTCCTTGTACCTTGGAGTTTCTCTGATATGACTGTACCTCTCTAGTATCCATATGCTTCCTTTTGGCCTTGGGAGGGAAGGGCAAGTATATGGTGAAAGAAGGAGGTCTACATTGGAGAGATGTACCATAAAGTAGGGTTGTCCACTGTGAAGGGTAAGTGACTTGGGTGGGTAGTGTATGATGAGTGGAATAGAGAGGTGTGCAAGATGAACCTTCTTGGTCCACACAATACACCACTACAGGAGGAAAGGGTTGGTCATCATTGAGGGTGTGTGTTTCCATGCAACTGAAGCCTTTCTAGAGAAGGGTCTGTAGGTTGTATTGGAAGAGCCCCTCGATGGATGGGTTATGGGTTCCTAGTGAAGCCACACACCTTATCTATCTTAGCCATTGTGGGTGTTGGTTGAATGGTTTTGATGGATAGGTGATGTGAAATGTAGCTAGATGGTAGGTGCATTTTGAGGTGAATCTTGAGGAAAACTGGCATGGTTCTTGTTATAGTGCAGTTTTACCTTAGTGATGATTATTTTGGATCTGTGAATGGTATGTCCTACTGGTGAATTTACTGGATGCAGTTAGTCTGGTCTAGTCATTGGATAGCATAGATAGTAAAGTTTGTTGTTTCTGTTTGAATTCCACTGGATGAAGTGTGTTTCATGCCAGGTTGGTTATGGTCTTGTAAAGATATTATTGTTGATATTAATATAATTAATGATTCACCCTTTGCACCAAAAAAAAAAAAAAAAAAAAAAAAAAAAAAAAAAAAAAAAAAAAAAAAAAACAAGCCAAAGATTGGGAACTACAATAATGGATTGTAATTCGTAAGACGTTTGACACGTTTAGAGATGATATTTGGCAATAGCATCAAAAGTAGACAATTAGTGCAAAATTAAACAAACTAAGAGACGAATTTTTCACTTAATGATCAATTATATCCCAAAGCCTTTTTTACACCAAATAACAAACGAGTAGACATTAACTTTCTGTCACGTACTAATAATCGACATGGTATAATTCATTGTGTATATATCTTTCGTATTTTTTAGTGGTTATTATGCATTTCTAAGTCTACTCTTTTTGTTTTTTTTAGTTAAGAAAGACTCGGAAGTCTACCCTTGAAAACGAAAACGTAAATGTTATAATCTACAAGAAGCCGGTACTCTTCTCCAATTTAAGGATAGAATATAAGCTAAAGCTAAAGCTAAATTAACAACTACACCATGTTCAACTTCTTCGTTTTACCTGCACTCTTTTGTTTGCTCATCCTTTTCACCACCGCACAACCATACAACGCCACCGAACACTTCCTCCTCGACTGCGGTTCATCCTCCAACATCACTTCTGACCAGAAATGGCGGGACGGAGATGAGCGTTCTGAATTCGTACCATCAAACATCACTAGAAGTTCATTTTCATCCACTCCCTTGTTCCTAGATACTTCAGTTCCCCTAATTCCTTATTCCACTGCTCGTGTTTTTAACACTTCTTCATTTACCTACACGTTTCCAGTCTCTGAAGGGCCAAAATTCTTGCGCCTATACTTCTATCCTGCCACATATTCTGACCTCAACGCAAACCTATCTTTCTTCTCTGTTTCATCCAATGGATACTCTCTTTTAACAAACTTTAGTGCTTTCCTAACATCCTCGTTTCTCGCAAAGACGCGTTTCAACGATGGCGACGATGGTCCCCGCGTTCCCCACTTTGTCAAAGAATTCCTCATCTACGTGAAAGATACACAATTCCTAAACGTTATGTTTACACCCTTACCCAGCTCATATGCTTTCATCAATGGTATTGAAATCGTTTCAATGCCAGAGAATCTGTACTTTGATGCTAAGAATCCGAAACCCGTTGGGATGAGTACGGGACCCGTTATTAAAAACGACACTGCACTTGAAACAATTTACAGGTTAAACATGAGCGTGGGACAAATACTCAGCACAGAAGATACCGGTATGTACCGGATTTGGGATCAAGATGATAACTACATATATGAAGTTTATCAAACACAAAGAAGTATGGGCAATCAGTCTGAGCTATACAAGACATGGATACTTCCAGTTGATTCTGGGTTCTATTACATGCTCCGGCTTCACTTTTGCAACATAAGTAAAACGTTTTTCACGGTCTTCATTAATAATCAAACTGCTGAGGAGGAGGCTGGTCCACTCAAATGGACTCCAGGTAGCGGGTATCCTGTATTCAAGGATTATGTTGTGTTTGTCGACGATCCAGATGGCCACCGAAGCAAGCAGGACTTGTGGCTGGCAGTGCATCCAGAATTTAGTTTTGAATGTCAAGATGGCTATTTGAATGCGTTAGAAGCCTTTAAGTTGAGCATGAACAGGAATCTTTCTAGCCCAAACCCAGAACTAAGCAGTTCTGTTACTTCTGTATACCAACCACCAAGCCCGGTATCTCCTATAAAAGAGAATAAGAAGAAGAAGAATCCGCACTATGACACGTTCATTGGAGGTTTCGGGGGAGGTTTAGTCTTCTTGTATATTTTACTAGTACTTTGTATAGTTTTACGTCAGCGAAAGAGAGTAAATCACCACAGTACAACCAACCAAAAGCCATCAAGGGGTTCAACCCCTAGTGATTCATCACTGCCATCACACCGTTCTCGTCGTTTTACACTTGCAGAAGTGAAAGCTGCAACCAACAACTTTAACGACAATTGTGTTATTGGCAATGGAGGGTTTGGTAAGGTATACAAAGGGTATATAGACAATGCTGCGACGACTGTTGCAATAAAACGGCTCAACCCATCATCAAGCCAAGGTTTTCATGAATTCCATACAGAAATAGAGATGTTGTCTAAACTACGTCACGTTCATCTTGTGTCCTTGATTGGATACTGCAATGAAAATGGTGAGATGGTTCTGGTGTATGACTACATGACTCACGGGACCCTACGGGAACATCTCTACAAGGCAAATAACCCTCTTTTATCATGGGAAGTACGTCTCAATATTTGCATTGGCACGGCCAAAGGGTTGCATTATCTCCATACGGGTGCAAAACGAACAATAATTCACCGAGACGTCAAATCCACAAATATCTTACTGGATGAGAATTGGGTTGCTAAAGTATCTGATTTCGGTTTTGTCAAAGGTAGGCTCAAGAGACCCGTTACATAAACATGTTAGAACAATGGTGAAGGGTAGTATAGGGTATATTGATCCTGAATATTGCCGAAATCAGAAACTCACAGAAAAGTCTGATGTGTACTCATTTGGGGTGGTTCTGTTTGAAGTGCTATGTGCAAGGCCTGTTATTGTTCCACGGGTACGAGACGAACAAGTGAATTTGGCAGAATGGGGCAAAACTTGCTATCGAAGGGGAGCGCTACTTGAAATAATTGATGAAAAAATAAGAGATCAGATTGCACCAGGGTGTTTAAGAAAGTTTGGTGAGGTAGCGAATAGCTGTTTACATCAAGAAGGTTGCGAACGACCAGCTATGGACGAGGTGGTTTGGAGACTAGAGTTTGCATTGGAGCTGCAGAAAGCTTCTGAGAAAACTGGTGGACATGTTACTGACACAATGTCGGACAATCAAGAAGTTCCAATTCTTATGCAAGTAGAAATGAGCACACTGAGTGAGAATGGAATAGAAGCCAAGGGAAATGTTTGCATATCATAGTGTCCCTCAATAATTTAGGAAAGCTGAGGATCGGAGTTTCAATGCACCTTTAATGATTGGGTAAACTGCACAAAATTAGTTATAAACGGCAATAGGAAACACAGTGTACGGTGGTTACTATAAGGATTACGTTTAAATCGAAATGGTTGTTATACTTAAAATGGAAAAATGCAAGGTAGTTTGCTATTTTGTGTGGTCTCTATTGATCATTATTAAATATTAGAGTATAAATACCACTAAAGGGTTGTTTGGCTGCTTTGTTAAATCCATAATCTAACAAAAATATCGTCATCCGAATATCAAAAAACGATTACTACTATTTCAATCGAAATAATCAGATAATAAGAGTTTTGTTGTTGTTCAATGGTCACAAAAGGAAAACTTGATATTAAAGTTTATATTCTTAATGAAGTCGGTGTCTATAAAAACTAGTTTATATTCTTAAGGCCGTGCCATTCTCACAAAAGGAAAAGTAAGATCGGATCGGTCGAGATCTTAAGATCCTATATAATCAAGATCGGAATCTATTAAGATCCTATCTCGCAAAGATCCTATGCAAAACCGAGATCGTTTTTGCTTTGTAGTATCGTAAAATCGTAAAATGTTAGGATCATGACCATGGTATGGATTACCAACAAAATTGCCAAGGTATCCATGAAATGTTATTGATATAATTCTTTCTTACCATTTTCTAACTTAATGTAAGGATTTAGAATCCAAAACTATTTATAGAAATATTTCAATAATAGCAGAATTTTGGTTGCTAATTTTGCACCAACGGATATGAAAAATAATTATATGAGCATCGGGCTAATTTGCAACACACTAAATATTGGTGAAAACGGAATTCTAACTTGTTTAGCAACAAAGTGATATTGTCGCGGGATTACTCGTTTAGTGTAACATATACCTTTCAAGAAATTTAAAAACCGTGTCGGTTCTTATTGTTATCCTTGTTAAAATAAAATCATTTCATTTAATAGGCACGCCCAAACAATTTCACCAAGGATATTTTGTACTCCTATAGTCCTATATCTTTTGAAACATATCAATCAACTTTAGGAAAAAAGACAATTGATATTTTGTACTCACATATTTATATAGCATGTCATTTTAATTTCTTAACTATAGTCTAATCGATGGTAGAATTATTAATGGACTAAAATAAAAGTGCTTATGATAGTTTTTCTATTGGCTAGCTAGTGACAAAAAGACTTAAAAGACATGACTTTTCAAGTCTACTCCTGAGGCAAATAATGATGTTTTGTGATTTAATAAAGACCTAATTACTTAAATTGACCAAAAAAAAAATTATTTCCAGCCTATAAGCGTTGACTTTTTTTCTCCAAAAAGTGGAGTCGAGCAAAATTATAGTGGATTTGAGCAAAAAAATGGATTTGAGCAAAAAAAAAAAGTCACACAGCCTAGTAGTTTATATTATTATTTTTTCCTGACAATAGACCATGCCCTGTGCAATGAAATTTTTATTTTATTTTATTTTATTTAAATCATTTACCATTTAATAAAAGACAGATTGTCTAATAGCATCTCAATTACAAAACTAAATATTCAATCTCTCTCTAAACCCGTTGCTCCAATAATAACACATTTTCATCTAAATCTCATTTCTCAAATCTCAAATGTTAAATTTTCAATTGTTTAAGTGATTGATTGAGTAATACTAACCTATTGCTTAACTAAATTATTTTCGAACTTTACCGTAAATGCATCAACTCGTATCTATCCCGTTATTCAAGATGCTTTAACGAGAAAAAGCTAACCAATCTCCGTCCATCTTTTATAAAATGTTTTTTCTTTAAGTTACAATGATAAAGGAACAAAGGTCTACTCCAATGACTACTTATTGGATAAAGGAAGCGAGGATTAAAAGAGCAGCAAACGCCGAGTTTTTTACTAACTAATTGCTTTTCCAAAAAATAATTACCAATGTATGGCATGTTGAATAATATTGACCATTATATGGTGTTTCTCTTTGTTATTCTTTTCAATTTAAATTTTAATGTATTTATTTGAAGCAAACTCATATGGTTGACCAAAGTATGTGAAACTGACTATTATTTTAGTTAAAAAAATCACCTGTTCGTTTCAACATGTCACACATATATATATTCATACACTAACAACAAGAATGCAATATGTCACGTGTTAGAGAGTAGCACATAAACTTTATTATTTTTTGAACTAGAGTTAGCACATGAACTAACCAATGCAAACACACACATATAAATGGCGAGCCACACAGAGAATAAAACCTCCCATGAACCAAGACCAATCATAGTGCACAAACATAAAATAAGTACCAAGCCTCTTAGTTGTAGTATAAACTGAAGTTGCAGTGACAACAACAAGAATGCAACAGATTACAACGAGTCTTTATCAAAACAAAATCCAAAAGGTAATTGATCCAAAAACACAATAACAGAATAGATTCAACCAATGGTTCATGCCAAATAAAAAATATTGCAAATTGTTTGTAGCACTAGTTCTTCATCAAGTTATGCTCCTAACATCATTTAGTCACTTCCAACATGTTGATCTGCAAAGAACCACGTGAAAAGTAACTTAAGGGCCAAACAAAAGGTAATATATATATAAATATATATATATATATATATATATATATATATATATATATATATATATATATATATATATATATATATATATATATATATATATAGTGTAACTTTCAAACGAGAACCATTTTAACTGCGAGAACTGAGAGAACCACCAAAAACATACATGCACGCCTTCAATAATTGTATTTTTGCACATATGTTTTAAAAACAACACATATGTTTAAAAAAACATAGTTGTTCTAAAGAATTTGATAAGAAATTGAAAATACAAAATTTTTCTTTGAAGGTGTGCATGTACGTTCTTATAAGACGTGCAACGACAATATTGCGGCCGTGTGTAAGGTTTTTGTGAAAAAAAAAGATGATGAGTTCATAATGATATTGAAGAACATAGGTGGATGCTTACGATTATTGATGATTTGCATGTATTTTTATTTTATTTTAAAAGGCATGCATGCATGTTTTTTGTGGTTCTCTCAATTCTCGCAGATAAAATGGTTCTCGTAAGAAAGTCCCCCTATATATATATATATATATATATATATATATATATATATATATATATATATATATATATATATATATATAAAACAGGAGGCGCCATGTAAACAATTTTTTAAATTTATTGCCACACAAGCAGTGTAGTGTTTTACATGCTAAAATTCGGAAATTGTTTAAAAAATTTGTCATTTACAAGGTTCGAACCCTGGTCTTGGCATCCACAAACAAGCATCTCAACCATTAGACCAAACAGGATTTTGTGGTAAACATTAGAAAACATTAATGACATCCTTAAAATACATATTAATACCTGATCTACAACAAAGTAAAAATAAAGCCCAATCCATTCATTATACGGAGTATTTTTTTTCCAAAAACCCTAATATCACTCATTCATCTCATATCAGAAACACGACAATTTTTATCTTTTCTGATTTGATGTGCACGTTAATATGTATTTTGTTTAGGGTTTTATTGATTTTTAATGTGTTTTTGTACAGGTATAGCAAAGTAGAAACAATGGATTATGTGACAAGACGTTATATGTTTTTTTTACAGATATGGTTTTTGTTTGACTGACCACATACAGGAAAAATAATGTACGTCTCTTTTCCCTCGAAACCCTAAAGATGAAACTTTTTTAGTGTGTATGCGTATGTTGGTTTCTATGCAGCTTTTTACAGGTTAGATGTCTTCTTTACAGGTTAGTTCTCTTCTTTTTAATGCATGTTGCTTTAATGATTCTTAAAACAACATGTAGGCCTGTTTAGAACTCATAATAATTTTTCAGGTACGTTGGATGAATGCTTTCTTTTCATAAATCGAGGCATTAATGCTTTCCTTTCTTAAATGATCATGTTCTTATAGTTAATATATGTGTTATTGCTTTGTTTGACTTATGATTACTTTGCGTTTGAATTAAGTTATAACCTAAGTTTATGCAGTGTGTTGAGTTGTTGGTTGATAGTGTGCTTGCTTAGGTACAAATTGTAACCAGATCTGATAATCTGATATAACTAAAATTTAGGCAGTAGCTTGCGGGAAAAAAGATCCTGCATTAAGAATATTGGAGTTGTTGGTTGATAGTGGACTTGCTTAGGTACAAATCTAACCTCGAAAAGTTCCAAAACCGGTTTATGATAATCTCATATAACTAAAGTTTAGGCAATCGTGGGTGGGAAAAAAGATCATGTATTAAGAATATGAGAGTTGATTGATAGTGGACTTGCTTAGGTACATATTATAACCAGATTATGATAATCTGATATTGTGGGATTAAATCTTTGTTTAGTTGACGGACTTTAGCATGATTTGTAAGTTTTTTCATGAATATGGTGTACAATATTGCTGATCTGTTTAGTTAAATCAACACCATTGTATATAGCTAAGTATTTGCAACCAGTATTTGACGAATAAGCCTTTGTTTAGTTGATGGACTCTATAGTAAGGACATCTACTAAGCAAATTCGGTAAGATGGTTGTCAGTGGTAAGTACTAATATATTACTTGCAACAAATGTCATGGGGTTTTTTTGTTTGTTCTATAATGTGTCTAATCACTAATGTGACATTCATAAGGGGGTAGGTTCTTCACGTGTTGTGATACATTTACGTTAGGTCATATATTTATTAATGTATGATTTTGTTCAGGTTTCTAGGGAATTAGGCAAGTGAATTTGCTAATGAACGTGTGCACCATCAGGGTCCGGTAGATGATTAGTGGGTCGACAAATTATCCAAGTTGCAAGTCAACGATTAGGAAGATGAATTTGGATGTTAGGATGGTGAAGAGATCCTGGGAGATGATTTTGCTGATAATTGGACCAGTACATATGAAGAGTAAGTCTTTTATTTAACATATATATTTGAATCTGCTGAAATATATGTCTTTTCGGCATTCTGGATTTGATCAAGTTCATTAGAGTTCATTAGATGTTCTTCCAATCTATTGCACCTAACGGTTTAGCCAGAGACCCACAACCCGTCTGATCCAATTAATGTATGACCTGTTTGATCCTGCAGTGTGTTTAGCTGTAGTTATTCACAGTAATGATTAATAAACTTATGTTGGTATGAAACCTTTTTCACCTTTTATTAAATTGTATTACCTTTTGTTGGATAACTGGTCCTGGTTAAAGTTGAAATTAGGACTTATCTGTATTTATTTATTCATGGTTTAACAAGAACACTTTCTATTCAAGTATTATTGCTATAATGAATTGCATGACCCCATCTTAGATGATATTCCTTTAACTTTAAGAAAAAAGGCCCATTTTTACTTCAAGATTTAACCTCAGAAAATTTTCATAAACATTGATAAAATGAAACTCAAAATTTCACCAGGTTTGTTTAGAGTTTTCATCATTTAAAAATGTAATTTTGTGTAAATAGTTGTGTTTTACATTCAGTTTTAATGACACATATTTGCAACTATCTGTTGGATGTAAGCTATTTGCATGAGGATATGTTGGCTGCTGGTCACACGTCACAGAGTCTACCCTCGAGAACACGCAGACAATGTGGTATTTTGTGATATTTTCTAAAGAATACAAAAGTTTTCTTAATTAAAATTACTTTTTGTTTTTGTGACCCTTTCCGTAAATGTATTCAAGAATTTTGATATTAGACATAAAGAAGGCGGGGTCGATAAGGCGGTAGAGTTACCTATAACAAAAGTCAGGGTAAATAATAAAACATTGGAAATTCACCTCGAATATGTTGTGGTTCATGCAAACTATGTTAGTTGGCATCAAAATGGAAGTCACGACAGCCTACAACAGAAACACTTGACAAAGGCCGCATAGGTTTGGCTACCTTAGTTTTTGTACATGAATCGAGTGGGACTATAATATTTAGTATACTGACATTAAAAGTGCAAACAACTGCACAGACAGGAAGAGTGTTCGGTTTCGTATATAAGTATAACAGTCACATTATGGGAATGCAGTGGATTGTTAGCATATCATAGGTAATACAGGCTAAAGAGCTAAACCAACCGGAAGTCATTTATTTCTAATTATAGGATTGTTTGGATCTGCAATAATACTTTCTTATTCCTATTTCAAATTGTTAATTTTTTTTACTTGAACCAGCTTACACACCCTTATAATACAGTAATTTTTAGTTTACTTTAGTCTTCTAGATTAAGTTATAGGTGCCTTTGTAGCAATTGTGAAAATGAAGTTTGAACAACAATACAAAGGTATCATGATGGGTTTTGCTTTTATAAGAAATCTGCGTGAGGCCGGTATATATTACTAAATCCCTAAATCCTTTATTAAAGTTTGAAAATAAGTCCAACATAGTAATGTTACAATAATGTTTATGGTGTACCATGAAATGTAGCTTCATAACACAATGATGAACATCTCCTGATCTTTATTTCTTTTGTCCGTCTCTCTTTCTGTATATTAAAGGGAATCATGTCAATAAGTCAGATTTCTTGATGACCACTGTTATGTACTATATGTAGGTTCATGTTGGGCCAAGCATTCCTCTAATGCAGGGGTTGGTAGGGAAGGAATGTGCATTCGAACGAAGAGGGCAGCAATGTCCTATAGGTTTTATCAAGATAGTTGAGGTGAGAAATCTTGCTTGAAATAGGAATCTGATTTCGATACCTGATATTGTAGACATGTGGTTGTTATAAACTTTTTATGTAAGAAACATTATTTTTGTTAGCTACTGAAATAAGTTATTCAAGCAGCCCCAGATAGCAACATGTGAAGGTTAATTAGCTGCTTGCATAAGCTTTCCAAGAAACAATGATATGCACGATAACTGACTTTTACGGTTGATGTGCTAAATTTTTAATGTTTTCCATGCTGTAGGTGATTCGACTAATAGGAATCAATGGGAATTCATGCTATGTTTGTTAATGAACATCGTTAATTACTTCAAGGAGAGTATGCGAGATACATGGCCAACGTATCACCAAAGATAAAGGAACCTATTGTTTCAATTTTTTGGTAATCATCTGATTATTTTACTACCATTTGTGTCAATGTCACCGACTTAGTCATGTGATTTTGATATGTGCTTTTGTATAAATTTTTTACAGGATTATAAGAGTACAGTTGAATACTATGTATCCCTTTTTTGGTTCGTGAGGTCTAAGCAGGAGTTGGCAAAAAACGCATGACACACATTACGTATTAGTACTGTTAATATGGGTCTATCAAGATGAAGAGGGGTTGATGTTATGATTTTTAACACTGCTCATTGGTGGAACTATTACAAAACTAAACTCGGGTGACTTCACAATATAATAGACCTCATAATAGCTAACTGTTCACATAAATACAAGTATTTATGCACTTCCAGGTGAGACACTTGAAGGAAAGAAACATGTTTTTCAGTTTTATATCACTACTAGCTGAAAACCAGGTCAAGATTACTTCATCTTGACAGGTGGCTACTCCATCGTAAAAGTTTGGTTTATTAGTTACAGATATTAGCTTATGGGGTTGATCTCAGTGTGTTGATTGTCAAAAAAAAATTATAAATGATGTAGAGTGCTAGAGTACAGATTATAGAAGTCTAAAAACTATAGTAATGTTAATGGTGATTGCTATGGCTGATTCATGCATTGTATAATTGGTTCACTGAGGTGATATGTTTCCTTAGATAAGAGAATAGCTTTACATTTAATTTGATGTTTATTCTTTATATGTGGATTATTGGCTATTGGGGGTATTTATATTCGCTAACTTGGTATCTTTGGCGTTTCGTAATAACCAGGTTTTGAGCAAATAACGTCTCTCTTCCTCTTACCTCCATGTGAGTAGTAACATATAGAATAGTCTCATGTTTGGATTGTATTAAGAATGCGTTTTAAATGGTTTCATTCCTTATGTCACAGAGATGATCAATGATGCCACTATCTAATTATACATGTTCTTAGTTATGTCTACATCCCTATCATTGGATTCACGTCCTGATTTCATTCACCAAATTTAATATTGCTTTCTTCTCTCCTATCTCAAAAATTTCATTAATCTTTGTATCCATCAAGTGTTTTTCAAAAACTTATCTAATAGTTTGATCATGATCACTTTGGTTTTGCTATCTCTTGGTTCTCTCGCGGCCCATCACTAACAATTAGAAGTCTAAAAGCCGTTATCCCGTTCATTAAATTGTCCATGACATTCGTTTTTGGGTTTCCGATGTTACTTATTCTACTCGAGATATCCACGCTGCCACCATCGCGGTTTCTTTCCTTTCTTTCTTTTCGACGTTTATGTATACGGTGACCACATCTTTTTATACATTTGTATTTGTGCTTTAGATTGTGTTTGTAAATTTGTGTAGTGTTGTTTAGCTAGGTAGATTATTGTGTACGCCAAGGACCTGCAAAAAAAACCCTATGAAAAAGGCTAAAGAAGGATGTTCGTTGAATTAATATTTGTATATCAATGTCAATGCATTAACTAAGCGGGTATGAGCTTTGATCAAGATATGTGTATCACCATTTTTGTTCATTAGTAAATCTGTATCATGATGACTATTTTATATTTTGTGCATATAATGTGATTTTGAAAGTTTGTTTATTTTAGTTACAACTCACAAGTTTATTATTTTTACTTTCACAGGTGGTTTCGACTTTGTGATGATGTATCGTGCCAATTCTACAACAATAGTAATTAAACGTTTCTTGGGTAGCATCTGGGTGGAGTGTTTTATGCAAGTTCAAAACTTCAAATGCCTCCAATAATAAGATTTAACGGATTTAGAGTAATATTAATTATGGGTAAATGTAGGTTGGATTAAGGTCATCCTCCTGTAATGACTACTCTTTCGATGTTGTTAGTAGCCTATGTCGTAGGTGTAGCGGGATGGGCCACTTTAACTAAGCATATTCCCATAACATTATTAAATAGTTCATTTGGATTTTAATAGTTCATTTTTAAAGTTGTATTTTACTAATCATTTAGAGGGTTAAATGTGACTTAGACAATAATAAGGGGATTAATTGTATTTAGTTTAAATAAAGTTTAGGATTGTACTTAGATTAGGAAACTAGTTACTTGGCTTGCAAGCTAAGGTTTCTACCCCCTCATCTCTATAAATAGAGATGAGGGGGATGCTAGTTATTTATTCTTCTTCCTCAATTGTAAAAGCTTTATTAGGTTTTTTAATAAAGGATTCGTTGAGGGTATATCGTGTGCATATTCTTGTCGGTTCTTTGTAGTATATCTTGCCTCTCGTGTTTGCTACTTGTGCTCGATACAACTCGCGATCTAGCTTTCCGCGATCGAACTTTGGGTCTGTTGTCGAGGTATTATCCAACAAGTGGTATCAAGAGCCGCGGTTATTGTGGTCATCGAAGTTCGAGTGTTAGATCGAAGTTCCGAGTTTGTCAAAGTTTCGAAGTTGATCGGAAGTAACAAGTTTACTAAGCGAAGAAGACGAAGTTGGTTTTTTTTTTATACACGTGAAAAAGAAAATAGTGACCAATGGTGGGTTATTTGTTTATTCATCCCAAAGTGAAGAATATACAAGTTGATAAGGTTTTTCGTCTTATTAGGGTATTTTCTAATAAGTTAATATTACTTCCACGTTGGGTTTATTACGATTCATGTGATCAGTTGTCTTTTTAATAAAAGATCAAGTTTTCTTTTAAGTGTTTATAAATCGACTTCGAAGGTTTTTCTTGTTGCGGGTTCTTGTGGTTCAAGTTTCGATCGTGGTTTACTTGGGTTTCATGTTAATGATCGGGGTTGCTTGTTCGAAATCGAGGGTTTAGGGTTATTCTAATTAATTCGATTTGCAAGAAGGGTTTATAGCAACAAGGGGAATATTGCACACGACTTGTGAGACTTGTCGGTAAAGTTGGTTAAAAAAACAACTTGACAAGGTTTTAGCAAGATTTAAGAAGAATGGCTAGTTCTATAACTAGGTTTGACATCGAGAAGTTCGATGGGAAGAATGACTTCGCGTTATGGCAAATAAAGATGCGTATTTTAATGGTACAGTTGGGATGTGATGCTGCATTAGAGACATTACCCGCAGACATGGAAGCAGGTGAAAAGGATGCTTTGATGAAAAAGGCATACAGTACCTTGATTCTATGCTTGGAAGACCGGGTTTTACAGGAAGTTACCAAGGAAACATCTGCTGCAGGAATTTGGACGAAGTTGACTAGTCTATATATGACTAAGTCCTTAGCAAACAGAATGTATCTGAAAAAGAAGCTATACACGTACTATATGAGTCCAGGTACGAAACTGGGTGATCATATAGATGAGTTTAATAAGTTGATACTTGATTTGGCAAATATTGATATCGAGATTGAGGATGAAGATCAGGCACTTATGTTACTTACGTCGTTGCCAGCATCTTACGAAAACTTTGTGGAGACATTGTTGTATG
Organism: Artemisia argyi; assembly: GCA_030686995.1. Lineage (NCBI taxonomy): Eukaryota > Viridiplantae > Streptophyta > Magnoliopsida > Asterales > Asteraceae > Artemisia > Artemisia argyi. The sequence goes on from CM060688.1 coordinate 75,760,712, forward strand.
GGAGGGAATCCTTGACAATGGAGGATGTTTAAGTGATTCGTTGTGTTTTGGTGTGTGTAAACAACAATTTATCAAAATATCAACAAACGTGAAGTTTAACTTGTCGTGAGACAATTAAACGTGAAGTAATACAAGTAAACCGTTTAGAAAAACGATTACCTCGCAAAACTTGTGAAAGTGATATTCAAATTGTGAGACCGGGAAGTGATTTCCCGGGTCGTACCCCAACGAGGTGTGAATGGAAAGCTTTGAGAAGGATTGGAATTAAAATCTTGTATGATTGGAAGGGTTATTTGGTGTTACGATACGTTTAAGTTAACAAAATTTAACGAACGAATGAAAAAGTAAATTAACCTAAGGCAACTAATTAACTAGGAAAAACCTAAAACGTTACGGGAAAACATACTTAGGTATTGGGAATCCTAAAAACATAAACTAAATCAAAAACGCGAATATTATTTAAAAATAACGCGAGAGCGCAAAATAAAACGCGAGTTTTGAGCAACAAACGTCCTACGAGGTTCTATTTAATTTTCTAACGTAATATAAGTTAAAAGAAAATTTTTAAAAAAGGAAAATAAATTTTTTGATAAAAATTCTAATTATTATGAATTAAAAACTAATTTAATTAAACTAAATCAAAATAAATATTAAACTAGCTTAGAAAAATCTGAAATTTTTTTTTATAAACGTTACAAGTTGTTACAAAGCTAAAAAAAATTTAACAAAGATAGGTACACTGCCGAATAAGCCCACAATAAGCTCATAAAAGCTGATAAGCTATTTGTTCTCACCCAAACAACAAGGGTCAAATGATAAATTTTGCATAGTAATACCAACAAAAGACCCAAGGGCAAGTGGTTGATGCGTGTTATGTTAGAGCTGTGTGAGGGGTGAGGTCAGGGGGTCGATCCCTGATTTTTACAAATTTTTTTTTTTTTTTTTTTTTTTTTATCAAACACTTTTCTTATCAAAGCCCACTCGAACTTGATCCTTTTTAATTCAACTTATATAAACTAAGCTTACTAAAAATTTAATTTCGGTTAGTGGCCGAACAAGCTCAGTTGACGAGCAAAAATAAAATAGCAGCAGTAGTTTAGTAAGCAGATTTCAATCGAGTAAATTACAAGCAACTGATCTAGACTAAAAGAAACAACAACTAGCATCAACAAGTTTTACTGCTGCTGTAGCAGCAGTCTCGAATAGACCCTATGAAGGGTACCGAAACACACTATGAATCAATCGTGAGGCCAAATAAAAAAAACTAATCCTAGCCGCTACCTAATGTACTTCCTAAAATACAAAAAAAAATCTGGAATGGATCAAGTTACAGTCATTTTTATGGCCCCAGAAAGATCACTCCCAAACCTGGTGCAGGGGAGGTTTTTGTGTGAACAGCCTACTTCGACTCCAACTTTCTATAACTAATCGATCTCGAAAATCAGAATTTCTTTTTGTTATGAGTACAAGGGCTGACCAAAAGTTTAAATCAACAAAAATTTTGAATTTCCATTAACTGATGAACTCTGAAACTTGCTCTGAAATCTGCCGAACAAAACTCGATATGCAGTTTTTACCTTCAAAATATTTTTTTTTTCTTTCTTTAAAAGCTTTGACTTAAGTGGATTTAGACTAATGACAAATGATTGATCGTTGTTTATAAGGCCTAAGTGATCTATCTAAACCAAACTTTAGTGCAAATAACAACAACGGTTAGGCGTAATAAGCTAAACCAAACACTTCCTAATGTGGACTGTTTTCACTGATCTACCAAACAGTTGATTAAAGTGAATCACAAACATGAATAACTAAGTAACTCTATGCTAACTTAGAAATTAAATGAGCAATTTTAAACATTTAACCATAACAACAACAGAGATTATAGAACATTGGTCTTAAAATCTTACTTGTTATCCAAAGCCTTATGCACAATCTGAGAACCAAGAACTAATAGAACCACCTAAATGCTCACCCGAGCTCTAAACCATTCTCCCAAGCTTGTATCTGCTACTGCTACTTCACAATCCTTTATATCTTTTTCTTTGTTCGAATTATATTTTTTTTCTTTTGACTTATCTCTTTTCTTTTCTGACTTTTTTTTAGCACAACTCAAATAAAATACCAAGCAGAGTTTAAAATGTAAGGAACATAAACAGAAATTAATTTTGAAACTGAACTTTCATTAAAACTTGAACTTTGTTGCATTACAATAAAACTTAGTGATTTTAAAAAAAACATAAACTGAGAAAGATGATACATAAGAGATGATGATCCATAGGCTACAATAAACTACCTATTTATACTTAAACCATAGTGGTAGGTACACCTCTAAGCTCCAATCTTGTCTTTTCCATTGTGCTTCTTCACTGAGGCAAGTCCTTAAAAAAAATCCTCCTTTGTGCTTCTTTGAATGAATCCCCATCGTTGGATTGAATCTTAAATCATCACAGCCCTCTGATCCTATCTTTGGCGCCCAAGAATGAGGTGGATTTCCAGCTTGTCGTCCCTTGAATGGTTGAGGGGTGTTAGGTATGAGTTGTGAGGGGAGTAGTGGGATTGGGGAATGGTTTTGATGGTGATAGGAAGATGGTGATGGGGGTGTTGGAGTTATGCAGTCACGAGGGGGGAATGAGTGGTGTTATTTTATTCAGAGACTTCAGTGGAGAGGGGATGGAGGGAGTTCGTATTATTTTTTAGGGTTAGGGTTATTAGTTTCAGGGATGAAAGGGTAATAAACGTGAAAGGGTGGGCTTGGGTATTGGCTGTGGGTTATGCTTTGGGCCTGGATTAAAACGTGGGCTTGGTAAGTCTAGCTACATGCCTTTGTTTTGTAAAGTAGTCCGTTTGGTTTATTATTGTAAAACCTCAAGGACCAAATTTGTAACAATCCGAAATTTCAAGGATCACTCATGCCATTTTCCCAATCTGTTTCACGGGACTTATCATGCCACACCATTATAACACAAGGACCAAAGTTTGCATTTTTAAAGCACCAGGGACCGAAACTGCCAAGTTTGCAAAATGCAGGGACCAAACGTGCCAATTGTGAAATTTTAAAGGTTTGGTTTGCAATATTTTGAAAACATTTTACCCAAAGATCATTTGCGATTCGTTTTGACTTTTAAAGATCAAGAGTTGACTTTTCTTTGAAAATGATTGACCAGGGACTAGTTTTGTAAAACTTTGAAAGTTGGGGGACTGAAACTGCCATTTATGTAACTTTTGTTCGTTTTTCGTTCGTTTTCACTTGTTTTGCATAAGAAACATATAAAATACGATCTTTGGGATTTTCTTCGCATTTTGGTGCGTTTTTGAGTATTTTTGATCGTTTTGCAGCTTAAATTTGACTCAAAATGATGAGTATTTACACACTCATCAATCCCCCACACTAAACTATTGCTAGTCCCTAGCAATCTTTTTGAGAAAAATTAATGGATTTTAAGTCTCTTTACCAAAAGCCATCACTTCTGGAGTAGCCAGGTGTAAGAACTGTGGCACACCTGATAACCGTGTGATTTTGAGCAAACCACCAGCTGTCAACGGATTTGATTAGTCTTTACCAAAAGCCGTTTGCTCCTGGACTAGCCAACTCTTGATGGAACAGTCAACATCTTGGTGAGTTGATTACCAATTATGGTTTTTCCACTGCCTTTACCACAAGTCATAATCTTGCGGGCTAGCCAACTCATTAGCTTTTGAGGATATGGGGAGTTGAGGAACCATACAATTTTTGGCAAATTGCAAGCCATAAACGGATTTGATATATCTTTACCAAGAGCCGTTTGCTCCTGGATTAGCCAATCCCTTTTGTCGTTTAAACAAGGTGAATTGATAACCACAAAAATTTTGAAATAAAGTGAAAAAATTTTTAAATTTTTGGCCAAAAACGGGGGTACTAGATGGTATAATTTGATAAAATTCGCTAGAATTTTCCCCTCCCCCACACTTAGAGTTGAATATTGTCCTCAATATTCAAAGTCCCGGCGATTATGCCGAAATTTTGAATGAAAGACGAGAATATTAAAAGCTAACTGTGGGAATATCATTTGTATTTTTCACTTTATTTATTCAAACACACATTTTTTTTTTTTTGGAAAGATATATACATCTCCAGTAGCTGCGGGGGGTGGCCACTCCCCCACACTAGGGTGTTAGAAAATAGGAGGAAATCAGATACACGGGTGAAAACCCGTGTTTGTTGTTACTTGTTTTTGTTTGTCGAGTCGCTAGCTTGACTCGATCCCCGAATTCATTGGTCCATGGGGAAAGTTTGGAGGTCCGGGACAATAGGTGGTATGTCCCCTCAAAAATAGTGTTTCAACCGATGCCCATTTATTTTGAAATTGGGACCGTCGTCTTGAGATAACTCGACGGTGCCATAAGGATAAACTTTGGCAACGGTGAAAGGTCCGGTCCAGCGGGTTTTAAGCTTACCCGAAAAGATCTTTAATCGAGAGTTAAAAAGAAGGACTCGGTCACCAACGTTGAAAACGCGGTTCTTAATTTTGGAGTCATGGATCTTTTTGGTTTTCTCTTTATAGATTAAAGAGTTTTCGTAAGCTTGATCACGAAGTTCATTGAGTTGAACTTTCCTATGATCACCCGCAGACTTAAGATCAAAATTAGCATTCTTCAAAGCCCAATAGGCTTTGTGCTCGAGCTCAATCGGTAGATGACAAGCTTTTCCATACACGAGCTTATAAGGAGTACACCCGATGGGTGTTTTATAAGCCGTGCGAAAGACCCATAGAGCGTCATCTAACTTATCCGACCAAGAGGCACGGTTTTCGCCTACGGTTCTTTCAAGAATTCTTTTCAAAACACGGTTTGAAACCTCCACTTGCCCACTCGTTTGTGGGTGATAAGCGGTAGCAAGTCGGTGAGTGACACCATACTTGAGCATGACTTTTGCAAATTGTTCGTTGCAAAAGTGAGTACCGCGATCGCTTATGATAGCGCGGGGAGTTCCAAACCCTGAGAATAATGATTTCAAAAATTTTACGACTACTCGGGCATCGTTGGTTGGGAGAGCTTTTGCTTCGACCCATTTTGACAAGTAGTCAACGACCACGAGTATGTACTTGTTCCCTCGTGAAGACGGGAACGGCCCCATAAAGTCTATGCCCCAAACATCAAAGATTTCACACACTTGGATGACGTTTTGAGGCATTTCATCCCGTTGTGTGATCTTTCCTTGACGTTGACACGAGTCGCAAGATTTGACTAGGTCATGGGCGTCTTTATAAATGGAGGGCCAATAAAAACCGGACTCAAAGACTTTTCTAGCGGTGTAGTTCGGGCCATGATGTCCCCCGGTGGGTCCATTATGACAAGCCTTAAGGATTTCCATGGCTTCTTGGCCATGAACACACCTTCGAATAACCTGATCCGCACAAATTTTAAACAGATAGGGATCGTCCCAAAAGTAGTGATTAACATCTTTGAAAAACTTGCTCTTTTGGTGGGACGACATCCCTTTGACAACGAAGTTCCCCGCATGGTAGTTTGCAAAGTCGGCAAGCCATGGGGTACTAGAATCACCACGAGAGGAAATCACATTGAGTGTCTCGAGAGGAAACGTTTCGTTTATTTCCTTTTTCTCGAGAACTCCTTGATGAGGATTCTCCAATCGGGAAAGATGGTCAGCAGCGAGGTTCTCGGCTCCTTTTTTATCACGAATTATGATATCAAATTCCTGTAGGAGGAGAACCCAACGGAGCAATCTCGGCTTTGCGTCTTGCTTGGCAAAGAGATATTTTAGAGCCGAGTGGTCCGTGTACACAATGCACTTAGTCAAGATCAAGTATGGCCGAAACTTTTCAAACGCATACACCACGGCAAGTAATTCTTTTTCCGTTGTGGTGTAATGAGCTTGAGCTTCGGTCAAGGTCTTGCTTGCATAATGAATCGGCTGAAAATGTTTGGTTTTTCGTTGCCCCAAGACCGCACCCATTGCAAAATCACTTGCATCGCACATGAGTTCGAAAGGTTGGTCCCAATCGGGGGCAACTAGAATGGGTGCCTCTGTAAGCTTTTTCTTGAGAGTTTGAAAAGCTTCGATGCACTCATCGGAGAAGACAAATGGAGTCTCTTTTTCAAGAAGTCGGGTCATAGGCCTAGCTATCTTCGAGAAATCTTGAATGAATCTACGATAGAAGCCGGCATAACCCAGGAAACTCCGAACACCTTTGACAGTAGTGGGAGGAGGAAGCTTAGCAATGACGTCGATTTTAGCTTTATCAACCTCAATCCCACTCTTGGAAATCTTATGGCCAAGGACAATTCCTTCCTTGACCATGAAATGACTTTTCTCCCAATTTAGACTAAGATTGGTGTCTTCACACCTTTGAAGCATTTTGTCTAAATTAGAGAGGCATGATTCGAATGAATTCCCAACGACCGAAAAATCATCCATGAAGACCTCCATTGTTTTCTCGATCATGTCGTGAAAAATGGCCATCATGCATCTTTGAAATGTGCCCGGAGCATTGCATAGGCCAGAAGGCATGCGTCGATAAGCAAACGTTCCGTATGGGCACGTAAAAGTCGTTTTTTCTTGATCTTGAGGATCGATGGGAATTTGGAAATAACCCGAAAAAACCGTCAAGGAAACAATAGTATTCGTTTCCCGCCAATCTTTCGAGCATTTGATCCATGAAAGGTAATGGAAAGTGGTCTTTACGGGTGGCGTCGTTTAATTTTCGATAATCAATGCAAACGCGCCAACCCGTTACCAATCGAGTCGGAATTAACTCATTATCATCGTTTTTGACAACCGTTATGCCACCCTTCTTGGGCACACAATGAACGGGACTCACCCAAGGACTATCCGAAATAGGGTAAATCAAACCGGCATCAAGAAGTTTAATGACCTCTTGCTTGATAACCTCATGAATTTTAGGATTTACCCGTCTTTGTTGTTGAACCGCCGGTTTATAGTCATCCTCCATCAAAATCTTGTGCATACAAAATTCCGGGTTAATACCCTTGATGTCGGAAAGTCTCCAAGCAATGGCTCGCTTGTGTGACTTTAAAACCTTGAGAAGAGCGGTTTTGTTTTCCTTATTCAAGTCTTTAGCGATTATGACGGGAAACTTATTGTCACCCTCCAAAAACGCGTACTCGAGATGAGGCGGAAGTTCCTTGAGTTCAACCTCGGGGAAGTCATCAGTTTTTTCAACATTTTTGACCTCCTCGATATGAAGTTCTTTTGGAGGATGAAGGGGTGAAGGATCTTCATTCAACAATTTTTCAAGCATAACTATATCCCCCTCGGAATCAAGATAGTCATTATCAAACTCGTGTGACATTGAGCTATCTTGGGAAAGAAAAGCATCGACCTCTTCCAAAAAAAAGTCACTTCCCTCAAATGGAGTGAGAGAAGGGGAAGAGTCGGTTATGGTAGAATTAATTGACCCTTGCACATTTAACACTTCTTCACAATATTCATCGCATGTAACATCGATGGCATCAAGTCGGTTAATTTCTTCTCGTTCAAGTTCGAGAAGATCTTTTGAAGTGTTTTCAATGTTAATGACCAATTTTTCGTCGCCAACTCTAAGAGTCATTTCACCTTCGAAGACGTCGATTAAAGCACGAGCCGTTTTCAAGAATGGTCTTCCCAAAATAAGGGGAACACGAGGATCGGCATCGAAATCAACGACTACGAAGTCGGCAGGGAAATGGAACTTACCAACCTTCACAAAGACATCTTCAGCAATACCCTTCGGAATCGTAACCGTTCGGGTTGCTAATTCAAGAGTCATTCGTGTTTGTGTAAGCTCGGGAAGTGAAAGCTTTTGCCAAATAGAGAAAGGCATGAGATTTATGCTAGCGCCAAGATCGGCCAAGGCGAAGCATTCTTCAAACTTTTGGAAATCACAAGGAATGAGAAATTTCCCGGGGTCTCCTAATTTTTCAGGAAGTTTCTTTAGAAGAACCGCCGAACAATTTTCATTCAAACGCGTTTTAGTGAGTTCAAACAATTTCTCTTTGTTACTTAAAAGACTCCTGAAAGTGGAAGCAAACTTGGGCATATAGAGAAGAGCATCCGCGAAACTAATGTTGAGGTGTAACTTTTGAAATATCTCAAGAAACTTCTTCATTTGATCATTAGTTTGTTCACGGAGTTTTTGATCATTAAGCCTTGAAGGATATGGGATCGAAGGCTTAGAAATGCTCTTAGGAAAAGCAAATTCGGGAATTGATGGTTGGACATCCGAAGGTTGAACGTGTGCGGTACTTCGTGAGCTTGAGGGTTGCACCTTGTCCTTAATAACCTCGGGTTCTCGTTCTACTTCCTTCAAAGGTGGAGGAATAGGAGTTGAGGGTCCATCAATAGCTTTACCACTACGAGTGGTAATAGCTTTCAATTCACCCTTCGGGTTGGGAATGGTGTTTCCCGGAAGAGTACCCGAAGTAGAAGCTTGATTCATTTGACTCATAAGACTTGCAAACATGTTCTCAATCTTACTTTGAGATTGTTCAATCTTGTGGTTAGTATTACGAAGTTCATTTTTAAGCTCATGACCTTGTCTCGACATTGAAGATTGAAAATCATTCTTCAAAGTGTTGATTTGGTTTTGCATATTCCTCATGCTAGCTTCATTTTCCTTAATGTAATTAGCAAGTTCATTTGAAGCAACATTAGGAGCTTGGTGATTATGAGCTTGAAAACCTTGATTGAAGTTACCCCCTTGATTTGAAAATTGATTATTAGGGGTATGAAATTGATTTTTAACATTTTGATTTCTTTGTTGATTTTGATTGAATCGATTTGGATTATTGGGTTGAGGAAAACCGGGTGGACCACCTTGGTTGCTAACACGATAGTTCGGGTCAACTTGAGGACGGTATTGGTTACCTCCTTGATTTGAATTACCGACTATTGCATTAACTTCAAATGGGTTGCCATCGGTGGCAGTACAATTGTAATATGCGTGTGGACCACCACAAGTAACACAAACTTCAACCTTTTTGACTTCGGCAGATTGAGAAGGAACTTTCTTGTTTTTGGTGAGAACCAAAGCATGGATAGCTTCCGTGAGCTTGTCAAGCCTAGCATCGGTGCTAGATTGAGCCACGGGTGATGAAGTAGGAGGACCAACATTCACTTGGGAAACAACCGGTTTACTTCGTGGAATGCGGACCTTAGACTTATTCTCGATGATCACTAAAGCATCTCTTGTGGTTCGATTCAAGAAATTACCTCCCGCGGAGGCATTAAGAGAGTCTTGATCAATTTGGCTCACACCATTGTAGAAAGTGTCGAGTTGCATTAACTCGGAAAAACCGTGATGAGGACATTTACGAAGCATGTCCTTGTAACGATCCCATGCCTCACCGAATGATTCATCAAATTTTTGAGTGAATTTCATGATCTCATTCTTGAGGGCGGTGGTTTTAGATGGAGGAAAGAATTCGTTCACAAACTTCTTGACCAAATCTTCCCACGTTTCAATCGATCGAGGGGCTTGTTTGTCAAGCCAATTTTTGGCAGCCCCATCGAGGGAAAACAGGAAGAGAAGAAGTTTGATAGCTTCCTCAGGGACATTTTTGCATTTGATGGTAGACGTGATTTTGTTGAACCATCGAATGTGATCTTGAGGATCGTCCCTCTCGAAACCATAGAATTGACGCGAGGTGACTAAGTTAATCAACCCCGTCTTGAGCTCAAAGTTGTCAGCCACGATGGCTGGAACAACGATAGCATCTCCGTAACCCTCGATGGGTGCTTGGAGAAGCTCATTCATAGTGGTCTCGGCCGCCATGATAGGAATAGTACGAATCTCGGGTTCGACTATTGGATTGGTATGTCGTCGATTACGCCTTCTTCTTGAAATGTTGTTAAGCGATTGCAAAGGACTTGTTGACGTAGACGAACGAGTGCGCATGCACCACAAAAAATATCAATTAAAACAATACCACTTTAAAGACAAGGGAACTTAAACCAATAATCAAGAACGCAAGGTTAACTTCTAAGGAAAAACGCACAAAGGAGCGGGAGAGAAGAATGGATCTCTCACTGGGCGAAGTTCGTTGGATCGCCACATACCGTTTCGACTCCTCTTAAAGTGTGTTTCTCGTTTAGAAGTTTTCCAAAACGCAAGTGATACAAAGGCAAGTTTTGATCTTTTGTTTGGGAACATATTATGGTCACACCCCCAGTTGGTAGGTGTTCTGCCTTGGTTTGCGGTGGTAAGATTTTAACTTTGTATTTATTAAACAATGAAACGGGAAAATCTTTTTGTGTTTTTCTTTATCTTATATAGATATAATACATATACTAGAAACAAAAGAAAAATATTTTTGGTTTTTTATATGTTTTATAAAAGCGTAACTTCTTGCGAAGGTCCTACAAGACTAATCGTCTAAACCTTATCGAGACTTTCGACACACAGCCTCCCCGGCAGCGGCGCCATTTGATTCGTTGTGTTTTGGTGTGTGTAAACAACAATTTATCAAAATATCAACAAACGTGAAGTTTAACTTGTCGTGAGACAAATAAACGTGAAGTAATACAAGTAAACCGTTTAGGAAAACGATTACCTCGCAAAACTTGTGAAAGTGATATTCAAATTGTGAGACCGGGAAGTGATTTCCCGGGTCGTACCCCAACGAGGTGTGAATGGAAAGCTTTGAGAAGGATTGGAATTAAAATCTTGTATGATTGGAAGGGTTATTTGGTGTTACGATACGTTTAAGTTAACAAAATTTAACGAACGAATGAAAAAGTAAATTAACCTAAGGCAACTAATTAACTAGGAAAAACCTAAAACGTTACGGGAAAACATACTTAGGTATTGGGAATCCTAAAAACATAAACTAAATCAAAAACGCGAATATTATTTAAAAATAACGCGAGAGCGCAAAATAAAACGCGAGTTTTGAGCAACAAACGTCCTACGAGGTTCTATTTAATTTTCTAACGTAATATAAGTTAAAAGAAAATTTTTAAAAAAGGAAAATAAATTTTTTGATAAAAATTCTAATTATTATGAATTAAAAACTAATTTAATTAAACTAAATCAAAATAAATATTAAACTAGCTTAGAAAAATCTGAATTTTTTTTTATAAACGTTACAAGTTGTTACAAAGCTAAGAAAAATTTAACAAAGATAGGTACACTGCCGAATAAGCCCACAATAAGCTCATAAAAGCTGATAAGCTATTTATTCTCACCCAAACAACAAGGGTCAAATGATAAATTTTGCATAGTAATACCAACAAAAGACCCAAGGGCAAGTGGTTGATGCGTGTTGTGTTAGAGCTGTGTGAGGGGTGAGGTCAGGGGGTCGATCCCTGATTTTTACAAATTCTTATTTTTCTATCTTTTTTTTTTTTTTTTTTTTTAATTTTTTATCAAACACTTTTCTTATCAAAGCCCACTCGAACTTGATCCTTTTTAATTCAACTTATATAAACTAAGCTTACTAAAAATTTAATTTCGGTTAGTGGCCGAACAAGCTCAGTTGACGAGCAAAAATAAAATAGCAGCAGTAGTTTAGTAAGCAGATTTCAATCGAGTAAATTACAAGCAACTGATCTAGACTAAAAGAAACAACAACTAGCATCAACAAGTTTTACTGCTGCTGTAGCAGCAGTCTCGAATAGACCCTATGAAGGGTACCGAAACACACTATGAATCAATCGTGAGGCCAAATAAAAAAAACTAATCCTAGCCGCTACCTAATGTACTTCCTAAAATACAAAAAAAAATCTGGAATGGATCAAGTTACAGTCATTTTTACGGCCCCAGAAAGATCACTCCCAAACCTGGTGCAGGGGAGGTTTTTGTGTGAACAGCCTACTTCGACTCCAACTTTCTATAACTAATCGATCTCGAAAATCAGAATTTCTTTTTGTTATGAGTACAAGGGCTGACCAAAAGTTTAAATCAACAAAAATTTTGAATTTCCATTAACTGATGAACTCTGAAACTTGCTCTGAAATCTGCCGAACAAAACTCGATATGCAGTTTTTACCTTCAAAATATTTTTTTTTCTTTCTTTGAAAGCTTTGACTTAAGTGGATTTAGACTAATGACAAATGATTGATCGTTGTTTATAAGGCCTAAGTGATCTATCTAAACCAAACTTTAGTGCAAATAACAACAACGGTTAGGCGTAATAAGCTAAACCAAACACTTCCTAATGTGGACTGTTTTCACTGATCTACCAAACAGTTGATTAAAGTGAATCATAAACATGAATAACTAAGTAACTCTATGCTAACTTAGAAATTAAATGAGCAATTTTAAACATTTAACCATAACAACAACAGAGATTATAGAACATTGGTCTTAAAATCTTACTTGTTATCCAAAGCCTTATGCACAATCTGAGAACCAAGAACTAATAGAACCACCTAAATGCTCACCCGAGCTCTAAACCATTCTCCCAAGCTTGTATCTGCTACTGCTACTTCACAATCCTTTATATCTTTTTCTTTGTTCGAATTATATTTTTTTTCTTTTGACTTATCTCTTTTCTTTTCTGACTTTTGTTTAGCACAACTCAAATAAAATACCAAGCAGAGTTTAAAATGTAAGGAACATAAACAGAAATTAATTTTGAAACTGAACTTTCATTAAAACTTGAACTTTGTTGCATTACAATAAAACTTAGAGATTTAAAAAAAAAAACATAAACTGAGAAAGATGATACATAAGAGATGATGATCCATAGGCTACAATAAACTACCTATTTATACTAAAACCATAGTGGTAGGTACACCTCTAAGCTCCAATCTTGTCTTTTCCATTGTGCTTCTTCACTGAGGCAAGTCCTTAAAAAAAATCCTCCTTTGTGCTTCTTTGAATGAATCCCCATCGTTGGATTGAATCTTAAATCATCCCAGCCCTCTGATCCTATCTTTGGCGCCCAAGAATGAGGTGGATTTCCAGCTTGTCATCCCTTGAATGGTTGAGGGGTGTTAGGTATGAGTTGTGAGGGGAGTAGTGGGATTGGGGAATGGTTTTGATGGTGATAGGAAGATGGTGATGGGGGTGTTGGAGTTATGCAGTCACGAGGGGGGAATGAGTGGTGTTATTTTATTCAGAGAGTTCAGTGGAGAGGGGATGGAGGAAGTTCGTATTATTTTTTAGGGTTAGGGTTATTAGTTTCAGGGATGAAAGGGTAATAAACGTGAAAGGGTGGGCTTGGGTATTGGCTGTGGGTTATGCTTTGGGCCTGGATTAAAACGTGGGCTTGGTAAGTCTAGCTACATGCCTTTGTTTTGTAAAGTAGTCCGTTTGGTTTATTATTGTAAAACCTCAAGGACCAAATTTGTAACAATCCGAAATTTCAAGGATCACTCATGCCATTTTCCCAATCTGTTTCACGGGACTTATCATGCCACACCATTATAACACAAGGACCAAAGTTTGCATTTTTAAAGCACCAGGGACCGAAACTGCCAAGTTTGCAAAATGCAGGGACCAAACGTGCCAATTGTGAAATTTTAAAGGTTTGGTTTGCAATCTTTTGAAAACATTTTACCCAAAGATCATTTGCGATTCGTTTTGACTTTTAAAGATCAAGAGTTGACTTTTCTTTGAAAATGATTGACCAGGGACTAGTTTTGTAAAACTTTGAAAGTTGGGGGACTGAAACTGCCATTTATGTAACTTTTGTTCGTTTTTCGTTCGTTTTCACTTGTTTTGCATAAGAAACATATAAAATACGATCTTTGTGATTTTCTTCACATTTTGGTGCGTTTTTTAGTATTTTTGATCGTTTTGCAGCTTAAATTTGACTCAAAATGATGAGTATTTACACACTCATCATTAAGCGACTCTGAATTCAAGGGAGTTGAAGAAAAGAACCGAAGGCACAAAGGAAGAAACTGGTGACGGGTTATATGTAAGGGGAGGGTCAGATCATTCAAGGAAAGCTCATTCTGGTGGAAGTTCGCGGTTTAAATCATGGGGTGGAACTGGTAAACTCAAGTGCTTCATATGTCATTCAGAGAGTCATCTGAAGAGAGACTGTCCAATAAAGAAGTCAAATGGGTTCGTCAGGAAGGGTAAGCATGATCAGGATTCTGATTCTTCTAATGACGACGGTAACGCCTATTTTGGAGAAGCCTTAGTGGTAGTCGGGAATGATGAGATGGCTGAATTGGTAATGGATTCAGGTGGGTCTTATCATATGACACCTAGGAGGGATTTCTTGTATGACTTCAAGAATGTTGATTGTGGTTCAGTTTAGTTAGGTGATAACAGGACATGCACAATCAGAGGGACAGGAAAAGTGAAGATACAGTTGCATGATGGTTCAAGCTTTATACTGGAAGACGTCAGGTATGTTCCAGGGTTAAGAAAAAGCTTGATTTCATTGGGTACTCTTGAAAGAGAGGGTTATACTGTGAAGATGCAGATGGGTAGAATCAAGGTGATCAAAGGTTATCGGGTTATGATGACTGGGATCAGGAAAGAGAAATGTGTGTATACTCTTGAAGCAAAAGTGACGAATTTTGGTGTACAAAAACATGGAGGTTCTAAACAAGTTGGGTTCAAACAACTTGGTTATAAAAAAGTTGGGTTCAAACAACTTGGTAATAAACAAGTTGGGTTCAAACAACTTGGTCCTGGTGTTAAAACAGGAGTCCATGGAGTACAGGTTGATAAATGTGTTTGGTTTAAGGTGGAACTGCATGGAGCTCAGGAAAATCGTGAAGCTGAGGTTGTTCAGGATAGTAACGATGATGCTGTAGTGGCTCAAAGAAAGTTGGAGGACAAGCAACTTAAAGAAAAGACAAACACGGGCTGCTTGGTAAATGAGCAGGAAAAGGTACACCTTGGTATAAAGGTGGGGGCAGACATTACGGTAACCGGAGTACCTGGTCAAGAGGGTGCAGAGGGTAATGCTGCTGAAAAGAAGAAAGTGAAGGAGTCTAAGAAAGCTAAACTTGGAAATTTACTAAAGTACAAGGCCTGGTTCTCAAGGCAGTCCTCGGTTCGAGGTTCCAGCATTAGATGAAGATGCTGAGTATCGTTAATGCCTAAGTATTACTCCTAAGGTGGAAATTGTTATGTGTTAGTAGCAATACTTAGGAGGGTTAAATGTGACTTAGACAATAATAAGGGGATTAATTGTATTTAGTTTAAATAAAGTTTAGGATTGTACTTAGATTAGGAAACTAGTTACTTGGCTTGCAAGCTAAGGTTTCTACCCCCTCATCTCTATAAATAGAGATGAGGGGGATGCTAGTTATTTATTCTTCTTCCTCAATTGTAAAAGCTTTATTGGTTTTAATAAAGGATTCGTTGAGGGTATATCGTGTGCATATTCTTGTCGGTTCTTTGTAGTATATCTTGCCTCTCGTGTTTGCTACTTGTGCTCGATACAACTCGCGATCTAGCTTTCCGCGATCGAACTTCGGGTTTGTTATCGAGGTATTGTCCAACAGATATGATAAGTTATGCCATACAATAGATAATATTTTTAGACATAGTATACATTGGTCATTATTTTTTTAAAATGCAATTAGTTAGTAAAAAACTCAGCAAACACCTTTTTTTATTTATTTATTAGGAATAAAATCTAATCGTATTAACTAGCAATAATATGATTAACTAGCAATAATATGCTAATAATCTCAAATAATTTAAATTTAAAACGGATTAGCGATGGAGTTCTGCCTCCAGTACTAATTAATGTTAAGTGTCTACCTTGTTAAACGTTGTATTAAGTTAACGATTATGTCCCAGAAATCATGGAGAAACCCTTGCTTTGTGAAATAGCTAGGAAACATGGAGACTTATTTTCTACCGTAAATTACGCTAAATATTGTGACATATATGGTATCTTATCGTATTGTTAGTGGTCATTGGTCAGTATGCATTAATTGGAAGTCTACTCTTGAAAAGAAAATTTAAATGTTATAGTCTATATAAGAGCCCAAAATGTACTCTTGTCTAACAGTCTAAGATATCTACCAGACCATGTTGACATTCTGTTTACCGTTCTTGTCTTTGCTCCTCGTTTTCACCACCGCAACCACCGCCCAACCATACAAAGCCACCGATCACTTCGTTCTCGACTGCGGTTCATCAACCGCTTCCACTTCTGATTCCAACCAGAGATGGGACGGTGATGAACACTCCATAAACTCGCCTTCAGACATTACTGCCACCTCCTTTTCATCCAATACAACTTTCCAGGATTCATCAGTGCCAACAGTCCCTTATTCCACTGCTCGAATAATCAACACTTCTTCATTTACTTACAGATTTCCGGTCTCTGAAGGGCCCAAATTCCTCCGCCTATATTTCTATCCTTCAACCTACTCTGGTCTCACCCAAAACCAATCTTCCTTATCTGTATCGTCCAATGGCTACTCTCTTTTAACAAACTTTAGTGCTTTCCTGACAACCTTGTTTCTCGCAAAGACACACTTCCATGCTAGAACCGATGGTCCCCCGGTTCCCCACTTTGTCAAAGAATTCCTCATCTATGTAAAAGATACACAATTCTTAAATGTCGTCTTTACACCAGTACCCAACTCATATGCTTTCATCAATGGAATTGAAATCGTTTCAATGCCTGTTAATCTGTACTTTGAAACTAAAAATCCGCAACCCGTTGGGATGAGTACAGGACCTGTTATTAATAAAGACACTGCGCTTGAAACTGTTAGGTTAAATGTGAGAGGGGCACAAATATCAGGTGTCGATGATACTTGTATGTACCGGGCATGGAATCTAGATAATATCTACTTATATGGAGCAGCTTCCGGGCTGACAGCTGTTAATGACGATCCGATCATGTATACTGTAGATACTCCGAATTATACATCACCTGAGCTAATTTATGAAACTCAAAGAAGTATGGGCCCACTGGCTAATGGGTACAACCTGACATGGATACTTCCAGTTGATTCTGGTTTTTATTACATGCTCCAGCTCCATTTTAGCACCATTATACCACAATACAGTAAGGATCTGCAAATGATCTTTAGGATTTTTATTAATAATCAAACAGCTGAAAATGTGGTTGACATAATATTCTGGGTTCAAGGTAGTAGGATTCCAGTATACAAGGATTACGTTGTGCTTTTTAACAATCCAAGCGGTCATCGAAGCAAGCAGGATTTGTGGCTCCAGATGCATCCTAACAGTGAAGTATCTAAAGAATATCTTGATGCTTATTTGAATGGTTTGGAAGCCTTCAAACTGAGCATGAACCATGATCTTTCAAGCCCATTGCTAACTCCAAACCTCGGCACTTCCAGAAAAGAGAACAACAATAAGAATTCACCATCTGCCTTGATAATAGATGTTGCTGGGGGAGGTTTAGTTTTGCTGTATGTTTTACTACTTTTAGTTTTATATCAGCGAACGCGAACCAAACACCATACTACCACCAACAATAAGCCATCAGATTGTTGTCGTCGTTTTTCACTTAAACAAGTGAAAGTTGCAACAAACAAATTCAATGAGAAGAATGTTATCGGGAATGGAGGATTTGGTAAGGTGTACAAAGGGTACATGGGAAATGCTAAAACCACTGTAGCAACTAAACGGCTCAATCCATCATCAAGTCAAGGGTTTCATGAATTCCAAACAGAAATGCATATGTTATCTAGATTGCGCCATGAGCATCTAGTGTCCTTGATTGGATACTGTGATGACAATGGTGAGATGATACTAGTGTATGATTACATGGCTCTTGGAAATCTACAAGAGCATCTCTACAAGACAAACAACCCTCCGTTGTCATGGAAAACACGTCTCAATATTTGCATCGGGGCACCTAAAGGGCTGCATTTTCTCCACATGAGTGAAAAGAACTCAATAATTCATCGGGACGTCAAGTGCACTAACATCTTATTGGACGAGAATTGGGTTGCTAAAGTGTCTGATTTCGGTTTGTCAAAGCTAGGGTCCAAAGATCCATCACAAACACATGATACCACGATGGTAAAAGGTAGTATCGGGTACATTGATCCTGAATATTGCAAAAGCCAACACCTGAGGGAAAAGTCTAATGTGTACTCCTTTGGAGTGGTTTTGTTCGAAGTGTTGTGTGCAAGACCAGTTATTATTCCATGGCTGACTGGTGACCAGTGAATTTAGCAGAATGGGGAAAGACTTGCTATCATGGGGCTTTGTGGTCCACTGGGTGAAGCTTATTAAGTTAAGCGAGCCTAGGTGAGAGTAGTACCGGGTTGGGTGACCAACCGGGAAGTCCTCACATGAGGACCACAAGCTCTAATGATATCAACCAGCTACCTTAGAAGCCTGGGCCCAACCATGTGATGTCTTGATCCAACTAAAGGACGCGAGTTCGATTCTGTTCCGCAAGCATGGTTGGGTATTGGGTGGAGGTATTTCACAGGCATCAAACCTTTGTTGGGTAGGGTTGATGGGTACCATTATGGTACACAGGGTTGAGGTGTCCCTGCCAATCTACACTTTTTCCAAAGAGGAACCTTGGTTGAAATAATTGACCAGAACCTAAGTGGTCAGATTGCACCAGGATGCTTAAGGAAGTTTGGCGATGTAGCAATTGCTTGCATGAGGAAGGGAGCGAACGACCAACAATGGATGCTGTCGTTCAAGGGCTAGAAGTTGCATTGCAACTGCAAGAAGGTTGTAAGGAAATGGGTGGAATTGTTGGTGAAGAAATTCTAGAAAACCAAGAAATTCCTTTTCTAATGCAAGTGGAACTGACCACAATGAACGAAGATGGGATAGAAGACGGGAAAATTGTAGCACACCAAGGTGCCCATTCATGATCCGGTACTGAAGCTGGCCGAGGAGTCTTCTGGTACCTAAAAACTTGTTTTTTTAATGACTAAACATATTGGTATTTGGTTAGTTAGTTTCATACAAGCTACACGAGTTTCATTTAGCATATTAAATTTCATGATATGTAATTACTTGAATTGTCAAATACTCAATATATGATAAGCAATATTAAAGCATCTGATCTGTTCAAATTGTGTACGGCTACAAAATCATAGCATCTGATTGGTTGATAGTTTGAATATTCTTTATCAATCGTAACCCAAAATATGTTCCTTTATTACTAGATGAGTACCCTTACATAGCAACGGGATTTTATAACGGTAGATAGTTATGATGATATTTTGGTTACACAAAACGTTATACAAAACACTTAAACCAAAGCAACATTGTAAACACTTTCTGTTTGTGACCATAATATTTATTGTCGCGCAAAAACTATAGCATTTCATCTTACGACAACAAAGTACTATTGTAATTAGGTATCAAATTAATTAGCTGTAATAAGCTTTTTTTTTCCTCCGGCTAATGAGCTTAAAAAGCTAGCATGAAGCTAGAATAACAAATGTTAAACAAAAATAACATGCAAAAGTAACCTAAAACTACACGTGAACAAACATGTTAACAATGATGGAATACACCCATGAATAGACTAAGCCTAAATGTTATAGTTGACCAGAATCATAAAAGAAATCCAACAAGCCACTATTTTAAAATTAAAACTAATCACCTTCGAGTACCCATTAATTTATCACGTTGTTTTATCTGAATTAGCTTAAAAAGATTCAGTATTCATCTTTCTCTTCTTCAAATGAAAGCATGACCTTTAGTCTCCTCAAATCCTAACATCTTTAATAAAACCTACACAAACAGTAACAATATATACATATGAATTGCTATAGTTTTCCCAAATATAAACTTATAAACCTATTCTTGATTCTCAATTCGAAACAAACATCATAAACAATAAAGAAATATGAATTCAACTTACATCATAAAAACTTGACAAAGGGAATGTGAAACCATGGAAGAAATGATTATCAAGTGCCTAAACAAAGTAATACTCAAATTGGTTATTCTAGGTTTTAAGATTTCTGCTCTTTAATCATACTGAGAATCAATAAGTTTATCCAGGTAAATAAATCTAACCTTGGATACGGAACTTAATCATCCTTAGTTTATTGAACCAATTAAAAGATATATTAAACCAAGACTAACCTTTTGAATTTTCAAATCCAAGCGATTCGTTTTTGTAAGTCCAGAAAAAAGCATATCATAAAAATCCATATCAAGAAGAACCTATAGAAATGAATAAATAGATTACCTTGTAAGTTGTCACCCACTCAAAATCAATATAAACTAGTAGAAACACCAAAGTAACAAATCAAACAATGAATGAACACAAAAGAAGATATATTAAAATTTACGTAATACATGATTCTAGCTAGTGGATCTGAGAGAGAGGAACATGTGAAGAAGAAGATGGAGAAACACGAAAACTGATGAACTGGTTTCCTGCAAAATTATACTGTTGGTAATTCAAAGACGAAACAAACAAACAAATTCAAAGGTACCAACAAAGTTCTAATTCAAAAGGTGCCAAACCCTAATTCAAACGGTACCAAACACGAATTCAAAAGGTACAAAGAAAACTAATACAATCAATCCCTATTTATAGGCTAAACAAACTTGCAGGACAAGTAACACAAATTACCAAATATACAAAATAACCCCTAAAGTTTAAGTCACTTTCTAACATATACAATTGATTATAGATTTTTTTTTTTTTTTTTTTTTTTTGTGTAATTAAAATTCAAAGATTTCGCAATGTAAGGAATATAATACTGTTATAGTCAATCAAAAGAATCGAAACTGGAAATAGCAAAATAGTGTACCGAATTTCAGATGACGATGAAGGGGTTTTTTGAATGATATTGTGTTTGATATTGTGATGGCGAGTTAGGGTAGTATGATACTGTTTTTGATAATGAATCTGTTGTATAGGAGTTGTGTCGCATGCAATGAAAAGTGGTGGGTTACAACTGGAAAAAGGTTGGCCGAATTTTGTGAATCTTCCTTCAAAAGTTTTGATTAATTCCTTACTTAGTGTTTAGGTTTGAAAGTCAACATTTTCAACAAAGTCAAGATTCAAGTTTTGATCATTTTTCCTTTTTATGTAGTTATGATATATAAATAAAAATGTTTTTTATAAATAGAAGTTGATTTTAACCACAAACTTAAAGCTCCACGTATTACATCCCTTCAAAGATATTTCATATATAATTTGTATTTTTATGCCTAAATATTTTGCAAGTTGCAACTTATTGACAGGCTTGATTCCAACAAACCAGAATCGTCGAATAGAGCAATTGCTTTGGATGAAAGATCCAATAGTAGCAATGACAGTGAAAGCCGTCTCTAATCTGTAGCTATTTTCAAAGTTTGCTACAGTTAGCTAGGGACATATTCATCCCTTCTCTAACATGACAGCATCGGTTAACAATCTAATATGTTAACTTTTTGCATAGCTTCATCTCCATCTAGTTCAAGTTTTAGTATTACAACATAAGGAACGGAGATTGAACTATTTCTTTAGAGGGATCCAAGTATCAATGATTAAATTTAAAAGAGACAAATGATAACAGCCCATAAGACGAGACTTGGTTACTTGGCATATTATTAGTTCATGTAAATTCATATTATGGGCTGTTAACTTTTTTTTACCACTAGTAAAGAAGACCCGTGCGATGCACAGGGACTAAATGTAATTTTTGATAATGTATTTTTAGGCAGTCATTATTTATTTTTGCGTTATTATTAATTTTCTTAATATCTTATAGCTTGTTAATGCAAGATGTTGTTCGTGAATAAGAAGTGTAGGCTATTAAGATTAATATGTTTGAGTAGTTTATTGTTAAATTTTATTTATAGGTTTTGAGCTTTGTTTATGTACGTGTATTTTATGTTGAAAATAACTTGCGTAGGTGATTCGTATTTTTACATAGTTGTTGATAATGTATTCTTGGCCAGTCATTCTTGTCATTATTTATTTTAGCGTTATTATGGTTTTTCTTAATATGTTATGGCATGTAAAGAAAGATGTTGTTCATGCATAAGAAGTGTAGGCTATTAAGATTAAGTGTTTTTTATGTTGAAAATAACTTATTTTTTTGTGACTATAAAAGTTACTCCAATGTAACTATGTGTAGCATGAGACAATTATAGCTTACTAACTGACCCGTGCGATGCACAAATGTTGTATTTAATTGTTTATCACGTAATGTTTACATGTCAGCCCTACGTATACTTTTTTTAAATCAATTGTTGGTTATCATAGAATCAGTCCCCACTCGATTTGCAAAATGGAAATCTCTCTTTTTCTGGTGAAAAGAACAAATGAAATTTCATGCTAATTATAAGTTGCACTGTGACATATGAGAATGAACTGACAAATCTTTAAAATTTTAATTATATGTTGACCCGTATCGTCATAATCAGTATCATGTTGACCCGTGTGGTCATATTCAATACATGTTGACTCGTGTTATCATATTCAGCTTTGAAACAACCCGACTTTCTTGACACCACAACTTTATCAACAACATCAATGTAGTAATTCAATGATACTTTTTCCCTTTCATACAGCATACTTAATACGGATAATTTTACTTCATAGTCTCAAACGACAATTTACCAAAACACAACCCACTATGTTATTCGTTTCACTTAATTTGAATACATGCACATATTATATAAATAAATATGAAATTATAATTCGATGATTATCCCTTTAGTATTATGATGACGGCTGACAACATATTTTTAGTTAAAAATCGAATTAATATTAACAAAATATGAATAAAAACAACTCAAGAATAATATTAAAAACCAAAATGTTGTGTAACCAAATGAAAGCATAGAAATAAATTTCCGTACTCAACTTAATAAGCGAAACAACGGACTAAAAATATCCAAATGTTAAATGAATTGTCTTGGTGAAACTTATATTCAACTTTATTCTTGTCTTTTCTTATGGCTCATTTTCTTCTAATCCAAGTTTCAAATTATGATACATAATTGACTTTTTCAAGATAATATCAATCTTCACCCCATACCATATATGATCACACATAAATAACTTTTAATATATTTAATTAGTTACAATAATTGTGATCAATTCAACTAATAAAATAAAGGAACGAACGTTACATGATTTTGGAAGATGTCCCTAGAATTTTGTATATCTATAACAAAACATCTTTATGTATGAATATTCAAGTCCACACAATAATGAAGGAAAGAACGTTACATAATGGGCTTGTATTCAGCCAACCCAAATAAAAATAAACGGAAGTATAATTTTTGTCTTATGGGTCTAGGCGGTGGTCACATAATACACAACCTCCTAAAAACGCTCCTCCTTCCCACCTCACAAATCCGATCTAATCCTACACTGAAAAAAAAACAAAAACAAATCCGATCTAATTGAAAAACAAACACACAAAATTGTCAAAGATTCAAAACAACGAAATCATTAAAAGAAGCTATTTGAATCTTTAAAAGAAGCTATTTGCTTCTATAGATTGATGATGATTTCTTGAAGTGGTTTTAAGGCTTCAATATCCTTTGGAGGGTTCGGGTAGGTTCATCATGTTTATGTTTTCCATTTTGTTTGCTTGGTTTTTGAACGAATCAAGGAAAGAAAGTAACAAATTTGTTATTTTTCTTATCCTTAAATTTTCGGATATTTAATGAAGTTAGTCTTCAAAAATATGGATCGATGATGATGTTACCATTTCGTGTTTTGGAACACGACATGATAATATAATCTCATCATCTCATCTCATCTACCATCATAACCGATCACACAACAAAACTAACATGACAACGCAAACAGAACCGAATCCTTAATCTATGAGTTCGTTTGCAGCACACTTCGAATCAAGAAAGTGTTTTAGAGGCTTAAAGATCCTTTGGAGGGTCACGGTAGGTTCATCAAGTGTTGTTTTGTTTTGTTGTTTGTTTATGTTGGTTGTGCGAATCTGGTTGTTGGATCACCATCAGAACTGCTAAAACAACAACGAAACCACCCAAGCTCGAAACACCACCTCTTAAATTAAGATTTGGTGGTGTCGGCGGCGGAAACAGTTGATGTTGGCGGTGGTTCTGGTGGCTGTGGTGGTGTAAGAATCTGTTGTGAGCCTTCTCGATGCTATTTATAAGGGAGTATATAACCTTCAATGGAGTTGAAAAGGTTAAACAATAATTAACTGTTGGACTATTGATATGCACGAAATTAATTTGGCGGAACACTAAAGGACTAAACACATGTTTTTAACTCAAAAACCTCACTCAAACTAAGGTACTTACACATGAAGCATATACATATCACAATCAATGCATGAAACATTTATGATGACCACTTTACATTGATAACACTACCTAATCTTTTAGTATATAAGATTACCGTATATCCGTTATAAATATATATTCAAGCTATCTTTTATAATTTTAACAAGTAAAATCTTGTTCTACGTACACTATATTTGGCAAGTCAAGAAAAAGACAATAAAAAGATTTTATAGAGTCAATTTTAAGATAACAAATAGACTAAACTACTTTTTATAAAGTTCGTAACTATAAAATAAATAACACTTAATCACTTTATTACAGAATTAAGTAGGGGTGAGCAAACAAAACCGAAAAAACCGAAACCGAACCGAAAACCGAAAAAACCGACCGAAACTAAAAACTGATGGTTCAGTTTTTAATTTTTCAAAAACCAAAATATACGGATCGGTTTCGGTTTTCGTCCAGAAACCGAACCATAAAAACCGAACCGAACCGATTTTATTATATAAAAATATATAATTAATATAATATAAATAAATAACTAAATAAATCAAATTTATAAGTTTATATTCATTTTGTGGGTAGATATATAATATATTTATCTTAACTTTTATATTTATATGCGTGTTTGTCGTGTCGTGTGTTTACTTGAGAATATATATCAATAAATATATAACGATGATCATACTATTTATTTGTATTTTTATTTACACTCATCTATATGTGTGTATTTATAGAATTATGGAATAAACATTATTATGCTTACATTGACAAAAAAATAAATAAATAAAATAATAAATAAATACAAGTTTATTGGTATAAATTTATCATGCCCAAATATAAACGGTTAGAAACCGAAAAAAACCGAAAAACCGGACCGAAACCGACGAAAAACCGAAAAAACCGAACCGCCAAAAACCGAACGGTTTCGGTTTCGAGTTATATAAAAACCAAACATTTCGGTTCGGTTTCGGTTTTAGCCAAAAACCGACCCAAACCGAACCGTGCGCACCCCTTGAATTAAGTGTTTTCAAATGCCTTTCCATTCTTAATAGCATCTCCTATTAATTGACTCCTAGCAATTTAGTTATACCCATTTTACCCTTTCTTTGTTTGATCTATCCTAACATTTTTCACAGTATGTATCAATTATATCTTGAGGAATGAAATTGCAATCAACGTTTTAATCACAAAAGATAAAAAAAAAAAAAAAAAAAAATCATATTAATTTCAATATATTCGTATTTAATTGTCTCAATCTTTTTAACGAATGTAATATTTGTAAGTATAACACCCACTTTTTTATATTGACTAATTTATATAGAATATGAAGATTTCTAGCTTTGATAATCTTCTTTCTTTATGTCACATGATTCTACAAATATTATTATTAGACACAAAAGTTACTAAAGTTTGTCAAAAAGTGCGATTTGGTTACTAAAGTTTTTTTGGTTACAAAGAGGTTACTCAAGTTTGGTCATCGGTTATATAAGTTACTCTATATGTTTTAACCTTCTACTACAGGTTTTCTTTTTTCGTTAATTTCAAAAATGGTCCCTCAGACTAACTGTCGTTAGTTTTTTCCGTTAGCTAACGGCCGTTTGCAACAAACATTTGCACTGTCAGTCCTTTATCCTAACGACCATTTATACTTAACTCAAAATTTGGTTTTCATACATTTTGTCCGTTTTTCTTATGTTTTTGGGCCGTTTTTCTTACGGGTTTTCCGTTTTCATACGTTTTAATACGTTTTCATTCGTTTTTATACATTTTCGCCCATTTTCTTACACTTTCATCCGTTTTTCTTACGTTTTGTCTGTTTTTTCCGTTTTCATATGTTTTTGCCCGTTTTTCTTATTTTTTTGTCCGTCTTTCTTACGTTTTTTCCGCTTTTATATGTTTTTGTCCGTTTTTATACCTTTTCGCCCAGTTTATTACATTTTCGTATGTTTTTCTTACGTTTTTATCTGCGTTTCTTACTTTTTTTCATTTTCAGACTTTTTTTTTCTGTTTTTCTTACATTTTTTCTGTTTTCATACGTTTTTGTTTGTTTTTACACGTTTTCACACATTTTTATATACATTTTTACATACGTATAAAACATAACAAGTATAAAACATACAAAGATGTAAAAAAACGTAAAACTAGTATGAAAACGTAAAAAGACGTATGAAACGTATACAAGCGTATAAATGCGCACACAAATGTAATAAAAAAAATTATGAAAACCTATGAAAACGTATGAAAATATACAAAAAACAGATGAAAACGTACAAAAATGGACAAAAACGTATGAAACTGGAGAAAAACGTACGATAAGAGAGAAAAACGTACATAAACGTAAAACAATGTAAAAAAAGTATGTCAAGAGAGAAAAACGTACATAAACGTATAAAAACGGATAGAAATGTACGAAAATATACAAAGATATGCGAAGGAGAAAAATGTAAAAAAAAATAATAATAAAAAAATTACACAACAAAAAAAAAAAAAAAAAAAAAAAAAAAAAAAAAAAAAAACGCATAGTAACTTTTTGTTAAGGTTCAGTAACCTATTTAATAAACCCGTAAACTATAGTAACTTACTTGTAACATTTTAAACTATAGTGCTGACGTGGACAAGGGGAACCGGTAATCAGCCGGTTGCCCACCCTCGCAGTAACATTTATGTAACATGTTTAATCTTTGAGTAACCCAAATGACAAACCTGTTTATTTAAGTTACCTCTATGTAACAAAAAAAAAAAAAAGAAAACAATAGTAACCAAATCGTACTTTTTGGCAAACTTTAGTAACTTTTCTGTCTAATAACCCTTTAAACTTTGCTAATTTTTAACTTTTGTAATGATATCTTTGGCACCAATGGTCTAAGTATTTATATATGTTTTTGCATACTCTTACATAGCAAAACACTTTTCAACCTTTTCTTTCAATAATTCTTAAATATTCTTTCACGTCAAACATGGATGCAAATTGATGTCTTAGTGTCCCAAAGAAAAACAAATTCATTTTTATATTGCATTTTCTCATCAAAATGACTAATAAAGTTTCTTTGATTTAAATGAAGTTCCAAGTGATAGAAATCCTACTCATATTGATGAACATGAAGTGTTTTTTGAAGATGAACAAACTATGCAAGAAGTTTTTGATAAACCATTTGTGGGTCAATATTTTCTTAGTGAGAAAGAGGCATTCGCATTTTTTCAAAATTTTGCACAAAAAAAATGAGACGGGATTTCTTTTGTCACCGTCAAGGTAAACCAAACACTAAAGCTATAGATTACTCAAAAGTACAAAGAAATCAAACGTATTCAAAATGTGAATGCGAGGTTTATATGCTCGTCACAATAAAAAGGGAAAATGAAATTTTTCCGGAAGAGTGGCAAGTCACTATTTTGAATTTAGAGCACAATCATGAAATGTTGTATATAGATGAGGTTCGATTTCTTTCTTCATATTGTACCATTACAACGGAAGATGAAAGCCGCATACTGTTGTTCAAAGAAGGTGTTTTGTCGATTAGACAAATTATGCGTGTCATGGAACTTGAGAAAAATATAAGTCGTGGACAATTATCTTTTCTTAGTAGAGACGTTCGTAATTTTTTCACCAAAATTCATGAGAAATATGCTCATAATGATGCAAAAAACCTTTTGAAATATTGCATGAAAAGTAAAAGTGAAAATTCTAATTTTCAATATGTATATACAACTAACGATGAAATAAGTTAGAACACATATTTTGGTCTTCTAGTTAATGTTTGGATTGGTACAAAAAATATGGAGATGTGGTTGCATTTTATACAACATACAAGGTTAACTCGTATGACATGCCTTTTGGCATCTTCGTTGGTATTGACAACTATGGAAGGAACATATTATTTGGATGTGCACTTTTACGCAATGAGACAACAAAGACATTTAAATGGCTCATGGAGGATTTAAAATTATTTGTATCTTATTTTGAATCTTTAAAACTAGTTAGTTATTTGTGTTACGTATGTCATATCAACTTTGGTTACTGTTAGCTAACTTACCTTTTTTTTTTATAAATTTCATAAATTTGTTTTGCTTATGACAAAATCACAAAAAACAATGCTAACAGATCAAGATCCGTGGATGACGAAGGCAATTGCAAAAGAAACGCCTTTTACAAAGCATGCATTTTGTATATGGCACATCACGGCTAAATTCAGTGGTTGGTTTATTTCCATATTAAGAGGTGATTATTCTAAATGGTGCATAGAATTTTATAACTTATATAAATTGGATACAATTGACGAGTTTGAGCAACAATGGCCATTAGTGATCGCAAAATATGACTTAGGCGAAAATAAGCTAAATGGCTTATATCGTATCAAAAAATTTTGGGTGCCAGCATATCTTCGTGAGTTCTTTTTTGGTGGTATGACAACAACAGAAAGGTCAGAGAGTATTAATTCATTTATAAAGAAATTTATATCCTCCAACACACGTCTAACTCAATTTATTAGAAAGTTAAGTAACTATTTGAGAAAATCTTTATGTTTCAATTACAACATATAATTCTTCTAGTTAGTGATAATTTATTCTACAAATAATTTTTTCTTTATGTTGATATTGCAATAGAAGATATTCAACAAAGGCAAATCCATGATATTATCTTCTTTGATGTCACAATCACCACTAGAGGATCAAGGTCGTCATTTTTTGACCCAATTTGTGTTTAAAAAGTTTCAAGAGAAGTTTGGGTGAGCAATTCAATGTACAGTTAAGGAGAAAACGAGTACCACCTTTTTTGTTAAGCATCACAAAGAGGTACCAATATAACAAGCATGAAGTGGATTGGGATGGTAAGGTTGCTAAGTGCAGTTGCAAAAACTTTTATTCACAAGGATTGTTATGACATTCCTCTTACTTATTGGCTTCCTCGGTGGAGTCATAAAGAAGTTTCTTTGTCACAAGATGCATTTTTTGTAAATTCTACTTCTACGAACAACGATGAAGATCAAGTGGATGTAAGAAATTTGGTTCAATGTCAACCAAAATCGAAACCAAAAAGACGCCCCAAGCAAAGAATGAAGGGAGGACTAGAATTGGCAAAACAAACACGTCGTTGCAGCCTTTGTAAAAGTGTTGGACATAATATTAGCACATGCCCAGAAAAGGATAAAACTTTTGGTAAGAGCGATGATTATTCAAGACATGCCGCAAAGAAGAAAAAAGTTATGTTGAAAAACGAATATTTGAATCCTATTTTCTCCTTGAAATATTGAGTTTTAATAATTTGTTAAAGTTGCAATTTTGAAATAAAATTTAGCATACTTACTTCATGTGTTCATTTAAATACTAAGCAACAAGTTTTATCTTGATTATAATGTGTGCAATGTTAACATTATCACATACGTACAAATTGGCAAAGTTGAAAAGAATAAAAAAAACACTACTTGTGAAAAATGAAGTAAGATAAGTACGCATATGTGCACATTTAATATAAATTTTTTTTGTGACATTAAAAGGTCCGAATATTTGAAGGGATTTAATTTAATTTTGTGGAAATGTTAGTATACATCAAATAAGGAAAGTTTAAAATGGGTATAATCAAATTGCATGACTCAATTAATGTGTGGTAGTGTTAAGGATGGAAATGATGGTTTATTAAATGACTTTTATATAATGCCCACTGGGCACTTAATAGCAATTCTCTTACCGTGACTTCAACAAAAAGTTGTTTCCTTCGTTATCGTACAATGCAAAAGTTATAGATAGAACATTAGAAACGTTCACGACATAAAATCAACTATTCCTAAATTAACTCATAAAATAAAAGTTTATGCTTCATCTGTGTAGTTATATATAACATTTGCATTGTACGATAATGAAGGAAACAACTTTTTGTTAAATTCAAGGAAAAAGGAGAAATATACAAAAACGGCCGGTTTTCGGGTCACCGGGTTAACCCAGGTCATGTAAAAACTTCAATCTGGTTCTCAAACAAGCAAAAACACTGTAACACCCTCAAATTTAAGTTTGTCGCAGCGGAAAAGTAATTTGGGTGTTACGATGAGGATCGAAGTTTTAATCTCATAAAACGGCTTAAAAGAAGCGTTTTGAAAGTTATTTGTCATTCAAATAATATTTTTGATAAAAAGATAAACCAATTGATTTAAAATCTTATTAAAAGATATAAAGGCTTGTAAAAATGACAAATTTGATTTTTACACCATTTTAATTTATTAGAGTAATAAATGTTCACTCCGTGTCTTGTCCTGCTCCATTAAATTACCTGAGATACACATGCTTAAAAGTGTCAACACAAAGGTTGGTGAGTTCATAGAGTTTTATGGAAAACCCTTTATTTTGTTAGATTTCAGGAATATTTGGTATTGATAAAATTAAACAGTAATGAAACAAGTATTGAGTATATTGACTATAATCACAAATAAATCATATAAGTATTCAATCACATTCAAATAAGGAATCAATAATCCTAACATGAGCTGGAAACTCATGATGCTAATTTAATAACATATACAATTCACGTATGGTCAAATTCCTATACAGCTGTATCTAAATATATGTTGAAAACATACATTTCCTTTATAGATATTGCCCCAAGCCTCATGACACACAAGCTTAACCAAAAGAGGTGTTTTATCAAATCAATGATAAATTTTGCCCTCTAATAATAGGTGATTTGCCAATTCCTATTTGTCTACAAATATAGTGTATCACGACTAATACGACTAACCATTTGCAAATGGCATTCCGTCAAGTATTAGTGGGACAGGAGGTCAGTCCTTAACAGGTTTCGAAGCTGTTCACTATATTCGCGCCCACTTTACATGTGATTAATGGCTCATGATTGAGGGACTTTATGACGATAAGGTAACTTAGGCAATATCAAGGTAATAATGGGATCATTCAGAATAACATCATGTAATCAAGTATCATACCACATAAATCAGTTTGAAAATATTATCGTTTGAGTATCAGTAATTCAGTTTAAGTATTTCGCCAGTAACACATGTATATCACATACCACAATAATCACATTGGAAACATTAACATATGAGTATCAGTATTTCAGTCAAGTATTCATCAGTAAAATATATATATCACATACCACAATAATCAAATTGGAAGCATTATTATATGAGTATCATTATTTCAATTAAGTATTTTGTCAAGTATCGTATATATCACAATCTTAAATTACAAACCATATTAATTTAATATCAATTACGAAATTGATTTGAATCATTTATTTTATTCATATACTTATCAATTTATCAAAGTATATGTAAGCATGTATCTCCCCCAATGAGTTTAAAACAATTATTGGAAATGGGGCTATGACTCACCTGGATTGATTTGGAAATGATGAAAAGTAAAGTAGGATGAGATTTATGGGAACGATTATGGAAACGTCTTTGATACGGAACCTGATAAATAAATTTATCAGAGAATATAACCAAATACTATTTGGTAAATACGAATGAATAACGAATAATATTTATTCGTTATGACGAATAGATGATGTGCGGTGTAATTATTATGCCATGCATGATATAATAAAATACTTTATTTAAAATATCCATCGTAGTTTTACCTTTTTAATCGTAAGTAAAAATATTAACTTTTTAGATATCGTTATATATATATTATTAACGTAAAAATAAACAATATATAAATAAAACGTAATAAAATGCATATGACGTGATGGTTGCCGTAAAATAGAAAATAAAATAAGAATGTCAAATAGATTAGGTTTAGTTCTTGTCCTTTTCCAATTTTTATAATTTTTATACTAACGGCGTTAGCGTCACACCGTTAGTCCTTTTTGTATCTAATTTACATTTATAGTCCACTACTTGTCCAAAATTACAATCTAAGCTTGGAACATCATATAATATCAATTTTTATCATAAACTTTATGTTTTGACAGTTTTAGTCCAAGTTTTTAAGGTTTGGCAGTTTTAGTCCTTTTAGGTGTCATCGCGTTACATGTTTAGTCCAAATTTACAAAAATGATTATAAAAATTTTATAAAAATTTCCGTAGCTTATTTTATAAATTCTAAGCTTATTTGATAAAAAGCTTATTTTTCTTGCTTATGGGCCTTAACGAGACTATACAAAAGCCCATTTTGAAATTTAGAGGCGAGGGCATGAAAATTGTTTTAGGCTTGAACTTGGGCTTCTTTTGTGATTCCAAAAATATATTTTATGGGCCCAGTGGGCTTTTTAATCGTAAGATCTTATTGGGCCTTAAATAAGCCCACTCGACAAAAATGAATTTTTATTAACAAATTTTGGTTTTGAAAACTTGTGAATGCCGATTCAATTTGGGTCGATTGTGGTGTCAAAACGTGATTATTTTTACAAAGTATATAAATGAAAGTGGTAGTTTTATAGAAGGTCTATGGAGTCGTGTAAAAATATATGTTGCTCGTTAAGTTAGATTTCAATGTATGCGTGCGTTTTCTTGGATACATGGCTCGTTTATATATTTGAAAAACTTGAAATATTTTCTAAGTGTTTAGGTGATTTGTACGTGTGAAACATGGTTCAAATTAGGCTCGTTAAATGCATGTAACATTAAAACTAAGGTGAAATTGGTGTGCTACGTGACTCCTAGGCCTTCCAAGATAGAGGCTAGTCACGTTTTGTGTACTAAGTAATAATATGTACGTGTAATACATATATGAAATGATATACGTTCGAACTAAAATAAATATAATGCATGACATGAATTTAACGTGTGAAATGGAGTCAAGTGAGTTGTAAAAGACTTACTACACCTCTAGGGTGGTAGAGAGTCGAGTGGGATAGTATGAAACACAAGAATTTATCACGTTCGAAATATAACCCAAACGTTATATATATAAATCAAACCCAATATTCCCTTTCTTGCTTTCAACCAATCTAGCAATCAACTTCTGAGTTGTAGGGGTAATTTTTAGGACGAATGGAATATATGAAAGAGTATAAGAATGAAGAGATACAAGTGCATGCATGAAACGTATATATATTTCCTTTGAATGGTTTCGTATGGTTTGAAATCACTCAAGGAAACATAGTTACTATACCATGTCAGTAACACATAGATGATAGGACGAAAAATAATGTTATACAATGGTTTGTGAGTGCATAATTCATGGGAATTGTTTGGGTGATTCATACCCTATGTCGACAACCATATA
Organism: Artemisia argyi; assembly: GCA_030686995.1. Classification (NCBI taxonomy): domain Eukaryota; kingdom Viridiplantae; phylum Streptophyta; class Magnoliopsida; order Asterales; family Asteraceae; genus Artemisia; species Artemisia argyi. The sequence goes on from CM060688.1 coordinate 75,793,996, forward strand.
TATATACATACGATTTACTAAATCGTCTATCACTTGCATACAACTGATCATCATCGACATTTGGACATAAAATCATCTTAGAAATATTATTAGGATCATTTAGAAACAAACGGGAATCAAAACGGTTAAGAATTGAATTAAATATGAAACGTTTGGTTTAGTTGATGGCTAAATGATTTGCCTCGTAAAAACGTATCAAAACTCAACGTATGAACGTGAGATTTGACACACTAATAGTTGGCTAGGAGGTTAATGAAATGAGACAATAAAATACGTATGTCGTGTGTAGAAATTAGAAATGAACGAGGCGTTTTGGAGCATGCTTAGTCGATCTATATTAAATTTTTAGAGATAAAATGGGTTTAGTATTGGGCCGGTTGGGCTTAGGGAAGATTATGGGCCCATCTGGTTTGGTAATTAGTGATTAGGAAATATTAATTAGTATTAGTGTATTATTAATATTTTGTTAATTGTGTCGAGAACTTGTTTTGTCGTTTGACGAATTTTGCAATATCGTAATTGTGACCATTTTAATATACTAAGAAAATTTTAAATTTTCCCGTAAAAATGGTGATTACAATACTGACAGAGATCATTTATATAATTAACCAAAGTTAATTATACGAATTTTTGCGAGGTTTTACAAAAACTGTCTCTTTCGGCCCAGCCACGAGTCCGGTTTCTGTTCAACCAGTTGAACCGGCCAAGTCAACTCAAGTTTTAAAACATTGGATTAATAAAAGACAAATTGTCCAAGAGCATCTCAGTTACAAAAATTTCTGAAAATTTTCAATCTCTCGCCCAACTCATTGTTCTGATGATAATACATTTTCATGTAAATCTCATTTCTTAAATTTTAGATGCTAAATTTTAAATAGGTTAAGTGATTGGTTGAGAAATACTAACTTATTGTGGGTCCCGATGGAATTTCTTTCAAATTCTTCAACGAATATTGGAACATGCTCGAACATGATATTGTTTCGTTTTGTCAAAGACTTTTAAGTCTCAGGCCTTATACCACGGGATTGTAACTCCTCTTTTATCACTTTTGTCCCTAAAGTGGAAGACCCCCTAGTCATTAGTGACTTTCGTCCAATTAGTCTTATTGATAGCCAATACAAAATTATTGCCAAAATTCTTGCCAACCGTCTATCACGTGTTTTACCTTCGGTAGTTGGAGAGGTTCAAATAGCATACATAAAAGGTCGTCAAATCATCGATGGTCCCCTCATGATTAATGAGAATATTGCTTAGGCAAAGAAACATAAAAAACGGCGAATGGTCCTCAAAGTTGATTTTAAGAAAGCCTTTGACTCATTAAGTTGGGACTTCTTATTCTTTATCCTAGAACAAATGGGTTTTATTTGACCTATTATATACAAATATATTTATTTGACCTACAAGTGAAGATGTATAATCTAACTTTGAACCAAAGTTTACTTAAAAACAAAATCCAAAGGTTATAACCCTTCAGCTTTAACAGTAAGCAAATTCAGAAAGTGAGACCAAGAGTTGGTCTTGCACTGCAAGTACTTTTTGTATTAGCCTTTCATTGTGCAAGTCTACCAATTACAAAAGAACATATGAATACAAAATATTGTAGCCCATTTTGTTACCCAATTATTTCTTATACAATAACCTTTGAACTGCAGAATCCACATTGATATATGCTATTGCCTTGGACCCCATATTTATAAGATTTTGCTCAACCCGTTTAGTATAACCTAACTTAACCCACACAATAGATATGGCCCATGTTTCCAGGTTTAACTTTCCGACGTCGATCTGTAAAGAAACAAAAATGTAGCATATATAAAAAAAAATCACCTCCATAACTCAATCATATTTCAAAACAAAAATTAAAAAATCTAATAATAAAATACCTAACAAATCTGAACAACGCCAACTTACCTGAGTAAAATACCAAATGTCACTAAAAATAAAAATAAATGCTTCAATGTAGCAAAACCAAACAAATTGAAATATTTTTGTCCTAAAGCATTCATCCACATGGGTATTCTATAGGTCTCTTAATCAAATTTATCCAAAGAATTTAGAGCGTGGCTTTTATAAAAGATTAGAAGGTATAAAAACAAATATTTGGTTGTAAGACTTGCAATTTTAATTGTTTCCCACTTAAATGAACATGTAGTTGATCAAATTTCGTGGCGTAATTCTATAAACCAACAACAATTGGGCGGTCAAACTGGGCAAAGATCTTCAACATTTTTTGGCACTTCATTACAATAGTAATAGGAACAGCGGCAGTAGAAGTACACACTTATGTCATTCTACATAAAAAAAAATAAACTATGTCAAAAGAAAAAGACCAATATGAGTAAAAAAAATTTACCGAAACCATGTCTCACTTGATTTAGAAATAAGCAAGATTGCCCACGTGCAATTTTTTGGATCATTCTACAACTACCATAAAATTGTTTATAGGCTTCATTTGATCTTCCATTTAGTGCAACCCGTTTTAAAATATAGCAATAACTCAAAGGTGTAGCTATAGAAAAAGAAAGACATACCTTATTATTGAGGTGCTAGAACATTTCGACACAAAAGAGATCACATATGAACTTAGTCATGCCAACTTTAACCATTGCATCACGCATCCATGTTGAGGTCCATCCAAGTATCCAACTTCTAAAATGTCCCAGATAGAAGCCAATTAAAATAAAACAATAGGAGAAGGCATTTTAGTATGGGTCTTCAGTAGGATTGGGTTACCCTAGTAACATTTTTTAGTCCATATCTTTTATGTACAATTAACATGTAAACTAAAAATTATAAAAACAACTATATTACAATGTTACTCCAAATCACTATATTAACTAATTTGAACAAGTTAATTGTTATATAATTAATTTTAACATGTTAAATGTTAGTAAAGCTTAAAACTTTTTGTAGTAGTATGAGAATCAAGCTAACACGACAGAAGAATGGAACATTTAAATGAGCCTTTGAGTTCATCTATAAGCTTTGCACACCTTACTTTTCAAATGTCCAACCCATTAGAGAAAACATAAAAGCTGAAATAAAGAAGATAGACTCCCTAAATAGTATCATGGAAAACAAAAGCTACTATAGATCATAAAGTGAAACAATTTTTTGAGGTTGTGTTACAGATATAGAGCATTTCCATGAATATTTTCTTTGGGTAAATTCATTTTCATGAATTTTGAAAACTTCAAGAAGCTACATAAATTTTTTTACCAACAGTCATGTACCAAGATATAATTTCTATATGTTGACTTCTACATAAACACAAATAATCGCATATATTTATCTTAAAGGGCTAGGATGTGCAATCATCCACCTCCAATACTTAAATAATACTTTTGTAGCTGATAGATGTTCACAAAATATTACTCTGGTATAAAACCATAATAAAAGGTAAGTAAAATCATCATGCTCACCTATTCATAAATTTTCATAGCCCATCTCACATTAAGCTATGCACTACAGGAGGCGGGAACATTGTATCGTTGCGGTGGGGTTTTAATCCATATAGAAGCTTCACTTTTAGACGTCGCATGCATTCTTGTTTACATGAAACTTCAACCTTTAAATCAATGCATATCTGATATGCAACACGAACAAAAACAAACATGATAACTAAATGCACCAATTGTGCTCATATGTTGCATTCGCTGCATCATTTCCAGGATCATTACACAAATCAATTCATACTCTTTGGTGTAGTCTCTGTAATTTGGTCTGTAGGTATTAAGAACACTGAATGTCCTTGTTTCATGTCCATATAACAAAAACTCTATTACAATGCAAAATAAATTAGGCAGAAAAAAGTAACTGCTGATTTTTTTAATTTGCTATGAACCAATTCTATGTACCTGTTTTGATGTTGTTAAAGTTCCGGCGATTATTATGGCGTTCAAGATTTGGGCCGGTGATGATAATTAGATGCAAACGATGAATGAAATGAAGAGAAGAGGGTTCTGCTTATACAAAACTTACATAACCGGCAACACCATTTTTGCTGCTTCACTTCAACGAAACCCTAACCCACCACTTGAAAAACAATAATCGTAAACTAATCTAAAGCAACTCATACCTTTAATCTCGGACGCATAAGCTACTGATGATCCGGCCGCTTATTCTGGCATTCAAGATTTCAATTGATTCACGGATGTTTGGATTTGTATTGTCGTGGGAATGTTTTTGGGTTTTGATGATGAAAGTAATGTGTGTTTTTTGGTGAAAATATTTTAGTCTGGGATAAGAAGAATGAGAGACGCCCTAGAATTTTCTAGGAGGTGAAACCTCTAACTTCTGCTATTAGGTGTAACAATGAAGAAATTTCTTGTGCACAGAGGCGAAGCTTCATAGGGGCCGGGGGGGCGCCCGACCCCCCGAAATTTTTTTTTGCGATGTATGGGGTATATAGTTTTCGTGTAGAAAAATTTCGGTATATTCGGTTTCGACCCCCCAAAAATTTCGGTATACCTGAAATATAGCCTTAGGAAAAAAAAAATTTAGATCCCGACCCCCCACTTACAAAATCCAAGCTTCGCCACTGCTTGTGCAGATTTCCCACTAAGATTGTGTGGTGTACACCTGTTAGCATACGATCTTCTCGTACACAGATTAGGTAGTTTGCAGATGGTAATCCATAATTTTTTTGGGATTACGGACTCATTACGTGGAACGGTAGTGTATGCACAGTCATTCTAGTACCACAGCCCAACCAATACAAAAGTGCCACATATTATCAAAAAAACTGTTTGTGCTATGGATTTTACTCTAGTGTTTATTATCTCTAACATTATAGATTAATTGAATAATATTTTCATTCCCTCAATTATTGTTTATAACACATTATTAGCACGCTTTATATATGTTTTTTGATTTTTAAAGGGTACGTTTTCCGACTTCTTTCATCATATTAGATTTACTTACGATTTTATTTTCTCGATTTCTTGAGGTGCGTCTTAAATCCTCTATATCTATAATTCTATATTGATCGTATTTGTTACTCCAATAAGTTATCATCTTCTAACTTATTAAAGACTACATTGATTATGATATATTTATGCGTATTATTTAATTGAAATAAAACGAGAGATTGACATGCATTAATATATTACTCTTTACGATAAATCATATGATAAAGCAACATAATATGAGATCTTTTATGTGAAAATAGTAATAATGATTTTCCACCATCGAGCATGTTTGTTAGTGTATCGTAGATCATATGTTTCTTGTTATGTTATTATTCTAATATTATTATCTAGTTTGTGAAACTGCTTTTACTACGTTATCTAATTTTATTTGTATGATTATCTGGTTACTACATGGTTCATCTTAAAAGAAAAATATATATCTATCTTGATCGATCAGTACTTAAGTTTTGGCATAATATTTATCAGAAGATGTGTTGAGCACCAAATTTGGTTTCGGTGTCATATTGGTTTTAGTTTAATGACAGATATTTTGGTTTGTATAGATGGAATTAGAGAGTATATGATATTTGTGGCCTGAGTACTTTAATTAGTGACTTATTTGTACATGTGATATTTGATGACGTATAGTCTATATATGGGCCACGAGCCCAAATGATAAACATTACTCAGCCCAAATCCATCACGAGTGGGCTATCATTACAAATGACTTGGGCCATAATAATAACGGCTTGGGCTCACGAAGCCCAAAGCCCAACCAAATTAACCGGGCATGTGATCAGGATCTTCTATTCATGGAATAGATATCCTTACCCCGATAAGCACCACGAGTGCGAAGAGTAAGGAGCAAGAAACCTACGCGGTTTCAGCCCCTATATAAGGAATGATATAATCTCATTCAAAGGTACGATATACAAACCCTAACTCTCTACGAGAACCTTAAATCGATTACTTACTCTCACGCTGGAGTCTAATCGGGGGAGACAATCCCTCGATAAGCCTAACGGTGTTGTTTATTTTCTTAGTACGCAGGTAACAAGTACTAAGAAGTGAATTGGTACGAGAGCAAGAGCCAATAACAGGAACGCCCAACTTTTGTATCAACAAGTGGCGCCATCCGTGGGACCCTACTAGAAACTAAGAACTAGAATGACAAAGCATAAGAATTCAAGCCAGCGGACTCCGCAGTCAGAAAAACGTGACCATCAGAGGAAGAATCAACAAGATCCGACCTCCAGACAGGTTGCTGGGACAACCAGCACACCTGGTCACCAAGAGGCAGGGACAACCCAACCTCTTCCAGCGGTACAACTACCTATAAGGACTGCCCAAGTCACCCCAGTGGTCCCAAGCGTTGAGGAACTCCAGCGCACCCTCTTCACCACTCCTCATCAAACTATACCCGCAGTGAACAACACTGTGCCGCCAGGCGCGCCTAACCGAGATAGGGTGCCTAATACTGAGGCAGAAATTCTTGCAACAACTGAAGACGCACCCGATCTAACTTTGGGAAACTTTGTATCCCAAAATTATAAAACCCTAACCGCCCTCATGCAGGAAGAAGCAAGGAGAAGGGCAAGTACGAGCCTACAAGCTCGACTCAATTTTGGTCCTGAACGCGAACCATCAACACTGCGCCACCCACGAGGAAGACACGCAGAACGTACCACTATCCATGATAGGTTGGGTACGACATCTGATTCACAATACTCAGAAGACAGCCGGGGAGTACAAGACCAATTAGGGCCTCAACATTCGCCAAGCCAAGGATCTTCCAAACCTGGGAGTAGGAGGATTCAAGATAGATTAGGAAGAAGAAGATCCCCAAGCAGAGATCCCTCAAGCGCCGAAAAAGAGAGTACCCTTCTTCCAGTGACTCCTCGGACAACGAGGATAAAGAAACAGGACACTGGAAGTCAAGAGAAAGACGTCGCGAGGAAGAGAATGAAGATATGTCTCTCCCATGGCGTCGCCAGAAAGTTGATGCGTTTACACGGCGCATCAGCGATTACTCAGACCGCAAACGCAGGCGCATGCCCACTAACGTGAAAACATATGATGGAACAGGTGATCCCGATGATCACCTAAAAGTTTTCGAATCAGCTGCCATTATCGAAAACTGGCAACAGCCTGTGTGGTGCCACATGTTTAATTCTACGTTAGTAGGAAACGCGCGCACATGGTTTAGCAAACTCCCACGTAGGAGTATCGGTGGGTTTGAGGAATTACGGAAAGCATTCCGTCTCAACTTCACCCAGCGAAAGAAGTGCGCTAAAAACCCTGTTGAGCTAGCAAGAGTGAAACAACGTCAAGGGGAATCAACCAGCACTTTTATGGAACGTTTCAAGGATGAGTGCATACAAGTCAAAGCATGTCCTGAAATCCTAAAATTTCAGGGTTCATGAATGGGATTAATAACCCATAACTCATCCGAAAGCTGAACGAGAAAGTTCCACAGACTTTTGATGAGCTAACAAAGCGCACTAGATCCTTTATACAAGGAGAAGCCGCTGCTGCGGATAGCAAAAAGGGTTATTCAAACTATAGGCAGCAAGAGCAGCCGCGGAGACAATCCAATGATCAGAATAACAACCGCAGCAGGAATTATCGCAGTGGAAGAGACAATGACAAATATACCCCTCTTACAAAAACTCCGAGGGAAATATTTGTAACAGAAGGTGCAAACTTTCCAAAACCACCACCAATGCGCACTGCAGAGGAAAAGTGCATAGGGAACGGATACTGCGAGTACCATGGCCAAAAAGGCCATACAACTAATGAGTGTGTCCAGCTAAAACAACTAATTGAAAAGTTAGTAAGAGAAGGCATGATGGACCACCTCGTAAAAAACATCAAAGAGGGAAAAGATAAACAGAGAAACGGGAGTAAGAAAGAACCCCTCAAGGAAAAAGCTGATACTATATACATGATACAGTCATGGCAGCGCAAGATAAAGCAAAAAGTCAGCCAAAAATTCTCTCCAGAAAAAGAGATATCTTTCCCTACTCTAGCTGCAGACAACGCAGTCGTGGAGCCTCTAACTATTGAAATACATACAGGAGGATATGATATCCACCGCATGTACATTGACGGAGGAGCATCCGCAGATATCCTGTACGATCACTGTTTCAAAAGACTGCGACCTGAAATCCAAAGTCAATTGATACCAGCAACAACGTCATTAACAAGATTCACAGGAGAAAAGATCTGGCCCATGGGGCAGTTACGCTTGCTGGTGGTCGTAGGAGATAAACAACACTCAACCGCAACATGGATAAACTTTATGGTAATAAAATCCCATTCACCATACAATGGTATCATTGGAAGACCGGGAATATCATCCATGCGCGCTGTACCATCCACAACGCACGGAATGCTTAAGTTTCCAGTGGAAGGAGGAGTTGTCACTCTCTATAACACAACAGTACCACCAAGAGAATGCAATGCGGTAAGAACTGAAGCAGAGACTATTCCAGAATAGCGCACGGAAAAAATGCCAAATCTAAAAGTCGCTATTCATCCCGATTACCCGGAACAACAAGTTTCGATTGGGGGATCTTTATCTGACAAAGGTAAAGCAGCCGTATGCGCACTCTTGCAAAAGAACCTAGACATCTTTGCATGAGAACCAAAACATATGACGGGAGTACCGCGCTCTATCACAGAGCATAAGCTACAAATCCGACAAGGATATCCTCCAATACGACAAAAGAAGCGCAGCCAGGCCCCAGATCGTGCAAAGGCTATTATGTGGTTTTTGTTCAGTTGTTTATTTGATTGATTTTGCAAGTTTTTTATTTATTGACATGTTTTTTTAAAGTGATTCGTTGTTGTTTTTTTTAAGCAGTAAAGAATTGGAAAGCCCCCGAATCCCCGTTCGAAGTTCGCTCATTTTTAGGGCTGACAAGTTACTACCTACAATTCATCACAAACTTCTCTAAGATTGCCAAGCCTCTCACGTTCACTAACTTAAAAGAACAAGAAATACGATTGGGGCGAAGAACAAGAAGAAGCCTTTCAGACATTGAAGGATAATTTGTGTAATGCCCCGGTTCTGGCCCTCCTTGGTGGACCAAAGACTTTGTGGTATATTGAGACGCGTCATGCCAAGGTCTTGGGTGCGTACTGATGCAAAGGGGTAAGGTGTTTGCATTTGCATCCCGATAGCTAAAGATTCATGAGAAGAATTACACCACCCATGATCTGGAGCTAGGTGTTGTGGTATTCGCTCTCAAAATCTGGAGACACTATTTATACAAATAAAAAAGTATTATTTATACGGATCATAAAATTCTTCAGCATATCTTTGATTAGAAAGAGTTGAATATGCGCGAGAGGCGATGGATTGAGCTCTTTAGCGATTATGACTGCGAAATTCGCTACCATCCGGGTAAGGCAAATGTAGTAGCTGGCTCGTTAAGTAGAAAAGAAATAGTTAAGCCAAGACGAGTATGAGCCATGAGCATGACTATACATTCGGGTATCAAGGGCAAGATAGTGCCAACTCAAAATGAAGCGTCTAAGGATGTAAATGCACCAGCTAAAATGTTGCGAGGACTAGGAAAGAAAGAGTTAAACCAAGACGAGTACGAGCCATGAGCATGACTATACATTCGGGTATCAAGGGCAAGATATTGGCAGCTCAAAATGAAGCGTCTAAAGATGTAAATGCACCAGCTAAAATGCTGCAAGGACTAGATAAACAAATGGAGAAGAATGAGGACGGTGGGTTATACTTTGTGGATCGGATCTAGGTACCATTGATAGGTGATGTAAGGAACTTGATCATGAACGAAGCACACACAACGAGGTACTTCATCCATCCAGGGGCGGGTAAGATGTACCACGATCTTATAGATTTATAATGGTGGCCTCGAATGAAGAAAGACATAACCATCTATGTCAGTAAGTGTCTGACTTGCTCAAAGGTTAAGGTTGAACATCAAAGACCATCTAGTTTGTTTCAACAACCAGAAATTCCCGAGTGGAAGTAGGAAAAGATAATCATGGACTTTATAACAAAGTTGCCAAGGACTAGTAGTGGGTACGACTCAATATGGGTTATTGTGGATAGATTAACTAAGTCTGCCTATTTCTTACCTATGCGAGAGGATTATAAGATGGATACATTGGCAAGGCTCTACATTAACGAGGTGGTGGCAAGACATGGTGTACCTATATCGACAATATTTGATTGTGATAGTCATTTCACGTCGCGATTCTGGAAAATGTTGCAAGATGCATTGGGAACATGTTTGATATGAGTACTACTTACCACCCTCAGACTGATGGTCAGAGTGAGCATACTATACAAACTCTGGAGGATATGCTTAGGGTGTGTGTCATAGATTTCAGAGGAAATTGGGATATTCATCTTTCATTGGTCGAGTTCTCCTATAACAATAGTTACCACACTAGCATAAGGTGTGCACCGTTTCAAGCACTCTATGGACGGAAGTGTCGCTCGCCTATTTCTTGGGTTGAAATCAGAGAAAGCCAAATGAGCGGACCTGAGATCATACAAGAAACTACCGAAAAGATCTTTCAAATCAAGGATAGACTCTAGACTGCATGAGATCGTCAAAAAAGCTACGCCGATAACCGTCACAAACCTCTAGAATTTTGTGTCGGGGATCATGTGTTACTCAAACTATTGCCTTGGAAAGGTGTCGTACGTTTCGGTAAAAAAGGTAAGTTAGCACCAAGATTTATAGGACCATTCGAGATTACTGAGCTAATCGGTCCGATAGCCTATCATCTGAGATTGCCTCAAAAGTTAAGTGGCATCCACGATACGTTCCACGTATCGAATCTTAAGAAATGTCTTGCTGATAAAACCTTACATATACCGTTGGAAGAGATTCAAATAGATCCAAGTTACACTTCGTAAAAGAACCCGTGGAGATCATAGAATTTGAGATCAAGAAGTTGAAACGTAGTAAGATTCCGATTGTCAAGGTTCGATGAAACTCAAAGTAAGGACTTTAATTTACCTGAGAACGAGATTGTCAGATAAGACTTAAGTACCTGCATATGTTCGAGGATAGACTTGCCCATGAATAGTACTAGCTGAATTTCGGGACGAAATTCTCTTTACGGGGGTAGACTGTAGCAACTCTCATTTTTCAGGTTCATTAACTTGACCATAAACTCAAAACAATTTATCTTGAATACTTCAATATTTACTTTGACGTATAACCGTTAGGTTGAATCTCGTAAATCGAAAAATTAACGACTTTAAACGTATACCAACACAAAACTAAGTTTAGTAAACCTTAGATGCATACGCATTTATATCTATTAAAAATCAAATATTTCAAAAGTTTTACATAAAACGCATACGTCTTGCATTTAAGTCACATACATGCATGCAATAACCAACCCAATACACCACCCTTACATTATACAAACTTACGCATCTATATCTATCAAAAATCAAATATTCCCCTCCCCCCACCTCTTAACCCCTATATGGTCGGCCACAACTAGGGGTGTTATTAGGTCGGGATATCAGGTTGAATCGGGTTTTCTAATATGAAAAAGTGACCCGCAACCTGGCCCAAAAAGTAATTGTGTTGTCGGGTTCGGGTTGTTGTCGGTGATGAGTGTGTAAATACTCATCATTTCTGTTACATTGAAGCTGCAAAAATATATGAAAACACACAGGAATGCTTTAAAATACATAAAATTATCCCTGGAATGTGTTTTTATGCATAAGGATTGAAAACTGATGAAAAACAAAACATTTCACATAATTTACAGTTTCAGTCCCTGAACTTTGGAATATTGGCAAATCTAGTCCCTGGAATATCAAAACATGAAAAATATCATCAAAGGTCCTTAGGGATTCTTAAGTTGTCAAGAAAAGTCCTTTAAAGTTTAAAAATTGCAAAATGGCAACTTTGGTCCCTCAAGTTTGAAAATTTGCAAAATTAGTCCCTAAGGTTTTAAAAATAAGAAAATAATAAAAATAAACCTTATACTATTCTAAATTGACAAAATTGGTCCTTATGATAACTTTTGAGAAGATACAAATTAAACCCTTCAAAAATCAGAAAATTACAGAATAGGTCCCTGGAGTTTGTGGAATTGTCAGATTTGGTCCCTGAGGTTTAAAATAATAAAATTTATACTTGTGGTCCTTGTACTAATGGTTAAATGCAGGTTCAGTCCTTATTTGAAGTTTAGAAAAAATCACAAACAAAGCCCCTCAACTTTACCTATATTACACATTTGGTCCTTGTGATTTTCTAAGCTAAAACCAACCGGACCCTATTAAAAATAAAAACCCAACACAAATCCAGATCCAGTCCAACCCAGGCCCAAAAATAAGCCCACCCAACACCCCTTAGTTATTAAAACCGGGTCAAACGGTCAAAATACCACCACCCCGCTTATTACTGTTCATCGTCCTCACATACCCCCCCAAACCTGAAACCAGGGTGGTTTCAGCCACCTTGCACCTCCACCTCACCAATCCACATCACCACCAACCCCCTTCCACCACCCTACACCTATCCCATCTCCATTAAATGCACTTCACACACTTTTTCCCTCCAAACTCAACTTTAACCTCTGTTTTCTTCATAATACACCAACTTGACCCAAAAATCTCCCAAGTTTATCTAGACACCTCACATAAACTCCCAAATTCCCTTAATTGATAAAAAGAGGCTGCAAGTTACCCTTTCCCGTATTTCCCGCCAAAATGATCAAACGGCTAAAATGCCTTTGACTGATCCAATGGTCTCTAATTGATGTGGGAAAGAGCAAGGAACGTGGGGAGATACATTTTGGTCATCTATATAGAGGAGAGAAGAAATGTGGAAGATATATAGTTTTAATTAAAAATAATGAATGTCGATTAGTTTAATTTCAAGTTTTCTTTGTATCTTTAATCTTTTTAAGTTGTAATATCTGAACATCAGTGTGTTTTAAATCTTTGGTAATAATAAACTTCAAGTTTCATGTATAATTCTCAAGTTTGCAAATTTTCTTTTTACTCAAAAATATCATATGTCTTAGTTGTTGTTTACAGTGGATTATAAGGATTAAATAAACTCATATAAGCTCCCAGAAGTTCATAAGTGCTTCTAGATATCTTAAAAAAATAGCTTAATTACTAAAACTCACAAAACACAACTTGGTCAATAAAAGTCAAACTTTACCAAAAATTGGTTTGAATTCTGATTTAGAGTAATTTTGGAAAGGAAGCAGCTTGGATTATGGTTTAGAGACTCATGGGAGTCACATAAATTGATCTTGGTTCATGGTCCCAATGTTCACAGTTTCATCCATTTTGTAAGTTTTCATATCAATATTTCATACTACTATTTACATACTTAATTTGCTTAGGTATCTGTGTTTTCATGCTTATGTATTGTTGTTAAGATGATATAAAACTTAATATATATAGCTTATTAATCAGATATCATTTGTACTTAAAATAAAAAATTCTCACAGTGGAAAACTCACAATTAGCAAATCTGAGTTGTAAGCTTGTGGTAAGGTTGATTCATGTTCATTTGATTTTAATTAATCATAGTATAGTATTTGAAATCAGTTTTATGGATTAGAACTTTGTTTTACCTTGAAAATCATCAATATACAACTTTTAAAGAGTGTTTGGCTCAGGTTGTTCTACTGAGCATTAGGCCAAGTTTGTTGTTATTTATAATCTAGGTAAGTTTATTTAGGTTTTATTAGTACTGTCAAGTAATAAAAACCATAGGTAATTAGTTAAAAAGTCAAAATGATCAATTAATCTTCATAACAGTCAACTGTTGGTCATCTAGGATCCAAAAACCTTCATATCAGTTCATCTTTAGGTATTTTAGCTAAATTTGGTGTTATTTCATCTTAGTATAACATTATTAGGTTGTTAGATTAATCATAAGTTCATAAAAGTCAACTGTCCTAGTTTTCTCTAAAAAGTCAAAAGTGTTTAGTCAGATTTTCACCAAATTAGCAAGAATTTCATGATTTGTGTGTTGTGATTTGGGATCTAAAAATTGTTGTGAGTAAACCCTACCAGCTTAACTTGTTAATTTCATAGTTTGCATATTTTTGTGATTTTGTTTATTGGACAAAAATGCCCCTTGAACTGAGCTGCAGGGCAAGGTGATTGCCCTGTCTCAGCATACCCAAGCCACCCAACCAACTTTCAGGGTATCTCCAAAGCACATTAGTGGAAACCAGAGTGTGAAATTTAGCTTTTTGGATACCTCAATAAGCCATATTGCTAGTTCAAAGCTTAATTTGTCATTTTGAGCTTATTCAGACATAGTATTCAAGCCTTTTAGTTAGCACATTTCATCTGAGTATACTGAGTAATCAGATTGTATGCTCATTTTCAAACAAGCTTATTTAGCTTATCAATGAGAGTTAGGTCTTGATTATTGACTTATTAGGAAGCCATACTGCTTATCTTCATATTTCAAGTTTAAATTTGGATCCCTGATCCATTGTATGGTCCCCACATTAGCTCACAAGTCACCAATTTTACCTATGCACTCAGACCTCAATCCACCCACCTAACTTTGGTTGTCCATTGTGGTTGACTCAGTGGGTCCCACACCCCATAAATAGGTTCTTACAACCCCCCTCCTACCAGACTTGAACCATTGATCTTTTGTTTGACCATTTGACCACTGGGCCCCACCTTAAATTAGCTTGGAACCTTGTCCCAATTCTGTCTCAGAATTGAAATAAGCAAGTGCTTATTTGTTGGTTATAGCTTATTGAACCTGCTTATTTTACATAATCTTGCTCATTTAAGTTCACATCACTTATAGGAACCAAGTTTTACCTTGTGGACCCCACACAAGCTCAGTTGAGCTTATTTCTTAGTAAAGTCAACAAAAAGTCAATTGTTTGGATAATAAGCACTCTTAGTGCTTATTCTGTGATTATAAATTAATTTCCTTTATTAAAGTTTCATATTTTAAGTATTTTATTAGTTTTATAAAAGAAAAACAAGAAAAAAAACCAAACTTAATTATAGTGATAGCTTCTATTTAATAGAAATTATCTATTTAATTTTCCTTTTAGCTTATTTATAAGCACTTCTGCTATTTTATATTTTTATTAAATCTCTTATATAGTAAAGTAATTTTATAAATTTTTTCAGAATTTTCTTTTGTCATCTAGTGTTATTTAGAATTAATATTAGTTTATTTAATAATTAAATAATTAATAAGAATTAAATAGCATAATATATTTTTATAAGGTAACACCTATATTTTATATTTTTCCTATCTTCTATAAGTCATAAAATAATTTTTGAAATTTTCTTGTGATTTATACTGTTCATTTACTAGTTTTCATAATTTAATTATTTTAATTAGATATTAATTAATAAATATAATAATAATTAGTAAATTAAATTAAAAATACATAATATAAACTTTTTATAATTTTTTAGGATTCCTATGATGGTTAATTAGATATATAAAATTTTTCATAATTATTTAAGTCTTTTTAGTAATTATAAATAAGTTAATCAATATAATTAGTTAAATAATAAATAATTAATAATAGATAGATAAATAGTGTAAAAAATATAATTTTAATTTTAAAAATAAGTTTTATAATATTTTAGATTTTTAGAAACTTTAATTTTCATTTACTAGATTTATTTTACATTTTTATAATTAATAGTTAACTGTTAAATAATTAATAATAGTTATTAAATATAAATAATTAATTAAATAGTTTTTAATTAATAAATAAATATTTTAAATTTATTTAATTTGCATTTAAGCCCCTAAGGCTTGCAAAATCCTACTATAAGTTAAAATTTGTTTTTGTTTACGTTTAATTAGTAAACGTTTACATTTTTTTTAGTCCCTTTTTCACTTGTACTTATCTGATTTCACGTATTAGTTGATATAGCTTATTAAAGCTATTCACTCTTATATTTCAGTAGTACAAATCACTTAAACCCTTTTCCTGTTCAATTCACCTGATCTCAAAGTCGTTTTATTTCAGATTTCACATCTCGTTGGGATTTAACGATCCGGGGAAACACTAAACTCACTGGAGTATTGGTTTAGGTTGTTTGACTTGTTGACCATTACTTGGTTGATATTATCTGACTGTTTAGCACCAATCAGTCGGGTCGAGTCATGTCGGGTCGGGTGATTCAGGTTAATCGGGTTCCTACCTTACTGTGAGACGTTTCTACTTTCTAATTATGTGATTGAACCAATGATTATTTAAAAGTATAATGACCATGGACTTTTAACAAATCGAACCATAACATAATTTATAAAATTACAACTGATTCATTTCAATTAGAGGTTAAGCTTACAGCCATCAACCATTATTCCATAGTGTAGTTTAAAACCAGTGAGAGTAGTAGAAAAACATTCAAAATTACAAATTTCAACATTAACAAACCATTAAGCCCATCATTTCAATTGTACTAGACGTACCAAAGCACATGTAAGATAAACATCACCAAATGCAGAACCATATTACTAAGTTATATTATCAAGTAGAAACATCTCACAGTATGGTTAGATATAAATAGTATTTTAAAAACCCATATATTATCAAATAATGGTTAAAGTTACAACGAACTCATATTAACTTAAGGTAACAACAACAATCATATCAACTTCACAAGGGTTCTTTTGAAATGTGTGACAACAAAAGGCATGTCTCGAACGACTAACACGCTTTTCCAGCGCAACGACGATAATAATTTTAAAAAAAATACATTTCGGATCTTATCGGGTAAACCCGATAACCTGATAACAAAAATAATTCAATCCTAACTAGACCCAATAACTATATCGGGTTATCGGGTTCGAGTCACACAACCCGATAAGATTTTTTAACTCGAGTCAACCCGACCCGATAAGCCTTGTCGAGTTTGGGTCGGGTCAACCCGACCCTATTGACACCCCTAGCCACAACCATCAATATACCAACACCTACTTTTAAAATTTCACATTTCACAAAAATGATCTAGCTTTGCAAAGATTCATAAGCAACCATGCATTGATAAGCCTAACAGCTCACGCCCCCTGATAACGCTCTTATTATATATATATTTATCCTATCAATTATATATTATATATCTATTGAATATCATATTATTTGTGTAGAATTGGCACTAATCTGGTTGCAGGATTGAACGAGAGAAGGAAGTTAGAAGTATCACTAAAAGGACGATAAAGTAACAACTACAACAAAATGAAGGACTTGGAATGAAAATACAAATATAAAAGACCCAAGTACGCCGGTCTTAGGACTATGTGCGGCGTACTTTCTTGGTGGGTAAATGAGATTGAATCTACATGAAGTACGGCGTACTTTCTACGGAGTGCGGCGCACTTATCTTGTCAGTTACATATATAGAGTTATGATTGCATTCATTATGAGGCCGATCATTTGTCCTCAATTACTGAACTTGATGAGGAAATTGGCTTATGTATACTTCTGTTATGAACCATCCTTAATGCATTTGATATATTGAGAATTATAGGTCGAAAGGGATTCTTAATATGTTGGATAGTTATTTCTAGGAGTGATCACGAGTCATCTCTTGCTTATATATCTTGTTCATGATTGTTTGCTCATCATTTACATGTTTACTTCCATGTTTCTCAGCCTAAATAAATATAACTTTAATCATATTAATAAACAATCTAAATTACTAGTCTTTGGATAAGTTACAATCTAGGGACTTTACTTTGAAACAATTGCTAACTTGGCTTTTCTACAATCTCTTGGGACGACCTGGTCTTACCTAAACCTTTACTATAAACGGGGGTTATACTTTACCCATGTGTTTTATATATTAAGGAAATTGGTGAAATTAGTATTATAAATTTAAAGCTTTTGAAATACATCACCCCATTATGTGTTCATGTGAACCCTTGCCACTTTTGATTATACATTCCCATGTGACTCCTATTTAGACCATTCAACTTTCCTTTGTCTTGCACTATAAATAAAAATACAAAGTAAGCCATTTTCCTTCACATTCAAACACAAATTTACTTTTAGGGTTTCTAAGTACTAAAAACACGTTTTGAGTATTTTTTTTTTTTATTAAACTTTTGACTTACGTAACTTTATAAAACCACACTACAGGTATATAAGGGTGATAAAACTTTGTAAAACTCATATGCATATAGTACTTATTGTTTCTAAAACGACTTAATTACTTAGGTCACGGTTAAAATTCGTTGCACTTGACTGATGTGAGTTTTCATAACCCCTTTTTACTCGTATTTTCCTTGGAGGAAAATGATACTCAAATTATATTTTGAAATGCTTTTATGTTGTATTACATTTTCGTATTTTGGACAAAATGTGCGCTTTGATTGCAATCTGTGCCTTATAGTATGGATATAATTTGTGATTTGAACGTGCATAATTGTTTAACTCCGGTTTAGAGCCAAATGATGAATTGATAGTACTATTTGGGTTAACACCCCCACCCTTGCATATTGTGAGTTAAACGGAGGGTGAATTTCATCTGGATCAAGTTATGTGTGTATGCAGTCATGATCAGTTGTTGCTAGCTTGTGATTTCGTTAAGTGTTTGTATTTGCATCTTACTCACTATTGTCCTACAAAGTTTTATATGCACATCAAACGCGGTTTACACTCTAAACCTGCGAGCTCACCAACTTTATGTTGACATTTTCGAGTATTCATTTTCAGGTGATAACAATAGCTGTGCTTAAGGAAGATAGTATTTCCTGCCTTGCCTAGTGGACCTAGGACGAAACCCTTTTGGGTCATTTTCTTTGTTTCGAGTGCATTATTCTTGTTGAATTGTTTTCGTTGAACCATTGTTTGTTTATCTCGGGATGTGGGATCTAAAGACTAGTTTTATCTATGTTGTTGTATATTGACATATTGATGCAAGTCTCTGCTTGTGTCCGATGTCGTTGTGACTTTGTACCTTGAATGTTCATTAAGTGATGTCTCTATTTATGTTATACCAATATGTTATGACGGTAACTCTCCGTCATGCCTCATGTTTCCGCCTTAGGCGGGTTGTGACACTACCTAAGGTTATACCCTAAATACTAAAACAAATAAGTTAACATAAGTGTTCCCCCTCATAGGATTCTTCTTGGGATGATTAGGTATTGCGTTATGACCCTTCGGATACCGTTGACAAATCATATAGATTAGTTGACACCACTTTATGTGCGATTGTGATTGTGATTGAGTGGATCGATAAATTGCATTAGGGACATAGGTTGCTTTCATAGAACTAGGAGTATTGTGACCTTCTGTCCTAGTTTAATATAGATAGGAAAATGTTGTCTGCATGATCCTGACGTCACTAATATGAATCATTAGGTCATTGCACTAATAAACAGATAAATGAAAATGTAGTAGCATTAATATGGCCAACACTTCTTCCCTAATTTGATCACAACACTAGTAGTATAACGTAGTTTAATTTACTTTTATTGTTTTTAGTAGTTTAATTAATCTCAAATCAAAACCCCTTTTAAAACTATATAGAAATTCACTAGGTTAGCTATTAAGTTTACCTACTCCTAGCGAACGACCCGTACTAACCAAACTAGCTAGGATTGACCTGGTACACTGCCCGTTAGTGTTAGTCTAATAGGAAAGTTGGCAAAATATAAATTTAAACTAGACATAGTATAACACATCAATATCCCTTAAGAACTGATGAGGCGAAAAATGAACCACTTTTAGGGGGTCATTTAAGCCCAGAATTGAATTTATTTTATCAAATATTGCCCTAAATCGTTCCTTTTGTGATTTTAGATACTTTGGGAGTGAATTCTGGAAAAGGAAGCATTTTGGACGTTTTTGGAGCATAAAAGTGAAGAAAACGGCAAAGACTTAATTTTCCATGCTGAGAACAGTACCTGACGGCGTCAAGAAGAAAATCCTGACGGCGTCAGGAGTAAAATCCGTGACGACCCAGTGAAAACCTGAAGGCGTCAAGAGAAGGGCGTCAAGAGTATTTTTGGTGACGGCCTGCATAAGGTGTACACATGACGGCGTCAAACCCAGATCTAGGCAGTCCGAGAAATTATTTGGCGGCGAGATGACATCGTCAGCAATTTGTTCTTGACGCCGTCACCTCAGAAAAACTATATATACTTTTCTATTTTTCATTCATTAGAGAAAAAAACTTGTGTGTAGAATACTAGGGCCGAACTTGTGAAACCCTAGGTCGTATTTTACAGTATTTTCAAGGGTTTTTACCCCTTGAAACCTTTCATGTTCAATTAAGATAAGTCCTCTTTCAATTCAATCAATATGTCTATGTGTTGTTTGAATATATCTTATGCTTGTCTTGATTTCAACATGCTAGGCTAGATCTATCATGTGTTTGCTTAGATGTAATGAAACCTAGATGTTAATTATATGTTGATTACTTGTTTATAGTTGTAATGGATGAATGATTTCAATGTTAGGCTTAAGAAAACTGGCAGATCTCCATTGTGTAACATGCTTGAACGTCTTAGGAAACATGAACCGATGTGTACTAGGTTTTATTGGTTGTATTTAATGCATGAGCAAATTCTAATGATCCCATGTTAGGAGCTTCTTAGCCGGCTCGACATAGGAGTGAAGTAGGCGCTTATAGGATTGGGGAAGTAAGTACGCCACCCCATGAATGGTATTAAGGAATACAATCAGTCATCCACGCAACTGTAACAAGTAATTAACATGTAAAAGATATCTAGGGAGTAGTGAAATCTAAGTAAACACAATTCTCCCATATATTGCTCACACCACTAGTATAATTTAGTTTATTTTCATTTTTAGTATTTTATTTTGATTGCATCTTAGTAATTGGGTTAGTTGACTAGCAACTAATTCCGCCCAACTCCTTCAAACCCGAGATTTTTACTTGCTTTAATAAAAATATAAAAATACAAAAAGAATCATCCTTCATCTCTAGACCTAGTCTTTAGGTTTTCTAATCCTAGCGACACTATTCCTAGCTGAACGATCAATCCCCCGGTACTTGTCACTATACTATACTATATCGATCAGGTACACTGCCTGGTGGAGGTTGTAAGCTTCTCAAGATCTCTTGAGAGGTAAAGCCTGGTGCAATCCCTACGCATCAAGTATTACAAACGTTGAGTAGAGAACGGAGAAAGTATTACAAAAGCCGACTCACTCCCAACCCACCATGCGTAAAAAGCCGACTCTTTGATAAAATAACAAACGTTGAGTAGAGAACGGAGAAAGTATTACAAAAGTTCGCGTGAAAAGAGAGAAATTTAGAAAGTATACGCTCGTGTCTAACACAAGCGTATTTGAGATGTTTGTGCGGATATTAAAACCTTTGAAAACTTGAGGTTTAAAACAAAACAAAAGAAAAAGTTGAGGGTCCAAACACATATTATTAGACCATCATCATTCTAAAATGTCAGGTTTCTGAACCCTAACTCCACACCTCAGCCGTCCGGAAACTAAACACATCGACATTAAGGTACTTTTCAAACACTGTTCTATTGCTAGTATTACTTAAAAGTTGCATAACTTTGATTATGATGGTGTTTGAGATTGCTTATTAATAAGCTGCTTAAATATAAGATACTGTTTTGGATTTGCTTATTTTTTCGTGTTTGTTTAAACTTATTTTGAGACTTTTGGCGTCTCAATATAAGCCAGAGCTTATGACATACCCTTTATAAAAAATGCAATAAGACCAAATAAAAATGTGTTCTTTTAGGAATATTATATTTGATTCATTCCGTAGATAAGTACTTATGGCTTGAAAAAAGATAAGCACTTTTCAGTGCAGTATTTGATTGGCTTATTTTGTATAAAATGCAATAAGACCAAACAATAATGTGCTCTCTTTAGAAACGTTAAAACATAATTTGTTCGAAATGGATTTTTAGGTTGAATATGTATGATGTTAAAAGGTAATTTCAGTTTTATCCTATGTAAGCATTTTGCTCCAAAATAAGCAGATAAGCACTAGCATTTGGAGTGATCCGAAGGTCCAAACACTTCAAACTGCTTATCTGCTTAAAAAAAGTAGATAAGCAGTAAAAATAAGCAATCCTAAACACCCTCTTTGCTAAAAAAAAATGTCGATGCAGGTTTAGAGCTGAGTTTAAGTTTTACTATATTGTTGTTGGATACTCTCTTAGGTATTACTGTAGAAGTCTAGCTAGAATGGAAGAAGTAGTAGTGTCGCCTCCAGTCCAGGAGTGTTTATATATGGAAGTTGATAAAGTTGAAGGTGATGTTAACCTCACTGAACTAAAGAAACCGAAAAAGAAAAACCGAAGAAAGAAATCAAAATGCATTAAAAAAAACAAATTATTAGCCAAAGGAGAAGATACCGAAAATCCAAATACAACCCTAGGTGCAATTGCATCCGTTGGTCAGGAGATGATAGTGACAAGTCCAGCTGCTAATGGTGATGGAAAGAGTTCAATTTCGAGTACAAATGCACCAGATAAAACAGCCTTACAAGACATCTGCAGTCCAGCTGCTACTGCTGATCAGAAGATGATAGTGTTAACTTCAGCTGATACTATTGATGGAAAGAGTTCAATTTCAAGTAAAAATGCACCCGATAAAACAGCCTCACATGACATTTTAGGTCCAGCTGCTATCTTTGATCAGCAGATGACAGTGTTAAGTCCAGCTCCGGTTCAGGAGTGTTTAGTGATGGAAACTGATAAAGATAAAGTTTCTGCTAAGCTCACTAATACACGGAAAAAGAATAGGAGAAGAAAGCTCAGGATAAAACGGAATTCAAATCTAGAATCATTAGACAAAAGAGAAGGTACTGAAAATCCTGGAAGCCTAGGTGCAATTGCATCCGTTGATCCGAAGATGATGGTGTTAAGTCCAGCCACTACAGTTGAGGAAAAGAGTTCAATTCCAAGTACAAATGCAACTGGTCAAATAGCCTCAGGTGACATTTTGAGTACTAAAGTTCATGAAGCAGTGAGTGGTGAAACGGGTTTGGGTAAAACTGTAACAGATAGTACAACTTCAAAAAAAAGGAAGAGAAGAAAGAAAACGAAGAAAGTTGCGGGTGACGTTTTGAGTGCTAAAGTTAATGAAGTAGTGAGTGGTGAAATGGGTTTGGGTAAAACTGTAACAGATAGTACAACTTCAAAAAAAAAGAAGAGAAGAAAGAAAACGAAGAAAGTTGCGGGTGCCGTTTTGAGTGCTAAAGTTAATGAAGTAGTGAGTGGCGAAACGGTTCCCAGTAAAACGACAACCAATAACACAACACCGAAAAAGAAAAAGAGAAATAAGAAAAAAAGGAAATTGAAGACAGTTGTAGATGACATTTTGAGTATTAGTGAAAACATTCAGAGCAAGGTTAATGCAATTGAAGGCTCGAGTGCAACGGAAGTTACTGAAGCAATAAGTGGTGAGATGTTCTTGGGTAAAACTGCACACCCTGATGTGAAGATGGTGTCAAAAGAAGAAGAGCACACAGAAGCTGCCAATGGAAAAATGGGATCGAGTGCAACCGCGAATCTTAATGTGAATGGTGCAGTAAACAGTAGTTTAACTATAGGAGAAATTTTGACTCCTCAAAACTTACAAAACTTGAAGGCTGACAATAGTCAAACGGGGTCAGGTACAACCGCAGCAGATACTACAGCATCAAAAAAGAGAAAGAGGGGGGAAAAGAAGAAAGAGAGTCCACTTTCGGGTGATATTTTGAGTACATGTGAGAACATACAGGATAAGGTAAATGCAATAGATTGCTTGATTACAACTAAAGTTCTTGACACAAAAGTTACCAATAAGACGGAATTAAGTGATATTACAAATCATAATGTGGATGGTAAGAAAGGCCCAGAAGTTGTGAATAGTGAGATTGACGCAAGTAATACGACTTCGAAGCAGAAAACTAAGAAACAAAAGGTTGATGTAAATCCCAGTGAAAACAAAGAGATAATTAAGGCGACACTGGGGAAAAAGCTTGTTATTTTTGATGTAAATGGGTTGCTGGCAGATATTGTTTTCCCTTGTCCAAAAGATGTTGAACCGGATAAATATTCTCACAGGGAAGCAGGTATGATTTGGTTTTCATTGTGCTTCTTAGTGATAATCTAATGTTATTTCTGTTTTATATAAATCATGAATTGTTGTTTACTAAACTTACTTTTTTATGCAGTATTTAAGAGACCATTTTTGGATGATTTCCTGTCTTTTTGTTTCGAGAAATTCAATGTTGGCATTTGGTCTTCAAGATTGAAGTACTGTTTGGTTTAATTTTTTTCTCTCTCTCACAGAGTTTCTTCTTTTCATAGCGTGCAGTATATGTAATTATTGTATATCCTGTAGGAAAAATTTGGAGCGGGTGGTTGACTGTCTGTTCGGAGATCTAAAAAAGAAATTGCTTTTTACATGGGTGAGTAATACTAGTATCGAATCATATTGTCATAAATGCGATTTAAAAGACACTGATGTGTTACATATGTGGAAAATTCAGAGTGCAGTCCATTGCATAGATTCAAAGATGAGGACTATAGAAGACCGTGATAAGTGCATCGTCTTTAAAGAGCTGAAAAATATTTGGGAGAAAAATGGTCCTTCGTGGGTGAAAGGAACTTTTAATGAATCAAATACATTATTGTTGGATGATTCTCCATACAAGGCATTGCTCAATCCTGTAAGATCATTCCCTTCTGGTTTGAATGAGCAAATTCTTATGAATACTAAATTGGCCTCTAAAAAAATTTACATTATGTATCTTGCAGAAGCACACGGGAATCTTTCCAACTTCTTACAAATACACAGACATGAATGATGATTGCTTAGGTGAGTCATCTTATAAATAGATTTTGCTTCAATGCTTTCACATATTTTAAGTAATTAAGGCTGTGCCTGTGCTTACTTGTTCTGAGTTCACTGGTTTCTCTTCGATTTGCGAGTATCTCCATCTTCAGTTCTCCATGCATAAATTGAAACCCCCAATCACATCGTTATTTCTGTATACACATGATACAGAAAATGATTATTAAGACCAAAACAATCAAACATCCTTGTATCGAAACAGTACTAACACCACTTTTGATTTCTTTTGTTCTTTTATTTGCTACTGCCTAGTGGAAGTAGAGGTGGCAATTAAGGAGTATTCGTCTGATAACACATCAAATGGGTATAATACTTTAAGGGGCTAAAATCTAAATGGGTCTAGCCAGTCAAAACTTGGTCCAACATGTGTTCAAATGCTTACAGCATCTTATATCATTTTATGTAACAGAAACAACAATTTCTTATGTTAGTAAAGTTAGTTTAATCATATAGTAGCTGATAGTACACAAATTACCAAATCCAGAAAATGGACAAAAAGGGTGTTGTTGGGTCAGGCCAACCTGGCAACCTGACCCGTCATAGTAAATAGTAATTAGCCGATTTTGATCCGTTACCCAACCCATCTTTTTGCCTTACTAGTGTAACTGATATCAAACTTCTTTCTACAGGTCCAACTGGCGCCCTCCGAGCCTATCTTGAAGGTTTTGCAGCCGCTGAGGATGGGAGGACATATGTAGAGCAAAACCCGTTTGGTCAAGGTCCCATAGATGAAATGAATCCAGATTGGAAATATTATTCGCGTGTTCTCAAGGGTCGGAAATTATACAGTACTAGTCGATGCCTAATGAAAGTTACTGAAGCAATAAGTGGTGAGATGGTCTTGGGTAAAACTGCACTACCTGATGTGAAGATGGTGTCAAAAGAAGAAGAGCACACAGAAGCCGCCAATGGAAAAATGGGGTCGAGTGCAACCGCGAATCTTAATGTGAATGGTGCAGTAAACAGTTGTCTAACCATAGGAGAAATTTTGACTCCTCAAAACTTACAAAACTTGAAAGCTGACAATGGTGAAACGGGGTCAGGTACAACCACAGCAGATACTACAGCATCAAAAAAGAGTGAGAGGAAGAGAAAGAAGAAAAAGAGTCCACTTTCGGGTGACATTTTGAGTACAAGTGAAAACATACAGGATAAGGTAAATGCAATAGGTGGCTTGAGTACAACTAAAGTTCTTGACACAAAAGTTACCAATAAGAATGAATTAAGTGATATTACAAATCATAATGTTGATGGTAAGAAAGGCCCAGAAGTTGTTAATAGTGAGATTGGCGCAAGTAATTCGAAGCAGAAAACTAAGAAACAAAAGGTTGATGTAAATCCTAGTGAAAACAAAGAGATAACTAAGGCGACACTGGGGAAAAAGCTTGTTATTTTTGATGTAAATGGGTTGCTGGCAGATATTGTTCACCCTCGTCCAAAAGATGTTGAAGCGGATAAATATTCTCGCGGTAAAGCAGGTATGATGATAATCTTTTTTTTTTTTTTTTTTTTTTTTTTTTTTTTTTTTTTTTTTAAACATAAATCATGAATTGTTGTTTACTAAACTTACTTTTTTATGCAGTATTTAAGAGACCATATTTGGATGATTTCCTTTCTTTTTGTTTCGAGAAATTCAATGTTGGCATTTGGTCTTCAAGGATGAAGTACTGTTTGGTCTAATTTTTTTTCTCTCAAATAGTTTCTTCTTTTCGTAGCGTGCAGTATATGTAACTATTTTATACATGGTAGGAAAAATTTGGACCCGGTGGTTGATTGTCTGTTCGGAGATCTACAAAAGAAATTACTTTTTATTTGGGTGAGTAATACTAGTATCGAATCATATTGTCATAAATATGAATTAAACGACACTGATATGTTACATATGTGGAAAATTCAGGATGCTTCCCATTGCAGAAATTCAGGGATGAGGACTCTAGAAGACAGTCGTAAGTGCATCGTCTTTAAAGAGCTGAGAAAGTTTTGGGAGATGAATGGTTGTTCATGGGTGAAAGGAACTTTTAATGAATCAAATACATTGTTGTTGGATGATTCTCCGTACAAGGCATTGCTCAATCCTGTAAGATCATTCCCTTCTGGTTTGAACTTGCAAATTCTTATGATACTGAATTTGTTCTAAAAAGATTTACATTATGTATCTTGTAGAAGCACACGGGAATCTTTCCAACTTCTTACAAATACAGAGACACGAATGACGATTGCTTAGGTGAGTCATCTTATAAATAGATTTTGCTTCAATGCTTTCACATATTTTAAGTAATTAAGGCCGTGCCTGTGCTTTCTTGTTCTGATTTCGCTGGTTTCTCTTCGATTTGCGAGTATCTCCATCTTCAGTTCCCCGTGCATAAATTGAAATCCCCAATCACATACTTGTTTCTGTATACACTACAAAACATGATACAGAAAATGATAATTAAGACCAAAACAATCAAACATTCTTGTATCGCAACAGTACCAATGCCACTTTTGTTTTCTTTTGTTCTTTTATTTGCTACTGCCTAGTGGAAGTAGAGGTGGCAATTTTCACTTAGTTGTATGAAAAAAGGTGTATTTGTTTGATAACACATCAAATGGGTATAATATTTTAAGGGGCTAAAATGTAAATGGGTCTAGCCGGTCAAAACTCGGTCTAATGTGTATGCAGATGCTTACAGCATCT
Source organism: Artemisia argyi (assembly GCA_030686995.1). Lineage (NCBI taxonomy): Eukaryota > Viridiplantae > Streptophyta > Magnoliopsida > Asterales > Asteraceae > Artemisia > Artemisia argyi. The sequence goes on from CM060688.1 coordinate 75,821,416, forward strand.
TAAATCATTTTATGTAACAGAAGAAACAATATTCTTAGGTTTTTTTTTTTTTTTTTTTTTTTTTTTTTTTTTTTTTTTTTTTTTTAATCATATACTTGCTGATATTTACACTAAACACCAAATCCAGAAAATGGACAAAAATGGTGTTGTTGGGCTGGTCCAACTAGCAAAGTGGCCCATCATTGTAATTAGCCGATTTTGATCTGTTACCTAATCCATCTTTTTGCCACCTTAAAATGGAATTTTTTATAGAGATGCCTGTTGCTAGTGTAACTGATGCCGACTTCTTTCTACAGGTCCCACTGGCGCACTCCGAGCCTATCTTGAAGGTTTTGCAGCCGCTGATGATGGGAGGACATATGTAGAGCAAAACCCGTTTGGTCAAGGTCCCATAGATGAAATGAACCGAGATTGGAACTATTATTCGCGTGTTCTCAAGAGTCAGAAACAATACTGTACTAGTCAAGGGCTAACTATTCAAATGTAGCAGAGTAGCACCAACAACACTAGGAAAGAAACCAATGAGTACAAAAAAATTTTGCAAAAATTTTGGCATTTTTAGATTATATATGTATATTTTTGGATCTTAGTTTTTGCCTGCATCAATTTTGTGAACAGAACTTGCTGCAGCGTGGTTTGTGCTACGAAACTAATCAGTGCCGTGCATTAAGCATGCGTACTCCATAGATTTTTGTAACTTATTTAATTTAACGAAATTCGTTCTACTTAGCATTTTACAGTTTGTGAAGCTTGTATATAATTTAGGCTTTGTATAAAAGGCCATCAGGGTAATCTTTTACAAATTTCAGACAGCACGGCAAACGTCTAATATTTATAATAAACTGTTATTATTTGCTGGAGACCAAAGTCGGATAGAAATTGTCATCTAAACCTTCAGAATGATTAGTTAGAACACAATGCACGAAGAAGTATCATTTCTCTTTGGCATTACATGAGGACATGTCAGATGAGATAGCATGGGCTGGTAGTTGTGTGTATAAAAGGAAATTATTGTGTTAAATTTGGTTTCCATTCAGTTGAACAAGAAGCCAAATTTTCTAATGAGCACACTTGGTTATGTCATTTTATCTATTCTTTTGGGCATTTTACTTTATTAGACTAAACGATTACCTGCACATAGCGGCGATTGTGTATAGTAGCGTTAATTTGATTGTGCGTATTTATTTGTAGAGAAAGTAAGAGAGTAGAAAGTTTGCGGGTTAAATTGTGATGAACTATTTACTTAAAGTTAAAATAATATATAGATTTAAGTATGCTCTAAAGTAGTTTTGTTCTAGTACCGCTGTACTTATATTCTGCAATTGTATTAAAATTTTATTTTTTTCTTGGGCTTTCTTTTTATTTCACATTTACAAGAACCAAGATCATGTTATGTTTTTATATTGAAGTTAGTATGAATGCAAACATGTTAGAATTTTTTTTTTATAAATTATTAATGTTAGGATTAAATAAATAAAGGTTATCAAAAGTTATCATGCATAATTTTGAAATTTTTGGTAAAAGATAATATTGTTTGAATTAAAAAAGGCCTAATTAGAGAGAGAGAAATGTTCTGTGTGAGAGAGAAAATAGGGGCTAGTAACTTCCCGGTGAGAGAGTGTCGAGAGAGATTTCAATCGAGAGGCAGCGAGAGTAAGAGGGAAAGGCACATAGGAAATAGAGGGGAATACAACGGTAAGCGTCTAGGAACTAACTATACCGGTGGTAATCGCAACTCGGCGGTCTCGTTTATGTTTTTCAACTTTCCAAATGAATGGGGAATGGGAAAATTATGGATGTTGTTTAAAAAATATGGTACTGTCTTTGATATGTACATGGTGCAGAAGCGATTGCGAAATGGACAAAGATACGGGTTCGTTCGATTCAAACTTGTGAAGGATGTTAGTTTACTTCTTCGGAGGCTGCGTGAAATCAAAATAGGAGAGATGGAATTAAAGGTTTTCATAGCATTTGACAGAAAGAATCCGGGAGATGACACAAAGATGGACAACAATGGGGGCGACAACATAACCAACAGGAGACAAGAAAGTGGACGAAACACAAATGTAGGTTACGATAGAACAAGGGATGGGCGAAAGTTCGTTGATGTGGTTACTGGGGGGGGGGGGGGGGACAAAAACGATAAGGTAATGTATGAGAGGGTTAGGGTAGAAAAAAATGAAGAGTACAGAAAACAAGATCAGAAGATGAGTTCGAAAGAAGAAAAGAAGGATACTAGAAGAATAGAGGTGAAGGACGAGGAGGTTAATATGGAGATGTTCAACAGGTGCTTGATCGGGGAGGTGAAGCAACTTTGTTATCCCACAAAACTTCCTAGTTTGTGTGATGAACAAGGGCTGAACAAAGTGGACATTAAGATGCTGGGGGGCTTAGAGGTAATGATTATATTCGATACACAAGAAACGGCCACAAATATATTGGGTTGTATTGATCATGGATTGAGGCGTTGGGTTCATAAGCTAAGAAGGTGGAACAAGTTCTATACTACACCTGGGAGAATAACATGGATAAATATTGTTGGGGTACCGGTAACGTGTTGGAAGGAGCAGGTGTTTAAAAATATTGCAGCTATGCATGGAAGGATTATTGGGACCAATAATTGTGATATGGAGGGCAACCAAAACATGATAGTGGCAAAAGTTAAACTGCATACGTGGAATAAAGGTTTGATTAGCGAGGAAGTAATCGTCAAAGTTCTTGGGAAAGAATATAAAGTGAACGTGGTGGAGGAAATAGGAGACATAATGGAGGTGGAATGGGACGAAGAAGATAATGACTCGAAGAGCGAAGATTCAGAATCGATGAAGAAGGAGGAACAATGACGTGGTAATGTCAGAAAACGAAAGCAACAGTGACTCCAGTGAGGGGGGAGAAGATTCGGATGAAGATGAAGACAGGGATGCTGATGGACATGTTTTCCGGTCAGGTAATAGTGGCGATCGAAATCGGGAGGAAGATGAACAATCAAGGTATTCAAACAAGTCAAAAGTTAGTGAGTCATACGAGGAGGTTCATGTCTTGGGAAAGAAAAATACGGCGCAGAAAGTTACTGAAGAACATAGGGAATATAAGATGTGGGAAAGTAATGTGGGTAAAAGGGGAACAAGAAAAGATGAGGAGTTAAAGAACCAAGGTATAGATGATTTACATAATTTGAGTGGAAGCTGTGAGTATCAATCTAATGGGCTTCAAAAGACGAATGGTGTAGAGAGTGGAAGTAATGGTCCAAACAATGCAAGTATTATCAGGGCCCAATTAGGAGATTCAGGTGGGCTTAATAATGGTGAGGTACCTTGTAAAAATATGGGTGGTCAAAGTAATAAAAAAACAAAACGTAGAATAAAACATAGGAGGACAGAAAGTAAAGTAGGAAAAGGTACAGAAATAAATGAAGAAGAACGCAGTGCTAGAGGGGAGAAAAGAGGAGAAAGATCTGCTTCGTCGACCAATAGTGGCGGGAATAGAGTCAATAAAAAAAGAAGAGCTGATGATGTTGAGAAAGAGGTACCAAAGACAGATGATGATGAGAAAGAGGTACCAAAGATAAATGATTTTGAGATAGAGGTACCGAAGGCAGGAAATAACACAAAAGAGGATATAACATACGAGGTGGAGGACGAATTTGAAAAAGCAAATAGAGAAAATGTCTTCAATAAAGGTGTGGATGATGGGACAGGAAACAATAAGAAAAAGGTTGGCAGAAGGAGTATCACAAAAGCAATGGCAGTGGCTAGACAAACGGGTGTGGAAGGATTGGGAGATAATGTGAAAGGGATTTCTGAGGCGTATAAAGAATACCACGAGGCCGAGAACGAAGAAAATGGAATGTTTATTTTCAAAGGATCGGGACGTGCAGAGTCGAGTACCAGGAGCTGTTCCATTAATATGGAACAAGTAAAGGAGATCGGTGAGTTAATTGGAGTATCATGGAACAAGGCTGAGAACGAAAAGGCAAGGAGTACAAAAATGGAGACAGAGATTAAAGGAGGAGAGGACGACAGAGGACCTAAGTTACAGTAAGATCTTTGGTTTTGATATCGTTTTCTCAATTTATATCTATGAAAATCATTTCTATCAATATTAGGGGGATTGGTGAGTTGGGGAAAAAGGGTTGGGTTCGTAATCTGATTAAGGAGGAGCGACCTGATATTATTGGTATCCAAGAAACAAAGTGCGGTATGGTTGATGACATGTGGGTAGAGGATATTTGGGGAGGGAGGGGTTTTGGGTTCACACAACTAGCGGCTATTGGAAATTCGTGTGAGATTATACTAATCTGGGATATCAGATCATTCACATATAAGGATGGTATGGGCGATGAAAGGTTTGTAGCTGTTAAAGGGGGCTGGAAAGGAAAAGGGGTGGACATATACCTAGCTTGTATTTATGGGCCGCACATTGGTAGACATAAGGCTTCACTATGGGATAGGTTAATGGGTCTAATGACGGAGGAGAAAGGAGCATGGTGTATATTTGGGGACTTAAATGTGGTAAGGGGCGACGAGGAAAGGTTAAATTCATAGGTTAATAACAAGGAAGCGAGTGAGTTTAATGCTTTCATCAATGAGGCAAAACTTATTGAGGTTCCAATGGGGGGGGGGGGGGGGGGGGGGGAGGAGGAAATTTACTAGAGTTAGTGATGATGGAATGAAATTTAGTAAGCTTGATAGATTTTTACTAAATGAGGAGTTTGGAAATTTTTGGAGGAATTTATCGGTTGTTGCCTTGGACCGAAAGCTCTCGGACCATTGTCCTATTGTATTAAAGGATGTAGATTTAGATTTCGGTCCAAGGCCGTTTCGGGCATTTGATATATGGTTAGACGAAAAGGATATCGAACAGGTTGTAGACGAGGCGTGGAAATTGGAAGTAAGGAGCAGTAGTCCGGATAGTAGATTTCGGGATAAATTAAAAAATGTGAAAGGCGCACTTAAAAAATGGAGTAAAGAAAGGTTCAGTGGGATGAGTGAAAAGATAGCGATATTTAAAAAAGAGGCTATGAAATGGGAATTGGAGGCAGAAACGAGAACCTTGAATGACAATGAACGAGCAACATGGATGGAGGCGAGAAAGGCATGGATAGATAAAGAAAATGAATATAGAAGTATGCTTCGTCAAAAATCTAGAATAAAGTGGGACGCGGAAGGAGATGAGAACTCGAAGTTCTTCCACGCTTACATTAAACGAAGAAACTATCAGAGTAATATTAGGGGTCTAATGGTTAATGGGCTATGGTGTGAGGAACCCTCGGCTATAAAGGCGGCGATGCTTAGACACTATAAGAATCTATTCACCGAGAGAACGTCAATCCGGCCAGTTTTTTGCTGTGATCGAGTCAAAATGATTGGTTCGGATGATGCTATGGCCTTAGAGAAGGAGTTCTCCGAAGGGGAAATTGTGGAGGCGATTAGGGGCTGTGGGGGGGGGGGGGGATAAAGCCCCTGGCCCGGATGGATTTAATTTTAAATATATTAGGAGGTTTCTGGATATTTTCAAATCAGACTTGGTTGGTGCAGTCAAATGGTTTGGGGAATCAATGGAAATTTCGAGAGGGTGTAACACATCGTTTGTGACTATTATTCCAAAAGTCGCGGATCCTATAGGGCTAGGGGACTTCCGTCCCATTAGCCTTATTGGGTGTTACTATAAGATCATAGCGAAAGTTCTAGCTGAGAGAGTTAAAAAAGTGACGGGAAAAGTGGTCGGGGATGTTCAAAATGCCTTTATTAAAGGAAGATATATTCTTGATGGGGTTTTAATTGCAAATGAAGTGGTTGAATACATGAAGAAGAATCGAAAAAAAGGACTAATCTTCAAGGTTGATTTTGAGAAAGCTTATGACAGCTTAAATTGGAGATTTCTCCTTGACATAATGAAAAAAATGGGATTTGGTGACAAATGGTGTAAATGGGTGGGAAGCTGCCTTAGATCAGCCACGATGTCAATTCTTGTCAACGGATCGCCAACGGAAGAATTTTTCCTGGAAAGAGGGGTTAGACAAGGAGACCCGCTTTCACCATTCCTATTTATCTTGGCGACTGAAGGTTTAAACGCAATTGTTAATGAAGCGATAGAAAAAGACGTTTTTAAGGGAGTGAAAATTGGAAATGATAACGTGGTGGTTTCTCATCTTCAATATGCTGATGATACTATTTTCTTTGGGGAATGGAACAGAGAGAACGCAAAAGTTCTAATGTGTATCCTTAAGTGCTTTGAGGAAGTATCTGGACTTCGAGTGAATTATTATAAAAGTAAATTATATGGTGTTGGAGTTAGTGAAGAAGAGTTGAGTGACATGGCAAGATGGATGAAATGCGGTATTGGTGAGTTCCCATTTACGTATTTGGGTCTACCGATCGGTCAGGATATGAGGAGAGTCGGTACTTGGAATAGTGTGGTGGAGAAATTCAAAAATCGGCTATCCGAGTGGAAAGCTAAATCGATGTCGTTTGGGGGGCGGTTAACACTGGTTAAGTTGGTTCTAGGAAGCTTACCGTTGTATTATTTTTCGATGTTCCGTGTGCCTTTGAGTGTTATAAAACAACTTGAGAGAGTGAGAAAAAATTTCTTTTGGGGAGGGGTGGGGGAAGGTAAAAAAATGCCTTGGGTTAAGTGGGACATGTTGCTAGCCTCACACGGGGAGGGGGGGGGGGGTTAAACATTGGGTCATTGAGGGGGAAAAATTTAGCGCTTTTAGGGAAATGGTGGTGGAGATTCAAAAGGGAGGGGGGGTCTTTGTGGGTTAGAGTTATTAAAAGCATCCATGGCCGGAGTGGGGGGTTTGGGAGGATTAGGGGCGAGGGGGAGACACGTGGGGGAAGGGGCGGTGTTTGGAATGACATCATTAAGGCGGGGGAGGAGTTGGAGGGGTTAGGTATAGATTTTGGGTCTTCTTTTGTGGGGGAGGTAGGGAATGGGGGTGATATAAGATTTTGGGTTGATAGATGGGTGGGAGGGGTTAGATTATGCGATAAATTTCCTAGATTATATCATTTAGATAGGCGAAAGGAGGGCATGGTAGCGGAAAAAGGGAAATGGGTAGACGGTGTTTGGTACTGGGAATGGGAATGGGTTAGAAATATAAGAGGGAGGGTATGTAAGGAGTTTGAAGATTTACAAAGTATATTGCAAAATGTCATAATTACGGTAGATTGTAGGGATCGGTGGAGATGGGCGTTGAGTGAGAGTGGAGAATTTACGGTTAAAGAACTAACAAAGATGGTGGAAGAAAAGATTCTAAATGTTGATGATGGAGGTGATGTGATGATATGGAACAAATGGGTTCCTATAAAAGTTAATATATTCGTGTGGCGGGCTTTGAAAGGAAGGCTTCCGGTTCGTGAAGAGTTAGACAAGAGAGGTATTGACTTAGATACGCTTCTATGTCCATCGTGTGGCGACATGGTGGAATCATGTTCTCATTGCTTAGTTATGTGTAATATGGCTATGAGTGTGTGGGAAAAAGTATTTAGTTGGTGGAAGATAGGGAACGTTAATGCTTTCTCCATTGAGGAATTTTTTTCTCTCAATGGGAATGTAAATATTCCTAGTCATTCATCAAAATTGTGGCAAGCGGTTATATGGACTTTCGGGTACTTCATTTGGAAAGAGAGAAATACACGTGTTTTCAAGGGTAAAGTCTCTAGTATAAATAAGATTGTTCAAGATATCCAACTTAAAAGCTTCGAGTGGATTGTGAGAAGATCGGGAAAGAAACCGGGCATGAATGGGCAGAATTGGCTTTTTGATCCGTTAAAATGTGAAATCTGAAAAATCTACGAATATGTTAGGTGTGTAGACAGTGGTTTATGGTTTGCAAGTCAGTGTGGTGTAGGTGATATGATCTGCAATCTGTAGTTCATGACAGTTTGGTACAAGTTTCTGAAGTGAAGTGTGGTTGTATGAGCTACGCTAATGTTTATTCTCATTGTATGGGTGTTTGGTATAATGGGCTGCAATTTAGCAGCAGTTATAGAGGTTAGGGGTGTTTGGCACAGTGGGAAAACGTTTTAGCAGCAAATTATGCAGGTTTCGGGTGTTTGGCACAGTGGGAAAATAGTAGCAGCATTTATTCAAGTTGGGGCGTTTGGCACAGTGAGATATACTGAAAGTTTATTCATGTTTCTATGTTAGGGTGTTTAATGTGGTCTCCAGTATGGGTCTTTTGGCATTAGTGTTCATGGGCCTATGCTAATTTGTGATAGTTGGAGTTTCTAAGTTATGCAGTGAATGGCATGACTGCATATATATGGTTTATTTTGTGTTTCATGTAGTATCCTACTATCCTTCAAGTTAGTTTTAAGTTTTTTTGTATCATTGTTTTTTCTTGGGTCTACTATACTTAATCTCCTTGTTAATATAGTGGACGCCTTTGTTTGTATTTGGTTTGTTCGGTTGGAATAAATTGCCTTTCAAAAAAAAAAAAAAAAAAAAAATTGTTTGAATTTTTATGTGAAAAATTAAACACAAGATTAAAATTTAATTTTTAAAAAGGAAAATTACCAAAATAAATCAGTCGCTTTACAACTTATCACTTTAGAGGCTTAAAATTTTCAAAAGTTTAAAATAGACCAAGAGTGACTCATTTTTTGGGCAACTCGTGTTTACGTACACGTGTCCTTAAACAATCGAATAAAGATTAATCCAACTACAATACTTGGACACTTGTTGGCTTATGGTTGCATTGTACAAGTTGCTTAGTCACCCGATCTATTTTGAACTTTTGAAACTTTAGGCCTGAAAAATGATAACTAGTAGAACGACGGTGGCGGCGATTAGCATGTGCAAGTGGTGCAATCGCACCGGGCCCCCCTTTGTAAGGGGCCTAATTGAGTATACATTCATTAATATTTATAGTTTTATATATAAATGTTTTGAATTTTTAGTGTCTTTGTTAAATATTATCAAAGTTGAACCGGGCCATATACAAAAATTAGAAGACAAACTTTGGGCCACATACAAAAAGAATGAAAGACTTGGATTATGGATGCCTCATTTATGATTTCGCACCGGGCCTCCCAAATCGATGAGACGGCCCTGTAGAACGACTAGTCTATTTTGATAATTTTCTTAAACAAATAATTTTGGGATTGAACATTATGTTTTAAAAATTTTTAAGTTTTAAGATTTTATTTATTTATTTATTTTAATATATAGTAGAGATATCATTTACGAATATAATGTATAAGATATCCGTTACTTGTTGCTTGATTACATTATTAGAATTAGAATTATTTACATTTTGAAAAAAGAATATAATGCCTATAATAGGCTGGAATTTGAAATCATACTATTTGTAATGACAAAAAGGTAGAAACAAATTAAATCATTGCTAATTCTTTGCTTTGGGCCACTAGGTGACCTACAATACATGTTGTCTTTCAGAATCCTGTAAATATATGTGTGAATATTTGTATATGTATAGACCATTTTACTCGTTCTATATTTTTTTATTTTATTTGGAATATCAAAAGGACACTTAAAGATAATCTTGCATTTTTTCATATGTTAACTTTATTATGATTAACAACAATGTTATATACTGCCACAAAGACATTTTCTTGGACTTTTTCTTGTCATCAAGCACATACATTTATAACTTTCGAATATTTTTTAAAGTCGTTTAAGAATTTAAGACGCCTTCAATCCCCATCATGTTAGAATTTTAAGTTACTTTGAAAATTGTGAAATAAAAAAACATGACATTCTTTAACGAGGGCACCCGGTGTGGTTTAAAATCCTAGAAGGATACGCGTCCTATGCGGTTTTGTCAAAACATCAAATAATCGGGATCTACTCCTAACCAACTGGCTTAGCTCAGTTGGCCACCTGGGCTCCTTTTAGAGCTTGGGGGAGGTTTTACCCAGAGTTCAAGTCTCGCAAGAGACAACAAAATCCAGGTTTTCCTTAAAGTGCGAAGCAGGAAAAAAAAAAAAAAAAAATCGGGATCTTCTCCTCTTCTTCTCATAAATCGCTTGCGAGAAGAAAATTAGGTCCCCCAAGATGTCGCAAGTTGTTTTGAGTAGAAAAAGATGTATTCTTTCAAAGAATATGTTCTTTTTTTTTCTAAAGGCATTTGGATTATATATAAAATCTCACGTAAAGATAGTAATCTCACATATTTGTCATGTTAAACAGGATTTGGTCAACAACCTTCTAATAATTGGAGTTTCTTTTTAAATGTGATACACTATCTCACAATGTCAAATGATCCGTGTAGAACCAATTTTTACCATAGAACTAATCAAGGAGTCTTAGTTACTTATTTTTTTTATCAAAATAAAAAAAAATAAACTTTCACCATTTTAAAAAAAATTAAATATCTCGCAAACCGTAAATCGTTAAGCGAAAAAAAACCATCGCGACGAGAATAAAATTATCTTTCTATAGACATGCATTGTTATATACTTTCGACGAACTTTTTTTTTTTTTTTTTTTTTTTTTTTTTTTTTTTTTTTTTTTTCAAAATTTCCGCTCAGAAAAATCATAAATGATTTGTAAAAATCATATGTGATTCGTTAAAATCAAATCATATATGATTCGTAAGAATCATATGTGATTTGTAAAAATCAAATCATATGTGATTTTTACGAATCATATATGATTTTTCTGGACGGAAAAAAAATTCGTTGAAAGTATATAGCAATGCATATCTATAGAAAGATGATTTTTTTCTCGTCGCGATGGTATTTTTTTTTCGCGTAACGATTTACGGTTTGCGAGATATATATTTGTTTTTTAAAAAAAAGTGGAAAATAAAATGGATGTCTATGATTGGTTCATTGGTTCTATGGCAAATATGAGTTCTATATTGATCTCATCTCATCTCACAATATTTACACAATAAATCAATCTCATAATGTCCTAAGCCCTTAAGCTGAACTTAAACCCACAACGATTTTATTTTCGATGATATAGTTCAAATGTCTTTTTTATGGATTTCTAGTCGTTGTAAATCAAAAGTCATTTGGACTACTTGGATTCAAAACCCAAACTTTCTTAATTTGTAATTGTTTCTAGCTCCTTGCTAGTCGTTAATAAATTCGCCATAAAAAAAAAACGATTTTGTTGAGGAACATTTTCACATATGTGGTACCTTTGAGATATAAGTCATTTAGTCTAGTAATTAGAGTTGTATAATAAAGCAAATTAATATAAGTAAAAACTATAAGAACAAATAGTACTAAACTCATGTTACTGTGTTCCTAAGTTTTATTTAAAAAAAATAAAAAGTAAATGGGTATAAAATAAAATTAATTTGTGTTCATGAGTATTTAAAAAAAAAAAAAAAAAAAAAAAAAAAAAAAAAAAAAAGAAAAAATAGTGAAAATTTACTTATATTTCTCTTAAAATATTTCTTTTATAAAAATGGGATGATTTAAGAGAATATTATTAGGAAACGTTTAATTAAAACAATGACTTAAAACCTTAAAATAAAACATTTTATATGCAATAATAACAGGTGTAACTGTAAAATTAGTTATTATTATTATAACATCACTTTCATTAGAAACAAAATCATAAGATTACAACAAAATCATATTATTATTATTATTATTATTATTATTATTATTATTATTATGTTTTAACTTAAGTTAGGAATACAACATAAAAGATTCCTCTCCTACATGTAAACTTAAATCAAGTGATTGAAAAGGACCATGACAAGATAATTAGGAAATGAAAATTATATATTTATTATAAGAGCGAGTGTGATTTAAACACGTTGCAAATCACATACCATATAAAAAATATAAGGTTTATGTGTCCCTAATATGACATAACAAGGTTTGTAAAGATCTTTAAGTCTAATATTTTATTTTCATATCTCTAATCACATCTTTTAATACAAATGATTCCGTTTGTAAAAGGTAAAATAATAGTAAAATAGATATTCTAACAATGATAGTTGTATATATATATTGCAATATGACAACTGAAAAAGTCTAGGATCAACTATTTCAGCCTTTTTCAATAATTAACTTATAGCAAAGCAAAGCATACATAGATAATTACTTATATAGCTAGCTATAAAGAGAAAGTGAATCAGATGTGATTGTGTTTATTATTAAATATAATCAAGAAAAATCAACACAAGTGAAGAGTGAATTAGGTAGATTGAAAACAAAGCATGTGCAATTAGGTGACTTTTGATTTCATTACCTGGCCATTTTTGTTATCTGGTTTTCTTTGACACTGATATTTGACTTTGACATTTTCATCCAAAGTGCATAGGATAGGGAGGTTATTCCTACATAGCAAAATTGTTTCACTACTAGTATTAGTTTTCTTATGGTGAGCTATTACAAGGAACGATACTGGGGTTCCAAATCGAAGACCTCCTACTTCTAGATAAACTTGACCATCTCTTGTTGATTGCAAAGTTGCGTTTCATGGTAACCATAAGGGCTCATGGTGTAATGTTGCTATGAGAGCATCCACGACGGCTTTTTGTAACTTATTTATCATACTTTTATTTGTTACTTTGAGAGCATCCACAACGGCTCATGTCGACCTCATCGTGGTGGATTGCTTATTGCTCTGCCTGTGGTCACATAATTTCTCTTATCTACGATATCCGTTTTTATTGCTAACGGATCCAACTATCGAATGATTTAAACATACATTACACAAGCATAACACATTTCCTTTTCAAGAATACAATATAGTGACAATTTTTACACATGCCTGTTTAACTTAACTAATCAGCCTCTGGTCCTTCGAAAAAGTAATGTTACTTATTTACCTTGTGCCAAAATATATTTAATTATAATAATAGCCATGCTAAAGAAGATAATATAAAAGTAAAAACTGTAGGCAATGAAGAAACAAAAAGTGGGGATGTTTCTTGTTAAAGTGTCTTTTCACATCATGTCTTGCTCCCTAAACCATCGAATAACTTCAACACTACACATTACTTTCTATTCTTACTTAAAAATTCCTTATTTCTGATTGCTTCTCACTCAAATAATTTTAATTGTACTTACAGAAAAATACTAGCATAAGATAAAAATGGGACCAAGATACAATAATTTGTGACAAATCTATAACCAGTTTGGAATTATACTCCTAACACTTGTATACGGCCATTCTTTGATTGCGTTGGCATGTGCTATAATCACAAAGCAAACCCTTTAACCATGAAGCTTTAAAACTAAAGATTATTACAAACATCCTAGGAGACTAGTGCCACTATAAAGAAAGATGTTAATCTGAGTCGTAGCATGGACCAAGCCATTAAGGCTAACAGAAATTACAATTCAAATGAAAAATTAGCTTAAATTCTTCCTTGCTCGTTTGTTTCACACCAGTGATATACGATCCAAGATCATTCGATATTCGAGTTTGTGTCCATGTATATAATATGGGATAAAAAGTGTTTCTTTTTCCTAAAGGAATTGGCCCCAAGCTTAGATGCACAAAACTTTTATGCTCTTTCACTTCTATTCATGTGATGAAAAAGGGATAAGAGGGAATCTTGACTTGCAAATAACATTCACTTAACAACTTGTAACCCTGGTTTAATGGTCACACAATCTTCATACCCCTTTTTAGAACCCTAGAGGAATGTGCAAAAAGTTAGCTCTTATTAAATATCTGCATAAATAATATTCAAATCAAACACTCAAATGATACTTTCATGACACCCTGTTAGAATCATATACAAAATCCAACTCTACTCCACCTAAAGTCTTAACAATTGAGAAAGACGCCTACACGAATTCATTCGACACTTCTTATGGACTAGTTTGCATGTGCGAAACACGATTTAGTGGTAATGGGGACATTATGTAGATAAAGTGGTATGCTAATGGGGTTTAATCTTTCTTGGAACATAGTAAGGATTAAGTTGATTGATTCCTAGAAATGGGGCTAATGGTTGGTAAATGCTTAGTGAAACAAAGGCATGCATGTGATCATGCACCCAAGACTAACCATCAGAGTCAACTACCCCACTCTACCTCCACAAAAACAGGTTTAGTTGGATAGATGGATATGTACCAAGTACTCAAGTACATACATATCAAGCATGCATGCTTTACATCACTTGTACTTAGGTAATTATGCATTTACACAATCATTGTACTCCCTATGTACATGGAGACACACTTGATAATATATTGTAATCCTTTACAAGGATGTATCATTTTCTCATGGCATAATAAAAGTTTACCTTATGCAATGAAATAAATAAATAAATAAATACTGGTTCTATATGGTACCATCAAATGTAGTAGCTTTTGCATCATGATAAAAATCACTTGTCAAGATATTGGTCCAGTACTCCAGTTTTGTGGGGTTTTAGACACTGAGATACATATAGCCGTTAACTTTACCAAGGACGAGCACTACTACTAAAGCAAAAAGGTAAAATCTCCATAAGCTAAAAAAAGGTAGCGTGGTACCACATGGGTATATTTTATTCCTAGCAACTCTGTAGCCAAAAAATGAAAACGGCAATGTAAAACTGGAAAACAGAATAATCTGCAAAAGGGTTTAGAAACAGAAGATTTAACAATAAAATGTGTACATGCACTTTGGTGGTATAAGGTGTATAGTTTAGCCTATTCAACTGACAAACACCACATGAAGGGACCAAGAGTATAGACCCCATCCCACATGGATGTACAGATCTGACCACATCCACACCCAAACTTTTAAAAAGAAAGTATAAAATGCTATCAAATTTCCCTCTTAATATGAAATTTGCCACCCATTTCATTTCCCACATAAAATAATCCAACAATACTTCCACACACATATATATATTCCTCTAAAAGTTTCTTCCACCAAGACTTCTAGCAGCCTTTCCTTTGATGACCCAAAAAAGCATACTCAATTCATTTTTTCTTCCTTCTAAGCACCAAAATCCAATTCTGGTGCACCAAGACAGTTTCGTTAAGAAATGACTCGAACGCATGATCTTCTAGTCATAAAAAATTAACATTACTGTTTTTCTCTTTAAAAAAAAATAAAATCTAAAAAGAAGGGGAGAGAAAACTACTTGATTCTGCACATTCTCCGCAGCTTTACAGAAACAATCATAAGTCTCTGCACACTTGAACAAGAAAAGCATCTTCAATATTTGTTTTTTGTTATAAAAAAACATAAGGTCTTAAATTTTTCATTGTCAAGAAAAAAGAAAGTGGTGGTAGTGGAAATGGCTACTAAGGTTGTATACACGCTGAGAGAAGATAAACAAGGGCTACAAAAGCAGTTGGGATGCATGAATGGAATATTTCAGCTATT
Organism: Artemisia argyi; assembly: GCA_030686995.1. Lineage (NCBI taxonomy): Eukaryota > Viridiplantae > Streptophyta > Magnoliopsida > Asterales > Asteraceae > Artemisia > Artemisia argyi. The sequence continues at coordinate 75,836,686 of CM060688.1, forward strand.
TGACCGACGTTACCTTCTTGGCCTACATCGTAGTCAGAGCCATAAAAGGCTAACATCAGGTACAAAATCAAATTTATGCACTAAACCAGCATGGGCTTATTTTGTGTGTATGTGTGTGTGTGTTCATCTAAAACCTGTCAACTAATGTCATGCAAAGTATTCATAGATTTGATTTACATGGAAATAGCTACATATACATATGGTTTGATACAAGAAAATATTATAAGAATCAGTATACAAAAATTCAACACCAAACGCTCATTTCTTAATATTCTACAATTATCCACGTATGATTTTAAGTCGAATGTTAAATCTAGTGTGCAACCACCCTGGCTTTTTGAAATGTTATGATTTGTAAGTTATGATCATTTATTATAACTCCAGTCTATTCTACAAGAGCTACTAACTTACTATTAGCATTATTGGTAAGGAAATCGGAAAAATATCAAATGGGGGATTCGTAATGTTTGATTAAAATAACATTCGAACCTCATGGAGTATTATTTTAACTAGACATGTAACAGCCTAATCTCATGTTCCAGCCACCTTTTTCCTAACTGACATACTTTCTAGCAAAAATTTGACCGTCTAGTGCTCAACAATGGCAAACATATATAAGAAATTATTAATGTTTCACTACACTACACAGTAAACCTTAGGAGTAAAAGGTTAGGGGTATGAAGTACAGTGGTTAAATTAAATTGTGCACTCTATTAGTTGCAAATATTATCCTATTGTGATAGTACAGAGGCCAATTAGCCAAATACTACTTAAAAAATACATGCATGTAAGTATGTAAATATATATTCGATATGATAACAAATATCACAGATTTCAATATCTAAAAAGACTTATGAATCGTTTGTTTAGGTCAAGGTGAAAAGGAGTTTACAGATTCATCAGAGAAAGCTAAGGTAATGACAAAGAATGGAATTACTAGCTTACTATTTCTTACCTGAGTAAAAATATATAATTGCTGACATGAACTTCAACTGTTACAGGAGAAGAACCCAAAGAAAGTGATGATAGAGAAGAACCGAGCCTCTGTTGAATCATCAAGAAACTCATTTTCTTCTTCTTGCTCATCTACCACCGGCTCATCGTTCGATTGCAGTAAAAGAATTCAAAGTGAATGGCAACTTACGTCTGAAACCACATCCCCAAACATGCACAAAAAACAATTTCAACAGCCACCCGATATCAGAGATGTGGTCAAGGACTCGATGACTAGAGAGATCCGCGTGAAAAAAGATGAACGAGTTAGCCCTGTTATGAAGCATGTTGATTCTCCGAGGCCTTTCATACACCAAAAATTTGTTCAATATGATAGTAAAGGCAGGAAACTTGCAAAGGTTATAAAAACTTCATCAGGAGTCCAAGAAGTCAAGGAGGCATCAAGATTGTCTTGTGATGAAAGGGAATCACAATATTCATTGAAGTCAACTTTCAAAGTCAAAGAGCTTCCAAGGTTATCACTAGATAGTAAACAAAATTCTAACAGGAACTCCATGAATGAGTCAAGAAGAAGCATACCGATGAAACAAGTTCAAGGGGGTGCTGAGACAGAGACCTCCCACGAGCCAGAAAGTAACAAGAGGCCGTCATCAGGTGTTGTGGCCCGATTGATGGGTCTGGAGAATTTAACCGACTCCAGTAGTGAAGTTGAGACCTCGAAGATTACGCCACCTCTAAATGACCATCCAAGTTCAAGATGGTCAAGAAATGGTGAGGAATATAAGCAAAACCATGGTTCCGTGTCTCCAAGGGTGTACCTGAAGATTAAACCAGCTTCACAGCAGCAAGAAGACAGTGACAGAGTCCATAAAAAACCTTCTGTTTATGGTGAGATGGAGAAGAGACTGAGTGCACTTGAGTTTAAAACATCAGGGAAGGATCTCAGAGCACTTAAGCAGATACTTGAAACAATGCAAACCACAAGAAGAGTGTTGGAAAACAAAGAGCAGTCTCTGGATAGCCAGACAAGTGACCAATCGGGTTCACCGACGGTCAAGAGGACTAACTCTCCCAAGAGACGTGAAACCATGAACCAGGCCACAAGACCGACCAAGATGGCTACAGAAACTATGATGATGGCAGGTATTCAGAATGCTAACCATATGGCTAAAAAGCAGGTAAAAGATCAGTCACCAAGGATTAAGAAAAGTGCTGATAGAAAACCAAGATCAGTTTCACCTTCAAACTCGCCAGAGTACCTGACTGGAGAGAAGCCCGTATCGAGCCCAAGAGTTCAAAGGTCAAAGAATGGCGTTAACAAGCAATGTTTTCAGCCAAAGCAATCCAAAGTGCAGTCTGTTGCATCAGAATTGAAGACCAGACACCCAAAAATCAACTGCATTAATACAATGCAAAACAATAAGCAAAGAGACCTAACACAAGATAACGATACAACTTCTTTGAAATCAGTCACCAAAATAGAACTCAAAGTTGCAAGAAACGATCAGCCAAAAGAAAATCGGAGGGTGGACAAGGTGGTTGTTTGTTTGACAAGATATACATTTATAAGTAGATTTGTTTGTAATATATGTAACTTAAAATTTCATTTTTCATTTTTCAGAATAACTTTGCAGAAAGATTGATAGAAGATGAGCCAGCCGTTGAACTTTCCAGACTTACCGTGGAACAGCCGAGCCCTGTCTCAGTTCTTGATGCATTTTACGTAGAAGATACACCATCCCCAGTAAAGAATAAACCGTATGCTTTTAATGGTACGTATTTTGTCTGTCCGTTTGAACTATTATTATATGGTACTGCCAGCTAAATGGTCATGCATACACAAGTACTAAAGAGTTGATGTTAAGATCCATATATAAATTTTTGACAACTTTTGCTGCGTGTTCCTCTTTTCAGAATATGAACCTTCACAGGTTGATGAAAGGGAAACGAATCAAGTAGATATCTACAACTTCGCAAATGGTGTTGATGAAAGGGAAATGAATCAAGTAGATATCTATAACTTCGCAAATGGTACAGATACAAAACAGTACTCTGAGTTCAATCAAACAAAACAAGAAAACACAAATCACCTCGTTCATCAGATTGAATTATTGACCTCAATTGATGAGGCGGGGGAGCCTCCATACAAAAGGACAAATGGAGACCACAGATACATAAGTGATATACTATTAGCCTCGGGTTTTCTTAAAGACCCAGACTCTGCCATCAGAATACTCCAGCTTCATCCAACAGCCAATCTGATAAAACTTGAGCTTTTCAATCTTCTGGAGAATTCCAAAGGATACACTGAGATCATGAGTGACGAATGCAACAAAAAAATCCCTAGATCTACATCCTACGAGAGGATCAGAAGAAAACTGATATTTGATTCAGTGAATGAAATTCTTTCCTACAAAGTAGCCAAGTGGAGTCGAAATAGGAGTGGAAGACATGTGGACGGAGAAAAGCTACTAAAAGAATTGTGCTCAGAAATAGATAATCTTCAAAGTAGCTCAGATGGATGTCTGTACGATGAGGATGATGAAGTAAAAAACCTTGTAAGTGCAGATGTGAATAGAAGTTCAGAAGATTGGGACAAGTGCTGTTATGAGGTTTCAGGTGTAGTTTTAGACATAGAGCGGCTAATTTTCAAAGATTTGATTAATGAAGTGGTGAATGCTGAAGTGTCACGTCTCAATCGGCCAAGGAGACATTGTAGGCGATTGTTTTCCATGTAAAATATTAATACTAAAAACATGTATCCGCTGCTAATAATACTATAACTTTGAATGTATAAAAACAGTAATACTCCGTATCATTTAAAAAAAAATGTGTATGTCTAAACTCCGTCGCATTGTTCACATTTTTGCCCGGACCAAGACCAACTTCACCAATGTTGACCTAGAAAATCAGAAACAATCTTGCTTGTGTGTCTTGTTCTTATGTTTCATTTTTTTATCAAGTAGTAAAAAACACCCTCTATGGTGGAAATAGCTATCTACAGAAGCAGTTAGGATGCATGAAAGAAAATCTTCAGCTTTTTGACCAGTGTTTCTTTATCAACCCAGAACGGCCCAACTCCAGGTAGATATCCAAATATAAATGCAATAAACCAATTGTAGATGTGGCCAGTGTAAGGAGCATGAAGTAGACCTTAGGGGTAAAAGGTTATAGGAAATGATCAAGTAAATAACTTGTGCAATGTATTATAGTGACCAAAATAAGGGTCAAATATTTCAATATAAAATCATGTGTGTAACAATATAGTCTATATAACGACAAGTTGAGTAAGATACCTACAAGATTTATTGAGCTGCTGTTTATAACAAGGTGAAAAGGAGTTGAATAATTCATTAGCAAAAGCTAAGGGAAAGACGGGCATGAAATTAATAGTTTACCATAACTGAACATGAGCAGAAATGAAAACATTTACATGAATATTGCATAAGACAGGAGAAAAACCCAAAGAATGGAAATCAATTAAGTCTCTACTGGATCATCAAGAAACTCCTCTCTTCCTTCTGTTCATTTACCACCTACTCATCATTTGATTGTGAAGAGTTCAAATGAATGGCAACTTGCCTCTTGAACCCACATCCCCAAACTGACTAATTATTCTACAAGATTTATGTAAGTTTTTGATCTTTTACAGGGTGTTTGGTTCAGGCTATTTTTTGGGCTTATAAGCCTATTTTTCATAAGCCCATTTATATTGGCTTACACTGTGTTCTCAAGTTGAGTAAAATGGAGGAAGGAAAGTGAAAGTGATAAAAGGTGTGTTCTCAAGTTTTTTTTAGAAATGAGAGGGAAAGTAAATGGATGAAAGTGAGGAGATTTTGCTTTGAAAACTTTCACCCCAAAAGTGGGGTGAAACACAACTTTACTTCTCATCTCTTTCTTTACTTACTCTTTCTTTACTTTACTTTCATTTTCTTCCTAATTTTTTTTCGAGAACAGCGTGTTAATTCCCAGTTTTAAGTCATATTGTAATAAACCCACAAGTCAGTAAAAAGCCAGCAAGTTGGCTATAAGCCAAGGAAAATAAACTTAAAAGCCTAACAATAAGGTAAAACAAACGCTCCCCTGCAGAGTTTGTTTTTAATAAACATGTTTTGAGAATTTATTGGTCTTTTCAAGAGTTGGGCACAAGCTCACTAATGGGTAAAGGGCTTATACTGCTCGATGCTTACAAATGCTAATAGGTACCCTATGTGATACATGTATCAATGATGTTAACAGACAGTCAGGCGATCTTCTTTGATTGCATTGAGAAAAGCAAAGACAAAAAATTTCCCCTAGCAGTCTAGCACAAAGGTGCAGTGAGTAGAATTAGTTAATCATACTCCTCCAATGGTATTCTACTTCCGTTAATGTCACCTTTCATATGTCTAAGCCGCGCTTTCATCCCAAAAAATCCCCTTCGCTGGTAACTTTAAATGATTGTACAATTTTAATGCTGGTTCAAATTGCTTTAAGAAACTAAAATAATACCGCCAATATAATCAAAACAGTTAAGGAAATCCCTTTTTGTGTGGGACGTTTACCCATAATTAGAACTTGGCTAACCGCTAACCTAGTTACCAGAGAAAAAGTTCTTGCTTGTGAAAATCCTTATAAGCAGTAAGACTAAAAAAAGATGCTAACCAATCGACCTATGTTGAGAGGCCAATGTGCTGTATTCAGCAGGTTCATTACACTACATGGCTTTGATCTAACGAAGCTGTATATAAACAACCTAAATATTGCCATATATAGTTAAACGAAAATCATGGCCGCCATGATAATGACGTCCACCACATTAAGGATGCAACTTTTCATTGTATAGCTCAATGCTTCCTCAAAAGTAACACCCTCAAGGGTTGCCCAATAGATGTTTAAATGATGCCACGGAGAATTTCTCAGCATACAAGTCATATCTAGGTCAGTTTTGTAGGGTCTAAGCTAAGTTAGATAGTCTGGGATTTGTGGACCTTAAAGAAAGAGAGCCAAATTTATAAGCTCCAATGTTAACCTTTAAGTATAACAGTTGTAAAGCTAGCAAGTGTTAACGAAAAATAAATAAATAAATAATAATCTCTGAATCTTACTTTATTTGATATATGATCCTAGATTCCTAGCAAGATTGGGAACTCTGGACCTAAATCACTTGGATATTAGCTCCAAAATTAGTTATATTGCTGCTTCAACTACAAAGCTCCAATATTTCTAAAAATTGTCTCTTGAGAGGTTTATAAGGATAATTAGTGGCTTGTGAAGCATGAAATCTACAAAGCAAGCACGAACCGTGAAGTATTTTGTTGAAAAGATTGGTTCAGTTTTCCACACAAAAAATAAAATAAAATCATAGTTTAAATAAGGTCAAGAGCAGAAGGTTGCATAATGATTTCACTTCTGGTTATATAAAGATAATGGAATTTGAGCTATGAAAGCAAACACGCTTTTACTTTAATATATGTTGGACAGTTTATTAATATCTACATCTCGTTGACCATACATATCGTTGAGGTATTCATCAAATTATGAACTTTCTTGAGCCATGTGATAATAGTTGTCACATCTCTGTCTATGCGAAGTGACTCAATGATATGAAATATAATCTTAGTATCTTACTTAGCTGAGGATGAAAATTACATAGTTACAAACATTGAAATCCATGTACAGCAACAATAACATACACAAGCATGGCATTCATGTTATTCATACATGATGAGATGTAATACATCCAAAATTTTGATAATAATTGTGTAACATATGATGTATAATATCACAAGATGCAAAGTAAAGAATTTCAATTGAAAAGAATTATCACTGACTAAAAGCTCATTATGAAAACTACAAACATACCTCAGAAAACGTGTTAATGCGGGAACATTCCCCTCTGATTTTGACTACTCCGAAACTAGCATGTTCAGCTAGGATTCCAAACTAGTATACAAGCTCTAATCTACTGTTCCTAATTTACAACTGAATCGTTTGCGGTATGCTCTTCAATATCCATTGGCACACTCGGATGTTTCTCCATTCTCTTTTCTTCATCATCCCTTATCTCATCATTCGAAAACCAAAATGCTACTTTTTCTTTCCCTTTGCCATTGTGTCTAAATGTAGAATTCAACGACTTCTTGCCAATGTTAAACTTCAATTGCGGTGTAGGTCTGTTGTTTGTAACTACCTCTCTAACACCTTCCTCGGTATCACGACCACCGTTCTTAACCACCTGATTTTCTGGAACAGATGCATCCAATTCAAAATTATGATTGTTATGATTCCGCACCATATCGTCTTCCTTAAGTTTAGGAGGAAGCGTAACCAACGAAACATCCTTCTCTCCGGGCTGTAGAGGCACAGCAAGGAAAGGATTAGTCCCTCGCAAACCGCTAATATCTCCCTGTTCAGCAACCACAGGAAATAAAGACTCGTTCCGAGACAAATGCTGCTGAGGTTTTGACGACGCTGGCTCAACTACCTTCTCTTTTTGCTTAACTTTATCAATCGTCGTTTGAGCTACTTCTTTACTAGGTACAGCCATGCTAGTATATGTCTCTGGTTCAGGAAATTTAGGTAACCAAGGGGGGATAGCGTCTGATAATGGCGTTTCTCCACCTTGCAAAAAACTTGGCGTTGATTTCCGCTCTTTAACTACAGGAAACGAAGGTACCGAGTAAGCAAATCCTATCTCCTCTGACAAACTAACAAACCGGGAAATCTCTTTAACAATTCCCGATTCCGACAAACAATGATCTACGTCTGATGCTCCAACAAACCCTTGTGAAACACTCAAATCTTCCAACCCTTGAACTACATCAAACACATTACACTCACTCCTACCCGCTAAATTAGCATACAAACCCGACGTCTTTCCTATCTCACGAATATACTTGCAAACAACATCCGAAAAAGTATCCAATGCAGACTGATGAAACCCTTGAAATCCTACACTTTCACACACTTGCGTCACCGCAATCCTCGCAATCGCCTGCGGAAATTCATCGTTTCTTCTCCTTCGTTTTCTTGTTCTCGAGTCGCTTTCATTCAAACTCTCTCCACCTCCTCCATCGCTCATATTAGCAACTTCATATCACTTCATTCCCAACATCTAAAACATACAAAAACCCAATCTTTAATTATAAATAAACAAATCCTTATTCCTAGAATACCACAAATACAAAAAAATCTTCAAGAAAATATATAAAGTTCAAATCGTTATAGCGAAATAACAAAAACCCACATTCCCAAATTACAAAAAAACATTGACATTTATGACAATTATATAAATTGTTAATGAAATTTTATAAAGTTAAAAATTTTTTAACTAAATAACAAAACCCATGTTCCTAGATTATATAAAATCTTCACGAAAGGCTCAATTATTTTATTATAACTAAATAAGAAAACCCTTCCTGGTAAGTAAAATATGTAAATTCTTCATAAAATTTAAAAAGTTAAGATCCTTTTAACTAAATAAACAAAACCAAATTCCAAAAATATAAAAAAATACTAACATTCAAATCTTTATAACTAACTATACAAAACCCAATTCCTAAAAATACAAAAAACATAAGAATTCATCATGAAATTGAATAAAGATCAAATCTTTCATAAAATACAAAAAACCCACATCACATAAATCAAGAAACTTGCTCAAATTAATATCATTTAATTATAAAATTTAGAGAATTGAACTTACCAGTAGTGTGAGCACACAGTGATTTAATACATTCAACAATTTGGAATTAATAAAACTTTGAGAACAATTTTATAAAATTGAATTTGAATTTGAATTAAAGAGGGAACTCAATTTTAGGGTTTTGAATTTAGGGTTTTGGGTGAGACCCGGATCCGACCCGAATTCTAGAGAGAGACAGAGAGAGAGATTGTGTTGGTTATGAGAGAGAAAGTGAAATTGAGAGGAGCGGGGGTTGGGTTAATGTAGAAAAAATAAGTTACATAAGTAGTCCTTGTAATAATCAGAGTTTGTCACTTTTTAGCGGCGACTTTAAGTTGTTTATGAAGAGTCTTCACTACTATCTATGTATACTAAAGGAGTAAATTACATGGATGGTCCCTATGGTTTGCCCAAATTTCATATGTCGTCCATTAAAGTTTAAAGTTGTACGGTCTCTATCTTTGCAAAGAATAACTTTAAAGTTGCATGGGCAGTCCCTATGTTACTTGTACAAGCAGGGTACCCGCGCGATACAACGGCGGGTACCCTGTGACTAAATTATCCGGCGAATAATTGTTATTTTGTTTTGGGCTGCATGATTTCAGATTTATGTTTTGTAAGCTTAATTAGATTGTATGTTGTAGTTAAATAGTTGTATATTTTGGTGAATGGGTGAATTAAATTGTATATTAATTGTATGTGTTGAATAGTGTTTTTTAGTTTTATTTGTACATTATGCTTAGATAGTTGTATGTATTGGTGATGGGGTGTTTTAAATTTTGTATTAATTATATGTAAGAAATAGTATTTGGTTAAATCAATTGTGCTTTACATAGTTGTACATTATGCTTTATAAGTAGTATTTACTTAAAATGTAATTTAGGAAATCTTAAAATTATAAATAGGAGAGAAGATCTTATATGCTTTATAAGTAGTATATATAACTTAAAAACTCATGCTGAATTACTATCATTACCTATATCTTGCTTAAAATATTGTCTCATAATGTTATTTCTAAAGTAAATGTTGTTTCGAAAATTACCAATCTTTCCATTTTCCTTTTCTCTGTTTTACAAATCCATCTCAATCTCGATCCATTTTTCAATCTATATTTGTTAAACTGTAACTGATACGATGTTATCATCTCGAATGATGAAGAAGGTTTGCCAATATCAATTGTTAAACATTACACAAAAAAACTTAACCACAACATCTAAAATAAAACTATTTGTTGTTATAAAATATAGTCGCTATGCACGGGTACAAGTCTAGCTTATACCACATATAAAGAGAAAACATATTAGTTCAAAACCTTATAAAATGAGTAATGTTATCTTACCAAAGTTCCCTTACTTATATAATGTAATGCAATTTATTAATTATTTAAATACTTAATTATATTTTAATACATAAAATTTCTCTATTATCACTTATTTCAAATTAATATATACACAAAAAGTTAACATTAATATACTATACATCGCCTCCGCTATGTGCGGGTAATCATTTATAATTACAATAATCACAAACACTTTGTTCTAGTTTTTTATAAATGGAGTTGACACTAAAAAAAGAAAAAGAAGAGAAGGAGGAAAGAGCTGAGAGAAGTTTTTACTATAAAAAATGAAAATGAAAAAAGAGGATCATAGTGAGTAGTTTTTACAATTATACCTTTTGATATAATTTTACTTGTACATCTCAGATTTGTCAATATGCTTATAATATGTCTATAAGAACTATAAAGTATTGGTGGTCACCCACATGGCCTATAAAACATGCATAACGCAAAATAATCAGATAAAGGCCACTCAGACCAAACCCTAATAACATATATCCTAATCAATGATATAATCTAAACACATAACAATGGTGTTTATAGAGTTACTTACTTGTTCATGCAAAATGTAAGCTCCAACTATAGTCTACAATCAATTGCGTCCACGGAAGCACCTTCTTCTCTTGTCTTGATGCTTGATCGGTAGTTCAAAGGGTTTGTAAGGGAGAATCATATCGTTGGTTGGGCCATGTATCTACTAGTACTGCACAGGTAGAGCTAGGGCTAGATCATATGCACATTTAGAGAGTACGAGATCGACTATAAAGTCGATTATAGTCGAGTTAGGGTTTAGAAAACCCTAATCGATCGACCAAATTAAAGAATGAGGAGGGAGTCGAGTTAAAGGGTTTAAAGGAATGTTATGGTTCTAGTTTAGGCAGGCTTGTATTTATAAGGCACCTAAGAATATTCGTGATACAACTAGAACACCATAGAACTATATCTAGAAACATAAGTTTGACAACTTGTCAAACTTATGGCCCGTTTGGTTTGTAGATAGGTATAGGATTTAGATTTGAATTTGGATTAGGGATTTAGATTTAGATTTGATGTATAAGAGAGAAATATAATATAAAATATATAAATTATTACTGTTTATAAAGTTATATATTATTATATAATTTAAGATTTAAAAAGTATATAAAATGAAACTTTCTATTGCCAAAACCCCATATAATAATCATATAAATTGAAAAGTCAATGGTCAAGTGGGTCATGTCAAGTTTGTCAGTCTAATCCTGGCTTCTTAGTGGAGTTTTTGAGAAACCCTTATTTCCGGATTAGATCACTGTTTAAAATACCATGTGCATCAACCAAACAAATTATTTGACTAAAAATCCACTTCTTTGGGCTCAAAACCCCCAAACAAACAGACCCTTAATCTCTCCTTTACCCATGGAGGTCGGTCGACTCATACAACCCTTATGGTTTATGGTTTGTGTCACACCACCAAAATATCGCAGCGGAATGATAAACGGGGTATGACTTCATAACACAAAACACATAACACATGGTATAACATAATAGAGAGGTACTAAATGTGTTGATATAAATAAATGACTAAAAACGTTATTCATATCTTTCGATATCTCTATGTTTTGATAATCACAAAACGAAAACTCATCAAACCAAAGATTATGACATAAACAAGTATTTAGTAGTAAATACTCATCTTTACCATCTAATCACTTAAGGTATGAATAAACAAAGTGTCTAATGCATTATAAGATCAAAGGAACACGTTTGTTAATCACTAGATATTTATAAAATGTCACAAAACATTTTATATCTTTTATAAAACATTTTTGGCATTAAAAGAATATGTTTAATTCATTACAAATTTATGAATTCAAATTTTCAACCAAAAATGGCAAATCTAATCCAGAAAAATTTCCCTCACAAAAGGACAAGAAAATCCAACGTTCAGGAGGGCGGCCCCCTTAATTATACTAGGCGGCCCCCTTAATCATTAAGGGGACCGCCCCCTAATTAAGGGGACCGGCATGCTCCAGAACAGTATTTTCTGGCCCTTTAAATATTGGAAGTAGTGTTGGATAGTAGTGGTGATAGGAAATAGTAGCAATAGTGACTAGTAGTGAAGAAATTGAAGCTTCCAAGTAAAGAAGACTAGAAGACATTAGTGGGTTGAAGTCGTGAAGACATTAGTGGCTTGAAGTTGTGAAGACATTAGTGGCTTGAAGTTTTCAAGTTGCAAGACATTGAAGTTGTGAAGTATTTGTGAAGGCGTGAAGATACTTGTGGTGTGAAGAAGTATAAAAGAAGTGAAAAAGGTGTGAAGAAGGTGTGGTGTGATATTTGTTGTGAGATTGGTTCTAGCTACGATTAGAGCTCGACATTTTGCTTTGTGTCGTAAATTGGTGTAAGCTTTTGGTGTGTACGGTTTTCTCCGCCATAAGGGAGGTTATTGACTTAGTGAAGAAAACTCTCGAGTTCGGTGCTCGGGGAGTGGAGTAGGGCAAGGAAGGTGTCCTTGTAGCCGAACCACTATAAATCCTTTGTCTCTCGGTTTGATCTTTCCATCTCTCACTCTTTGCTTGCTTACTCATTAGCTTTTCGTACATTGTTATAATTGTGTGTTGTGCATATATTGATTTCACATAAAAGACCAAACTAGGTTCCATTTACAACATTAATTGTACATTAGTAAAATATAAGTATATACAATTATTAAAACACATATACATCTATAAATACAAACTTATATTTAAGTGAGATATATGAAATTATAATTTCTATTCAACACTTTAAATAAGTAGTGTCTATGTGATATATGTGAATTAATTTGTATCTATTCTTTAGCTTCAAAGGTTTTTACAATTAGCATCAATTCTTTAAAAGCAAACTTTTACTAAACGAAAAAGACGCAAAACTATTCAACCCCCCTTCTAGTTTTCCACAATTGGTATCAGAGCCAGGTTTAGCAAGATTTTTAAAATAGATTGTATTTTAAAACTTGTAACGATCTATGGAATTTGAAAAATATTTAGAAGGGGAATTTACGCAACAACCACCATTATTTGAAAATGATCATTTTCTTAAATGGAAAAATAAATTTGAAAATTATGTGAAATCAATAGATCTTGATCTTTGGCATATCATTTCAATTGGTGATCTTAAACCAACCAAAATGGATTTTGAAAATCAATATAATAATCTTCAAACCAAAATTGATAAAAACACTAAAGCCAAATTACTTATCTTCAAAACACTACCAAGAAGTGAATATGAAAGATTATTTCTTTGTAAAACGGCAAATGATATTTAGAAATGTCTTTTAAAGTTTCACCAAGAGAAATGTAAAACCAAAGATGATAAACTTGATATTGCACAAGAAATAGTTACTCTAGAAAATTTAATAGATAAATATTTAGTTGAAATAAATACATGTACTACTAGTTCAAATGTGATCATTGAAGGTATCAATAACGAAGAATACATGAGCCAAATCCGAAGAAAGAGTGTTAACAAATCATGGTGCAACAAGTACGAAGAAGACGATGATAATACAGCTTGTGAGAATATTCAAATAAATGGGAATACAAGTATTGATGGCAAGGACTACATGCCTCTCGATCTAAGCAAAACTACAAGTAAAACATGAAGCGACATGGACGATGGAATTGATCAATATATAGCATGTGAAGATTACATAACTACTAATAAGGTACAATCCGAAACCGAACATTTTTGCTATGATCAATTTATATTAGAATTTTCAAAATTGGAAAACAACTTCAAACATTTTTGCAACATTGACTCAAAAATGATTCCTAAAAATAAATCTTCAATATTCATTGAAAACAATTTTGAAAAGGAAATAATTTTAGAAGATAAAATGTCTAGACTTGAAAGAAATATTGAAATTGATCTTAAATGTAAATATTGTCAAGACTATAAACATGAAATTAAAATAGAAAATGAAAAAGCAAAAATATTAGCAAAATTTGAAAATAGCTCTAGATCTTTAAAATATTTACTTAACATTCAAAAGTCATTTTATGATAAAACCGGCTTAGGATTTACCGTAAATGATCCTTCAACAAATGCATCAAAACAAATAAAATTTGTTAAACCTAGTGGAGAATTTTAGAACTAATATTACTTAAGCTCACTATTTATCTCTCTAGTCAAGAAAGTCATTGTTTGTTGATTAAACCAAACTATTGATGAATTCTTGTACTTCTCGACGACATCCTCATCATGTGCATTTAAATGCAATGGATGTTCTCAACTAACCAATTCGGACCCATGAGAATCTGGGTACCAAGCTCTTTATCATGTTTAGGTAATTAACGAACGAAAAGATTTTTAAATGGTGGATTGCTCACCTTGCACACTTACTTTTGACGACTATTGGTTCATATCACTATGGTTCACATTCTGCACATGTTTTGCCTATGACGATGTTGCTGTCATTTTTTTTTGTCTCGGCATTTTGTTCTTCACTTTTGGAGTATTGGTTTTATGGTGTGTCCGTTACTATTTCAAGACAAAGGCTTCAATGCACTACTCTTCTTAGTTTTCACGACTTGTGATGATTGGTGTGATTGATTAAGCATTTCGGATCAAGCTCCCTTGATTTCTATTGCGTTGGAATGTTACTTTGCTACTTCGACATGCTTCAGGCTTACTTTTAAGATGTCTTCCATTTCTCTCATGCCCAATTTTAAAGAAAAGCTAGACCTGAGGTAAGTTTTCTTTTCAAAAACTTGCCAATATTACATTATATTAAAGTAGGCTTTGATTAGTATATGAATATGATTTAATTTGTAAATTGCCATGTTTTTAGATCATTAATACTAATACATGCATATATGATATTAGGATAATTAATCCTCTTGTTGTTAAAACTGTTATCATTTTTCTTAGTCTTCATTTATATTGAAGATCTTCTATGATCTATAGTAGAATACTTACCATTTAAGCCATTTGATCTTGCTAGTTACATTAATAGATGAATTATAATTAAGACTTGTTAGTAACTTAATATTATGATGCTCTTTGTATATATATATATATATATATATATATATATATATATATATATATATATATATATATATATATATATATATATATACATGTCTATCTTGTATTCATAGATGATTCTCTTTGTCCATCTCTATCTCATTGCATTTAGATCATAAATTTCTACCATCTTTTTTTCATACCTTTAGTTGTCATTAAAGATGATTATATGTGACAATGGGCTTAATTGATTCTCTTGAGTATGATAAGGTTTCATATCAAATCCTTTACTTGCAATTTCTTGATTATCAATATCAAAACATCTTGTTTAAAACCCCTCTCTTTGAATAAAATTCAAATATCTATATTACTTATTTTAAACAACATGTTTAATTATAAGCTACCATAACTTTATTTTAATCAAAATCAGGATTGATTTTTTTTTTCTTCATGATATGAAACAAAATTCAATTTATTCTATTGTAATACACACTTGAATTTATTTCAAAACATTGTTAAATAAAACTAAAAACGTTTTGCTTAAAACATATTTGATTATCTCACATGTGTCATACACTTCTGTGGAAATGACATTCACAAATTTAATCAAATCGTTTCATGAGAATCATGGTTTGCCCATATGAATCTTGTTTGTAACAAGTCTTGAAGTCCATATAATCATATCTTCCCACTTGTTACTTGTATGCTACTCTCAATATGTTTGCACTAGCCTACATGTTATCTTCTTCATATAGTTGCATATTTAACTAATTTGCTTTATTGCTTCCTTAGTTGCATATCTTAATTGATAAATTAGTAGATAGCATGTTTATTAGAAATTAATTGTCTAATTTAATTATTTCTATATCACTCTCTACATTTATGAATAGTATGCCCTATGTTGCCTCAAAGAGTTGAACTTACTTGAATCCAAATCCAAAAACACAACCTTTTTGAAAATTTTCTGCCAAAAACCCATTTCTGGCATTCTGGGAATCACCAGATGGGCGGCCCCCTTAATTATATAAGGCGGCCCCCTTAATTTTAAGGGGACCGGCCCCTAATTAAGGGGACCGGCCATCTGATGGTCGGGGATACTGTTTTCTTTATCACTTTTTGACCCATTTCAGCCTATACTTCCCAAAATTCACAAACATATTTTGTCCCATACTATCCCTCAAAATTTACCTTCCTAAACCACATTTTTCATACACTATAAATACCCTCTTCCCATCATTAATGCCATCACACCCAAACATGTCATCTCCCAACAACCAAAAACCAAAGATTTCAAGAACCGCAAGGATCTCCGTCAAACCCGTTTGGAAGAGGAAACTTGATTCTTGTCATAACTCAAGTGATGTTGTTCCAAGTCAACCAACAACTAAACCTCAAACCCACACTAATGAGTCATCTCACAACCTATCATCCACTCATGCCCTCATTAATGCTTCTTCTTATGATGAGCATGCTCAATCCCAAAACAACAATCCCAATCTCTCAATCAATACTCCACATGTTGCTCATTCAACAAAAACACCACCCACTCATGAAGAACCTCTTCCACCCATTTCATGTTTTCATGACTACCCTAGCTCAACCATGTCTCCACCACCACCACATCCTACTACTTCACATGCCATTCCTATGTTGCATGTTCAAACCTTCACCCAAGACAACTATCATGTTCCACCACCACCATCTTCCTCCGAACACTTGAAGTTCGTTGAGGAGCTAAAAGAGGCTCATGAGCTTAGTACTCTTTTAGCATTACATCTTGCTCAATGCAATTTGGATCCACCCCAATCAAGCTCACCATCATCACCACACAACATCAACCAAATTGAGAAGCATGTTAACAATTACCCTTGTTGCATCTTCCTTCAACAACAAACCATTGCATTGAATGAGCACTTCACTTGGATTGAGTATCTTCTTACTAGATCTCAACAAACATCATCACTTGAACAACATCAAAACCCTCAAACAACAAACCCAACTTCAAACCCACCACCTACAAGCTCCACATCTCCAAACTCACCAATAACCATGCAACCAAAAGTTTATCTCCACTAAACCACCAAGCATTTTATATGCTTATGTTTCTCATTTTCAAATAAAACTCCTCAACCATTTTGGGATTCAAGAAAGTTTGGTGACACTCCTTGTTGGCACATTAGGATGCTCTACTTAGTTTAGTATTCTACATTTATGGCCTTTGTAACAATGATTATGGGTTGACATAATCATTTTCTATTAATGAATGACTTAATATGTGTTTCTAATTCTCTTTTGCCATGCTTATTATTTGTTGGTATTATGATATATGTGTTTGCCTGTGCCATGCTTGTGTTTCTAATATTTTTCTTGCAAGAATTCCATTACTCGAACCCTTGGTGCCCTCAAACGAGGGGGAGCATACATCAAGGGGGAGCTTCCTTCTTATTGGCTTAAACCTTTTTGATTTTACAAAAAGGGGGAGAAGTGAATATAAACTCACTAAATACTTGTCTAAAAATTAATTTTTGGATTTAATGAGTTTAGGTTTTGTAATCATCAAAAAAGGGGAGATTGTTGATATAAATAAATGACTAAAAACGTTATTCATATCTTTCGATATCTCTATGTTTTGATAATCACAAAACGAAAACTCATCAAACCAAAGATTATGACATAAACAAGTATTTAGTAGTAAATACTCATCTTTATCATCTAATCACTTAAGGTATGAATAAACAAAGTGTCTAATGCATTATAAGATCAAAGGAACACTTTTGTTAATCACTAGATATTTATAAAATGTCACAAAACATTTTATATCTTTTATAAAACATTTTTGGCGTTAAAAGAATATGTTTAATTCATTACAAATTTATGAATTCAAATTTTCAACCAAAAATGGCAAATCTAATCCAGAAAAATTTCCCTCACAAAAGGACAAAAAAATCCAACGTTCAGGAGGGCGTCCCCCTTAATTATACTAGGCGGCCCCCTTAATCATTAAGGGGACCGCCCCCTAATTAAGGGGACCGGCACGCTCCACAACAGTATTTTCTGGCCCTTTAAATACTGGATCATTCCACATATTTTTCTCACCTTTTTGCACTAAAAACTTTCTGATCTAAACATCCATCTCCATCCTCTAAAAATCCTTTGATCATATATACATTAATCTTTGTTTCAAAGTGATTCAAGCCTCAACACTCAAAGTGCAAAGAGAAGAATACTTCTATTAGAAGTATTACAACTTAGTATCATCTTGCTATCTAAGTTGCTTGTTTATCTCTTCTTGTAAATCCTTCATATTTTGGTGAATAAGGTGTATGTATTAGTTAGCTAGATTTAGTTATAAAATCTAGAATTGTTGTAAGTGTGAAGTGGAACTTGAAGTGAAGAAGTAGTGTTGGATAGTAGTGGTGATAGGAGATTGTAGCAATAGTGACTAGTAGTGAAGAAATTGAAGCTTCCAAGTGAAGAAGACTAGAAGACATTAGTGGGTTGAAGTTGTGAAGACATTAGTGGCTTGAAGTTGTGAAGACGTTAGTGCCTTGAAGTTGTCAAGTTGCAAGACATTGAAGTTGTGAAGTATTTGTGAAGGCGTGAAGATACTTGTGGTGTGAAGAAGTATAAAAGAAGTGAAAAGGTGTGAAGAAGGTGTGGTGTGATATTTGTTGTGAGATTGGTTCTAGCTACGATTAGAACTCGACATTTTGCTTTGTGTCGTAAATTGGTGTAAGCTTTTGGTGTGTACGGTTTTCTTTGCCATAAGGGAGGTTATTGACTTAGTGAAGAAAACTCTCGAGTTCGGTGCTCGGGGAGTGGAGTAGGGCAAGGAAGGTGTCCTTGTAGCCGAACCACTATAAATCCTTTGTCTCTCGGTTTCATCTTTCCATCTCTCACTCTTTGCTTGCTTACTCATTAGCTTTTCGTACATTGTTATAATTGTGTGTTGTGCATATATTGATTTCACATAAAAGACCAAACTAGGTTCCATTTACAACATTAATTGTACATTAGTAAAATATAAGTATATACAATTATTAAAACACATATACATCTATAAATACAAACTTATATTTAAGTGAGATATATGAAATTATAATTTCTATTCAACACTTTAAATAAGTAGTGTCTATGTGATATATGTGAATTAATTTGTATATATTCTTTAGCTTCAAAGGTTTTTACAATTAGTGTTGGGAATAAAATGCACAAAGTAAAGAGTCTGCCAGAAGAGCCTGCTAGTTGATAGTTAAGCCTGCCTCTTCAGTTTTGCTGATGTTGAAGATATACTAACAGTACCTTCTGGGTAAGAAGGTACTGCTAGTTAAAGAAGGTCCTGCCAGTTTTCACGACAAGTTGTTATATTTTATTTAGAGATATTTAGTTGTATTATTAGTCTTTGTACAAAGTTATACGTTAAGTAGAAGTAGTACAGAAGTCTCAGTAGATATAATGGAGTGTTTTACCTTGAAAGGTGTAATATTAGGATAAGATAAACATCTAATATATTATATTAAGCAACTTGACCACTTGTAATAAGGGCTCCTTATACTATAAAAGGAACCCTTAAGACACCTTCTAAAACATGTCTAACACTCATCTTTCCCATGCATAACTTCCATATTTAAATCCTTTCACATACCAAAGATTCAAGGTTACACTTATAATCCTGGTGATAGTTTAGATCACCCGTATTATTTCATCAATAATATTGAATCGTTTTGTGTTATTCATGTTGTGTTCATTCTCATTTACTTATTCCACCACCTTTGTTCCTTTAGTGTGTTTTAGTAAATTCCGCGTGATAACTCACATTCATTCATAAATATCCTAAACACATTATTGAGATTAACATCCCAAGTGTTTGCATAAATCTATAGAGATTCTTTCCACAAGTGGTATCAGAGCAAGGTTGATATTTACGACATAAAAGAACAAAGCAAAAATGGATGTTGAGCACATTCAAACCAATGTGGCTGCAAAACTTCCATTACTCAAACAGAATGAGTTTGAAATGTGGAGACTGAGGGTTGAACAATACTTCCAAGTGCAAGACTATGCACTTTGGGAGATTATTGAAGAAGGAAACTCATTTAAACCAGTAACCACCACCTCCACAGTAAATGATGCACTTGTCACAACTTTGCAAGTAAACCCAATAACCGCTGAAGAAAGAATTCAAAAGAGAAATGATCTTAAAGCCAGGAGTATGCTTCTCATGTCTATTCCAAATGACGAGATTTTAGTCTTTAACAAATACAAGTGTGCTAAAACCCTTTTTCAAGCTATTGTGGCTAGATTTGGTGGTAATGATGCCCCCAAGAAAACCCAGAAAACACTTTTAAAACAACAGTTTGAAAACTTTTCAGCCACACCAAATGAGTCTTTGGACAGCATGTTCAATAGACTACAAAAGCTTTCTAGTCAGTTAGCCATTCATGAAATGATAATATCTCAAGAAGACTTAAACTCCAAATTCCTTAGAAGTCTACCCTCTGAATGGGCCATGCATGTCATTGTCTGGAAAAACAAACCAGATATTGATTCCATGAGTCTCAATGATCTTTACAGCAACTTCAAAATAGTAGAGCATGAACTAAAGAAGTCTACTAGTTCAAGCTCAGGAAATATGACATTTATGTCATCTTATGGTACTTCCAAGAAAGTTGATGAAGAAAAAGATGGTAGAGAAGAAGGTACTGCCAACACAAATTTTGGTACTGCTAGTACTTCCAGCAGTACCAAAACCATTTTAGATGAAACAATTGGTTGTGCTTTCCTAACATCACAACACAATGGTTCCACATTGACCTTTGAAGATCTTCAAGAGATCAGTGATGATGATCTTGAAGAAATGGACATAAAATGGCAGCTTTCACTTCTTAGCATGAGGGCTAAGAAATATTTGATGAGGACTGGAAAGAAGATTGTCATCAATGGCAATGAACCTGCTGGGTATGACAAGTCTAAAGTGGAGTGCTACAACTGCCACATGAAGGGTCACTACTCAAGAGAATGTAGAAGACCAAAGAAGCAGGGTGATAAGGGAAGAGGTTTTGAGAACAAGAACAGGGGAAACAATGAGAACAAGAGCAAGGAAGTGGACATCACTGAAACAAAAGCTATGGTAGGTATTGATGGGATGGGTTTTGATTAGAGCTTTATGGATGAAGAAGAGTCATCCTCAAATGAAATGGCTTTAATGGCTCTCTCCAATCTTGAGGTACAAATTACTAAATGTTCTGCTACTTGTGAAGTTTTTAAAGAATTAGAAATCTTAAGAAAACTTTATGATGAACTGAAAGTAGAAGAAAGAAAAACCCATCAAGATCTAGTTAATCATAAGTGTGGTATGTCCAAACTTGAAAAACAGATAATTCACTTTAGAGAAAATGAACTTACCTTTTCTGACACAAAAGCTATTCTTAATAGAGACATACTTCTTAAAGATGCTGAAATAAATCTATTAAGAACTGAGTTTGCTAAAGTGAAACAAGCAAAAGATAATATTCAACTAACTGTTACAACATTAGAAAATGCTTCTGCATGTACTAAAAGTATAGTTGAGAACCAAATGAACAAGAAAATCAAATCTGGGATTGGATACAACACATGTCCACCTCCTTACAGAGGAATTTCCTGTCCCCCAGGTTTAGATCTTGCTGAATCAGGTTTACATGAACTCACAAATAAACCACTAGAAAAGGTAAAACTTGTAGAAAATAGTGAACCTTTTGAGAGTACAAGTGATACTTCACTCTCCAAAGAAAAGGTGCTCACTGATAAGAGCTCAGATGTTACAACTATTGAAGGTTGTACATCTGATGAGAATGGAAAAGAGACTGTTTCTAAGAAAGGAAACAAAGTAGGACCAATCAGTCCTAAAAGTGTAGAGAGTATAACAAAGACTAAAGTTGTTCTAAAAACAGTTGAATGTTGTGCTAAATGTAATAGCAAACCTAGAGGTAGTAAGAGAAATTGGAACAATCTTAAGTCACATCAACTTGGTGATAACTTTGTTTTGTACAATAAAGCATGCTATTACTGTGGTAGTTTTAATCATACTCATGCTTATTGTAACAATTGGGTTTCTGGGAGTACATCAAGGTCTAAAACAAGTAAAACAAACCCCAGAAAAGGTTCTGTGAAATCTAACACACCAAAAGTCAATCATACTGTTAGATCAAATGAGCCTGTTTACCCAAAATTCACTACTAAGGGTGCAAGTAATACTTTCAAACATACACCAAGAGTTGTGAAAAGTCTCACTGAAAGGGATTATGTGGTTAAAACACAAAATTGGAGACCAAAACCAAGAAGTCCTGCTAGACCAAATGGTCCTGCTACACCAAATGGTACTGCCAAAAATGGTACTGTCAGACCAAAAACCACAAAATGTGTCAAAAATGAAAATGCTATTAAGTCCTCAACATGTTGGATTTGGAGACCACTCCAATCAAATGGTGCATCAACAGTCCTAAAAAGGTTTGATTACATTGATGCACGAGGCAAACCCAAGTCAGTCATGGCTTGGGTACCCCAAGGAAACTAATATGTGTATACATGTGCAGGAACATTCAAATGATATTGCAGATCAAGGATATGTAGATAGTGGATGTTCAAGGCACATGATAGGCAACATGTCTTACCTCACAGACTTCAAATCATTTGATGGAGGATATGTTACCTTTGGGGGAGGAATAAAAGGAAAGATTACTAGTAAATGTACAATTAAAACCAGTAAATTAGATTTTGAAAATGTGTACTTTGTGAAAGAACTACAGTTTAATCTCTTAAGTGTCTCACAAATGTGTGACACAAAGAACAAAGTTCTTTTTACTGACACTGAATGCATTGTACTTTCTCCTGATTTTAAAATTCCTGATGAAAGTCAGATTCTTCTTAAAATCCCTAGAAAGAACAATATGTACATTGTTGATTTAAAGAACATTGTTCCTAAAGAGAGTTTAACCTGTCTAGTAGCAAAAGCCTCATTGGATGAATCTATGCTTTGGCATAGAAGACTTGGTCATGTAAACTTTAAAACAATCAATACAATTGCAAAATATGATTTGGTTAGAGGTTTACCCAAAAAGATTTTTCAAAATGACCAAACCTGTGTTGATTGTCTAAAAGGCAAACAACATAGAGCTTCTTGTAAGCCCAAGACCCATAACTCAATTTCTCAAACTTTATACATGCTTCATATGGACCTCTTTGGTCCTACTTCTGTGAATAGCTTGAATGGTAAAAGATATTGTCTTGTAGTTACTGATGATTACAGCAGATTCTCTTGGGTTTTCTTTTTAAAAACTAAGGATGAAACAAGTGAGATCCTTAAGTCCTACATTACAGGGATAGAAAACCAAATAGATAAGAAAGTAAAAGTAATTAAATGTGACAATGGGACAGAATTCAAGAATAGAGTTATGGATGAATTTTGCAAAGAAAAAGGAATAAAAAGAGAATATAGTGTAGCTAGAACCCCACAGCAAAATGGAGTAGTAGAAAGGAAAAATAGAACACTTATAGAGGCTGCTAGAACAATGCTAGTAGATTCTAAGTTGCCTGTTTCATTTTGGGCTGAAGCAGTAGGTACCGCTTGTTATGTACAAAATAGGGTTCTTGTGATTAAACCTCATAGAAAGACTCCTTATGAACTTTTGTTTGGTAGAACACCATCTCTAAGTTTTATGAGACCTTTTGGATGTCATGTCACTATTCTCAATACCAAAGATCATCTAGGAAAGTTTGAAGGAAAAGCTGATGAAGGCTACATGATAGGGTATTCTTTGCAAAGTAAGGCCTATAAGGTGTATAATAAATGCACTAGGCTAGTGGAAGAAAACCTGCACATAGAGTTCTAAGAGAAACTACCAAATGTTGCAGGCACTGGACCAGATTGGTGTTTTGACATTGATAAGCTTTCAGAATCTATGAATTATGTGCCTGTCACAGGTACAAATACTAATGATAATGCAGGTTTTGAAGACAATGATGAAACATCTGAGGATCAAGATTACATCTTGATGCCAATTTGGACAGGATTGGATTCATCTTCAAGTCATGGAGAGCCTTCAAATACTACAAATGAAGGTGTTGAAGATGATCATGGAACTCACGATCAAAGGAATCAACAAAATTCTGAAAATGAAAATGGTACTGCCAATTCACAAGATGGTACTGCCAGTTCAACAGATGGTACTGACAGTTCACAAATTGGTCCTGCTGAACCATTAAATGTTCTATCAGATGATTCCTTACCAGAAGATGTAGGGATTGGAAACCTTCCAATTTCCTATGATGTTCCTACAACACACAACACAAGAATTCTCAAAGATCACTCCATTGATAATGTGATTGGCAGCATTGATTCTGGTGTTAAAACAAGAACTCAAGTCTTATCTTCAGACAAAGATGGGTTTGTCCTAGCTGTATATGAAGAAAAGAACCATGAAGTTGCCCACATATGCCTGTTTTCATGCTTTCTCTCTCAAGTAGAACCCAAAAACATTATAAAAGCCTTAGATGATTCAAGCTGGGTTGAAGCAATGCAAGAAGAGCTACTTCAATTCAAACTGCAGAAGGTTTGGGTACTGGTTGATTTGCCCAAAGGTTACAGGGCAATTGGAACCAAATGGGTTTTCAGAAATAAGAAAGATGAAAGGGGAATAGTGATAAAAAAACAAAGCCAGATTGGTAGCCCAAGGGTATACTCAAGAAGAAGGAGTGGATTATGAAGAAGTTTTTGCTCCAGTTGCAAGAATTGAAGCAATTAGGCTATTCTTGGCCTATGCTTCTTTCATAGGCTTCACTGTCTACCAAATGGATGTCAAAAGTGCCTTTTTATATGGTACTATTGAAGAAGAGGTGTATGTTTCTCAACCTCCAGGTTTCATTGATGCAGAATATCCAGACAAGGTGTACAAGGTTACCAAAGCTCTTTATGGTCTACACCAAGCTCCCAGGGCATGGTATGAAACATTGGCTTTCTATTTATTGGAAAATGGATTTCAAAGAGGCAAGATTGATCCAACTTTGTTCATCAAAAGAACCAAGAAAGACATCTTGCTAGTGCAGATTTATGTTGATGACATTATCTTTGGATCCACAAATCAGGAATTGTGTGTAGAGTTTGAAAAACTTATGCATAGTAAGTTTGAAATGAGTTCCATGGGAGAACTTACTTTTTTTCTGGGTCTCCAAGTGAAACAATCAAATGAAGGCATATTTATCAGCCAAGATAAGTATGTAGCTGAGATCCTAAGGAAATTTGGGTTTGCAGATTCAAAGGTTGCAAGTACACCAATGGATCCAGAAAAGGGGTTACACAAAGATGCTGAGGGTGAAGATGTTGATGTGCACAACTACAGATCAATGATTGGGTCCCTAATGTACTTTACATCATCAAGACCAGATATCATGTTCTCAGTATGTGTATGTGCAAGGTTTCAAGTCAATCCAAAAGTTTCTCATCTCACAGCAGTCAAAAGGATCTTCAGATACCTCAAGGGCCAGCCTAAGTTAGGTCTATGGTATCCAAGGGAATCATCTTTTGATTTGGTAGCTTACTCAGATAGTGACTATGCTGGTGCAACCCTAGACAGAAAATCCACAACTGGTGGATGTCAATTTCTTGGCTGCAGACTCATATCATGGCAATGCAAGAAGCAAACAATGGTGGCCAACTCTACAACTGAAGCAGAATATGTTGCAAGTGCAAGTTGTTGTGGCCAAGTTCTTTGGATCCAAAATCAATTGCTTGACTATGGGTACAATTTTCTTAACACCATTATTTACATTGACAACAGCAGTACTATTTGTATCATTAAAAATCCAGTTCAACATTCAAAAACAAAACACATTGAAATCAGACACCATTTCATAAGAGATTGCAATGAGAAAAGGTTAATACAAGTTGTCAAAATTGATTCTGAAAATAATTTTGCAGACCTTCTCACCAAAGCTTTTGATTTAGGTAGGTTTAAATACCTGGTAGCAGGTATTGGTATGATAAATCTTTGAAAAACATGTGTTTTGTATATAAATAAACAAGTTCTGGCCTCTAATCATGGTACTGCTAGTTAGTCATAAGGTACTGTTAGTACAAAATTGGTACTGTTAGTTCAAAGTTTGCTCTGTTTTTGCTCATCTTGATGTTCAAATGTTAACAATGCTATAAAACAAGTGCTTTGCACTCTGTTCTTTTGGTTTACAACTAACCATTTTAGGTTACTCAAGATTGCTAACAAAATCAGGATGTGGAAATGGTAATCAGTTCACCAAGTTTTTCAAAACTTTAAGAGCTGACTAGTCCAAAGCAAACGGCTCTTGGTAAAGACTTATCAAATCCGTTGATAGCTGATAGTTTGCTAAAAACTATAAGGGATGTTTTCTAAAATTTCAAAGGGACTGCCAAATTTTATTTCAAAAACAAGGTACTGGTAGTTCAAATTTTAGTACTGGTAGAGTAAAATGGTACTGCTACATAGCCGTTGAGTCTGTCAGGTTAAAATATAGCCGTTGTTTTTAAAGGGTATTTTTGTGAATTATTCATGTTTTCCTCGAATTAAGGATATGGTTATTATAATAAAAAGATCTTTTTGACCGCCTCTTCAATTACTTATCCATAACTTTTATAGTCGGTCAAAAGTCATTTTTCTCATAATCAATCATTATCATAATTCACACTCACCTTTCATCTTCTACCAGTACAACAATAAAATCCTACCATCGAAATCAAAATTTTCATCAAACCTTTCACCATGGCTCGTCTAAGTTTTGTCAAACGTCACAACCAATTAGCATTTTTGGAAAAGTCTGATGACAATGAAACTTTTCATCAAGCAGTGGATTTTCTAAACAATTCTTATGTCAGGTTTGCTTTACTCGTGAATCCCACTATTTTTGAATCTCAAATTTCACAATTTTGGCAAACTTCTAAAGTTAACACTCTTAGGGATGGGATTCAAGAGTTAATGGTCAAAGTGGATGGTAGAACCTTGACTTTTACCGAATCATCCATTAGAAGACATCTTCGTTTGGATGATTCAGATGGAATTAGTCAACTACCTGATACTAAAATCTTTGAAAATTTGACAAAAATGGGGTATACTGTAACTTATACAAAGCTTACATTTCTTAAAAAGCATTTTACCCCTCAATGGAGATTTTTGATTCATACCATCCTTCATTGTTTAAGCCAAAAGAAAACCTCATGGGAGCAATTTAGTGGTAACATGGCTGCAGCTCTCATTTGCCTGGCAACAAACAAGAAATTCAACTTTTCAAAATATATTTTTGAAGGATTGGTTAAAAATGTGGACAGTGAAACAAAGTTTTTGATGTACCCAAGGTTCATTCAGTGCCTCATCAACAAATCCAAACATTTGTTACTTCCCCCAAACAAACCTTTTAAAACTCCCAAACTTACACACAAGGTGTTTTCAAACATGAAAATTGGTTTTCAAGGAGAAGAAGTACCACTTTTTGAGGAAATGTTACCACAACATTCTGAAGAACCTGATCATTCCTCACCACATCCATCACTAGTACCATCACTCACACCAATAGTACCATCAGTCACACCACCATCACCAGTACCATTACCATCTCATCAACAAACACAAACACCATCTGCAACATCACCATCATTATCACATCATAACTCACCACCACAATCTCCTCCACAACAAAGTGTAGATGCTAAGACTATCAGGGAATTAAAGGAGCAAGTGCAACACTTGCAAACTACTCTTGAAAGTCAAAACAAACATTTTACAGAGATCAACACCAAGTTAGTTAAGAGGGTTGAGAAATTAGAATTGAAGGTGAAATTGTTGAAGGGTAAAGGAACATCTCAGTTGGTTGTTTCTAGTTCCTCAAGTTCAGATGCAGAGGGTTTGGGACTCTCTTCCAAAAAGGGGAGGATGGGTAGTTCTAAAAATGAAGAAAAGATTCAATTTCAGTTTCATGAAGGAACTCCAGTGATTGATGAAGAGCCTGCTACTCAAGAAAAAGAGCCTGTTAGCTTGAAAGATACTGCTGCAACAGATACTGCTGAAGCAGAGCAAGATACTGCTGAAGCAGAGCAAGAGCCTGCTGGGATTCAGAGGCTATTAGCTATGAATTTAAAATGTTCTGATCAAGTGTCTTACAAAAGAAAGAGGGGATCACAGCCTCAGGGGAGGTTTCTTGTCTCTGATGAATAATCTGCTGCTCCAAGTCCAGTATCATCACCAAAAGACAAGGGCAAGAAAATTGTAGTTGAAGATGAACCAAAGCCTAAAGAGATGAAGCAGAAAGAGCAAGCACAATTGGCTGTAGATGAAAGTTGTCCAAACAGCTTCATGAAGAAGAAGTTTTGAGGGCTGAAGAAGAATCAAGAATGTTGCAAGAAAAGTTTGATGCTCAGCTGAAATACATCATTTCCATTGATCCAATTGTAAGAGGTGAAGCTTACACTCTGGTGTGTGATGAGTCTCTCAGCTCAGATGAAATGACAATCAAGCTCAATGATTTCATCACCAAGAAATACAATCAAGAGGCATTGGATGATGTCTATCAGCAGATCCAGAAGAATCAGAAGAAAGGATTTAAAATGCCACATTCTAAAGCAGATCAGAAGAAATTCTTCAAGATATATCTGAAAAGAGAAGTGAACATGAAGGATCATCAACTCAAAGGTAAATCTTTTGATGAATTGAAGCTTCTATACATAGAGGCTTACAGAAGAAACAAAACCAGTTTTCTCATGGATACACTAGAAAGGCCTTCCAAAGGAAGAAAAGATGATCAGAAGGAACAAAAAGAGAAAGCAGAATTTCCTTCTGTTCAGACAAAAGAAATGGTTGTCCATGTTCCACAAATTATTTTTGCTGAACCATTACATGCAAGGCATCCAGTCATAGATTGGGAAATCTACAATGATAAGTTTGGCAAAGCATGGAAGATAACAAGAGTTGGAAACAAGGTTGAGATTTTCAAGAACTTTGAAAATCTACTTAGAGCATGTAACAGAATGGATTTAGATGAATTATGGGTATTAGTTCAAGAGAAGCTGAAAACCAAGTATAAGCCAGATGCAAAGGAGCAAGAGCTATGGGTTGAGTTCAGCAGATTGTATGATCCAAATCCTTCTGATACTCATTGGAAATTTCCTTACTATGATTTATCTGTTACACGGGAATACTTCAGCATGAGTCATGTTCATCATCTTTCCACTCAGAGTGGAATAGAGCTCTTTATGCTAGGTGAGAAGGAGTATCCTTTAAGCTATGAAGTATTATCAGTCTTGATCTCCAATAAGCTTTTGTGTGAAGAAGAGACTGATGCAGTCAAAAGATTGAAGGAGAGCATATTTGATCAGTATGAAAGCCTAAGGAGAAAAAGATAAAGGTTTTTGGAAGAGTTCCCTCAAATCCTCAAGGTATGAATTTTATTCACAAAGAAACTTGGTTATTTTATATGGGAATAACAAGTTTAGGGGAGGATTGTTCGGAATAAAATGCACAAAGTAAAGAGTCTGCCAGAAGAGCCTGCTAGTTGATAGTTAAGCCTGCCTCTTCAGTTTTGCTGATGTTGAAGATATACTAACAGTACCTTCTGGGTAAGAAGGTACTGCTAGTTAAAGAAGGTCCTGCCAGTTTTCACGACAAGTTGTTATATTTTATTTAGAGATATTTAGTTGTATTATTAGTCTTTGTACAAAGTTATACGTTAAGTAGAAGTAGTACAGAAGTCTCAGTAGATATAACGGAGTGTTTTACCTTGAAAGGTGTAATATTAGGATAAGATAAACCTCTAATATATTATATTAAGCAACTTGACCACTTGTAATAAAGGCTCCTTATACTATAAAAGGAACCCTTAAGACACCTTCTAAAACATGTCTAACACTCATCTTTCCCATGCATAATGTCCATATTTAAACCCTTTCACGTATCAAAGATTCAAGGTTACACTTGTAATCCTGGTGATAGTTTAGATCACCCGTATTATTTCATCAATAATATTGAATCGTTTTGTGTTATTCATGTTGTGTTCATTCTCATTTACTTATTCACCACCTTTGTTCCTTTAGTATGTTTTAATAAATTCCGCGTGCTACATTCATTCATAAATATCCTAAACACATTACCGAGATTAACATCCCAAGTGTTTGCATAAATCTATAGAGATTCTTTCCACAATTAGCATCAATTCTTTAAAAGCAAACTTTTACTAAACGAAAAAGACGCAAAACTATTCAACCCCCTTCTTGTTTTCCACAAAATGTATTCCACATAAACATCGTCAACGTCATGATAATTCCCACAAGTCAAGATAAGTACATGCCACAAATATATAAGTCCACAAAATAACATAGTCATGAGGAAAATACTAAATGCATAACTTCACGGTAACATAACCCGGGGAGGTTTTGTCTAGAGTCTTGCTAAGCCAGGCCAGTACTCAACCTCCTAATACAACCTCATTCTTAACACCTAAAAATGGATACTCAAAAACGTCAACATAAAGTTAGTGAGCTCGTAGGTATAAGCTTTAAACCACGAAGCTGTGAACAATATAACGTAGGACAATAGTGAGCAAGATATACAAATTTAAGCACTTAATGAAACCACAAGCTTCCAACAACTGAACCTCTCACTTGTTACATGATTTCCAACATCCACCGACACCTAGTGTTGGGGATGGGGTCGCAACCCCAATAGTACTATCAATTGTTTCGGCTCCAAAACGAAGTTAACTAGTTGCGCACAATGAACACATATGATAAAACCACATAACAAGGCACATATTGCAATCAACGCACACATTGTCCAAAAGAAAGCATGAAAATAGTTGAAACATCATTTGAGTACCATTTTCCCCTAAGGAAAATATAATGAAAAAGGGGATACGAAAACTCACCTCAAGCAATAAGTAATATCATATAAGCAAGTGTGCACGGATATCTAGGTGCAATAACTCTAATCGCCACCTAAATTAATAATATGTTTTAGGTCATGTAATAACGTCGTATATGAAATTTTATAAAATATTTTATCACCCGTACATGTTTGCAATTAAGTTTAGTTAAATAAAATGCGGTTACGTCAACCTTTTCTTTTTATAGTCCAAGTGTTCCTTTTATGCAACATAACTAGTTTATCTCGAACTAAACTATAGTCGTCTTGTTAATGAGTATTTTAGAAAATCACCGACGCGCCTAATAAATATAAAAAACGTCCTACTATTGTCCTCTAAGTTATTTATGAAAAAAAATAAATAAATAAGGTTTTACATCGAAAAAAATTTATACTTTGTTAAGTTTATAAAAAGGTAAAGTGGTCCAGTAAAACTAGTTGTAAAACAGTGGTTATTCAGTATTTTGATTCAACTCAGTGAATATAGAAAGTATGGAATAAGTTCTACAAAATATGGAAGTGACCCTCATCTTAATCGGACCTGATCCCATATAAATACGTCCTTGAAGTTGGGTGGCCAAGCTGTTTGTATTGTTTCTGGGCAGTTTTCAGGCAAGTTTACAAGGTCATAATTCATTCGTTATAAATCCGTTTGATGAGTGGTTGGTCTTTTGGAAACTAGACCACGTTAACTTCATTTTACTTACTGATATTATTTTTCCAAAACAGACTCCATCTAGGAGAAAAACGGGCTCAAACATGGTCACATAGAAAAATCTATTTAGACAGTTTAAGCTGGAAGTTTTATTTCTTTCGTTGTAATTTTATTTCAATGTATCTTTTTCATTTTAGCTATGTTTCTTAAGTTCTATATATCCCCGGTTTCGTGTGTAAGTACACCATCATATTTTTAGTGTCTTAGCAGGTCTAATAATCATTTAACATTCGATTTACCTTGTGAAAGAGTTCCTAGCAGCAAGTTTATTTCAGAAAAGTTAGTTTGTCGTCTATAACTTGAAACTAACATATCTTTTTCATTGTAAGTCCTTTTTAATCCGTTCAACCGGCCATGTTTTCGTATTTGAGTCGAATAGGACATCCACTATTCTAAAAGTGTCAAAACGCGTTTCTTAGCTTCTATTACCAAAAATCCACTTAACAATACTTCAGATCTAATCCTAACTCTTCCACCTTCTTGTCAATATTAACAATTTATTAGTGTGTTCATGAAAATATGTTTAATGTTGTAAACAAGAAATGAGGGAATGGAAATATTCTTCAATTGATCATTAACTAGGAGATTTACAAAGAGTATATATAGACAAACATTAGGGCAAAACCCTAATAGCTAACATGGGTCGTGGGCCTATTATGGGCTATATGGACATCCACTAATAATTATTTATAACACCCCCTCTTGGATGTCCATATTGTTAATACGCTTAGAAAATGTTGCCTCATTAAAAACCTTGTCAGGAAAACCCAGTGGGATAAAACCATGACTAAGGGAAAAAGAGTGCAACGCGTATTATCTCCCTCGGATGACTACATCACTTGAGATCTTTGAGTAGGTGCATTCCAATGTTGTGGTTCAATGTCCTAAATGTTGAGATAGAAGCGCCTTGGTAAATAGATCCACCAAATTATCACTTGAATGAACTTGTTGAACATTAATATCACCATTCTTTTGTAAGTCATGATTGGAAAAGAACTTTGGCAAAACATGTTTTGTCCTGACGCCTTTGATGTAACCTTCCTTGAATTAAGCAATGCATGCTACATTATTTTCATGCAAATCTGTTGGTGCCTCCTTCCCAGAATTTCTAAATGGTTTGATGAACTATCTGCGATTGTTTACATTGCCGAACGCCATGAAATTTCACTACCATCACTCGTGAGTGTGTATCCACTTTAAGACCGACCATTGTTAGGACCAGACATATATCCTGCATTAGTAAAACCAACTAAACTTGTTTTGATGGGTTAGTAAAATATAAACCCACATTTCTTGTACCTTAAAGATATCAAAACATTTACATTATTCCATTCCATTGATTTGTTCAATTTGATCAATTAGTATTCTCAAGAATTTTGAATCACAACACGTGATTTATGCATTCTATATTCCTTAAGGAATCTCAACATCAAACGAGCTCTTGTATTATTATGTTAGACGCATACTTATTTCTTTTATTGCCAAACTTAAACAATATTAAACTACATTATTTGATCCACCACATGTGAACATGCATCTCCATGATCATTTATGATGCGGGATTCCAAAACTCGCAAAAGTTTTACTTCTCAAGTGATCTTGAGAAGCTTGAAATCCTCCAGGCAGTGTACCTGACCGGTGCAGTATAGTGAGTGGCAAGTACCGGGGGATTGATCGTTCTCTAGGGGAATAGTGTCATTAGAATTGAAAACTACGTTAACTAGGTTTAAAGATGAGGGATGATTCTTTTTGTATTTTTATATTTTTAAGAAAGCAATTAAAATCTTGGGTTTTGAAAGAGTGGGCGGAATTAGTTGCTAGTCAACTAACCCAAAATTAATACTTAAACAAAACAAAATAAAAATGACAAGAAAAGTAAATTGGTGAACTTCTTATGATGAGAAAATGTGTTTACTTAGATTTTACTACTCCCTAGTTATTTCCTATTGAATTATTGATTTGTCACGATTGTTTGAATGAAAGAATTGTATTCCTTAATATCATTCATGGGGGTGTGTACAGCCTTCCCCAGCCCTATGAGCTTCTATCTCTTTTTATGTCGACACGTTTAGTATGCTAACATAGCCTCATTAATAGTCCCTCATGCATTAAATACAATCAATAAAACCGTAGTACACATCCGATTACGTTTCTTAAGACATTCAAGCTAGTTACCGTATAGAAGATTTAGCCAGTTTTCTTAAGCCTAACGCTAATCAATCAACCAAACAATCAATAACAAATCAATAATAAATAATCAAAAACTAGGTTTCATTAGATCTAAGCAAACACTAAAAAATCTAAGCTAGCATGTTAAAGTAAGGAAAAGATAAACGATTAATCAAACAACACATAGACATATTGAATGATTAAAAGAAAGACTTATCTTCAATTGAACATTAAAGAAAAGAGGGGTTCAAAACCCTAAAGTTGCTGGAAAATTCGTCTAGGGTTTGTTACACACTAAAAAGTTCCTCCATAATGAATGAAAAATCGAAAATTATATATAGATTTACAAGTCTGACGGCGTCAGGTTATAATTCCTGCTGCCGTCAGGTTGCCGCTTTTATGGTTTTGTATCACCCAAGATAGCTTCTGACACCGTCCCGTTGTAAGAGTGATGGGCCGTATCGTGTAAGCACAAAGCGAGGCGGCCTTGCTTTAAATGCACCTGACGCCGTCAGGTTATAAATTCCAACTTTTTTCTGGGGCGCCTAGTGTAAAATTCCATTGCCTAACTTCAAAGGGCAATGATGTCAGCTCCCAAGCCTAACGCCCTCCAGGGTTATTTCTAGACTTTTCTTGGTTTTCTTGTTTTTCTTTTTTTTCTTGTTTTCTTCATTCTTCAGCATAAAAACGTCCGAAAAGCTCCAAAATGCTCAATTTTTCAGAATTCATGTCCCAAGTACCTAAAATGACAAAAGAAATGATTTGAGGTAATATTTGACCATAAAAACATGATTTAGGGCTTAAATGATCCCCTAAAAGCGTATCAAATAAATCCTTATCAAATGCCCTTACACTTGGGATTTGCTTGTCCTCAAGCAAATGAGCTTTTATACCAATTAAAATACAAGTTAGGGGTCATTTAACATTAATATAAAAGTAATTACAATAAATAATCATTCCACCTTAGTCAAAACAAGTACGGAAATTATATACTAGCACCTCACATATAGTGTTTGGATACTCTCATCTCTCGGGTGTTATAAGAGTTATATATCACAAATGGAAATGGAAGAAATATCTCTCACTACCTGTCATAGCAAATAGATTACCATAGGCTTGGGAAATGATCAAACCTTCACCACTTTGGCGTAAGCACCTAGGATAAACTATCAAAGAGGTCTTTCAAAGGGTTATAACGTTAGGTGTAGGGATATGGAAAAACACGGTTTGTTGGATAAGGGATATTTTACTGGTGGCAAGTCAATTGTCTTAGTCAATTACATGTACAATATGGCGTTGCTAAGCCAAGACTCGACTCAACTTAAGCTAACTACGACCAACATAAATATAAAAGAAACGGGATAGTAGTCCGTATGTTTTTTTTTTTTTTTTTTTTTTTTTTTTTTTTTTTTTTATTATTATTTTTTTTTCAATTTTTTGATTTTTTTTCATACACTCTTGCCCTACCAACCAAAATAATACATCAACGGGGCTCGTTTCCTCCCCTTACACTTGAGCTTCTACATGATTAAAAATAAAGACTCGAATCATGATAATCGAAACACTTGGAGTACTTTAAGATATTAACGCACATATGGGGGTAATAAATGATGTTCTTCCCCATTACTCCATAACACTAGTACTTTTACCCATGAGTCCCAATCGTCCCAAAACAATATGTACAGGATATGACTCGACTTAGCAACCATGTAATCAATTAGACAACTAACTAAGGGTTTAAACAAATAACAATAATGCACTAAAGATGAGTGCATACAAGGTAGGCTAAGGCGATTTGGGTGTACATTTGGGGGTGGATTGTAAACAAATTCTTTCTTTAAGTAAGATGCTTAAAGTTAGAAACGAAAAAGATAGGCTTTGAGGGGTGTACCAGGGGTATCGTGTACTAAAAATGAGTACATCGCAAAGGTGTAGGAAAATTGCTTGACCAATGTAGTCAACGTAATTATAATACAGGCTTAAAGTGCTTTGAATGGTGCCATATCTATGCCAGTATGGTAGTTGTTGTTATAAGAGAATTCGACCAATAGAAGATGGGTATCCCAATTACCATCGAAGTCTATGGCACACGCTGTAAGCATGTCCTTTTAAAGTCTGTATGGTACGCTCACTTTGACCGCCGGTCTGTGGGTGGTAAGCCGTGCTCATATCTAAGTATGTCCCTAGTGATTTTTGCAACATATGGCAGAAGTTTGACGTGAAACAACTATCACGATCAGATATAATCGATATAGGCACACCGTGTCTCGCTACTATCTCATTGATGTAATGTAACATCCCGCCTACTGTTACACAATATTGTCCGCTTTGCCCTGATGGCTCAAGGCTTTGTTTTTGTGGCCCTCGTGTGAGACTTCCCAGTAGGTTACCCATACCGGTGCTACTCTCACACGAGCACACTTAACTGCCAGTTCCTGAGAACTTCACTCGCAGTATACCACAAAACGCGTTGTGTCTGATAAGGCGAATATTATTCTTATATACCCAACATCTATCTAGGCCTCTGTCGATGTGGGATTTGCCTAGGGTGTTACAATCAAACCCCCCCCCCCCTTAGGGACTCATCGTCTTTGATGAGGTTTGTCCCACCATCCTAAACGGCTCTGGAGTAGCTTTGATACCACTCATAACATCCTGCATATCGTTACACAATATTTTCCGCTTTGCCCTGATGTCTCACACTTTTGTTTTTTAGGCCCTCGTGTGAGACTTCCCGGTAGGTTACCCACACCCGTGCTACTCTCACACGAGCACGCTTAACTGCCAGTTCCTGAGGACTCCACTTGCAGTAGACCACAAAACGCGTTGTGTCTAATAAGGCGAATGTTATTCTTTTATACTCAGCATCTCTCCAGGCCTCTGTTGATGTGGGATTTGCTTAGGGTGTTACATGTAAAGTCTAGCCAATTTGTCCATCTTATAATCCTCTCGGATCGGTAAGAAGTGTGCAGACTTAGTCATCCTATCTACGATAACCCAGATTTTATCGTGTCCACTACTAGTTCTAGGTAACTTTGTAATGAAGTCCATGGTTATTCTCTCCTACTTCCATTCAGGAATTTTCGGTTGTTGTAACAAACCAGATGGTCTCTATTGTTCAGCCTTCACCTTTGAGCAAGTCAATCACTTGCTAACATAGACAGCTATGTCTTTCTTCATCCCAGACCACCAATACAATTCTCTACGGTCGTAGTACATCTTGTCTGCTCCTGGGTGAATGGATTACCTTGTTGTATGTGCTTCGTCCATGATTAGGGTTCTCACGTCGTTACTCAATGGTACCCAAATTCGGTCTAGAAAGTACAGTCCACCATCATCCTTTTTTCTCCAATTGACTATCTAAACATCGCAACTTCTATGTGGGTGCATCCATATCCTTAGATGCTTCTCTCTGAGCCGCTAGTATCTTATCCTTGATACCCGACTGTATGATTATACTCATGGCATTTACTCTCCTCGGCTTGAGACTTTCCTTCATACTCAAAGCATCAGCTACTACGTTCGCCTTACCTAGGTGGTAGTGAATCTCACAGTCATAATCACTAAAGAGCTCGATCCAATGTCTTTGGCGCATGTTCAACTCCTTTTAATCAAAGATATGCTTGAGACTTTTGTGATCAGTATAGATAACACTTTTCATCTCGTACAAATAATGTCTCTAGATTTTAAGAGCGAACACTACAACGCCAAACTCCAGATCATGGGTGGCATAATTTTTCTCGTGAATCTTCAGCTGTAGGGATGCATAGGCAATCACTTTGCCCCTTTGCATTAATACGCACCCAAGACCTTGGCATGACGCATCATAATATACTACAAAGTCTTCTGGTCCATTAGGGATGGCCAAAACTGGAGCATTACTGATGAAGTCAAATAATATGATTTTCTTAGTGTCAATTTCCTCTTTTTATTGAACATTTATGTTTTATATTGTTGTTAGTTTTGTCTTATTCCTTCATATTTCGTTTCAGGACTATTAATAGAGTATGGAGTGATAAATGGACGAAGTTGGACTTAATACGGACAAAACCAAGACAATTAGCCTAAGACATGAAGACTACGGTGTAACTAAGTGATGATGTTACGCCGTAGCTTAATTATGACATGGAATTATCTATTCATTGAAGACTACGCCGTAACTTACAATATGATTACGGCGTAATGATGACACCGTAGCAACTCAAAGCAATACATAAAGACTACGGCGTAGCTTCACATAGGAATTACGACGTAGTATTGATTACGGCGTAACTACTCAACCAAGTTACGCCGTAACTAGCACTATGGATAAGATCAACCGAAGATAATACTAGCTACAACGTAACTACTAATAAGGTTATGTCGTAGCCATATCCTGCCTATAAATACAAGACGAAATTTCAACTTTAAGATCATCTCCCCTTTTCCAAACCTTATCTAGGGTTTGGGGAGAGTAACCACAGAAGAAGAAGAAGAAGAAGAAGCTAGTTTTAGGAATTTGAAGACTGAAGTTCTCGTCTACGACAATCATTTGTAATCGAGTTCGGATTCTCTTATGTTTTTCTAGTAATCATTTGATGAATTCATTTTATTAATGCAAGTTTAGATAAGTTATTTATTCTCATTTATTTCTTTATATAGATATCTTCTTTGTCCATTCCTTTACACTAGTTTCGGTAGTATTATAAGCTTGTTAGTATCTAATGAACCAGGGAAATTGACCATAGGAACCTGGTTAACTAGATTGCAAAGGAAGGAAGGAATTGGCCATAGTACAACCTGTCTTCATGTAGGAATTAACCATTGGATCACCTAGCAGGTGGAGGTACTTATGAAGTTGGAGAGATCTAAGATCCGAGAAGCTGGATCTCTATCGAATGTGATCTATTAGGTTTGGCGCTTAACGACTCAACCGAGTATCCAATCTCCGCTTACTTACAGAGGGTAGTGCCTTTGGTTCCAGAGATGATATTAGGGAAGATAGACTAAGATGACTTTACCCTACGATTCTTAGTGATATTTATGCCACTATATTTGGTTTAATAAATCTGAATAATGACTTGATGAACTGAGTTAAGACTTTATCTTTTCACTTTCTATTTCTAATCCGAATCTGTGACTTAATAACTACAAATCAATATTTTCTTATCTCTTTATTATATTTTATCAATCTTTATCGTATAACATACTTTGATTCCTTTCACAACAGCTCTTAGGGACGACACTCGGATTTACCTAAGCTTAACTACATTGATCGGGTTCTCTGCCCGTTAGTATGTGTTTATCCTTATATATCTTAGTTTATAAATTTAAAGCAGTATGCAAAATGCACATCAACTACACAGGTTGTTCTTCAAGGTTTGAAAAGCTTCTTCTTATTCTTCACCCCATTCATACTTCTTATTCTTTTGGGTCAGCAAGGTCAGAGGTTTGGCAATATTAGAGAAGTTTGCGATAAATTGCCGGTAGTAACCTGCCAGACCTAGGAATGAGCGGACTTCTGAAGGTGTCTTAGGGGCTTCTCAATTCTCCATCTTTTCGATATTACTGGGATCCACATGAATATCATCTTTGTTAACCACATGTTCAAGGAATTGGCGGACTTCTGAGGGTGTCTTAGGCGCATTTTTCAGTCCAAAAGGCATAACCGTAAACTCGAAATGACCATATCGAGTTTTGAACGCAGTTTTCGGAATGTCGTCTTTGAGCACTCGTAACTGATGGCAGCAGGAATGAAGATCTATCTTGGAGAAGTATTGTGAACCTTGTAGTTGGTAAAATAAGTCGTCAATCCTCGGGAGAGGGCAGCGGTTCTTAATGGTTAGTTTGTTCAATTCCCGGTAGTCGATGCACATCCTAAATGAACCATCCTTCTTTTTGACGAACAATACCGGTTCTCCCCATGGCGAAGAACTAGTTCGAATGAAACCTTTATCTTGGAGTTCCTTGAGTTGATTAGAAAATTCCTCCATCTCAGTGGGTGCCAAGCGGTAGGGAGACTTTACAACTAGCATTGCCCCAGGAATTAGGTCTATGCGAAATTTTAGCTCTCGTGTAGGAGGTAATCCAGATAAGTCATTGGGAAATACCTCTGGAAAATTTCGTACTCATCTACCTCCATGCTCATGAGGTGTTTCACCTTTTCTTCAAATCGCTCTCCATAGACCTTTAGTAACTCACCGTTTGGTATTGGTATTCGGACCATCTTCTCATGGCAAACTATCTCAGCCTTATACTTGGACAAGCAGTCCATTCCCACAATCATGTCGAAGCTCCCATGTCCGAAGGGTATTAGGTCGATGTTAAAAGAATGGCCTTCAAAGTCTAGTTTGCATCCGTGAATGATCTTATATGTTTCTACCCTTTGACCATTTGCTATTTCAATTTCGTAACTAAAGCCTAGTCTAATGAGTTCCACATTTAACAGAGGCATGAATTTAGTGGAAACAAAGCTATAATTGGCACTAGAATCAAATAGCATAGTAGTATAGTGGTCGTTTAAATAGAACGTACCCGTCACGATGTTTGGGTCCTGACGTCCTTCTTCTGCGTTCATCACAAATACCCGACCACGAGCTGGGTTACCATTGTTACTACGGTTTGCATTGTTTCCACTAATTGCTAAGGCATGATTCTGGTTGTTCTGCACTTTCCCTCGTGTCCCATTCAACCTAGGACAGGCACTCCGAAGATGATTCGGGTTCCCACATTCATAACATGCCCTTGGGTTAACGGTATTTATTGGTGCCACATGTTAGCTATTGCCCGACAATCTTTTACCATATAACCACCTTGTTTGCAATTGAAACACACTTGCAATGGCATAGTCTCCGGGTGATGGTAGTTTCATTTGACACACTTAGGGTGAGAACCCACATAACCTTTCTTGACCGTGGTTGTTGCCACAAATCCTTTTCCCCATTTCGCTTTCTTATTGTCACCCTTTGCACCTCCTTTCTTACTTGGATCACTCACGGCCTTCCTTTTATCACCACTTTTGGACAACGTCCCATTCCTGACCATTTCGTCTATTAGGGTTGCAGATTTCAGTATCGCACTTTGAATTGTAGGAGGCTCGGTCGCTCTCACCATCCCGCGAATCTTAGGGACCAACCCATAGATGTACCTATCAATTCTCTTGGATTCAGGAGTCATCATATGAGGTACTAGCCTAGCAAGTTCATGGAATCGATTCGTATAAGCCGCGTGACCAGCACGTACCATAGCATGGTTGTAGAACTGGTGCTCTAGTTTCTACATCTCGTTGTTTGGGCAATACTCCTCCTTTAGTAACAATTTAAGGTCATCTCAACTCATCCCCATGGCGGCTTCTCTTCCTCTGTCCTGGATTTTCGTGTTCCACCAGGTCAAAGCCTTTCCTATTAATGAGCTTGCAACATACTTCACCCTTTGGTGAGTTGCACACTCGCTTATGTCCATTACCGCCTCCATTTTCTCAAGGGTTAATACACAAAAAAGTTACTAAACTTTACAAAAAAGTTCGCCTAAGTTACTGAACTTTCATTTTGTTCACTTAGGTTACTGAACTTTGAAACTTTGTTCAATCAGGTTACTAAACTTTGAAACTTTGTTCAATCAGGGTACTAAACTTTGAAACTTTGTTCAATCAGGTTACTAAACTTATCAAAAAATATATGTTCAGGTTACTTGGACTAAGGCTGAATTTTCGAGTGTATCTTTCCCGAAAGTTCAGTAACCTAAGTGAACAAAATGAAAGTTCAGTAACTTAGGCGAACTTTTTTGTAAAGTTTAGTAACTTTTTTGTGTATTAACCCTTTTCTCAATCCCCCTAGTGTACACTAACGCTCCTCCATTGACATCAAAGTCCACTGGTTTGCATGTTGTAAATTCTTTATATGAACATCCTTTGCCACCATTGTTGTTGTTGCCATTATTGTTGTGGTCACTTCCAGCGCCGTTGTCTGCATGGTCATTCTGCTTCCGTCATTTCCTAGGTTACTGATGTGATCACCAACTTGGGTGACGATAGTGGGTAGCAATCCCTTTAGTTGCTCGGCGATTATGGCAGAAAAGTCAGGATTCTCATTGTCGTTACCATCGTTCCCAGTGCTGCGACCACCTCCTCTTCCTACTCGTCCACCAGTCCTTCCACCCCTCTGGGCTACACCACCTCGATTAACTCGAGTCGATCTTCTTGGAGGCATGATTCTACAAGGAAGGACATTGGTAAACGTCAGCTAGGAGGAAAGTAGGGTAGGTCGGTATACATGTCGTGTTACTGTACTCAACTTCCTATCTGACAATCCATGAATTTGATAAGTCCACGCCGCATCATGTTATCGTAAAAACATTGGCCAGGCGTTTCTATGATATCATCATGCCACATTTTCTTATCATAATTACTTCACGCCATCTAACCTATTCCATCATTGAGAAATTTCATCAAAACCCTTAAGTTAAGTCACAATTCAACTTAATTTCGCCACTCATCAAACAAGAACTGTCTTGAAATTAAGTCGTAAATTTTTATAAAGTTTAATGGTTCTAAAGAAATAAACTCAATTTTGGGGTTCATAAGGTCTATTACTAAGCATCAATAACTCGCATGGTAAGCATACACGTAATCGCACACATAGTCCCTTATGCAAATTATATGAAGGTTCTTAGGTTATAGTCTACGTCAAACCACCTAATTCTCTATAACCAAGGCTCTGATGCCAATCTGTCACACCCAAAAAATATCGCAGCGGAATGATAAACGGGGTATGACTTCATAACACAAAACACATGGTATAACGTAATAGAGAAGTACTAAATGTAATCCACATAAACATCATCAACGTCATGATAATTCCCACAAGTCGGGATAAGTACATGCCACAAATATATAAGTCCACAAAATAACATAGTCATGAGGAAAATACTAAATGCATAACTTTCAGGGTAACATAAATCGGGGAGGTTTTGTCTAGACTCTTTCTAAGACATGCCAGTACTCATCCTCCTAATGCAACCTCATTCTTAACACCTGAAAATGGATACTCGAAAACGTCAACATAAAGTTGGTGAGCTCATTGGTATAAGCTTTAAACCACGAAGCTGTGAATAATATAACGTAGGACAATAGTGAGCAAGATATAAAAATTTAAGCACTTAATGAAACCACAAGGTTGCAACAACTGAACCTCACAAATGTCACTTGTTACACGACTTCCAACGTCAACCGACACCTAGTGTTGGGGCTGGGGTAGCAACCCCAAGAGTACTATCAATTGTTTCAGCTCCAAAATAGAGTTAACCAGTTGCGCACAATGAACACATATGATAAAACCACATAACAAGGCACATATTGCAATCAATGCACATATTGTCCAAAAAAACACATGAAAACATTTAATCAGAGCATAAAAATAGTTGAAACATCATTTGAGTACCATTTTCCTTTATATAATGAAAAGGGGGCTACGAAAACTCACCTCAAGCGATAAGTAATATGATATAAGCAAGTGTGCACGGAAATCGAGGTGCGATAACTCTAACCACCACCTAAATTAATAATATGTTTTCGGTCATGTAATAATGTCGTGTATGAAATTTTATAAAATATTATATCACCCATACATGTTTGCAATTAAGTTTAGTTAAATAAACTGTGGTTACGTCAACGTTTTCTTTTAATAGCCCAAAGATTCCTTTTATGTAACATAACTAGTTTATCTCGAACTAAACTATAATCGTCTTGTTAATAAGTAATTTAGAAAATTACCGACGCGCCTAATAAGTATAGAAAACGTTTTACTGTTGTCTTGTAAGTTATTTACGAAATAAAGAAATAAATAAATAAATAAATAAGGTTTTACGTCGAAAAAAATTTATACTTTGTTAAGTTTCTAAAAAGGTCAAGTGGTCCAGTAAAATTAGTTGCAAAACAGTGGTTATTCAGTATTTTTGATTCAACTCAGTGGATATAGAAAGTATGGAATAAGGTCTACAAAATCTGGAAGTGACCCTCATCTTAATCAGGCTGTTTGTAGTGTTTCTAAGCAGTTTTCAGGCAAGTTTACAAGTTCATAATTCATTCGTTATAAAACTGTTTGACGAGTGGTCGGACTTTTTGGAAACTAGACCACATTAATTTCATTTTACTTACTGATATTATTTTTCCAAAACAGACTCCATCTAGGAGAAAAACGGGCTCAAACATGGTCACACAGAAATCTATTTCCGACACTTGAGAAATATTAGACAGTTTGAGAAGGAAGTTTTATTTGTTTCGTCGTAACTTTATTTTAATGTATCTTTTTCGTTTTAGCCGTTCCTTAAGTTCTATATATCCCCGGTTTCGTGCTTAAGTATACCATCATATATTTAGTGTCTTAGCAGGTCTAATTATCATTTAACGTTCGGTTTACCTTGTGAAAGAGTTCCTAACAACATGTTTATTTTAGAAAAGTTAGTTTGTCGTCTATAACTTGAAACTAACGTATCTTTTTCATTCTAAGTCCGTTTTAGAGGGTGT
This sequence comes from Artemisia argyi, assembly GCA_030686995.1. NCBI lineage: Eukaryota > Viridiplantae > Streptophyta > Magnoliopsida > Asterales > Asteraceae > Artemisia > Artemisia argyi. The sequence goes on from CM060688.1 coordinate 75,880,927, forward strand.
TTGGCTAAGCTTATTTAGTGGGCTTATGAGCTTATTAGCTTATATAAGCTCATAAGCCCAAACCAAGTGTTTGGCTAAGCTTATTTGAGCGGGCTTATGAGCTTATTTACGGGAGTTTTAATAAGCCAAGAAAGTGAGGCTTTTTATGAGGTATTGGGCTTATCTAAACTCACCCTTTGTGATTGTACATTTTTGCCCTCCTCTCTCCCCATATCATCAATACCTCCTCCATTTACTCTATAACTACCCCCTCCATTTAGCTCCTCCATTAATAACTTTCTCCATAAATATACTTACCTGTGCACCAAAATACGTGTACCTCTCCATTAATCATCTCCATTATTAAAACCTCCATTTTGTTGCTACGCTTCTCATCAATCAGTAGGTATAATCTCATAACTCTCCATTAATTATTACAATAATTTGATCATTTTCCCATTTTTTATTAGTCGATTGTTATGGTTGACTGTTAGTTTGCATCTTTTTTTTTGAACAAGCTGTTAGTTTGCGTCTTTATTAAAAGATATAAAAAGTTACTTTCTTTTGTCATATAGATTTGATGATAAGATTGTTAGTTTTCTTGGTGAATTATATATATATATATATATATATATATATATATATATATATATATATATATATATATATATATATAGTGTTGTATTCTATGCAGTACCAATATTAGATACAGTACTTTACAGTACCAATTTAGACCAATCTTGGCCTTTAATTTTTTGATCAATGCTTGTAATTGATGGTGGCAGTTGTGTAATTATTTAAAATCTCATATTAGTTTACATAAAATGCAGAGGGGCACTAATGGTTTCACATCCAACTTCTTAATAAACTGAATGCCACATTATTAGGTCACATTAAAAAAACCCACAGACTAAATTAATCTCTCATATGCACCTCTCTTCATCTTCATATCATGTCTTCTTCGATTTGTGTAAAGGATCCCCAAACCGCCGTTAATCATAAATTCAGCCACCACAACCACCATAAATCATTTTCTTTTTCTACCAGTCGGCATAAACGATTTACTTTTTTTTTAACAAACATAGCCGTCCTCAAAGATCTGTAATTGGTTTAGATTCAGGCATCCCGTTCAGATCTGTAATCGGTTCAGATCTGTTATGTAGTTATATAACCATTTTTGATGAAGTTCGGGTTAAATATTGTTAATTGATTTGATGGAGAATGCGGCGTTGATTGAGATGGGAGCGTATTGCGGCTTTGTTAAAGGTATGATACATTACCAGTTACGTGTACTTGATGTGTAGTGTAGATATTTATGGGATTGTTTTGTGTTTGGCTTTAGTACTCGGTGTTTGTGGTTACAAAAGCAATGGTGCAGTTTTTCAGTTTTTGAGTTGCTTAAGACACATGATAACTAAAAAACTACTCCATTTAATTATATACTTATCCTAATCTTTATAGAGTAATGTGTGATATCATAGTTTCCAAAGAGTAGTGTGCAATATTCTTAGTTTCTTGATTCAGATATGACGTATAATAGAAAAATGCAATAAGAGTATAAGACCCATAAAAAATTGTTGGTTAGTATAAGTGTTAAGGATGCAATTCATTTAATAGTTTTATATCAACTAATAATTTTTGTTGCATCTAAAAGAAGTAAGGAAACAACAACATTATTTATGAACTTTTGTTAATATAGTTAATACGTGAATAAGGTGGTCATGGTGAATGTTTTTTCATTATTTTTAATACTCTTAGTATATAGCTAGTAACTATAATCACTTTTGCGCAAATGGTGCATATGTGTTTTGTGGCCTGTAAATTGGTATGCATATATGTTTTAATTTGTGCGTGTGTGTTTAGATTGGGCATATGCACATTCTAATTGTTCTTAATAAAAATAATAATCAATGTTTATAATTTTAGGTATTGAACATGTCGAACAAGATGAGGAGCGATACCAATATAAAGAGTGCACATGTGTTTTCAACAACTACATCATTTCTAATGAATTTGATAAAAAAGTGAAGCGCGCACATATGTTCTTGGAAGGGTACACATATGCTCTAATGAATTTGATGAGAAAGTGAAGCGTGCACATATGTTTTTAGAAGAGTGCACAAATGTTTTTGAATGACGTGCGCATCTACATATAAAAGTTACATTTGTATTTGAATTGTATTTCATTTGATATCAATTTTTTTGTATACTATTTATGTTTTTGGTTGTTTATAAATTTAGAAGTTACACATATATATTTATATTATTTGTTATAAATTTTGAAGATTAAAGAACATATATGCAATTATCATTTTAAGCAAAACAAGTTTGATGTTTAAACAATTTTACGAAAAAAAAACATATGTAAATTTACAATACTGAAAGAAGAACACACATGCACCTCATTTCTTCTGAAAAATAAGTAGTCTGTAAAAAGAAACAAAAAAAATAATAAAATAAAAAAAGGTTCCGAAAATTAGGGACTTAAAAAAAAATTTAGTTAAAAAAAATTCAAAAAGAAAGTGAAAATACGTTTTACTATTATACCCTTATTAATTAAATGAAAATATTTAATAATACTAAATTCTTACTGGTTTAAAGAGTACTGTAAAGTACTGTATCTAATATTGGTACTGCATGAAACGCGGCCATATATATATATATATATATATATATATATATATATATATATATATATATATATACACACACACACACACACACACACACACACACACACACACACACACACATATATATATATATATATATATATATATATATATATGTGTGTGTGTGTTTTTTGTTTTGAGGTTTGAGAAATAAGATAAAAAAGTTGTGCTAAATGTTCAGGTTTGTTCTTGAGAATAGTTTTGAGTGTTTGTTTGATCAGATGGTCATTTTTTTTCGATTGTTTAGTTGAAACAAATGAATTTGTTTTTATTTTTGTATTATATGGTTCATGTATATGTATTTAGACTTATCATAGACATCAAACTGTATGTAGGAATAAGGTTTAGTATGAATATAGTTCTTCATGTTTGTTTAAAATCCATTGCTTAAAAATCAGTTACCGATTAGTAAGTTTTTGTGACTAATAGAATCGACCCGTTTCATTTTCTAGTTGCAAAAGTCAACTGTAAGATATTCAGCTAATACTTTGTCGAAACGAGGATTGGATTGGATTAGGTGTGTGGCTCTGTGTTTAATGAGAGACTTAGACAATCAAATGACCAATTGTAAACAAGGCCTTTTTAGTTAGCAGTTTGTGTTCAAATACAACATTGAAATCAAAACGATGGTTTTTTCGCAGCATAAATTGTGATCAGGTGTGTGGCTCTGTGGTTTTTTTTGTTGTTGTCAGTAAGCTAAAAATAAATATTTGTGTGTTGGCGGTATAGATTTTGATCTTCTTAGTTCACTCATGGACAATGTTGATGGTAATGAAACAAAAAATGGTAATGAAATTACCCTTACAAGCGGAAGGAAAAAGAAAGTAAAAAATCCACCCCTTTGGGATAACAAAACGCATTTGGTATTTGTTGAGTTATCACGTCATATATCTATTGAAGAGTCGTTGCGATTTTCTTGATTACTTTAGCCCATGGATGTGGAAATAGGTTGCTTCAAGAAACATTTAGTCATTTCGGAGAAACTATACATCGACATTTTTACGAAGTCTTAAAAGGAGTGTTGAGGTTAAGTGCGGACATCATTAAGCCAAATGCAAGTTACGACGAAGAAGTGCCACCTCAGATATTGAACAGTCCTCGCTATTATCCATTCTTTAAGGTACTTAATCTCTCCATATCTGAATTTTTTATGTTTTTACATAATGAATCAACTATTTTTTTTATTTATCAATGTAATATAGGATTGTATTGGTGCTATCGACGGGACACACGTGAAGGCATCGTTTTCAGAATGTGAGCAACCAAAATATATTGGTAGGAAAGGGTATGCAACTCAGAATATAATGGCAGCTTGTGATTTTAACATGTGCTTTACATTCGTATGGGCCGGATAAGAGGGAACCGCACATGATACTAGAATCTTTAATGAAGCATTGCGTAGACCCGAAGTTAAGTTTCCTGTTCCAACGGGAGGTTAGGATAAATAATTATTATACTTTATACATGAAATGCCCAATCAATTGTTACATTTGTTCAATTGTTCACTACAGATAAATATTACGTTATTGATGCCGACTACCCAAATACTAAAGGTTATCTTGCTCCATATAAAGAAACACACGTTCGCTATCACTTACCTGATTTTCGCTGTGGACGAACCGCTGCAATACGTGCTCCAAGAGGTTACAAAGAGATATTTAACTACGCTCACTCGTCATTGAGAAATGTTATTGAACGAACTTTTGGTGTATGGAAGGCTAGGTGGGCGATATTAAAAGATAAGCATATCAATTACCCTTATGAAACACAAGTGGACATTGTGATAGCGTCTATGGCACTTCATAATTATATTAGAATGAAAGACAGTAGTGACGATGCTTTTCACACGGCACAACAGGAAACTTACAACCCAAATCAAGATCGTGATACCGAAAGCTCTATTAATGAAATGACTGAAGACACAAGTTCGAGTCATAGAGACATCCAAAACGATCTTTATATGAGTGCAGTAAAAGGCGTTATTGCGGATGACTTAGTAGCATCTAGTAGATGAAAATTTGATATTGTGTCATGATATATGTATTTTTTTAGACTTTAAACTTTGTTGGATCTAAGTTAATTCATATGGATGACACAACTTTACAAGTATTTAAATTGTAATTTATAGTTTTCAATTTCATATGTATATTTTTGGAAAAAAAAAACACTAATCCAAACACTTTGAGCTTATAAGCTTATTAAACCATGTCTTTTTTAGTCATTTACCAACATAAACTAACATAAGCCAACATAAGCCAAACCAAACACTTTTGAGCTTATAAGCTTATTAACCATGAGCTAATCCAAACACTAACATGGGCTTATAAGCGTAGCTTATATAAGCCATAAGCCAATAAGCCAATAAGCCTAAGCCCACTAAATAAGCTTAGCCAAACAAGGCCTTAATCCGTTCAAGCGGCCATGTTTTCGTACTTGAGTCTATTTTCTAAATTTCTATGCTAATCTTACTGACTTGCCACCGAGTTTTCTGTTTTGAGTCGAATAGGACAACCACTACTCTAAAAGTGTCAAAACGCGTTTCTTAGCTCTATTACCAAAACTCCACTTAACAACACTTCAAATCTAATCCTAAATCTTCCACCTTCTTGTCAAGATTAACAATTTATTAGTGTGCTCATGAAAATATGTTTAAGACTTGGTTATTAGTTACAAGTTTATTATGGTTACAAAGTTTTACAACATGTACAAGGTGATATACATATGTGTATGCAAACTTGACTAAGCTTCTAGGAATGAAATTAACACAAAAGTAACTTGTGTAGAGATTATGAAAATAGGGTAGTGACTTACTTGAGATAAAGAGGTGTATGTGATGAAATAAAACACTAATGTGTACAACCAAGAACTCTTAAACACTTTGTAGCTCAACTATAAACCCAAATGAGCTCAATTAAACTCCTAGACTAGAAAAAACCAAATCTCCTTGCTTGATCCTCCTTGTGGTCGATTGTAGTGAAGTAGGGGAGAGTGTTTTTATATATATATTTTGTAAGTTAAAATAAGTCTACTTGGTGCCTTTTATAGAGAAAAATCAAAGGGGTGGTCAAAGTATGCACATAGGTTAGAAAAAAGTGTGTTGGCACAAATCCTTGTGTTGGCTGAAATATTGGGAAAGGGATGGGACAAATTCTTGGTCAAGCACAACTTAGGTTAGTCTTTGTCTCCATGGTTTTTGGGCAAAATTTCTTAAATGTATGGCATTATAATTAAGGGGGTACGACAATGGTAAAAAAAAAGTATATATTCAATTTTTATATAAAATGTATTCATTAAGTGTATTGGGTATTCAAATAGGTATTGGGTATTGGTTTAATAGTTAACGTTAAATATGTATATTTAATTGGAGAGATGACTTGCACACTCAAAAATCTTATTGGGACACTCCAGTTTACAAGCTGTTAAAGCAGTATGTTAATAATGTACAAGTATCTAATGCATTTATTGGAGTGTCCCAATCAATATGAAATGTGTGCAAATCAATTCCCATTTAATTGGGATTAGTAAAAGAATTATACAGGTGTAAGAAGATTATTTTTGGCATTTTTGTAGTAATTTAGGGTATGTGAGAATATATTAAAAATATCGTTGGGAGTGTCGGGTAAATTGGGTGTCCAATTGAATTGTGTAAAACTTTTCTTAAATTAATAATCGTGAGTAACTAAAAATGAAAATTGTTGAACCAAGATCAAGCCCAATCTAGGATATGACAACAATGATTGAATATGCATAGCGGAATAATAAAAACACAATCAAAGTTATGAACAAGGTTTTACTAATAAAACAATGATCCTCTATGGATCTCTATTGCTTCCTCTCAAAATGTTTTTCCTGGATTTGTGTTTTTCTCTCAAGAAGTGTACATAATACAAAAGCCTATGGTTTCTTTTATACACAAGGAACCCTAATATAATAATAAATATAAAATCAAAACATATCACATCCTAACAACTTACTAAAATTACGGGTTTGACTTTTACTAACACCCGCACAAACAATACTAATAGTAGAAACACTCTGTCAGCAGGAACCAGTATATCAGCAGAAACCATCTATAGCTTCAGCATGAACCTGTCAGTAGATCTCTATCAGCAGGAACTTCTAAAATTCCCAACAATCCTCTCCTAATCTTGAATTTGACATGGTTAAGTTCAAGATTCCAGATAGAGCTTTAGCTTCGAAAGTGTGAGGATTGAAACTTTAATATTTCCAGCAACAATAAGTAACTAGCAGCAACCAATCTATATATCAGCAGCAACTAGTAACCATCTTTTAAGAACATGGAACTAGCAGCAACTTCAACCTATCAGCAGCAACAGGAACCAGCAGCAACATGAGTAGATTTGATAAGCGTTTACCAAGTAGCTACTCACTCTTGGGCTAGCTAGTTCTTTGGTGGAATCATGACATCACCCTAGGGAAATAGGAACCAGTCCAACACTTAGAACATGAATCATCGATGTGTTGAAATACCCTAATGATTTTTGGCAAATCATCACAGCCTTAAACGGATTTGACATGTCTTTACCTGTAGCCGTTTGCTCAGGACTAGCCAATCCTTTAGTCACCCAATAGGGCAGCAACCATGGTGAATTGATGACCATTTCAACTCTCAGCAATGAAGCATGGGTGAGTTGAGTACCCTATGATTTTGAGCAAACCATTACAGCTATCAACGGAATTGATGTGTCTTTACCAAAAACCGTTTGCTTTTGGACTAGCCAACTCTTGGATGGAATGCCGTCATCATCATGGTGAGTTGATTACCATTTATGGTTTTTCGTATCCTTTACCACAAGCCATAATCTTGTGGGCTAGTCAACTCTTGTGTCAGTAAGACATGGTGAGTTGAGAACCATTTGTTGTATGGTAACGAACCAAACACCAAAACCTGCAAACAAGAGAAAACAAAAACTATACAAATATATGTTAGTTTTTTTTTTTTTTTTTTTTTTTTTTTTTTTTTTTTTTTTTTATCTAATAAAAGAAAGAAAGAAATATGAAATATATAAAATATACCATCAATCAGCAGCAGGAACCAAAGAAAAATGTAGTGCCAACAAAAACACTAAGCCTCCCCTTAGGCTTATGAGGATCCAACAACTGCAAAAATGGTTAGAATACAATGAATACAACAATAACCTCCCCTTACTCAGTGCACCTGACAAAGACTATTGTTCTTGGGTACCCAGAATGAACATTTTCTTTTATTTGTCCAAGAACAACCTGTTGAGGGCTTAACACTAGTATCCCATCTTGTCCCCCCCATTTACTTTGGGTCATAATAACCAGGCTAAAAACCATTCTGAAAGTAAGTGCTAGTAGTTATGTAGAATGGTCTAGCAACATGTCTTTTCCAATGAGCTGAAAAAGATCTACCAGCAGAAACTGGCTTATCAGCAGGTTTGGGTCTGCTGGTTTTATGTGTTGCTTGTGGAACATATGGGGGAATATCATTAACATTGGTCCACATTGGTCTAGGTCTCTTTTGGCCAGCACACACACCCATTCTCTTCTCATGAAAATCACAATCTTTAATGAGATGAGACTTACTACCACACACAAAACAAGTTTTCTTCTTAAAAGACTTATCCTTTACACAACTTTGTTTATAACATACAAACTTATCAGAAACAGAACTAGAAACAAAATTGTGTTTAACAGAATAAGTCACAGTTTTTGTTTTGGGTTCATTATCAGCTACTTTGGACTTGGGTGTGGTCTTGAGTGACTGCCTAGGTGAGTCAGACTTTTCACTTGAATCACAACTAGTATATGTAGTAGACCCTTGGTCAGAGGACTTGTCACTATCAGAACAAGAGACAAAGTCAGTAGATTTAGAATCACGGTCTGGCAAGTCTCTTGACTTTTTGCCATATAGATGGTGTGATCCATCAAAGTCTATAGAGATGGAAAGGTCAGTGGGCATATGTTCTCCTCTAATAGGTCCAGGTACAGCATGTAATTCTCCTTCTTTTACATAATTAGCTAATCCTGCTGATGTAGATTTACCCTGATCATTCCTAGCTTCTAAACCAACATACTTCTTAAAACCTAAACCTATCCTAGAATTTACAGATTGACTACCATATATTAAGCTAGCTAACTTGTCACCTGATATTAACCATGTTTTATGTCTAGCTATTTAATCATCTAGTTTCTCTTTCAGCACTTGGTTTTCTGAAACTACATCAACTTTTTCTTTCTCAGTACGCCTTAAATCAATCTTAGTACATTCTAACTCACTTTCTAACACCCTTATCTTTTCATCATAAGCAAGCTGATTCTTTTGAAACCAAATTTTTTGTCTTTCTAAAGTTTTTAAAGCCTGTTTATAAGCCTCAACTTCTACATATGATTCATTATATTTAGGTTTCAATTCATCATAAGCTTCCTTAAGTTCATTATATCTTTCACTACAACCAAAAACATAATTATGTACCTGAGAAGGGAGTCCTATCAGTGCAAATTCATTAGTCTTGGATATAGTGCACGCTTCCTTTCTCATCTTCTTGGATTCAGTCTTTCCACCATACCTTGCTTTGATTGCATTCCATATATCACTTGCCTCATCCATATAATGGAAATCTGCTACATGATCAGCAGGAATAGATTTAAGCAAGGTAGTTCTTGCCTTTGATTCCCTTTGTACAGCAATGTGTTCATCAACAGTCGTTGGAGGAAGAATAATGACATTTCCATCTTGATCTCTTCTATGCCTTTTCAAGTTGTTGCCATTTTCAATCACCTTTCAGATATTCATATCATTTTTCATGATCCAGTGTTCCATCTTCTTAGCCCAGACCGCACACTCATCATTCATCAAATAAGGAAACATTACATCATCCCTTTCATTGTTAAATTCTGCCATTTTACAAATGAGTAGAAGAAACAAGTATACCAAAACTGTCACAAAACTTGATAGAATAGTATGATGTTGTATTGAATATTAAGTATCACCGCACCTTATACCCCTTTTTACAGCTGCTCCTATTAGACGAAAATGAAAAAAAAACCTTGATGAACCCTAGATATCGAGCCCCCTGTTCTCTGATGCCAATTGTTGAACCAAGATCAAGCCCAATCTAGGATATGATAACAATGATTGAATATGCATAGTGGAATAATAAAAACACAATCAAAGTTATGAACAAGGTTTTACTAATAAAACAATGATCCTATATGGATCTCTATTACTTCCTCTCAAAATGTTTTTCCTTGAGTTGTGTTTTTCTCTCAAGAAGCGTACATAATACGAAAGCCTATGGTTCCTTTTATACACAAGGAACCCTAATATAATAATAAATATAAAATCAAAACATATCACATCCTAACAACTTACTAAAATTACGGGTTTGACTTTTACTAACACCCGCACAAACAATACTAATAGCAGAAACACTCTGTCAGCAGGAACCAGTATATCAGCAGAAACCATCTATAGCTTCAGCAGGAACCTGTCAGTAGATCTCTATCAGCAGGAACTTTCAAAATTCCCAACAAAAATGCCCTAGCAATTTAAATTATGAATTAGAGTAGTTGCAATATAATGTAATGTCATAGACTAAATATAGTCCAAAGTCATAGTGCACAAGAGGGTGTTTCTTGTTTTAAGGACGTCATTTAGTTAAATAGTTTTACGTAAAGGTAAATGTGCAAACTTCCAAAATAAATAAAATTTGGGCTTGAAGTTGAGTAAGGACCTGAAAAATTGCATGTTGTTATAATTTGCATTTTATGTACTTAATATATTTTATCCTAGATAAATATATACGCCCCAAATAATTATCAAATATATGCTTTTATAAGAATATTCCATATTCTTATTTCCTTATTATTTCTATTTCATATTGTAATTCTTTTCCCATTGCCAACTTGCATATTCTGTTTAGTGTGCACCGGTATAACCCCATCAGCATTTTTATGAGTATGAGTTGTGAAATACATTGTTCTTTGCACACAAATCCTTTCAAGAACAACATTTAACACTAGGTTATAATGCAACAACTCATAATATATCAGAAAACTATTTATTTCACAACATGTGTTTAATAACATGTAATGCAGGAGTTAAAAATTAAACTGCCAAATTATTATAAATTCAGTTTTTCAAACTAAAATTTTTTAATTAAATTTAATTCACCTCTAACCCTTCGGACACACGATATATATAGCAAGTAACGTTAAAAACAAAAATGTATTCTAATATCAAGAAGAAAGTATTAGAATATCTCTATGTCTATATTTTTACTAACTAATAAAATAAGTTTTTTTACAAGTGCCCTAAGTACAATCATTAAAAAAGTAATTAATGTTGTGACGTTTAACTTCTTAATTTAGCACCAATGTACAAACATCCCACTGCATTCTTTCTTTGAAACCCAGAATGTCAAAGTCAACTACTATACGCTCCTATAAAGCCATATTTTGTAAGGTCATTATTATCATTCAACCAAAGCCAGCTAGTATACACTTCTTATTTTGATTCAGTCATCGACAAGTTTAAATCAACATTTAATATCAACGCATTATACAAATCATCCCAAAATAAGTTACAATTTCACAGTATACCTTTGATTCAGTCATTATCATCAACCCTACCAATTCACTCATAAACATAATATCGTTCAAAACACCAACCATTGTTGCATATCATTACCTCATTCAAAAAATTCTCCGTAATTTTCAAAAATTCAAAATCACTACACAAAACATTTTCGTTATATCACTGTATCAATGATTATTTTTGTGCTATCAATGTGAAAGAATTGGTAAGTAGTGATTCAATTATAATTTATTTAGGGTTTCGGTTTGTTAGTTTCATATTACAATTATAGTGTTTCGATTCGATTATAATATATTTTTCTTTAATTATGTTCAATTTAATTGTCTTATTGCGGAACCCTAGAAAAAAATTGGGGAAAATCACATTGATGAATCAGTTTTTACTATTTTGTCTATTGTTTTCCCAACTAATTGATTTTTATTGAAATTCAGGATATTATTATGTCATAACTTATTTTGAAAATCACAGGGTAAGTGACTTTTGAAGTTGCTATTATTTAGAAAAGTTATATGTTTGATGATTTTGGAAAATAAATAAATTAGTTTGGTTTTCTATTGTTGTTGTCTATAAAGGCATATATCATGCTGGAGGTGGATGTTTAAGAACTGAAGTCAACAAAGGAAACAACTTCATGTTTGGTTTGCTTTAGTAATTAGTAAATATAATGTCACCGTGTTAGCATGTCACTGATTTATCATTATTTTTTTTTATGATATTTTGATTTTGTATTTTTTTAATCATATCTCATACTTGTGAGGAAGCCATAATAATTTCAGGTTTAAATGTTGCTTATGTTAATGGTGTATGCAGGTCACGTAAAGTATGAGCGAACAAGAGCCAAAACTTAATATCTCAAGGGATTTTTTTTTCTAACAAGTAAATAATTTTTTCTTCAACGAACAAGGTAAATCATTAGCAATATTTTAGACTTCCATTTGAATCCCCTTTTCCATCAACAAGATGTAGTGTGCTTTTATGGCTTATCTTGAAATATGCAATGTATTTCGTTCTTCTACCTTTATATACATCATTTACATGTAATATTGTTCATGCTTATGTTTGAAAAGTAAAAGCAGGGATTAAGTTTGAAATGCGATGTTGTTGGAAAACTTGTTTTGTGCAATCTAACTTAGCAGGATGTGGTTGTGAGGTACTACTTCAAAAAAGGTTTTCTTTGATGTGCTTATTGCGAGTCTAAAGGCGACATAACTGTGTTAAACCTCTAAACAGAAATATCGCAAGCCCGTACTTTGATCTTTATAAGAATTGAAATTTTCTTTATTAGTTTATACTAGTATTTCAACAATTTGACACTTTTATCTTGGTAAATGCCGTTCTTGGTGAAGAAAGGCATTGTTATGACAACTCATGTTGATTACTGTCTTTCGGGCATCACTCGAGCAACTGTAAGACATAATAAAATACATCCTTTCATTATCTGATCATATTGACGATTATAACATTTCATGCTCATTCGTACCCATGGTTCACTTCTTGCATGTTATCATTAACCAGCCTGAATTCTACAGGTTTGAACAATGTGTTTGTTTTCACAACTGGATTATGAAATCAATGGACTACGAAACCAAGTTACAGAGTTACAGAATGTAAGTAGCTTTTATTTTAGTTTTCCATTGGTTTTCTTTGTATTCCTATGCATTGTATTCTTTAAATTGTGAAATCATTTTTAAATTGTAAAAATGATGACCAACTGTATTTTTTGCTGAGTAAGACCAGCGCTTAGCCATTTTCTCTTTACTGAAGTAAAAAATTATCAAATAGCCAAAAGGTTAAAGGAAATTTTGGTCATTCATATCTCTTTTTAAGAGATTTTGTAATGAATTTGAATATATTCTTGGATGGCCAAAACATTGAATCTATTTTGTAACAAATATGGACTTGGTAAACGTGTTCAAGGGTTTTGTTATCTATCAATAAGGTGACGAACAAAGAACAGATATAATTACTACTTTGGTTGATGATATATAGTACGATGTGTTTGGTTATGTTATAGTACATTTTGAGCCTTTGTTAACTTACACATGGATTTTTTATAAAGAATTAGTGATTTTTTATATTTTTTTTTTGATAATCTTCGTATAGTAGATTGACTACATTATGAACTAATTAATATTGAACAAGGAGCAATCAAATTTCTTGTGGATGCAATTGATGTTGATACTGCCTAGGAGAAACAATGCCATAATTTCAAAAAACATTGCTGAATAAATGAGCTAAACATGCTATTTTGTGTAAGGTAATGTTGTGTAATCACTTTGACATATTATATTAATTATTAATGATGTATTGGTGTTTTTACGTCATTACCCATGGAATTATAGATAGGAGAAATACACAAGAGCGAGGAAGAACTGCTCTAGATGACTGAAAAGAGGTAAAAAAGTTTTTCACAGAAGGAAACATATTCTCCACTGTCATGAATGCAATGATAGATAAATACGCGTGTTGTATATATTTTGGGTCTCTTCTTATACTAAAGGATTCAGTTTGTGTATTTAATGTGAAGTGGTCATGAATGTTGAGGCTTCAAGATTGAATTCATAGGGCTCATTTATTTGCAGAGTGTAACCATCAAAAGAAGTTGAAGTGTTGTTGGAGTTTCAAGAAGACAAACCATCTCAATCTTAGCACCTCATAATTAAAAGGCATCACACACATTGATTACATTCACCAATCATCATACCTATTCTCCTCCTCAACTGCCACCACTCCACCGCCATAATCCTTCGAAACCACCTCATCCTCCCAGCCACAATAACCCCATCGCCGGTACAAAAGTCACCGGAACAGCCGTCGGAGTTTTGAGGTTTTTTCTTAGTGTTTATTTATTGATCACTGCATTCTGCTATAGATTGATATAATTGATATATTTTTCCTATAGATCTATGTATTACCATGCTTTTAAAGTTTTTTTTATTACTAATTTTTTTAACGATATGATGGAAGTATTGGAAGTGTTCATCCACTTGGAGATGATAGTGATGATGATTTGTTTGAAGATCGGTTTGGTATTGCAAGCAACAGATCTGAAAAAAAAAAAAAAAAAGTAATGGAAGTATTGTCGTGCTTTTAAAGTATTGGAAGTAATTTTTTTTACTAATTAGGAGGGAAGTAATTTTTTTTACTAATTAGTGATGGAAGTAATTTTTTACTAATTAGTGGTGGAAGTATTGTCGTGCTTTTAAAGTATTGGAAGTGATCATCCATGCTTTTAAAGTTTTTTAACTAATTTTTTTGCAGATCTGTTGCTTGCCATTGCTAGAATCTTCCCCGCCGCTACCGGAGCTGTCGCCATTGCTTTGAAAATGTAAAAGTTGAATTGAAGATATTGTTTAGATTCTAGCCAATTAAGAAAAATGTAAACTATTAGGTCACCATATTATGATCACACAAGTATTGTAAAGATGAGAATAAGATAGATATAAGGTTTGGATGACTTAGATGATATGTGAAAGGTAAAAGTGCAAGAGTTTCCTTATATAATAAAATAAACCAACAAGATAAAATGTATCATACATGAAGTATATATAGGGAAGGATTAGGGCACACTCCCTTCCTTCCTTTCATCTAAAAACGTGGGCTTCTCAAGCCTTTTGGGCTTTTACATGTTACCCATTAAACATAAAACATAATGAATAATAATACTAAAGCAACCTATTACAAAATGTAATGACTGAGACTTGAATTAATACAAAATGTATTCCCAACAATCTCTCCCTAAGGGTCGGTCATTACGGTTGCTGGACGTCTTCTTCCATGTCTTTGACTTTAGACTTGTAATACTTTTGACGTCTTCAAAAATGTTGTGAGGTGAAAGTTCTTTGTTCTCTAATCTTTGTTCTTGGTGATGTAGTTGTGATTCCGTCATCATCTGCCTTTTGTCACTTCATCGTCTTTGGTGGTTGTTCATCTTTCCAACATGCTCATACATCTTTAGACTTTGAGATTCATACACACGTAGTTCCCTTGCTTTCACTTTGATCTTAGTCTCTTTACTTTGTAGATTCCTCAATTTGGCGTAGAATCTTTTGATGAACTTTGTATTGCTTAGATCTTTGAGGGAGCTTTCATTGACTTCAAGATGTATGTATGAGTATGTGGAATCTATCGTCATGGAGGTGATATGTTGCTGTAGTTAAATAGTTAGCAATAAACAACCGGTACTTACAGGTTCGGAATTAGAGATCGTCAATAGC
The DNA here is from genome assembly GCA_030686995.1 of Artemisia argyi. Lineage (NCBI taxonomy): Eukaryota > Viridiplantae > Streptophyta > Magnoliopsida > Asterales > Asteraceae > Artemisia > Artemisia argyi. Next base: position 75,896,379 of record CM060688.1, read on the forward strand.
ATAGTGTGAAGACTCCTTATAACCCTTACCAAGGCCGTTCCTAATTCGTATACCCCCGAGAGGGCTTACAAGATCTACTAAGTAGATCAACGAATGGGTGAGTCGCTGGAGATCACCCCACGACTGTAGACCATTTTGGAACCACCGCGAACACTAAGCATAACCCACAAGGAGTTACGGAAGTGACCTGCTGTCAGGGCTGTTTGATGTTGACCCTGGCAGGATTTCCGTTCAATCATTGAGAAATACATAAGTAAATCCTCTCATAAATGTTCTCGGAAAATTGCTAAGATCTGCTTAGGACTCGATAATTTACAACTGGTGTCCATTGATGTAGAATCACCAGTGTAGAAATATTAAGTGTTCCTAAGAGATCTTTGATGTATCTCGTGGCTCTAGACTTAATAAGTGCACATTTTAGACGTCGGAGGTGTGGAGAAGAGTACCTCATCTTCAATATCAACACACTCGTAATGAGTGGTCAATAGATTATGCAGGGTTCTCCGTGAGAAATGAAACAAGTATCTTTTGAATGATACCTGAGTGGCTAAGAAGGTTTAGTACATTTCGTCACTGGGTCCATGACGTCTTTATCTTCAATACCGGTGTCATCTATGTGACACACAATCGCATATGAATTGAACCCGGTGTTTGCCCTAAGGTTGAACATATGGAGGGCTATTTCTTTTTACCCTTTTCTTTACTTTTATTTTTAATTCTTCAACCCCTTCTTTCTCCTTTCATTTCTTTACTTCTTTTTTCATATCCTACTTAAGGACTTCTAATACTAACTATTGGTGATGTCCTTGGGTAGATCCCTCCGGCTCTGACGGATCATTGGACGGTTTTCCCTAACCTTAGTCACCTTTTAACACCGTGACTATCCTATAATTGCCATGAAACCATTAATTGAAAATCTCTCAAAGTGTTTGTAATACATAAACTTCATTTGTTTAACACTTTGAGAGTTTTTTGATTTTCAGAAATACCCCCCTTTCACATGTGCTTATTTGTTGCAAATAGAAATTTACACAATGCTGGGGAAGTTGCACTTTTGAATTGAATCGCAGTGAACATGACCGATTCGAGACACGCTTACATCACTGGCTAGGCCAACTTGAAATTATTACCCGTCCTAGTCACATTCAAAGAGAATCTCTCGAAATGGTACATTCTACTAAGACAAGTCCTGTTCGAGATACACTTACGTCGTTAGTTAAAGAGATGCATTGTCAGCTTTTAGGTGACAACTAGTTCTAGTAACTAACTTGAAGTTATTACCCGTCGAGGACAAGTCTTTTCGATTATTAAATTTTTTTGTTTCATCAATTCCTTGGTGATATATTGAGTCGAGCTCATGCAAGATTTCTTTTACATTTCATTCATATTTTAATCACATTTGTTTTCTCCCTCTCAAAAATAGCATATTGATGTTGTTTTTTTATAAACTTTTGATTAAAATATGCTTTTTGAGGTTTACGGGGAGATTCAACCAAGAACTTTTCATTTAGGAACAAAGAATTTAGTTTACAAGTGCTCCCCCTCAACAAGTGATGAGACTTATTGAGGTGAAATACTTGTCCTTTTGAGCAGTATTATGAAAAAATTAGAAAATTTGATTAATTCTACTCAAAAGTAAGAAGCTTTCACTCCTTATATCAGGATTGAGGTACTGATGCGTACCTCAGGGTCCTTTCATTACAAGAACGGGTTGTACACTGTTATATGTGCAGAAGCCATAGTTAATACCTATCATGACAAATCAAATCAAATACTTACAAACACTACCAATTATCATTTCGGCCTTTGAAATGTCAGCATTGGAAAGCCCGGTCTTCCTCCAGTATAGCTTTCCAATCTCCTCATCTAATCACGATGCTTCAATCTATTCTCAATCCTTGCTACGAACCTACGAGCTTGTCTGGATTCATCTGATGCCCATCTTTTTGTTTTGTAGAGTTCTTTGTCATCGAGGCGGCTTTTGAGTCCATCTCTGACAAACTTCAATGTTTCATCACAGAATTTGTGAATTTCATCGAATGCCATGAAACAGTTGTGGTCGTGAACACTTCGGTAGATGAATCCAAATGCAGACTTCTTGATTAAGGTGTACTGAGAAAGTTTGTTGATGTTAGGGATCTGATAAAGGTTTGGCTTGGTGAGATTCAACTTCTTCTGATAACTTTCAACTCCCAACTGGAAATCTTCAACACGTTCACGAATGATAATGTTCCTCATGTAGATAAGAAGAGATGTGATGAATGCAAGCTGCATTTCCTTTGGCAAGTTGCATAGTTTCCCTTGAACCTTTAGAAGATACATGTCTTCGATGTCGTTCAGGTGGAGTCTTGGAAAGTCAGCTTCTGAAATCACGTACTCTTGTTCATCTAGACGCTTGAGGATGATTTTGTTCAGGAATGAGTATCCATAGTGAGTAACTGTGGAGATGAACTGAATGGAGACAATCTTCAAGTCACTCATCACATCTCCCTTTGTTTGATTCAATTACTGCTACGATAGTAGAGTACACGTCTCTCAGGCCAATGGTGAATCCCGTAGAGCGCATCACGGTCGTATTCCATAACTTTGTCAACCAAATTGTGTGAGGCATCTTCTTCGATGGCGTTGTTGAGGTAACTTGCAGCTGGGATTGAAAATGTGAGAGATGTGGCGTATTTATTCTCCTTGTTGCTCCCGTGTAGTAGGAATTCCAGGTCGGGGTTGAAGAAGTATCTGAAGGGAATTCGTGGTTCATGTGGCTTTCCAACCATTGGTAGAATCTTGGTCCAGTCAGTGTAGTACGACCCTTTCTTCTTTGAGTAGTAATCAATGTTGGACTCGGGGTTGATCCAGTCGATGTTGTTTGACATTGCACGGGCAATGTTTTCCAGATGATACTCGAGTTCAACAGCATTAGCAGATCGATCTTTCAGCAGATTGAATGCTGCATTCTTTACTCTTCGAAGCTCTTTCTTGCTCATTTCTTTTACACTGTAATCTCATTGTAGAAGTTGAGCATACTCCACAGTTCTACCATCGAGTGGTACTTGATTGTTTGCTAGTGGAGGTGAAGCTTTACCCATGTCATCAAACCAAGAGTACTCAACTGTTTTGTCATTGTCGGGCCATTTGACAACCCTTTTAGGTTTCTTGGGTTCTTGGCCTTGTGATGAAGAATCTGGTTTATGCTGAGGCTGTTTGTCTTTCTTCTCCTTCCTTCTGGTTGATGATGGTTTAGGTATGTCATATGGCTAAGGAAAGTCATCTCTACGATGTAATCAAAGTGGTCATGGGCTTTCGGACCGGAACCAGATGCCTTTGGTTGTTAGGTAGAAGTTGTTTTGGTAGTTGGAGGGATGACGGGTTCCTTGTGTTGAGACGATGATCCCCCGTCATTTTTTGCTTCTTTGCCTGGGAGTTAGGATCTTGATCATCTTCATCTCTTGGACGTTTGTGTTTTTCAGCATCAGTCTTGCAAAATTCTTTGGAGATGATGACTCTAACAACATTGCAGAGTACTTCTTCTTCTGGAGTTAGTGTTGTTTTATCAGCTAACTTATTGAATAGTTGAACTTGCAATTCTTCCAAAGAAACCTCTTGTTATTGTGAAGGGGCTTTGTCGGCTCTAAGTGTGAACGAAGTAGATCTAATTATTTTCTTGACTGCATGCTCGGCGATTTTGGAGAGCTCATCTCTCATTGGCTTGAGTAGATCTTTCAACTCACTTGTCAAATGCTCATCCATGTACTTGTTAGCTTGTGTTACAATAGTTTCTTCCATATCTTCTTGTACATCTTTGGACGAGTATGTATCGACTTTGAGATTCAAGTCATGAACATCTGTCATCTGCTTAGTCAACTCAGCAACTTGAGTAGCAAGCGAGTCAACCTTTTCTTCAAGTTCACTTCGTTTCTTCTCACGTACCATCTTGACTGCCTTCTTTACCAATTTTGAAGCTGCTGTGACTTGTAGACTGGTAGGTTTCTTGATAGATTTGTCGGATGTGAGTTGTGTTGCTGGAGGTAATGACTGAGATGATTCAATAAAGGTGGAAGTATCTTTGTCGTCTCCTTTTGGTGATTCGGGTTTCTGGGTAGCAACTTCCTCTAATCTTTTCTCTTCAGCCAGCTTTTCTACTTCCTCTTTCAACCTTTGCTCTTCTAACTTGTCAGCTTCTTCTCTCAATCTTTGCTCATCAACTAACTTTGCTGCTTCTTTAGTTCTTTTGATCTCCTCAAATCTTTCAGCTTTGGCATGCTTAGCTTTCTCTTCTTCTTTAAGTCTTAACTCCTCTTCTATTCTTGCTTCTTCAGCTTCATTCATCCTCTTTAACTCTTCTTCTTGAGCTTTTTCTCTCTCAGCAATTTCTTCAGCTGTCAAAAGGGGCTGATCATCTATATCCATGTTTTCATCCTCATCTTCTTCTTCTCCTTCAGTAGCAGACTTCATCTCTTCATCTTCAGGTGTGACATTTGGAGTTTCATAGACGACCATAACAGTACTAGAACCGGTTTCCTTATCGGGTTGATTAACCGCATCAGAGACAGGTTCTTGTGTAGTCGTGGACCCACTGGGTTAATTAACCGAAAACGGATCAGGAATACTGCTGGAACCTCCTGCCTCATCAGGTTGAGTAACTAGAGGAGGTGGAGGTTGATCTACTTGAAAGGAGTCAATTCGACTTTGGAGGATTCCCAACTTGAGTGCTCTTTCATTTTCTTGTTCTACCGATATCCAATGTCTACATGAGCCTCTTCTTGTAGTTCTTGCTCTTCCTGCATCGGTTCCTTCATTTTCTTCTTACCTAACAACTCTTCTTCTAACCTAGCATCTTCTTCGGTCATAGTTCGTGTCAGAAGTCTTTCATTGATAGTGACAGTTGGGTATTCAGTGGATACAACAAAGTCATCAATGTCTTTATTCCATTCCTCATAAGACTTGTCATGATATTCATCCTGAGGGTCTTTAGCATAGGCTTCTTTGTATACAGGTGGACCATCTGACTCGGTTTCAGAATCACAAGGTACTGGATAAGGTGGTGGAGTAGGTTCAGGAACAGCTTCAGGAACATGAGTTTTCTTCTTGACAGGAATCTTTATCTTTAATGATCTTGGATGAGACTTTTGAGCTGATTTAGATGAACTTTCAGAGCTCCCTGTCTTTCCTCCCTTCTTCCCCTTTTTCTGCATTGAAGAAGGAAGAGGTTCTTCATCTAAGAATGAAGATAATATTTGTAGTGCTTTGAGGCTTTGACTCTGTCATTAAGAAGACATTCAGGAAGCTATAGACCTTGCTTCCTTATGCTGGTATCATGTCTTTGTACTTGCTTGAGAGTTGGCTCATTCCTAAATGTGTGCTTTTCTGCATCGTCCTGTCTTGATGGAATGTCATCGAATTCATTGAGGATGTTTTGTATGATTAACTTGGTGAAACGAACGAAGGGAATCTTTGCCGATTTGTGTTGTATGTGCCAGACCAGATCTTCCCAGATGATACTAGCGTAGTCAATTAATTTGATGTTGACCATTCCCCAGAAAAGCTTTAGATGTGGCAGCTTGGGGTGTTCGTGACCACTATCTATACCAGATAATGATTTGGCAATGAGAATGTATAGAGTTCTCCATGGTTGTGGGAGAAACCTAATGTTGACTCTTGAGTGTTTGGTGATTACCCCTTCCGACTCATCGTATCCGATATCTCTTAGAAAAGTGATAATTTCTTCTTCATCTGGAACTGGATGGTACTGTTCATCTGGACCCAGTTCTGGTAAGGCAAGAACGGATCGGAGAGAGTCGATGTCCACAGTGACTTGTCGTTTATGAAGCGTGCATGTAAAAGATTCTTCGCTGAGATCTAGATTGATGGTGTGCCAGAATTGGTGAATATAGAAATTGGCAACTGATGCAGACTTGGTGAGCATAGCTTTGTATGGATGGTAGAGGAGAGTATCAACAGCTGCTAGGCACAAAGATTCATTGTAGGTAATTTTGTTGAAGTTGACCCTGAGATTGTTCTTTCCAATTGACCTTTTGTAGATAGCGCGAAAAGTTTCTTCCCATGTGAGCTTTGGTTCAGGTTCCTGTTCTTGTGAAACATTTTCATGTTGAGCCATCTGAAATGATCATAATCACGAACACAGACATTGCAATGATATACTAAGTTAGCACACATTTAGTTGTCTATGTTTATGTCATGAACTGTTTTGATCAGTGGAATGATTGTGTTGAAAGTTATGTTGAGTTATTCTTGTTTAATTTGTGGTTTTAAGCAATAAAATTGAGTACACACAAAACATTACATTAGTTGTACAACAATATTGATTACACTATGAATTACAACAACACTTAGAAACTTTTCAATGAAATCAGGTCAAGTTTACGCGTAGGAAAGAAATCTTACGCAAAACATTTTTCTTATGCATAAGATTTTCTTCTTAAGCAAAAGACAAAGTCTTATGCAAAAGGCTTATCCGTATGCGTAATATGAAGATCTTTTGCGTAAGACAATATCTTATGCCTAAAGATAAACTTTAGCGTAAGATATGCTTAAGCAGAAAGAAAAACATCTTTTGCGTAAAGCAAACACTTTTGCGTAATGACATGTCTTATGCGTAAGAAACATGTTTTAGGCGTAAAGTGATCTTATGCGTAAACAATATCTTATCCAAGATATGTTTTTCCACTTAGTCGAACCTTACGTGTAAGACTCCATCTTACGCGTAAGATGAGTTTGTTTTGCATAACATTAACTGAAGTAGGTAAAAACCTTCAAAAATTTCATTCCTTGATTCCTAAAAAGATTTTACACAATCCACTGATCAATAAACAATCCATAACTGATTCTAATCACATTTCAACACAATATTATGCGTAATCTTGCAAATAACTCATCTTTTGCGTAAGATACAAGAACTATGAATCACGTTAAACAATTATGATGTTTCTGGTGTGATTTTGACCAAGGGCGAGTGTTGCTAATGTTACTCTAAACATCCTAACCAATTCATAACACTTTTTATCCACACAATCAAAAGATTGAATCTGCTAGTGTATATGAACCCTAATCAATCGATTCTTAATCAATACATTTTTCTGGTAAAATTAAAGCACTCAATCATGTTCCTAAACATATATTAACACTTTCCTAATCATTCAATTGAATCAAAACACTCCAAATCAAAAGTACCTAATTAGTACGCATGAACCCTAATTTCAAACTTAAACAATTTATGTTTCTGGGTTTAATTAGAGTTAGGAAACATGTTAAGAAACATAATAGGAGCAAATCCCACCAACAAGTTTAACCACAAACACATTCAAATTATAAACCCTAATTCGACACAACCCCTAAATTCATACATTCGATTTTAAGCACTTTTAACCGTTGGATCATGAAATAAATCAAAACCATTGTTTGTAATCACACATAGATCATAAAAGGGCTTATAGATTAGTGGAAAAGTGATTGGATCTTAAGATCAAATGTGAGCCGTGGATTGTGTTTGGTGAAAGTAGTAAATGTGAAATCAGGTTTTTGCAGGTGGTAGTAAATGTGAGGTCAAAAGTAGTTTTGACTAATTTTTGTTATACTTACAGAAATTGACAATATTGGCCCCTTATCCTAAGCATATTTTGCAAACTTGATTCATTTTAACTCACAAGTAACCTTATAGCTAACGTAACAAGTTTTGAAAAGAACATCATGTTAAATTGCTCCCCCTTACCTTAGACAAATTACTTTTACTGTGTGAAATTGTTTTAAAAGTCAAGGAGAGTGTTTCCCGAATAACCACATTAAGCAACACACTTAAATCAAAACAAAATATTTTTGGTAAAATGCAAGTATGATGTAAAATTTTGAAATTTAAAATACAATGACTCCCCCTCAACACTTGTTCGGATAAATTTGAAATTTTGTTAAAACAAAGTGTTGAAAAGAAGTATGTGCTTGTAGTTTTTTTGAAAGGTGCAAAAAATTGAAAAATCTTTTTGTGTTTTTCTTGGTTTTATATTTTTGTTTTTTGTTTTTTGAAAAATATATTTACAAAGGTAATTTTGATATTTGACATTCACTTGTATTTTAGAAAATTTTATAGATCTTCTGGAGTCAAACATCGCATACCAATTTGGTGGACTAGATCAGCAAACCTTGTTGGAGGTAATGCTTTCGTTAGCAAGTCTGCCAATTGGTATTCAGTTCCCACAAAGTATAATTCAACTGTACCCTTTTCGACATGCTCCTTTATGAAATGATATCGGAGATCAATTTGCTTGGACTTGGAGTGATGAACGGTGTTGCAGGAAATTGATATGGCCCTTTTGGAGTCACAGTAGATCGGAATCTTGTTGAATAAATAGCCATAATCCTTATGTGTGATCTCATCCAAATGACTTGAGCACAGCAAGCAGACATAGCTAAGTATTCCGATTCAGTTGATGACAATGATGTGCAGTCCTGCTTCTTTGATTGTGTAACACCCCCATTTTTCACTGATCGCAGCGGATTAAGTGTTTGGGGTATTACTTCATAGAATCACAGTTACAATAATAGAAAACGACTCGAAAAGAGACGTTTTTTTAGAATTTAGTTATCATTCATTTAATTATCAGAGTTTTATTAGTAAAAGATATACTTTTAATTTTGCTGAGGTCCCAAAGTCTAGGTGTTAGGTTATGTTTGAAGGATAACCGGTTTGAAAGTCCTCCGAGTTCAGTGCCTCCTTCTTCCATATCTCCGTAGAAGTGATATACCTAGAATACATGCTTAAAAGTCAACACTAGCTGTTGAGTGAGAGTCATAGGTTTAAGTGTTAGTGAATACAAGTTCCCTGGGTTCCGTTGTTACACCCATCTGGAAAAATGTTGTGTGTGTGTATGTGTGTGATAATTGTGATGCATGCACAATTATCAAGAGTGGGGTATGTTGCACTAAGCTCATGAACCACACGTTAACAATCCGGGTCATGGGGGTTGCAGACCCAACCATGAGGGGATGGGAAGGATAACTTGCCAAAGTTAATCCTTCAGTGGGTTCAAATATAGTACTTATTGGTACCATCTAGAAAGATGTTAATACCAACGAGAGTTGTCAAACTTCAATAGATCTATCAACTATATTCGCGTTCGCGTGGGTAAAATATCCCAAACGATTAGATTCATGAATTTTGGTTATGTAGTGGTGGCAGTTAGTTTACTCGGGCAACAACCAAAGAAAAAGACTTGTATTCAGTTTTAAGTAAAGCAAATAGCATGTATCCCCCTCACAGGGTTTGTAAAGCATTTAGAGTGAAAGTTTTAAAAAGAGTATGAGGCTATGAACTCACCCGGGCTTAGGAAAATCTAATTGATGCAAAGAGTGACTCGGGAACTAGACTACCTTACTCACGTATCCTAGTGTGTTGTAGGTTTGGATGTATGCCAAGCTTTAGTTATCTTGTTTAAGTTTCTTAAGTTATTGTTCTTAGGTTCGTTAATGTTTTAGATATAATATAACATCGTTCGGGCCATCACAATCCAGAAGTATATGACTCCACACATGAAGCTCCCGACTATTGTATTATGTTATCAACATACCATTCGGGCCATCATAATTCAGAAGTTAATACTCTTCACGTGAAGCTCCCTACTATTGAGCTATATTGTTATTAAGTTTAGTTATAACCATAACACCGTTCGGGCCATCATAATCCAGAAGTACATGCAATAATCGTTTGAGGAGCCAGGGCACTTTATTTCGTAAACCCAACAAACTCGTCAAAATGAAATATCCACATGGTACTCCTCACATGAAGCTCCCTACTATTGTGTTATGCTTCTAACATTAATTAGATTTTATATTTATATAATATTTTTACTTTATACCCTTATAGTTTATATATTTATATTTTCTACCCTAAACTTATAATACTTATATTATTTATACTTATAACTATCTATACTTGACATAATTAGTCCCTAGACTTCTATATTTTCAGAAAATGACAGAAATAACCCTTTGACTTATAAGTTATCTATATTTACCATTTAGACCCTTAACTTTATAATATTTGCATAACTAGTCCTTTTTAGTTTATAACTTATTTTAATTTCTATCCTAAGGTTTTAATACTTTGCAAAATGAGTCCTTACACTTATAACTTCTATGAAATGTCAAAAATAGTCCCTAGACTTTATAGTTTAAGGAATTTATGATATATACCCTTGTGCATGTAAAGTTTTGCAAAACTAGTCCTAAATGCATGTAAACTATATTTTTATGTAACAACTAAGTTTCCTAGCTTATGTTTAACTAATATTAACTTATTTAAGTTATCTAAACTAGCTTAGGGCTTATGAAAAGGGCTTATAGCATATATTTAAGGTTTTATCTATAATTAGGGTTTTAAAAAGTAAACTAGCAAATGATTATGACCAAGGCTTAGGAAAGGGTTTCTAGGGGATTTAAGGCATCCTAATACTATCCTAAGACTAAACTAAAGCTACTAGATCAAAAGTTAAGGCTTACCTAGGTCGTGGGAATGGTAACGAGGGTTTTAGGGTTTCTCTCGGCCAAAACCACAACTCGACACTACTAAAGCTTCTATACTCAACTTCTAGGGACTTAGTACTACTGAATGTATGTGAGGTAAAGAGGAGAAGAGGTGTGAGGAAGAATGGAGGGAGGAGGGGTATTTATAGGGTCACGAAGGGGATAGGTAGAAAACAAGGTGATGTGGTGTCGAGGAGGGGGAGGGGTGAGTAAGAAAGGCTAGAGAAGGGTTGTGGCAGGTCTATAGGTGAGAAGGAAGAGCTAGGAGGTAGCTAGGGGCTGAGGTAGGACGGTTGTGGTGGTAGGAGGCCGAGGGAGGCGGTTTGGGTAAGGTGGTGACAAGTAGGTGATGCACCTACTTGTGTGGGTGCTTGTAAGGTGCTAGGGTGCTATCTTAGTTAGGGAGAGGTGCTAGGGTGCTAGGTTGAGGTGTTTGAGGTGCTTATGTTTAGGTTTTACTAGTTTAGGTTAAGTTTAGACCTAGTTTTACTTAGTGAGAGTTTAGGGTTTTACCTAAGGTTTAGTGCCTAGGTTAGGTTCCTAAGAGTGTTTAGTGACTAATCCTAGGTCCTAAGGGGCTTGTACTAAGTGGTGGTGACTTATGGGAAAGATTTGTAAAGGTCTGCCTAGTTTTGTGACCTAAATGACCTAATTGTGTTTAGTGGGAGATTAGGGTTTATCCTAGGGTTTAGTGCCTATATTAGTGTCCTATGAGTGACTAATGACTAATCCTAAGTCCTAAGAGGTTTATATTAAGTGGTGGTGACTTATGGTGACGTTTTGGGATAGTTTAGACCTAATTCTATGAAGTTAAGACCTAGTTATGGTTTTGTGCTTAAGGGACTTGTACGTAAGTTCTTAGGGGTTGTACTAGTTTCTAATGATTCTAAGGTATCATAATATTCCTAAGGTAACTCATATTTAAGCCTTGGACACTTTCAAACTAGTTTAGGTAAACATATAGGGTTTAGTAAGGACATAGACCTAATGAGGGTTTAATTAAGGTTTATTAGTGTTTTGTGATGTATTTAGTGTGTTAGATTGGTAGATTACTTATTATGGTGTTGTGGTGATCTTATGCTTGACATACCAGGGGTTTATAGGATGTGAGTGTTAAGTTATTTGGCTTGTGTGGGTACGTGAGTAGGTCTAGAGAGTCATGCAAGTAATGAATGCACATAAAAAGCAAAAATTTACCTGTGAAATACCTACTATAGGTATTTGTAATAGGAATGATAGTAATGAGATTTTGTGGGTTGTTACAGATTTCCAAGATACAAGCTTATCTCTGAGAAACTGTAATCCACCTGATGTACTTTTGCGTGTGTCTAAACATCTAGTGCGTGGGGATTGCACCAGGCTTTACCTCTCGAGGGATCTCGAGAAGCTTACAACCCCCACCAGGCAGTGTACCTGATCGATGTAGTATAGTATAATGACAAGTACCGGGGGATTGATCGTTCAACTAGGAATAGTGTCGCTAGGATTAGAAAACCTAAAGACTAGGTCTAGAGATGAGGGATGATTCTTTTTGTGTTTTTTATATTTTTTAGAAAGCAAGTAAAAATCTCGGGTTTGAAGGAGTTGGGCGGAATTAGTTGCTAGTCAACTAACCCAATGCTAAGATGCAATCAAAATAAAATACTAGAAATGAAAATAAACTATATTATACTAAAGTTGTGAACAATATGTGGAAGAATTGTGTTTACTTAGACTTCACTACTCCCTAGATATCTTTTACACGTTAATTACTTGTTATAGTTGCGTAGATGACGGATTATATTCCTTAATACCATTCATGGGGTGGCGTACTTACTTCCCCAATCCTATGAGTGCCTACTTCACTCCTATGTCGAGCCGGCTAAGAAGCTCCTAACATGGGATCATTAGAATTTACTCATGCATTAAATACAACCAATAAAACCTAGTACACATCGGTTCATGTTTCCTAAGACGTTCAAGCATGTTACACAATGGAGATCTGCCAGTTTTCTTAAGCCTAACATTGAAATCATTCATCCAATACAACCATAAACAAGTAATCAACACATAATTAACATCTAGGTTTCATTAGATCTAAGCAAACACAAGATAAATCTAGCCTAGCATGTTAAAATCAAGACAAGTAAAAGATATAATCAACCAACACATAGACATATTGATTGAATTAAGAGAAGACTTATCTCAATTGAACATGAAAGGATTCAAGGGGTGAAAACCCTTGAAAACACTGTAAAATATGACCTAGGGTTTACAAAGTTCGGCCCTAGTTTTCTCCACACAAGTTCCTCCTCTCTATGAATGAAAAATAGAAAACTATATATAGAGTTTGATAGGTGACGGCGTCAAGAACAAATGTCTGACGCCGTCATCTCGCCGCCAAATAGTTCCTCGGACTGCCTAGATCTGGGTCTGACGCCGTCATGTATTCCCCTTGTGCAGGGCGTCACCAATTTAACTCTTGACGCCCTTGTTGTGACGCCGTCAGGATTGCACTGGGTCGTCATGAAATTTACTCCTGACACCGTCAGGATCTTCCTCATGACGCCGTCAGGTACTGTTCTCAGCATGGAAAATTAAGTCTTTGGCGTTTTCTTCACTTTTATGCTCCAAAAACGTCCGAATTGCTTCCTTTTCCAGAATTCACTCCCAAAGTACCTAAAATCACAAAAGGAACGATTTAGGGTAATATTTGATCAAATAAATTCAATTCCGGGCTTAAATGACCCCCTAAAAGTGGTTCATTTTTCGCCTCATCATATACCCTTACACTTGAGATTTGCTTGTCCTCAAGCAAATACGCTTTTATTCTAGTCAAAATACAAGTTAGGGGTCATTTAACACTAATATAAAAGTAATTACAACAAATAATCGTTCCACTAAAGACCAAAGACAAGCACGGAGGTCATATACTAGCACCTCACAAATAGTGTTTAGATATTCACATCTTTCGGGTGTAATAAAGTAATATTACAATATGGAAACGGAAAATATCTCTCACTACCTGTCATAGCAAAATAGATTACCATAGGCTTGGGAAAGGATCAAACCTCCACCACATGGCGTAAGCACCTAGGATAAACTATCAAAGAGGTCTTTTAAAAAGGTTGTAACGTTAGGTGTAGGGATACGGAATACACGGTTTTGTTGGATATAGGCAGTCTTTACTGGTGGCGAGTTAACAATCTTGGTTAATTACATGTACAACATGGCGTTGCTAAGCCAAGACTAGACTCGACTTAAGCTAACAAATGAAAAATAACAAAAACATAAAATAAACATAGAATGAAACGGGATGGTACTCCGTATGTTTTTTCTCTTTTCTTTTTCTATTTTTTTTTCTTCATTTTCTTGATTTTTCGATTTTTTTTTTTTTTTTTTTTTTTTTTTTTTTTGCATACACTCTTACCCTACCATCCAAAATAATACATCACAGGGAATGAACATTCCCCTTACACTTGAATTTTTACATACTTTACAATAAACTAATCTAATGACTCGAATTAAGAAAATCAAAACACTTGGAGTACTTTTAAGATTAACGCACATACGGGGGTAATATATGATGTTCTTCCCCATTACTCCATAAAATAAGTACTTTACCCATGAGTCCCAATCGTCCCAAAACAATATGTACAAGGATATGACTCGACTTAGCAACCATGTAATCAATTAGATAATTAACTTAGGGTTTAACAAATAACAATAATGCACTAAAGATGAGTGCATACACGGAAGGCTAAGGCGATTTGGGTGTACATTTAAGTGGGGTGTAACAAATTCTTCCTTTAAGTAAAATGCTTAAAGTTAGAAACGAAAAGATAGGCTCGGAGGGGTGTACTAGGGGTATCGTGTACTAAAAATGAGTACAACGCTAAGGTGTGGGAAAAATTAGTTGACTTAACTAGCCAAGTAATATGACTTAAATGGTCAAGTAATTATAATACGGGTTTAACACAAGGGTGATCCTAATGCCTCTTATCATGTAGTAAATCCTACTACACGAATGTAGTCTCACTAGCGGTCTCGGGATGCATCACTAACGTAAGTTCTAGAATCTAAATGCTACCGGTACACTCATAAGTACTAAAAGTAAATGCTCTTCCTATCAAATCTAAAGGCGAACCTCACATATTTGGGTGGAAAATTTTTCTGAATGATACGGTTTTGTGCTAGTCATACAATCTCCTATCCATGAGACGCTTGCTAAGGTTAAAGTTTCACTCCTAAATGTTGTAAAATTTTTTAAATTTGGCGCTAAAATTGCACTAACAAGTATTTCTCATAGTTTTATTACACATCTACTATCAAACAAACAAACTCAAGCGAAAGTGTATCTGTAAGGTATCATCATTTTACCCTCCCCTTACACTTAGGATGAACATTGTCCCCAATGTTCAAGTAAAGAATGTAAAAGTAAAAATAGGTAAAAGAATGAAATCAAATACTCCCCTGATTCGCTCGGTATGGATAATAAGGTGGCCAGGTTAGATCTTCCTCCAAGAAAATGAACAATCAAAGCTTCCCTTCCAGAAAAATAAATCATCTTCTTGTCATACATAACCTGTAAAACCTGAGAAAACAGACAAGGCAACCTCGCATAAAATCGGCGGCAATCTACATATGCTAATAAATCCTAGAAAACAAAATAAGATATAATGCTTGTGGAATGATGTTTGCAGATTTTCTGGAGATTATAAAACTAATAATTCAACAAAAACTTTAAGACTCCGTTAGAAAAACAAAACTGGTAAAATTTCCAGATTTTTACACGTGACGCCGTCAAGAGTAAACTCGTGACGCCGTCAGAAGTGACCTGCATAAATTCTTATGTTAAGTTTCCGGAAAATTTCTGGAACAACTTGGTCCTACTTCCTGGAAAATCCTGCAAAACATCATTATGACTCGATACAAGCATTTGACTCTAACAAATACGAATATACATGTTCACTTAATATTGTGGAGAATCATGATCGGTTTTGTTTCTTAAAAACATATTTGGGGTTTCCCCTTACACTTATCTTTTGCAAAAAATACCTTTGGGTGAAGTTAAGACTAGGCCAAACAACAAAGTAAAGTATTTCCACTATTTAGTTTTGAAACATGATCTACCAACAATAAAAATAAAGCATGCATACGGAAGCAAATAACAAACAAACAAAATAAAAATCACACAAAACACTGGTTGCCTCCCAAGAAGCGTTTTTCTTTATTTACGAGTCTTGTAGCTAGACTCAAGGTCATGGGTTACTACGTGATACGGGTGAGTTCCTCATTGACGATATCTTTGGGATCAAACTTAGGTTTTAACTTCCTATCGGTTTTCTTAGTACGGTATGACCTTTCAAACTTTTCTCCATCCGGATCATACAAAGTCATCTTCATATGCCATGATCCGTCACCTTCCTTAGGTGGCTTATCCCACCTCCATTTACACTTATCTCCTTCTCTTTTCCACGTATTCATCTCTATATTAATAGGCATTACACTTAAGAACTCAATCATCTTCCTAAAGACTAAGGGGTCCTCAAAAGGATCTAGCTCTTCATCTCTAGCTATGAGTTGTTCCACCGAATGTGTCTTTTCGATGAAATCTTTTTCTAGATAGAATGGGCGTTGAGGTCCTATAAAGTTCCTTTCTATCCAAGGTCCATATCTAGATGGTCTCCTATTCATCTCAACCCAATGTGGTGTCGGTTCATCCTCACAATCATAGCTATGTTTCTTAACATCGTATACCGACCAAGTGTCGCCCTCACCTACCACTATCTTAGACTCCTTACAATCTATCATGGCGCTATCGGTTGCTGAAAATCCTCTTCCTACCAACAATGGGCATGTAGTGTCACTAACCATGTCTAGGACGTGAAAATCTGCCAAGATAGTTAACTTCCCTACATGAACAACTACATCCTTAATCATTCCAACCGGGTGGACAATACTCCCATCCGCTAGACCTATCAATACCTCCGTCTCCTCTAACTTTCCTAGCTTGAGAGTGGTGAAAAGGGATAAGGGAATCAAGTTGAGGCTTGACCCTAAATCGGCTAGTGTGTCGAAAGCTTCGGATCTTCCTATCTTACAAGGCAAAACAAATATACCCGGATCATCAAGCTTTTTAGGCAACTTGTTTTGAACGAAGGCGGTCCCATTTTTACCTAGTTTAAACTTCTCATACTTTTCTAGGAGGGCACTATAGTAGGGAGCACGAGCTAAGACATCAATGACGGGGCGTTCAAGGTGAAGCTCCTTGAATTCGTCGTCAAGGTCTTGCGTGGGAGGTGTTTCAACTATGCTTTTGACCGGTTTTATATCGGGTGTTTATTCGATTGGTCCTTTTGAAGAATTTGGTTTTGCTTGAAACACGTGCTCGTTGATTTAACTGAGTAGTATTGCAGACAAGAAGTGGGTGACGAAACTGATGATATGGAATTAACGTTTATTTTCGGATTCTTGATCGTGTCGCTTAGGAGTGCTCCCATTTCTCGGTCATTGAGAACTTTCAACAATGTATCAATTTTGGTGGTCATCTCGCTTTACTTTTGTTTGAAATCGGCTTCAAACTTAGATATGCGAGCTTCCTGAGATGCCATGAACTTAGACATCAATCCTTCAAGATTGTTGGTACTACCATAGTTGTTAGAAGGATTTTTGTTGAAAGTACGGTTGGAGGGTGGACCGTTTGGTTGGTAATGATTAGGCGGATTGGAAGAATTGGCTTGATTTTGTTTCCACCTAAGGTTTGGGTGATTTTTCCAAGAGGGGTTGTAGGAATCACCGTAAGGGTTTGGCTCGGGTTTGAAAGTGTACCACTTATCTCCCGCTTCGTCGGTACGCGAGGATGCGTAGTCCGCAAAAGCTGTTCCGGGGAGTTCCACACAATCACGAGTGTCATGGGGACCACTACATAATTCGCATGAAAAAGTGATTTTGTTCACTTGGCTTGAAGGCTTAGGAGCTTCGTAAGATTTCATGAGAAACTTGACTTGGTCCTCAAGTTCCATGATCCTACGGTCAGGAGTGCTAGAGTTGTTCGAAGGCAAAGATATTGCCTTGACCGTTTTGTTCAAGTCACGGGGATCATTCTAACTTTCGTTGTCATAGAGAGCAAGATCTTCTATGAGTTCCCATGATTGTTCCGCACTTAGATCACGTAGCTTACCACCGGCCGATTGGTCAATGGCTCGCCTTGTGGAGAGATCGATATGGTCATAGAAGATTTGGACTTGGAGCCAAAGATCTATGCCATGATGAGGGACTTTTTGGAGTAAGTCCTTGAATCGAGTCCATGCTTCATAAAGAGTTTCATTTTGACGTTGTTGGAATATCAAGATGTCATTTCTAAGCTTGGTAGTTCTCCCCGGTGGGAAAAATTGAGCAAGGAAATTAGTGGTGAGATCATCCCATGTGGTGATGGATCCCGCGGGTAAACGTTCAAGCCATTGACTAGCTTGATCACGTAGAGAGAATTGGAATAGGCGTAATCGGGTTGACTCTCTAGTTGTAACATCAGGGTCTATAGAATCTACGATTTTAAGGAAGTCCTTGAGATGTTGGTTTGGATCTTCGGAACGAAGTCCATGGAATGCACATCCGCTTTGCACCAACCGGATGGTGTCGGATCACAAGGGGGTTACATTGGCTCCGGTGAGCTCAATGGTGTTTCGGTAGCCTTGGTGGCTAGGTCGGGAATACTCTCCTAAGGTTCGGGGCCTAAGAGGTTCTAGTGGTGGGTTTTGTTGTGGTGGGATGACGGGTTCAAAGATGTTCCCAGCGTCCATGATGTTGGGTGGTGAAGAGTTACGAACAAAAACACGAAGAAATAAGATAGACTAAAGAGAACCTAAAAAGACAAAAATAAAATCTTACTAGAAAGGAATCTAGCAAGTAGACCTAATAAAAAGAGATTCTAACCTAGACAATAACTATTCCCTGGGCTGCGGCGCCAAAAAGTTGGTGCGTGGGGATTGCACCAGGCTTTACCTCTCGAGGGATCTCGAGAAGCTTACAACCCCCACCAGACAGTGTACCTGATCGATGTAGTATAGTATAATGACAAGTACCGGGGGATTGATTGTTCAGATAGGAATAGTGTCGCTAGGATTAGAAAACCTAAAGACTAGGTCTAGAGATGAGAGATGATTCTTTTTGTGTTTTTTATATTTTTTAGAAAGCAAGTAAAAATCTCGGGTTTGAAGGAGTTGGGCGGAATTAGTTGCTAGTCAACTAACCCAATGCTAAGATGCAATCAAAATAAAATACTAGAAATGAAAATAAACTATATTATACTAAAGTTGTGAGCAATATGTGGAAGAATTGTGTTTACTTAGACTTCACTACTCCCTAGATATCTTTTACACGTTAATTACTTGTTATAGTTGCGTAGATGACGGATTGTATTCCTTAATACCATTCATGGGGTGGCGTACTTACTTCCCCAATCCTATGAGTGCCTACTTCACTCCTATGTCGAGCCGGCTAAGAAGCTCCTAACATGGGATCATTAGAATTTACTCATGCATTAAATACAACCAATAAAACCTAGTACACATCGGTTCATGTTTCCTAAGACGTTCAAGCATGTTACACAATGGAGATCTGCCAGTTTTCTTAAGCCTAACATTGAAATCATTCATCTAATACAACCATAAACAAGTAATCAACACATAATTAACATCTAGGTTTCATTAGATCTAAGCAAACACAAGATAAATCTAGCCTAGCATGTTAAAATCCAGACAAGTAAAAGATATAATCAACCAACACATAGACAGATTGATTGAATTAAGAGAAGACTTATCTCAATTGAACATGAAAGGATTCAAGGGGTGAAAACCCTTGAAAACACTGTAAAATATGACCTAGGGTTTACAAAGTTCGGCCCTAGTTTTCTCCACACAAGTTCCTCCTCTCTATGAATGAAAAATAGAAAACTACATATAGAGTTTGATAGGTGACGTCGTCAAGAACAAATGTCTGACGTCGTCATCTCGCCGCCAAATAGTTCCTCGGACTACGTAGATCTGGGTCTGACGCCGTCATGTATTCCCCTTGTGCAGGCCGTCACCAATTTAACTCTTGACGCCCTTGTTGTGACGCCGTCAGGATTGCACTGGGTCATCATGAAATTTACTCCTGACGCCGTCAGGATCTTCTTCTTGACGCCGTCAGGTACTGTTCTCAGCATGGAAAATTAAGTCTTTGGCGTTTTCTTCACTTTTATGCTCCAAAAACGTCCGAATTGCTTCCTTTTCCAGAATTCACTCCCAAAGTACCTAAAATCACAAAAGGAACGATTTAGGGTAATATTTGATCAAATAAATTCAATTTCGGGCTTAAATGACCCCTAAAAGTGGTTCATTTTTCGCCTCATCAACATCCTGCATGGTCAGCGTCTTAAAAAGCTATTAGTTCAAAGCTAGAATCCTTCGGATACCAGATCCCCAAGTTAATGGTTCCGTTTATGTATCGAAGGATTCTTTTAGCCTCATTGAGGTGCCTTTCATTAGGTTTAGACTGATAACGTGAACACATATATACTGCAAAAACAATGTCAGGTCTACTAGCTGTTTGATACATGAGTGACCCAATAATACTTCGGTATTTGGTATGGTCAACTAGAGTCCCATGTATGTCAGTATCTAGTTTCGTAGCATAAGCCATTGGTGTATTATGAGTATCACGGCTTGTCATTCCATGTATAGTATAGTGACAAGTACCGAGGGATTGATCGTTCAACTCAGGAATAGTGTCGCTAGGATTAGAAAGCCTACTAAACTAGGTCTAGAGGTGATGGATGATTCTTTTTGTATTTTTTATATTTTATGAAAGCAAGTAAAATCTCGGGTTTTGAAGGAGTGGGCGGAATTAATTGCTAGCCAACTAACCCAATTAACTAAAATGCAATCAAAATAAAATAACAGAAATGAAAATTATACTATTATACTAATGTGGTGGAAACAATAATGAGGAAAGTTGTGTTTACTTAGATTTCATTACTCCATAGATATCTTTTATAGGTTGATTAGCTTGTTACAATTGCATGGATGACGGGTTATATTCCTTAATACTAGTCGTAGGGCCGTGTACAATATTCCCTAACTCTATAAGATCCTACTTCACTCTTATGTCGAGCCGTTAGAAGCTCCTAACATGGGATCATTAGAATTCTCTTACGCATTAAATACAACCAAAAATCGTAGTATACCTCCGATCATGTTTCTTAAGACGTTCAAGCAAGTTACTAATGGAAGTTTGCCAGTTTTCTTAAGCCTAACATCCAATACAATCATCCGTAATAATTATAAACAAACAATCAACCCATAATCAACATCTAGGTTTCACTACATCTAAGCAAACACAATGAAAATCTAGCCTAGCATGTTAAAGAGAAGATAAGCGTAAGATATAATCACACAACACATAGACATATTGAATGATTTGAATAAGTACTTATCTTCAATTGAACATGGAAGAATCAAGGGGTTGGAACCCTTGAAAAGCTGTTAAAATTCGTCTAGGGTTTATTCCCTCAAAGTTGCCCACAACGTTCCACGCTAATGAATGAAAATTGGAAAACTATATATAGATTTTACACCTTGACGGCGTCACGTTATAGCTTGTGACGCCGTCAACTCGCCGCCATGATGAAATTCGTATTGCCTAGATCCACTTCTGGCGCCGTCATGTAGAGAATCACTCTGGGCCATCACGTGTATTTGGACCCTGACGGCCTAGGTGACGCCGTCAGGACAATAAGCTTGAAAACTTTCTGGGCTGTCATGTTATAAGTTTCATATCCACCTCTTTTGTCACTCTTGACTCCGTCACTTGTAGAACCTTGACGCCGTCAGGTACTGTTCCCAGCAAGAAAATTGAGACTTTGCCGTTTTCTTCACTTTTATGCTCCAAAAACGTCCAAAATGCTTCCTTTTCCAGATTTCTCTCCAAAAGTACCTAAAATGACAAAAGGAACGATTTAGGGCAATAATTGATCAAATAATCTCGAATTCGGGCTTAAATGACCCCTTAAAAGCGGTACACTTTTCACCATCAAACATAAACTTCTTCACGGAGTTGACCATTCAGAAACGCCGTTTTCACATCCATTTGATAAACAACCATATTCCAGTGAGCAGCATATGCGAGAAAAATCCATACAGCTTCAAGTCTAGCCACTAGAGCAAAAGATTCTTCAAAATCAATTCCTTCTTCTTGAAAGAATCCTTTAGCTACCAAGCGTGATTTGTTACGTATGACAGTGCCTTCTGCATCCAGCTTGTTTTTCCAGATCCATTTTAAACCAATGACAAAGACTCCCTCAGGTCTTTCAACTAACTCCCAGACTTCTATCTTTCGAATTGTTGAAGTTCCTCTTGCATGGATTCAATCAAGTTGTCATAAGTCATTGCTTGTTTGATGTTCTTAGGTTCATCTTGACATACTTTAAGTGCATAAATGCAAGTTTCACAATCTGTGTGGAGTCATTGTCTTGTCATTATTGGTGCATCAGGATGGCCAATAATTTGTACTAAGGGGTGATCTGTAGTCCATTTGTGTGTCGAAGGGTGAAGTTGATAATTATCACGCATATTAGCATGACCCAAATTGCGTGTTGAGGACTCCGCAATGTCAGGAATGGTTGGAGTTGGAGCAAACGGGTTAAAGAATGCATTTGGGTCATACTCTACAGATTGTGGTACTGATGGAGGTGTAGAATCTTCAGCTGATTTTCGTGAGTTGGAAGCAGTTTGTTCTGCTGTTGTTGGAGATGCACTTGGAGGGCCGTCTTTATCAACCGTGGTTTTTGTTTGTTGAGGTGTTTCAGGTACTTGAATGTTTTCAGGGTGTCCAGGGGAAATTGGTAAGACCTCATGAGGACGGTTTACAATTGTATTATCAAACAGTGGAGCAAACAAGGTTTCCAATTCTTTGCGAGTGAGTGACAATGGTTCAGCCGAAGAATCCTGAAAGTTCAAACGATTGGATGTGGGTCCTAAGTTGTTTTGCTCAGAAGCCATTTGTGTGAGTTCACCAAAACTAGCATGAATAGTCTTTTAAATTTTCCTTGTACGACGATTCCCTATCCGAAAGCCTTTGGAATTTTCACAGTATCCAATGAAGATACCAATGTCAGCCTTTGCTTTAAGTTTACCTAAATCATCACGGTCATTTTTTGGATAACAAAGAGCTCCAAATACATGAAAGTAATTGATGCTCGGTTTTCTTTTGTGAACAATCTAATAAGGGGTTTTGTGATGGCGTTTTGTGATCATACAACGGTTTTGAGTGTAAGATGCAGTTGAAACAGCTTCCGCCCATAAGTAATCTGGTAATTGAGCATTAATTAACATAGTCCTTGCAGCTTCCACTAATGTTCTGTTGCATCTTTTGACTAGTCCATTCTATTCAGGGCTTCTTGCAATGGATGTTTGATGTTCAATTCCCACTTTCTCAAAATAAGACCTTAGTGTCTGATTCTTAAATTCCGTTCGATTGTCAGTTCAAACCTTTATGACCGTGTTGCATAGCTGAACTTGAATTTTAGTGAGAAAGGTGATGATCATCGAAGGAGTTTGATCTTTACTCCGAAGAAAGTAAACCCAAGTCCATCGGGAGTAATCATCAACAATTACTAATATGTAGCATTTTCCGTTGATACTTTGAACACGCATTGGGCCACACAAATCTATATGAAGCAATTGTAAAAGATGATTAGTAATGTGTTCAGTTTTAGACGGGAAATGAGCACGAATACTTTTTCCTTGTTCACAAGCAAGACATAAGTGATCTTTGGCATAACGGAATCTTGGAAGACCATCAACAAGTTTATGACGAGCAAGTTCAGTAATTGTTTTGAAATTCAAGTGCGAAAGACGTTTGTGCCATAACCATGATTTAGTCGATTCAGCTTTGGAGAGAAGACATATCGGAGAAGAAGCAATCATGTCAGACATTGAGATAGTGTAAAGACTTGTTGCACAAGAGCCAGACATTAGATCATTTCCTTGTAAGTCATGAACAAAACAAGTTTTCTCTCGAAATTCTACCTCCAAATCCCCATCACAAAATTAACCGACTGAAAAGAGGTTGTGACCAAGACCTTCAACATAATAGACTCTACTAATTTCAATGTTCCCACTGACGTAGTCACCATATCCCATAATTAGAGCGTAATGATCATTCCCGAATCTGATAGTGCCGATGAACTTTGATACAAAGTTTACTAACAGTTTTAGATTGCCTGTCATGTGTCGGGTGCATCCATTATTAACAATCCAGAGAACAATTTGAACCACCTGAGACAGACCATCTGTGTCATACACTAGGCATGAGTCATTCATATGAAGTTCCTGCATATTGGCCATTAACATCATAGCAACATTAGCCTCCAGATCTTCCATGTTATCATCATCGTAAGCATTGGCCAAAAAACTGTTTTCCTTCTCAGTGAGAGTTCCACCAGCTTCATCCTTGAGAGCTATGAGTAATGCTTGCTTATGAAACTTGCTTCCCCAAGTTCTTGGTTTAGGACAAGCAGTAGCTATATGACCTTTCCCATTACAGTTTTAGCACCACACTGTATTCCCAGAGTCTGAATTCCTTGTGTCAACAATTTCAATCCTTTTCTGAGGATCACCGACATTGTTTCTGAATCCCTCATTGTTATTAAACCTTTGCCCATTTCCAGAATTTCCCGTAAAACCACCTGAACATAATCTTCCATAATTACGATTCTGTATTTCAACCCAACCATCTTGAATAACAGCTTGATTCCTTGTGTTAGAAGAAGAACGAAGACGATTGTTTGTCTTGATTGAGAATTTGCTGAAGGTACGAGCAATAAGAGCAAGTCCTTGATTCAGAGTATTGAAGTCCTCATCGTCATCTTCATTGGAATTTGAGTAGTACATTGTATCACTGTTTTCATACGGAATAAGTTGATTGGAAGCCGATTGCTGTGGTGAATCATATGAGATCATTTGGTTTGAGGTTGTTGGTTGTAGGTGACTGAAGTAATTATGTTCTTGAACATAAGGATGATTTGACATTGGAGGTGGAGTAGTATGAGATTGAGCAACGAGTGCCAAGGAGTTTGGTGTTGGTGGTGGTGAGTAACCTCCTCGGAGAGCTCGATCTTTATCCACTTCAGATTCATGGTACTTCAGATAATCATACAACAAACCATATGGTGCATTATGAATATTTTTTGCTTGACGAACAAATGTCACATACTTTTGCCGATCAGGACCAAGACTACTGATAAACTTATTGACTGCAATCCTTGGTAGGTTAACTTCATGTATTTCCAAATCATTGACGATATTGGTGAAACGGTGAAGGTAAGATTCAAGTGTCTCCCCTGGTTCAATCATGAAGTTAGTGTATTCCATGTAGAGTTTAGATTCCATATCTTCTTTGTTCAATTCAGTCCCTTCCATTAGGAGATGAACGTGTTTCCACATTGCTTTAGCTGTTTTCTGAGCATCAACACTTCGAAAGATTGCATTAGGGATTCCCTGAAGTATGTAGATCATGGCATACTCATCTACTTCACGATGAAGTAGTTGTTCAGTAGTAAGTTGAGACTCAGGAACAAGTTTTTAAGAAGGAGGTCGTGGAGGATCAGCAGTAGGATCACCTTCAACTATTGTAGGTCCAAAGTTCTGGATCTAAGTAGCCTTCGTAAGACAATAAACACCTTGAATAAATCCAAAGTATTTATATGAGAAACTCTTAAGAACAATGTATACTTGATGTTAATGCGGAATGTTAACACAAGCAGTAAGAACAACACATGAATTTACTAACTTTTATATTCTATTAAACTTGAAAACTTGGCATAGAACACAATGCCGTAGGGTTCCTTTTATACTACAAGGAAACCCTAATTCTACAAAACGTGTGAAAGGATGCATGCATATCTTCTCCTAAGATATCTAACCGTGTGCATATCCTTTCCTATAATATCTCCTAAGATATATAACTTGTTAAGCAAAACAGACTTAACAGTCTAAAACATAAACAGACTTAACTAGTGTCTGCCAGACTTAACTTAGTACTGGCAGACTTAACTATCTACCCAACTTAACTAACTAATCTAGACTTAAGTCTGGTTACAAATAATTCCCAACAATCCTCCCCTAACTTGATCTTCATGCTCCATGATCTTCAAGTTCCTTTCTTCAGAAATGCTTTGAGGATTTTGAATATGATCTTCGTTGGAATTATTTTGACGCTGCAACCTTTTGTTGAATTCTCATATTTGTGTAGCATACTATATCAGCAACCACTTGATCTTTTCAGCAACGTTGACAGTATGTACATCAAATCAAAAAGTTTCATTCTATTCTCATCACATCCAGGTGTGTTAACACCTATGAGAGGTGAATCATTGAAAATTTTAATGGATTTCATGTCTCTTTACCAGTTAGCCATTAACTCTGGAGTAGCCAATATTTCAGTACAAGACCATGGTACATTGATAACCATATGATTTTTAGCAAACCATCAGCTATCAATGGATTTGATTTGTCTTTACCAAGAGCCGTTTGCTTTTGGACTAGCCAACTCTTTGAAGGAAAGTAGTCATCATCTTGGTGAGTTGATTAACAATTATGGTTTTCCACAACCTTTACCACAAGCCATAACCTTGTGGGCTAGCCAACTCTTCACTATCATAGATATGGTGAGTTGAATACCATACAATTTTTGGCAAATTGTCAGCCATAAACGGATTTGAGATATCTTTACCTAGAGCCGTTTGCTCTTGGATTAGCCAGTACTTGTGTGGGTTAGACATGGTGGACTGGTAACCATTTGTTGTGTTAGTGCAAGGCACCTCCACCAATTAAGCTCCAAGCAAACCTATCTCAAGCCCTTCACTCTATAGCTTTTGAAAATTCTTTCAAACACCCCAAGCAGCTTCCTGCTTGGACTGTCTTTTTATTAACTACAGAAGCTGACTTTTTGTCTCATCCTCCCTATCTCCTAGCAGCTTCTTCTCCAGCATAACTTTACAAACTCTTGGAGGGATTGGGTACTCTACCTCTGTAAGCGTGTAAATATGTGCAGTCTCCAAGGTTAGGCAATGAACTGCACAGTGACTGTCTAATAATTTGCACGACCAGGCCTTCGATGATGATCAAAAGATATAGGGTATGTTGTGGTTGAGCCAAGCTTGTGTCTAACCTGAAAATAAGAAATACAAAGACACTACGTTAAGTGATTGCGCAGGGGTTGGGCCCTGCGAACCACCTCTGGCGTGTGAATAAGTATTTGGTATGATAATGTAGGTGAAATGTAGTTAAGTAGAGTTGTTGAGATTTCATACCAGAACTGAAACTCGTCCAAGACTATTTATAGGGGAAGAAAACAGCCTTGGGGAGTGTTTCCACGTTTGTAGGAGATCATGGGGGTGTCCCATGATTTTATGGTTAACCGGTAGGGCTGGATGTCCACTCTTCCTGAATTAACGGGTCAGTCAAGGAAGAAGAGAGAACATGGATAAGACGGGGGACATGGGTAAGACTTGGTCTTGCCCTCTTTCCATCTTATGTTCGTTGAAGAATACCCCGGAGGGCTTATACCTTCGTTTAGCGAATTCCCAACTGGTAACTAGATCATAAGAGATTAGTTTTACGCCCAAGAAGGATTTAGGAGGCTAGCTAGAGCCTGCGATTATGTAGGTTTTGAGCAGACTCGAAGGGGGTCCTTCGAGCTATCCGGAGGGTACATCATCAAGCCCCCCAGTCGAAAGTGATGTTCATGAACGAGGGTACATTGCTTATGACTCTAAAATCACAATCACCAACGAAACATGCTTCGTACCCAAAGAAAAGATGCAAAGTATAAGTGCGTCCAACTAATTACGCATTTAATGCGGTAATTATTGTGTAAACTACTCCGTCAGACTTAATATAAAAATAATAATAGGAACATCGGTAAATCCAAACGTCCAATCTATTTTTGAAAATAAATTTGAAATCCGCAAAGATCAGAAATAAAAGGGGACACGTGTGCGGCTCGGATTAAGTGGACAAACAATATAAAAGGTTTACCACCCCCAACCCTAATATATTTTTACTTCCGCCCAATTTATTTACACACAGTCCTTCTCTCGGTGAAACTCTCCGGTCTAACAATCCGAGTACTACCCTATGCTTCTCATATCCCTCCGTTCAAAAGGTAATTTTTTCGCAATTGTTTTTAAACGTTACTGTCGATTTAACAATATGAGTATGAATGCGAAATTTACAATCAAAGAACAAAAATGTACTTTAACCAAAGAAGCGTTACAAAACTTTCTCAATGATTACCCCATTCCCAAAAAGTATAAGATTATGCTACCCAGTAAGCACCAAAATATTTTTGATGCCCCAGAGGGCTTTGTAGGGCTTTATACTCATGCTTTTACTCTGTCGAACCTAAGTATACCGATTCATCCCTTGATTTTAGAGTTTATGCAATATTACAAGGTGCATATTTCTAGGTTTAACCCTTTTGTCTTAGCCAAACTCACCACGTACATTGTAATGTGTAAAGCCGATGGCTATGAGCCATCACTGAATGTACTAAGGGGTTTTATGAACCTTTATCCTGCCGGAAATTGGTTAACCTTGGCCAAAAGGGGAGAAGCTAATGTGCCCCTCTTGCTTTTAAAACCAATCACAAATATATCGGATTAGAAAGGGAGTTTCTTTTTCATTCAAGATACAATCATACCTTCGGACTACCCTGCTTTGTTGGATGAAGCGGATAGATTTGATAAAAGGCGCTTTAATGATGAGCTCCCTTATACCGTTCGAAGGAATCCAATGTATCAAAGATTCGCTCGCCATCCAGTGAATGTGCAAATATTCCCTGAGCCTATCTTGTATATGGCTAGGATTGTTGATCGTTGGGAGTATTCTCCACAGGAGCCTGAAATTATTTGTGATGGAGAAAGTATGTACATTCCTATTTCAATAATGTAAAATGACTTATCTGATGATATTTATTCTTTTCTTCCTTGATTGCAGAGATGTCCTTTAGGAACTTTGTTGTAGTTGGTGGAGCAAGGGAAACAAGTTTTCTACCAAAGGGTCCCAAAGAGGTTAGCTATGGAGTAGGCTCTCCATCTGTTTCTGTGAACAACAATGATGTGGATGCCCTTGCTGTGGAACCCCTTGCTTCTGCAAAGCCCCCAAGCCTGAAAAACAATTGGCCCTTGAGGAAGCACCACAACATGTGGAGAATGTCACAGATTCAGACGACCCACCCTCCGATGAAGAGCCGGTGACAATCGTAGGGCCATCTGGCATAGCTGATAGGGTGAGGAGTAGGAAGGGAACAAAGGCGAAGGCCCTCAAGGCAAATCCCAAAAGGAAACTTGTGTTGCCCACTCCTTCCTCTAGGACTACAAGGCAGAAAGGCCTTAAGGGTAAGGCTATTCAGAATGTTGCTGAGGCTCTTGCTGAAGACATTCATGGTAAGTACAAGTCGTATATCTGAAATAAATGTAACATTTCTTGCAAATAACGAATCTTTTCTCCTTGTAGGTTTGTCCAACACGAAAGAACTTCTGGGTGCCCTCGCTTGCCATCAACTAGTTGAGAAGGGTACCCCTCCTAGCTGGAGAGAAGCTTGGATAATATGTCTATGGAGGATCTATGTGACTTGCATGACAAAAGCTATACAAGGCAGGTGGTTTTGGACAATCACATGAATGATCGCACCAGGGATTTGGTTCGCACTCTGCAAAGAGCTCGTGAAAAAATGGATATCATTCTCGCTAAGGAGAAGAAAAAGGATCAGGAGTTTGCGGATCTATGAGCTAAGTGCGAGGAAGCCTTGGAGGACTTGGAGAAAAACCCTATGGTATTGGATCTTCGAAAAGACGTCTGAAGCCTTGAGAAGAAGCTCAAGGATGCTCAGTCAGAATGCAAGAAGCTGCGTGCAGAGGAAGCAAAGATTGGTGGTTATAAGGAGGAGATTGTTGCTTTGGAGTCCAAATGTGAGGAATTGGAATCCGAGAGAGCAGAACTACTAGGGATGGAGCTCAAGCTCCGAGAGGAGTTGGATGGTTTGAAGTGTCAGCACAAGGTTCTGAAAAAAGATAGGGTTGCGGTTGTATCTAAGGTGGTTCTGTATATTGCTATGGAATTGTATCATAGCGACGAGGTTGGGAGAATGATAGCAGGTTTGATTAACGCTGCAATGTATCATGGGAAATGCATCACTCTTGAGGAAATTGCTGCAACTGGTAAGCCAGTGGATCTATCAAAAGTTCCTTACTACCGCTCTACTCATGAGAGGGAGTATGATGAGGTCAGCAATGCCGTAGCGACATCAGAGTACCCCTTCCTTCGTGAGGCCACCAAAGATCCCATGGCTTCTATTGATACGCTCCTTTCTATGAAGCCCTGTAGGGTGAAGCCACCATCTTCAAACAGAAGGGACACTCCTAAAAAGGCTTCCTCACCGAAGGTTACTCTTGAGAAGATGTTGTCTCCTGAAGCAACTCCCGAGAAGCTCCTATCTCCCATGGACAAGGATTCCTGTGTGCAACCCTCCAAGGCAGAGCTTGAGAAGCCCCAGTCTGAGACTAGTCCCAAAGATCCTGCCCCCATCCAACAAGAAAGTCCCCATTCTATTGATAAGTGAAGGCTGCTATGTTGGCAGTAATTTGGTTCCGAGGGTAGCATGTACCCTCTTGACATTATGAATTTATGCCTTTGAATAATTTGTGTTTTATGTTTATGTGGCCCTGGGCCAAGACAATGTTTCTTAACTATTTAGCAGCAATTATATATGTTGCGTACTATATATGCACAAGGAAGTATGTTCCCGCTTTTGATGTGATATATTTCTTCTCTCTATCTGTTATTGATAGATATGTTAGGGTTATAGTGATTACCCTTTAAATGTTCAACCAAGAGTTTTTGCCGATCATATAATTTGACTGCCGACAGAGGGTTGCGACCTGCTCTGACTTTATCCTTTTAGTGCAGAGGGCTTCGAATACCCTAAGACCCTTAGGAAAGTTAATGTGAATTGTATGTAATGCTTTTCAAGATAAGGCTATCTTGGTACATTCTTCAAACATTGAACTCTTAATACTTGGTTTGATAAAATCTTTGTTGTATTGAACAAGACAAGAGATTTTGAGGGAATGCATCATGTCATTAATCGGGTAGGGAGGATTGCATCATTTAAAGAAATGAAGACTAAGATATCTACCCTTAATGCTTCTTTCCTTTTTTCAGAATACATAACTGAAAAATCATCTAATAGCAAATCTTGCTTTAAAATATGCTGGAGGAGGGTTGCTGACCCGTGAACCTCGCTACTTGGGCCTGTTCCATACATCTTTTCTCGAAGTGGATGTAAGAAAGGTCCATCGTTTATTATGCTTGAAACTTTAAATGGGTAGCATATCGCTACGAACTTTGTGTCATGGAGAGTAAAAGGTGTGTTACTCCTTGTCACTTTGTCGAAGCCTACTGCTCCGTCCCAGAATCGAAACCATGTTCGATGAGGTGTTCGCTTTTTTTTCTGAATGTGTGGGGCTACACGCGTCTTTGAATCACCTAAGTGGTGCCCTCTTTCTCGTTTAGCCTGGAGAGGTTTTTTGTTGGAAGACATATTTGATTCACATGCTTCCGGAGGCTCGTCATTCTGACCTTCAAAGAGATTGTCATCCCCATATTCTATGTCATATTCTTCCAATTCCCTAGCCCACTTGACGATTCTCCGTGATCTACTAGGGTTTAGGAGTGCCCTTTCCATTGGCTTATCTGTGAGTACTTTGACGGGGTGATCTCGGAAGTACCTTCGGAGACGTCTTGTGGCATGAACCAGGGCTAAGATTAGTTTTTCTAATGCTGCATAACCTTGCTCCACATCTGGTAGAGTCCTGCTAACGAAATATATTGGTATCTGTATGCCTCTTCTATCTGCGAAGAGCATTGCGCCGATTTCGTCAGAGGAAACTGCTATATGTAGGAACAAAACTTCGCCTCTGGTTGGGGGCATAACCGTTGGCAAGATTTCCATGCAATTCTTCCATCTTTGAAAGGACGTTTCGGCTTCCCTGTTCCATTAATAGGATATGTTGCCGATTACTTCATTGCGGACTTTGTAGAGAGATGAAGACCTGTTGACACCCTTCGACAAAAATGCCTTCAGTGTTTCCAACTTGTCTTGCAGACCGTTAACCCTCCCTGGTGATCCCCAAGTTCGTGCCTTTGGGGGGATCCTTTCTTTGTCTAGGCCCGCCTGGGTCCTTCGCTTTACGAATGGGCGTTCGCTCGACTCTTTCTTTTCAATACCGAAGGAGCACATCTTGGGATTCAGCTTTAGGTTTATCCTCCTTAGCTGTACAAAGGTTTCTTCGACATCATAGAGGAGATCCTCCTTTGTCTTGCTTTACGTAACCAAGTATCCTTCGTAAACTTTCAGGTTTCTCCCTATCTGTTTTTCGAAGACCCCTCCTATCAATTTATTGTAAGTGGCTTCAGTATTCCTTAAACCGAAAGGCATTCTTCTGAAGCAGTAAGTGCTCCTACCTACACGGAAGGCTGTTTTTTCTTCGTCTTCTTTTGCCATCTGTATCTGATGGCATCCTTTGTCCGTACTAAGGAAGCATTCCCAACGAATTTTAGACAATGGTTGTTGTTTTTCTATTGACAAGTAGCTTTCTTTTTTACAAGCTTTGTTGATGTCTTCGAAGTTAACCTGTATTTTCCATTCTCCATCTCTTCGTTGGATTGCAATTGGATTAGTAATCCACAGTGGGCTTTCTACCTTTCTGAGTATTCCTGCCTCTGCGAGCTTGTCGACTTCCTTATGGATTGCCATGCTTCGTTCAGATGTCATCCGACGGGGCTTCTGTTTAACCGGTTTGGCGTATTTTGATTCGTTGAGCTTGTGTTCCGTGCTAAAGGGCTTGCCATTGATTTCGAGAAACCTCGGAACTCCTGTCATGTTCAAATATTTTCCTACGAATACGTCTTTATAGGCTTTCAGCAGCTTCTCCAACCTTTCCTTGAAAGTGGTGGGAAGCTGCTTCCCAATTTCCACCCTTCGCCCGGGGTGAGATTCGTCTAGTACCACATGTTCTTTGGAATCCGGGCCTTCTCGGATGCCCGTCGTATGATTTTGACTTTCATTCATCTTTTGGGCTTCCTGGTGCTTTCCTTCGTTGGAACTAGAGAATATAGTTCCAACGCCGTTCGCAGTTTGGAATTTAACTGTTGCATGTACCGTAGAGACCACAATACCCATTTTTTGCATAGCAGTGCGTCCAATTAACATATTGTAGGGAGATTTGGATTTCACTATGACAAAATTGAGGACTTCGGTCCTTGTGAGATTTCCTCTTCCAAGCGTTATTTCCAGAGGTATTTCTCCTAAAGGCCATGATCGTTCCCCCGAAAAGCCTACCAGAGGCATCTTTGACTTTCTTCTTTTGGACCTAATTTTAGGATTGAGCTTCATAAAGCAATGCTCGTAGATCACCTCGCAGGAGCTTCCGCTGTCTATATAGACTTTGTTAATCTCCACATTTGAGACCACGACTTTAATGATCACTGGGTCCTTCGAAGGAGATCCCCCAGCTCCGGATGGGAATTTTATCTCTTCCGCGTCATATATCTCTCTTTCGGAGGCCCTTCTTTTGAAATTGGAGGAATCCCAGTGAACGATAAGGATAGGTGGTTCCTGGTGGGCATTGTCCTTCCCCAGTTGTGTGTCAGTGACTTTTTCTTTACCCTTCCTTATTCCTTTTACGAGGTGTGTCAATTGCCCAGATTTCACTGCCTCTTCTATCTGCTTTTTTAGCTCTCGACAGCTGTTCGTTTCATGGCCGAAGTCTTCATGGAAGTAGCAATACTTAGTAGTATCTCTGTTTTTGCTTTTACCCGTCATGCGAGGGGGTGTTTCGAAGGCTTTGGCGACCTTCTCTGTTGCTAATATCTCCCTCAGAGACTTCGTGAGGCTCCCCAACAAACCATGGTTTGGTCCTTTGTTATAGGGGTAAACCTATTATGGCTCTTGTGTTTGTTCTTCGATCCCTCCCACAGGGATTTCTTTGCTCCTTTATTGTTCTCCATTGGAGCTCCATTGGTAGAAACCTCCCTGGCCTCTATCCAAGTGTATGTTTTTTCCATCAGACCTTTGTAGGTTGCCGGAAGGTCTGTGGATAAGAATTCCACAAGATTTCGGTTGCGTAGGCCATGGACGAAGCCAGAAATGCGTTGCTCTTCATGTAAGCCTAGAATCTGCAGAGTTTCGTCAGTGTATCTAGTGACGAAGCTTCTTGTGCTCTCGTTCTCCTTCTGCTTAATGTTGTGCACCGTGAGGTGTGTTCTTGTGAACTTCTTCTGTTGGCTGAAGTGAGATCAAAACTTAGCCTTCAGATAATCTAGGTTAACGATACTTCCCGGTTTCTGCCCATTCTATCAGATACGTGCGGAATCTCGGAGGGTGTAGGTAAACACGTGACAGGCTACGGGCATGGCCCATTTTTGCATCTTTATAGCTCCCTCGAACAAGTGCAGGAAATTATCAGGATCTCATTTCCCATCATAGGTGCCTATGTATGAAGGCATCTTTAAACCGTCTGGTAGAGGATAATCCTCAATCCATCTTACAAAAGGCGTTGTAGGGCCCGCAGATTCAGGGTACGAGTAGGTATAAGGAGGCATGTTCATGGGGACATTGTTGTATGGGTTATGAGGAGGGGGTATCCCCGAAGAGGGTTGATTTGGATAAAAAGGATAATGAGTACTCGTGTTTGGATGGTAACTATTATATATGGTATACGGAGGGTATGTCATGGGATGGTTATAGGGTACGGCAGTTTGTGAGGGATATTAATTGCTAGGTTGCCCATTCATGGGGGGATAAAGGTTTGGAGGATAACTTTGAGCTGGAAACTGGGGGTACATACCGACGGGAGGAAGACTTCCTCCTGTGTTGAATGAACATGGGTTACCTCCCACACCGGATGCATGGGAAGGCTGTAGTGGAATCCCTACTTTGGTTCTTCCTAAATACGCAGCTAGCAGTGGGGGTAGGTTTGCCTCCATGTTTCCCCTTTGTTGGCTCCTCCCATTAGAGCCTTCAGCAACCGTCCCCTCTCTTCTTGTAGGGACTCCCTCAAAGCCTACATTCCTTCCTCCGGTCCTCCTACTAACAGGAGACCCAATACGCAGGATTGGGTGAGTATCTCTAGGAGCTGAAGGCCTTGGCTGCATCTCGATCTCCTCATCGTATTCATCGCTGGAATATTCTAACTCCCTTTGCATCTCCGTGTTCCTTACTTTCCTCCTTCGAGCCCTTAGCAAGGACTCTAGCTCTTCGTAATTAGCGTCAACGAAGGCAGGGCTAATGATAGGTTCTGGATTAGCTGATGAGGATGTATGGTGATTAGGCGTTATTTCAGTGTGAGATCGTGTGGTAAAAGTGGAGGCCGTGATTGGCGAAAGACTGTTGGTGTCAGTTACGGGTATTGGGGTTAAAGTCGAGAAACCCGGTGGGGGTGTAACTTCTCTTTCTGGATTCATGCCGGAATAATAGTGAGGGTATTTGACTGGTTATTTTACTTGGAAATAACGGGACTAATTGTAGCGGGTCCCACGGATGGCGCCACTGATTGTACAATAATTTTCACGACCAGGCCTTCGATGATGATCAAAGGATATAGGGGATGTTGTGGTTGAGCCAAGCTTGTGTCTAACCTGAAAATAAGAAATACAAAGACACTACGTTAAGTGATTGCGCAGGGGTTGGGCCCTGCGAACCACCTCCGGCGTGTGAATAAGTATTTGGTATGATAATGTAGGTGAAATGTACTTAAGTAGAGTTGTTGAGATTGCATACCAGAACTGAAACTCGTCCAAGACTATTTATAGGGGAAGAAAACAGCCTTGGGGAGTGTTTCCACGTTTGTAGGAGATCATGGGGGTGTCCCATGATTTTATGGTTAACCGCTAGGGTTGGATGTCCACTCTTCCTGAATTAACGGGTCAGTCAAGGAAGAAGAGAGAACATGGATAAGACGGGGGACGTGGGTAAGACTTGGTCTTGCCTTCTTTCCATCTTATGTTCGTTGAAGAATACCCCGAAAGGCTTATACCTTCGTTTGGCAAATTCCCAACTGGTAACTAGATCATAAGAGATTAGTTTTATGCCCAAGAAGGATTTAGGAGGCTAGCTAGAGCCTGCGATTATGTAGGTTTCGAGCAGACTCGAAGGGGGTCCTTCGAGCTATCTGGAGGGTACATCATCACACAGCTAGAGAAATATCTCCAATATCTCACTTCTTGTTGATGAGGTAGTTTCCATACATCATCAGTCTTGCTTGGAGAATCAAACATAACCTTTAAATCTCCCCATAGAACTCTCTCAAAATCATCCTCTGGTGTAACATCACCATGCTTTGTCACCATAAGTGTATACAATTCTTTGAGATCATCTCTTGTCAAATCTTGCAACATATCTGAAAAATTCAAGTAAAGATTTTCTGTGTAATCTTTCCTTATGATTTTATATGCTGCTCTGTTGTTCCCTTGTTTGATGATCTACCAGTTTACAACTTTGGCAGGTGTCCTTAAACTTTGTGACATGGTTTCAATTCTTTGAGAATCAGATGAGAGTTCTTCTACATTTTCTTCCACATCAGCCTTCTTTGATCCCTTTTTACCAATATGCTTTCTCCTTGTTCATCTCAAGACTGGCTCCTTTACTTCTTCCTCCTTCTTCACAGGGAGATCTTTTGTAGACTCTGCAATTTCTTCAACATCAAAAACTTTCTCAGATACAGCAGCTACAGAAGATTCTTCAACCTTTCTCCTTTTAGGATCCTCCTGTTGAAGTCTTATTCCATGCCTTTTGGGTCCAATTAGTTATGCTTCTTATTCTTAGCCCATATGAATGAAATTTATATTTCTTTTATAGCCAGTATAATAAGCCAACTCTATCTGCCCTGCAGACATGCCTTTGAATTAAGACATCTTCTAGTTGCACTGGTTGCACAAGTACTTTTTCATCCCATACAAAACTTCACTCTTTGAATGGCTTTTTCTCTTCTTTTTAGAGTCTCTTAATGAGTTTATCATAGCATCTAAAGCTTGTTCATTTTTCATGTTGATAAAGTCAACTAACTGTGCTGACCTTTGTTCTTCATTCAAGCTCTGATCTGCAACAAGTTCAATAGCCTTTCTTTTAACTTCTGGATCTGTTTCAATCAAATGGTTGATTTCTTCTGGACTTGGCCTATAGGCCATGTCTGAATCACCCTTAGTCTTGTGATGCTTTGGGGCATCAAGCTCTTTCTGCAGTTCTCTAGCTAATTCTGCATCTTTGGCTTGTAATGCATCAATTTTTGCTTGCTTAGCTTCCTCTTTTACCTGAATTCTTTCAATCTCAGCCAAGCTTGCTGCATCTTCTCTTTGTTGTTTCTTAGTTTTCTTGGACTAAGGAGCTTCTTCCACCATGACTTGCTTTCCTTTATCTTTTCTTCTAGTGACAGTCTCAGTTTCACTAACAGACTTAACCTCTGCAGCAGACTTATCAATAGCAGACTTAACCAGATCATTACCAGTCTTAATCACTTCAACCTCTTCAGTCACCACTTTCTTTTTCAATAACTTCTTTTGCTGACTTTGACTAAGATTGTTGATCAAAATATCAGCTGCTTCCATTCCTTCAGGACTAACTTCTGAATTTTGAGGAAGTTTTTCCTTTGTAGGAGTCTGAAGCTCTTGTTCATCCAAATTCCTCCTCTGTTTGGAAGAATTTTCAACTGCATCACCCTCTATATCACTGAATACCACCCAGTAGCTTTCATGACATTTTCCATCTTCTGTATCCTTTTGAGCAATTTGTCAATGGTAGTGCCCATAGTTTGCTTGGTCTCTTTCAACTCATTTTCCAATACCTCTATCATGTTTTGAAGTTGAGGAACAAGCTGTGTAAGAGCTACCAAGTTGGCAGATGGTTGTTCCTCCTCATGAGTTGAGGTAGGAGTTTGGATTTGTGGAGATAGGCGTGGTGGTGTAGAGTAAGGTTGAATGTGTTCAGGGGAATTTGAGGAACCAGGCTCAGGAATAGATTCTGCAGAGTCATCTCTTGGTTGGGATGAGGCATGACTTTCAGAAGATGATGATGAGGTACCTGCATTTTCAGTACCACCAGGCAACATAGCAGGGAGCAGAGGCTTACAAGTCCCCTTAAAACTCCTTTTCATGTTTGCAAAAACTTTCTTTTTGAATGGGATGATCATGTAAGGAAGTTGATTAATTGTTTCAACATCCAACACCATTTGCAAAAACCTTGGATACATTAAAAACTTTGTGGTTACTTTTGGAATTAGCTACCATTTCCTCAAAAATCATTTTTGAAAAGTCAAAATTTTTATTTGTGGAGAGACAGATCAATGCAGAAGCAAGATTGCTACCAAATTGATCTCATCCACCACTCTTAGAACTTACGCATTGAAGCAAATGGTGAATTAAGAATCGCCAATTTGGGGTGAATTGACCTTTCCAAAAAGTAAGAGTACCATCAGGAAGATATTCCATTTTACTTAAACCCTTGAAAATATTTTTATTTGACAACATAGTAATACCTGAGGCATCATTTAGTTGAAGAATACTTCGAATGGAAGCCTCAGTAACAGAGTATTCAGTATTATCTATAGTTGCTCTTAACTCTTGAGTCCCATCAGCAAGAGTTTCGCTAGTAGCAGTCTGCCAAAACTGTTTGATTAGGGAGTCATAGATAGTAGGGTTGCATGTCAAAGCATACCTGATGTAGGAGCCCTTCATAAAGTCCACGATCTCATGGAAATCATCACTGGCCACTGGTTTCTTCAGGAACCCCACTTGATTGTGTTTGTTACAGTACTTCATTCTTGCAAAGTTTTTGAAATTGATTGTGAAAGGTACTGAGAAAAAGATTTTGGTAGGGTTTAAATGGCAGAGGTGAAAACAGAGGCGATTTTCTTGCCAAAAATAGGTGATTTGTTTGTTACAATATTTTGGGAGAGAAAATAAAAGATAAGTATGAAAATAAAATTAAAATATTTTATTTATATACTCCTAGAATGGTGTAAAAATTGTAATGGTACTATTTAAACAGTGAAAATCATTTGACCGATGACCAGTACTAACGGTCACAAAAAGTACACTACCGGACTTAATGACGGTCAACCAGCACTAATGATATGTCGCCAGACTTAACTGATGGTCAATGTTGACCCTTATTTATAGGCACCAAAAACCTTGAAAGAGCATCCATGTGTCTTCAATCCATAATTATGCCTGGAAAGATTAGTCCAAAAACCAAAAGAAGACAACAACTTGTATAGATGCATCAGACTTAATGCATATGAATCACCTGACTTAACTTAGAATGCACATCATCAGCAAACATGACTTTCAAATTATACATTTAACCTCCCCTTAAATGTAGCTACGTATTATAGTGCCAAATGAAATTAAGAAACTAGAAGGCTTATGATAATAATGAAAATCTATATTGAGTGCATAAACCAAACCAAATGAAAAACTTTGATGTTGCAAAAACATAAGTCAAGTATCCAAAAACATCATGTCATAATTAATGACTTATTCAAACATAATGCAATGCAATAACCTTGAGAAGGAGTGATGGTTTTCTCAAAGCTTAATGCCTTTTTCTTTTCTTTGCTTGGGATTCAATGTCAAGCTCCTCACAGATTTTGCCTAGTAGTTGACCACCAATGCTGAGGAGTAAGGTGTCAACTGCATCAGTTTGTTCTTTACATTGAAGCTTTGAAGACATCATCCCAATGAGCACTTCAGTGCTTAGAGGATACACCACTTCTGCAAGCATGAACAAATGAACACCTCCTTTGGTTGATAGGTGCTGAACACTGCTTGTATCATATAATTGCCATAAGAGAGTTCTATCATGACTGGGAAAGTTCCAATGCACATCTACAGGTTCTCTATCACAAGACTTCACCATTTCTTTCATGTTCTTGTAACACTCTGATGTACCATTAGCTCTTGTTAATTTCTAGACTTCTCCTCCTTTATCTCTGCTAATCTTCCACTCCTCAATCCTTGCTGGAAATAAATTGATGTACACCTCCTTTTCAATCGTAGTCAAAGGTTTGTTAGAACCTAGCTTGTGCTCTAAACACCCACTATCAAACAGATTAATGCAAATTATGTTCTGAAATGAATGATCCCGCACATAGGAATAAGAGATTAGTTTCTCTTAATGACCCAGGCCTGTGCAGGCTTGGGTCCATTTTGTGGATTCACATATTTGTATGTCTTATATGAATAGGATCCACTTATACTGCTTTGGGACTTATAGGTGAGTTCATTTTTGAATGGTTCCCATTTCCAATAGTCCAAATCCTTAGTAGGAGATCCCCCTTTACTCTTTATAGCATAAGAGTTTGAAGTCTTTGCTACATTTTGTACAATGGGTAGGGGCTGTAAACGAACCGGACGAACACGAACGGAGCTCTGTTCATGTTCGTTCATTTAATTTTAACCAGACAAATAAACTGACACGGACGCTTAAACGGACGAATTTTCTTGTTCATGTTCGTTTATTAAGAAAATGAATTGTTCATGTTCGTTTATGTTCATTCATTAAGGCACTAAACGAACGCTAAACGAACATAAATGAAAATAGACAAACAAACATAAACTTTATTGAATTCTTCACAATATATTGTTTTATAAGTGCTGCTTTGTTTAAACAAACCAATTTTTGAAATTATAAAATTAAAAGATATGATATATGAACATAAATAGATAAATATACATAAACGAATGCCTAATCGGACGTTCACGAACATAAATGAACGAACGAGACTTTTGTTCATGTTCGTTCATTTAACTAAACGAACATAAAATACTATTCATGTTCGTTCATTTAATAAATGAACGAACATAAATGGATTTTTTACCGAACGGTTCATGAAATGTTCACTGAACGTTCAGTTCGTTTACAGCCCTAACAATGGGTCTTCTCACAGGTGATTTTGATTTTGAGAAGTTTCTTCTTTGATTAAATTGGTTAACTTATGGAATAGATCTTCTCATAGGTGAATGAGATTTAGCAAAATGACTTCTGAAGTTTGCTTGATTCACCTATGGTTTTACTGGTTGTTTAGGTCTCTAATACCAAGAAGTGCCCATGGGTTAAACATAATTTACCCTTTGTCCAACATGTTTAACATTGCTTTTACCAGTACAAAAAATTGGTCTACCATAATTAATTTTGGAATGACCCGTATTAACCCTTAACCCAGCAGAATTAACATTTGATTTACCAACATTGAGTTGCACTTGCCTAGGTACAAACTGATTAGCATGGTTAACTCTATTTACAGCATTCCACACAGGTTTTGTCTCAACTTTAGTAGTTGCCATTCTTTGTATCTTAAGCTCATTTTCTTTAGCCATCTTTTTTTCATGAAAATCACAGTCTTTTATTAGATGATTAGGGCTATAACAAACAAAGCATCTCTTTTGAGTGAAAACATAACCTCCTCCTAACACCCTATCCTTTTTTACATTCTTTTCCTTTTTAGGTGTTTCTGGTTTGTTTTCTTGTGGCCTAGGGGATTCTAAAGGAGATTCACAACTATGCTCAACATGTTTAACATCAGATACAACAGAATTATCACTTTTAACTGATTTTGACTCTATACTAGGGTTAGTTTCTGGTTCTTAGTCAGAGTGCTCAGAGATGTTAGCAATGGACCCTGTAATGTCATTAGATTGACAGGTAGAGTATTCACTGACTTTGTGATATGAAACACTTGTTTCAGGCACCTGTGGCCCTCTTTTTCCATATACAAATAAAGAGTCATCAATTTCAGGCCCTGGATTAGGAATATAATCCCCACTTAGAGGTGGTGGAACTCCTTTAAAGTTATCAGTCTTAGCAAATCTATTATATACTGGTTTATCCACAGAATCCTCTTCTTTACTCATAAAAACAGTGTTATTCATTTCCTCTTCATAACTTAAGACTTCACTGTTTGACTTTATTTCATACCCCAAACCTAATTTGCTGGTTGAACTCATTCCAGAATCAATAAGTCTAAATAGGTTTTTACTAGAGTTCTCCCATTTATCAACTATACTCT
This sequence comes from Artemisia argyi, assembly GCA_030686995.1. Lineage (NCBI taxonomy): Eukaryota > Viridiplantae > Streptophyta > Magnoliopsida > Asterales > Asteraceae > Artemisia > Artemisia argyi. The sequence continues at coordinate 75,938,050 of CM060688.1, forward strand.
GTAGACTTTCTTTATCTTTTACAGCTTTCATACCAATTCTTCTATATCTTTTTAATTTCTCATCATTCTCATAAATCTCATTAGCTTGAAAGGTAAGTTTCTGATTCAAATTAGCTTGCTGTTTTTGATAGTTTTTAACCTGAGCCTCTAAGGTTTTAACTGCATTTTTATAAGCAAGTATTTTGACATCTAGCTCTTCTATTTGATTCATTTGTTCATCACACCTAGCTTTAATACTATTGTAAGAATCAATACAAAGCTTAAAACATAATGATACCTCAGAGTTGGAGCTGATGGCCATGAGAGCATGATTTGTAGAGTCCTCCTCATCATTGTGCTCCACCCAGTTAACTACCCCATCATCCATGGTTAGCAATCCAACTTGACTTTTCTCTTTCTTTTGCCCTTCTTCTGGATACATGGAGTTCCCCTTCTTCTTTTCTTCAGGTGTCACCTTTGTTGTACATTCCCTAGCAAAGTGACCAGTGTTGTTGCACTTGTAGCATAGAAGCTTTGATTTATCAAATCCAACTGGCTTATTTCCATTGTATCTAAGGTTTCTTCCAGTCTTCTTGAAAAATCTTTTCATTCTTAGTGCAATCGTAGCTAGCTGCCAATTGCTGTCCATTTCTTCAATATCAATATCATTGATCTGATCAAGATCATCATGGATTAGATCTCTATCTTCAGACCTCTTTGCAAAGAGAGAATAGAGGACTTCATCAGCAAAACCACTAGGAGTATCTCTCTCCTTTGAGTCCCTTGAAGAAGAAGCATAACTGCCAGAACTAAAGCTACCAGAATTAACCTTGTTAGTACTGGTCTTGCCTTGTCCAACAAATGCAACATTGGTTGCACTAGAAGATGTCTTTAATCCCCTTTTAATGTCTTGTTCAAAAACCCTAAGGTTATTGAATAGGTCATCAATTGACCAAGTATCCACATCTTCTTTTAGTCTCATAGACATGGCTACAGTTGACCATTCAGCAGGCATAGATCTAAGAAACTTGTGATTTGCATCTTCAGTAGATACAGGGGAACCATGTGCTTCCAATTGAGAGAGTAGATGTTGGAATCTGTCATAAGCTTTCTCCAAACCATCAGAACTAGAAATAGTGAATGCTTCAAATTACTGCTTGAGTACAGCCTGCTGCATCTTTTTAGAGTTTGCATTCCCTCCAAAATGAGTTCTAATGGCTTCTCAGATATCTTTAGCATCATCCATACCATGGAACCTTCATAGGTGTTCCTTTGGTATGGCCATCGGGAGGATGGTCCTTGCTTTCCTCTCTTTCTCCACATCATGGATCTCTACAACAGAGACTGCTGGAAGTACCCTGGCAGTACCATCCTTGCCTACAGAGATTCTCTTCTTCAAGTTTCCATTCTGAATCACCTTCCATACATCATTATCAACATATTGCAAATAGTGCTCCATCTCCATAGCCCAGATATCATACTCCTCCTTTTTTGAGAATTGGGAGCTTGATATTGGATATGGTAGTGGATGTTGACACCACTTGTTGTTTCTACTTGGGTTTGTTATTCTCTGATGCAGCCTCAGTGTGTTGTGATTCTTTAGAATCACTGTGTGAAGAGAATTCATCAGCAGGAGCAGACATCTTATGTGATTGGTGAGTGTTTGGGTGTTTGTGGTTATGGTTTCTGTGTTTCTTCTTACTCAGAGTCCCTCTACATGCTCTGATACCACTTGTAGGTCCAAAGTTCTGGATCTAAGTAGCCTTTGTAAGACAATAAACACCTTGAATAAATCCAAAGTATTTATATGCGAAACTCTTAAGAACAATGTATACTTGATGTTAATGCGGAATGTTAACACAAGCAGTAAGAACAACACAGGAATTTACTAACTTTTATATTCTATTAAACTTGAAAACTTGGCATAGAACACAATGCCTTAGGGTTCCTTTTATACTACAAGGAAACCCTAATTCTACAAAACCTGTGAAAGGATGCATATGCATATCTTCTCCTAAGATATCTAACCATGTGCATATCCTTTCCTATAATATCTCCTAAGATATCTAACTTGTTAAGCAAAACAGACTTAACAGTCTAAAACATAAACAGACTTAACTAGTGTCTGCCAGACTTAACTTAGTACTGACAGACTTAACTATCTACCCGACTTAACTAACTAATCCAGACTTAAGTCTGGTTACAAATAATTCCCAACAACTATGGTAGTAGGCCACTGAAATGGTCCTTCAAGGATCACTTGTTTCATGAATTTTCCATGGGGTTTCTTGAATTAAATAAACCTTAAGAATCGACTTGCCCACTGAACATAGTTACCATGTGTAAGCATTGGGGGTGTGTCAATTGAACCTGCTTCATGTCTGGATTGTTGAGTTGTTATCACTTCACACATCCGATCAAACCAGTGAGGTTGTTTGGGTGGAATCTGGATTGGTTGTTGTGTCATCTGATATGGTTGTTGTAGATGATACTGGTGAGGTTGTTGATACTGTTGTTGTTGATGATATTGCTGTTGTTGATGATACTATTGTTGCTGAGGATATTGTTGATGAGAGAAATTGTAGTACAGTGGTTGAGACATGTCGAACACTTGTGTGGATGATGGATCTTTGTAGATGATTGAAATGTAAGTTCCTTTGAAATAAACCTTAATCTTATGGATAACTTTGAAACTTACGCGTAACTTATAACTTATGCGTAAATTGTAGGTTATGCGTAAAGATAAGGTTATGCGTAAACTTAAGAGTTTAGGTGTAAACTTTGGCTTTAGGCGTAAACTTTAGCTTAAGCGTAAGCACTTGTTTATGCGTAAGGTTAAAGAACCAAACAAATCTCTCAAACTTGTCCAAGCTTGAAAGATATCCCGAGTCGAAGTATTCCACTAACTTGTCCAAGCTAGGGAAGTACTGAGTCACCGTTGCACGAAGAAGAGTCTGAAGATCAACCTTTTGCGTAAAAACAGCAACTTATGCGTAAGAATAACACCTTATGCGTAACAGAACGATCATAGGCGTAAAATTCAATCTTAGGCATAAGAATTTAATCTTAGGCGTAAGACTAAGGTTTTTAGGCGTAAGAAACTCAAAGTTATGCATAAAAACATAGGGTTATGCGTAAAACTAGGGTTTTTTGCATAAACTTATGCGTAAGAAACCAATCTTATGCATAAACCTAGGGTTTTAGGCTTAAACTTAAGCAAAAACTGTACTATTGTCCTTTTTTTAGTGAAAATCTTGGGTAGTGGAGTACTTTTACGCGTAAACAGGTCAGAAAGTTGTAAAAATCACTACTTTTTGATGAAAAATGATTGGAAATTGATTCTTTTGATCAAGTAACTTCAAAAATACTTAGAAAACACTAAATAAGAAAGATTTAGCTTTCAAAAACAAGATTTCTAACACTAAAGAAGCTACATAAATCAAGAATCTAGTTGAAAAAGTAGATAAAAACTTAAAAGAACTAAACTTTATGCTAAATCTAAGCTTCAAAACACTATATCAACCTTGAAACTTATCCAAGCTTCAAGATTTGAGTGAAAGAAATAAAGAAACAAGCACAAAATGAAGAAAGAAACCACTAAACCCCACGTTAAGCTAGAAACTACACTTCAATCTTCTATTTGGCGAATGATACCACTTGTTAGGTCACCATCTTTTGATCACACAAGTATTGTAAAGATGAGAATAAGATAGATATAAGGTTTGGATGATTTAGATGATATGTGAAAGGTAAAAGTGCAAGAGTTTCCTTAGATAATCAAATAAACCAACAAGATAAAATGTATCATACATGAAGTATATATAGGGAAGGATTAGGGCATCACTCCCTTCCTCCCTTTCATCTAAAAACGTGGCTTCTCAAGCCTTTTGAGCTTTTCCATGTTACCCATTAAACATAAAACATAATGAATAGTAATACTAAAGCAACCTATTACAAAATGTAATGACCGAGACTTGAATTAATACAAAATGTGTTCCCAACATAAACATCACTAGATTAATTCTGAACATGTTTAACAATTTGGAAAAAAGATCATGTGAAAGTAATGCTATATACCAATGGTAACATATATATGAAATTTGAATTCAATATTGGTATGTGAAAAGGGATATATGATAATGTGCTACACATGGACCTGAGCGAAGAACATTATCAAGTAATTGAAGAAAAAAGAATGTCAATCATTTGTTTATATCTTCTCAATTGTATGCTTGAATCTGTAGCTACGTCTTTAGCATCATCTTTGAATATCAATGATGGAAGAATTAATTTTATAAAACAATAAAATTTAGTTCATGGGTCCATTTAATAATGTATTGTTAAGGATGGGGATCCCCATTTAACCTCTTACAAATCTGACCGTTTCACCCAAAAATTCGTGCAGTTTGTTTAATCTCATTAAAAAAGCCTCTGTTATCATCCAACCTAATTTCTTGACATCAAGCCATCAAGAATCTGAGTCAGGTTTTCATCTTAATTATGGCTTTAATTGGAGTTTTTCTAATTTAAGAAAACCACCAATTAATACAATTTCATGTTAATTATTTTAATTGGGGGTTTTCTTAAAATTAGGGTTTTTGGGTTTACTTAATCTTGTTAAATTTTTTATAGACTATTTGTTAATCTTGTTTAATTTCATGTTAAATTATCTTAATTATCTTAATGGGGGGTTTAATTAAAATTAGGGTTTTAGGTTTGCTTAATATTGTTAAATTTTTTATAGACTATTTGTTAATCTTTTATAATTTCAGGTTAAACTATCTTAAGTATGTTAATTGGGGGTTTTCTTAAAATTAAGGTTTTTGGGTTTACTTAAACTTGGTAAAATTTTTATAGACTATTTGTTAATTTTTAATTTCATGTTAAATTATCTTAATTATGTTAACTGTGGGTTTTCTTAAAATTAGGGTTTTTTAGTTTACTTAATCCTGTTAATTTTTTTAATAGACTATTTGTTAATCTTGTTTAATTTCATGTTAAATTATCTTAATTATGTTAATTGGGGGTTTTCTTAAAATTAGGGTTTTTGGATTTACTTAATCTTGTTAAATTTTTTATAGACTATTTATTAATCTTGTTTAATTTCATGATAAATTATCTTAATTATGTTAATTGGGGGTTTTCTTAAAATTAGGGTTTTTGGGTTTACTTAATCTTGTTAAATTTTTTATAGACTAATTGTTAACCTTGTTTGATTTCATGTTAAATTTTCTTAATTATGTTAATCTTTTTTACAAACTATTTGTAATGGAGATTGACTGTCCATTGTACCCAGCACTCGATAGTAATCACGTATTCACATTCCTGATTGCTGGTTACCTTAGGAATCAAGTGAATTTCCAGGACTTTGTGCATAAACTTTGAGTTTCGCACTCCTTTTAATAGAGCCTGATCAGCATATGCCTTTGCATCGACGTAGTGCTTCAATATGCAGGCTTGTCTGTCTTTCTCCAACGGACAATCAATCTCCATTACAAATAGTCTGTAAAAATATTAACATAATTAAGATAATTTAACATGAAATTAAACAAGATTAACAAATAGTCTATAAAAAATTTAACAAGATTAAGTAAACCCAAAACCCATAATTTTAAGAAAACCCCCAATTAAAATAATTTACCATGAAATTAAACAAGATTAACAAATAGTCTATAAAAAATTTAACAACATTAAGTAAAACCAAAACCCCTAATTTTAAGAAAACCACCGATTATCATAATTAAGATAATTTAACATGAAATTAAACAGGATTAACAAATAGTCTATAAAAAAATATAACAAGTTTAAGTAAACCCAAAAACCCTAATTTAAGAAAACCCCCAATTAACATAATTAAGATAATTTAATATGAAATTAAACAAGATTAACAAATAGTCTATAAAAAATTTAACAAGATTAAGTAAACCCAAAAACCCTAATTTTAAGAAAACCTCCAATTAAAAAAAAAAACATAGTTAAGATAATTTAACATGAAATTAAACAAGATTAACAAGTAGTCTATAAAAATTTAACAAGAATAAGTAAACCCAAAATCCCAAATTAAAAAAAAATAATAATAATAAAAAATAAATAAAAAAAAATAAAAATTAACATAATTAACATGAAATTATGTTAATTGGGTGTTTTCTTATATTAAGAAAACCCCAATTAAATCTATAATTAAGATGAAATGAAACATGACTAACTGATTCTTGATGTCAAGAAATTAGGTTGGATGGATCATGTGTATGTAAAAATGTATATTAAATTACCAATAAACTTAATAATTGTATGAGTTTTTTGTGAGTTAGATTTTGTTATAAAAAATACTGTAAATTTTGTTATAAAGTTTGTGTATTGTATTGTTTAGATCTATTTGTGCATTTTAGTGTGTAGATCTATTTGCTTATTTTAGTGTGTAGATTTGTGTTTTTTAATGCTAGATTGAAAGTTTAAAATTTGACATATCATGAGTTGGGAACAACAAAATTTTAGACACAATTTATAGAGTATATGTATCTTTATACTTTGAAATTGGTGCTAGATATAAAATTCGTTTTTACTATGCTGTCTAAATAAGTGTCATATAAGTGTTTGATATAAAAGAATGAGGCATGCAAATCTTGGCTAGCTTGAATCTTAAAATCAAACTTATGAAATAAAATCAAACTCAAAACAATACATTTCCTCGAAAAAACATGTGTTAATCGAAATTTTAGTACAATCATGGTAAATAGGCTAACCTCGAGAATCGCGCAACACTTTTATCAAACGAAATTTAGGTACCCATAAAGCAGTGGCGGAACTTGAGCATTTTTATTTGGGGGTGGGGGGGGGGGGGGGGTGGGGGGGAGGGCGAGATGATTCTAACGTTAAGTGTTACTTTTTTTATATATAAATTACAGATATGGAATATATGGGTACAAACAAATTCATAATATATAAAATATAAAATAGTGAAAGAGTTACAACTTAGCTCAATCGAAAATTTCAAATCATTGGAAGAACTAAATTGAAAAGGGAGAGTCTAAGATACATGAGTCGAATCAAACAAAAAGATTGTAGTATACCACGGTAACAATTAGATACGGCCCGTGTGCATCGCACGGATCTGAATGTCTCGTATAATTAAAACACCTAGCAAGATGCTTTATATTAAACCTAACTTAGAGAGTTAATACGTGACTTAGCATGTATTCTCCACCATATTTATTCATACTATTTGTTCTAATTGAACGGTCAGGCTTTATTCTCACATCAAAACTCAGGATATAATTCTATAAAACTGTCTATATGTTTGCTTGATCAACAACTACTATTTGGAGACTTCTAAAGTTCCAGCATAACTTTTAGAATTTTTTGGTTACAATTTCTAGTTGGATGTTACAAACTTGTAAGATTAGCACATAGTGTCTTTTCAGGTAACAAAAAATTTAAATAATAGGGCCAAAAATAAGAGCAATTGCTTCCGTAGCATAGTGGTATTGCGTTCGCTTTGTAAGCGAAAGGTCGCGAGTTCGATCCTCGCCGGGAGCTCCTATTTACGTCACTCAAACTTTTTAATTTGTGGGCTTATTACCAGCCACTATGAGCCCAACAACTGGCTCTTGATTTCCGTTTTTGTTATTAAACTTTAAACGTGAAAGACCAAAAGATAATTTCATTTTCACACATTTTGGTTTGAAATTTGAACCACTTCAAATTTTGTATTTGATTCACAATTTGGCTCGATTCTAAACGGTTTTAGATTATACATTAGCCAATATTAAACTGGTTCGGATCGGTTTTTACTTGGAAAATTGGTATTTTTGCATCTAAAAATAGTCGAAAGATGTTCAAGAAGGTATTGAATTAAAGCATATATATTTGTTTGATACTTTGATATAGCTCATGAAAATGGAGCAGCATAAATTTTTAGAACATTTAGTTTATTGATAGAACTTTTAGTTGGTTATGTTGTATTAGACTATTAGTAACAAAAGTTTTGATTGGCCAAAAAAGTTCTTATCCAAAATATTACTGCTTTAAAGATTAAGTGAGCACAAAATTTTACAAAAAAAAATCCACAAAATAATATGGCATGCCTCTTTGCCACTCAATGCTCTCACCTGGCCAACTAATGCTCTCACATGAGCGGCCAAGAGATATGCCACATCATTTTATGGATTTTTTTGTATGTAAAATTGTTATGGTTGTAACATAATTCGATTTTTAATTAGGTACATGGATAAAACTTTTCTCACTTGCTATATACACCCACAACCATGCCTTGATCATGCTTCAAAAAGATTTGAAAATTTGCCTCATAAAATTTAAATCAACAAAGGGTGTATCGATGATCTAATTGTTAGAATAAATCACTTTAGATGTGGCCTTGACCATTTAGAAGTTTAACTATGCCCTAATGACATTATGTACCTTAACTAATAATTGTGTGGTCATTTTTCCAGTATCTTGTCAAATCAAATTCTCTCATATCAAACACCATTAACTTGAGAGAAATCTTTCCATCGGATTATTGACATCACTACCGGAATCGACTAACCCTAATGCTATGACTTCATCAACCAACCTTAATTCATCAGTCAGTTCTATCATCAAGTAAGTTTACTTTCATATTATTGTTATGATATGATTACATGAGATTGATCTTTTATATGTTTAATTGATTTAACATGTGGTATCAAGAGCAATTTAAATTTCATGTATCATCTTTGAACCCGATGATCTTATTATAAATTAATTTAATGTGTCGTGAAAAGTCGCCAATTGATTGTAACCCATGACTCTTATTCGTGACGAAATCGATTCCTGATATTAAATAGGAATTGTGACGAATAGCAACTTTGTAAAGAACCAATAAAAAATTGTTTTATGACTTTAGTAAATCTTTCGCATGGCAAAATAAGAATGAATTTTGTTAGTCAATTAACTTAGTGGCCCAATAGTAATTAAGTATTGCAAGTGTATTGAAAATCATTATGAAAAAGGAGGTGATGTGCACACCACTAAATTATACTGATAATGCACACATTACAACATCCAGATACAAGATTAGTGGTGTACATATCACCTCTCTTATAAAAATCGATTGTTTTAATATTTGGTCCTCTTATTGAATTTATGAATCTGCATGACCAATCATAAGTGAAAACAATTAATGCATCATCCATGCTATATATGATTCATTCTTACTAATATAATATTGTGTGACAAGTATTCGTAGAATTCTACTACTATATGCTTCATTACAATTTGCATATATGATCACTAGTTGACGAAATTATCTCAGATTCATAATTTATTGAATTTGTTCATGTTAAATGGCAACTTGTATGTTAATATAGATAATCAGTCCAACTAACGGTTATTTAGATTAATATACTAGTTTATTCATACCATTCTATGAAATTGTTCATGTTATCACTCAATAAACCCAACGGCTATTTTGTATGATATATTGAACAATGAAATGTATATTAGCATAATCAGCATATATGTTACGTTTCTGCCCAATGATGATATGTGATATATGTGCATGCTTTGTCTAGTTAAAGATGATTAATTGTTTCAATTGTTAACTAAACCAACGTAAGGTTGACAATTGGGCACAACATCTTTGTACCTATTATTTTGGTGTTCATGATAGGTTTATGTTTATACTGATATGCTTAACATTACATATATATCCCATTAATCCCTCTAGTTTTATCTGAGCATACATTTAATTATCAATCTATATCAGCATCTACCTTAATTTCCAATAAGGGTTACTTGTCCGAAATTGAACCCTTAACTGGTACTAACTTCTCAACATGGAGAGATCAAGTGAAACTTACTCTTAGAGTAATGGAACTCGATCATGCGCTTCGTACTGATCCTCCCGCTGCACTTATTGCTGATAGTACAACATTTAAAAAACGTGCTTATGAACAGTGGGAGCGATCTAACCGTATGTCACTCATGATCATTAAGAACTCCATATCCATTGCCATTCGAGGAGCCAGTCGTGACTTTGAGAATGCAAAGGAGTACTTAAGCTCTGTAGAGGAACAATTTAAAGGGACTTCAAAAGCCTATGCAAGCACTTTGATCCTCAAAATGTTAACTACCAAGTATGACAGGGTTAGTGGTGTACGTTAGCACATAATGATAATGAGCGATATGGCAAACAAACTGAAAGGCATGTACATGGAAATCAGTGAAGGTTTCTTAGTTCATTTCATTATGACATCTCTCCACATGCAATTTGGTCCTTTCATGATCAATTACAATAAGCAAAAGGAGAAATGGAAAATGAGCGAATTGATTGCCATGTATGTGCAAGAGGAAGAATGCCTCAAAGTTGAAAAGCCTGATGTCGTTCATGTCGCTACCACTAACACCAATAAAAGAAAGGGCTCATGGAAGGGCAAAGGTTTAAGTAGAGATAATTCTACTTCACATAAAGTCCAGAAAATAGGTGCAAGTACTAGCTCATTCCAAGACGGTCCAAAATGTGAATTTTGCCATAAGAAAGGGCATACTCAAAAGGTTTGTCCAAAATTCAAGGAATGGTTAGCAAAGAAAGGTATATTTGAATCTTTTATGATTAACGAATCCTTGAATATTAATATCCCTATTAATTCATGGTGGATTGACTCTGGATTCATGGTACACATTTCTAATTCTTTACATGGATTTCGTACAATATGAAGATTGGAAAGAAACCAACGAACGATTAAAGTTGGGAATGGAGTTGATTTGAACGTAGAAGCTGTTTGTGAATGTGTTTGGATTATGTTATGAGTTTATGTTTTTTAATAATAATAATAATAATAATAATAACTTGTAAATTGTTTGAGTTTATAATAAAGTGATGTTTAAAAAAAATTAATAATAATAATAATAATAATAATAATAATAATAATAATAATAATAATAATAATAATAATAATAATAATAATATGAAGGTAGTTTGGTCATTTCATCCTTTCAAATAGTCAAACAAATGGAAATTTTGGTCAAGGAACCAAACCCGTTACGGGTCGCAACCACAAGGAGAGGATTCGTTAAAAAAAAATAAAGGAACTATATATATTCGTTAAACCCGACAAACCACAGAGACCATTTATGAAATTAACTCTTTGTTTAATGTTAAAAGGCTCGGTCCATGTGTAGATGGGCCAACCTGTTAGGGTTTCTTATGTTTTGTATGTTTTGTACGTACTTTATAAATAGTTGTGGAATAATAATACATCGCAACTGACGGGTTTTCATTATTTAACAAAAAGCAGCTCTACAAAGTCAAAACTAATTTTGCTATATCTCTTACTCATGTGATATCCCAACAAATATGAAGTTAGTGCTCTAGCAAGTTGTACCATGAAGCTACTACATTAGCAACTTGTACCAGAAATAAGTGTAAACCTGTTTAACTCAAGTGATAGGTCTTATGAAATCCCCCATCATTCTCATGCAACACTTATTAGCTTATTATAATGTCAAATTTACACTTATAAACTTGCTTAATTTCGTTGTTCCTCCAATGTGGGACTTAGCAAACTTACCAACCTCACTATAATTCCAACATAGCCTTTGTAAACTAAATCTTAAGCAATTTCATTAACAAAAGTTAAGACTGAATGTATCCGAATAGTTGATAAATAAGATATCATAACGTGAAAGAAAGGAATAGTACAAAGAAATAGAAGGAAAACATCAAGATTCGTACAATCAAAAAGGTACAAGCTCGCAACAGCCTTTTTCAACACTAAGGCACTAATTTATAAATATGCAAACAAAATGAACTTGAAAACAATTAAACATACCAGGAGTTGTTATTAGCCAAGCAAACACACATGCATTTGGCTATCGTACAAAAGAATTTGATCTGCACTTTTAAGGGTGCTCAATTTCCTTTTTCTTGTTCATTTTTCTTGAGAAGGAAAAGGCTTGGGGTTCATACTCAGATGAAAAGGCCGTATCATCCCTTGGTTCATCGTATACAAGGGGATATGCGAATTTGAAGATGATGATGATGAGCTCAACATCTCGAAGTTTAGTTGCTTTGGATCAATATGATTTCTCGAGTTATGGTCATGAGATGGTGGTGGGTACACAAGATGTTGAGATCCTGACATGTTAATGTTGAAGTTATGACTTGAGTCTTCTTGTTGATGAGGTGCCATTGATCCATAGCTTCCAAATTGTGCTAAAGACAAACTTGAGGGATTCAGTTTAAGGAAAGAACTATTTGGCACAGCATTATTGAACATTAATGGTAAGGATGACGATTGATTACTTGATTGAGCAAAGAAATGATCTTTCTCCTTTAGTTTATTGGGATTCCAGTAATCCTCCCAACTAATACCACTGGTACTGGTTTTAACACCTTCAAGATTATGGGATTGAGAAGCATCATTGATCATTGGCTGAAGACCTAATTGAGTAAAATTCCCCAATGGCATTTGAAGAGGGGGCAGTTCATCAATTTCATGCTTAGCTACATCGAGCAACCAATCAACTACCTTACTAGGTTGATTAAGACCAAGACGGTCTTGAAGATCATACAATTGAATAGCGGTCGGTACAGAGAGCCTCACTCGTCTGTCTCTCAATCCTCTCACGGTACAAACTTTACTATGACGGTCTTTCCCACCGAAAGCTCTAGAAACTCGAACAATTCTAGGATCTTTCAACTTAGTCCAAGATGATGTCGTCAAATTAATTTTAGGGCTAGTCTTCCTACCACCATCCGTCCCTTCTTCCATTCGTGTAAGATCCGATTCTCTTAAATTCATAATTGTTTATATTTATTCACTAACTGGTGCAATTAACTTTTCCTGGGGATGTAGTTTCTTCTCTGCTTCGAAAAAGAGAGATCTGATTCAAAGTAAAATAAGCTTGATCATTTACGTACTAACTAGATATCTAACACAAATTAACAAACACGTATAAAATAAGAAAACTTGAGCTGGAAAATCACTCAAATAAGCTAAAATCTGTGTCAAACTAACAAATTGCTAGGCAAACACAATGACTATTACATAGAACACAATTAAACATGTAACATTTATATTAGAAATACTAGCAAGGAAGTAGTAAATTACAAGAAGATATTATATTTGAATTCCAATCGGTCCAAGAAGGATAAAGATGTTTACTCCTATTACAAATCCATTCATAGTTAGGGTTCCATGGATAAACACTTAGAAACACCCATATATGGGAAAATAGATCTCTCCTACCTTTGCGAATAACAATAATCAGCTGAACAATATATCAGTAGTGTTCTTGCTATAGTCAAACTAGAAATCCTAATGAAAACACTCTAAATCTAATAAAAATGGAATCAAAAACTTACTTGAGCACAGATTCTGATAGTTCAAACAAAGAGTCAGCTAGAACTCAAAGCAAACAGCTCACAAATATCACTTGTGATAATTAATCCTAGCTTCCGTAAATGGCTAACTGATATCTGAGAAGAAATAGGGAGAGTGGATGCTGGCGTTGAAGCGACAATGTAAAATGGCAAGAATAGTGAAAGTAAAGATATAAAGCAAAGGCTGATAGAGTGACACGCATGTGTAGCTTGAAGAACACCGATGGGCGTGGTCAAAACCTTATCGTAGATGAACATAATGATTAAGAAGATAGAATGTATTTAGAAATATATTAGGGTTAAGGTTTTGGATTAACATGTCCATGAAATTATGAAAAGCGTCTAGATAGGGTTTTGATGAAGTTAAACTTGTGAAGCAAAAAAGCATAATAATTTTTGGGGACCATTCTGCATTTATTGGAAAGTTGTTGGTCATTGCTTTATTGAAAGTTACAAAAGCCAGACCACTGTGAGCTTTAGATATGTAAATGTGTATTAGTGATCCCTAAGCATTTTCAGGATATAAAGTTCTGGGTTAATATATCAGTTTAACACTAAAAATTACAGTATTACTGAGTAATTGAGTCTTCCAACTTGCTTGCAAATCCTCCCCTTCAGACCAACTGATGATATCTAGTCCTCTAATATTACTTGTTATATCAAATTTAAATATGTTGTTGGTACAACGGCATCCTTAACTCGGTACAAACTACTAACTATAGCTAGTAATGTGAAATGAAATCGATTCAGTATGTATATATGGTTTTGCTCTTGGTTATATTCTTCTTGATGCATAATGTGTAGCATTTTTGGTTCTCGATTTGGTCTCATTTCAGTTCAGTTTGGCTTTGGTGCACTTTGTTTCAAAAATAAACTTTTATCATATTTGAGTAAATTATGCAAACGTTGTCTACGAGACAGTTTAACCATAAAGCGCTAGCTCAAAGCTAGCTTGAGTCTGGTTTGAGATCTCAAAGCAACTCAAAACCGTAATGAAGTTACACCCAACCAATCCTATTCACTTCTTGGTTCAATTTCTTTAAATATGCTTTGGTCCGATATTAAAATGTTTTACACCTCTGCTAATCATGTTTTCTTCTTCCTTCTCGAGATAATTATTGACATATTTTTGTTTATACGACTTATTGTCTGTAAACCTCATCTCGATCTTACTCATTAAGTCATTAGCCATGATAAATTAAAGAATTAAATTCCACCCCCTTCCAAAATATTACTGTAAGCCATTTTTCACTTTCAGTTATAACTACTTGAAAGAAATAATAGCAAAATATAAGATGTATATGAAAGCAACTTTAGGAAAGGATAGGCAGTGGTATCTACTTTTTGTATTCTAGATGAGGGACCAACTTACAGATGCATCTTCTATATGTTGATCAGACATTCAGACCACATTTTGCTTTCGTGGCAGAAATTTGCATGAAGCAATGAAGCTAATAAATATCCCTTTTAGTACAAAAAGTATTTATGTTTTATAATTCAAAAGTACCATTAAACTTTTACATATGCTTTATTGTTAATTACAAAACTGGCAAATGGAGAGGGTTCCCTGTTCTGGCTAGCTACTAGGGAAAAGTCGAGTCTTTCATGCTTCGATGTACGCGGTCTAATTGGTATTTTCCGTGTTCATTTCCAGACTTTTCCCTACCCTTTACTCAAAACGTCAAATGAACTTATACCTAGATGTCCCCAAAAATACTGTTACACACAACATAAGCACTTTATTAATGAAATTGGTCCAATTAGCATAATGGCACCACCAAATTTTTACTATCTTTTTTCTTATGTAAATGCATGTTTCTTCGAACGACAAAGAGGAAAATGGTATTTAGAAAGCAAAAACCTTCCCTGTGGTGCCATGAGAGATTAGTAAATTATAAATATGTGTCTATGGTGTGCATATCTATTATGATATCCAACCATTTTGTCATAGATTTTTGGCATGAATCATCTCTAAAAGACCAAAATCCAACTAAAACAATCCATGAAAGGAGTGAATTATAAATAAAAAAAAATCGCTAAAATTTTGCATCAATCATTGGATGATTTTTGTTAGACATTGGCATCTTGAGAATGACTCATACACAAAGATTGTTTATGCTAAATAGACAGAGCACATAGACGAATTTTGAAGTTTATTCTAAAAAGACATACAGATGAATAATTATAGTCTTTTTATTTTTGTTTATCTAGAGGAAAACAAATTTGAAAGTAGTATATGACGGTTGGGAAAAAATCATACTCCGTACTAGCTTTCTTAGATACGTAGCAAATTTAATTTTGACTGTTATGCATGCATTATTGACTGGACTGGAGTTGGCACAGGAAAAAGTATGAGTATGATCACTTTCATATTTAGCTTTTTTGTTGCTTAGGGTTTCTAAATGACTGTCACAACAAATACAGTGGAATCATCCAAGATATGTTAATTGGCTGTTCTTACTCTTACTTAGAGATAGCGACACTACAAATTAAACACTCAGACTGCATGCAAGTTGCAGTCATGGCAGAAAGATTTTATTAACATTATATTTAATTACTTCTATCAATTTGGATTAATATATTGACTCGCATATGTGACTTTAACATATTGGTTAAAGAAATAATATATTTTCCAAAAAAGTTCTCTTAATTCATCCTGCTGATTACTATACAAATTTACCATTTGTGATGCACTAATTCTCTTGTAATGTTAGTTTTGTTAGATATGTGTCATGAAACATAATCAAATACTAAAAAAATTCATGCTATAAATTTAAAACCTTATTACAAACCATTTAAAACTATAGCATTTTATTTTGAAAAATAAAACTAAAACACATGAATCAGATAATGTTAAGTTATACACCTCTTCATAATAACATATTAGATAGGAAATGTAACCAACGGCTTCTTACCCCACCGATATTCATGAAAATCGTCTAATTAAGTGGTTGTGAGTTCAATGCGTTTGTTACTTTGTGTTTCTAAGAAAAGAATACAAAACGTGTAAATATAGCACAAAATAATGTATGTAAAGTTGAGTGTTTGTTACACTCACTAGTATATAAGCACATCCAACTTAGGCCACCTTCATCCATTTAATTTTTTTTATCCTTATTTCTTTTACCTTAAAACAAACCCCATAATTATATATATATATATATATATATATATATATATATATATATATATATATATATATATATATATATATATATATATATATATATATAAGAACAACTAAGAAGAGGTAAAAGGTGAAAAAAAACTGTGTCGACAACAACATATTCTATACTACATATAATGCATAAAACACTCTTTCTCTCTAAAATTTTCAGATTTACAAGAAATAATGCATGGTTTACAACACTTTAATGCACTCAATTTTCAGAATTACAACAAAGTAAGCATATTATATAACAAAAAACAGCGTGGTGTCATTTTAAAACCAAAATTCTACCAAACAACATTAATGCTATTAAAAACACCCCTTCATCAAAAATTATAACTATTTAAGCACAATGTACATTAGCTTTTTAGTAAATAAAAGTCATAAAACACAAAGCACAAGTATGTAAAGCACAATGATTTTAAGGTCAACAATCTATTCAACACATATAATTAATACACTAATTAATTTACCCCTTCATCAAAATATACAATCATTTAACCATAATGTACAAGCTAATCAAACTACTAAGTCAGGTATTTAAAAATAAAGTCATTAGGCTAGGCACAGTGGTCGGTCGACCAGACCGGTCGCCCCTGCACTGACCGAGTCACCGCCACTGCAACCACAAGATCGATGAAGGTCGGACGGCTCCAAAATTCATAAACCAGTCACCCCTCGACCAATTAATGCATTCCACAAAAGAAGAAAAAAAATGTGCCGTTACATATCAAAACAAAAACGAATATGAAACGAAAGAAGAAAAGAACAATCATCAATCAAGCCAAAACAAACATCAAACTTATTTCATCTATGGTCCACGAACAGAAAGTATACAGCAACAATAAAACCCAACATCTACATCTACCTTAGTTCTAACCCCATCTCAAAACCACCATCACGGTCAACACAACATAAAACCTTAGAGAGAGTTTTCGTTTGATATTAAAGAAAAGTGTATGATTTTCTTGCAAACATAGATTGTTGGCTATGTTCGGTTATCAAGATAAGAAAGAAATGAAGAGTATGTGTTGTTTGTGTGCTGCAAATCATGGCTGCGTATTTTTGTAAGGGAAATTAAGGCAGGAATGAGGTAATTTAGGTTTTTTAAACGTATTTATAAGTCCTAACATTTGGGTTATATAATGGTTTGGTTGTTAATTGGGCTGGTCAAATGATATCACAAATTGTTTGGTAGTTTTATCATAGGCCTTAATAGATATTGATGATTAAAGTTTGTTTATGCTGATAATGATTTTAGACTAATTACTAATTGAGCCATATGCCCGTATATTATTTGTATAGTATAGTTGATTTTGGGCTAATTTTGATATGGTTCATGTGAATAGTGTATATTAAAAATGAAAATGTAGGATATATAGTGTAAAAAAGATTGGTTTTTTTGAAATAAAAATAAAAATACAAATGTCGGTCGCCTTAGTATGTCTACCCCTACCTAAGGTAGAGAGGCTGCTTCCAGTTCTATCTAAGATAGGAAAGAACCTCTGGCCTTTTGTAAGGAGTGAGGATCGAACCATTGACCTCTATGTTAATATGCAAGGAGTTTTCCAACTAATCAAACCCTAGTATTATTGTTATTTGTAAATTAATCGTTAAAAAAATATGTCCGCATAACATCACATTACCAGAAAATAAAGTCACAGGATACCCGCTGCCGCATCGCGCGGGTACCCTGCTAGTATAATAATGATGCCTTTTGCAGTTAAGGTCTTAATTAGTCCTGACTCCTGAATCCTGATTATGGTTGGTTTCCATAATTTCTATTAAGGTTTCATATGGACCATGTCAGTGTTAATCTTAACAGGACATGTCTGCATTAAATGGTTGTGTAAAATTTCATTTGAATTTTATGCTATTGACAAATAAAATAGGACGATAGTTACAAATACTCTGAATGAAAGAAGATGAAGTAAAAGTTCAACAGTTACAAAACAACATGCGCAACAGTAGCATAAATGGTTGTACATAACTGTACAAATCTAACGGCATGCGCAATAGTTATACATTCTTTTATGTTGTTTAAAATTCCAATACAACCCTGTGTAAAAATTATGGTCCTTAAAATTAAAATTAAAAAAAAAAAAAAAAAAACAAACAAACTTTAAATAAAGTAGGAACACAACATTTTTTAACTAAATGAAATATCTTAAAATAAAAACAATGAAAATAATTTTAAGACCGAGTTAGCAGTATATTTGGATTAACCAAGTGTATGTATGTTTCTTCCAAAATTGACATTCATATTTACTAAATAAGTACGGAAATGCCTAGTTGGGTATCTTAAGTCTATGAATTGAATTCCAAACTCAAACTTTGCATTTAAGGATTTTTGCTCATAGGAGATTATTTACACACACTTATGTGTACAACCGGTTAAAGTAGTGTAAATACACAATACAACGTGCACAGATTGTGTTTTTGATTTGCACACTAATGTGTAAAACCGGTTAAAAGCAGTGTAAATACATAGTACAATAGTTTAATGCATATGGATTGAATGTCTCAATCAGAAAATAAATCATTTCCCGCTCATATGTTAGAACAACAATTATGTTAATTTTCTGTAAGTTGTATCACATTTACTTGTGCATAAAATTTGTTGAGCTCGTTACTTTAATTATATCACTGTAGAGATAGTAAAATAGAATGCCTAGAAATGCGTATAAATAATAGTATAAAGATTAGAAAAGATAGTTGCATTTTTACTTAAAATCATAGAAACTGGAAACTTCTGTAGGGATTTCATCAGTTTGTTCATGCTTCCAATTTCAATATTTGATCCAGTTTTGGAGGTTGAGTCTCCACTCTTGTGGGGATTGCTCAACTGCGCATTGTCTCCATTTTTTGGGCAGCATGTTTATGTGTTTGCAAGTTCAACACATCTTGGATCCGACATGAAGTCACATACAATGTGACTTCATTATATCTTGCAAGGGGGGCTGCGCGCGCGCGCACACAAAAAAATGTGAACCATGCGATATGGATATATATTTTTCTTGCCAGATTACATTTTGCTCTCTTAATATTGTTAGATGATGTATAACTCGTAGGCAATATGTTTTATTGATGCACTATTTATAGAATACAAATCCATAAACATGAAACCCGAATGACCCCAAAGCCCACAACCGGTTTTGGGCCCACTGATCTAATATACCTCTAGTACTCCTCCGCATTTAAAGTTGTGAAGTCGCGAAAGCTCGGATTTAAGTGTAAACTATTATTACTAAAAAAGAAAAAGAAAGATAGATATCTTGATAAAGAATCAAGACTTTGATAGTAACTAATCACAACAGATAAACGTAATATGAAAAAGAATTTTTTTTTTCGACAACCGTCTGGACTTATAGCGGCGAGTGAAGGTGCGTCCGAGCAGTGGAGGTGGTGATTCTGGTAGCTCTTTACTCGAAATTAAATGACGAATCCACGGCCACTAACGGCATCATCTAACTCTAAGTGGTTTGAGAATTATAAGCAAAATAGTGAGCCAATGTTGTTTATTGAACATGACGGATTGTTACGGCGTGTCTTTAGGGCTACAGCAGCGATTCTGGTATTCTTTTCTTCGGACTTTAATTATGAAGCCAATGACATTAGTTAACTCCTTACGGTTTAGGGATTATGTTCGAATAGTGGTTGACTAGGATTTAATCAAAAAATTGATATTTTTTATAGAACGGATAAACGGTGACTGCTAGGGTTTGACAAGGTAGCTTGAGACCTCAACTCAAGGTTGTCGACAGGTCTCAGGATAAGACCTGCTCGGATACTATGTTACATGATGTAAACCCCGTAGGCGTTATGTTTATTTATATCATACAAATCCATAAACGCTAAACCCAAATAACTCCAAAGCTCACAACCGGGCTTATATCAACTAATCTAATATACCTCTAATAATTACATGTTAGGGTGTAGTAAAAAAGTTCTATTAAGCGGGAAAAACATATACCATATTTTAAGTTAACCTTGAGTTAACTACATTTTTGGTTTAGTGGTTTACCGGGTATTTCATTTTCAGTCCATTTTTAAAAGTCTCGGGTTTTGTTTAAAATTGAAACACCCATTTCGGGTTTGGTATCAAATTTCCATTGACTGTGATTTTGATCAGTTTTGTAACATGAAATGATTAAAATGCCATCGTCTTTATATTGTAAAATGACTTAAACACCCTCCTTCATTTTTCTTATTTTTGTTGTTGTTGTTGTTGTTGTTGCTGCTGCTGCTGCTGTTTTTGCATTTGCTGATGTTGTTGTTGTTGTTGCTGCTGCTGCTGCTGTTTTTGCATTTGCTGATGTTGTTGTTGTTGATGTTGTTATTGTTGTTGTTGATGATGATACAAATAGTAAACAAATAACAAAACATAAGTTGTAAACTACTAACAAAAGCACAGACACAATCACAATATATCTCAACTTCTTCAATTTGTATACATATCATACGCAAATATTCATCTCCATCAACTACCAATACAACATATCCTCATATCCATTTTTTCAACCTATTCCACAAACCCAATTCAAAACCTTTCATTCAAATACCCATCTTTGCATCTTCTTTTTCACCCACACTCCATTAATCACACACACATAAATACCCTCGTTATCGTCGTTATTATATACATTTATATTTATAGAACTTTCAGTACTTAATGAATAAAATATTGATCGCACAGTAAATCTCAGATCTAGTGTTGTTTATGACGATGACGATGACGATGCATCAACGGTAGGTGGTGGGTTAGGCTAGATGGTGACATGGTGTCGGGTGAGAGTGGCGGTACGTAGTGTGTATTAAAGATGACAAACTCTATGTATAAATCTTGCCTATGTCATTGGGTTTGTACTCATTTCACTTACAAACATGGTAGCATATGACGGGTTGGTGTGGGTGTGTACTTGTTTTTAATATTAGGGATAATTTCTTAAATACCCCAATTGCCTTTGTGCTATTTATATCTAGCCCAAAACTTTTCTGCTTTCGAAACTAGACCGGGCAACCCTGGACAATTGGGCAACTCAAACCAGTAAGTCACAAGTGTGACTTTACTGATTATGAGGTGATGAGTCATAGGGCAACTGGTCTACATCGGTATAACAATTGAGCAACTGGTCTACTTTGGTAAAATAATATCAGACACATGGCGACACATGGTTGGGTAGTTCAAGTTGCCTAGTTGCCTGGTCTGTTAAATATAAAGGCATATTTGTCTTTTCATATATTTTAGTTTTATCAAAAAAGAAAAGTAGAATCCTACACCCACACCTACCTAAACACAAAACCCTTAGTTCTCGCTTAATTTCACGCCCTTTACCAAAATTTCCGGCCACCATCACAGGCATCCACCACTTCTCCACTGCATACGCCACATGCTGGCGTCTGCAAAAATATCAGAGACCTAATTCTTTTTATTTTTATTTATTTTTTTAATTATTTAAATAAGTTTTAGGTATACTTTCTACATTGAAGCAAAAGGTGTAGAAACGTAGAGGGGGGTGAATACGTTCTGATGCGTATTTTTCATCATGCTTTAAATTTATAAACTAAGACATACAAGGATTAACACATACTAACGGGCATAGAACCCGATCAAATGTAGTAAAGACTAGGTAAATCTGAGTGTCGTCCCTAAGAGTTGTTGTCTTAAAGAACTAAGGTATTTTTATAAAAGGTTTGATAAAAGAGAATTGTTTAATAATAATTAAATCCTAATCTCACATAATTAAAATGTAGAGATAGGAAGTAGGAAGATAAATTTTAACCAAGTTTATCGATGCATGTATTCATGTTTATTGAGCTATATAGTGGCATAAAATTCACTAAGAATCGTAGGGTAAAGTCGTCTTAGCCTATCTTCCCTATAATCCTCTCCGGAACCAAAGGCACGACCCTATGTAAGTAAGCGGAGGTTGTGGTAGACTAGGTTGAGTCATTAAGTGCCAAACCTAATAGATCTCATTTGCTAGAAATCCGGCCTCTCGGATCTTAGATTTCTCCTAACTTCTTAAGTACATCCACTTTATAGGTGATCCTATGGTCAATTAGCACACGAAGGATGGTTGAACTATGGCCAGTTCCTTTCATTCTTTGCAACCTAGTTAGCTAGGGTCCTTTGGTCAATTTCCTTAGTCCGCTAAATACTAGCAAGCTTTGAATACTGCCGAAACTAATTATTAATGAATGAACAAAGTAGATATCTATATAGAGAAATAAAAGAGAATAAATAACATAGTTAAACTTGACTTAATAACAACAATTCATCGTATGATTACTAGAAAAGCATAAAAGAATCCAAACTCGAATACAATGATGGTAGTAGACAAGAACTTCATTCTTCCAACCTCATAAGCCTAGCTTCTTCTTCTGTGGTTGCTCTCCCCAAACCCTAGTTCAGGTATGGGAAAGGGGAGATGATTTGTAAAGTAAAATTTGTGTGGTATTTATAGGCATGACTTGGCTACGGCATAACCTTGTATAGTGGTTACGCCATAACTAGTATTATCTTCATATGATCTTATCCATTCGTGATAATTACGACGTAACTTAAGTTAATAGTTACGCTGTAATCCTTGGTGGCCATAATTACGTCGTAATCATCATGCTGAGCTACGTCGTAATCATCATGCTGAGCTACGTCGTAAACTTCATGTATCATTTGAATCAATACTGTGTACTAATTACGCCGTAGCCCTTGTTTGGTTACGACGTAGTCTTCATGGTGTGAAAAAATATTTCTAAGTCATTAATCATTTACGGCGTAACATCATCACCGAGTTACGCCGTAATCTTCATGATAAAGGAAAATTCTTTGCTTTGTCCGTATTGAGTGCAAATTCGTCCAAATGTCGCTCCATATTCTATTAATAGTCCTGAAATGAAATATGAAGGAATAAGGTATAACTAATAATAATTTTTATGCATAAATAGTCCATATAAAGGGGAAATTGACACTTAGAAAATCATATTATTTGATGTCATCACGTTCCTGTTTAAAATCTAAAATGTTTCGTATCAAAATTCCGATTAAGCGTGGCTAAATATGAATCATGGTTATTGACATCTTACAGAAGCAATTAGACAGTTAAGAACAAGAGAAGAGACAAACATAAGAATTACTTTGACGGTCCTTTAAATGTATGGACGGTCCCATATATATGTGGGACCGCCGGCCTATTTACAGGACCGTCTCTAGTGACATTTCTGATGTTTGCATTATCACGTAATAAGCAACAAACCACGCAAACATAAACTCAAAGCAAGCATAAATATAAAATGATATATGCAAGAATAAAAAGGTAAAGATAAGAGTAGCGAAAATGCAAACCGGACACGATGATTTATAGTGGTTCGACACAAAGCACCTCTTCGTCCTACTCCACTCCCCGAGTACCCAACTCGAGAGTTACTTCACTAGTCAACATGCTCCCTTTAGGCGGAACAAACCGTACACCAAAGCTTACACCAATTTAACGACACTAAGCGGAATGTCGAGTTCAAATCCTAGCTAGAACCAATCTACATAAAGCCCACGTAGCTACACGAAAAATCACTCTTGTCCACTTGGATTTACACACAATCCAAGTCTTCAAATGGATGATCACTCCGTCCTAATCTTCACACTGACGATCACCCCGTCCACTTGAATCTTCATCTAATCCAAGTCTTCACGGACCTTCACCCAGTCCTAGTCTTCATGCACAGACTCACACTAAGTCCAAGTCTTCACACACCGACACAGGAACTTACACAAAGTCCTAATCTACACACAATCACCTACGGACGTACACACTGTCCTAATCTACACAATCATCCACGAACTTAGACGTTGTCCAGATTCACACTTACATACCTAATCACGAGTCACACACATGTCGGATACACTAATGTCCAAATGAGAGAGTTTGGAGGAAGAATAGAATCGTAACACAAGTTACATGTGTGTGTGTGTGTGTGGACTACATTATAACACTTCGATTCTTGATGACTTCAAGTGTTCTTCTCTTACACTTGAGATAGAGGATGACGGGATCACTTATAAACACATACCAAAGAGTTATAGTGATCAAAGAAGAAAAATGAAAGAACAGAAAATTTTTGTGCAAAGAGGATTAAGAAAATCTGATGAAAATGGGTCAGTATTTATAGACAGCTTGAGGAGCGGGGGACGGTCCCTTAAACATTAGACGGTCCCTTATATATAAGGGACCATCGCCTTATTTAAGGGACCTCCCCGACATATTTGTCCTTTAGTGGTGAAATGTTATCTGGTTAGAATTAAACTGATTTGGTAGGGAAAATTAATTGTTGGGAATTTGAAATTCAAATTTATTTTTCTTTAAAATATTTCTTTATAAATACAAAAATAATTTGTCTAATTTATTTTTGTAAAAATGTTTTGTCACATTTATAAAAATGTGAGGTTTAAGGATAAAATATTGTCTTCGATCACTTAACAAAGTTGGTATAGTGTTTGTTCTTACCTGAAGTGATTCAGACTTAAGCCGTCGAGAGATGTTGATGTGTGCATGCATTGATGATTTGTGTAAACGAGTAACTTGTACACTTTACGTTATACATTACAAGTTACATGTTTGTCATCATTAAAACATGAAGACACTGTATAGATTCAACGTCGTAACGTTTGAACTAACAAAATGAGTGCGAATATTTGATTATAGATTTTGCATAAAAATTATCAAAATGGTGACGCCTTTTATATAGTTAGTTTGTAAATTTTTTATATAAATAGTTTAAACTTTTTATTTAGCGTTGATCATTGAGAGCCCCACTTTTATTTTCGCCAGAGCATCTAAATTCTCGAAGACGAACCAAAGTACTAGAAATTGGATCATATGTCATTGCTAGGGGTGTAAACGAGTCGAGCTGCTCGTGAGCAACTTGGGATCGGCTCGATAAAAGCTCTTAACGAGCCAAGCTTTAGCCAGCTCGAGCCCGAGATCGAGCCTAGTTTTGGGCTCATATCAAACGAGTCTGAGCCTGAGCTTCATATACAAAGCTTGTTTAGGGTCGCTATAGGTATAATTGTAAATGTTAAACGAGCTCGAGTTCGAGCTTTTTTTCTAAATGAAACGAGCTTACCTTTAACACTTTTTTAAATATATATTAATAAAATGAGAAAAATATATAAATAAAAATTATTAACGAGCCGAGCCTCGGATTGAGCCTTGTAAATAACTATCAAGCCGAGCTTGAGTTTTATTTTTAAAGCTAGAAATGAGTCTAGCTCGAGGTTTTCAAAACCTAAACGAGCTGAGCTCAAGTCTACCCATGCTCGAGTTCGGCTCGGCTCGTTTACATCCCTAAATGGACATATCAGTGATATGTCCATTCAGACCCAAGAAACCTATTCAGATATATGCATTGTAACCAGGGATTATCAGCGGTTCCTTATTGTCCCATCAGTTCAGTTTTCTTATGTTTAATTAATTGGAAACTCATTAGGTTGAACTCTAATTGAACTCATGTTGTGGTTGGAACTCCGTTAGAGACTAACTAAAACTTACATTTCTTTTTTGATTAAATTGATTTGGTAACTCTAATTTGGACCAACTAATAGATTTAATTTCCAATAAATGGAATTTTAAAGTTTAAATTTCACATATGCACAGTTTTTTTAGCTAGATAGAGTTACAAGGGTGGGATAAGCACTAGAAGGATCGTTGAACCATTCAATCCAATTAAAAGATGAGTTCCCACTTCTACTTGTAATCCAAAGATAAGACAAGGTCTTGATATCGTTGAAGAGGAGAACTCTCGATGGTCGCTTCGGAGAGAAAATGATATTATTTCTATACCGCCATAAGGACCAAATTGTTGTTTTTTTGGAACACAACATCAAAATCTCTTGAATATTTTGATTGAAGAGGAGAGCTATCCGCCAAGTAAATCACATCTTGAAGATTTTGAAGAGAGGTGTTCTGGATGTTCCGCCATTCTAAAACATCTTTCCAGGTGTCTCTCGCTATCATACAATGAACAAAGACATGCTCTTCTATTTTAATGCCATCGTTACATATGGGACATCTAACGGAGTTTAAATCTACACCTCTTCGGTCAAGGTTGACCCTGTGGAAAACTAGAAGGGGGGTTGAATAGTTTTACTTTCTTTTTGTGTTTATTTTCAAAATCTTTTGTAACTTATAAAAACTTTGATTCGATCTTACGTGAATTCAAATGTCAACAAATGTGAACAAGTCTAAACAAGTATAATCTAATAATGTAATTATTGTAATGAAATGAAATAAGGATAGAGATAGAAAGATCAAACCACAACACGCGAATTTATAGTGGTTCAGCTACAAGGACACCTTTCTTGCCCTACTCAGCTCCCTGAGTAACACACTCGAGAGTTTTCTTCACTATGTCAACAAACTCCTTATGGCGGAGAAACCTTACACACCTTGGCTTACACCGATTAACGACACTAAGCTAAATGTCGAGTTCTAATCCTAGCTAGAACTAATCTCACAACTTCTTCACAACTTCACAACTTCTTTGTGATAGCTCCACAACTTCTTCTTCTCGTCTACTTCATACCTTTTTCTATGCACAACTAGTTCACAACTTCTACACCACTTTACAACACACCTAATATCTACAATCAACTAAATCACACAACACTTAACAAATATCTAGCACTACTACAAGATGATACTAACTAAACACAACACTACTACAATTGTATGGATGTTGAAGGAGTGTTCTTCTTTTTGCACTTGTGTGGATGAAGCTTTGGATCACTTGGAAACAAAGACTTATGAATTATATGATCAAAGGTTTTTGGGATAGAAATGGATATGAGATCAGAAAGTTTTGAGTGCAAAAAGGTGAGAAAAATTTGTGAAATGAACCAGTATTTATAGGGCTAAAAAATATTGTTCTGGAGCGTGCCGGTCCCCTTAATTAGGGGTCGGTCCCCTTAATCATTAAGGGGGCCTAGGAATTAAGGGGGCTGCCCCCTCCAGAACGTTGGGTTTGTTTGTCTTTTTGTGAGGAAGATTTTTCTGGAGAGAATTTGCCCTTTTTGGTTGGAAATTTGAAATCATATCTTTGTGGTTTAATAAAACAATACCAATAATGATTTACTAAAACATATAAAATGTTAATGTCATTTTATAAAATGTTTTGTGTTAAGAAAAT
This sequence comes from Artemisia argyi, assembly GCA_030686995.1. Lineage (NCBI taxonomy): Eukaryota > Viridiplantae > Streptophyta > Magnoliopsida > Asterales > Asteraceae > Artemisia > Artemisia argyi. The sequence continues at coordinate 75,965,742 of CM060688.1, forward strand.
GCTCCCTTTGATCATGTAATGCATAAGATGCTTAGTTTATACATACCTTAAGTGATATTAGTTGTAGAAGTAAATATTTGCCACTAAATACTTGTTTACGTCATAATCTTGACTTAATTTAGTTTACATTTTGTGAATATCAAAACGTAGAGTTATTGAAAAATATTAATAACATTTTTAAGCATTATTTATATCAACAATATCCTCCTTTTTTATGATTACAAAACTTAAACTCATTAAATCAAAAATTAGTATTTAGACAAGTATTTTAGTGAGTTTATATTTACTTCTCCATCTTTTTGTAGAATCAAAAAGGTTTTGCCGACAAGTTTCAATTGTGAAATATTGACGGAATGAAAACTCCCCCTTTATGTGTACTCCCCCTCGTTCGGGGGCACCAAGGAGACGAGCTATGAAATGCTTGCAAAACAAAAATATTTGAAGCACAAGTATATACATACAATTATATATAAAGTGACAACAATATAAACAAGCATCATTAAATAGAAGCATTCATATTAAAGCAAAAGTTGTGTAAAAACACAACAATACATGTAACATCAAGAGAGATTACAATTAGAATAACAACTAGATAATACAACAACTATAATAGTACTTCATCATGCAAAGAGTACATGGGCTTCATAGAGCTTGCAAACAAAAAGGTGGTAAGAGCTTTATTTATTAAGCATAGCATATGCTTAATTTGGAGAGCATGATGGTGATGATGGAGAAATGGGTGAAGATTGTGGAGGTGGAATAATAGGTGAGGATGGCGGAGGTGGTGGTGGTGGTGGGTTGGTTAGCAAGTGTTCAATATATGAAAACATGTATTGAATTTCATCTCTAAGACCAAATATTATGGTTCGGTTGTGGATGCAACAAAGGCAAGTATCACCATGAGCTTCAAGTAAGCTCCAAGGTAGGGATTGAAAAAGAATGGTGGTGTAATTGGTGGAGATGAGACATGAGCATCAAGTGGTGTTATTGGTGAAAGTGAGATGGTAAATTCGGTGGAAAGAGGTTCTTGTGTAGGATGTGGTGATGATGCTTGTGGTGATGACAAGTGTGAGTTTATGTAGTCATTGATTGATGAAGTTGAAGGTATGGAAGATGAAGAAGTTCCATGAGTGGAAGATGTTTTGGATGGTGCATTTGGTGCACTTGGGGATGAGCATTTAGGTGGAGGTGATGGTGTTGTGTTGTCTTCATTAGTTAAATCAATGAAGAGTTGTTTTGGAGGGATGATGACAATCTTTTGTTTCTTTGAGACCTTAGAGATGGAGGTGCTTGGTGAAGACATGATGGTTTAGGTTGAAAGAGATGATGAATAATGAGGTGAAGAGTGTTCATTTGGAGGGAATTTATAATATGAAAATGGTTGGTTTAGGTAAGTTTTTGAAGTGGTTAAAGGAGATTCTAAAATCAGTTGGGTTATAAGGAGAAATGGTAGCTGATACTAGAGAAAGAGGTCACAAGATGCAAAAGAAAATAGTAAACTCAGTTCCAGATGTCTGGTCCCCTTAATTGTAGGCCTGCCCCCATAATAATTAAGGGGACCGCCTAGGAAAATTAAGGGGGCCGCCCATCTGGTGTTTTCCCAGGCGACCAGAAATCAAAAATTTGCAGAAATGGGTTGGTTTTCAAATGTGTGTTTACAGCAAGCTCTATTTGAAGCATATACTCTACGAATGATGAAATATAAGCATAAAATAATAAGTCATGCATGCAAATTAATATATTGTAAGCCAAATAAAAAGAAGCATAATAATAGCATTAAGTTATAATTAAGATCCTAGCATGATAATAGTTAAAACCTAAGCAAAATTCAAGTAACAAACATGAAGGAACACAAGTATTTCCGAATAAATCGGACAAATAATAAAACACACAAATGTCTAATAGTGCAATAATAATAATAAGTGGCTTCACATCAACAACTCTATTTCTTCTTCTTGCCCATCATCTTCCTGAACATCTTTCCTACGGACTTGAATCCTCCTCTAACTTCTTCATGCATTTGCTGAGTTCGGTTCATTAAGGACATTTGACGGGTGAAGAGGAGTTCATCGGTACGTTCATGAGGAAGAGGAATTTGATAGTCGGTATAATCAAGATCAGGAAGATCATTAACAAACTTTGTGGGAGATGGGGTACTCACACGCGAGGTGTCTTCCTCCTCATCATCATCATTCCCTCGATGAGATGTCGAACCACGAGGCATAGAAAATAATGGACCACGAGATTTCCCTTTGTTACTTCGAGATCGACGAGTACGGACAAGAGTGAGTTGATTCAAATTGGGATGAACATGTACATAGAAATCATTTTGAACATTTGGGTAGTGTTTCATGATATGACAATAAAGTCGAGTGAGGAACATACCGTAAGGAAGATTGGCATTAGGAGTGTTTTTGGCAGTCATGATTCGATGGACAAAGAGATAATCCAGATTGTAGTTTTCTTCAGCAACTACACAATACAACATGTGGGCGATGCTAGCCATGAGATGATCACAGTGACCGCCGGTACCAAACGCATTCTCGCGAATGAGTTCTTCCCAATTTTTCATGTCGGGGCTTAGCTCTTTGAGAAGAATTTGATTTTCATGAATATCGACATTCTTTGACTTGATTTTTCGACTAGTCGTACCACGTTCTAGTTCAAGCAGTCGACGAATGTCTTCAGGACTTGGAATCTCAGAATAGTATGGACCATCCTGAGGACGATTTTGTTCAAGTTAAGAAAGATCCCATTCATTAGAGTATACGGCTTGGCCGTTGTATGGGATTCTGAGGATTTGTCCAAACTGAGCAAGAGTAAGAGTGATGAATTGATTTTGGATCATGAAAGAAATGAGGATATGGCCATAGGGATCGGTTTGCATCGTCACTTGGCTATAGAAGTCGAGGATAAAGCGAGGAATGATTGGTTCGTTGATTTTGAAAAGACAGTCAAGACAGATATTGGTGAACATTCGTTCGATTTGATCGGATTCATAGTAGGATGGATCGACAATTCTACCCTCGTGAATGTTTCTATTTTCAATGGGACGATAGAAACATGCAACGGCGGGAGACATGCCGGGAGTGGCGGAAACTTTAGGAATGTATTGTTTTGTTTTTGAAACGTCACCAACCGTGGTTTTAGGCATTTTCACCTAAACAATATAACAACAAAAATAAAATTAAGACAAAAACAATTAACATGCATATGTTATATATAAATATATGCAAAACATGTGGAACGGAAGCCTACTTCGACCAAAAAAAAATCCTAGGAAGTAGTTTCGTAATGTTCCTTGTTTTTAATTTTAAACTCGTTTAAATTGTATCTTATGATGTCAAAGTGTAGTTGTGAAATTAGTTCGATATAATATCAAGACTATCCAAACATCACTTTAGATATCATAATTAATTTCGAAATTTGGCTAGATATATATTAGGTTATATATCTTGCTATCTCTTACGAGTTTGACTAACATAAAGCTTGTTTAGAAAGTGTGTTGAGATAAATAATGCTTAAAAACATTGTTAACATACTAACAATATCTCTATGTTTTGATGATTACAAAACATAAACTCATTGAACTAAAATTTACGACATAAACAAGTATTTAGTGATAAATATCTCTCTTTACATCCAAATCACTTAAGGTATGAATAAACAAAGTGTTTATTGCAATCTATGATCAAAGGAAATTTTTCTAAATCACTAGACTTTTTACAAAATATCATAAACATTTTATATCATTTACAAAAATCGTTTTTGGAATTAAAAGAATGTATTTAAATCATTATAAATATATGAATTCAAATTTTTAACCAAAAATGGCAAATATAATCCATAAAAACTTTCCCCACAAAAGGACAAACAATCCCAACGTTCTGGAGGAGGCGGCCCCCTTAATTCCTAGGCGGCCCCCTTAATGATTAAGGGGACCGGCACGCTCAAGAACAGTAATTTTTGTCCTATAAATACTGGTTCATTCCACAAATTTTTCTCACATTTTGCACTCCTAAACTTTCTGTTCTAGATCTCCATATCTATTCTTTAAATCCTTTGATCATACATACATAAATCTTTGTTTCAAAGTGATCCAAATCTCTACCTTTCAAGTGCAAGAGAATAATACTTCAATCCTCCAAGAGAAGAAGTATTACAACTTGTTGTGACCTCAACATTCAAGTTGTTTGAGCATAATCCATTATATCTATTTTTTTGTGTTATTTGTTGTGAATATTTGGTAGAAGATAGATTAGCTTGGTGTGTAGATAGAGTGATTGTTTAGAAGATTGTTGTGAAGTAGATAGTTGGAAAGTAGATAGTTGTGAAGAAGATTGTTGTGAAGTAGATAGTTGAGAAGTAGATAGTTGTGAAGAAGATAGTTGTGAAGTAGATAGGTGTGAAGATAGATAGGTGTGAAGAAGTTGTGTATAAGGTGTGATCAAGTTGTGACGAAGTTGTGGTGTGAATATTGGTGTGTAAGGTTTTCTCCGCCATAAGGGAGCTTGTTGACATAGTGAAGAAAACTCTCGAGTTAGGTGCTCGGGGAGTGGAGTAGGGCAAGGAAGGTGTCCTTGTAGCCAAACCACTATAAATCTCTTGTCTCGCGGTTCGATCTTTCCATCTCTTACTTATTTCATTTCTTACATCATTATAGTTCTAGTATTTAATTGTTGTTGTTTATATTGTGCAAGACATGAATTCACATAATATCGAATCTACATTTCTGTAAGTAAACAAAACACACAAACAAATTTTATAACAAATTAAAAAGACGTAAAACTATTCAACCCCCCTTATAGTTTTCCACAATTGGTATCAGGAGCCACGTCAAGCGAGATTTTTAAAATATATTGTATTTTAAAAGTTGCAACGATCTATGGAATCTGAAAAATATTTAGAAGGGCAATCTATGCAAAGACCACCACTATTTGAAAGTGATGGATTTTTATATTGGGAAAATAGATTCGAAACTTATGTGAAATCTAAAGATCTTGATCTTTTGCATGTTATTACCTTTTGTGATTTTCCTCCCACTCAACAAAATCCGGAAACTAAAATGGATGAAATTGTACCTTTTGATTTGAAAAAGAAACTAGCTAAAAATAATGAAGCTAAAATGGAAATTTATAATGCGTTACCGCGCAAAGAATATGAAAGAATTTTTATGTGTAAAACCGCCAAAGAAATTTGGGAATCACTACTTATTACTCACCAAGGTAATAGTCAAGTCAAAGACAATAAAATAGATCTTCTTGTACAACAATATGAATAATTTACGATTTCGTAAGAGGAATCAATTGATAATGCTTTTGCTAAAGTTAACACTATTATCACAAGTTTAAAAGCACTTGATTAGTCATTTTCTAGTAAAAATTGTGTTAGGAAATTTCTTAGGGCATTTCATCCAAAATGGCGATCTAAGGTCACGGCAATTGAAGAATCAAAGAATTTGATGACGTTATCACTTGATGAACTTATTGGCAACTTGAAAGTCCATGAAGAAATTATAAGAAGAGATTCGGAAACGGTCAAAGTCAAGAAAGAACAAACTAAATCCATTGCTCTAAAAGCCAAAAAGGAACCTAGTGACGATGATGATTCAAGTGACGAGAGTGAAGACGAAGAATATGCAATGGCCGTAAGAGAATTCAAGAAATTCTTCAAAAGACGAGGAAGATTCACTAGATTACCACGAGACGAAAGAAAATCGTTCCAAAGAAATAGAAGTGATAACTACGGGAAAAGAAAGTGTTTTAGATGTGGAAGTCCAAATCATCTCATTGGTGAATGTCTAAAGCCACCGGGTTATGAAAATCAAGGCGCCTTTGTTAATGGAACATGGAGTGATAGTGACAAAAAAGAAGTTGAAAAACTAAGAGAAGAAAAATGTTTTGTGGCCAAAGCGACCGATGAAATATGTTTAGGAATAGACTTGGAGCCCGACGAATGGATCAAAGATAGCGGATGTTCGAGGCACATGACGGGGAACCGCAAGCTATTTTCTACATATAAGGCATATAATGGAAGTAACGTTATTTTCGGTAGACTTGCGTGGAAAAATCATTGGCAAAGGTACGATCTCTCAAGACTCACTTACTATTGAAAATGTTGAGCATGTAGATAATTTAACATATAACTTGCTTAGTATAGGCCAAATATGCGATAATAAATGTAGGGTTACCTTTACCGATAGGGATAGCGAAATAGTTAAGAATGGAAAGGTTATAGGTAGAGGAATTAGGAAAGGAGGCATATATGTTATGAAACTAGGAAACAAACCGGAAGATAGGATATGCCTAGCAACCCTAGACGAAAACTCTACTTTGTGGCATAGGAGATTAGGACATGCGAACATGCAACAAATACAATCTTTGGCCTCTAAAGAACTAGTTAGAAACTTGCCTAACCTAAGATATGACAAACACTTTTGTGATGCATGTAAAATTGGAAAACAAGCTCATGTTAGTCACAAAGCTAAGAATATAGTATCCACTACTAGGTGCCTAGAATTATTACATATGTATCTATTTGGTCCATCCGCTGTGCGGAGCTATGGAGGAAACAATTATACCTTAGTAATAGTAGATGACTATTCACGATACACGTGGACTAGGTTCTTAAGTGACAAAACCCAAGCCTTTGAAAAATTTGAAATATTTAGTAAAATGATTCAAAATAAATTAGGATGCACAATATTATCTATTAGGACAGACCATGGTAGGGAATTTGATAATGAAGTACAATTCGGAAAATATTGTGATTTAAATGGAATATCTCACAATTTCTCCGCTCCTCGTACTCCTCAATCAAATGGCGTAGTAGAAAGAAAGAATAGGTCACTATAAGAAATGAGTGGAACAATGTTAAATGAACAATCCATCCCACAAAAATTTTGGTGTCACGCTGTAGATACATCAACATATATAATTAATAGGGTTTCAATTAGAAGAATTTTAGAAAAAACTCCTTATGAGTTGCTAAGAGGTAGAAAACCTAACTTAAGCTACTTTAGGGTTTTCGGAAGTAAATGCTATATTTTAAACACTAAGGATTACCTTACTAAGTTTGATCCAAAATCATACGAATGAATATTTTTAGGTTAATTGCAAAATAGTAAGCATATATAATACTTAATAAACACACTATGAAAGTAGAAGAATCATTAAATGTAACATTTGATGAAACACCACCACCTCCTAAAACACTACCTTTAGAAGATGATGACTTAGTCGAGGAATAAGCTATTGAGGTTAGTAAAACAAAGCCCCTAGGAAATGATAATGAAATCATAAACTTAGAAAATAATGAAGTCGTAAATATTAGGGAATCTAAATCACATCCATTAGATAACATAATAGGAAGTCTTAATCAAAGAACCCTTAGGTCACAAGCCCAAGACAAAAATAACTTCTTTTGTTTCCTCTCAGCAATAGAACCTAAGAATATTAATGAAGCATTAAAGGATGAAAGTTGGGTTATAGCCATGCAAGAAGAATTAAACCAATTTAAGGCTAATGATGTTTGGGAATTAGTCCCAGATCCAATGAACATGACCATCATAGGAACTAAGTGGGTATATAGGAATCAATTAGATGAAAATGGAATAGTAACTAGGAACAAAGCTAGGTTAGTTGCCCAAGGTTATAATCAACAAGAAGAATTGATTATGACGAAACTTCTGCCCCCGTAGCTAGACTAGAATCTATTAGAATATTACTTGCCTATGCATGCGCCCTAGACTTTAAGTTATTCCAAATGGACGTGAAAAGTGAATTCCTCAACGGTTTTATCAATGAGGAGGTTTATGTGGCACAACCTCCAGGATTCATTGACTTCGCAAAACCTGATTATGTTTATAAGTTAAAGAAAGCTTTATATGGACTTAAACAAGCTCCTAAGGCTTGGTATGATCGATTAAAAGCTTTTCTTATTAAACGTAATTATTCCATGGGAATGGTAGATAACACTCTTTTCAATAAAAAGAAAGACCCAAATCTCATCATTGTTCAAATATATGTTGACGACATTATATTTGGATCGACTTGTCAAGAAATGTGTGATGAATTTTCCAAAATCATGCATGATGAGTTCGAGATGAGTATGATGGGTGAACTAAACTTCTTCCTAGGATTACAAATAAAACAATTAGAAGATAGAATATTCTTTAACCAATCTATGTACATTAAGGAAATGCTTTTTAGCCCATTTCATCCTACACTTCCCAATTTTCACCTACATATTTTGTCCTAATCTCCCAAACAAACCTTATTGTTGGGATCATACTTTAGTATTTTAGTCAAGTCTCGGTCATTACCTTTTGTAATAGGTTGCTTAGTTATTTTATCTAACTAGTCTATGTTTCAAGGCTTAAGCATTTAAGACCAATGGGCCTTAAAGCCCACGAATTAAAGGATAAGGGAGGAAGGGAATGTTGCCCTAACTCCTCTCTTATAAATAGTAAGCTTATGTAAACTTTTCATTTGTTGGTTATTTGATTATCTTAAGGAAACTCTTGCACTTTCACCTTTCATATTGTCTCATAATCAACCAATCTCATTTCTCATCTTATTTCTTTCTAAATCATACTTGTGTTTACAAAATGGTGACCTAACAAGTGGTATCATTCGCCTACTAGAGTTTGAAGTGTGTTTCTTTGATTTAACGTGGGGATTTGATGCTTATTTCTCATCTTTTTGCATTTTTCTTTGTTTCTTTCACTCAAATCTTGAAGCTTGGACAAGTTTCAAGGTTGATATAGTGATTTGAAGCTTAGTTTTTGCATAAAGTAGTGATTTTTAAGGTTTTTTTAAGGTTTTATAGCTTCTTTGATATTGGAAAACTAGTTTTTGGTAGCTAAATCTTCAATAGTTAGTGTTTTCTAAGTATTGGTGAAGTTATTTGTTCAAAAGTACCTTATTTCTAAGCAATTTTTCTTCAAAAATTTGAGATTTTTCAAGTTTCTGACCAGTTTACGCGTAAATTTGGTGAATAGTACGATTCTAAAGCTGTCAACAGTACTTTTTGTCCTTTTTACGCATAACTTTTGGCCTAAAACCCTTTTCTTACGCGTAACTAAGGTCAAAACCCTTTTCTTACGCGTAACTCTAGTCAAAACCCTGTTTTTACGCGTTACTTGGAAGTCAACGCCTTAAATCCTACGAGTAAAGTCATTTTCTACGCGTAAGTGTGAATTCCTACGCACAAGTCAGATCCTACGCCTTAACTTTACGCATAAGTACTATCTTACGCGTAAGTTACAGACTCTACGCTTAACCTTCAACAAAGATCTTCTCCTTGTGTTCCGGTGACTCAGTACTTCCCTAGCTTGGATAAGTTAGTGGATTACTTCGACTTCGGATATCTTTCAAGCTTGGATAAGTTTGGAAGATTTGTTTGGTTGTTTAAACCTTACGCATAAGTCTAAACTTACACATAAGCCAAAGCTTACGCGTAAAGAGTAAACTTACGCCTAATCTTATTGTTTACGCTTAAACTAACTCTTTACGCATAACCTAACAGTTTACGTGTAAGATTAAAAGTTACGCGTAAGAATTGAACTTACCCCAAGGATTTTGGAACTTACTCAAAGGAACGTGCATTTTAATCTTCTACAAAGATCCATTTCTACACAAGTGTTCTAAGATGTCTCAACCACCTAATCATTACTTCCCTCATACTCAGCAACCTCAACATCAGCAGTATCAGCAACAACAATACCTTCCGCACCTAATGAATCAACAACCTTCGCAAAAACAAACATACAATCCACTACATCATTACCTAATGATGCAACAACATCAGATCATTCCTCAACAACAACCATATCAAGTGCCACAACAAACCACTCAGTTTTCCTCCAAACAACCTCACTGGTTTGACAGAATGTGTGAAGTTATTACAACTCAACAATCCCGACATGAGGCAGGATCACTTGAAACACCTCCAATGCTAACACCTGGGAACTATGTTCAACGGTCAAGTCGATTCTTAAGATTTCTTGAACTAAAGAAACCTCATGGGAAATTCTTGAAACAAGTGATACTTGAAGGACCATTTGAGTGGCCAACAAGATTTGAAGCTGGGGATCCAACTGCTGATCCTCCACGTCCTCCTGGTGATAGACCTCTTCCAGAAACTTCACTCACTAAAGAACAGAAACTACATCGTGAAGCTGATCAATATGCAATGGCTTATATACTTCAAGGTATACCTAATCCAATCTATCGCAGTGTCGATGCTCAGAAAACAGCCAAAGCTATGTGGGAACACGTTCATCTCCTTATGGAAGGCACTCAACTGAACAAAGATGACATGGAATCCAAACTCTACATGGAATACACTGACATCACAATTGAACCAGGAGAGACACTTGAATCCTACTATCATCGTTTCACAAATGTAGTCAATGATCTGGAACGTCATAAAATCACAGTACCAAGGATCGCTGTGAACTCCAAATTTGTTGGTAGTCTTGGCCCTGATTGGCATAAATATGTGACATTTGTTCGTCAAACGAAGAATCTTCATGATGCTCCATATGGCTTGTTGTATGATTTTCTGAAACACCATGAACCTGAAGTGGAAAAAGATAGAGCTCTACGAGGAGGATACACACCAACACCAACACCAAATTCTTTTGCTCTCGTAGCTCAATCTCCCTATGCTCCACCACCAATGTCAAATCATGCATATGTTCAAGAGCAGAACTACTTCAGTTATCCACAATCTTCCACCTCGAACCAAATGGTCCCTTATGATTCATCTCCACAAGATGCTTCTACTCAACTTGTTCCATCACACAACAATGATGCTATATACTACACCAACTCCAATGATGATGACGATGATGACTTCAATACGTTGAATCAGGGACTTGCTCTTATTGCTCGTGCTTTCAGCAAATTCTCCAACAAAACAAACAGCCGTCAACGTTCATCTTCTAACACAAGGAATCAAGCTGTTTTCAATGATGGAAGAGTGGAAGTTCAGAATCGTAGCTATGGTCGATCTGGTTCAGGAAATTCTTCTGGAAATTATGGGAATGGTCAGAGGTTTAGTAACAATGGAGGGTTCAGGAACAACTCAGGATCTTCTCAGCAAAGGTCTGAACCAGTTGCAACTAGGAACTCCAACTCAGGGAATGCAGTGTGGTGCTACAATTGTAATGAACAAGGTCATATAGCGACAGCATGTCCCAAACCGAGAACTCGGGGTAGTAAGTTTCACAAGCAGGCATTACTCATGGCTCTTCAAGATGAAAAAGATGGACATTTCCCTGAACAGGATAACAACTTCATGGCAAATGTGAACAACGATGATGACATGGAAGATCTGGAAGCCAATGCTGCTGTGATGCTTATGGCCAACATGCAGGAACTTCAGTTTAATGATTCAGGTCCAGTGTATGACACTGACGGCTTGTCTCAGGTACATGATCATAAAACATGCCTAATACATGAAATAGCCTCACCTTCTGCCTCTGAATCAGATATGGCGCAAGTTGTTCCATCTAAATCATCTTCATCATCTCAAAAAGATGAACAAATAAGCACAGTTGTCATATTCGATGATGACACAGTTGTTTCATTTGATGATCCTATTGAGAATGATAAACATGATAATTTAGAACAACATGAACCATCATTTGATCCAGACCCTGACCTCATAATGTTATCTAAACAACTGAATGCTCAGCAATTGCTAATTGCAAAATGCAACGAGAAAAACAAAGTTTTAAAAGAAACTAATGCAGCACTTGCAAGAGATATTGAGTGTTATAAAATTCAGCTTTCAAATCAGGAAGAAAAGATTAAACATGCTAAAAGTTTTGAAAAAGCTTTTCAAGATTCTTACAACAAAGAACAAGATCTTCAACGCAAAATGCAAGATTTAATTGAGTCAAACGGAAAGTTGATTTCAAAACTTGAAAGTGAGAAGTGTGAATTGAAAATGCAAGTTGAACGTGTTCAAACAGAACTTTCAAAAACGGAAACGGAATTGTCAAGTTGTAAAAAGGATTTTTGTGAACATAAAATACGAAAAAGGAAGTACATAGATGACTTACTCGGTGATATTGTTGATCTTGAAAAACAACTCAAAGAATTTCGTAACATTGTTTACAAACACGGGAACTCAGTCACAACAATTCAGAAATTTACTTTAAAACCGAGACCCGATAAAGGTTTTGCACTTGGTGATTACAAATCAATGTTTCTTCACACAGCTTTCAAAGAAATTCCTAAAATTTACAGTATGGATCATATGCTGGATAATACGATTGTGCGTGCTGTTGTTTTTGATACTGAGGAAGAAGAAGAACTTGAAGACGAGAGTCGATCAAAAATGAGTTATGTTCAAAATTGGACACCATATGATTACTCAAAAGCTCCACCAATTTCCAAATCTTTTGTTACTCAAAAGGAATTACCTGAGAAATCATGGTATATTACTGAGTCATATGTTTCATCCTCCAATGCGGCCCCTATCCAAACTGTAGCATAAATAAATGGTCCTTTACCATCATCCGGTGAACTTACACCTTTACCGAAAAAATGTCGTGTCTTAAATTATTTTAAAACTTTTATGGAAGACATCGAAATTTTGGAGGAAACTATTGAACGCAATTCTGAAATTAAAATTGAAACTTTTCAATCCGCTTACGAGCGAGAAAAAAGAGATATTTTTCAAAAACAAATGCTGCCAATTGTCAAACATCTCCGTCTTTGTGCTACACGTTGGGATCAGTAACTTCAAAACGAGGTGAAAAATATGATTCACGTTTTCAACTCAACTGAAAATGAGATTTTGGCTCAAAAGCAAAGAAATAGAGTTTTAAAAAATGATGCTGATCGACTCTTGGAACAAGTTCTCAATGCTGATATTTTGTCTGTTATCATGAATGATCTTTATAATTCTGGTACTTCTATGCTTAAGAATGATCATTGTGTTGATAATAATCTGTTGAATGAGGAAATTGAGACACTCAAAATGGAAAACGAAAAGCTGAGAATCAAAAATGATGATGTGACAAAACAATTTTCAAAACAAATCAGTCTACTCAATAAAAGGCTTGAATGGTGTCAAGCTAAAAGTCTTGAAAGGGAATTGAAGTTTCAAAGTCAAAATGTTTCAAACTCTTGTCAGAATTGCAAAAACAACGAGTCTTTAAAAGGTCTGTGTTTTCGATACGAGAAAGAAATTGCGGATTTAAAAATTGAAAACACCGAATGGCAACAAAACCGCGATGACATCAAATATTGCAATGGTTTACTTGAGTCTGAAATACAGGACAAAAATCACATCATCATTGATTTGAAAGAGAAAATCAAGCTAATTCAAAAAGGAAAGATGGTTGACACCACGGTGATAGCACCAGGAATGTATAAATTAGACAAAACTGCTAAAGATCATGTCATTCAGAACACTAATGTTGATAACTCCACTTCTACAGGACTAGTCTCCACTAATAGCGTTAGCAGACCCAAGCGAAAAAGTAAAAAGAAGAATAGGATCTTGCAACGTAAGAGAGGACAACTAGAAGCTCAAGAAGTAGAAGACCAACTTAGGAATTTGAATAAAACTCATGTTGCATCATATTTAGATTCTAATCTGGCAAATTGTAATCAAAATCTAAATGTAACGAATGATGAACCTTTGAATGTTTTGAATATTAATGCATCTTGTGTGTTTTGTCGTAAAAGCGTGTCATCTGGTGATCATACAAAATGTTTAGCTAATTCTCTTCTCAATCGTCATAAGAAATGTAGGACACGCATTCCTTCTAGGCCCACTATTGCCTCTAAGTCTAACTTAGGAAAGCCGTCTTCTACGGTCTCTTATGATGTTGAAGTTACCCCCATAAGTGCCGAGAACAAATCTAGGACAGAGCCAACTAATAGTGCATTTAACATTAAGAAAGCGAGAACTAGTTGGAATTGGCAACGTTGGTTACAACACAAACCAGACTTTAAATGGATCCCTAAATTATTGAATACATGTGTTTCTAACCAACAGGAACCCGCAATTTCTTTGGGTTCCACCCTTACTTCTGTTCCATCCGTGTCTTCTTCTGGTGATGCAGGTGGTACAGATTGTTCTCTGGATTGTTGATTGCGGATGCACCCGACATATGACAAGCAATCTCAAACTGCTACACAACTTTGTCTCAAAGTTTATCGGTACTGTCAGATTCGAGAATGATCATTACGCTTTAATCATGGGATATGGTGACTTTGTAAGTGGGAACATCGAAATCAGTCGTGTTTACTATGTGGAAGGACTTGGACACAACCTTTTCTCTGTTGGTCAATTTTGTGATGGAGATCTAGAAGTTGCATTTCGTGAGAAAACTTGCTTTGTTCGTGACTTACAAGGAAACGACCTCATGTCTGGCTCACGTGGCTCCAATCTTTATACAATTTCAATGTCAGATATGATTGCAACATCTCCGATATGTCTTCTCTCTAAAGCGGAATCGACTAAATCTTGGTTATGGCACAAACGTCTTTCACACTTGAATTTCAAAACTATGACTGACCTTGCTCGGTTCAAACTTGTTGATGGATTTCCAAGATTCCGTTTCACCAAAGATCACTTATGTCCTGCCTGTGAACAAGGAAAAAGTACTCGGGCTCATTTTCCTTCAAAACCTGAGCACAGTACGAATCATGTTCTGCAACTGCTTCATATGGATTTGTGTGGACCGATGCGTGTTCAAAGTATCAACGGTAAACGCTACATACTAGTAATCGTCGATGACTTTTCCAGATGGACTTGGGTTTATTTCTTACGAAGTAAAGATCAGGCTCCTTCGATGATCATCATCTTTCTCACTAAAATTCAAGTTCAGTTACGCAACACGGTACGAATAGTCAGAACTGACAATGGAACTGAATTCAAGAATCAGACACTTAGGTCATTTTATGAGAAAGAAGGAATTGAACATCAAACATCTATTCCTAGAAGCCCAGAACAGAATGGAGTTGTTGAAAGACGCAACAGAACGTTAGTGGAAGCTGCTAGAACTATGTTGATTAATGCTCAATTACCAGATTACTTGTGGGCAGAAGCTGTTTCAACCGCATGTTATACTCAAAACTGTTGCATGATCACAAAACGCCATCGCAAAACACCATATCAAATTGTTCACAAAAGGAAACCGAACATCGATTACTTTCATGTATTCGGAGCCCTTTGTTATCCGAAAAATGATCGTGATGATTTAGGTAAACTTAAAGCAAAGGCTGACATTGGAGTGTTCGTTGGATACTGTGAAAATTCTAAAGGTTTTCGGATATGGAATCGTCGAACAAGAGAAATTCAAGAAACCATTCACGCTAATTTTGATGAACTCACACAAATGGCTTCTGAGCAACACAGCTTAGGACCCGAATTCAACCGTCTTAACTCTCTGGAATCTTCGGCTGAACCGTTGCCACTCAACCGCAAAGAATTGGAAACCTTGTTTGCTCCACTGTTTGATGATACAATTGTATACCGTTCTACTGAGGTCTCACCTAATTCCGCTGCTCAACCTGACAATATTCCAGTACCAGACTCACCTCAACAAACTACTACAAGTGTTGAGAGAAACGGTCCTCCAATTGCATCACCATCTACAGTAGAACAAACTGTTTCTAACTCCCACCATTTAGCTAAAGATCCAACACCACAATCAGTTCCCCAACCAGCAGAGCAAGATCCTGATGCGTTCTTTAATCCGTTTGCACCGGCTCCTATTGTTCCTGATATAGCTGAGTCGTCGACACGCAATTTGGATCCTGCTAACATGCGAGATACTTATCAACTACACCCTTCAACACACAAATGGACTCGAGACCATCCACTAGTTCATATTATTGGCCATCCAGATGCACCTGTCATGACAAGACAACGACTTCACACTGATGGAGAAACTTGTATCTATGCACTCACAGTTTGTCACGAAGAACCTAAGAACATTAAAGATGCAATGACCTATGACAACTGGATTGAATCTATGCAAGAGGAATTTCAGCAATTCATAAGATTGGAAGTCTGGGAATTAGTTGAAAGACCTGACGGAGTCTTTGTCATCGGGTTAAAATGGATCTGGAAGAATAAGCTTGATGCTGAAGGAACTGTCATACGTAACAAATCACGTCTGGTAGCAAAAGGATACTCTCAACTGGAAGGACTTGATTTTGCTGAATCCTTTGCTCCAGTGGCTAGACATGAAGCTGTTCGGATCTTTTTGGCCTATGCTGCACACAGGAACATGGTGGTTTACCAAATGGATGTCAAAACAGCATTTCTTAATGGAGAACTCCGTGAAGAAGTTTATGTTAGCCAACCTGAAGGCTTCGTTGATCCTGAGCGTCCTAATCACGTTTACAGACTCAAAAAGGCACTCTACGGACTCAAGCAAGCCCCACGGGCGTGGTATGACAAACTGTCCACTTTCTTACTGGCCAATAAATTTTCTAAAGGATCGGTGGATCCCACACTATTTACAAAAACCCTCGGGGAGGACTTACTTGTTGTTCAAATATATGTCGATGACATAATTTTTGCCTCAACAAAAAGAAGTTACTCTAATGATTTTGCAAAATTAATGAAAGATAATTTTGAAATGTCCATGATGGGTGAACTTTCGTTCTTTCTAGGACTACAAGTTCATCAATCACCCCATGGAATTTTTGTAAATAAGTCCAAATATGCTCTTGAAATTTTAAAGAAACATGGAATGATGTCTTGTGATACTTATAATACACCTATGGGCTATACCACAAAACTAGATGCTGATTTACATAGGATTCCAGTTGACCCTACCAAATACCGAAGTATGATTGGGTCCCTCATGTATCTCACAGCTAGTAGACCTGATATAGTATTTGCTGTCTACATGTGCTCTCGTTATCAGTCCAAACCAACTGAAAAACACCTCAGTGAGGTCAAGAGAATCCTTCGATACATAAAGGGAACCATTAACTTGGGAATCTGGTATCCGAAGGATTCTGGCTTTGAACTAATTGCTTTTTCAGATGCTGACCATGCAGGATGTTTAGACACACGCAAAAGCACATCTGGTGGATTACAATTTCTCAGAGACAAACTTGTGTCATGGCAATCAAAGAAGCAGGACTGCATGTAACAACCCGCATTTTCGGGACATTTCTCCTATTCACTATTCATCAATTACTATTCATCGATTACTATTCACCGGTCACTATTCATCATTTTACTATTCATCATTTTCGGAGTCAGTTTGTGATTCCGAGAAGCGTTCAGAAATTTTACTATTCATATGACACTATTCATTTCCGGAAGGAAATCACTATTCACGATCGCCGTTCATTTCATCGTAAACTGAGTTTACGGGCCTTCAAATTCGCGTAACCAATGTGGTTTCGCTGTGAATTCATGCATCATTCATTAATGACATTTCATATAGACTGGAGTAGTCTACACATTATCATCATCACTTGAGAACCTACACGGATATGCATTATTTCTATATACGTATGCTTAATTTGTAATTAACGATACCACTCAGTTTTACTACTAACGTATACCCAATACTCTCGACTATGATCCTAACATATTTACATACTCATAATAATAATATAAAAATTATATTATTAATTTACCCGGTGTTTTAAAATCAATGGCTATACTTTACGGTCAGAACTTATAACTCCGTCGGTTTGCGTTATTTCAAAACGATAATTATTTTAACACCCGATTCTTGCAAGGAATAATATTTTACAACTTTTACAACTTCGTCGTATTTTATTTCACCACGTTAACATTTATTTTTAGTTAACTCGGTACCCGATAACACCCAAAGTATACACAAAATACACTAGGCCATCCAACAACTAGACACAAGTATTAATTAGGCCCCCAAAACTCTTCCACCTTTTCCCTAATTGGTGCTACCTTGCCCCCCCTTTCCTAGCCAAGAGTTGCAATTTACCAACCTATATTAATTACACTCCAAGCTTGTCTAGTATTTAATCCATTTGATCTCCTTTTTCACACATAATATCAAGTTCAAGTAAACAAAAATCCTCTCTTCCTCCTTTCTCTCTTGGTGGCCGGCCAACACACAAAAACAACAAGAAGAAACATCAATTTTTCCAAGATCAAGTGATAATCAAGGTTATTTAGTACTTCTTGTTAGGGTTTTGAAGTTTAAACACAAGGTTTTGCAAGTTTTTCATCTCCACTAATCCACTAATCCTTCAAGTAAGTTGTCAAACTCATTTTCAAAATTTCCTCAAGTATCTTTCAATGATCATACACTTTTATTCAAGATATATATGCATATGTTGATTTATACCACTCTATATATATACTTTTTATAACTTACAAGCCTTAGATATATTATATAGGTGAATCCTTGGTAGATTGTTGTGATGGATAATGTTTAGGAACCCATGACACCCTAAGAAGGTGTATGGTAGGATTAGACTAGTTTTGTGGTGATTGAAAGTGGTTTGGTTGAAGTTGGAACAAGTTAGAAACTAAGAAAATCTATTTTTGACACTTTCAAAATGTTGCTGTCCCTTTTGGGCAAACGTGGAAACATCAGGGGCAAGGGTGTAACTTTTGACCAAAGATTTAGAAAATACATTCCGAGACGAAACTATGGCCGAAAACGGGGATAAAAACGAGTTAATAACGAAGGAGATATGATTTTCCGAATATTAACAACAAAAAATACTTTCAAATATAGGTTCTGTCCCAAATCGCCAATTTCAGAAAACTCAGGGGTTTCCGGGTAACATTGGGTTAGATATTCAGAAAATACTTTCAAAAACGAAACCGTGGCCGCTTGAATCACTAAAATCCGAGTTACGACGAAAAAGATATACTATTTTCAATTTTAACGACGAAAACTATTTTCTGAAAAATACCTTGCTGTCCCACGATTTTCATGGACTGTTTCGAGGCCTAAAACTTGATTTAGCCGTCCCGATTTATCAAAAACATATTAGTATGCCATCCCATGATTCCGGGGATATAAAAAACGTAGAAAACGAGCTTATAACAAAAAAGATACAAGCGTTTGAACTTAGACGATTTTTACAAATTTCCATCAGCTTTTCTATTATTATTTTGCCGCAAAACTGTCTTTGCGAGACACCACTTTCTCGGCTGTTTTTCTTTATGATCGGATCAGTTTGAGTCCGAGCCGTAGTTTTATGAAATCAAGACCTTCCAGCAAGCTTTTCAAATCAATTGGCCGTTCGTCGAATAGACTTATAACGAATAAACTATGACCTCATCTATATACCCGATAAACTATATATATTTTGACAGCTTTTACTATAATGAAATTTTCTAAGTGTTGAACATAATACTTTCAAGTAACAACAATAAGAGTCGATTTTCTCATCGATCGAGACCCGTATCGCCAAAAGTTAAATAACACGACTTTAAAATATTGTTACAAGGTTTTCAAAAACGCCGAGCTTGACCATTAACACTTAACGTACAATATTTCGCGACTAGTTTTACGAGGCCATATTGGGCATATTTTCAAGTAACGAAAATGCTATTTTGCGACGAAAACCTTATATTTGCCGATAGAACGCCAAACAAGGATCGTGGAGTACCGTTTCAACATATTTACATGGAAAGTGATTATTAACTAACGAGACGTCAAAAATATATTTTTTGGACGATAAACGCTATTTTCAAAACTAACGAGTGGTATCGATAACATACGTATTTGCATGTGTAGCATTATTTCATTGCTTACATTAGAGATTATCATTCATATTAGGTTGCGGTTAGAGATCGTGCCTCATTTCAGTATATCTACTTTTGTCATCGTAGCTATCGCACCAGGTGAGTCATAGCCCCTACTTTTTCAATTGTTTTGGTAAACTCTTTGGGGGAGAATACATGCTCGTTTTACTTAAACGCACTACTTGTTTTACCTGGTTGATTACTCAAATATTTCCAGCTTTATCTACATATATATTTGATCACCTGCATTCATTGGTATGTTTGATTTCCTGTATTTCATGGGATTGATTATCCTTGTTTATATGACCTCATAGTCACCAATTGTTCCTATATGCTCATTGTAATATTGTGGTATTCCCCACTTGGCTGTGATGTCAAACGTAATATTGTGGTATTCCCCACTTGGCTGTGATGTCAAACGTATTGTGGTATTCCCCACTTGGCTGTGATGTCAAACGTAATATTGTGGTATTCCCCACTTGGCTGTGATGTCAAACGTAATATTGATGTTTCCCTACTTGATTGACCTATATGTTCATTGTAATATTGTGGTATTCCCCACTTGGCTGTGATGTCAAACGTATTGTGGTATTCCCCACTTGGCTGTGATGTCAAACGTAATATTGTTGTTTCCTTACTTGACTGAATTGCGATGCCTTTGCATCAACCTTATTACGGGTTTTCCCGCTTGACTGATTTATCATATGGCCTCATTGACTGAATTATTTATATAGCCGTTTTGCTATACTTATCTGGGAATTTGGATATCAGTATTACTTTTGTTCACGTAGACTTTAACACATTTGGCAGTGGGTTGTAAACACACAGGTTACAAGTCTCTTATGGCGGGACTTGCAACTGAGTGAATTTACAATGCCTTTGCTGGGCAATCATTTCTCTATAGGCTTTATTTGTTAAACAAACTCTATGAACTCACCAACCTCGTGTTGACACTTTAGCATGTATTTTCAGGTTTTAATCTATGGCACGCTACAGGAGGTTTTGGCAGGGCATGGCATGGTCATAGAAGACTCTGATTATTTATATGGGGACCATTTTAAACCATTTTAAGGGCCTACTTCCGCACTACTTTTAACGATGTAAATTCAATATTTTTTATTTAACTATTTTATTCTAAATGATTGAAGTGAAAACCATTTTTGAACTTGTGTTGTAATACCAATTGAGTTACACCCCAGCTACACGTGTGCTTCCACTGGACCCGATTTTAGGGGTGTGACAGATTGGTATCAGAGCTTTGGCTATAGCGAACTAAGTGTTTTTAAAACCTAGACTATAGCTACTTTCAAGAAAACTTAACCCTATGACCGTCACGTGCCTGCCTGCCAAGCTGAAGCCTCATTTGTGGTTAGTTGCTGACATAAGTGATGAGATTTGTGTCTCATTATCTGATATACTATATTCAATTATTATAGTTGATTACTATAATTGTCTTTCATATAAGCATGTTCACGTATCATATATGTCATCACGTTTTGTTTTTCCTTGCATAGTTTCATCATTTGACCTCGAGTTTGGTCACCTGCTTTTGTCTTTCAGAACGTCTTGGTGTTGGTGAAGGACATGGTATTAGTATAACTGAGCTGAGTATTTCAAAATTCATGGAACCTCGGTGGAATATAGACTGGTCATCTATATTCAACCCGGGATAGTGAGATATAGGCTGACCACCTATGTCTGACTCAGAAGTGAATTTTGTAACACTGAGAGTGGTTATAATAAGATTATGTCTGGATTGAATCCCCTACTCAATTTCCAAATGTTTCATTCATGTGTGTGTATATTCTCGTTGTTGGAACCTTCATACTTTTCATCACTTCGTAAACCACCGATTGGAAGCATGTCAGTTGGTCATTTTATTTCATGAACTTTCATATTTATGCACAATACAGTCATATCACAGTATTTTCTTTTGTCACAATCTCATTTTGTCGCAGTTGTCACAGTCTCTTCCCTTCTCACCATCACTATCATTTCCTTTCCCCACCCCCATATATATATATAAGGAATTAGCTAACACTCTATAGACTCCGATGTCACTCATCCCTCACTACTCCCTATATTGATAGGTGGATATTATCAATGACCTCCCTAAGAAAGACTTTCCATACCTTCTATGAGGATGATCTCTCGATACATTAAGACCTTTCAAAACTCAACAGAAATCTCAGGATATCACGAAACCATTCGGGCCACTATCACTGGCCTGATCGCCAAAAATTCCAGCATCTATAAAGTATTGGCTTGACTGAATTACAGGATTTGTTTCGATGCGAATGCTCACTAAGCAACACCATAGAGATAAATCCAACCTCTTAACCGAGACTATAGATTGAACATGTCCTCACCAATAGACTTTATTCGAACATGTTAGACACCTATGCATTTGTGCAGACGTACATACCTGACTATTTTATCCTCTTAATACTTTCACTTTTAAATGGATTTTTTTTTCTTTTCTCCAAACTACCGTTATACAAAACATATATCTTGTAAGAAATACTTTTCTGAGGCACTTATTTTAATAAGTAAATTCCTTTTGGTTACTCTTTTACAAAACTATTGAATGTTAAGAAAATTTTAAACATCAATCTTTTGGTAAACCATATTATTCACCTTATGTTGAAAACAGTCCTATCTTGCATAACTATTAAATTTTAAAACATTAAGAAAAATGTTACTTAGAAAGCCGTTTGCTTAAAGTTGTAAATTTATTTATTCAGGAAAGGTTTATGAACAAAACACACAATCTCAAAACAAACTTTGAAAAATCAATCACTATATTACATCACTTATACATTTAGGATTTTGTGATTTGATGACATAGAACTTGGGGAAAATCTTAGTAATGGAGACTAAGCATCGTAGGTGGAGAAAGACTCAATTCATGACATCCTGCGGAGGATCACAACCTTATCCTAATCTATTATTTTCAACAACACCCTTTGACGGACTTAACCTTGTAAGTTCTTTCACAAGATTCATGATATCCATTTCAATTATTCCTAATAGAGGAATTTAATTCACCTCGAACTCCTAGCGATTTCATTAAGATTCCTTTGGAACCACACCACCTATTATCTTCAGACCAATGGTCGGAATTTGAGGTCGATTCAAACATAGGAAGATATGCTCAGAGCATGAATGATTGACTCTAGAGATGGTTGGACAAACCATTTGCCATAACTCAGATTCTTTTACAACCATAGTTACCACACGAGCTTAGAGACTACATCATTAGGAGCATTCAATGGTCGAAGTGCCAAAAAAATCCATTGACAGATCGAAATTTGGAAAAGCCCAATTCACTAGTCCCGTAAGCATTCATGAAATAACCAGGAATTTCCTACAAATCAAGAATCAGTTACAAATTTGATAAGTTGCAAACCATTAGAATTTCAAGTTCTTGGCAGGATTATGTTGAAAGTTCTGCCTAGGAAAGGCATGATACCATTCAGAAAACTTCAGAAAGTTAAACCCGATACACACTGAACCATTTACTATTTCTGACAGAGTAGGCCTAGTGGCCGTCAGACTTGAACCTTGTTAGAGCTCAATAGCTTACACGATAAGAATCATCATCTTTTCACCAATACAACTTCAGAGACCAACACAAACTGAACTTCGGGACGAAGTTCCTTTTAAGGGGGTGAGACTGTAACAACCCGCATTTTCGGGACATTTCTCCTATTCACTATTCATCAATTACTATTCATCGATTACTATTCACCGATCACTATTCATCGTTTTCGGAGTCAGTTTGTGATTCCGAGAAGCGTTCAGAAATTTTACTATTCATATGACACTATTCATTTCCGGAAGGAAATCACTATTCACGATCGCCGTTCATTTCATCGTAAACTGAGTTTACGGGCCTTCAAATTCGCGTAACCAATGTGGTTTCGCTGTGAATTCATGCATCATTCATTAATGACATTTCATATAGACTGGAGTAGTCTACACATTATCATCATCACTTGAGAACCTACACGGATATGCATTATTTCTATATATGTATGCTTAATTTGTAATTAACGATACCACTCAGTTTTACTACTAACGTATACCCAATACTCTCGACTATGATCCTAACATATTTACATACTCATAATAATAATATAAAAATTATATTATTAATTTACCCGGTGTTTTAAAATCAATGACTATACTTTACGGTCGGAGCTTATAACTCCGTCGGTTTGCGTTATTTCAAAACGATAATTATTTTAACACCCGATTCTTGCAAGGAATAATATTTTACAACTTTTACAACTTCGTCGTATTTTATTTCACCACGTTAACATTTATTTTTAGTTAACTCGGTACCCGATAACACCCAAAGTATACACAAAATACACTAGGCCATCCAACAACTAGACACAAGTATTAATTAGGCCCCAAAACTCTTCCACCTTTTCCCTAATTGGTGCTACCTTGCCCCCCCTTTCCTAGCCAAGAGTTGCAATTTACCAACCTATATTAATTACACTCCAAGCTTGTCTAGTATTTAATCCATTTGATCTCCTTTTTCACACATAATATCAAGTTCAAGTAAACAAAAATCCTCTCTTCCTCCTTTCTCTCTTGGTGGCCGGCCAACACACAAAAACAACAAGAAGAAACATCAATTTTTCCAAGATCAAGTGATAATCAAGGTTATTTAGTACTTCTTGTTAGGGTTTTGAAGTTTAAACACAAGGTTTTGCAAGTTTTTCATCTCCACTAATCCACTAATCCTTCAAGTAAGTTGTCAAACTCATTTTCAAAATTTCCTCAAGTATCTTTCAATGATCATACACTTTTATTCAAGATATATATGCATATGTTGATTTATACCACTCTATATATATACTTTTTATAACTTACAAGCCTTAGATATATTATATAGGTGAATCCTTGGTAGATTGTTGTGATGGATGATGTTTAGGAACCCATGACACCCTAAGAAGTTGTATGGTAGGATTAGACTAGTTTTGTGGTGATTGAAAGTGGTTTGGTTGAAGTTGGAACAAGTTAGAAACTAGGAAAATCTATTTTTGACACTTTCAAAATGTTGATGTCCTTTTTTGGCAAACGTGAAAACATCAGGGGCAAGGGTGTAACTTTTGACCAAAGATTTAGAAAATACATTCCGAGACGAAACTATGGCCGAAAACGGGGATAAAAACGAGTTAATAACGAAGGAGATATGATTTTCCGAATATTAACAACGAAAAATACTTTCAAATATAGGTTCTGTCCCAAATCGCCAATTTCAGAAAACTCAGGGGTTTCCGGGTAACATTGGGTTAGATATTCAGAAAATACTTTCAAAAACGAAACCGTGGCCGCTTGAATCACTAAAATCCGAGTTACGACGAAAAAGATATACTATTTTCAATTTTAACGACGAAAACTATTTTCTGAAAAATACCTTGCTGTCCCACGATTTTCATGGACTGTTTCGAGGCCTAAAACTTGATTTAGCAGTCCCGATTTATCAAAAACATATTAGTATGCCATCCCATGATTCCGGGGATATAAAAAACGTAGAAAACGAGCTTATAACGAAAAAGATACAAGCGTTTGAACTTAGACGATTTTTACAAATTTCCATCAGCTTTTCTATTATTATTTTGCCGCAAAACTGTCTTTGCGAGACACCACTTTCTCGGCTGTTTTTCTTTATGATCGGATCAGTTTGAGTCCGAGCCGTAGTCTTATGAAATCAAGACCTTCCAGCAAGCTTTTCAAATCAATTGGCCGTTCGTCGAATAGACTTATAACGAATAAACTATGACCTCATCTATATACCCGATAAACTATATATATTTTGACAGCTTTTACTATAATGAAATTTTCTAAGTGTTGAACATAATACTTTCAAGTAACAACAATAAGAGTCGATTTTCTCATCGATCGAGACCCGTATCGCCAAAAGTTAAATAACACGACTTTAAAATATTGTTACAAGGTTTTCAAAAACGCCGAGCTTGACCATTAACACTTAACGTACAATATTTCGCGACTAGTTTTACGAGGCCATATTGGGCATATTTTCAAGTAACGAAAATGCTATTTTGCGACGAAAACCTTATATTTGCCGATAGAACGCCAAACAAGGATCGTGGAGTACCGTTTCAACATATTTACATGGAAAGTGATTATTAACTAACGAGACGTCAAAAATATATTTCTTTGACGATAAACGCTATTTTCAAAACTAACGAGTGGTATCGATAACATACGTATTTGCATGTGTAGCATTATTTCATTGCTTACATTAGAGATTATCATTCATATTAGGTTGCGGTTAGAGATCGTGCCTCATTTCAGTATATCTACTTTTGTCATCGTAGCTATCGCACCAGGTGAGTCATAGCCCCTACTTTTTCAATTGTTTTGGTAAACTCTTTGGGGGAGAATACATGCTCGTTTTACTTAAACGCACTACTTGTTTTACCTGGTTGATTACTCAAATATTTCCAGCTTTATCTACATATATATTTGATCACCTGCATTCATTGGTATGTTTGATTTCCTGTATTTCATGGGATTGATTATCCTTGTTTATATGACCTCATAGTCACCAATTGTTCCTATATGCTCATTGTAATATTGTGGTATTCCCCACTTGGCTGTGATGTCAAATGTAATATTGTGGTATTCCCCACTTGGCTGTGATGTCAAACGTATTGTGGTATTCCCCACTTGGCTGTGATGTCAAACGTAATATTGTGGTATTCCCCACTTGGCTGTGATGTCAAACGTAATATTGATGTTTCCCTACTTGATTGACCTATATGTTCATTGTAATATTGTGGTATTCCCCACTTGGCTGTGATGTCAAACGTATTGTGGTATTCCCCACTTGGCTGTGATGTCAAACGTAATATTGCTGTTTCCTTACTTGACTGAATTGCGATGCCTTTGCATCAACCTTATTACGGGTTTTCCCGCTTGACTGATTTATCATATGGCCTCATTGACTGAATTATTTATATAGCCGTTTTGCTATACTTATCTGGGAATTTGGATATCAGTATTACTTTTGTTCACGTAGACTTTAACACATTTGGCAGTGGGTTGTAAACACACAGGTTACAAGTCTCTTATGGCGGGACTTGCAACTGAGTGGATTTACAATGCCTTTGTTGGGCAATCATTTCTCTATAGGCTTTATTTGTTAAACAAACGCTATGAACTCACCAACCTCGTGTTGACACTTTAGCATGTATTTTCAGGTTTTAATCTATGGCACGCTACAGGAGGTTTTGGCAGGGCATGGCATGGTCATAGAAGACTCTGATTATTTATATGGGGACCGTTTTAAACCATTTTAAGGGCCTACTTCCGCACTACTTTTAACGATGTAAATTCAATATTTTTGATTTAACTATTTTATTCTAAATGATTGAAGTGAAAACCATTTTTGAACTTGTGTTGTAATACCAATTGAGTTACACCCCAGCTACACGTGTGCTTCCGCTGGACCCGATTTTGGGGGTGTGACACTGCACATCACTGTCGTCAACAGAATCTGAATATGTAGCCATGTCTGCCTGTTGTGCTCAAGTCATTTGGATGAGATCACAACTTAAGGATTATGGCTACCTATTCAACAAGATTCCAATCTACTGTGATTCCAAAAGTGCAATTGCTATCTCCTGCAACACAGTACATCATTGCAAATCCAAACACATCGATCTCCGGTATCACTTCATCAAAGAACATGTGGAAAAGGGTACCGTTGAACTTTATTTTGTTGGGACTGAGTACCAATTGGCGGACTTAATTACCAAATCCTTAGCACCATCAAGGTTTGCTAGTCTAGTTCACCAAATTGGTATGCGATGTTTGACTCCAGAGGATATGGAAAAGTTTTTAAAACACAATTGATCGTCAAACATCATAACTATCTTTGTAAATATTTTTCAAAAACAAAAATACAAAAATATAAAACCAATCAAAAACTCAAAAAGATTTTTGGTCTTTCTTTAAAAAAAAAAAAAAAAATGCAAGTATAAACCACTTTCAACACTATTTTATAAAATGTCTTCAAATATTTAAAAAAAAAAAGTGTTGAGGGGGAGGAAAAGTAAGATTTTATAATCTCTCAAAGATATTTTGTCTTTTATACTTGCATTTTACCAAAAAAAAAACAAAAAAAACAAAAAAAAAAAAAACAAATACGTTTTATCAATAATGTTGATTCAAAAGTGTTTCGGGTTACTCTCCTTGACCTATGTAATTATTTTTTTAGTATTTTTACTACGGTCTAAGGTCGAGGGGGAGTACCACAAGTTGTTCTTATCATGTCTTGGTGTAAATAACAAAAGTTTAATAAGACAATGTGTTTAGGCATTAGAAGTGTTAGTAACTTGAGGTTAAGGGACCATTTGTGTCAAGTTTTCAAACTTGTTTTAACCACAGTCAAAATACCTTTGACCTAACATTTACTACACTTACTTACACACATTTATTATTTCAACTACCATCATCAACGACCCACAATCATCTGACTAATCTGTGTACCAATCTTCAAATCTGTAAGTGTGATTGTGTTTTGATCATTATAACAAACAAAGGTTTTTAATTTCATAACGATCCAACGGTTAAATCTTTCTAATCGATTAAATTTCTCTTAGGATTGTGCGTAGACTTTAAACCCAGAAATTTGTTATGTTATGATTGATTTGATTGTTAGGATATGGTCTATGGTTGATTATTTACATGTTTTCACACTCTAATTGCACCCAGAAACACTTAATCGATTGATTTGCTATTAGGGTTCATACGAGTCAATTAGGGATTCTTGATTCTGAGTGTTAGGATTATAATTGATGATGGGGATAGTGTTCTTGTATGCCTAGGATCATGTTACTATGGTCTAATTATATCAGAAACATGTTTGTTGATCAAGATTAATTGATCTAGGGTTCGTACACTAGCAGATTTGATCTTGAGTTTTTGTGGTCGATTATTGTTATAACTTGGACCAAATGATCCTTAGGATGTTAGAAACATTTGCCCCATGTTAATACCTACCCAGATTCATGTATGATTGTGTTTGTGATTTAATGTTCATACGTGTTTACGCGTAACTCAGCATAAGACATGTTTACGCATTAAAATGGATATAAAGTGTGTTAATATGGATATTGATCAGTGGTTTTTGGGTTTTACACTTTCAGGAATCAAACTAATCTTATTTCGAAAGGTGATTTTTCTGTAAAATGGCGTCTTTACGCGTTAAATGTTCATCCAACGCATAAGATTGAATCTTACGCGTAAGATTCGACACGTGGACAAACTGTGTCTTGGATTAGACATAGTTTACGCATAAAAGTAATTCTTACGCATAAGTTCTGACCTTACGCATAAGTCTGGAACTTACGCATAAGTCATTACCTACGCATAAGTTACATCTTTACGCTTAAGGGTAATCCTACGCGTAAGTTTCAATTCCTACGCCTAAGATTTATCTTACGCATAAAATTGATCTTACGCATAAGATTCACCTTACGCGTAATATTCTAACTTACGCGTAGCTTTTGCACTTACGCATTATTTCTAATCTTACGCTTAAGTCAGGTTACGCGTAAAGTTACCCACTTACGCGTAAACTTGTCAAAATCCAAATTTTTTCTAAGTGTTGGGAAATTTTCCAAAGTGTAATTTCTTGTAATGATAAACTTATGTTGTAACTGAATTGTTTTAAGTTTCTACCAAGTAATATAACTCAAGTTTGTCATATATCAAAAGTTTTCACACACAATAAACCCCACTGATCAGTGTATAACATGCAATTCTATAAGTATACTTCATACTTGAATGTCTTTGGTAACCAAGTCAACAATTGCCATGTTTGTGTTTGTTTATGATCAATTCAGATGGCAGAACACAACGACATTCCTTACGGACCAGAATCCGAACCTAAGCTTTCATGGGAAGAGACTTTCCCAGATGACTACACCAGGAAGATTGGAAAGAACAACCTTCGTATCAACTTCAACAAGATGACCTGCAACGAGTCCTCTTGTATTGTGGCTATAGATGCTCTCCTTTATCACCCGAATAAGCTGCTGTTTACCAAGTCCGCCTCGGTTTCCTGCTTCTACATCCACCAGTTCTGGCATACCCTACAGCTAGATCTCGGGGAGGCTTCCTTCACCTGTACACTTCATAACCGTGAGGTCTCTGTGGATATTGATGTGCTCAGGAATGTACTCGGTTTACCAGAACTCGGCCCTAATGAGGAGTATGTTACAGTCCCCACTGAAGAAGAGTTGATAATATGGTTAAGGGATATTGGGTATGACGAATCAGAAGAAGTTATCACCAGACATTCTAGGGTCAACATTAGGTATCTTCCACAACCATGGAGAACCCTATGCATACTGATTGCCAAGTCCTTATCTGGCAGAGATTCTGGGCATGAACATCCAAAGCTCCAACACCTCAAACTCTTCTGGGCAGTGGCTAACGTGAAGAAAGTTGATTATGCCAGCATCATTTGGGAAGACCTGGTGTGGCACATTCAACACAAGACTACTAACATCCCGTTTGTCCGCTTCACAAAACTACTCATCGAAAGCTTTCTTCATGAGTACGATGACATCCCACAGAGACTCGATGACCAAGAGAAGAACGCATTCAGAAATGAACATACTCTTAGAGTCGTCAAGAGAATGGACACCAGCACACGCAAGCAGGGAAAGAAACTTCCCAATTGTCTCTTGACCGACAAAGTGAAGGCTTGCACAAACTACAAGTATTATGAACAAGCTCTTCAAGATGACAAAGTTGGTTTCTTGGATGAAGTTCAACCATTCAGGGGAAAGACAGGTACCAAGACTGGAAGCTCCAGCAGCTCAACTAAGTCCAAACATAAGAAGAAGGGTACTCCTAAGAGAAGGATCCCTACTAGGAAGCCCGCATCTATTCCCGAACCTGGATGGTTTCCCTCTCCACAATCTTCTCCAAAGCCGTCTGACTCTGAACAAACCGAATCTGACGAAGGTCCACAGTATAGGGAAGCATATGCTAATATTGAGAAAGATGAGAATCTTGAAGACATCGATTGGGATAAAGACATTGATGAATTTGCTGACAATGCCGTATATCCATCTTACCTCAATCAAAGACCATTCACTGAAGCTCAGACGATGCTGGAAGAGGAAAGGATTAGAAGAGAAAAGATGAAGGAACCGGTTACAGCTGTACAAGAGCCTGAAGGCCCTTCTGTCGAAGAAGAAAATGAAAGGGCTCTCAACTTAGGTCTCCTCCACAGCCGTATTGATACATTCAATGCTAATCTACCACCACCTCCAGTGTTCTCTCAGACCACCGAAGCTGGCGGTTCAAGCAGCATTCCTGAGCCTACCACAGGGATCAACACAGACTTAGTTGCTTATGATAATCCCTCAGTATCTCCCACCGACATTGAAATGACTATGGGAGAGGACGAAGAGGAAGATCCCATGGACACTGATGCTCCAAGGCTTATGACCATGGAAGAAATGGAGCTTAGAGAATGGGCTCAGGAAGAAGAATTGAAGAAGAAACAGGAAGTAGAAGAGGCCAGGCTTGAAGAGATTGCTCAAGCCAAACTGGAAGAAACAATCAGAATGGAAGAGAGCAGGAAAGCAGAAGAGCCAGCCAAGCTGGCTGAAGAACAACTGAAAAAGGCAGAAGAAGCCAGGCTGGCTGAAGAATTAAGGCTTAAAGCCGAGGCTGACAAACTGGCTGAAGTAAAGTTAAAGAAGGAAGAAGAAGCCAAGCTTGCTGAAGAACTAAGGCTTAAAGCCGAAGCTGATAAACTGGCTGAAGAACAAAGGGTGAAAGAAGAAGCAGCCAAAGTCAAGGAAGTTGTACAACCCGAACCACAGAAAGGAGATGACAAAGACTCTACCACCATTATTGAATCCACACAGTCATCACCTCCTGCATCTGAATCAACACATGACAAATCTATCAAGAAACCAAGCACCAAAGCCTCTGCTGCATCAAAGTTACTCAAGTCAGCTTTCAAGAGAGTGCATGAGAAGAAGAGAAGCATACTAGAAGATCAGGTTGCAACATTTGTAACCCAAGTTGCTGAATTGACAAAGCTGAACTCGAACGTCCAAGAGCTACAAGATAAAGTTGATACTTTCTTAGCTAAATACGTACAAGAGAACTTGGAAGCCACTCTAGCAGCTCAAGCACAAGAATACATGGCACAACACTTAGTTGCTGAGTTGAAAGATCTGCTGGCACCCATGAGAGATGAACTCACCAAGTTCGCAGAGCAAGCGGTCAAGAAAGTAATCAGATCAACAACCTTTACTCTTCGTGCCGACAAGTCTACTGCTCCTCTACCAGGACTATCTCTGGATGATTTGAAAGCTCAACTCTTAGAAAAGCTGGCAAACAAGTTCACCTTGACTCCTGAAGAAGCCAAAGTCCTGGAAGCACTGAAAGACAAGATGAACAAAGAGACTTGCAGCACAGAGGCAGATAAGCTGAAACGTCAAAGAGATGACGAAGACAGGGATCCGAATTCTCAGGCAAAGAAACAAAAACAAGCCGAAGGACCCTCATCTCATACACCGGTCATCCCCCAACCACAACAACTTCCTCTCAACAACCGAAGGCATCAGGTTCTGCTCCCAAGGCACACGACCATTTCGAATACACCGGTGGTGACGACATTCCTCAACCCGATGAAGTTCTAGAACCGTCATCCAAGAAGAAGAAGAAAGCAAGAAAAGGAAAGGATCATCAACCCAAACCGGACACCTCATCAAAGGAAAAGGAACCTAAGAAACCTAAAACCGTCCTCCAATGGCTCGAAAAGGATGAGACTGCCGAATATTCCTGGTTTGAGAAGATGATCAATTCACAACCACCACTGGGAGACAATCAGGAACCTCAAGATGGTCGAACAGTGGAATTTGCTCAATTAATTCAGCACAAGTTTCAGATGAAAAAGATGAATAAGAAAGAGCTGCGAAGAATTAAGAATGAAGCGTTTAATCTTCTCAAAGATCGATCTGCAAACTCCATCGAGCTTGAGTATCATCTGGAAAATATTGCTCGAGCCATGTCTAGCGATATTGACTGGATTAACCCTGAATCTTTTGTCGATCCGGTCACGAAGAAATCCGCACCCTACATTACTGACTGGTCGAAACCACTACCAATGGTTGGGAGGCCTAATGAACCGAAGATCCTGTACATGGTCTTCTTCAACACAGACTTGGAATTTCTGAAACTCGGTAGTGCGATTGAGAAGAAGTACGTTACCTCACTTGCCTTTCTCCCTGCAGCTCGATATCTCAACAATGCCATCGAAGAAGAAGCTTCAGCATTATTCGTTGATAAAATTGTTGAATATGACCGGAACGCACTTTACGGCATTCATCATTGGCCAGAAAACTGGGCACAATACTATCGAAGCAGCAGACTGAATCAGACGATGGGCGATGTGGCAAGTGATTTGAAGATAGTCTCTATTCAGTTCATCTCGACTGTCGCTCACTTTGGGTACCCCTTCCTCAGCAAAATCACACTCAAAAGACTTGATGAAAAAGAGTACGACATTTCCGAGTCTGACTTTCCACGACTACGTCTCAATGACATCGAAGACTTGTATCTGCTCAAAGTTCAAGGCAAACTCTGTGGCTTGCCGAAAGAGATACAACTTGCCTTTATCCAAGCTCTCCTTATATTTATCAGGCAAATAGTCATCAGAGAAAGAGTAGAAGATCTTCAGTTAGGAGTGGAAAGTTATCAGAAGAAGCTCAATCTCACCAAACCAAACATGTTCAACATCCCCGACCTTCAACATCTGCCTCAATACACCTTGATCAAACATCCATTTGGGTTCACCTACCGCAGTGTTAATGGTCGCAAATGCTTCATGGCTTACACCGAAATTCAGAAGTTCTGTGATGAAACATTGAAGTTCATCAGAGATGGAATCAAGAGCAGAGTCGATGACATTGCTTTGGGTAAATCGAAACGGTGGAATACGACAGAGGTTAGGGATGCCCGCAGATTCATCTTAAGAATTGAGAACCGATTGAAGCGAAGGGATCAGTTCAGGAGATTGGAAAGCTATGTTGGAGGAAGATCAAAATTTCCGGTGTTGACATTTCAGAGACCAGATTGGTAGTAACATTGTAAGAATTTGATTTGATTTGTCAATATTATATCTCATAATGGCTTGTGCACATATAACAGTGCACAACCCGAACTTGTAAAGAAAGGACCCTGAGGTACGCATTAGTGCCTCAATCCTAAATTTAAGGAGCGAAAGCTTCTTACTTTTGAGTAGAATTAATCAAACATTTCTGATTTTCACAATTCTGCTCAAAAGGACAAGTATTTCACCTCAATAAGACCTAATCACTTGTTGAGGGGGAGCACTTGTCACAACAAAATACTTTGCTCTAAATCAAAAGTTCTTGGTGAATCTCCCCGTAAGACTCAAAAGGCATATTTTAATCTAAAAGTTTGTCAAAAACACCATTTTATATGCTATTTTTGAGGGGGAGAAAACGATAAAGTGATTAAAATATACGACGTCAAAGCTTAAAGTTGTATCATGTGCGAGCTAGACTCAGTATTGACTCAGGAATTGACGAGACAATAAAAGTTAGTAATATCGAAAGGACTTATCCTCGACGGGTAATAACATCAAGTTAGTTACTAGAGCTAGTTGTCACCTAAAAGCTGACAATGTATCTCTTTAACTAACCACGTAAGCGTGTCTCGAAAAGGATATGTCTTAGTAGAAATGTACCGTCTCGAGAAACTTTCTGTGGACTTGACCAGGCCGGGTAATAACTTCAAGCTAGTCTAACTAGTGATGTAAGCGTGTCTCGAATCGGTCCTGTTCACGGAAAGTGGATCAATTCAAAAGAAATTGCTCCTCCCGCATGTGCAAATTTATTTGAAAACTTATAAGCACATGTGCAGGGGGAGCCCTTCAAAAGTGTACACAAAACTCTCAAAGTGTTAACCAAAATATTTGATTATCACAAACACTTTGAGAGAGTTTCAATCAAAGGTTTCTTGGCTACTGTCGGAGTTATAAGGTGATTAAGATAGGAATAACCGTCCTATGATCCGCCAGAGCCGGAGGGATATACCCAAGGACATCACCAATAGTTAGAAGTAGAAGTCCTTAGGTATGATACGAAAAAAGGAGAAAAGAATGAAAGGGAAAGAAGGAGTTGAAGAATTAAAAAGAAAAGTAAAGAAAAGGGTGAAAAGAAATAGCCCTCCTAATGTTCAACCTTAGGGCAGACACCGGGTTCAATACATATGCTACTGGTTGTTGCTAAGGCGACGCCGGTATTGAAGATAAAGTCATCATGGACCCAGTGACGCGATGCACTAAACCTTCTTAACCACTCAAGTTCTCTTAAAAGGACTTGTTTCATTCTCACGGGGAACCTACGTAACCTATCGACCTATCTCTTAGAGACGGTTGATATTGAAGCAAGAGACTCATCCCCAGTCTCCGCATAGGAAACCTAGGTGTGCACTTATAGAGTCTAGAGCCATGAGATACATCAAAGATCTCTTAGGAACACTTAGTATTTCTACAACTGGTGTTCTACATCAATGGGCATCAGTTGTAAACTATCGAGTCCTTCGCAGATCTTAGCAATCTGCCGAGAACGTTTATGAGAGGATTACTTAAGTATTTCTCAATGATTGAACGGAAATCCTGCCAGGGTCATCATCAAACAGCCCTAACAGCAGGTCACTTCGGTAACCCCACAAGGGTTATGCTTAGTGTTTGCGGTGGTTCCATAGCGGTATACAGTCGTGGAGTGATCCCCAGCGACTCACCCAGTCATTGAGCTACTTAGTAGGTCTCGTAAGCTCCTTCGGGAGTATCTGATATGGGAACGGCCTGGATAAGGACTAGAAGGAATCTTCACAATATGCTGTTGATGAGCTCTAATTCCTTATCCGTAAGTACCGGTTGTTTTATTGCTAACTGTTTACTCGCAAGTACCTCACTTCCATGATGGTAGATTCCAACATGCTCATACATACATCTTGAAGTCAAAGAAAGCTCCCCCAAAGATCTTAACAACACAAAATTCTAAGAAAGATTCTACACCATTAAGAAGAATCTACAAAGAATAATGACAAAGATCTCAATGCATGAAAAGGAACTTCTTGTTCGTAAAAGTCAAAGTCCAAAGATGTATGAGTATGTTGGAATGGCGGACAACCACCACAGACGCAGGAATGACGAACGACAGACAACTTCATAACTTAATCACTACATCATCACCAAAGAACAAAGACAAAGGGCAAAGTACTTTCATTTTCATTCACTCATTTTGAAGACGTCTAGAGTTTTACATGTCACAAGTCAACGACAAAGATGAAGACGTCAAGCAACCGTGATGACCGACCCTTAGGGGGAGATTGTTGGGATCATACTTTAGTATTTTAGTCAAGTCTCGGTCATTACCTTTTGTAATAGGTTGCTTAGTTATTTTATCTAACTAGTCTATGTTTCAAGGCTTAAGCATTTAAGATCAATGGGCCTTAAAGCCCACGAATTAAAGGATAAGGGAGGAAGGGAGTGTTGCCCTAACTCCTCCCTTATAAATAGTAAGCTTATGTAAACTTTTCATTTGTTGGTTATTTGATTATCTTAAGGAAACTCTTGCACTTTCACCTTTCATATTGTCTCATAATCAACCAATCTCATTTCTCATCTTATTTCTTTCTAAATCATACTTGTGTTTACAAAATGGTGACCTAACACTTATCCATCCATAAACACACAAATCTCACACTATAAATATCCTAATCTTCAAAACTCTCCATTCATCTCATCATGACCTATCCAAAAAAACCAAAACCAAAAGCCTCAAGGCTAGCAAGGACGACGAAAAAACCCGTTTGGCGAAGAAAAAGCCCTCGAAACATATCCATCATAACCAATGAAGTTGGAAATCACTCAACACCTCCAACTACTTGCTTCCCAAACTTTACACCAAACCCACAAGGACATTCCTTTGATCCTCTTTACAAACCATACAACATTGGCCAAACATCCACCTTCATGCCAAACTACACATCTCAACCTCCAACCACTTATAATGATCCATACAAGTTTGATCAACCATCAAACTACACTTCTAACAATTTCAATTCCAACTACACAACCCTAATTCATCCATATCAACAAAATGATTCTCTCCACATTGCCACGGAAAAGCAAAAGTTCCGTGAAGAAATAAACCAAATCCATGATCTAAGTGATCTCCTTGCTATGCATCTTGCACAACGCAACAAAGGGCAACCTCCATCTTCACCCTATGCAAATTGCCTACCTCACTCTCTCAACTTGGATCAAGCTACAAACAACACTCACTTTTGCCCTTGTTGCATCTTCCTTAAAAAACAAATCCTCTACTTGAGTGAAGATATTTCTTGGATCGAATATCTTCTCACTCGTCCTCATCCAATACCACCGTTGACACGATACAACATCGTGAGATCCACCTCTTCCGCTCCATACCCTACTCCATATCCTTCTCCATCAAACAACTAAGCTTTATGCTTATGCACCCCTCAACCAAATAAAACACTCAACCATGGGTTGCAAGCAAGTCCAAGAACTCTCTTTGGCAAAGTTAGGACTATGTTGTTTCTTTTATTTTATTGTAATCAATATGCTTCTAGCATATTGAATGTTGTAATGATGTTCATTTCTATGATCATCTTAAATGATTGAATGAATCTATTTTTATTTGCTTTTCATATATATGTCTTGTATTCTTCACATATTTTTTGTAGCCAAGCATTCCATAGCTCGTTTCCTTGGTTCTCTTAAATAAGGGGGAGCACACATCAAGGGGGAGCTTTCTACCCGTTTAACTTCTTTTATGAAGCTTAATCGGCATAACCTTTTTGATTTTACAAAAAGGGGGAGAAGAGAATATTAAACTCAAAATACTTGTCTAAAAATTAATTTTTAGACCTAATGAGTTTAAGGTTTTGTAATCATCAAAAAGGGGGAGATTGTTGACATAAATAATGCCTAAAAACATTGTTAACATATTAACAATATCTCTATGTTTTGATGATTACAAAACATAAACTCATTGAACTAAAATTTACGACGTAAACAAGTATTTAGTGATAAATATCTCTCTTTACATCCAAATCACTTAAGGTATGAATAAACAAAGTGTTTATTGCAATCTATGATCAAAGGAAATTTTTCTAAATCACCAGACTTTTTATAAAATGTCATAAACATTTATATCATTTACAAAAATCATTTTTGGAATTAAAAGAATATATTTAAATAATTATAAATATATGAATTAAAATTTTTAACAAAAAATAGCAAATATAATCCAGAAAAACTTTCCCCACAAAAGGACAAACAATCCCAACGTTCTGGAGGGGGCGGCCCCCTTAATTCCTAGGCAGCCCCATTAATGATTAAGGGGACCGGCCCCTAATTAAGGGGACCGGCACGCTCCAGAACAGTAATTTTTTTCCTATAAATACTGGTTCATTCCACAAATTTTTCTCACCTTTTGCACTCCTAAACTTTCTGTTCTAGATCTCCATATCTATTCTCTAAATCCTTTGATCATACATACATAAATCTTTGTTTCAAAGTGATCCAAATCTCTACCTTTCAAGTGCAAGAGAAGAATACTTCAATCCTCCAATAGAAGAAGTATTACAACCTGTTGTGACCTCCACATTCAAGTTGTTTGAGCATCATCTATTATATCTATTTTTTGTGTTATTTGTTGTGAATATTTTGTAGAAGATAGATTAGCTTGGTGTATAGATAGAGTGATTGTTTAGAAGATTGTTTTGAAGTAGATAGTTGGAAAGTAGATAGTTGTGAAGAAGATTGTTGTGAAGTAGATAGTTGAGAAGTAGATAGTTGTGAAGAAGATAGTTGTGAAGTAGATAGGTGTGAAGATAGATAGGTGTGAAGAAGTTGTGTATAAGGTGTGATCAAGTTGTGACGAAGTTGTGGTGTGAATATTTGTGTGTAAGGTTTTCTCCGCCATAAGGGATCTTGTTGACATAGTGAAGAAAACTCTCGAGTTAGGTGCTCGGTGAGTGGAGTAGGGCAAGGAAGGTGTCCTTGTAGCCGAACAACTATAAATCTCTTGTCTCGCGGTTCGATCTTTCCATCTCTTACTTATTTCATTTCTTACATCATTATAGTTCTAGTATTTAATTGTTGTTGTTTATATTGTGCAAGACTTGAATTCACATAATATCGAATCTACATTTTTGTAAGTAAACAAAACACGCAAAATTTTTTTATAACAAATTAAAAAGACGTAAAACTATTCTACCCCCCTTCTAGTTTTCCACAAAGTGAAAATATGAATTTTGGTTTTCAAAATATCTTTTTCCAAGTTAAACCAAACGCTCCCTTAACTAGATGAATATCTACCAAAACATCAATATATATATTGATTATATATCTTGATGACTTCTATAGACTAGAATTATGTTAATAAGTTTAACAAACTAGTTTTAAGTTTTAAATAGATTCATTTAAGTATGATTTGTTCATGAACCAAACGCCCATGTTGTCTTCATGAAACTTTTTACAATGATTTGAAAAGTATGTTTTGATAGTTTAAAACATTAAACCACTACAATGTAGTAGGTTTTAACTAGTTTTTAAGAATTATATCATCAATGTGCTTTTTGAAAAATAATATTAGCAAGGGTTTATGGGCGATTAGAAATTTTGACAATATGATGTGTTAGGATTAATTTGAGTTGCAATTCTACATTCTAATCCTATGGGAAGCATTTGGTTATGCAATTTCTAAACTTAATTTTACTAAAATTCGGATTAAAATAAATTTTAATAAAATACCTAATTATGATTAGATACAAAATTTGATGAAATTAAACGAAATGTATGTTGGAAAACTTACAAAAGATGTTGTTAAATGTATAGGTAACGTTTGCCCCTTACGAAACAAGCCCGGATTGGTGATTTGGTAAATGGTTTTGATAGTTTTTGGTTGTTTTGGTTTGTTCACAGCAGAAGTTAGTGGGATAGATATGAACAAATGGAGTGTTTGGCAAAAGATTTAAGATGAAAAACGATTTTGGAAGTGTTAATAGGCCGGCCCCCTTAAACATTAAGGGGACCGCCCTCGATAACAAGCCGGTCCCCTTAAACATTAAGGGGGCCGCCCATCAATTTTTGATTTTTCGCGGTTTTTTTTCTGGCACAAACATATTTATACGTATATAATTAGATTTATAATATATCAAAAATACGTAGGAATATATTGGCACGATGATGAAGTACTTGACAATTTTTAATTAACGTTTCGTTAATTAAAATGTATCTTGACAATTTCGGATAAAATGATCAAGGCGTCAAGTTAATGGAGGATTTGAGAAATGTTCAGGAATATGTGTGTGTGTGTGTGTGTCTATATATATATATATATATATATATATATATATATATATATATATATATATATATATATATATATATATATATATATATATATATATATATATATATATATATATATATATAGATTATGTGTAACTGTGAATAAATGGTGGGTTATTAGGTGGAATTGAGAAATGATGACGAATATAAGTTTTTGTCGGCGAAAGGAGTTTGTTTCATCCATAGTTTTCTTGTGTGAAGGCGTTCTACTTTTATGTTGATCCACTTAACTCACATCTCTTCATCATCATGAGTTTTCTAATAAGGGACGTAAAAGATTTTCGAGTTGAACGTCAAAGTTCAAAAGGGCCAATAGGGGGAAGGAAAAGGTTCGATAACGAACAATTTCCTGGAGTTCTAGAAAGTCAACTAATGACGTATCTAGGTTATGTGAACGTATATGTATATATATATATATATATATATATATATATATATATATATATATATATATATGTGTGTGTGTGTGTGTGTGTGTGTGTGTGTGTGTGTGTGTGTGTGTGTGTACGTTCAAGAGAAAGAAGGAAATAAACTATATCTACGCAAACAAAGCAACCAATAAAAGAAAATTTTATCTACGCATGGCAATGAGTAGAGAAAGAATGGCGTACCCGGCGGTCTTCAAAAAAACTTCTAAATCTTCAGGATGATAAATAGACTTTGCAAAAGTCTATGGTAATAGAGCTCCAAGATAGTTATATGGAATGTTGATCTAGCTATTCGGTCCCCATTGCCTCTTTGGTCCAAAGTTGTTTGGTCCAAACATGTTCAACATTTGGCTAGGATGCATGAAAGGTGGTAGTATTCCCCAAAGGTTGTAACTTGGTTGATAGTTCCACATTTGATTACTAGTGTTGTTGTAGTTTTGTTTATTTTGGTTTCTTCTTGGTTGAGGTGTTTTAGATCTAGGATAAGAGTTATTTGGCTTCCTAGGTGGTGGGGTTTTAGATCTTGTTTTAGGTTTAGAGGATCCTACTTCGGTTTTTAAGGATAGTTTATAAATTTTTTTTATTTCTTCATTACTAGCAAGAGGTATTTTCTTATTATTTATGAGTATGTATTTGGGATGTGCTTCTAAGGATATTGGTTTACTAGATTCGCTTTCAAACTTAACATTTTTTGTTTCACTACTTGAAGCTTCAATTGGGTCAAATCCTAAGCCGGTTTTGTCTCCGGATATTCTTTGAATGCTTATTATTTTCTTAAGTGAGTTACTACTATTTTCAAAATTTTCAAGTTTACAAATTTCTTCTCTAAGTATTTCATTTTCACTTTTAAGCTCTTGACATAATTTACATTCTTCAACAATTTCTTTGCCTTTTTCTAATTTATGTATTTTAATTTTAAGTTCTAGTATTTCATTTTCTAATTGGTTATTTATACGTTTTAGTGATTTGTTTTTAGTCATTACTTGTTGTCCTAATTTACATAGTCTATTATACTCATTATCTAAATCATTTTCGTCTAATGATAGATTCTCATTACTAAAGTATTCGGTTTCGGAACGTACCTCGCTTGATGTTTTTGCCATAAGACACTTTTCTTCTTTTGTCATTTCTTTCTCCTCTTCATCACTATCACTCCAAGCTCCTCCAACAAATGCTCTTTGATTTTGATCTCTTGACATCATTGGACATTTTCCAATGAGATGATTTGGATCACCACATTTGAAACACTTTCTTTCATTCTTGCTATTCTTGTCATCTTTATTCTTTTGAGATGCTCTCCTTTCATCATGTGGTTGTCTAACGAATCTTCCTCGCCTTTTGAAGAATTTCTTGAAATCTCTTACGGCCATGACATATTCTTCGTCATCACTTTCGGAAGATGAGCTATCTTCGTTACTAGATTCCTTTCTAGCTTTCAAGGCGATTGACTTGCTTTGCTCTCGTTTTCCTTTGACCATTCCGGAGTCCTTCTTTATTATTACTTCGTAGACTTTCAAGTTCCCAATTAATTCATCAAGTTGTAAGGTTGACAAATTCTTTGATTCTTCAATAACCGTCACTTTAGCTCGCCATTTTGGGTGAAGAGCCCTAAGAAACTTCCTAACAAAATTCTTACTAGAAAAATTCTCATCAAATGCTTTTAAACTTGTGATGATAGTGTTAAACCTAGCGAAAGCATTATCAATTGATTCCTCTTCCGGAATCGTGAATTGCTCATATTGTTGAACAAGTAGATCTATTTTGTTATATTTGACTTGACTATTATCTTGGTGAGTTATTAGTAAAGAGTTCCAAATTTCTTTTGCGGTTTCACACATAAAGATCCTTTAGTATTCTTTGTGTGGTAGCGCATTGTAAATAACCATTTTTGCTTCATCATTTTTAGCAAGTTTTCTTTTTAAATCATCGTTTTGTTTTCCAAAAGGTACAATTTCATCTTTCTTTGTTTCGGGGTTATTTTGAATAGGTAAAAAATCACCATTAGTAATAACATGCCAAAGATCTAAATCTTTTGATTTCACATAAGTTTCGAATCGTTTTTCCAACATAAAAATCCATCACTTTAAAATAGTGGTGGTCTTTGCATAGATTGCCCTACTAAATATTTTTCAGATTTCATAGATCGTTACAAGTTTTAAAATACAATATATTTTAAAGATCTTGCTAGACGTGGCTCCTGATACCAATTGTGGAAAACTAGAAGTGGGGGGGGGGTTGAATAGTTTTATTTTCTTTTTGTGTTTATTTTCAAAATCTTTTGTAACTTATAAAAACTTTGATTCGATCTTACGTGAATTCAAATGTAAACAAATGTGAGCAAGTCTAAACAAGTATAATCTAATAATGTAATTATTTTAATGAAATGAAATAAGGATAGAGATAGAAAGACCAAACCACAACACGCGAATTTATAGTGGTTCGGCTACAAGGACACCTTCCTTGCCCTACTCCACTCCCCGAGTACCACACTCGAGAGTTTTCTTCACTATGTCAACAAACTCCTTATGGTGGAGAAACCTTACACACCTTGGATTACACCGATTAACGACACTAAGCTAAATGTCCAGTTCTAATCCTAGCTAGAACTAATCTCACAACTTCACAACTTCTTTGCGATAGCTCCACGACTTCTTCTTCTCGTCTACTTCACACCTTCTTCTATGCACAACTAGTTCACAACTTCTACACTACTTTACAACACACCTAATATCTACAATCAACTAAATCACACAACACTTAACAAGTATCTAGCACTACTACAAGATGATACTAACTAAACACAATACTACTACAATTGTATGGATGTTGAAGGAGTGTTCTTCTTTTTGCACTTGTGTGGATGAAGCTTTGGATCACTTGGAAACAAAGACTTATGAATTATATGATCAAAGGTTTTTGGGATAGAAATGGATATGAGATCAGAAAGTTTTGAGTGCAAAAGGTGAGAAAAATTTGTGAAATGAACCAGTATTTATAGGGCTAAAAAATATTGTTCTGGAGCGTGCTGGTCCCCTTAATGAGGGGCCGGTCCCCTTAATCATTAAGGGGGCCGCCTAGGAATTAAGGGGGCCGCCCCCTCCAGAACGTTGGGTTTGTTTGTCTTTTTATGGGGAAGGTTTTTCTGGAGAGAATTTGCCCTTTTTGGTTGGAAATTTGAAATCATATCTTTATGGTTTAATAAAACAATACCAAGAATGATTTACTAAAACATATAAAATGTTAATGTCATTTTATAAAATGTTTTGTGTTAAGAAAATGCTCCCTTTGATCATGTAATGCATAAGATGCTTAGTTTATACATACCTTAAGTGATATTAATTGTAGAAGTAAATATTTGCCACTAAATACTTGTTTACGTCATAATCTTGACTTAATTTAGTTTACATTTTGTGAATATCAAAACGTAGAGTTATTGAAAAATATTAATAACATTTTTAAGCATTATTTATATCAACAGACCTAAGTAGCCATCCTTCCATTTATGACACACCAAGTGTTGATGTTAATTTTGAGTGGCAGGACTTTGTTCCAACGAGTGGTGGGGAGGGAAGCGTTTTGAGATGAAGAGGAGATAAGAGATCCCATGCCCTTAACCGAGAATCTTCTTGAAGCATCACTGATAAACTCCCAACCATCTTCGACATCTTAAAGAAATAAGTTAGAGATGAGGCTGGCCATACTTG
This sequence comes from Artemisia argyi, assembly GCA_030686995.1. NCBI lineage: Eukaryota > Viridiplantae > Streptophyta > Magnoliopsida > Asterales > Asteraceae > Artemisia > Artemisia argyi. The sequence continues at coordinate 76,010,117 of CM060688.1, forward strand.
TAAGTTCTTCAAGTTTTGGACCAGGTCTTGATTCTCTTCGCCAAGCCAACATGAAGTTCAGCCCCAGAGGAGAAAGAAGGCTTGGGGGGTCAGTAGCAGCATGCTGAGCAGAGGTGTGACCTGGAGTTGTGGCCATAACAGTGGAGGGCGCTCGAGCAATGGGTTTTCTATCACAAACAAGGCAATCCGGGTTTGTTTCTAAACGAAAGAGTCAAGGGAATAAAGCAAGTAGAGGTGAATCACCAACCCAAATCTCCTTCCAGAAGCTAGTATTTTGACCATTACCAAGTTTTTTTCTTGAAAAGAGAGGGAAGGTTGATGTTAACTTTGAGAATGTCATCTTTTAACTTTGCAATGTGGTACCATGGCCCAGAGTTGGTTCTAAGATAAGAGTAGTCATTGAGTCCGCTCGAAGATCTATGAATAGATCGAGCCACTTTACTCTACATAGTTTGTTTTTCAGTATGAAATCAACACCACCATTTCACTAGCATAGCTTGATTACACATTCTAAAACTACCAATACCAAGCCCACCTTGATCATAAGGAGAAATAAAAATTGTCCCAAGCAATCCCGGAATTTTTTTGTCATCTAAAGATCCGCCCCAAAAGAAATTTCTCCGGATACCTTCAAGTTTGTTGGTGACCTTTATTGGAGCCTTGAAGGTAGAGAAGTAATAGACACCCAAACTACCAAGTACGAATTTAATGAACGTAAGACGCCCACCAATGGAGAGGGTCTTGGATTTCCATTTAGAGAGACATTTGTGGAACCTATCAACAAGCGGATTCCAATTATGACACCTAGACATTTTAGCGGCGATAGGTAGTCCTAAGTAGGTGCACAGAAATTGAGATGCAAGACAGCCAATGGTTGAAGCAAGAGAGCATAACTCAACATTAGAAATACCAATTCCATAGAGTTTATTTTTTTTTAAGTTGACGTTTAGTCCGGATGTGAGATGAAAACAAGTGAGAATTCTTGACCAATTCTTAGCATCAGAGTGAGACCACTCCCCCATGATTAAGGCATCGTCTGCAAATTAGAGATGAAATATGTGGATCTTGTCTATTCCCACTTTGAAGTCATGGAATATGTTGTTGTTTGTTGCTTCAAGAAAAGCAATATTAAGAGCTTCCACTACCAATATGAATAAGAAGGGGAGAGAGGGTCACCTTGTCTAAGCCCTTTTTCAATCTTGAATTCTTTTGTTGGTGATCCTTTGACTAGCACTAAAGCAAAAGCCGAATTAAGACACGAGTGTATCCATGTCCTCCATTTTGAGCTAAACCCCATTTGTTCAAGAATAGAGAATAGAAAAGACCAACTCAAGGAATCGAACGCTTTCTCAAAGTCGACTTTAAGAAACATGATACGCTTCTTGTATTTCTTAGCCCAAGAAATGATCTCATCTACTATGAGAAGCCCGTTAATAATTTGATGCCCTTTAATATAAGCCATTTAAACATCTCCAACAACTGAAGAGACCACTCGAGAAAGGCAGTTTTCAAGAACTTTATGACCGAAGAGACCACTCGAGAAAGGCAGATTGCAAGAACTTTGGAAATAATTTTGTATTGGCTACCAATCAAGCTGATAGGACGAAAGTCTTCAACAGCTAGCGGGTCATCCACCTTAGGAACGAGAGTGATAAATGATGAATTACACCCTCGTGGGATAAAAGCCGAAGCCTCAAAATCCTTAACAAAGGAAACAATGTCTTATTTAAGACTATTCCAATGTTTTTTGTAGAATTTAAAAGTGAAGCCATCGGAGCCCGGTGTCTTGCTACTACCAAAATCCCACACCGTTGCTTTGATTTCTTCTAGAGTGAATGGGCAATCAAGTGAATAGGAGTCTTCCAGTGACATTTGTTTGAAAAGACTACTTGAAAAGATTGGTCTTTAACGGTTATTCTCTTTGAAGCGGTCACAAAAACAGCTTTAAACATGGTTTTTTATTAATGACGGTTCTGTTATCCATTCTCCAAGAATATTTAGCCCATTTTTCTAGATTGATGGCACCTACTGGTAATTACACCATGGAAAAAGTGTGAGTTCTCATCACCTTCAATTGCCCACCTTTTCTTAGCCTTTTTGCCTAAGGTCTTTCACCTTACATTGCTCCAAATTGCCTAGAAGCTTAATTGAGAAATTTCTTTCTTCGACCTCAGAAGTAGAAAGGAGGGTTGACTCCGCTTTGTTGTCTAAACTGTTAATCTTGTTATGAAGTTCTAGACAAGCCACTGTTTCAGTGTGCTGGACTTTAGCACGCCAAAGCTTGATAGAGATTTTAAGCCTATGTAACTTGATCTTGAAACCAACTAAAGGAAGCCCAGTAGAAGCCATAGAATCAGGTGATAGGCTTGTAGAAGGCAATCCCAAAACTAAGAGACTCCATGAAGCTTGAAATAAAGCAAGGAATTCACTATGATCAAGCCATAAGTAAAATAGTTTAAAGGGAGTTGGGCCAAAGTCAGGGGCTGCATTTTAAAAAAGGAGAGGCGTGTGATCCGAGAATTCACGTAAAAGGGCAGTTACATTCGAGTTCGGCCATAGCTAAAGAACAAGATTTGAGACAAGAAATCGGTCGAGCTTGCTATGTTTTGAACCTAGGTTATTGATCCTGGTAAATCTTTTACCACCCATTGGGAGATCACAAAGACCCGAAGAGTGAATGAAATCATTGAACTTGGTAGCACTTCTACGATAAAAAACAGTCCCCAATCTTTCTGTTTTGGATCTAACTTTGTTAAAGTTCAATGAAATCATTGAACTTGGTAGCACTTCTACGATCAAAAACAGTCCCCAATCTTTCTGTTTCGGATCTAACTTTGTTAAAGTCTCCTAGGATAATAGAGAATTCATTGTGATTATCAATTATCCTAGTAAGGTTATTCCAAAGCATCTCTTTATCATGAAGACCTTGAGGTAAATACATAATGACCATGAGACATGTTGAATCAATATTACGCCAGTTTCCAAGAACTGCGAGGTACCATTCCCCTTGCTTAGAGTATATCATAGTGAACCAAGATGTGTCCCAAACAACAAGAATACCACCTGAATTTCCATCGGACTCTTTAACAACAAAATAAAATGGTGAATTGTTCCAAAAATATGGTATAGTATATCTATTGAAATTACTTGTCATAGTTTCCTGAATACCCATAAAAGACACCTTGTGATCAAAACAAAGTCTTTTCAGCCAAACTTTTTATGATCTTCCCCTACACCCCTTATGTTTAAAGAAAGAATATTCATTGATAAACAATATGGCCGTCATTTGAAAGGATATGTTCAATATCACTTTCTTTGCCATTCATTATAAACCCAATTTGATTGCCTACATGTATAGTGTTTGATACCTCATTTGATTCAGAATCTGCATTATGATCTGTGTTGGACAAGATTCGATTGTTGCAGCGTTCTATCTTGGAAAAGGAGTCAGAATCTTTCACTGCCACACGAAGACACATCAGGTTATATGGTTTGGGTTGTGTTCTTGTAGTTATGTCTATTCTTCTTAGGTTGTGTAACACAACCTCTAACACCATTTAGCGGATCAATGAGTTTAAGAGAAGCAAATCTCTTCTTTCTGGTATTGTTAAAGTTTTTACATAAAGGTTTTGTAGTTGGAACAAAGTAGGACCGAGTACACTTGGATGAGTGAGTTATGCTTCTTGATCGTACTGGGCTTCTAGGATAAGAAGATTTATTCAGATGGGCTTGTGGTTCATGGGCTTTAGTTTGGGCTTCTGAGTTATTTATAAGTTTTCTAGACCCGATCCTTTGGAAATAAATGGAGAGAGGTGGGGTTGGACAAATTGGGGATTGTGTTGACCTAGCCTTAGAATCATAGTCAACCATGTCAGCCATAGGTTTGTTTGTCCTTATTTCATTGACCCCATGCATAACAACTGATGTGGACCCTTCCTCAATTTGGACTTCAGCATGCATAGCAGTAATGTTGTACCAAAAATTCTTTTCCATATTAGTGTTAAAGTTTCTAGGCTCATTTGAATTGATTCCAACACGTGACTCCTCACTGTAGAAATCACCTACGTCCCTGTTATCACCATGTTCTTCATCTCCATGTTGGTGGTCATCATCAACTTCACGTACATCAACTCCATGTTGATGGTCAACATCAACTTCACAAGGATCTTTGATATCACCATCATTTCCATGAGAATCATCATCTTCCTGATTGTTGCCATTGTTAGCTTCATGAGAATCTTCATTATCACCATCATTTGAGTTACATGAGAAGTATTCTTCTTTGTCAGATGACGAGTCAAACAGGTAACCATTAAACAAAGAATCAACATCCTCATCAGTTTCAAAGCACGAACCGATATGATTTCCTTGTTCACTGGAACGAGAACTGTTTCACGAATGAAATCCAACTTGTCAGTAAGGATACACACTCTACCTGTGGCTCGGTTTAATTGTCTCTTGTTGCAATCCTCCTCGATCATGACTTTACCCCAATGTTCAGTTATACGAGAGAATGGCTTGGAGAGCCAAAGTTGTGGGGGGAGACCGGAGATGGCAATCCAAGTGAGCCGGTTTGTTAAGCGAAAGTTTGTATTCTAGGGTTGAAGGGACATGAAGTGTGAGATAAGGGTGGGGTTTGAGAGAGCTTTGGAGGCTAGATCATGGTTGGGGAGTTGGATGAGGAGGTAGAGACCACTGATATATTTGATGGAAAAGTCATCAACACCCTCATCAATAAAAAGGTTATGTGTGGTAGTTGCACATGAGATAGATTTTAATTTAGCAATTATGGATGTAAAGGTAGGTTGTTTAGGTAGAGGATGAATGGTAAAATGGATGTTGAGGGTTTGTTTGAGTGCAGTGGGTGAGGGATTGACGGTTCCTTTAAGAATATCAACATAAGAGCCATTCTTAGAGCCACACACAGGGGTAGCAGCGTGAGGAGGTTCGGTAGTCAGTGGTGTTGACAGTTAGAACCATGCCCTTCGTATACCCGACGTTGAAACCTAGCAATGTTACATCTCACTTGTTGGGTTCCTATGCAGATTGTGTTCAACAGGCTTTCAAAGGCTATTGGATTAGTCACATCTTTGAACCTAGAGAATCCAAACCGCTTCCCTTGTTTATTACATTTTTTCGCAATAAAGACATCCTCAACTCTTCAATATTTAGCAAAAATCTCCTTCATGACTACATGATCCCATCCCAATGGGAAATTAGTGAAGTAAAAAAGTTATGGTGTTGTTACAGTTAGTGGTGTAGTTTTCCTGGATGGGTGAATGGCGTCTAGAGTTTTGGTTCTTTTTTCTGAACACCCATGTCCAATCGTCGATGTCTTCTCTCTCCTTTGACCGTTGGGAGGAAAAGTCTTCCATATTATGTTTTTCAGTCATGAGTTAAGCAGATCTCATAACTATTTTTATTAGCATTACTATAATGGGATTTAGAAAAATGAGAATCAATTTAGAGATAAGTTGTCCATAAGCAACATAGCATATGTAAACGAGAAACAGGAATTAAATATATACAACATAAACAATGGGTTTTGACTCAATTGCTACCCACCTCCGAAAACCCCATGGATTCAAGGGAAAGATTTTGTGGATAAAAGGTCAATTGTTCGAGTCTCGGCTCTTGCTCACCCCAGTTGGTGCCCCACTGGGTGGGTCAGGAAAGTTGCCGAAGCTATTCCTTGTGAGGTAGACAATGGCCGGTGCCAAAAAGCACCCGAACTTAGGGTGTTCCAGCCAATTCACACTTTTTGTAAAAATACACACAAGAGACCACATATGTCTCCTAAATACAATAATGTTCCTAGTTAAAGAATAGATTTGATTTCATATATCGTCCCTATGGTTTGTCGGGTTTAACAAAATTGGTCCCTCGCAAGAATTTTTAACGAATCCTCTCCCTGTGGTTTTGACCCGTACCAGGTTTGGTCCCTTGACCACTAAATCCGTAAGTTGACTGTCAATTGTTGGTTTAGATGGTTGAAATGAAAACCACAGGGACTATTTATGAAACACATATGAGGGTATTTATGTCATTTCAAGCATCTAAACCAACAATTGACGATCAACTTAATGGATTTAGTGGTCAATGGACCAAACTCGATACAGGTCAAAACCATAGGGAGAGGATTCGTTAAAAATTCTTGCGAGGGACCAATTTCATTAAACCTGACAAACCACAGGGACGATTTATGAAATTAACTCTAAAGAATATATAGACTTAAAGCCTCCTCGTAAAGATTTGTTGGACAAAATTTCACCGTTAGTCCCTAAAGTTGTCGCGATTCGCGCATATCGTCCTTAAACTATTTTTTTGGCATTTTCGTCCCTGAACTCCGCATTTTTGGCGTGGTTGGTCCCTGGAACCCACTTTTGGGTGACGGATGTTGCTTTGCAACGTTAGTTGACCAGTCAATTGGGTTTTTGGTCATTTCACATTTTTGCAATGGCCTTAACGAATGGCTTGGTCCATGTATATAAAACGGCTATTACAACCCTATTGTGTCACTTTTTACTGTACAAACCCAATCATCTTCCTACTCTTACTCCGCAACCTGATCATTGTCACACACAAACAAGCTCATACACACCGTGATTCTTGCAATGGCCAACAAAGATTGGAGCAAAGTTACGTTGACCGAAGACATGAAAGATTATCTTTATGAAACCTATAAGGATAGCTGGAAGCTAGGAGATGTGGTGTCTGATGAAATGTTAGACGCCTTATGGAACTATGCTATGGTGGAAGGTTAGCACATTGTCGCATTTTTCTTGTTTATAATTAAATTTAGACTAAATGATTTGAGTTGACCTTTTTTTGATCAACTGGCCCATCTTATGTTGACAGTTTTGAAAAAAGGTCCCAGTGAGGAATTTCCAACCATTCAAGCTGTGTTGGGTGAAACCTCAAAACCCATGGAGAGAAAGCAAGCAGAGGCGAATAAAGGTATGCATTTTGGTATTTATTTAAAATGGCAAACAATGAGCATGTGTTTCTACCATTTTGATGTTGATTTACATTTTTTATGTTGCCCTACTAAATGCCCTTTAGGTTAGTTTATGATTTGCCTAAATGAAACTGTGATATAACTTTAGCAATTATGGGAGTTTACCCATATTGGCTTTAGCAAGTCAAACATGCATGACTCAAAGTGCAAATGGTGTTTGACTGTACAATTAAAGGCCTTTGTATTTGAGCTAATGAGTGACTATTGTCTTATGTAGCCCTTTAGGGGTGTCTGAATGTCTGAAAAGTTTGGTAGAAACAGAGTTAGCCTATTGGTTGGATATATGTATTACATCTAATATTTGTTAACCTATTACCTTGCAGATGAGCATAAGGAAAAGGTCGATGAAAGCAGGATCGAAAAGCTTGAGAAGAAGATACAAATCCTTGAGAAAAGGATGGAACCAATTGAGGCGGTGTACTTTTACAGAGGAGATTGGGGATTTGTGAGTGAAAAATCCTGTGAAGAAGTGGTGTCGGAGGAAAAGAGGTTTGAACACCTTGAAAGGAAGCTAAAATGGCTTGAAAAGAGGATGCTAAACCTTGAGTATCAGTGCTACTCGAAGGCAATGAAGGATGTTCCAAGTGAAGAAGAAGTATCTAGTGAAGAGGAAGCTGCAAATGAGGTGTTTAGTGTGTCAAGTGACGAGGATGAAGCTGCTCCAACAAGATCCAGACCTTCCACTTCAACAGTTGCAGCTGCAGTGGTAACTGAAGACAAAGTTGCTTCAACTTCAATTGCTACAACTACTCCAAAAAGATACAGAGGCAGACCTCCCAAAAGTGCCAGAGCTTCCAGTTCAACTGTTGTAGATGCTCCCAAAAGACCAAGAGGCAGGCCTCCTTCATCTTCAAAAAGAGTTGGTCAAAGGAAAACAGCTCCATCACAAGCTCCTTCAACTTCAACTCCAAGAGGCAAGAGGCCACTACCCACCATTGGAGTCACACTTGGCTTAAGTGATCCAAATGCTCCAAAGGTTGCCTCTACAAGCTTTATAAGGAAGTCCAATGCATGGTTTTAAAGTTGACATTTCATGGTTGTTTTAAACAATTTCATTTGTTGGTGTATGGCACATTAAGTAATGTCCAAATTTTGGCTGTAAAAATTAACATACTAATCTACAAATATTAAATCTACTAATTTTCAATGTTTTTTGTGCTGTGATCTTTCATTTTAGATTAGTTGACTTATGTTAGTAGCAAATAGCCAGTGTTATAAGTACTACTAATATAACAGTTTGTAATTTTAATGTTTTTTTGTAAGTTGACTTTTAAAAGTGAATTTAACCCAAGAGCATTTTTTATTCTGCTAGTTTATGGCTTATTTGGAAATGCATTTGCATACTCCAATTACACCTTGAAACAAGTTAGTTTGGAAATGCAATTGAATTAGTCAACACATAGAAAATATGTGACTTCAAGTAATGATGAGGCGAAAAATGATCCGTTTTTAGGGGGTCATTTAAGCCCGAATCCGAATTTATTTGATCAAATATTGCCCTAAATCATTCCTTTTGTGATTTTAGGTACTTTGGGAGAGAAATATGGAAAAGGAAGCAATTCGGACGTTTTTGGAGCATAAAAGTGAAGAAAACGCCAAAGTCTTAATTTTCCATGCTGGGAACAGTAGGTGACGGCGTCAAGAGTATTTCTCTGACGGCGTCAAGAGCAGAAGTCCAGCACGACCCAGAACAGATTTGACGGCGTCACGTAGGAAGGGCGTCAAGAGTAAAAGAGTCATGACGGCCTGGAAATGATTTGGTCTTGACGGCGTCAAATGTAGATCAAGGCAGTCCGAGAAGAGTTTTGGCGGCGAGGTGACGGCATCACAAGCTTTGTCTTGACGCCGTCAAACCTATTTTTATATATATATAGTTTTCTAATTTTCACACATTAGAGAGAGAAGTTTTGGAGAAACCCTAAGTACGATTTTGGTGCAACTTTTACAGGTTTTTCAAGGGTTCCAAACCCTTGATACCTTGCATTGTAATTGAGATAAGTGTTCCTTTAATTCAATCAATATGTCTATGTGTTGGTTGTCTATATCTTGTTCTTGTCTCAATTCCATTATGCTAGGCTAGATCTATCTTGTGTTTGCTTAGATCTAATGAAACCTAGATGTTAATTATGTGTTGATTACTTGTTTATCTTTGTCTTGGATGAGTGATTTATATGTTAGGCTTAAGAAAACTGGCAGATCTCCACTTGGTAACATGCTTGAACGTCTTAAGAAACATGAACCGAGGCGCACTAGGTCTTTATTGGTTGTATTTAATGCATGAGCCACTGTTTACAATCCCTATAGTTGTGCTGGGCATGGTGTAGGAGGAGATAAGAGCTCATAGAATTGGGGAGTTATGTGTGCCACCCCATGAATGGTATTAAGGAATACGATCCATCATCCATGCAATTATAACAAGTAATTAACGTGTAAAAGATGTCTAGGGAGTAGTGAAATCTAAGTAAACACATTTTCTCCAATTACTGCTCACAACTTTAGTTTAATTAGTTTATTTTCATTTTTAGTATTTTATTTTGATTGCATCTTAGTATTGGGTTAGTTGAATAGCAACTAATTCTGCCCAAATCCTTCAAACCCGAGATATTTACTTGCTTTCATAAAAATATAAAAATACAAAAATAATCATCCCTCACCTTTAGAACTAGTATTTAGGCTTTCTAATCCTAGCGACACTATTCCTAAGCTGAACGATCAATCCCCCGGTACTTGTCACTATACTATACTACAACGATCAGGTACACTGCCTGGTGGGGGTTGTAAGCTTCTCGAGATCCCTCGAGAGGTAAAACCTGTTGCGATTCCCACGCATCAAGTTTTTGGCGCCGCAGCCCGGGGAATAGTTATTGTCTAGGTTAGAATTTCTTTTTATTAGGTCTACTTGCTAGATTCCTTTCTAGTAAGATTTTATTTTTATTTTTAGGTTCTCTTTAGTCTATCTATTTCTTTGTGCCTTTGTTAGTAAATCAAATTCATTGACTATTCTGTTGACCATTATGGAAAACGCGAATCCACCTCTTTCCCCTAGAGAAGTGGCTTTGTTACGTGAACAAATTGAGAGTGAGATTAGGGAACTTAGAGAGCTTAATAGTTTGATCAAGGTTGAGCTCGAACATGCATTTAGAGACCTAGCGACTGCCTTGTATTCAAATGAGGACCTAGGGCCTAATGACTTTGTGAATGTTATTAAGGGACTTGAAGAGGGGGAAATAGATCCGAAGCTTAATGACTATTTTAATCTATACCCCACTAAGGAGGAGATTGCATATCATAATAATCTTATCGATAACCCGCGATCTCCTTTCACTATAATTGAACCTAAGATAAAGAGTGGCGATCCTAAGAATGCTAAGATACCATGTATGATTGGATATAGGCACATTAGCAATGCTTACATTGACTTTAAATCTCCAATCAACATTATGTCTTCAACTGTTTATAATGATATAGTGAAAACAAGACTTGAACCTAGAAGGGATCCCAAATACCCCGGTGGAGTTTGTAACTTTGTCGGGAGAGTTAAAGGTTTACATGTCTTTGTTGGTAATTTCACTTTTGTCACCGACTTTATGATTGTGGAGGATCTTGCTAATGTTATTGATTGTCGATTGGCTAATGTTGTGTTTGGCAAACCATTTGTTGAAGAGTCTAAGTTGGAATATGATGAGATAGAGGGACCGATTCGATTTGCAAGTAACACCGATAGTATCACTTATAAGATGCCTAATAGGATGAAAGAATTTCGATTTATATCTCGTTTTGATAAGGACAACATTGGTGCTTTTGAGGATACTAATGAGGAGGATAAGAAAAAGGGCATGGATTATGTATGGGAAAAGAGGAGTCTTTATTACAAAGATTGTTTGGCTCTTGGACCAAGGTATAAAGTCGATAAAGAATTTGCCCAAATGATTATAGGGGCGGTTGAGAAAAAAGTGATTGGTTTCTACAAGGAATATCTCCAATCAGAGAGTGGAACCAATGATGAGATCACATAGTAACCCATGACCTTGAGTCTAGCTACAAGACTCGTAAATAAAGAAAAGCGCTTCTTGGGAGGCAACCCATGTTTTGTGTGATTTTATAAGTTTGTTTGTTATTTGCTTCCGTATGCATGCTTAATTTTTATTGTTGGTAGATCATGTTTCTAAATAGTGGAAATACTTTACTTTGTTGTTTTGGTCTAGTCTTAACTCCACCTAAAGGTATTTTTGCAAAAGATAAGTGTAAGGGGAAACCCCAAATATGTTTTTAAGAAACAAACCAATCATGATTCTCCACAATATTAACTGAACATGTGTATTCGTATTTGTTAGAGTCAAATGCTTGTATTGAGTCATAATGAAGTTTTGCAGGATTTTCCAGGAAGTAGGACCAAGTTTTTCCAGAAATTTTCCGGAAACTTAACATAAGGATTTCTGCAGGTCAATTCTGACGGCGTTAGGGGTTTACTCTTGACGGCGTCAGGAGTTAAAATCTGGAAATTTTACCGGTTTTGTTTTTCTAACGGAGTCTTATGGTTTTTGTGAATTATTAAGTTTTATAATCTCCAAGAAATCTACAAACTTCATTCCACAAGCATTATATCTTATCTTGTTTTCTAGGATTTAGTAACTTATATAGAATGCCGCCGATTTTACGCGAGGTTGTCTTGTCTATTTTATCAGGTTTTACAGGTTATGTATGACAAGAAGATGATTTACATTCTGGAAGGGAAGCTTTGACTGTTCGTTTTCTTGGAGGAAGATTTAACCTGGACACCTCATTATCCATACCGAGCGAATCAGGGGAGTATTTGATTTCATTCTCTTTACTTTTTTACTTTTACATTCTTTACTTAAACATTGGGGACAATGTTCATCTTAAGTGTAAGGGGAGGGTAAAAAGATGATACCTTACATATGCACTTTCGCTTGAGTTTATTTTGTTTGATGGTAGATGTGTAATAAAACTATGAGAAATACTTGTTAGTGCAATTTTAGCGCCAAAATTAAAATTTTTTACAACATTTAGGAGTGAAACTTTAGCCATAGAAAGCGTCTCATGGATAGGAGATTGTATGACTAGCACATAACCGTATATTCAGAAAATTTTTCCACCCAAATATGTGAAGTTCGCCTTTAGATTTGATAGGAAAAGCATTTACTATTAGTGCTTATGAGTGTACCGGTAGCATTTAGATTCTAGAACTTGCGTTAGTGATGCATCCCGAGACCGCTAGTGAGACTACATTCGTGTGGTAGGATTTACTACATGATAAGAGGCATTAGGATTACCCTTGTGTTAAACCCGTATTATAATTACTTGACCATTTAAGTCATATTACTTGGCTAGTTAAGTCAACTAATTTTTCCCACACCTTTAGCGTTGTACTCATTTTTAGTACACGATACCCCTAGTACACCCCTCCGAGCCTATCTTTTCGTTTCTAACTTTAAGCATCTTACTTAAAGGAAGAATTTGTTACACCCCACTTAAATGTACAACCAAATCGCCTTAGCCTTCCGTGTATGCGCTCATTTTTAGTGCATTATTGTTATTTGTTAAACCCTAAGTTAACTTTCTAATTGATTACATGGTTGCTAAGTCGAGTCATATCCTTGTACATATTGTTTTGGGACGATTGGGACTCATGGGTAAAGTACTTATTTTATGGAATAATGGGGAAGAACATCATATATTACCCCCCATATGTACGTTAATCTTAAAAGTGCTCCAAGTGTTTTGATTTTCTTAATTCGAGTCACTAGATTAGTTTATTGTAAAGTATGTAAAGATTCAAGTGTAAGGGAAATGTTCATTCCCTATGATGTATTATTTTGGATGGTAGGGTAAGAGTGTATGCAAAAAAAAAAAAAAAAAAAAAAAAAAAAAAAAAAAAAAAATCAAGAAAAAGAAAAAAAAAATAATAGAAAAAGAAAAAAAAAGAGAAAAAACATACGGACTACCATCCCTTTTTATTCTATGTTCATTTTATGTTTTTGTTATTTTTCATTTATTAGCTTAAGTCGAGTCTAGTCTTGGCTTAGCAACGCCATCTTGTACATGTAATTGACCAAGATTGTTAACTCGCCACCAGTAAAACTTCCTTTATCCAACAAAACCGTGTATTTCATATCCCTACACCTAACGTTACAACCCCTTAAAAGACCTCTTTGATAGTTTATCCTAGGTGCTTACGCCATGTGGTGGAGGTTTGATCCTTTCCCAAGCCTATGGTAATCTATTTTGCTATGACAGGTAGTGAGAGATATCTTCCGTTTCCATATTGTAATTTACACTTTATTACACCCGAGAGATGTGAGTATCTAAACATTATTTGTGAGGTGCTAGTGTATGACCTCCGTGCTTGTCTATTGATCTTTAGTGGAACGATTATTTGTTGTAATTACTTTTATGTTAGTGTTAAATGACCCCTAACTTGTCTTTTGAGTAGAATAAAAGCGCATTTGCTTGAGGACAAGCAAATCTCAAGTGTAAGGGTATATGATGAGGCGAAAAATGATCCGTTTTTAGGGGGTCATTTAAGCCCGAATCCGAATTTATTTGATCAAATATTGCCCTAAATCGTTCCTTTTGTGATTTTAGGTACTTTGGGAGAGAAATCTGGAAAAGGAAGCAATTCGGACGTTTTTGGAGCATAAAAGTGAAGAAAACGCCAAAGTCTTAATTTTCCATGCTGGGAACAGTAGGTGACGGCGTCAAGAGTATTTCTCTGACGGCGTCAAGAGCAGAAGTCCATGACGACCCAGAACAGATTTGACGGCGTCACGTAGGAAGGGCGTCAAGAGTAAAAGAGTCATGACGGCCTGGAAATGATTTGGTCTTGACGGCGTCAAATGTAGATCAAGGCAATCCGAGAAGAGTTTTGGCGGCGAGGTGACGGCATCACAAGCTTTGTCTTGACGCCGTCAAACCTATTTTTCTATATATAGTTTTCTAATTTTCACACATTAGAGAGAGAAGTTTTGGAGAAACCCTAAGTACGATTTTGGTGCAACTTTTACAGGTTTTTCAAGGGTTCCAAACCCTTGATACCTTGCATTGTAATTGAGATAAGTGTTCCTTTAATTCAATCAATATGTCTATGTGTTGGTTTTCTATATCTTGTTCTTGTCTCAATTCCATTATGCTAGGCTAGATCTATCTTGTGTTTGCTTAGATCTAATGAAACCTAGATGTTAATTATGTGTTGATTACTTGTTTATCTTTGTCTTGGATGAGTGATTTATATGTTAGGCTTAAGAAAACTAGCAGATCTCCACTTGGTAACATGCTTGAACGTATTAAGAAACATGAACCGAGGCGCACTAGGTCTTTATTGGTTGTATTTAATGCATGAGCCACTGTTTACAATCCCTATAGTTGTGCTGGGCATGGTGTAGGAGGAGATAAGAGCTCATAGAATTGGGGAGTTATGTGTGCCACCCCATGAATGGTATTAAGGAATACGATCCGTCATCCATGCAATTATAGCAAGTAATTAACGTGTAAAAGATGTCTAGGGAGTAGTGAAATCTAAGTAAACACATTTTCTCCAATTACTGCTCACAACTTTAGTTTAATTAGTTTATTTTCATTTTTAGTATTTTATTTTGATTGCATCTTAGTATTGGGTTAGTTGAATAGCAACTAATTCCGCCCAAATCCTTCAAACCCGAGATATTTACTTGCTTTCATAAAAATATAAAAATACAAAAATAATCATCCCTCACCTTTAGAACTAGTATTTAGGCTTTCTAATCCTAGCGACACTATTCCTAAGCTGAACGATCAATCCCCCGGTACTTGTCACTATACTATACTACAACGATCAGGTACACTGCCTGGTGGGGGTTGTAAGCTTCTCGAGATCCCTCGAGAAGCTAAACCTGTTGCGATTCCCACGCATCAAGTAAGCATAACAAGAAAATGTTCAAAAGACATTATCTCAAACAATTTGGGTTAATATTGTTGAGAAAAAAAATTGTACTGTTGGGTGTATTTAGTACTGGTAGGATATCAAATGTGTAATAAATGTCTGTTCAACCTACGTTCCATTTGCATTATCAAAACTAGTAGTATACAATGTTCAACAATAAATTACTAAGACGTGTGTCTTTTCCAAAGCAAAAAAAACCGTTCAGTTGCCTTACGCAATGGTTATAAATTGGAACATTTGTAAACAACAAAATCATTCAAAACAACTTACATCTATACAATATCAAAAAAATGGCATCAACATCAAGAATTAACGTCCAAGAGAATGAAGCAGAGGTTGAGGTTAACATGCAAGAGAAACCAGGAATGCAACATATGAAACAAATCAAATTGAAGAAAAAGCTTCAATACTTCAACAACTAGAAGAGGCTGAAGAAGAAAGTGAAGAAGTACCAGAACCGACCTTTGAAGAAACTATTGATTGGTATTTTAAAGAAAAGTTTCAAGTACAGCAAAAAAAAATTGATAAAATTTGAAAAACAAGAAAAAGCTGCTAGAGAAAAACCAAGGCGAAAAAGTAAATACACTTGGAAGAAGATATGGGCATACATAAAACGCAAAAATATTGCGTCTGAGGAAGAGGAAGACTCATCAGATGATGAGCATTTGGATTATGACAACTTTCATTTGTCATTTGATCCCGAAAAATCTCCCAAGTTTAATTGTTAATTGTATCATGTAATGTTTATTTTTTGTTGAATAAAAAATTTATTTTATGTTGAATGAAATGTCTATTTTGTGTTCATTTAATAAGTCTAGTTATATAAGATTTTGTAATTTGCATGTTGATTATAAGTTGACTTATAAAAGTCAAATAAAGCCATGGGTGTATTTAGTACTGGTAGGCTAAAATTTACTACGGTTGGGTAACCGTTGGTACTGTTTGGGAATGACCGTTATTCATTAATAACCGTTGAGATATTTTTTTTCTATTGGTTCGCTTACAGGTTTCACCACATTCGATAATTCACAATCTTTCTTTAATTCACAATAGAAAGAAAAGTTTAATTCAGTCGATTTTCCCAAAACCCTAAGTGACATCTATATCATCTCAATTGGCTTTACCAAACACACATACTCTTCTAAACAACCATAACCCAGAACCCTAATCGAAATTTTATCAATCTTAATGGCGATTTTGGAAAATTGTAAGACACATAACATGGTTGCCTATTTACAAAAACCAGAGGGAAGTGAAGTGTTTCACTAGATTGTGGATTTTCTCAATAGAAGTTACACAAGGTATGCTATTACACAGAATCCTACTATTTATGTTTCCCAAATCAATCAGTTTTGGCAAACTGCCAAAGTCAACCCACTTGCTAATGAAGTGATGTGCTCACGGTGTGTACAAGTTTTAAATTTATAAACACGATTACCGGATCTAGAAATAACACATACGATCAAGTGAACTCGTCCGTTATAGCAAGCTTGGGTTGGTAAGTTGGGATCGTTCGCAGGGATTTGTGAGTGAATCTAAGCGTAAGTTTAAAAAGTAAATCTCTAACACTAGCGATAATGATTATAAGATAATTCAAATGATTAAAAACTACACTTGCCTAGACTAGTTAACTACTCATAAGAAAAGCATGATTGTGATAACTTAGTTAACATGTTGGTAAATGAGAATTAGTTGGTGTTCTAATCTATTGTTTTTACAAGTTAAACCTTCGTCAAGATTTTAGTTTATAAAAACAAGCATTAGGTTTGTACCAATCAATTCAAGATCAATTCAAGGTTTATAAAGTTGAGTTAACAACCTTAAACACAAAAATAGTTTCTTGTTTAATCAAATACTCTTAAGAAATGGTCAATACAAAAGGTAACCTAATCATAGACAACAAGGTTACAATTGATTATAAACTACTAAAACTTTCGACCAATTAGGCGTTTACAACCAATCTGATTTGATTAACAAAAAGTATTCTCATTACAATTACACCTTAGTTCCTTTGTTTAGTCAAGAATAATTATGGTGAAAAACAATCTTTCATAGACAAACGATTATAACTAGTTGAATGATAACAACCCTTTCGGCCAATGATATTATAAGCAACTAGTTAAAC
The DNA here is from genome assembly GCA_030686995.1 of Artemisia argyi. NCBI lineage: Eukaryota > Viridiplantae > Streptophyta > Magnoliopsida > Asterales > Asteraceae > Artemisia > Artemisia argyi. The sequence goes on from CM060688.1 coordinate 76,027,199, forward strand.
TTGACTCAAAAAATGTCACTATGAAACTTTAGTCTAATTGGGTTTTATAATTGACTTGAAATTGAATTAAAACATGTTATCACAATCATAGACTAATCATCAAGTAATCAACATCATCTAAGCAAATGCAAATGGTTACTAGCTACTCATAGCAAACATGAACATAAATTCAGAATATTGAACATTAGAAATCATGATTAAAGTCTTACAAATGTTTGGAATATGATTACAAATGAGTAGGAAATGATTTCGTAAGTGTTGGTGTTGACTTCTTGAAAGTTTGACGTTCGGATGTTGACTTTTTGGACTTCCAATGCCTCCTGCACTTTTATAGACGAATTTGAGAACTTTGAGACTAGTAAAGGATTGCTTTGTTGATGGTGTATTCAGTTGTTTTGAATTGTGTGTTGAAATGAGATTACAAAGCCTCTATTTATACTACTCCTCAAGCCTAGGCTCATCAATGCAGCAACTTGGCCTCAAAGGTGAGTAGAAGGACCTAGAATACCAGAGAGAAGGGCCTAGAATCGGGTAGAATGAGATAGAAAACATTTTGAAAAATATTAACGAGCTGACCAACCGATCAGTATCGGGCTCTGACCGATCGGTTGGTTGTGACCTCTGCGACTAACCGGTCGGTTGGATTCATAACCGATCGGTTAGTTGTGACAAATTCTTCTGACCGATCGGTTGGATGAATACCGATCGGTTGCTTTCGTTCTAACAGCAACAAACTTGATTATTAACTTGGCTCTTCGTTCTTTGTCCAAACTTGATTATTCCTTGTCAACGAACTTTGGAATGATGAAAACTTGGATTCTTCTTTGTGAAATGCTTGAACGAATTAAATCTCGAGATGGAAATGACAAATCCTTCATTTACTTCACTTTTTCTTCCTTTTTCCTATTTTTGGCTACAAATGCTTGCAAACACACTTTGATACGATTATGAGACAAAAGCATATAAAAATAACTGAAAAACATACAAATAACGCTACTAAAAACATGCACAATTTGAGCGTTATCAAATCCCCCACACTTGAACTTTGCTTGCCCTCAAGCAAATCTAGAAATAAAATATCATCCACATGGTACTTCAAAGATGTTTTGGAAAAATGTGATGCAAATCTTCCAAGTACAAATACAAGTTAGATTCATCATTTTAAGCTTAAATGGTTGAAACATTGAGATGTTTGACAATACCCAAATGATTTCCTTGCTAGATAAACATTACTAATCACCTGACGAAAAAGGAATAAGATATAATTCACTCTAAGCACTCATTTTTGGGTGAAGTATAAGAGAAATCACACTCATTGCTCACTCATGATTTAAATATTACCATAGGCTTGTACAAGAAACATAACTACACCGTCAAGGTGTAAGCACCAAGTATTCACATCAAAGAGGGCTTTTATTCGGGTTTAAGGCTAAAAAGGGATAATAAGGACTTTCGTTCAACTATCTTATGTAAAACAAAATAGATCGCTGGCGCGAATTCTTGTATCAACACAACGGATGGTCACTAAGGATATCCTTAGATCATTGGCGCATTGTTATTTCCTCAAGAAATCGGATGGTCACTATATGTCATACACTTGATAATTTTACTTGAGTCAAGGGTAGGAATAAGACATGGGATAAATTTAGAGAGTGTAAATGATAAAGAATATACAAAATAGTCAAAGTCAACTAACCGAATGTTGCTAGCTATTCTTGAACCGCTATCATGTACTCTTTAGAACTCCATTCTTGAGCGAACAATACTTAACACTATAGCTCATTGGCTATTTTATTCGATATATACATTTTTTTTTAACATATCATGAACATAAAATCACTTGTCACCATTCTACTTTGATGACTTATTCTCAACTTTGCTTTGATCGCTTCTTCCGGAATTACTATTTTCTTTATACTTCATGATTTCCCACATAACATCCAACTTGTCATATAGCTAGCAACCAACTAAGACCTGACTAAGGGTAAGGCTAGGCTAAAAAGTGTAAAATCTTTTTTGTATTTTTCTAGATTTAATCAAAAGAAAAGATATGCTCAGAAGGTGTAACTAGGGGTATCTAGCATTAAAAATGAATGCCAACAAAAAGGGTTATGTTAGTGGTTAACTAATCAATGAAATTAGATAAAAATTAAAACGGAAGGCTATTTGGTTTAAATCCTAAAATTGCCTCTTATCACATATGCATACTTATATCACACAAAAAATGTGATCTCACAACGGTCTCGAAATGATTTACAAGCACAAGTTCTAGAATAAATAAAATCACCGGCACACTCATAACAAAAGATTCAAGCATAAAAGATGTATGCTATATAAGAAATAGGCTCAAATCCTCACAATTTAGTGGAAAGGGTTACAATATGTGCTAGCTAATGTTATCGATCCCAGAATGGATTGCAATATTAATCAGGACACATCTCAAATTTCAAAAGTTACCATTTTTACCAGTGGATGGATCAAGTTATTCTAATATATTATCCTAAAAGCATGAAAACAACTAGATCACAAGGGAATCAAAATTTAAAATTAAACTTGAAATTTACGGAATATTCTTTATTTACCTATTCACCCCCCCCCCCCCCCACACACACACACACTTAAGTTAAGCATTGTCCTCAATGTGATAAATGAACTTCAAAGTATGAAAATGGGGAAATAAGAAAATGAACTGTATTTTTCATTGTTGATTCTTTATTCCAAGTGTCCAAGCTTTCTTCATCATTTCCTGTATCAATCTTAAAACTAACAAACACAAGACTATATGTTTTATTAAAAGTAGTGAAATACCCCCACACTTAAGTTCAACCAAGTGGTTTAAACTTTGGGGTATAATCACTGAAAATAAACTAAGAAATAAAATAGCAAACACACGGGTTGCCTCCCGAGAAGCGCTTGTTTTATTTACGAGTCATCAGCCTGACTCAAATTTCGCAAGAACTATGTTGATGCTGTTTGGGATTTCCTCTAAGGATATTTTGGTACGAACAATACGTTTTCTATCACAATTCCTTCTCCAGTTTCATCTATATCTTCCAATACGACTTTTTTCCATGCTCTAGGAAGAGCATCATAGATAAAACCTTTTTCATGTGCCCATGGTATATTTTCCATATGAGGTGCCATGAATGTGATAGCTTCGTATTCAGATTCGGGTGGATATTCAATAGAAATTTTGCTCATTTGCTCCTTATCATAATACAACTTAATGCGGTGACCATTAACAATGAAACTTCCACCATGTTTGTTGTATAGTTCGACATATCCAGATGGAAATCCATGTTTCACTATATAAGGTCCCATCCATTTGGTTTTGAGCTTAGGAGCTTTGAACTTGTATTTCATATTGAAAAGCAGAACTTTATCTCCAGATTTGAATTCTTTTCTGATTCTAAGCTTTCGATCATGATAAGCTTTGGTTCTGGCTTTGTATAGCTTGGAGTTCATGCAATTGCAAAAATCTTTTCTCTCCAGCTACTTTCAAATCGGGGTTACAATTTCGTAATGCCCAGTAAGCACGATGTTCGATTTCGAACGGAAAATGACATGTTTTTCCATACAAAAGTCTATATGGTGTTGTTCCAATTGGAGTTTTATAAGCCATACGAAATGCCCATAAAGCGTCATCGAGTTTCCTCGACCAAACGGAAGGATTTTCCTTGACCGTTTTTTCGAGTATTCTTTTTAATTCTCTATTAGTATTTTCGACTTGTCCACTGGTTTGTGGATGATATGCTGTAGCAAAACGATGATGAACTCCATATCGTTTCATGATTTTCTCCATTTGTTTATTACAGAAATGGGTTCCTCTATCACTTATCAAAGCTTTAGGGATTCCATATCGAGCAAAAAGCTTTTTGAGAAAATTGACAACAACTCGTGCATCGTTAGTGGGTAAGGCTTCAGCTTCAGCCCATTTGGAAACGTAATCTATTGCAACGAGAATATATTCGTATTTGTGAGATTTAGGAAATGGTCCCATAAAATCGATTCCCCAAATATCGAATATTTCGCAGACTTGAATGCTCTTCTGAGGCATTTCATCTCTACGAGAAAGACTACCGGATTTTTGGCACGCATCGCAGTTTTGAACAAGAGTATGAGCTTCTTTGAAAATTGTTGGCCAATAGAATCCAGCATCAAAAACTTTTTTAGCTGTGATGGTAGGACCGTAATGTCCCCCTGTTGGGCCATGATGACATTCATCAAGAATTTTTCTTGTTTCTACTCTAGAAACACATCTTCGGATCATTCCATCGGGACACATTTTGAAAAAAAAAAGGTTCTTCCCAATAATAGTGTTTTAAATCTGAAAAGAATTTACTTCTTTGAGCATGAGTTAATCCTTTCTTGAGAATGTTTCCACCAAAATAATTTGCAAAATCTGCAAACCACGGTATTTCCTCTTCAACTTTATCTATGGTCATAAGAGTTTCATCGGGGAAATAATCATCAATTTCGTCTTCCTTTAATTCTTCTAAATTTAGGTTTTCAAGATGAGACAAATGATCGGCGGCAAGATTTTCTGCTCCTTTCTTATCTTTTATTTTGATATCGAATTCTTGGAGTAGTAAAATCCAGCGGATTAAACGCGGTTTTGCATCTTGTTTAGCAAACAGATATTTGAGCGCTGAGTGATCGGTGAAAACGACTGTTTTGGAAAGCACGAGATAAGATCTGAATTTGTCAAACGCAAAAACTACGACTAACAATTCTTTCTCCGTAACCGTATAATTTTGTTGGGCATTGTTAAGTGTTTTGCTAGCAAAGTATATAGGACGAAAATGTTTTCCTTCACGTAGTCCTAAAACTGCCCCAACAGCAAAATCGCTTACGTCGCACATAAGTTCAAATGGTAGTGACCAATTAGGTGAAACCATAATCGGAGCACTAGTCAATTGACTCTTTAGTGTTTCAAAAGCTTTAATGCAATCTGCATTGAAATCAAAGACAGAATATTTTTCAAGAAGTTTTGTCATAGGACGAGATATTTTGGAAAAATCCTTTATGAAACGACGGTAGAAACCGGCATGTCCTAAAAAACTTCTAACGGCTTTAACGTTAGTTGGAGGTGGTAATTTGGTGATAACATCAATTTTTGCTTTATCAACCTCCATTCCAGAACTTGATATTTTGTGTCCTAGCACAATTCCTTCAGTTACCATGAAATGGCATTTTTCCCAATTAAGAACAAGATGTGCAGCTTCACATCTTTCGAGCATTTTGTCTAGATTTGAAAGACAAGCTTCAAAAGAATCTCCAAATACTGAAAAATCATCCATGAAAACTTCCATAGATGTTTCAAGCATATCTTGGAATATAGCAATCATACACCTTTGAAAAGTGGCAGGTGCATTACAAAGACCAAAAGGCATACGCCGATAAGCATAAGTTCCAAAAGGACATGTGAATGTGGTCTTTTCTTGATCAGCAGGATCAATGGGAATTTGGAAATAACCTGAAAAACCATTGATGAAACAAAAGTATTTGTTGCATGCTAATCTTTCAAGCATTTGATCCATGAATGGGAGAGGAAAATGATCTTTCCTGGTGGCTTTGTTCAACTTTCTATAATCAATACATACTCGTCATCCAGTGACTGTTCTAGTAGGAACTAATTCATTCCATTCGTTAGTCACTACATGAGTCATTCCTCCTTTCTTGGGAACACAATGAACGGGACTCACCCAAGGACTATCTTCAATAGGGTATATGATTCCAACATCAAGAAGTTTAATGATTCCTTTCTTGACAACTTCTTTCATGTTGGGATTGAGTCGACGTTGTCTTTCAACGACAGGTTTAACACCTTCTTCGAAATTGATTTTGTGTTTACAGAAATCAGGGCTAATTCCTGGGATATCAGAAGTTTTCCACGCAAAAGCGCGTTTATGCTTCTTAAGAACTGAAATGAGTTTTTCTGTTTGATCATCCTTGAGCAACGAAGATATGACTACAGGAAGAAGTGAATTCTCCTCCAAGTAAGCATATTCAAGATTATTTGGAAGTGGTTTAAGCTCAAGATCAGTGGGTGGTTCTTGAAGAGATGTCTTGATCCTCATCTGATCATTGATGGTAATTTCTTCGAAATTCTCTTCAACTATTTCTCCTTCCTCAACTTCTTCATCATCTTCTTAAAATTTTACTTCCATAAATTCAATGAACTCTTTATCAAGATTCGTTTCATTTATTTTCTCAGAAGTGGTTGTGAAAGGATCAGAATCGTCAAGTAATGCATCCAATTCTTCCTCAGTGACTTCATCGATTACATCGATGTTAAAGCAAGTGTCATCACTGGTATATGGATATTTCATTGCTTTGTCGATTAGAAAGGTAATTCTATCTTCTCCAACTCCTAAATTGAAATCTTTACCTTTAACTTTGATTATGGCATCAGCGGTGTTTAGGAAAGGTCTTCCTAAGATTAAAGGTACTTGTCTATCTTCCTCCATTTCTAAGATTACAAAATCCACGGGAAAAACAAATTTACCAACTTGGACAAGCATGTTTTCAGCAACCCCAACAGGATATTGGTATGTATGGTTGGCTAATCGAATACTCATCTTTGTAGGTTTCAAAGTATTGATGGAAAGTTTAGAATACAACGAATAGGGCATCAAATTAATACTTGCACCGAGATCGGCTAAAGCATCGCATGTGATGTTATTTCCTAACGTGCATGGAATTAGAAAACTTCCAGGATCTCCGAGTTTTGGTGGAACTTTGTTTTCAATAATGGCTGAACATTCTTCATTGAGGAAAGCAGTAGAAATTTGCTCTAACTTATTTCTGTTATTAAGAAGTTCTTTCAAAAATTTCCCATATTTGGGCATTCCAGCTAAAACATCAATAAGGGGTATAATGAGTCTAACTTATTTGATCATCTCAAAAAATTTCTTATAACGCTCCTCATTTTTCTCTTTTCTAAGAGCTTGTGGGTACGGAATTTTTGGAGTGTATGCTTTGAGTAGTTGGGTTGTTTCTTTGGTTGGTGTTTCAGGAATTTCTTCCTTTTCTGCTTCAGCTTCTTCTTCACTATCATCATTGATGATTTGAGTTTCATTGGGATTAGCTGGTGGATCGTAGGAAAGACCATTTCTTGTGAATACAGCATTGATATGCTCATTTCTGGTTTGTGGTGGACGATACGTTTTATCATTTGATCCAGAAGGCTTTGGGTTGGATTAGGTATTGCTTGGTAATGTTCCAGGTTGTCGTGAAGAAAATTGATCAGAGAGTCTACCAAATTTTTTTTCAAGATCCTGAATAGAAACTTGATGATTTTTCTGACCTTGCTCAACTTTGGTTTTGAGATTGAAAAACTGAGTTTTAACAAATTCATTTGTGGATCTTTGAGCAGTCACGAAATCTCGCATCATTTTTTCGAAATCAGTTTCTTCTGGTTTTTTGTCAGAGTTTGGTGGAGTTGGATTGTCTACTCGTTGTTGAGAATCACGGTTGTTATCCCTTTGGCGATCTTGCCAATTTCCAGAATTTCTTCCGTAATAATTACCACGAAAACCTCCTCCACGGTATCCTCCTTGGACATAATTGGCTTCCCCTTCATTGGGTCCAACCATGGGTTGGTCGTCACATTCGGATGAAGTGTGATTACCTCCACAGTTGTTGCAACCTTCTCGCATTTCTTTCATTTCTCCTTTGATATCTTTGTATTGCGAGTCGATTTTGGAAGTTAAGGCTTCCATTTTCTCCATGAGTTTAGAAGTATCGGAACTTTCAGAAAAAGCAACGGTTTTTCGTAAGGGTTTGGTTTTGGAGTCTTTTGACCAATCGAGTTTAAGAAGCACTCGATCTTCGAGCAATTGATATGCTTCATTGGGAGTTTTGTAAAGAAAAATTCCTCCAGCATCAAGAATTCCTTGAGATGTTTCATCAAGTCCATGGTAGAAGATTTGGATAATGGTTCCTCGTCCTAAACCATGTCCACGACAACTACAAAGTAAATCTTTCATACGAAGCCAAGCTTCGACAAGAGATTCATTGGGGTTTTGTGAGAAAGCACGGATTTCTCCCATGAGACGATCAAACATGGTAGGTGGAAAGAATCGGCTTACAAAATCTTGCCTCATCTCCTCCCAAGTATTGATAATTCATGGGGTTAATTCGTTATACCACACTTTGGCATCTCCGGCGAGTGATGATGGGAAAAGTTTGAGTTTAATGGCATCAACATCGGTGTTGCCATATCGAAACATGCCACAAATTTCAATGAATTCGGCAATGTGTTTGTGGGGATCGGCCCTCGAACGGCCATCAAATTGACGGTCTTTGATCATAGAAAGATGGTGTCCCTTCATGGTGAAGTTGCCACCAAGGTTAACAGCAACAATAGCAGCTCCAGGGGTGGGTGCTACGGTTCGGTTTGTGGCCCACATGGGTTGGTCATCAGCCATTGGAAATGGTTGATTGGTGAATGGGTTATAAACAACTAAAGCTTAGGAAAGGTTATCAAAAGGTGGGTTTGGTACTCTTGGTACACGGTTGTTTGGTGGAACAAAAGGCGTTCTTCTTCTTCTTGGTCTACGAATCAGACTTTCGGGATTAGAAAGAGGTGAAATTGGTTATACTCCGGTTGATCGAGTGTTCATACAATTACCGAGTGAATCTCGGAAACTTTGGAACAAACAAGCAAAGAATGGAAACAATTTGGAAAATCAGGTGAAAGGAACCAATCGGTTGGAATGAATACCGATCGGTTGGATTGAACAATTTGGAATTACCGATCGGTTAGATGAATGACCGATCGGTTTCTTGGCTCGGATTTTTTTTTTTTTTTAGAAAACGAACAAGGAAAGAAATGGAACTTTAAAACTTACAGAAAACACAATCAAAATCCCCGGCAACGGCGCCAAAAACTTGATGTGCTCACGGTGTGTACAAGTTTAAAATTTATAAACACGATTACCGGATCTAGAAATAACACATACGAGCAAGTGAACTCGTTCGTTATAGCAAGATTGGGTTGGTAAGTCGGGATCGTTCGCAGGGATTTGTGAGTGAATCTAAGCGTAAGTTTAAAAAGTAAATCTCTAACACTAGTGATAATGATTATAAGATAATTGAAATGATTAAAAACAACACTTGCTTAGACTAGTTAACTACTCATAAGAAAAGCATGATTGTGATAACTTACTTAACATGTTGGTAAATGAGAATTAGTTCGTGTTCTAATCTATTGTTTTTACAAGTTAAACCTTCGTCAAGATTTTAGTTTATAAAAACAAGCATTAGGTTTGGACCAATCAATTCAAGATCAATTCAAGGTTTATAAAGTTGAGTTAACAACCTTAAACACAAAAATAGTTTCTTGTTTAATCAAATACTCTTAAGAAATGGTCAATACAAAAGGTAACCTACTCATAGACAACAAGGTTACAATTGATTATAAACTACTAAAACTTTCGACCAATTAGGCATTTACAACCAATCCGATTTGATTAACAAAAAGTATTCTCATTACAATTACACCTTAGTTCCTTTTGTTTAGTCAAGAATAATTATGGTGAAAAACAATCTTTCATAAACAAAAGATTATAACTAGTTGAATGATAACAACCCTTTCTGCCAATGATATTATAAGCAACTAGTTAAACTTGACTCAACAAATGTCACTATGAAACTTTAGTCTAATTGGGTTTTAGAATTTACTTGAACTTCAATTAAAACATGCTATCACAATCATAGACTAATCATTAAGTAATCAACATCATCTAAGCAAATGCAAAAGGTTACTAGCCACTCATATCAAACATGAACATAAATTCAGAATATTGAACATTAGAAATCATGATTAAAGTCTTACAAATGTTTGGAATATGATTACAAATGAGTAGGAAATGATTTCCTAAGTGTTGGTGTTGACTTCTTGAAAGTTTGACCTCCGGATGTTGACTTTTTGGACTTCCAATGCCTCCTGCACTTTTATGGATGAATTTGAGAACTTTGAGACTAGTAAAGGATTGCTTTGTTGTTGTATCTTGATGGTGTATTCAGTTGTTTTGAATTGTGTGTTGAAATGAGATTACAAAGCCTCTATTTATACTACTCCTCAAGCCTAGGCTCATAAATGCAGCAACTTGGCCTCCAAGGTGAGTAGAAGGACCTAGAATAACAGAGAGAAGGGCCTAGAATCGGGTAGAATGAGATAGAAAACATTTTGCAAAATATTAACAAGCTGACCAACCGATCGGTATCGGGCTCTGACCGATCGGTTGGTTGTGACCTCTGCGATCGGTTGCTTTCGTTCTGACAGCAACAAACTTGATTATTAACTTGACTCTTCGTTCTTTGTCCAAACTTGATTATTCCTTGTCAACGAACTTTGGAATGATGAAAACTTGGATTCTTCTTTGTGAAATGCTTGAACGAATTGAATCTCGAGATGGAAATGACAAATCCTTCATTTACTTCACTTTTTCTTCCTTTTTCCTGTTTTTGGCTACAAATGCTTGCAAACACACTTTGATACGATTATGAGACAAAAGCATATAAAAATAACCGAAAAACATACAAATAACGCTACTAAAAATATGCACAATTTGTGCGTTATCATGGAGAAAAAGAGATAAATGCTACAGTTGATAGCATATTCATGGCTATTACTGAGTCATCTGTTAGGAGGCATCTGAAACTATCAGACAATGGTGGTATTAGTTCATTTCCAAATAATGAAATATTTCAAAATCTTTACTATATGGGGTATGGGTTAACTTTTGATAACTTAACTTTTCAAAAACCACAATTCCCCCCTCAATGGAGATTTCTCATTCATACCATCGTAAATTGTTTAAGTCCAAAGAAAACTTGTTGGGAACAATTTAGTAGCAACATAGCAACTGCTATTGTTTGCTTGGCCACAAAAAGGAAGTTTAACTTTTCAAAATTGATTTTTGATGGTATGGTGAAAAAAATGAAAAGCGAATACAAATTTTTAATGTATCCAAGATTTATTCAAATTATTTTGAACAAACACAAGAAACGGCTTCAACCTCACAAAAACATTCTTAAAACTCCTACCCTTAGTCAAAAGGTTTTTAGTAATATGAGGACGCTTTGTGTGGGTTATAATGGGAGAGAAGCACCACTGTTTTTATCAATGATTGTTCCACCACTTGAGGGTCAAGGATCTGCAACCCAAGTTGAGTCTCATGACACACCCATAAGTAGTCCATCATCATCAGAACCTCAAGTTACACAGACATTTACGAGAAGAATCATAAATGAATATGTGGTACCTCAGCCCATATCTCCAACTCAACCAAATGTAGCAGATGAGGCTATCTGTGAGACAATGGTGCGGGCTGCCACTACTCTCACAGGCTTAGAAGCTGGGCAGGCCAGTGGTAAGAATGATAAGACCCAACCCATGGAAACATCTAATGATTCAAGTTCTCATGATGCTGCTTCAGGTGATGCAAACCCCATGTCGCATGATACAATGGGGGATATGCCTCATGGTTCCCCTGTCCCAAAACTGAACACAGATGGAAGTGATGTAGGTAGTCTGAAGTACAAAAAATTGGTGGACATTTGTACAAAATTGTCAGACAGAGTTACTAGGTTGGAGGAAAACTTGAAGAATACAAAGCAACTTTATGCTCGTGCTTATACCAAGTTGATTCAAAAAGTAAAGAAGTTGCGCCAAAAACTGAAGGACAGTAAAGGTAAAAGGAAATCAACCATTGTGGATTGTGATAGTTCAGAAGATTTGGAGGATTTTGATTTGGAGGTTCTTTCAAAACCGACGAACTTTGAAGAGGGTGCAGAGAGTCATGGTAGGAATGAAGATCCAATGGGATTTGATATCCCTTTTAAAGTTGATGGTGCAGATACTGTTAAAGATACTGTTGAACATATTGGTACTGGTGGCGGATCTGTTTGTACTGCTAGTACACCGAATATTGATGAAACAGCTGCACACACATTAGTTCATATGATAGATAATCCTATTAATGATCTACTCGAGAATATTAAAAGCAAACAGATTGCAAAGAAAGCAGAAGCTAAAAAGAAGAAACCACAAACTCAAGCACAAATGATGAGTTGTATGAAGAGATATCTGATGAATCAAGATCATTGGACTGCAAGTCAACTGAAAGGCAAATCCTTTGAGTAAATTGTAAATCTACACAGATATGCCCGCTGGAAGGTTGACGACTTTATTCCAATGCATTCAGCAGAAGAAAGTAGAAGATTTAAGAGAGGTGGTTTACATTTAGAATCAAAGTCTTCTAAGAAGCAAAAAAACATATGTTGCAGACCAAGAGAAACAAGATTTGAGTGGAGAACAGATTCAGCATATGATGCAAATTGTTCCATATGACGGTATGAATGCAGAAGCTTTACAAGCCAAATATCCAATCATTGACTGGGAGATCTACACTGATGAATTTGGAAAATACTGGAAGATAATAAGATGTGGAAATCGTTCTGAGGTATACAAACACTTTCAAGATATGATGAAAGCATTTGACAGGGAAGATTTGGTCAAGCTATGGAGTTTAGTCACTGAAAGGTTCAAGTTAACAGAGATAGCTGATGACAAGGAAAAAATGCTATGGGTTGAATTGAATAGGCTTTTTGAACCAGATAAAGATGAAAAATTATGGAAGTTTAATGCAGATGAAGCATCATTGAAATGGATATTGTATGATACATGTGGAGTTCACCATGTGTCTACAAAAGGTGGAACTAACATATACATGCTGGTGGAGAAAGAATACCCATTGCCAACACATGATCTCAGTGTGATGTTCTCTGTAAAGTTGACTGTCGAAGAAGATACTCAGATGGCAAAAGACCTGCTTAGAAAAATCTTCATACAGTCTGAAAGTTATGTGTGGAAATGATCAAACAGTCTGAAAGTTATGTTTGTAAATGTTCAAACATTTAGTTGTAAAAAAGTAACATATTTGTGTCTTGTTAGCTTTCATTTTAAATTATTTGAATTATGTTTGTTGAAATTAGTAAGTATTTTAACTTTAGTAATATTACATGTTGCTCCAATGAGTTTCACAATTAAGTTGACTTTTGAAAGTCAATTAAAGCCATGACCAATATTGGGTATATCATTTCATGGTTCATTTTGTAAAACATACAATTAGTCAACAGATACACAATAACTTATTTTCATTAAGCATAATAGGTGAGTACAAAAGACATTAACTGAAGCAACCCATAACAACCACACCCAAGACATAAAAACCTTAAACTAAACATAAAAACACCCATCAGTTACCAAATCCTTCTTGTCACCAGCATACACCTTTTTCAGAGGCCTTCCATTGGATTCCACATGTTCACCAACAACAGCTTCAGGAGTAACAACATCATCAGCAACAATTTCATGTTTAACTATTGGCACATGAACTGCACCATTAGTTAGTTTGACAAGTGTGTTGTCTAAGGTTTCATTCCAATCTGCCCATGCCTTGATTGGACAAACCTTTTGCTGTGTAATCTTGTTTTCCAGCATGTCAACTTCTTCCCTTAAGTTTTTTTTATGGCATTCAGCAGATTATTGAACTTGTGGCATTCATGAATCTTGTTGAACCATATCTCAGTGAAGTTGAGTGGATCGTCACTGTCAGGGAGATGGTCAACAACATCTTCGATAAATGCCAGCATTGATGCCCATTTTGTTCTTGATTGTTCCATTTGGGAGTTGTGGGTTGCAATGAATAGACTGCTTTTCTTTTCAGCCATTTGGAATTGTTGGATGCAAATGGATAGGGCAATGGGCCATGTTTTATAGGTACAAATGAGAGTTGTCATTGGCATGGTGGTTTGGCGGGAAAAATGACCAAAGGACTAACATAGAATGAGTATTTCGAGGACTAATGGTAAAACAAGGTCAGTAATTCAGGGACTAAACATACACTCTGTGAGGTAGTAATAATTGGCGGGAAAATTAAAAAGCCCGGAAAATGAGCATTATTTGAACCCTTTTATCTCGTTTTAGGTCCCTGATTTGGGAAAACATTTTGCATGCATCATCCCCGTTTAGAGAATCGCGTTATAGGCCCTCACAAACACCAACTTAAAGGACACTATAAATTGGCAAGAAGGTTCTTGTTGTCATGGAAAACGACAACAACATGAGTAACTCACCCCGTGCTTCATCAGATCACCAGAATGATGAAATTTATGGCCAAGATCCTGTTAGGATCATACCGGGTCCTGCGGGTGTCTATCAAAGGGCGAAGCTATGTAAAATAGAGGAAACTCGGCAAGGTGGAGACGAGTCTATAATTTCCACACAGGAGTATATAAGGAAAGTTGTTGAAGACGTGGGTGAGGATGAGGATTTTACACGTGGATCATGGCTTAGCACCGTGGACTATGTGAATGCTAATGGGGGGTTGTGATTGGATGTTTAGGTGATATCATAAGCTTTATCAATAAGGGGAAAGTTGAACAAGTTGTTGCTATAATAAAGTCGTGTACCCCAATTGCGCTTGGAGATCTTACAGTTACTGTCAAAGATCTCTCAGGTGAAATATCTGGTACAATACATCATAAAATCATTAATGAGGGGGATAATGGAAAGGATATTACTGTAGGAGCTGCTTTGATTCTTCGTAATTTTTCAGTGTTTTCACCAAAATCAAGCCATTATCTTAACATTACAAGGAAAAACTTAGTTAAGGTATTCAAAAAAGATACGCTTCCTGGTTGTAGTGGAATTTTAGAGGAAGAAGAAATAATGAAACTGATGGAAGAAGAAGAAAAGGCTGAATTTGAGATGCAGGTAGTTGGAAATATTGTTGATGATGAAATTCAGCAGAGTTTAGATGAAGAAGCATTAAACCTTGCATTAGAAGAAGAAGCAGCTTTTACAAAGGCTGACCAAGAGAGGCTGCAACAAGAAGAAGAGGAGTATAACCTGCTTTGGGGCTTGCTTGTGTAAAAAAAACAAAAAATGGATATATGTTTGTTTTGTTTGACTATCTTGTGTAATCTGTTTCAGTTTAATGAAATGAAATCAGTTTTATCATTTCCTTCATTTGTGTATAATAACTGTTATGAGCTTCAACTTTAGTGTGACCATACATTAAAGAAGGTACTGCTGAAAAAATGATATTGGTAGAATTAAAGTAGGTACTGCTACATTCAAGGAGTAAACAAGTAACTGCTTCACAACTTGGTCAAACAAGATGACCTACACAATCTATCAATGCAGAAGTACTCAGCACAAAAGAATTTAGTGGATCAATAATACAATGTCACATTTGTAATATGTTATCTCATTTCCTTACATGTCTGTGTGTGCCTTTAAAAAAAATACAAAGTGTATCTAGCAATTAATTTGACTTTCAACCATCCGTTTAACAAGCATTGAATGTGTCATTTAATAACTTTGACTAATTAAAGTCAAAAAACTTACCTACTATAAAAAGCAAGATAATGTGTTTATCTTGTTTAACATATTTGACCTTGTTTTAAGTGACAACATTTGGGGGTTTTGTTTGCTTGTATGTGTTTACTAAGATTAGAAAGACCATAATGTAGTTTGATGCCTACATTTGAACACTAAGATTAGAAAGACCATAATGAGCTTATTTTATCATTTGATCAAACTTTTCACTCCTCGCCTTCATTTGTTTGCTTGTATGTGTTTACTAAGATTAGAAAGACCATAATGTAGTTTGATGCCTACATTTGAACACTAAGATTAGAAAGACCAAAATGAGCTTATTTTATCATTTGATCAAACTTTTCACTCCTCGCCTTCATTTATGACACATGCCTTGTGCCTACTTGAATGAAATGTATTGTGTCTTTAATGTTGTTTGATACCTACATTTAAACACTAACAGTACCAATTATATTATTGTGACCCGGTACCAATTAGCTCATCTTCCAGCAGTTCTAGTTTAAGTTCTGGTGGTTACACAATCCCACCCGGATTGCTTGACTGGTTAACTGAAGAGCAAGAAACTGAGTCTGGTACAACCTCTGAGTATTCAATAGCCGATTCTACAAGCTCTAATTCGCCAATAGAAGTTGTACCTCTCCAAGTTATTCTACCTTCTCAGCCTCTCCCAGCTGACCTTGTTGTCCTAGCTCTGCCTGTCCCTGATGAGCCGCCAATCCCAGCAAAGAAACGTAAATGTGACCAGGATAATGGTGAAAGCAGCAAAGGCAAAGGCAAAGGCAAAGGGAAGGCAAAGGGAAGGCAAAGGCAACAGATAAAGCCAAAGGGAAAGGCAAGGGCAAGGGGAAAGGCAAGGCAACATGAAGATGATGTATCATGTCCAACTTATGCTTTTGAAAAACTTGTTCACTTTTGATGATGGTTGTAAATATTTCTTAACTTACTATGAACGGTGCTAATGTAGTAGACTTTTTCTGGTGGTTAGTTTAATGACTTAATGGTTAATGCTTTTCATGTTTCTAGTTTACAAATTCTGCAAATCATGACTTCCTTATGATAAAGGTTTAGATCAGATACAATTAGAGTAATTTGTGGTTGACTTGAACAGCCCTTGATATGGAGTTGACAATCGAACATTCACAATCAACCATAAACAATGACTAGTAATTAAACTTCATATTTTTTATTGATAGAGTTAAAAAGTAGCAACCATTCCATACATCACCATTCCATACATCAGATAAAAACCAGATTACAAACATACTAAAACCATACAAACACCATAATCATTCAAAGCTTTCACCCCAACCGGTTCGAACCAGAGCTCTCTTCCCTGCTTGCATCACTTTCCCTCCTATCCTTCCTTTCTTTAAATTCTTCAAGGAAAATTTCAAGAGCCGTAATCTTGTTTGCCAAATTCAACCTATCCTCCAACATGTTTTGCTGCTGCTCCACCACGTTATGCTGCTGCTCTACTGCTGCTCCACCACGTTTTGCTGCTGCACCACCTGATTTTGATCACCCCCCACCTCCTCTTGCTCCTCCTCCTCTATATCTTCTTCCTCATTCAACCCCAAAACCTCGTCCCAGTAAAAGTCCTGTCTACGCACCCACCTCAGTATTTGTGTCCTCATCACGATGCTAATCTGCCTGTAATTCCCAAATTCCAATACGGGATCATACCCGAATTGATTGAACACTGCGTCCCACAACAAGGCGTTGTTTAAGACAAACTCGTATTCGTCAGCTTCACTTGGAAAACCTCCATTTGCATCTGGGGCTGCCATTTTTAAGTGTGGTTCTTTTTCAAATGGATTTTTGTGTTGGTGTGTCATCTAGGGTATACAAACGAGGTTATAAATAGGCTGACGAGTTGTTGAACGGTTACCAAGAAGATAGGCGGGAAAAAAGGGGGAAGGGACCAAATGCGCCATTGCAAAAATGTGAAATGACCAAAAACCCAATTGATTGGTCAACTAACGTTGCAAAGCAACGTCCGTCAGCCAAAAGTGGGTTCCAAGGACCAACCACGCCAAAAATGCAGAGTTCAGGGACGAAAATGCCAAAAAAAAATAGTTTAAGGATGATATGCGCGAATCGCGACAACTTTAGGGACGAACGGTGAAATTTTGTCGATTTGTTGTTTTTGTTGTTGTTGTTGATGAAAAGCCTCGTAAAGAATTGTTGGGTGAGGAAATCATGACACTTTCTTTCTCTTGGATTTGAATATAAGTAGGAAAAATTCGTCCAATGTGGACCAATTGGATTGGTGATCCACATCAGGCTCGTAATCCATTATTGTAACTTCCTTGCCTTTAGTTACTTGGTAGAGCTTTCTTTTTTTCAATATAATGTGTCGTTCAAAATGTTCCTAGTTAATGGCACTTGAACCTTTTAATGTTTTTGGTTGAGGACTTGAGGATCAACTAATTAAAAATGAACTAGGGCCGAGCAAAATCATCCGAAAACTGATCTGAACGACAAACTGATAGAAACCGGGCCAAACCGACCTGACCTTATTCGGTTCGGTGTTTGGTTTTGTATAATTATTTCGGTTTTACTCGATTCGGTTTGGGTCAAAACACACTTATTCGGATCGAAATAGCTAAACCGAACCAAACCAAACATACCTTATTCAGTTTGGTTTCGGTTTTCATAGTTTTTACTCGGTTCGGTTCTCTGTTCATGTTTTACCCTTATTCGGCTTTCAGGTCGTGTCCGGTCTGACCCGTTGCTCAGCCCTAAAATGAACCACTTGACCAAAATACTCGTTGGTGTCGACATACTATATGAGTACAAAAGGTGAGACTAATTCAATAAGCTTAAAAAGGAGTGAAAATGACAGATCGAGATTCACCAAAAATCCTCAGTCACAAGCTTAACTTTTAACCATTTGTTTTTATATTTATATTTATACGAGCATCTGTTTCTTGGTTCGATTTTTAATAGCAACTTAATCTCACACCAAATACCAAAAACGAATTCAAGTTTGTAATATAAATTCGAGTTTGTCACTTTTAATGTTTAACACCACCAACTTTAACTGGGTTCACAAAAACGAAAAAAGGATTTGGCATTACTTCCAAAACCTTACTAGTTACATGTATTATTTTGAGAGCGAACGAATAAGTGGGCTCAAATCTTTTACTAAAAAAAAATGTTACATGTATTAATTTTATTTGTGATTGGTGAACATCCATTAGGATTGACTCAACGTGAGAGGATAACTTATTTTGCTAGTTAATGGCATATTAGTTAAAGAGTGGTGATATATAAACCTAACAATGAGACCTAATAATCACATATTTATGTCTAATTTTAGGTGTAGCTATTAGGCATCAAAATCACTTAGTTAAATTTACAACTCTAGAATACCAAAACATGGCACGTTCCATTTATCCCAAGTGGAGGGGAAAAAAAAAGAAGAGAAAATGACATCTTGCCCTTCTTCAACATAAACGTGAATCAAATACAAACTTGCAATTTATTAGTCTATCAAGAGACACATACCTACAATAATTTGTCGTACACCCCATAAACAATTCAATATTTGAAGTACGCCCACGAGACCCAGATGTACTAGTAGACCATGTCACAATCAAAGAATTTTTCCACTTTTATCAGGATCTATGATTAACTAGTCATTTTTAGATCATTAACGGATCAATTTAATTCAACCTAATACTTCGTATTAGCTACAAGGCTGAGTAAAAAGCCAGATGTTAAGGATATTGGTGTCTCATTGGAAAATTAAGCAAAAACTATCAACACTTTCTAAAATAAAGTTGGAAACTGTTTCTATGGGATATCCATTGACAGATTCATAAGTTGGAACCTAAACCTTCAAACTCTTGTCATTTTGGCTGTTATTTCATATCAACGGACCATAAATATCCGTTCAACAAAGTCTTAATAAGATGTATCAAGTCACCAAGTTCTGGCATTAATCATTTGAAAACATTAATTCACATACAATAAGAGATTTTTGGCATTGTAACTGATGGCCATAAGAGACAACAACATTTGATTTATTAATGGCAGACAAGTCCTCCAGAGCCCTGCTAGATGATGACCTGGTAATGCAACATGACAGAACATAATTAATACCGAGTAATAGGTAAATTTGACCAATATATCATCCACCCATGACATACACAGTGAACAATGAAAAGGGTAAAAACATGAAGCTATGCTGTAGCATATGTACATTAAATTAGGGACATATTCAGGTCAAGCCAAAGCCCAAGTTAGCACATATAAGGTTCAGCTACTGGTTCTCCAAGCCTAAAAAGCTGAGGCTTGGGCTCAGCCCACCAAGGCTGTTGCTTTGGGGTTGGGTTATAATAACGGTGGCTAGTTTTTTAGTCTCACGGGGTCTACCCCCGTAGGGGTACTGTAGCATTTTTTTTTTTTTTTTTTTATAATTTTGTTTATATCAAAAAGCTATAAACCTGAAAGTGCGAAACAGAAAATATAAAGTTTAATAAGTCAAACTGTTAAAACTGTCAGAAATACAGAACAGAAACTGGGCTGCGCTGGAAAAAAAAGGGGGACAAAAGTGGGAGACAAGGGGCTTTGGCTTGACCTGAATATGTCCCTAATTTAATGTACATCCCTTGTCCCCCATTAATATAGTACATCCCTTGCTTTGGCATAACTTGTACTTCCTACCCTACCTATTAGGGGTGTTCATGGGTCGGGTAATAAACCGAGTAAACCGAAAACCGAACCGAACCGAACATATAACCGAACCGAACTTGTTAAAACCGAACCGAACCGAATTAAAAATTCGGTTTTCGGTTTAGATATGGGTTTGGCTATCTGAACCGAAAACCGAACCGAAAACCGAATTTATATAAATATATAGATTTTTTTTTATATATTTAGATTATTTTATATATATAAAATATCCATTAAAATTTTATACTAATATAAAAAACACTTTTTTATGCTTAAAATATTATTTTTTGCCAAAAATATATATAATTAAATTTAAAAAAAATATAAATAGTGTAATTCAAGTATAAATTTCGGTTTTCGGTTTTGACCCATAACCGAACCGAACTTCGGTTCGGTTCTCGGTTCGGTTCGGTTATAAATATTTTCGGTTCGGTTCGGTTTTCGGTTATGACCCAAAAAATTTTTTTAACCGAACAACCTGAACCGAATAAACCGATTAACCGATAACCGAACCGATGAACACCCCTACTACCTATGGCCTCATATAGGCTTCATGTATAAATCCCTCAAGTGTAATATAATAAACTATTTAAATAAAGTTTCTATGAAGTTCAGTGGGTTACTTATATGTGAATTAGGCTATGGCTCGCCGTCAATAAGATATTTCAGTTCAAATTCCATTATAAAATTGCAACCCTTGATAAAGATGTTGCGGATTTCCAGTGAAGAAGTAGTGTGCAACAAGTAACAAGATTGACTAAAATTATTGACCAGCTAGTATTTATTAACCATACTTATAGTTCTTGCCTATGCTAACCCATTTTCATTAATAAACCAAAACACAAATGCATACGCAGAGTGACAGAGAGACATTGAAAAGCACAAAGAGGCTCATAAATTTACAGCTATGAGCTTTAGTAAAGCACCAATAACATCTGCATTAACATAAACCACAAATCAAAAAAAATCAGTAATACATACAAGAAATCACCAATGTGTCATTTAGGTCAAACATCAATAAACCAGTAAAGTCAGTAATTCTTTAACCATTAACATCAACAAAGAAACCATTTTCATCCAATAGAAGTAAATCAACAGAAATTATCTAAAGAAACAACAAAATTACCACCAGTCCACCTGCATTCAGTTAATTGTAAACAATCAAAGAGATAAGATAGATCAGAAGTGAAGAGATAAAGAGACATGTAGACCATAAAACCAAGCAACTGAGATAGAGCCGATGCCCTAATATTGATTGTTCATATTTTATGCATTTTGCAATCAAGACGTGCTTAATTTGGGCTCAGATACAATTTGAACCAACTGGCCTGTGAAAAAATATAGACTTCTATAATAAAAAAATATTTAAAAAAAAAAAAAAAAAAAAAAAAAAAAAAAAAAAAAAAAAAAACCGAAAAAACAACTTTCATTGATAGGTATATATTTTAGATAAAGATTAGTAATAGTACTTTCGATCTGATAGTCATTATTAAGAAAGAACAATTAAATGTCGCTCAGAAATAATAGATTGTTATGCTTGATTAAATAAAGTGATTCGTTATTTAAATTAAGGGTCGCCCGAAGAGTTGGGCTACCTTTCGAAATAGAGCATGTCACAGAGTGTTGGCCTATCTCTCTAAGATAGGCTATCAAGTGGTTGTCCACTCAAACACGTATCTGAGCAAGATTCAGGACCAGCATAAAAGGTGGAAGAATCAGAAGAATTGTGGATACTGGTTTGCGGGAATGTACCATCAGTATGCAACGATGGTGACATAATCAAAGCAAACTGACTGAGTAAGAAGGGTCAGAGGCGGTCAGGCTATGTTTGGAAAGCAAGGCACTCGTGTAATTTGGGTTAAGTGCGACCAACCCAGTCATTGCCTGGAGACAACTTCGAGAACAAGTAGTAGAGCAGAATCCAGGCTCAAACAAATAACGGAGCAATCTTTTGAAGAGTACAAGAATACCTTAAGGAGTTTTTTGATGGGGATTAAGAAATTATTGAGGCTACGAGAACCAAGACAAAGGCAATACTGATGACAAGACCGTTCACAACCGAACACCTCAAAAAGCGACAACTAGACCCCTACCAAAGGTCTAAAAAGATGATAAAGTCCATATTGATCGACAGTATGCTACCGTTGTTTAATTTTGCCTTACAGGTCCTTCTATTAAAAAGAAGACAACATCATGAAAGTCAATCGCACGAATATAGGTTGTGTACTTGTTCATTTACTGATTCTTTTAATTAGTTTATTCCACTTATGGTCCATTATGGTTATAATTATGTCCAAATCCTATCAGTCATCTTAAAAAAAGCGCAAGAAAAAACTTAGGAAAGAAGGGTCATATAGAAAAATGCACTTATCAATTCACAATACTCACATCAAAAGGTTACAACTCAGAACTAAAAATGGTGTGGCACTCTGGCTGAAAAATACAAAAACTAACCCTTCAGTAAACTTCTACTTTTAGAAATGAGTCGTTAAATGTAAATCAGGTTACTATAAGTTCATAAAATATGAAACTTAGTAAGTACATAGGATGGTCCAGAATCCAGACCACGAACAAAACCAAGAGTCACATAGAAGTTTCTAGTGATAGAACTCTAAATTTAAAAAAAATCAAACAGAAACATACAAAGAAGTGATAACATAAAAAAGGTGAATATAGCACCTAACTCCTACCGTTGGATGATGACACTACACTAGTTAATCTTCATGAAAATGAAGATAGAGCAATGAGTTCTGCAAACAGTGGTTTCAGTCAATAAGTTTAATGTACATCACACTACAACCCATGTTGTATTTTCTGGTTCGATTCAAAAATTTGCATGTCTCCAATCAAATATATGATGAGTCATGACAGGAGTGGAGTGTAATACAAGTGCAAGTGACCTCACATCTCACACAACCAACAACAATGAAATGGCGACATAATTTGATCAAGACCGCGCCTCCGTCTCTCCTGACTTTCCATATTCACTTTCTATGTAATCTACATCTATAGCAACCTTCTCATTTTTCAAAAGATCATATACCACAAATGTTTTAGCATGTTCTATGTGTATCATACATGACAAGACACCTACAAGGCTACAATTAATTTACTACATTCTCCACTCAGCTTTTAAGCTTATTTTAAAGGCAATTATAATTATACATATAATCATGTGAAAAAGACATGAATTACAAGAGCCAAATCATGCCCCACCGCATATCTCTCACTACTATATATTCTTCATGGCTAGAGGTGGCACCTCATTTATATTTAAAAAATTAAATATATTATATCTATAAGTTTTTCTTTAAAATCAATTATAATGTTATCCAATTGAGAGAAAATATGTGCCCGTTTGTGCCCATTTAACTTTTAAATGGGCAATATATGCCCATTTCAAAAAAAGGAGGGGGCTAAATGTGCCCAAATCTTTTAAAAATTTGCCCAGATTAGCCCATTTTTTAGATTTTGGGCACAAATTGCCACCTCTATTCATGGCGATACGTAAACAGATTTTTTGATCCTGTGTTTCTATCACTTCCACTATTATTTAAGCTTCAAAATTTTATTTTATAATCATTGATGTTGGTTATGGGAGTCATGAGTTGAAGACAAGAAATGTGCACGGGGAAAAGTTACTAGCTCAATAATGATAATTCTCTAAAAAAGCTAGTTAAAAAAAGTCATTCCGCATCTAAGCTTAAATATATGAGGTAAAAGGTAATATTTTCTAGTTTTTACTTTTATATATTACTGATTACCTCAAAATCATTAGGATCTTAACCATAACTGAAAAATATAGAGTTGCCTCACCTCCCATCTCCTCCCACTGTCCAACACCACCGCCACCATACCCACACCCCACCACCATCCATTGCCACAAACAGTACATCTATGCCTAATTACTCTCATAAAATGACGGCCATCAATATTATTTTTTGTTGTTGTGCTCTCTTATGCAGAGCTTGCATCTAACATGGTAGGATGCAAAGAGACATAGTATGGTAAGAAAATTCTGGACGATAAGAAAATCCTGGACGAAAAAGTTTCTTCGAAATTAAACCAAGAACGGCATTAAACAAAGAAACTGGAAACGTTATGATTCCAAAAACCCTCTTCCATCAATTGATTCATTTGTGAATCTATTTAATGCATTTTTGTATCCTAACATTTCCAATTTCTTTGTTTAGTTCCAAGAAAACGCGTACCATTTCAGCTTAACTCACATGAATAATTAATTAAATGTTTTACTAAAATATCAAAAAACAAGTCATTAGGAATAAAGGATCTGGCAGTGTCACCATACGGATGCGGTATAGAGGGTGATGGTTGAGGCGGAGGCGATGGCGATGTCGTTGACAATGGCAGGAGCAGAGAGGTGTGTTACTCAGTATATTTCCCATTATGTTACAATCTTAATAATCCTTGGAGTAACTATCAGATATATAAGTGAATTGAACAAAAACTTACACTCTACAACTGTATCATAATGCTCCTATATTAGCATGAAAGAAGAACAATAAGATTTGGTTGTCACAACACATAATTAGATGCAGGGTTCTAAAAAAGCACCACGGTGCTGCCTGGTCAATCAGCAATCCAAGGTGAGCAAGGTGCATGCTATAAGTCACGTTTATACCGGCTAACAGTCACGAAACACGGGAATATTTGATTTTGGACTAATCATTTCAGTAGGAACTCCTAAGAGGAAACCCGAGCCTTAGAAATGTGAGAGGAAAACAAATGCCTTAAAAGGAGGAAAACATATGCCTTTTTATAAAAATCTATTCTCTCCCTTTAAGCATGACCCTAAACATAAATGAACCCAAATATGTGAACAAATAGTTAAATACATACGTGTTCACTTACTAATATATAACTAATTACTTCAAGAATCATTAAGATCAAATTATAATGGAAAAAATACTGAGGAACCACACATCCCCCCCCCCCCCCCCCCCCCCCCCCCCAAACCACCAAATCATCAACAGCGCCTTCACTCCCGATTACTATGTCATTTTACACAGTTCTGGTGAATTTCTATTGATGTTCTCTTCAATGTTTATTTAGCCATATAAAATGATATACGTTCTCTCAAAATTAGACCAAGAAAATTAAAACCTTACAATACTAAAGCCCTATTCCATCAATGGGTCCATTTGCGAATGCATTGGATGTAAGAGAGTCTTAAGATTGCAGTTCATAACATCTCAAACTTATATGGCTTAATTCTGAAAGAATGCTTCATCATTTCAGCATCTAGATCACCATTATAGTGCATGTCAATAATTAATTAACGAAAATGCTATTAAAAAATGACAAGGTGATTTAAAGTGGAGCCAGTGTCGATGAACAGTGACAGGAATGTAATGAGTGTCCATGGTGACGTAGCATTGATATTGGCAGGAGGTGGAGGGGGAGGTTTGGTTACTCAATATTTTATTTATTCTCTTATGATCTTAAAGACTCTGCATGTAATTAGTATATGTACAAAGTTACAAAAATGGGAAATTTTACTTTTCTACCCCAAGTGTTAACAATAAGAATGACAAAATAAATGGTGTGTCATGGCAATTTTTCATAGATCCACTAATCTGCCTCTCACACAGGGCTTTTTGGTCAATCAGCAATCCAAGGTAGAAAAGTGAAGACTAAAATAACACCTCAAATGAAAAGCACGCTGCAACCTACCTAGTCGAACAGTAATCCAGGGGTGCATGCTTAAAGTCACGGAAAGACAAAATGTATTATTTCAAATCATCATTTCATCTAGAAGCCCAAAACCGAAAGCACAGTAACATAGGCCTTAAAGGAGGATTGTGGCATCCTCATTTCATTCGTTATTTATAAATACAAATAATATAAATATTCAAAGTGAAATCTCTCCCTTTAAGTATGTTTCCTAAGACATACGACAACCCAAAATATACAATTAGGACCATAGAAAATCTCAAGTGTTCTTTAAAACTCAAAACCCGTATTAATGAACCATAGTTGATAAAGGTTCTCCAAGGATCACAAAGTAAAGATGGCGTTGTCATCACTCATCGGCCTTTTCAGGACTACTTTTTAAAATAGTCGATGCTAAGGCACCTAACCTTCTCACAAGAGATCTAAGATTCAAACCTAACTAACTAGGTATACATTTGGAGATGGCCAGAGAAAGTGGGTCAGAAACAGTAACGGGTACATCATATGTTTACCCTGTCTGTTGGAATACTATGAGACATAACATAACCGCCTAATCGCCTATGTAACTAGTATGCTACGCGCATCTAAACTAATTACTAATACTCGTTAAAATCAAAACTAGATTGTTAATAAAAAAAACTAACCTGATCATTTACAATAACCACCACCACGCGCATTATAATCCTCCTCAACCGCTTTCGTCAAATAAACAGGCGGAAAGTCCGAAACATCAAACTTACACTCTTTCATCTGTTTGACAACATCCTCCTTCTTCAAAATAGTCCTACGAATAGGCGGACGGTTACGTCTCTGATCGCGGTTAAAATACTTTATATCAAACACATTAGCCGGATCTGAAGTGGGTATAATCGCTTTAGCAGGTTCAGTGGCTGGGCAAAATGGACGGTACTCGGTTGCCAGTGGGACTGCTGATTTGTATTCTGGGCTGGAGCATGGGCCGGTTATTTCCCAGGGCTTTTTTATGTATTGGCGGAGGGTTTTGATCACGGATTTGGCGGTCGATGCCATTGTTGGAGATGTGTGTGTGTGTGTGATGTGATTTGGTTTTAGGGTTTGATTTGGGGGTGTGATGTGTTGTGATTGGTTTGTGAGGGGGTTGGACAGAAAGTTAACAAAAGTTCGATAGGAAACAACATTTAACTAAAGAGTAAACCGTAAGATCTTAACTACTACGTATATCATTTCATCTAACGGTTTAGATTAATTATTATTTTAAAACTAAAATATACTGAGGGGCATTTTATTTAGGCTAGTGATTTGCACACTCCCATTATTTATTGGGACACTCTTTTACATGCTTCAGTTAGTTGTACAAAACTCACACTGTGTTTTATCTGCTTGTACTGTGAAGTGTGCCAATCAATATGTTGAGTGTGCCAATCAATTCCCTTTTATTTATTATCTAAAATTAATAATACCCCGATAAACACACACTCACCCCGATACACATACACAACGGTTACTTCTCTCTCTCCCCAATCTCATATCCCCAATTTGTCTAACTCTAAACCACCGTCAAACCAACGCGAAACCCTAATTTTTTAAATCATTCCATTAAAATGGACATACGAGATGAACTAACTCTATCTAAAGGCGGTTCGTTGGCTAAATCAGATTCGTTGCTACTTTCCGATCAAAATAAGCTTTCTAAATGAATATTATGGTATATTTTTTGCTTATTTTGTTATATTAGTCAGCATATGTTGCTTCATTGCTTATTCTGTTGCTTATTTTGTATTATTTTTTGTATGTATGTGATATGTTGCTTATTTTGTTGCTTTTTTTATTTTAAAACTATTTTGGAATGATATGGCTTGGTGATGAGTTATATGAATCAGTAGATTGAAGTAGTGCAGGAATGAGTGCTTGGATTAACTTATTTCAGCCAGTAGTTTGAAGTTTTGTGATCGAATAGATTATTTTGTGACTGTATTAGCTTATTTTGTGATTGATTAGTTTATTTTTGTGATGGAATGAGTGTTTAGATTAACTTATTTCAGCTAGTAGATTGAAGATTTGTGATGGAATGAGTGTTTGGATTAGCTTTTAGGAATCAGTAGATTGAAGTTGTGATGGATTGAGTGTTTGGATTAGCTTATTTCAGCCATTAGATTAGAGTTTTGTGATCGATTAGCTTATTTTGTTGCTTATAGGAATCAGTAGATTGACGTTTGTGATTGATTAGCTTGTTTTTTGCTTATTTTCATATTGTTGTAACATATAAGTTGATTCATGCTTGTAACATCTATACTACTATATAATGCATTTGGGACTATTCTATAATTAGAAAGGCTTAAAATTCAGACTTTTTACTTGCTTATTATTAAAGGATTTCAAAATTAATTGGTTAGGAAGGGTTGGTTAGGAAGTTAGTTAGGAAGTTTGTAAGGGAGCAGGTTGGTTGTTCAAACTAAAATTATATGGCTTAACCATCTCTACTTATAAAGCATAAAGACAACTAAATGTGTAACCGAATAACGCAAAATATAGTCACAGGTACCCGCCGCCGCATTGCGCGGGTACCGTTCTAGTATAACTTGATTCATGTGATTAATGTTGAATCCTATATGATTTATTTTGAATCCCATGATATTCATAGAGAATCTCATTGGATTCTTAATGCTTTTTTATTGTATAAATAATGTTTTTTTTATGTTAGGTGTTCTTAATGCTTCTGCTAGTGATTCTCCTAGGAAGAAGCAGGTTACCAATTCTAAGCACCTAGAGATTCTTAATGCTTCCAATAAAGTTTTGAACCCGACGTCATTGTCTAAGTTTAATCTAAAGAGAAGTCGGCGACTGTTGTTAGGGTGAATGTGTCGGTTGTTCAGGAAAAGGCGTCTGTTGTTCAGGAGAAGGAGAAGGTGCTGGTTGTTCAGGAAAAGGCTCCGAGTGTTGTTCAGGAGAAGGAGAAGGTGCCGGTTGATGTTGGTAAAGTTATTTCGGATGTTGTTAATGATTTGGCAAATGAGAAGGCGGCTGATGTTGTTAAAGATAAGGCGACGGGTGTTATTACCTATAAGTCAAAGGGTAATGTGTCGGGTGTTAGTAAGGATAAGGCAATTATGCCTAATGTTGTTATTGAGAAGGATAAGCCGTCTAAGGGTGATGTTACGAAGGATAATCCACAGCTGTTATTGAGCATGTTGCTATTAATAAGAAGCGTAAAGGGTGATCTTACGCCACATGATAAGATGAAGGTTAAGGTAAAGGATAAGTTGAAGGAAAAGCTAAAGGACAAGTCGTCTAAGGTTGTTCTTAGCAAGGATAAGCTAAAGGACAAGCTGGCGCTGAAGTCTGTTTCACAAGTTAAGACAAAGGCTGCTACTTTGAGTTCCAAGGATAATCCCCAAGTTGAGACCAATACGAAGTCCTCAAAGAAGAAGTCTGATAAAGCATTATCGGAAGCTCCTGTTTTGAGGTTAAATAAGCCAGCTCAGGAAGAAGTTAAACCGAAGCGGAAAAGGGTTTTATCAAAAGTAGATTAGAGTAAAAAAAAAATAAAAAATAAAAAAAAAATAAAAAAAAAAAAAAAAAAAAAAACAACCCAAAGGTCAAGCTGCAAAAAAGGTGTAGATATGTCTTTTTATATAATTAATACAGGACCCCATGGGATTCTATATGATCCCTTGTGATTCATATTGAATCCCTTGTAATTAAGTTATTTATATTATGTCTTTTTTTATGTAGACGTCGATGATTTTGAAGATACTGAAGTTGATCGTAAGAAAAAGAATTTGAAGAGTAAGGTTGTGTTGAAGAGAAAGAGGGACAATTCAGGTTCTGATTCTTCCGATTGTGCGTCTCCTGAGTAAGTTATACGTAAGGAGAAAAAGAATTTGAATGTCAAGCTGCTAAAAGTTGTAGTTTCTTAGAAATCTGTCTTTTTGTGTAATTATTACATAATCCCATGGGATTCTATATGATTCCTTTTGAATCATATAAAATCCCATGTGATTCATATGAAATCCCTTGTGATCAAGTTATTAATATTATTTCTTTTTTTATGTAGACGACGATGAATTTGAAGATTCTGGAGTTAATTGTAAGAAAAAGGAATTGAAGGGTAAGGGTGTGTTGAAGATCAAGAAGGACAATTTTGCATCTCCTGAGCAAGTTACACCTAAGGAACTTATGAAGAATTTGTTGAAAAATTCATTTATTAAAGAAGAATCTGATGATGAGATTGAATTGAAGTCGGAGAAAAAAGGCAAGAAGAAAGAAAAGGAGTTAACGCCTAAATAAGCACAACATGAAAAGCATCTTTCTAATTTTCCAATTCTCCATGCATGATGAGGCGAAAGTGTTGCGCTTTTAGGGGGTCATTTAAGCCCAAAGTCGAGATTATTTGATCAAATATTGCCCTAAATCGTTGCTTTTGTTACTTTTGAGAAGAAATTAAGAAAATGAAGCATTTTGGACGTTTTTGGAGCGAAAAAGTGAAGAAAACGACAAAGTCTCCAAATCATGCTGTAAACAGTACCTGGCGGCGTCAGGATTTGCTTATGACGCCGTCACTCATTGATCAAGAGGTGGATAATCAAGTTACACGTGACGCGCCAGAATATTTTTGGAGGATTTACACGTGACGGCGTCACCAAGGCCGTCACATACAAATTGCAAGAGACGGCCAAGAACCAGTTTACACATGACGGCGTCAGAATTGGATCTACGCAATTAGATAGTATTTATGGCGGCGAGTTGACAGCGTCAGAATTTACTCTTGACGCCATCAGACTCAAATCTCTATATATAGTTTTTGATTTTTCAATCATTGTGTGCAACTTTGAGATGAGAAACCCTAGACGAATTTCACCTTATTTTTAAGGGTTTCAAACCCTTGTTTCATCCATGTTTAATTGAAGATAAGTTTTCCAATAATCTTTCAATATGTCTATGTGTTGTTTGATTCTATCTTATGCTTGTCTTCACTTTAACATGCTAGGCTAGGTTTTATTTGTGTTTGCTTAGATGTAATGAAACTTAGATATTGATTATTGGTTGGTTGTTTGTTTATAATTGTTGTGGATGAATGATTTCGATGTTAGGCTTAAGAAAATTGGCAAACTTCCAATTGGTAACTTGCTTGAATGTCTTAAGAAACATGATCGGATGTGTACTACGATAAATTGGTTATATTTAATGCATAAGTAACTACTAAGGAGGCCATGTTAGGAGCTAGTAGTCGGCTCGACATAGGAAGAGGTAGAAGCTTATAGAGTTAGGGAAGATCGTACACGGCCCTACGAATGATATTAAGGAATATAACCCGTCATCCATGCAATTGTAACAAACTAATCAACCAGTAAAAGATAGCTAGGGTGTAGTGAAATCTAAGTAAACACATTTTCTCTTATTATTGTTTTTCTCCACATTTACTTTAGTGTCATTTTATTTTATTTTATTTGCATTTGTAGTTATTTGGGTTAGTTGACTAGCAACTAATTCCGCCCATTCTTCCAAAACCCGAGATTTTTACTTGCTTTCCATAAAATATAAAAATACAAAAAGAATCATCCTTCACCTCTAGACCTAGTTTAATTGAGTTTTAACCCTAGCGAACACTATTCTTTGAGTTGAACGATCAATCCCCCGGTACTTGCCACTATACTATACTACAACAATCAGGTACACTGCCTGGTGGGGATTGCAAGCTTCTCAAGATCCCTTGAGAGGTAAAACCTTTTGCAAGGTTGCAAAACCACGCATCAATGCACGGACAGCACCTACTTCTCTTTATATTGCCATCCATGGCACAAAAAGGGTTAATATGGAGAAGTTTCTGGCAAAGATAGGTTTTAGTTCATTCTACAAGTTTAATATATACTGCATTCCGTTAAGGTTGTATAGGTATGTGGTTTCAAAATTTGATGTAGTGACTTACCAGTTGAAATTAGATAACGGTGAGTCAGTCTTGGCCACTCATTCCAAAATTCATGATATGTTAGGTATTCCTATTGGTGATCTATCTTTTTTTTTCTTTAGAATCCAGA
Organism: Artemisia argyi; assembly: GCA_030686995.1. Lineage (NCBI taxonomy): Eukaryota > Viridiplantae > Streptophyta > Magnoliopsida > Asterales > Asteraceae > Artemisia > Artemisia argyi. The sequence goes on from CM060688.1 coordinate 76,059,002, forward strand.
CCAGTTGAAGATGACTTTGAGAAGGATTGGGTTCGTCAGTTTTACCCTAAATCAGTTAAGGATATCCGAGTGAATGATATCGCTTTGTAGTTGATCGAGTCTATGGAAGTCGACTTCCTTTTTAAAGTTAACTTTCTTATACTTTTTACAAACACGATGGGTATGGTTGCTGGGTTGAAGGAGCAGATTAATTTGGATGTTGTTAGGCAGGTTCGTGAAGATACTAAAATTATTGGTATTGATTGGTGTGAGTACATTCATAACTGCCTTAAATACAGTAAACTCCCGACAACTCTACTTAACCACTACACTAGTCCATATACCTTCCTCGTTGTAAGTATAAAATAAAACAAAGTTTTAAATTGTTTTCATGTTTGTGCGACATATTTGATGTAACTTTCTTACACTTTTTTTGATGACGTATAGTCTATATTTGGGCCACGAGTCCAAATAATATACACTACTAGCGCCTAAGTCCACCACGAGTAGGCTGCCATGACAATGGTTTGGGCAGCAGTATCATTAGCTTGGGCCCACGAGGCCCAAAGCCCAACTAAACCCACCGGGTACACGATAAGGATTATCTATTCATAGAATAGATATCCTTTCCTCGGATAAGCACTACGCGTGCAAAGAGTGAGGAGCAAGAAACACGGTTTCTACGCTCCTATATATAGAATCACACGATTCTCATTCAAGGTACGATATACAAACCCTAACTCTCTACGAGAACCTTAAATCGATTACTTACTCTCACGCCGGAGTCTAATCGGGGGAGACAATCCCTCGATAAGCCTAACGGTGTTGTTTATTTTCTTAGTGCGCAGGTAACAAGTACTAAGAAGCGAATTGGTACGAGAGCAAGAGCCAATAACCAGGAACGCCCAACTTTTGTATCAACAAGTGGCGCCATCCGTGGGACCCTACTAAGAACTAGAATGACAAAGCATAAGAATTCAAGCCAGCGGACTCCGCAATCAGAAAAACGTGACCATCAGAGGAAGAATCAACAAGATCCGACCTCCAGACAAGTCGCTGGGACAACCAGCGCACCTGGTCACCCAGAGGCAGGGACAACCCAACCTCTTCCAGCGGTAGAACTACCTATAAGAACTACCCAAGTCACCCCAGTGATCCCAAGCGTTGAGGAACTCCAACGCACCCTCTTCACCACTCCTCATCAAACTGTACCCGCAGTAAACAACACTGCGCTGCCAGGCGCGCCTAACCGAGATAGGGTGCCTAATAATGAGGCAGAAATTCTTGCAACAACTGAGGACGCACCCGATCTAACTTTGGGAAACTTTGTATTCCAAAATTATGACACCTTAACCGCCCTCATGCAAGAAGAAGCAAGAAGAAGGGCAAGTACGAGCCTACAAGCTCGACTCAATTTTGGTCCTGAACGCGAACCATCACCACTGCGTCACCCACGAGGAAGACGCGCAGAACGTACCACTATCCATGATAGGTTGGGTACGATATCTGACTCACAATACTCAGAAGATAGCGAGAGGCGCACTAATGTTCACTCCAGACTTGGCAGTCGGGGAATACAAGATCGGTTAGGGCCTCAACATTCGCCAAGCCAAGGATCTTCCAAACCTGGGAGTAAGAGGATTCAAGATAGATTGGGGAGAAGAAGATCCCCAAGCAGAGATCCCTCAAGCTCTTCTTCTGAAAGAAGTCGGCGCAAGCGCCGAAAAAGAGACTACCCTTCTTCCAGTGACTCATCGGACAACGAGGATAAAGAAACAGGACACTGGAAGTCGAGAGGAAGACGTCGTGAGGAAGAGAATGAAGATATGTCTCTCCCATGGCGTCGCCAAAAAATTGATGCGTTCACACGGCGCATCAACGATTACTCAGATCGCAAACGCAGGCGCATACCCACTAACGTGAAAACATATGATGGAACAGGTGATCCCGATGATCACCTAAAAGTTTTCGAATCAACCGCCACTATCGAAAATTGGCCACAGCCTGTGTGGTGCCACATGTTTAATTCTACGTTAGTAGGAAACGCGCGTACATGGTTTAGCAAACTCCCACGTAGGAGCATCGGTGGGTTTGAGGAGTTACGGAAAGCATTCCGCCTCAACTTCACCCAGCGAAAGAAGTGCGCTAAAAACCCTGTTGAGCTAGCAAGAGTAAAACAGCGTCAAGGGGAATCAACCAGCGCTTTTATGGAACGCTTCAAGGATGAGTGCATACAAGTTAAAGCATGTCCTGAGATCCTAAAAATTTCAGGGTTCATGAATGGGATTAATAACCCAGAACTCATCCAAAAGCGGAACGACAAAGTTCCACATACTTTTGATGAGCTAACAAAGTGCACTAGATCCTTTATACAAGGAGAAGCAGCTGCTGCAGATAGCAAAAAGGGTTATTCAAACTATAGGCAGCAAGAGCAGCCGCGGAGACAATCCAATGATCAGAATAACAACCGCAGCAGGAATTATCGCAGTGGAAGAGACAATGACAAATATACCCCTCTTACAAAAACTCCGAGGGAAATATTTGTAACAGAAGGTGCGAACTTCCCAAAACCACCACCAATGCGCACTGCAGAGGAAAAGCGCATAGGGAGCGGATACTGCGAGTACCATGGACAAAAAGGCCATACAACTAACGAGTGCATCCAACTAAAATAACTAATTGAAAAGCTAGTAAGAGAAGGCAGGATGGACCACCTGGTAAAGAACATCAAAGAGGGAAAAGATAAACAGAGAAACGGGGGTAAGAAAGAACCCCCCAAGGAAAAAGTTGATACTATATACATGATACAATCATGGCAACGCAAGATAAAGCAAAAAGTCAGCCAAAAATTCTCCCCAGAAAAAGAGATATCTTTCCCTACTATAGTTGCGGACAACGCAGTCGTGGAGCCTCTAACTATTGAAATACATACAGGAGGACATGATATCCACCGCATGTACATTGATGGAGGAGCATCCGCAGATATCCTGTACGATCACTATTTCAAAAGACTGCGACCTGAGATCCAAAGCCAATTGATACCAGCAACAACGTCATTAACAGGATTCACAGGAGAAAAGATCTGGCGCATGGGGCAGTTACGCTTGTTGGTGGTCGTAGGAGATGAACAACACTCAACCGCAACATGGATAAATTTTATGGTAATAAAATCCCCTTAACCATACAATGGTATCATTGGGAGACCAAGAATATCATCCATGCGCGCTGTACCATCCACAGCTCACGGAATGCTTAAGTTTCCAGTGGAAGGAGGAGTTGTCACTCTCTATAACACAACAATACTACCAAGAGAATGCATCGCCGTAACAACTGAAGCAGAGACTATTCCAGAACAGCGCACAGAAAAAAACGCCAAATCTAAAAGTCGCTATTCATCCAGATTACCCGGAACAACAAGTTTCGATTGGGGGATCTTTATCTGACAAAGGTAAAGCAGCTGTATGCGCACTCTTGCAAAAGAACCTAGACATCTTCGCGTGGGAACCAAAACATATGACGGGAGTACCGCGCTCTATCACAGAGTATAAGCTGCAAATCCGACAAGGATATCCTCCAATACGACAAAAGAAGCGCGGCCAGGCCCCAGATCGTGCAAAGGCTATTCTGGAAGAAGTACATAAACTCGTAGACGCAGGCATCATGCGCGAAGTATACTACCACGACTGGCTTTCTAACCCAGTTATGGTAAAAAAGAGCGATGACAGTTGGAGGATGTGCGTGGACTTCACGGATCTCAACAAAGCATGTCCACAGGACTGCTATCCACTGCCAGAGATAGACTGGAAGGTCGAATCCCTGTGCGGATACCCTTTCAAATGCTTCCTAGATGCATATAAAGGGTATCATCAAATCCAGATGGCAGTTGAAGATGAGGAAAAAACAGCTTTCCACACCAGTCAAGGAGTATACTGCTACACAAAAATGCCTTTTGGCCTGAAGAACGCAGGCGCGACATACCAACGACTGGTGGACACAGCTTTCGAAAAACAAGTAGGCCGCAACTTGGAAGTCTACGTTGACGACCTTGTCATCAAAAGCCACACAGAGGACGAGTTGCTGCGCGACATCGAGGAAACATTCAGAACATTGGGGCAAATAAACATGAAGTTAAATCCCAAGAAGTGCACCTTTGGCGCAACCGAGGGCATGTTCCTTGGATACTTGATAGAACCCGATGGAATCAAGCCTTGCCCAGAAAAGACAAAGGCTGTTATTGATCTCCCCTCACCGCGCACACTCAAAGAAGTCTAGTCATTGAATGGAAAGCTAGCAGGGCTAAACCGTTTCTTATCTAAGTCAGCAGACAAATCTCTTCCTCTCTTTAAAACACTCACGAAGTGTACTAAAAAGGGAGACTTTCGCTGGACTAAAGAAGCGGAGGAAGCTTTCCAACAACTTAAAAACCATCTGGCATCTCTTCCCAAACTTGTCGCACCGCGACCAGGGGAAGAACTAATCATGTACTTATCGGCAACCCATGGAGCAGTCAGCGCGGTACTATTGACAGATAGGAATTCCGTCCAGACACCCATATACTTTGTAAGCAAAGCCCTAAAGAAAACAGAGACTAACTACAGCGCTATGGAAAAGTTGGTCTTAGCTCTAGTATTCGCAGCCAAAAGGCTGCGCAGATACTTTCAAGGGCACCCAATAGCTGTAATCACTGATCAGCCAATCAAACAAGTTATCTCTAAGCCTGACGCATCAGGACGCTTACAAAAGTGGAGTGTACTGCTAAGTGAGTATAACATCTCATACAGACCGCGCACAGCAATCAAAGGACAAATCTTAGCCGATTTTATCGTGGAGAAGCCAGACAGCGACAGCCCGACATCTGCAACTAAAACAGATCTACAGGAACCCTGGATTCTGTTCACAGATGGGTCTTCATGTGTAGATGGATCAGGCGCATGCCTTATTCTTACAAATCCAGAAGGTATGGAATTCACCTATGCGCTACGCTTTGAATTCACAGCCACAAACAATGAGGCAGAATACGAAGCCCTACTAGCCGGACTACGCATCGCAATCCAAATGGGTGTACGCAACCTAGAAGCAAACGTAGATTCGCGCCTAGTCGCTAACCACGTGCTAGGTGAATATGAAGCCAAGGATGAACACATGATCCAATACCTGGAAAAGACAAAATCCTTGATAAAAAACTTTGATAGGTTCACAATAAAACAGGTGCCTAGAGGAGATAACAGGAAGGCGGACGCACTCAGCAAGATCGCATCCACAAGTTTCGCACACCTCTCAAAACAGGTATTGGTAGAAACCCTAAAAAACAAGTCAATCTTAGAAATGGAGATATCCACAGTGATAGAAGAACAAGATCCTACATGGATGAAACCTATCATTGAATTCATTAGCAAGGGAATCCTACCCCAAGATCATAAGGACGCTCGAAGAATACGGCGCACAGCGCAACGATTTGAACTACGAGACAACGTACTCTATCGATGCTCTTTCTTACAGCCATGGCTCAGATGTGTTGGACCTCTTCAAGCAGACTACGTACTCCGAGAAATTCACGCTGGATCATGTAGTATGCACTCAGGGCCGCGATCCGTGGTGGCAAGCGCTCTAAGGTCAGGGTACTATTGGCCAACAATGCATCGTGACGCACACTATCTGATAAGAAAATACAGCAATTGCCAAGTACATAGGCCAATTCCGCGTCGACCACAACAAGAGCTAACACCAATTACCTCACCATGGCCATTTTACAAATGGGGTATTGACATCGCAGGACCCTTCCCTGTAGCAGCTGGAGGAGTAAAGTTCCTCATCGTAGCCATAGACTACTTTACGAAGTGGATCGAAGCAAAGGCGGTGGTGAACATCACAGGAAACCAAGTCAAATGCTTTGTCTGGGACAACATTGTCTGTCGCTTCGGACTACCGGGTGCAATCATATCAGACAACGGAAAACAATTCTGTGATAACCCATTCAAAGATTGGTGCGCACAATTGAACATCACACAACACTTTGCTTCAGTAAAACACCCACAAACCAATGGCCTAGTTGAGCGCGCAAACCGCAGTCTAGGTGAAGGAATAAAAGCGCGCCTTGACAGACACAAAGGAAGGTGGGTAGATGAGCTCTCGCATGTCTTGTGGGCGCATCGCACAACAGTCAAAACGAGTACTGGCGACACGTCATTTTCCCTAGTCTATGGAACAGAAGCCGTCATACCAGCTGAGATAGGAATGCCAACTATGCGTACAGCAGAGGTCAACGTCACAACAAACGACAAGGAACGGCGCATAGACTTAGACGTACTGGAAGAAAGACGCGAACACGCAGCTATACGCGAAGCAAAGGCTAAGGCAAAAATGAAGAAGTATTATGATGCAAAGGTCAAACACACTTCATTCAGACCAGGAGACTTTGTTTACCGCGCCAACGATGCGAGCCACGCAGAAGACACAGGCAAGCTCGGACCTAAATGGGAAGGACCTTACGAGGTCACAGATGCGCTCGGCAACGGCGCATACAGACTGCGCGATATGGAAGGTCATGACCTAGCGCGCACCTGGAACATCTGCAACCTTAAAAGATGTTACTTCTAGGCTACGACCCTTACACAGACACCCTCGCATCCTACGTGATGCCCAAATAAGTGTTTGTTTTTTCTTTCCTAGGAATTGTATTTTATTTTCTTTAAAAACTTGCAAGTATCAATAAAATGTTATGGTTTTTAGCTAACTCCATAGCGTATTTTACTTTATTGCATACATACTAATATATGTCAATATTGTTATTTTATATTTTTTGCCTACATGGCGTGCATGCACCACTTAAAGACCCACGAAGGCATACAGGATGAGTGAACCTACTAATTCACTCGTTGAGTAAGTGGGTTGCAAACCCATCAACATTGGATCACGTATCCTTGCTAAGCGCCTTACTCTTGAGACGTCGAGGTAAGTTTCGCATGCGCACCCCACGACGGATGCGCGCATACTAAGTACACTGTACAAGCTTAGCAACATAACGAGCCAAGACACTTGGTCAAATAATAAAACTTCGCAAACAATGCAAGCATAATTTTTAAAGTCACGCACTTAACGAGCCAAGACACTTGGTCCAACCTTCGCAAACAATGCAAGTATATTTAAGTCACGAACTTAAAAAAGATATTTTATTCCACATTTATTCATAAAAATTACAAGGAAAGATACATAAATATACAAAAAGCCTACACGCTATGGCGATGCTCAGGGCTATCTTGCGGAGCAGAAGAACTCCCCGCTTCCTGAAGCTTTCTGAGAAGCAATGCATCATTGGGAGATACCGTGGGAACACTCACGGGCACACCATCAGATCTGGGGATGTGCGCAGCACCAATGCCGCACATTACTGCTTTACCTTTGATGCCCTTCTTTAGAGCAGCCCTCTGCTCATGACGCTCCAGAACCTCTTTCAAGGGAATCTCCCTTTCAAGAGCAAAGGGGTTGAGGATGTCGCGAGGCTGCGCGAACAAAGGAATCTGCAGCTGCGACACATCAGGCTTCAGATAGTAATCTGATTCCCCTTCCCCATTCTCTCCAAGATGGCGCTGCAATGTCAACCCCGCCATAAGTACATCTATGGGGTTGTCCTGATCGCGCTCCAGTCTCCCAATGTGCGGCAGCTCGAGGACCTTCAACCCTGCCATTGCCTGCATCAACTCATCATAAGCCGTAGCGCTGTACCCAGGGACTTCTGCCAAGTCCTTCTTCAGCAGCTGGGCCTCATGGAGATCCTCCATAGCCTGCGATCTTCCACGCGCCATCGCACAATGCACCACCTTCCCAAAGGCGTCCACTACCTCTTGGGACTCCAGCGTGCTCATAGCTGCCAGGCGCAGCCCATGGCTAATCAACCACCTACATTCACAAAGACAATTTGTATAAGTAAAAAGCATGGCGATAAAGTTATTATGAAGAAGAATAAAAACATAAAGAATACCTGCGCTCATCAATAGTCGACATCAAATGAGGATATAATTCCTCGTCATACTCAATGCTAAGACCACGTAGCTTGTCCTCCTGCGCCTGGATGATCTTCACCATATCCTCCTTAAACTTGGTGAGGCTAGCGTAATGCTCTACCTTCTTCTCCTCCAAGAAGCGCACGACAAAAGTCAAGTCCGACTTATAATGGTGCAGCTCCCCACGCGCCTTCACCACCTCAGCCATGGCGGACAGCTTCTCGTGGGTGATCTTCTCAGCATGCACCCGCGAGGCCTCCAACTCCACCTGCGCATCAGCCAACTGTGCACGGAGCCTCGCTAACTCCTCATCTTTTTGGGCAAGAGCACTGCTCTCCCCGACATACTTCTCTTTCAACTGAGCCACCAGCTCAGCTTGGCGCGCAGCAGTCGCAGCCAGCTCATCCATCAACTACTGCGCCTCTCCTTCCTCAACAATCTTGGTTTTCCCCTCCCTGTTTTCATTCTGTGGAGAGGAAATCTCATTAACGAAGACTCCATCATTCTTCGCAGCATCATCCCTAAGAGAAAAAACAATATAGTTAAACAATATTACAATAAGTAATATACGAAAAAAAGAAATGATAAAGGTGCAGACACTTACAAAAACGGAGAAGCCTCAGAAGCCTTTTTCCCCGCACCAGAAGTAGATGTTTCTTCCGCGGTAGACTCCGCATCCCCAATAACGTGACGACGTCTCTTCCTGGTGCCACTGCCCCCAGCCTCTCCCTTGCGCTTGACATTCTGCGCAACTTCCTCCTTCAGCACCTCCTCAGGCTTGAGGATCCTTATGCTGTCAAACGACCCCGAGTGCGCCTCCTCATGCGCAACCTCCACATTGGGCGCCGCCTCCACATTGGTTGCCACCTCCGCATCGGGCGCCACGCTCTGAACGGGCGTCACTTGGAGCGGCAGCGTGTTCTCAGGGACTATCTCCGGCAGCACGGTCAAGCGACCCTCAGTCGCCTCCAGTAGGGGCTGCTCACCTTCCCTCAGAGGGCGCACCCCTATAGTTACCTGTTTCGGCTTGTCCAACTTAACAACGGCAAACAGATCCATCTCTGCACACATCAATAAAGCAAGAAAGAAAAAAAAGGATTAGTCATTAAAAGCGCGTATACACAAAAAGAGACTTACAAAGCTTGAAGTAGAAGGGATGAACACCCACCCCGGCCATCCTCACTAAAGAAAGTGGGCACCTCATCCGCAGCGCCGAAATAAGAGCGGCTCAACCCCATGTGCACCAAAAACTCCTCCGGATAGGGGTTAATGGACAGTCGGTTGGCATCCAGAATCTGCGCATCAGTCAGCCTGTAGGAACCGGGTGCGGGGCGCCCATCCCTTGGTAATGTATCTTGAGTATAAAACTCATAGGGAGAGGGAAATACTACATCATCAACCCAGAAAAAGTACTCCCTCCAATTCTTTAGGGCATCTACTTTCTCAGTATAACACTGAAGCGCCCCGGTGCTTCGCAAAAGAAACCCAACCATTTGACCACGTCGTGTGGTAAAAGGAGCGGAAAAAGGCCACGGTCGGTTCTATCGCAAGTAAACGGCAGTTTACTTCAAAATTTGACACCTTAGCCGCACCTATACAGTGCAGCTGAGAGATGTGAAGGCGATAATGGTTGAGCAAATCGCTCAGAAAGATAGATATGGGTACGCGGTAATTCGCGTACTCAAAGAATTTCGTGTATAGCCCTATTTTCCCTTCGGGGAAATAAGCTATACACGCGTCCACATCTGGAGCCTCTGGATGGACATCCAGAGGCACAAAATAGTCGGACGAAAATTGAGTAACATCCTCAATGGTCATCGCAGAGCGAAAGTCCTCTAACTGGGCAACCATCTTCATTAATTTACGAAGTGAAACACACGAAAATTACCTACGAAAATGAAGTATTTTCTTTGCAAAAAGCTTTTAAGGAAAGTGAATAATGGTGAGTGTGTGTTTTACTGTGTGATCGTAAAAAATGGGGCGGTGACTCTTATATAGGGAGTAACAAAACCCTAGTTTATCTCCACGTGGAATCCACTCACAAAAACGTATGGCTAGAACTGAATCGGTACATGCACTTTTTCCCGATTTACGAGAGCCACGTGGACACTACCCCCAATTTTTGAGGTATACATTTGCAATACCCATGGCTAGGTGCATTGCACTTAAAAATGGGCGGTAATATTCCCTTGTTCTCCCGCCACGCTTACCGCTGATAATATTAGTCTAGTATCCGCGGCTACGAGCCGCGCACACTAGACTGGGGGGACATGATGACGTATAGTCTATATTTGGGCCACGAGTCCAAATAATATACACTACTAGCGGGTGGACTGCCATGACAATGGTTTGGGCCGCAGTATCATTAGCTTGGGCCCACGAGGCCCAAAGCCCAACTAAACCCATCGGGTACACGATAAGGATTATCTATTCATAGAATAGATATCCTTTCCTCGGATAAGCACTACGCGTGCAAAGAGTGAGGAGCAAGAAACACGGTTTCTACGCTCCTATATATAGAATCACACGATTCTCATTCAAGGTACGATATACAAACCCTAACTCTCTACGAGAACCTTAAATCGATTACTTACTCTCACGCCGGAGTCTAATCGGGGGAGACAATCCCTCGATAAGCTTAACGGTGTTGTTTATTTTCTTAGTGCGCAGGTAACAAGTACTAAGAAGCGAATTGGTACGAGAGCAAGAGCCAATAACCAGGAACGCCCAACTTTTGTATCAACATTTTTGTTTTTTGTTTTCAGTTTTTGTATTTAGATTTAACAAAGTACGAGAGGCTTTCTATTGTTCGCACACTTCCGGCTATCAAAAACTTGTCGTCATTGTCAATGGCTCAAAGACAAGACTTGGAACTTAAAGAAGAAGTTATGGGTATGTTAAAACTTCATAAAGAATGGACTGAATCCGAGGTTCAAGATACTGGAGGTTTTATTCCTGGTGGTTCTTTTGAAACTTCTTTTAAAGAGGTTCGTTTAATTATTGTTTTTTGTTTTTCATTTATTGTTATTTAATCACTTCTATTTTTTTAGAATCACATGATATTCTGGAAAATCTCATGTGATCATGTTTAGAATCCTATGGGATTCATATAGAATCACATGGGATTCATACAGAATCCCATATGATTTTATTTAGAATCCCATGAGATTCATTATGAATCCCATGGGATTCTTCTTAAAATCACTGCAAAATCCAATGTGCTTATCTTATTATGACTATTATAATGTTATTTATTACAGGATTTGTTTGACAAAGTTGAAAAAAAGTTAGATGTGATATGTAATGAAAGACTTGCTCTTGAAGAATATTTGAGGAAAGCTATTTTAGAATACCCTGTTGATTTAAAGCTTCTTGAACTTCATGAAAAGTATGTTCAAATTTTCAAAAAACCAATTTCATTAAATGATGGTAATAGGGAGCTTAGTTTAGTAGGTGATGGAAATGATGGTAATGGGGATGATGATGATGATGATGATGATGATGATAGAGGAAATGGGGATGATGACGATGATGGAAGTAATGGGGATGATGCCGATGATGCAAGTAATGGGGATGATGATGATGATGGAACTGATGGTAGCGATGCAGGTGCTAAGATTAGCAGAGTGACTTTAGAAGATTTTGGCAACGAACCATATAAAGAAGAAGATGCAGTTCCCGATAAATAGAGTTTTAAAAGTTATTTTCAGCATAAATAACATGATATACACATGTAAATCACTTGAGATTCACTAATGAATCCCATGAGATTTAAACAGAATCCCATGTGATTATGATAAAAATAGTCACATGTGATATATAGATGAATCACATGAGATTCAATGTGAATCTGTGATTCAGTTGAAAAACACTCAGATGAGATATATAGGATCCCATGTGATTTATCTATATATCACATGTGATAAAAAAAACAAATTTTTGTTAAGCTTGTTGGAATCTTTTGGTGAATATGCCACATGCAAATTCTGTGTTTCGATTTAGTGAAAACGGCTTCAATGCCTCTCTTCATTACTCCATCTTGATCTGTTACCACCATGGTCGGTTCTTTATTGAAAGCAGTCATAAATGCTTTTAGTAGCCACGTATATGATTCAGTGTCTTCATGTAAAAGCATTCCCGAACCAAGTGTGACACACTTTATGTGATTATCGACACTGGTGAATGGTACAAACACCATGTTGTACCTAAAAATAATATAAGTTTTAGTGACAGAATCCCATGTGATTACATACATAATCCCATGTGATTCATTATGAATCCCATGAGATTCACAATGAATCACATGGGATTCACAATTAATCCCTTTAGATTTATACAGAATCCCATGTGATTTCATACAGAATCCAATGTGATTTATCAACAAGGTAAATCATATTAAAAAAAACACTTACTTTGTTACTCCTGAATGTTGTATCAAAAGATACTATTTCTCCAAACTCCTTATAATTGCATTTGCAACTTCATCAGCCCAAAACATTGCCACCAACTCACTGTACCTTATACTGAAATGTAAAATTTGGCACATATATCTTTTTGTTTTCCTTTTTATTTATAAGCATTTGTGCGTCACTTTCCCCTATGAACATATTAATATCCCGCTAATGATTCTTAAAATCATCAGAACATATTCATGGAACATATTAATATCCCGCTAATGATTCTTAAAATCATCAGAACATATTCATGGAACATATTAATGTCTCATGAACATATTAATACCCACCTTTCATACTCGTAAACAAGTTGTGAGCCCGTGTTGGACCAATCTTGTTCGTTGTCGCTTTCACAATAGACATTTTTTCAGCTAGTGTCATTCTTATTTGCTTTTTTGTAAAATGTTTGTACTCTTTTGGTATTAGCAAATGGTTGTGTTTAGCAATAAACTGAACTAGCTTGTATTTTCCATAAACGACATCTAATTCTAACCTAATACGAGCTTTACAACCTGTTATACAACAAAAAAAAATAAGAATCCCATGAGATTCTGTATAAATCTCATGGGATTCATAATAAATCACATGGGATTCAACATTAATCACATGAATCAATTTATATGTTACAAGTCATGAATCAAGTTAAATATGTTACAGAGAGCTTTTCAACCTGTTACATGCAAAGTTGTGTTTCTTTTTTGTTTGTCACTGTGTTTAGGATCCAAAGTGTCAACATTAATATGTCTTGGAGCTCCTTCTTTGTTACACATGATGTATTTGAGTTGTACAATTCCAGATTTTGTTAATTGTTGTCATGCTTTTTTAATTTGAAAACCTCCCTCTTGAGCGTAGGTACTATACATATCTATAGCTTCCTCTGTAGGGTCATAGTATGTATTCTCAGCTGGTACACGAATTCCTCTACATGAGGCTCCCAATATATCGATCCGCCCAGTGTCTCAGTGTGTTCATATAAAGTTGGTCTTGGTGATCTCATAGAATCTGTATAAAAAGCAGAATCTCAAGGGATTAAGATAACTAAAAACATGTGATTTACACTATTCTCATAGCATTACACAACAAAAACAGAATCTCAAGGGATTTTCTACTTCCAGTTTATATAAAGCAAAGTGTAAATCCCACGGGATTTGCACTTTTCTCATAACATTACACAACTAAAATTGAATCTCAAGGGATTTTCTACTTCCAGTTTATATAAAGCAAAGTGCAAATCCCTCGGGATTTGCACTTTTCTCATAACATTACACAACTAAAACTAAATCTCAAGGGATTTTCTACTTCAAGTTTATATAAAGCAAAGTGCAAATCCTACGGGATTTATACTTTTCCCATAACATTACATAACTAAAATTAAATCTCAAGGGATTTTCTACTTCAAGTTTATATAAAGCAAAGTGTAAATCCTACGGGATTTACAAATTTCTCATAAAATTACATAACTAAAACTGAATCTCAAGAGATTTTACCATCAATTTCTTTTAGAGTAAACTAGATCGTTCATCCTTATGGTTTGCGTTGACCGACAAGTTTCGTCCTTTGACAAAAAAAAAAAGCACCATCCGTCCTTAAATGATAAACATTATGTATCGTTGGTCCTTCATTTTAACAGCCTTGGTTAACAGCTGTTAAGTCTACATAAGCAAGGGTATTTTGCTCTTTTTATTGTTTCTATCTCCACTTCATCTTCTCCACTAATTATATGCTCACCAACACAACCTCCACATTCATATCAATCCTAAAATCCAGAAAACACAAATACCAAAATCCTAAAACCCTAAATTCTAAAATCAAAAGCTTAACACCAATATTCATCATCAACAACTTGACACCAAAATTAATCAACATATGTTTATCCGTCAACTTCTGAATAGCTCACGTCATCAAGTTACACAGATTAATAACCTTCAAACGATACTCCATACAGAAACCTTACATCTCATCATAAGATCCACACATTCAGTATGACAATTGTTAGAAACGTGATCAAATTCGCTAGATCAGTTAAACTGATGGAAGATGATGATGTCACAGGTGAGTTTTGAGATGGTGAGATATTTTTTGATCAAGTGATATAGCAGCGAGTTGGTAAGATTTGATGGGATGTGATTTTTTGGTTGTGCTTGATTTGAAGTGTGATGATAAGATAGTTTTTTTGCCGAGAAACATGACAAGGTGATTATAAGTGAGATATCGCCGGTGATGAATATTTGTGGTTGCTAGAAAATGCTATATGGTGATGGATGGCTAGTGATATTGATTATTTTCATTAAAATAGGAAGATGTTGATGTTGGTAAAAGGGAGTGTGGTGTTACAGTCAGTTAGATGTAGTGCATCACTAGTTTAATCTCTCTCTCTCTCTCTCTCTCTCTCTCTCTCTCTCTCTCTCTTTTTAATCAAAATGTAAATTGAGTAAAGGGTGTGGTGGTGTTACAGTTGGATCATAACGATTAGCAATAGTTATACAAAATGTAAATATAAATTAATTATTTTTATCAATTTATATATAGTAAACTATAAGCCAGTAATGAGTTTTTGTGAATATAATGATTGGGTTTTGTGAAGGTGGCCGGAGGTGGTGCGAATGGTGGCGGTAGGTGAAATTAAATATGGTGGGTTTTGATAGTTTGATGAAGAAGATGATATGTTAAAGAAGAATATAATGAGTGGTGGTTGTGGGACCCCTTGAGATGTTTTTTTACTTGTTTGTGTTTAAAAAGAAAATAAAAAGAACATAGCAAATTTACTATTATACCTTCATTTGAGTATTAATTGGAGTGACTTAACGACTATTAATGAAGGCCGTTAAGATGAAGGACCAACGACACATAACTGATGAGTGTGTAAATACTCATCATTTTTATCGTATCTGAACTGCCAAAACATCCGAAAACACTCAGAAATGCATCAAAATACAGAAATGATCCCAAAAGTGTGTTTTATATGTTTTAGATGCAAAATGTTTAAAAACAAATGGAAAACGAACAAAGTTTGCATAATTGGCAGTTTCAGTCCCTCAAGTTTCAAAAATTGACAAAACTAGTCCCTGAAGGTTTTAAACGAAAGAAAAGTCAACCCAAGGCATTTAAAAGTCAAAAGTTATCAAATTTGATCCTTGGGTAAAAAAGTTTGAGAAAATTACACATTTGGTCCCTGCAGTTTGAAATTTGACATAAATGGTCCTTGGATGTGTAAAGTGGAAAAATTACATAAATGGTCCTTGTATTATTAGAGTTTAACATTTATAGTTCTTGTGTTAGCTTTGAAGGAAGTGCAACTTCAGTCCCTAAACTTTAGATAAATTGCAAAGTTGGTCCTTGTGTTTTGCTATTACAAACCAAACGGATACCCTTGATTAATTAAACCCCAACCCAAAATAAAACAAATCCACCCACCCTTTTACACCACCAGCCCAACACACCCTCACCAAGCCCACAAACCAAATAGCCCAACTCCATTTTACCCCAACTCTCGTTTTAAATATTATACCCCCCAACCTTTGACTTTCTTTGACCTCCCCCCCAAACATCCACCCGTGAGCCTGCAAAAGTAAGAAAACACAATAATCACCCCCTGCTACAAGCAACACCCCCAACTTGCTTAAATTCATTTTCCCGCCAAGATTAATTCAACGGCCAAGATCAAAAGTAGATATCTAAGGGTCAAAAGAGAAGTGGGATACACTCAGAGCAAACCCTAGACACTATAAATACTCTTTTGTATGCCAATTTATAAGGCAATTAGGTAATAGATAGTTTTTAGGTTTAGTTTTAATTTAATATAAGCCGTTTAGTTTAAATTAGTTTAAGTTAATCCTTGTATGCTAGTTTCAATCTCACTCAGTGTATTATTTCAGGTATTAATGCAAGTTTAAGTTTATTTTATCCTCCTGTGTTGCTTTTCAATCTTGGTCAATGATAGTCAACATTTTTCATTACTCATGCCTGTTATGTTTTGCTTATCACAATTGCTTATTCTGGGTTTAATCATGCTTGTGTAGTGATTAGTTACATGCCTTTGCCTTTGTGTCCAAGAATCAGAACTCAAATCAGATCCTTGTAGTTTGAAATTCCAAATTTCATTGTGATATTTAGTGCAATTAGTTTAGGAGTGTTATAATGCCTATTGTCTGCTCACCTTAGTTCCCAATTAGTGTGTTGAGTTTAAGTAATAAACAAGAGGTAGTAAAATAGGTTTGGTTGTTCTAAATCACTTTAAATCTAAAAATTGCATCAGTTAAGGTAGTGTTTGGTTCAATGTGAATCTGGGTGATCTAGCAGTGTTTGGTTGTTGTTTTTGGTTTGAACAAACTTAGTTCAGGTACTAGTAGCATAATCAAAACAAGAAAACAGGTTTCATTCACACGAAAGTCAAAAAATCACTCTCAAATTCTTTGACAGTCCACTGTCATGGACTGTTGGACTTTTGTAACCTCAAACCTCCCCCATTTTAATTAAAAGATGTCCTTATAGCCTAATTTAATCTTAATATAACTTAACACACCATTTTCAGTCCTTAGATCTCATCCCAAGTTAATAAAAGCCAAAGTGTTTCAAAAGTTTCAAAGTCAAAATTTGTCTTAGTGCAGAAAATACCAAAACTTGCAAGAATTCTCATGCTTTCAATTTTCAGAACTAGCCTTTGTCCTTTTGGGAAGATAATCTTTGGAAGTTCATGTTTACAGTCATATTTTTAGTTCATTTTTAATATTTTTCCTTACTGCTTATGTGAGCTTGTTTCTAGGCTTGTTTGGTGAGTAAATGCCCTGTGCCAGGGGTTTGTTTGAATAAGCTCACTTCCATGAGCTTGTATCATAAGTAAACTTTTGTCTATGCTCTTTGGTGTTTTAATAAGCTCATCTGACTAGCTTGTTATACATGTGCTCATATCTCACTTTCATGCTTATTTACGCACTTAATTTTGCCCCACAAAACTTCACCACTGATACCTTTACACTGAGCAGTCAGTGTAGAGGGTTAAATTCATAAGCTCATTCTGAGCTTGTAAGTGGGCCCCAGCTTAAGCCCTTGGGTTTTTGAGAAGCTCATGTACCGTAGTTCATAATTCCAGGCTTACTTTTGGGTCCTCAGCTTATTTGATAAGCCTGCTATCAGCTTTTAACTTGTCCTATTTCCTTTTGTATGCTGAGAAACCAGTGTATGCAAGCTTTTTCATAAGCTCCTCAAAGGCTCACCAGTGGGTCCACTGGGTGAGCTTGGAATTTTTAGGAAGCTTACCACCCCTACTTACTACTTTAGTGCTTATACTAGCTTTTCAAGCTTATTTGTTAAGCTTAATTGCTTCAACAAGTTGACTGTAGGGGTGTTTGATTTTCAGCAGTACTTGGATAGCTTATTTGGTTAATTCAAGCTTATCAGTGTAATCCTCTGTACCATTCAGCCCTTTTTCAGTTCCTTAGCTTATAATGATCTTATTTTCTCTTGGGTTCATTCTGGGTAGCTTATACAAGCTTTTGCTAGGCTAGTTTGACTAAAAGTCAATTGTCTAAGGGTTTAGTGTCTAAACAGCTTATTTTTAAGCTCTGATTTTGTTGTCTTTTCAAAAGTTTGTTGTTTTAGGTATTTGAATAATTTCCAAAAAGAAAAACCAGAAAAAGCCAAATTTAAATTCTAGTGATAGCTTCTATTTAATATATTTTAGCTTTTTAATTTTTCTTTTTAAATTTTTGTCAAGTACATATCTGTTTTTATATTTTTCTTAAGTTCCTAGTATATTAAAGTATTTTTAGGAATAATTTCAGATTTTTTCCCTTTTCATTTAGTATTTATTATAATTAAAATTAGTTTTATTAGTAATTAATTAATATTAGATAATTAAATAGTATAAATAGTTTTTATTAAGTACCCCTATGTTTTTATATTTTTCCTAGGTTTTAAATGTCATAAAATATTTTTAGAAAAAGTTTTAGAATTTTTACTGTTCATTTGCTATTTTTCTTTAATTTAATTAGTTTAATTAGTATTTAAATCTCAATTAATTAATAATAAATAGAGAAAAAGTAGGAAAAATATATTTTTAGTTTTAAAATTACTTTTATATTATTTTAGAATTTTTAGAATTAAATTTTCATTTTTCTAGCTTAAATTCATAATTTGTGTATTTTAAATATAATTAATTAGTTATTAAATAGTAATTAATTAAATAGTTTAAAAATTATTTTTCTTTTTCTAAAAATTTTCATTTATCATTAGGACTGTAAAAATGTAATTTTCATATCCGTAGGTATTTTATTTCACAAAACTTACGTTTTATTTCGTACGTCTACGTATAATTAAATCATACGAACGCGTTTTTAGACTTAGCTTACGTTTTTAGTATATCTGATCATCAGTAATCGTTTGTATAGTGTTTCTAAGTTATTTTCATTCCTCATATCTTAGTGTAATCACACAAATCACTTAAACCCCTTTCCCGTCCAAATTCACCCGATCACGAACACGTTTTGATTACCATCACACCTCGTCGGGACATAACGACCCGGGGAAACCCTATACTTCCACGGAGATTTGGTCTAAGACGTTTGACTTAGTTGACCATTCACCTGGTCAATTTAGGTTGACCGTTTGGGACCAATCAATAACGTTTCACATTTAAGGATGGATGGTGCATTTTTTCGGTCAAAGGATGAAACTCGTCGGTCAACGCAAACTACAAGGACGAACGATGTAGTTTACTCTTTCTTGTACAATCATCTTTTTCTTTATCATCTAGTAAATCATCGAAAACATCTTCTATAACTATATCATCTATTGGAACTTCGATTAAGTGACTTTCATCTATAACATTGTTTAATTATTGATTTTCAACGATATTAGAAGGCAGCGGTGTTTTTTGGTGAATTCGAAGAAGAGGAACAGCGGAGTCCAGCGGTTTTATTGATGAATCCGAAGATTTTATTGATGATTTCGTCAGATTCACGGTGGTTCCGACTGTTTGATGGTGATTCCGACGGTGGACTCGGTGATAGATGAGAGAGAAACTAGATCTAGGGTTTATTGATGAGAGAAAAAGTCATGTATTAAATGAGATAAACTGTGATTCTTTTTTTCTTTTATAGTGACGGGTGAAATTCGTAATATGCTCTTGTTTGTAATTTTTGGCTTTCATCTCAGCCATTGGATGAAAAGTGGATGGATGGTTGGGATCTTCTTGTTTATTCTTTAGATAACATATAAATGTGAGGGATCTCACCTCTAGGTGTTAATAGTTTTATTTTGATAAGGGCTACCATTGATAGATAACGAACAAAATCTACACGCGAGGCATCATCTTGCCAGGCAGGCACATGACGGTCATAGGGTTAAGTTTTCATAAAAGTGGTTATAGTCTAGGTTTTAAAAATCTACCCAGTTCTCTATAACCTAGGCTCTGATCCAATCTGTAACACCCTCAAATCAGGTCCAGCGGAAGCATACATGTCACTGGGGTGCTACTCAATTGCTATCACAACACAAGTACAAAGAACGGTTTTTACCTCAATTATTTAGAATAAAATTCATTAAGAAAAAGTGTTAAATTTACATTTATATAAAGGAACACAATAAAGAATTGTATATTTTAGGAAATATGTTTATGAAAGTGGTTGTGTTTGCCATTTTCTCATTAATTTTTTTGATGAAAATGCCAAGATTATATTAATAAGGTTTAGGGATGGGGATGGCCGCTCCGTTATCGTCCCTGCTTAGCTCAAAATATGAAAGTTGTAAATATCTTCTTTCTCATCAAGTGGCTCTTTGAATCACGCAAAATAAGTACGTATATGGTAGTTATGGCCAAAATACCACATCAACTAAACGTGAAAAAGTTGTGATATTTTGGCCATAACTTTCTCATATGAACTCTTTTTTGGGTGAATCAGAAAGCCACAAAACAAGAATAGGGATGCATAGAACTTGTATGTTTTGAGTTAAGCGTGAAAACCGAAGAAAAATGGAGAAATTTGCAAAAGTTCACAAAGTCTGCGAAATTTTAAAATTAAATCGAAACATTTGCGAAATTTCTTAAAAAACTAAAAAAAAGTTTTCGATTTTTGGGAAAACTTGCAAATGGTGAAAACTTTGCGGATTTTATGGGTATTTTGTTTTTTTTAGAAAAAATTGTGTATTTTATGAAATATGTTTAAGAAAATTGTTGTGTTTGTCATTTTCTCATTAACTTTTTTGATAAAAATGCTAAGATTATATTAACATCAACAATAAATTCAAATAGGATCAAAGAAACATGCCTCTTATCTTTTTCACAAACATACAAATACAACACAATAGATAAAAATTCGAGTTCATTCCTCTATTCTTCACATTTTCCCATTAATTAAACTATCCATAAAGGGCAAATTAATAATAATAATATAACAGTTTCATTTGTTTTTCAGATTTTTGTACAAATCAGATTTTTAGGTTTCATATTAGCTATAATAATAGCCTTAAGTATCCTTTTTCTTCAAATTTATAACCTCAACAATACGAAGCAAGCAAAGAAAAAGATATTCTAAAAATAAAAATAAAAAAACAAAAAAAAAAAAACAAAAAAAAAACCTAGTATCTTTTGTATGCTAAGTAATCCCAAGGGACCAGAATCATATATCGACAAATCCTCAAACTATTTTGTAGGCCGTCTTCAAAGAGCTCCTTCTCGGTTACTTTGGGACTACGATTCTTGAACTTACCGATTAGTGTTTTATCATCATCTTTTTGTACTCCATCCTTCTCCGGGTCATTCGTATATGCTACTACCGAATACTTTTCCCAAGAATTGGCTAAGGTACCACAAAGGTCCCATAAGTATTCATTAAAATATCTACTATCTCTCACATTAATGAAAATGAAGTCGTTTCTAACCGATTTTGGTAAAAAAAAAATGTAAAATTGTCCCTACCCATTTCCCCCATAATTTCTTTTCCTTCTCTTTGTGCGAGACAATTTCATGTAAAAGACATTTAACATCATTTACAAATGCTTGTACACCAACCTTGATACCCTTTTGACTAGTGAGATAACTGTATTACACACCACCGAGAGATTTGGCATTTTTAAAAATTGGAACTTTGACCAAATAGTACATCCCATAGTTCTTTACACCAACTGCCATCACGTAAAGATCGAATGCTCTCCAATACGTGAGGACTCCATCCTCGTCTGCTTTGCTAGTTTCCAACCTAACAATAAAGTACTTCTCACCGTCATCTAGTGTTTCGAACTCTATACCTTCATTTAAACACATATTTCTAAGATCAACTACTAAGCTCGGATAAAATTTGTGATATATGTTGAAAGACAGATGTGGTTTGTGGTATTTTAAATCTTGAGTTCTTCATTTGTGGTTATTTTTCTCATCTTTTTCATTTTTTTTCATGTCTGGTCTTTATGGTTTTGTGTGGTGGGTTTTCAAGGTGATTTTTCATGTTTGGTGGTTGTTTGGATTTTAGGATTTTCAGCTTTGAATGTTGAGGAGGATGAATAGTGAAGAAGGTGGTTAAAAATAAAAAGTTGGTGTAGTCATGTCAATAGAGAATATTGTGATAGAGTAGAAGATTTTGGGATGCTGTCATTTCATATATACCATAGAGAACATTTTAGAAAGGTACTTGTGTTAGGAAATGAAGATACCCTGAGAAGATTTACAAACTTCCAATCCCAAAATGTACTTGTGTTATCATGAAAATAGGTTAACTTACAAGAATGTAGAATACAAATTTCGGGAGTGAATAGTGAAATTGAATAGTAACATGAAAATGTGAATTGTTACAATACCTATCCCTATAGTGAATTCCGTCCCAAAATTCAGTGTGTGTTAGCTGTTAGTGAGGATTCTTGGAAAATATGTAGGTATATGTGTCAAATTCTGATCTGCACATTCCCAGGTGAAATCAGAATTGCTTATGAGACTTCATTGTAGCTTAACGATAGGAATATAATTATATCTCAACAATTTAATTTCCTAGTCCAAAGTTTTTACTAGTTGTTTGGTGAAATGTAATTGTAAATTTCTTTTAGTGGACTATTGAATGCTTTGACTAATAATTCAATTTTCTAGTAATAGAATGGGTTATGTATTGTACTGAGCTTTTCGATGGTGGTTCAAGATAACAAGTCAATTCTTTGGAAAGATCTTTATAAAGTCCAATATACCTTCAGTTTGGCTTTTCTTGTTTACTAAAGCTAATCATACCCTATCGTATCGAGGCTTTCAACCAAAACCTTAATTCTTAACATGGAATTTTGAAAGCCAGCGTCTTAAATATACGTAACGTTTGTAGCGATAGTGTTCGGCATGCATCCTTATTTGTATCTATATGGTTCCTTAGTCATTTTATAGGTGATTTTTGGACTTGTAAGTTTGGCTATTTAGAATCTTAGTCCAACAGGTGGGTGACTAATACTTTTGTCCATATAGTTCCCTAAACGAAATAGTCTTATTGTATGACAATTGTCGTTTATAACAGGAGTGTGAGGTATTGTTGATGTGAAAGGGTTGTGATAATTGTCGTTTGTAGGAAACTCGAGCTAGTGGCAAGTGTTTATTCATAACATTTCAAAAATCAATCATGTCTTGGGTTGTTTCGGGATGATGGCCATGTCGTACAATTTTTAAGTCAACTAGAGTTCGAAAGAAACATGATACTGTGAAGGTTTACATACTAACTTATCTTATACAGTTATGGAATCTGATACAGGTAATGGTGAGGATTTTATGGGTATTTTGTTTACATACTAACTAACTTACATACTAACTTATCTTATACCGGTGCGGATTTTATGGGTATTTTGTTTTTTTAGAAAAAATTGTGTATTTTATGAAATATGTTTAAGAAAATGGTTGTGTTTGTCATTTTCTCAATAGTTTTTTTTGATGAAAATGCTAAGATTATATTAACATCAACAAAAAATTCAAAGAGGGTCAAAGAAACATGCCTCTTATCCGTATCACAAACATATAAATACAACACAGTAGATAAAAATTTAAGTTCATTCCTCTATTCTTCACATTTTCGCATTAATTAAATTATCTATAAAGGGCAAATTAATAATAATAATATAACAGTTTCATTTGTTGTTCAGATTTTTGTACAAATCAGAGTTTTAGGTTTCATATTAGCTATAATAATAGCCTTAAGTATCATTTTTCTTCAAATTTATAACTTCAACAACAAGAAGCAAGCATAGAAAAAGATATTCTAAAAAAAGAAAAAAAAAATCCTCTTGTATCTTTTATATGCTAAGGTCTCAAGGGACAAGAATCATATATCGGAAAATCCTTGAACTATTTTGTAGGCCATCTTCAAAGAGTCATTCTCGGTTACTTTGGGACTACGATTCTTGAACTTATCGATTAGTGTTTTATCATCATCTGTTAGTACTTCATCCTTCTCCGGGTCATTTGTATGTGCTACTACCGAATACTTTTCCCAATAATTGGCTAAGGTACCACAAGGATCTCATTAGTATTCATTAAATATCTACAATCTCTCATATTAATGAAAATGAAGTCGTTTCTAACCGATTTTGGTAAAAAAAAAAAAAAAAAAAAAAATGTAAAATTGTCCCTACCCATTTTCCTCATAATTTCTTCTCCTCCTGTTTGTGCGAGACAATTCCATGTAAAAGATATTTAACATCATTTACAAATGCTTGTACACCAACCTTGATACCCTTTTGACTAGTGAGATAACTGTATTACACACCACCGAGAGATTTGGCATTTTTAAAAATTGGAACTTCGACCAAATAGTACATCCCATGGTTCTTTACACCAACTGCCATCACGTAAAGATCGAATGCTCTCCAATACGTGAGGACTCCATCCTCGTCTGCTTTGCTAGTTTACAACCTAACAATAAAGTACTTCTCACTGTCATCTAGTGTTTTGAACTCTATACCTTCATTCAAACACATATTTCTAAGATCAACTACTAAGCTCGGATAAAAGTTGTGATATATGTTGAAAGACAGATGTGGTTTGTGGTATTTTAAATCTTGAGTTTGTGGTTATTTTTCTCATCTTTTTCATTTTTTTTTCATGTCTGGTCTTTATGGTTTTGTTTGGTGGGTTTTCAAGGTCATTTTTCATGTTTGGTGGTTGTTTGGATTTTAGGGTTTTCAACTTGGAATGGTGAGGAAGTTGAATAGAGAAGAAAATGGTTAAACATGAAAAGTTGGTGTAGTCATGTCAATAGAGAATATTGTGATAAAGTAGAAGATTTTGTAATGCTGTCATTTCATATATACCTTAGAGAACACATGAGAAAGGTACTTGTGTTAAGAAATGAAGATACCCAGAGAAGATTTACAAACTTCCAATCCCAAAATATACTTGTGTTATCATGAAAATAGGTTAACTTACAAGAATGTATAATATAAATTTCGGAAGTGAATAACGAAAGCGAATAGTAAAAATTAATAGTAACCTGAAAATGTGAATCGTTACAGTACCTACCCCTAAAGGGAATTCCGTCCCAAAATTCAGTGTGTGTTAGCTATTAGTGCGGATTCTAGGAAAAGGTGTGGCTATATGTGTCAAATTCTGACCTGCACATTCTCAGGTGAAATCAGAATTGTATGCTAAGGTGCCAAGGGACCAGAATCATATATCGGCAAATCCTCGAACTATTTTGTATGCCGTCTTCAAAGAGCTCCTTCTCGGTTACTTTGGGAGAACGATTCTTGAACTTACCGATTAGTGTTTTATCATCATTTGTTAGTACTCCATCCTTCTCCGGGTCATTTGTATATGCTACTACAAAATACTTTTCCCAAGAATTGACTAAGGTACCACAAGGATCCCATAAGTATTCATTAAAATATTTACAATCTCTCACATTAATGAAAATGAAGTCGTTTCTAACCGATATTGGTAAAAAAAAATAAATAAATAAAAAAAAAAAAAAAAAAAAAAAGAGAGAGATAAATATTCCCTACCCATTTCCCCCATAATTTCTTCTCCTCCTCTTTGTGCGAGACAATTCCATGTAAAAGACACTTAACATCATTCACAAATGCTTGTACACCAACCTTGATACCCTTTTGACTAGTGAGATAACTGTATTACACACCACCAAGAGATTTGGCATTTTTTAAAATTGGAACTTCGGCCAAATAGTACATCCCACAGTTCTGTACACCAACTACCATCACGTAAAGATCGAATGCTCTCCAATACGTGAGGACTCCATCCTCGTCTGCTTTGCTAATTTCCAACCTAACAATAAAGTACTTCTCACCGTCATCTAGTGTTTCGAACTCTATACCTTCATTCAAACACATATTTCTAAGATCAACTACTAAGCTCGGATAAAATTCGTGATATATGTTGAAAGACAGATGTGGTTTGTGGTATATTAAATATCGAGTTCTCCATTTGTGGTTATTTTTCCCATCTTTTTCACTTTTTTTTTCATATCTGGTTTTTATGGTTTTGTTTGATGGGTTTTCAAGTTAATTTTTCATGTTTGGTTGGTATTTGGATTTTAGTGTTTTTAGCTTGGAATGTTGAGGAGGTTGAATAGAGAAGAAGATGGTTAAAAATAAAAGTTGGTGTAGTCATGTCAATAGAGAATATTGTGATAGAGTAGAAGATTTTGTGATGCTGTCATTTCATATATACCTTAGAGAACATATTAGAAAGGTACTTGTGTTAAGAAATGAAGATACCCTGAGAAGATTTACAAACTTCCAATCCCAAAATGTACTTGTGTTATCATGAAAATAGATTAACTTACAAGAATGTAGAATACAAATTATGGGAGTGAATAGTGAAAGTGAATAGTAAAAATTAATAGTAACCTGAAAATGTGAATTGTTACAGTACCTACCCCTAAAGGGAATTCCGACCCAAAATTCAGTGTGTGTTGGTTGTTAGTGAGGATTCTAGGAAAAGGTGTGGGTATATGTGTGAAATTCTGATCTGCACATTCCCAGGTATAATCAGAATTGCTTATGAGACTTTATTGTAGCTTAACGATTGGAATTTAATTATATCTCAACAATTGAATTTACTAGTCCGAAGTTTTTACTAGTTGTTTGGTGAAATGTAATTGTGAATTTCTTTTAGTAGACTATTGGATGCTTTGACTAATAATTCAAAGTTCTAGTCACAGAATGGGTTATGTATTGTACTGAGTTTTTTGATGGTGGTTCAAGATAACAAGTCAGTTCTTTGCAAAGATCTTTATAAAGTCCAATATACCTTCAGTTTGGCTTTTCTTGTTTACTAAAGCTAATCATACCCTATCGTATCGAGGCTTTCAACCAAAACCTTAATTCTTAACATGGAATTTTGAAAGCCAGCGTCTTAAATATACGTAACGTTTGTAGCGATAGTGTTCGGCATGCATCCTTATTTGTATAGATATGGTTTCCTTAGTCATTTTATAGGTGATTTTTGGACTTGTAATTTTGGCTATTTAGAATCTTAGTCCAACGGGTGGGTGACTAATACGTTTATCCATATAGTTCCCTAAACGAAATAGTCTTGTTGTATGACAATTGTCGTTTATAACAGGAGTTTGAGGTATTGTTGATGTGAAAGGGTTGTGATAATTGTCGTTTGTAGGAAACTCTAGCTAGTGGCAAGTGTTTATTCATAACATTTCAAAAATCAATCATGTCTTGGGTTGTTTCGGGATGATGGCCATGTCGTACAATTTTTAAGTCAACTAGAGTTCGAAAGAAACATGATACTGTGAAGGTTTACATACTAACTTATCTTATATCGTTATGGAATCTGATACAGGTAATGGTGAGGATTTTATGGGTATTTTGTTTACATACTAACTAACTTACATACTAACTTATCTTATACCGGTGCGGATTTTATGGGTATTTTGTTTTTTTAGAAAAAATTGTGTATTTTATGAAATATGTTTAAGAAAATGGTTGTGTTTGTCAATTTTTCGTTAATTTTTTTGATGAAAATACTAAGATTATATTAACATCAACAATAAATTCAAAGAGGATCAAAGAAACATGCCTCTTATCCTTATCACAAACATACAAATAGAACATAGTAGATAAAAATTTGAGTTCATTGCTCTATTCTTCACGTTGTCCCATTAATTAAATTATCTATAAAGGGCAAATTAATAATAATAATATAACAGTTTCATTTGTTTTTCAGATTTTTGTACAAATCAGATTTTTAGGTTTCATATTAGCTATAATAATAGCCTTAAGTATCATTTTTCTTCAAATTTATAACCTCAACAACAAGAAGCAAGCAAAGGAATAGATATTCTAAAATAAATAAATAAAAACAAAAAAAAAACCCTAGTATCTTTTGTATGCTAAGGTCCCAAGGGACCAGAATTATATATCGGCAAATCCTGGAACTATTTTTTAGGCCGTCTTCAAAGTGCTCCTTCTCGGTTACTTTGGGGCTACGATTCTTGAACTTACCGATTAGTGTTTTATCATCATGTGTTAGTACTCCATCCTTCTCCGGGTCATTTGTATATGCTACTACCGACTAATTTTCCCAAGAATTGACTAAGGTCCCACAAGGAACCCATAAGTATTCATTAAAAAAAAAATTGTCCCTACCCATTTCCCCCATAATTTCTTCTCCTCCTCTTTGTGCGAGACAATTCCATGTAAAAGATATTTAACATCATGTACAAATGCTTGTACACCAACCTTGATACCCTTTTGAGTAGTGAGATAACTGTATTACATACCACCGAGAGATTTGACATTTTTAAAAATTGGAACTTCGACCAAATAGTACATCCCACGGTTCTTTACACCAACTGCCATCACGTAATGATCGAATGCTCTCCAATACGTGAGGACTCCATCCTCGTCTGCTTTGATAGTTTCCAACCTAACAATAATGTACTTCTCACTATCATCTAGTGTTTCGAACTCTATACCTTAATTCAAATACATATATCTAAAATCAACTACTAAGCTCGGATAAAATTTGTGATATATGTTGAAAGACAGATGTGGTTTGTGGTATTTTAAATCTTGAGTTCTCCATTTGTGGTTATTTTTCTCATCTTTTTCACTTTTTTTTCATGTCTGGTCTTTATGGTTTTGTTTGGTGGGTTTTCTAGGTAATTTTCATGTTTGGTGGTTGTTTGGATTTTAGGGTTTTCAGCTTGGAATGTTGAGGAGGTTGAATAGAGAAGAATATGGTTAAAAATGAGAAGTTGGTGTAGTCATGTCAAAAGAGAATATTGTGATAGAGTAGAAGATTTTGAGATGCTGTTATTTCATATATACCTTACAGAACATATTAGAAAGGTACTTGTGTTAAGATATTAATATCTCCTAAGAAAATTTACAAACTTTCAATCCCAAAAAGTACTTGTGTTATCATGAAAATAGGTTAACTTACAAGAATGTAGAATACACATTTCGGGAGTAAATAGTGAAATTGAATAGTACAAATTAATAGGAACCTGAAAATGTGAATTTTTACAGTACCTACCCCTTAAGGGAATTCCGTTCCAAAATTCAGTGTGTGTTAGCTGTTAGTGAGGATTCTAGGAAAAGGTGTGGGTATATGTGTCAAATTCTGATCTGCACATTCCCAGGTGAAATCAAAATTGCTTATGAGACTTCATTGTAGCTTAACGATAGGAATTTAATTATATCTCAACAATTTAATTTCCTAGTCCGAAGTTTACTAGTTGTTTGGTGAAATGTAATTGTGAATTTCTTTTAGTTGACTATTGAATGCTTTGACTAGTAATTCAATGTTCTAGTCGTAGAATGGGTTATGTATTGTATTGAGCTTTTCGATGGTGGTTCAATATAACAAGTTAGTTCTTTGCAAATATCTTTATAAAGTCCAATATACCTTAAGTTTGGCTTTTCTTGTTTACTAAAGCTAATCATACCCTATCATATCGAGGCTTTCAACCAAAACCTTAATTCTTAACATGGAATTTTGAAAGCCAACGTCTTAAATATACGTAACGTTTGTAGCGATAGTGTTCGGCATGCATCCTTATTTGTATCTATATGGTTTCCTTAGTCATTTTATAGGTGATTTTTGGACTTGTAAGTTTGGCTATTTAGAATCTTAGTCCAACAGGTGGGTGACTATTACTTTTGTCCATATAGTTCCCTAAACGAAATACTCTTGTTGTATAACAATTGTCGTTTATAACAGGAGTGTGAGGTATTGTTAATATGAAAGGGTTGTGATAATTGTCGTTTGTAGGAAACTCTAGCTAGTGACAAGTGTTTATTCATAACATTTCAAAAATCAATCATGTATTTGTCATTTTCTCATTATTTTTTTTTATGAAAATGCTAAGATTATATTAACATCAACAATAAATTCAAAAAGGATCAAAGAAACATGCCTCTTATCCTTATCCCAAACATACAAATACAACACAGTAGATAAAAATTTGAGTTCATTCCTCTATATTCTTCACATTTTCCCATTAATTAAATTATCCATAAAGGGCAAATTAATAATAATAATATAACAGTTTTTTTTTTTTTTTTTTTTTTTTTTTTTTTTTTTTTTTTTTTTTTTCTTCAGATTTTTGTACAAACCAGATTTTTAGGTTTCATATTAGCTATAATAATACCCTTAAGTATCATTTTTCTTCTAATTTAAAACCGCAACAACAAGAAGCAAGCAAAGGAAAAGATATTCTAAAAAAAATAACAAAAAAATTAAATAGAAAAAATAATAAAAAAACCTAGTATCTTTTGTATGCTAAGGTCCCAAGGGACCAGATTCATATATCGGCAAATCCTCGAACTATTTTGTAGGCCGTCTTCAAAGAGCTCCTTCTCGGTTACTTTGGGACTACGATTCTTAAACTTACCTATTAGTGTTTTATCATCATCTGTTAGTACTCCATCATTCTCCGGGTCGTTTGTATATGCTACTACCAAATAATTTTCCCAAGAATTGACTAAGGTACCACAAGGATCCCATAAGTATGCATTAAAATATCTACAATCTCTCACATTAATGAAAATTGAGTCGTTTCTAACCGATTTTGGTAAAAAAACAAAAACAGTAAAATTGTCCCTACCCATTTCCCCCATAATTTCTTCTCCTCCTCTTTGTGCGAGACAATTCCTTGTAAAAGACATTTAACATCATTTACAAATGCTTGTACACCAACCTTGATACCCTTTTTACTAGTGATATAACTGTATTACACACCTCTGAGAGATTTGGCATTTTTAAAAGTTGGAACTTCGACCAAGTAGTACATCCCATAGTTCTTTACACCAACTGCCATCATGTAAAGATCGAATGCTCTCCAATACGTGAGGACTCCATTGTCTTCTGCTTTGCTAGTTTCCAACCTAACAATAAAGTACTTCTCACCATCATCTAGTGTTTTGAACTCTATACCTTCATTCAAACATATATTTCTAAGATCAACTACTAAGCTCGAATAAAAGTCGTGATATATGTTGAAAGACAGATGTGGTTTGTGGTATTTTAAATATTGAGTTCTCCATTTGTGGTTATTTTTCTCATACGTTTCACCTTTTTTCATGTTTGGTATATATGGTTTTGTTTGGTGGGTTTTCAAGGTTATTTTTCTTGTTTGGTGGTTGTTTGGATTTTAGGGTTATAAGCTTGGAATGTTGAGGAGGTTGAATAGAGAAGAAGATAGTTAAAAATGAAAAGTTGGTGTAGTCATGTCAATATAGAATATTGTGATAGAGTAGAAGATTTTGGGATGCTGTCATTTCATATATACCTTAGAGAACATGTGGAAAACTAGAAGGGGGGTTGAATAGTTTACCGATTAAAATCTTTTTAACTTGTTAAGTTAGCTTTGAAACTTTCCGTTTGATCAAAGATATATGCACAAACACAATATATAACATGCAAGTAAATGAAAGAAACGATCAAACCACAACACGAGTATTTATCGTGGTTCGGCTACAAGGACTCTTTTTCCTTGCCCTACGTCCACGCCCCGAGTATCCAACTCGAGAGTTTCTTTCACTAGTCAACAAGCTCCTTTCACCGGCGGAGAAAACCTTACACGTCGTTTATACTTTTACCGACACAAAGCTAAATGTCGAGTTCTTTTACAAGGGCACAACCACTCCCGTTAGTTCTTTTACTAGGGTACAACAACTCCCAACACTCTTTGTATTTTGAGGTCTAAAATACTAACCACTCACTTCAGAATATACACAAACAAATGACGTGTAAACAATAAGAGTTTACACAATACTAAGCTAACAAGTCTTGCAACGTTGTGTTGGAAACTTGTAACTTTTGATGACCTTGTGAGCTTCTTTGCTACAAAAGGAAACTTCACATTTACAATGTTAAGAGGTTAGAATAAAAGATGAGTGTGTGTGTAAAATATGATCTCAAGAGGTTAGCCAAAAATCAAGTTATGGCTTGGTATTTATAGTACATCATTCTGCATGCTCGGCGGATCAGGCGGAACCCTCAGATGTGTTCCGCCCGTGTACCCCCAGGGTATCGCCGGGTCTGCAGTAGGTTTTTGCAATAACTCTTCAAACCAAACAAGGTCTTGTCTCATAACTCCGAGCAACCAAACAATGTCACATCGCTTAAATTAAGTCAAACACAAAACTTTTAAGCAACACCAAAGCAAGTCAAACACATTTCTTTCCATAAATGCATAATGACAAAACTTGCCATAAATGTGATGTGACTATTTCTAATTTAAGAAATAAACTTGTGTTGTGTTTTATGAAATGTAAAATGTAGCAAAAGTCTAGTTTATGCAAGTCTTAAAAACTAAGATTATGTTTTGCTTAAAAACTAAAGTTTACATTTTGTCTTTAACAAAACTTAGCGAAGATCATAAAATATAAATAACGTTTTTAGGCGATATTTGTATTAACAATCTCCCCCTTTTTGTTGATGACAAAACATAAACTTTGTTTTTAAGTAACACGCAAAATCTTGGTTTTCAAGACTTAAAAAAAAATATATATTAACCTTGTTTTACTTAAGAGACGAAAAGCATGTCAAGTATTGAAGGTTTAATATATTTCTCCCCCTTTTTGTCGAAACCAAAAGTAGAGTAGCGAAGCGGAATAATGGCCATGCTCCCCCTTGGTCGATACTCCCCCTAAATGGAGTGCCTAGATGGGAAACATGGATTTTGAGACCTACAAAAAAATGGTTAGTTGGTGATATATATAGTCAAGCTTGTAGTTACCACACATATTTCAACCACATTGACAAACCAAAGATTGATCAACCAACAATGCACAAAAGTAAGTAGAAAGAAATATCATTCCAAGTAAAATTTTGACTTATAAAAGTCAAAAGACAAGAAATGTGGAGTTATTCTTCTACTTGTACACAAAAACTAAAAAAAAATAACCAAGAAAATAAAATAAAATCCTACATTCCTAGATTGGGGCAAACGGCCTCCAAGGATTGTCTAGGATTTGTTGGGGTGGGAAAGAGCATCCAAACGTTCTATGACGTGTTGGAATGCAAAACGGGTTTCGTTTTGGAATTGGTTAGGCAATGTTTTGATGGTTTCACCCATTTGCTCACAATTTGAGCAAGCATGGGGATGAGTGGGTTGAAATGGGTTGGTTTTGGTTTCTTGGTTTGATGGTTGGTTGGTTTTTGGTTCTTGGGTGGAGGATGGATTTGGTATTGAGTCAAGCAAGGTGGTTTGAAATTCCATTGCTTGATGAAGGTGGGTGTCAACCATGCTTTGTATTTCCTTATAAGAGGGAAAGAAAGACTCATAGGTTTGGGCTTGAGAAGGTGGT
Source organism: Artemisia argyi (assembly GCA_030686995.1). NCBI lineage: Eukaryota > Viridiplantae > Streptophyta > Magnoliopsida > Asterales > Asteraceae > Artemisia > Artemisia argyi. The sequence goes on from CM060688.1 coordinate 76,092,180, forward strand.
GGAGTTGGGTGATCATGGTTTTCAAAATTTGGTTCTCCATAAAGAGGACCATGGATTTCACGGTAGATTGGGTGAAATAACAATGGTTTAGGTGGTTGGTATACTTGTTGTGGTGGTTGGGTAAGTTCAAGATCTTCATCAAGGTCAAGAATTGTCCTTGGTGATTGATTTGCAAAAGGTGGTGGTTGGGTATGTCTTGGTGGAAGATCATTTAAATCTTGGACATACGGGTGTGGTGATGTTGGAGGAGACCCGAAAAGCTCCATAGGTTCAATTTTTGGTAATGGTGATGGTGATGGAGTCTTTGATGGTTGGGTTGGAGCACTTGGTGGAGTTGGGTCAATAGGTGATTTAGTAGGTGGTGGAGTGTGCTCATTTGGTTGTTTGGGTGATGGAGATGGAGATGCAAGGTTCAAAAAATGTTCATTTTTGATGGGTGATGTGAATTCCTCCGATGATGAGGAGCTAAGGTTGATGGATTGGTTTGACCATAGTGGTTTCACACTTATCCGGGCGGTTTTCCGGATGGGTCTTGATGGTTGAGAGGTGTTTGTTGACTTAGTCATGGTGAAAAATGGTTTATAAGTTTCAAAAATTGTGTTGAGGAAGGTGTAATTTGATGGTGTTTAGGATGGCTTAATTTATAGTGTTGATGGATTATGGAAAGGAGTGTTTGGATTTGATGTTAGTCCATACAAAAATGGAGGTTTCTATTGATTTGGAAAACTAATTGTGGGTTGTCAAATCATGGAAGTCAATCCAATGAAAATGGTGAAGTGAGAAGACAAGTTTTGCACTAAATGCATAGTGGTTTTGGTGGATTTGTGGTAGTATAAATCTCAGGGATTTCAAGGATCCCTTAAAAGGGTTCCTTCCTTAATGTTTGAGGGGTCCTTGAGGTTGTTATGGTTAAATTTGAATTTTGGCGGGAATTGGTTTTAGTTAAGTTTATGGAAGAAGGAGTATCCTATCATGCTAAACACATTGCAAGTAATGAGTTTCTACCTAAAAGAATTGGATTTTGGTGTTTCAATGTTGAATTGGTGAAAAAGAAAACAAAAAATCTGCAGGTGGCTGACGGCACCCTCAGAATACACAGGCGGAACCCATCTGAGGGTGCCGCCTGGTCCGTTGGGCAAAATCTGGGATTCCCAGAAATTGTACTGGCGGAACCCAAATTTGGGTACCGCCAGATCCGCCAGGGGTAAAAAAAAGTGGCAGTCCACGTTTTTGACCCGCGAGACGATTTTCAAAATTTTTGAAAACTCCTAAAATCAAAGAGATAAGGCATTTCTGGTTGGGCAATGCAAAAAATAGACACATAAACATGCATTACATAGGACTTTGACCTTGAGGTCGAGGATTTCACTATACTTAGTGAAAATATTATAAACTTGAAAATTTGACAACTTGCCAAAAGTTGTCTCCCTGCATCATTGTTAGTTGAAACATGTTTCAAATAGTATCAAACATCCTACCAACACATAAATTCAAGAGAACCATTGTTTACATAACCAAATTGTTTAAATAGCACCTTGTGCCAAACACTCCTAACACACCCACACTCATTGACGGTCAATCTTCTTCTTCATTTTTCCAAGGAATCTCCCGATGTTTTTGAACATCCCCTTTGTTTGCTTGAACTCCTACGACTCATTTGGAATATCCGGAAGTTGAGAAAGGTATTCGAGAGGAGGGAGCCTAGAGTTTGGCAAATTGTCATCTTCACTCATTGAGGAAGACGAAGATGAGGTAGGAGGATGTGGGCGTTTTCCTTGGGCTTTGTAAACTCTCTTATCACTAAGTGGAACAAAGGTGTGTGGAATGAGGGTGTAGTCAAGACGAAGACCATTTGAAGTTGGTGGAATGGGTGAGATGAATCTAAAGAGACGAGTCAAGAGCATTCCATATGGCATAGCCGTTGTGCCATGCACGGGAATGTCGGCCATTCTCTTGGCCATGTAGTAGGCAAGGTTGAAGGGTTACCTAACGGACAAGGAGTAGAGCATGTAGCAAAGGCAAAGGTTGATATGGTCACGGTTCCCTATTATGCTAATGACATTTGCTCTAAGGACTTCCTCCTATTTCTTGAATTGAGGTTTGAGTTCGTTCATTTCCATTCCATATGGGTCCTTATCGACCTCATTCCCAGAACGGGTTCTCCTAGTGGTGGTGGTCCTAACAAAGAGGTGATCACGGAGTACATCTTTTGAGAGAAGGGGTGTGTCATAAGGATGGATACGGTCTTGAAGGTTGTCAAGAGTTGAGAGGGAGTGCAAGTCGGAATAGAGGCAAGTACCACGGTTTGGAACACCTAGGATTTGAGCAAACTCCTCAAGAGTGAAGGAGTATTGATGACCGCTAACCCTAAAGTTGATAGACATATGACCATAATCATCCGTGGAGAGGACGCATGATGCATAGAACTCTAGAATGAACCTAGGACAAATAGGCTCGTCGATATTCAAAAGACACTCAAAGTTGATTGTGGCAAAATTGGCGTAAAGGTTTGTGCCTTCTAGGAAAGATGGGTCTATGGTTCTACCCTCATGGACATAGTGTTTTTCTAGGGCTTTGAAAACGTTTACTTGATTTGCGGTAAGGCCTTTGGTTTTGTGGTGTTTTGGTAGGTACTTAATGGTGTCCTTGTGGTCGTAGTGGGTTGGAGGAGGCATGATGATTCTTAGAACAACAAAATTTCATATTTTAGTTTACGTAAACCACTATTATAATGTGGAAGTTCTAGTGTGTGCCTATATGAAAATAATGTGGAGGTGCGGTTATCTTGACTCATTTTGATGCTTCAAAATCGTTTTATGCAAGTTTTGTTATAAAACAAAAGATAACCCAAACGCTCCTAGTTCAATGTAGCTTCGTTTGAATGTACCCGAAAATACATATTGGTTATGTATTCCCTTTAGCATTCAAGAGACATTATGTAAGTGATGTTTTAAGCATAACGTTTTGATTTTGTATTCTCAATGTGAGACGAAAAAATATTTGTCCTACTTGTGAGAAATTTTTGAAAGGATTTGACATGGGGTGTTTTAGCAAACATGTTTATACTAATTAAAGATGCAATTCCTAACTATGGGAAACATGATTAGTTTTATTAATTACCTAATCTCATGCATGAATTTCTTAAGTTAATGCATAACCCCAAGTTTTTGTTTTTGTGCAAGAAATAGAATTCCTAGACTCAGATCAGGATTGTAATCATGTTAAGAATACTTACAATGATGATTGATTTGCAATGTAAATGAGTGAAGGACCAAGAATTCGTAGGTGTGGATGAGTGGTGAAGTGAATAGTAGCAGCCTTGAAGTGGTGGTATGAGATAATGGGTGTTTGGTTTAATATAAATAAAGAAAATGATTTTGCAGGTCGACGGACACGGCTGAACCCTGGGTTGGGTTCCGTCCGTTATGGCTGAGGGTTTCGCCGACCCTGCTGAGAAAAATGGTTTTGGATTTGTTTTGTTTTTTGTGATTTTTGTCTAATGTCCAGAACTACAATGTAGGTTCCATGAGTCCTAAGCCTAGCCTAAGAAGATTAAAAGGTTCACGTTTAAGAGGTTTTGTGAGAATGTCGGCTATGTTATCTTCGGAAGAAACTTTCTCAATTGAGATATTTCCTTTTTGAACGTTGTCACGAAGGAAATGATGACGTATTTCAATATGTTTGGTACGAGCATCTTGAACCGGGTTTTTGCTAAGATCAATGGCACCTTTGTTGTCACAAAGAATTATGATGTCGTTGAGTTGAATTCCGTAGTCGACAAGAGCTTGCTTCATCCAAAGAGCTTGTTGACATGCCTTTCCGGCCGAAACGTACTCGGCTTTTGTTGTTGAGATAGCAAGAGACGTTTGCTTCTTAGAGAACCATGAGGTGAGACAATGTCCAACAAAAGTACAAATACCACTTGTGCTTTTTCTATCGACATAGTCACCGGCATGATCCGAGTCGGCATACACTATGGTGTCTATTCCCGTTCCTTTGGGATACCATAAACCTAAATGCGTAGTGCCCTTAATATACCTAAAAATCCTTTTAACGGTTTCGAGATGGGTAGTTTTAGGATCTTCTTGAAAACGAGCACATAGACAAACACTAAACATAATGTCGGGTCTACTAGCCGTTAGGTAAAGTAGACTACCAATCATACCTCTATACTTAGTACTATCTACGGATTCACTTTCTTCATCCTTGGTGAGTTTAGTTTCCATGGACATGGGAGTTTTGATAGGTTTCGAATCTTCTAATCCAAATTTCTTAAGCATGTCCTTAATATATTTAGATTGGTTAAAGAAGATACCATCTTCTAGTTGTTTGATTTGGAGTCCTAAGAAAAAGTTGAGTTCTCCCATCATACTCATTTCAAACTCGTCATGCATGATTTTTGAGAAATCCACACATAATTCTTGACAAGTTGATCCGAATATAATGTCATCAACATAGATTTGGACTATGATAATATGTGAATCTTTCTTCTTAGTGAAGAGAGTATTATCAACTAAGCCCATGGTATACTTATGGTCGACTAGGAATGTTTTAAGTCGATCATACCATGCGTTTGGAGCTTGCTTAAGTCCGTAAAGAGCCTTTTTAAGTTTGTAAACATAATTAGGTTTTTCAAAATCAATGAAGCCCGGTGGTTGAGCAACATACACTTCTTCATTAATGACTCCATTTAGAAATGCACTTTTGACGTCCATTTGAAAGAGTTTAAAATTATGTGCACATGCATAAGCAAGTAATATTCTAATTGACTAGAGCCTAGCTACCGGAGCAAAAGTTTCATCGTAATCAATGCCTTCTTGTTGATTATATCCTTGTGCTACTAGCCTAGCTTTGTTTCTAGACACAATTCCATTTTCATCCATTTTATTACGAAAGACCCATTTTGTTCCAATTATTGTTTGACTCTTTGGTTGAGGAACTAATGTCCGTACATCATTCCTAACAAATTGGTTTAATTCTTCTTGCATTGCAATTACCCAAGATTCATCTTTAATGGCTTCATTAATGTTTTTCGGTTCAATGGTTGACACGAAACAAAAGTAGTTGCTTTCATTTTGAACTTTTGATCTAAGTGTTCTTTCATTAATGTTGCCTATGACACCGTCTAATGGATGACTTTTAGATTCTTTGACATTGACAAGTTCTTTGTTTAATAGTTCATCTTCCTTGTCATTACCTAAGATTTCTTGACATTCAATTGCTTGGCTTTCAACTAAGTCATCATCTACCAAAGGTGATGTCTTAGAGGGAGGTGGACTTTCGTCAAATGGTACGTTTAACGATTCCTCGACTCTTAAGGTTTCTTTGTTCAAAACAATGTAAGCTTTACTATTTTGTGAATATCCAAGAAATACACCTTCATAAGACTTTGGGTCGAATTTGGTGAGATAATCCTTGGTGTTAAGAATGAAGCATTTACTCCCAAACACTCTAAAGTATCCTAATGTAGGCTTTTTACCTCTATAAAGTTCATAAGGAGTTTTATTCAAAAATCGTCTAATTAGGACTCGATTAAGAATGTACGTTGATGTGTCAACGGCATTACACCAAAACTTTTGTGGAATAGTTTGTTCATTAAGCATTGTTCTACTCATCTCTTGTAATGTCCGGTTTTTACGTTCTACTACGCCATTAGATTGAGGAGTACGTGGAGCCAAAAAGTTATGAGTAATTCCTTTTTTATCACAAAAGTTTCCAAATTGAAATTCATTATCAAATTCACGACCGTGATCCGTTCTAATAGACACTATATTAGACCCTACTTGATTTTGAATTTTCTTACTTAGAATCTCAAATTTATCAAAAGCTTCATTTTTACTTTTCAAAAACTTTGTCCAAGTATAACGTGAGTAATCATCTACTATGACCAAAGTATAGAAGTTACCTCCATAACTTTGTATAGCGGATGGACCAAATAAATCCATATGCAAAAGTTCTAGACACCTAGATGTAGACACCATGTTTTTAGCCTTATGGCTACTATGGACTTGTTTACCGACTTTGCAAGCATCACAAAAGTGTTGGTCATATTTCAACTTGGGTAGGTTTCGAACTAAGTCTTTGGAGGAGAGGTTTTGGATTAGTCTCATGTTAGCGTGTCCTAAACGTCTATGCCATAAAGTTGAAGATTCATCTAATAAGGTAAGACAAAGTTTGTCTCTAGATGTTGAATCCAACTTCATGACGTATACGTTGTTCTTAAGGACACCTTTGGCTACGGTTATACCATCTTTAAGTATTTTACTACCGTTTTCACTAAAAAGAACATTATACTTATTACGACAAAGTTGACTAATACTAAGAAGATTAAATCCTAAGTTATCAACATGAGCAACATCATCTATAGAAAGGGAGTCATGAGAGATTGTACCTTTTCCGATGATTTTGCTCTTAGCATTACTACCAAACGTAACATTACCTCCATCACATTTGTGATATGTTGAGAAGAGGCTTTTATTACCCGTCATGTGCCTTGAACAACCGTTATCTTTAATCCATTCATCCGGATCCAAACAAACTTTGAGGCACACCTATTTTATGAAAAACACTCAAACATTTGGTCCCTAATTTCTCATGGGTCCATTTTGGTTAAGCATGCCATTAATTTGTTCCAAGTATGAAAATAGAGCATAAGGGTTCCATGGCATGTAGTTTGAATTTTGGTAATGTCCAGGAGTGTTTTGATTCCAAACTTGTTGGTAGTTTGGTCGAGCGTTGAAGTTGCTCTTTGGAAAGGGGCGTTTGGGAATTGGAGTTTTAGGTCTTGGTTGAGTAGTCTTAGCTCTAAATTCATTTTTACTAAGTCCTACTCCAGTTCTAAAGGCAGGTTTTGTTCCATTTTTATATGTAACTTTAACAAATTTTGAATGATCTGATGTGGATGGAGTTACTGCTGCAGCAGACCTGGCGGAACCCTCGGGGCCAACGGGCGGAACCCTAATTTGGGTTCCGTCTGGTCCGCGGGCTGCTGTAGCAATTTTGTTTGTTTCATGTGCGTTCTTTTCTTGTTTCGTTTGACCCTTAATGATTTCTACTTTCCTGAAACCTAGACCTGTTTTATCAAAAGGTGACTTTTGAAGTTTCATAATTTCATCCGCACATGAAATGCTCTTATCGAACTTTTTGAACTTTGTGGTTTGTTTGATTAGATCATTTTGAGTAATTTTAAGTTTCTCAACTTCAAGTTTAAGTTCTTCACATGATTTGCATAAGGTGTCAATACCTTTACCCTTTTCTAATCTCTTACCTTTTTCTTTTAACTCATAGACTTCATTTTCTAAAAACTCCTTTTTAGTTTTCAAAAATTTATTTTTGTTTATGATTTTTAAGCTTAACTCACAAAGTTTGTTATATTCATTTTGTAAAGTATCATCATCTATAGAGGAGTAAGATGAATCGGAGAGTACCTCATTTGAGTTGTGAGCCATGAGAGTAATATCATCATTCTTTGGCTCATCATCATCTCCTTCATAGTCACTCCAAGCACCACCCACAAAAGCTTGTTGAGGTTTGCTCTTGGGTGGTCTTGGACATTCTCCTACAAGATGACTTGTGTCTCCACACCTATAACATTTTCTTTCAACTTTTCCTTTTCGATCATCACGATCTTTCCGGAAGGTTTTCTTGTCATCTTTAGGTTGCTTTACAAACTTCCCTCGCCTACGAAAGAACTTCTTGAAGTCTCTCACGGCCATAGCATATTCCTCATCATCACTATCCGAAGTAGATTCTTCATCATCACTTGATTGGACTCTAGCTTTCAAGGCAATGGACTTAACTTTTTCTTTCTTGCCTCTAACTAGTTCCGAATCTTTTTCCATTACCATTTCATGAACTTTGAGGTTTCCAATAAGCTCATCAAGTGACATGCTTGAAAGATCTTTGGATTCTTCAATTTCCGTCACTTTTGCTCTCCACTTCGGATGGAGTGCTCTAAGAAATTTCCTGACAAAGTTCTTACTACAAAAAGATTCATCAAGTGCTTTAAGTGAAGTAATAATAGTGTTAAACCTAGCAAAAGCATTATCAATAATCTCATCTTCGGAAATAACAAATTGTTCATATTGTTGAACAAGAAGATCAATTTTGTTATCTTTAACTTGTGAGTTTCCTTGATGAGTAACAATTAAAGATTGCCAAATATCTTTGGCGGTTTTACACAAAAAGACTTTCATATTCTTTCTTAGGCAAAGCATTGTAAAGCATCATTTTAGCTTCATTATTTTTACCAATCAATTTCTTTTGATCATCATCTTTGAGATCTTTGATGTTAGTAACTACGTTGTCACCATCAATAATTATATACCACAAATCTATATCTTTAGATTTCACGTAAGTTTCAAAACGGTTTTTCCAATATATAAAACCATTTGCTTCAAAGAGTGGTGGTCTTTGCATAGATTGCCCTTCTTTGTAATTTTCAAAATCCATGGATCGTTTCAAGTTTTAAAACACAATATATTTTAAAAGCTTGAGTAACGTAGCTCTTGATGCCAATTGTGGAAAACTAGAAGGGGGGTTGAATAGTTTACCGATTAAAATCTTTTTAACTTGTTAAGTTAGCTTTGAAACTTTCCGTTTGATCAAAGATATATGCACAAACACAATATATAACATGCAAGTAAATGAAAGAAACGATCAAACCACAACACGAGTATTTATCATGGTTCGGCTACAAGGACTCTTTTTCCTTGCCCTACGTCCACGCCCCGAGTATCCAACTCGAGAGTTTCTTTCACTAGTCAAAAAGCTCCTTTCACCGGCGGAGAAAACCTTACACGTCGCTTATACTTTTACCGACACAAAGCTAAATGTCAAGTTCTTTTACAAGGGCACAACCACTCCCGTTAGTTCTTTTACTAGGGTACAACAACTCCCAACACTCTTTGTATTTTGAGGACTAAAATACTAACCACTCACTTCAGAATATACACAAACAAATGACGTGTAAACAATAAGAGTTTACACAATACTAAGCTAACAAGTCTTGCAATGTTGTGTTGGAAACTTGTAACTTTTGATGACATTGTGAGCTTCTTTGCTACAAAAGGAAACTTCACATTTACAATGTTAAGAGGTTAGAATAAAAGATGAGTGTGTGTGTAAAATATGATCTCAAGAGGTTAGCCAAAAATCAAGTTATGGCTTGGTATTTATAGCACATCATTCTGCATGCTCGGCGGATCAGGCGGAACCCTCAGATGGGTTCCGCCCGTGTACCCCGCCGGGTCTGCAGTAGGTTTTTGCAATAACTCTTCAAACCAAACAAGGTCTTGTCTCATAACTCCTAGCAACCAAACAATGTCACATCACTTAAATCAAGTCAAACACAAAACTTGTAAGCAACACCAAAGCAAGTCAAACACATTTCTTTCCATAAATGCATAATGACAAAACTTGCCATAAATGTGATGTGACTATTTCTAATTTAAGAAATAAACTTGTGTTGTGTTTTATGAAATGTAAAATGTAGCAAAAGTCTAGTTTATGCAAGTCTTAAAAACTAAGATTATGTTTTGCTTAAAAACTAAAGTTTACATTTTATCGTGAACATGTCCTCGTCAATAGCCTTTATTCAAACATGTTAGACACCTATGCATTTGTGCATACTGATGAGGCGAAAAATGATTCGTTTTTAGGGGGTCATTTAAGCCCGAATCCGACTTTATTTGATCAAATATTGCCCTAAATCGTTCCTTTTGTGATTTTAGGTGTTTGGAGAGTGAATTCTGGAAAAGAAGCTATTTTGGACGTTTTTGGAGCATAAAAGTGAAGAAAACGGCTAAGTACCAAATTTTCATGCTGAAAATACAAGGTGACGGCGTCAAGACCAACATCTTGACGGCGTCAGACATGAAGAATTAATATACCGTGGGTGGTGACGGCGTCACATAGGCCGTCATAAGTGGATCAAGGCCGTCCAAAGAAGTATATGGCGGCGAGGTGACGGCGTCAGAAGTTACTCTTGACGCCGTCAGACTGTTTTTCCTATATATAGTTTTCTAGTTTTTTCATTAAAAAAAGAGGAGAAGTTTTGGTGAAACCCTAAAGACGATTTTGGTGCCTCTTTTACAGGTTTTTCAAGGGTTCCAAACCCTTGAGACCTTGCATTGTAATTGAGATAAGTGTACTTTCAATTCAATCAATATGTCTATGTGTTGGTTGTTTATCTCTTGTTCTTGTCTCAATTCTACTATGCTAGGCTAGATCTCTTTTGTGTTTGCTTAGATCTAATGAAACCTAGATGTTGATTATGTGTTGATTACTTGTCTATTCTTGTTTTGAATGAATGATTTATATGTTAGGCTTAAGAAAACTGGCAGATCTCCAAATGGTATTAAGGAATACAATCCGTCATTCATACAAGTGTAACAAGTAATTAACATGTAAAAGATATCTAGGGAGTAATGAAGTCTAAGTAAACACAATTTCTCCAACCACTGCTCACAACCTTAGTATAATTTAGTTTAATTTCATTTTTATTATTTTATTTTGATTGCATCTTAGCTTTGGGTTAGTTGAATAGCAACTAATTCCGCCCACTCCTTCAAAACCCGAGATTTTACTTGTTTTCATAAAAATATAAAAATACAAAAATAATCATCTTTCACCTCTAGAACTATTAATTAGGTTTTCTAATCCTAGCGACACTATTCCTAAGCTGAACGATCAATCCCCCGGTACTTGTCACTATACTATACTACAACGATCAGGTACACTGCCTGGTGGGGGTTGTAAGCTTCTCGAGATCCCTCGAGAGGTAAAGCAAGGTGCGATTCCCACGCATCAAGTTTTTGGCGCCGCAGCCTGGGGAATAGTTATTGTCTAGGTTAGGATTTCTTTTTATTAGGTCTACTTGCTAGATTCCTTTCTAGTAAGATTTTTATTTTTATTTTTAGGTCTTCTTTAGTCTATCTTATTTCTTCGTGCCTTTGTTCGTAACTCTTTACCATCCGACATCATGGAAGGTGGTAACATCTTTGAACCCATCATCCCACCACAACAAAACCCACCATTAGAACCCCTTAGGCCCCGAACCTTAGGAGAGTATTCCCGACCTAGCCACCAAGGCTACCGAAACACCATTGAGCTCACCGGAGCCAATGTGACCCCCTTGCGATCCGACACCATCCGGTTGGTGCAAAGCGGATGTGCATTCCATGGACTTCGTTCCGAAGATCCAAACCAACACCTTAAGGACTTCCTCAAAACCGTAGATTCCATAGACCCAGGTGTTGAGACCAGAGAGACAACCCGATTACGCCTATTCCCATTCTCTCTACGAGATCAAGCTAGTCAATGGCTTGAACGCTTACCCGCGGGATCCATCACCACATGGGACAATCTCGCCAACCGCTTCCTCACCCAATTCTTTCTGCCGGAAAAAACTGCAATGCTTAGAAGGGACATTTTGATGTTTGAGCAACAGTGGGGTGAACCTTTCTACGAGGCTTGGGCCCGTTTTAAGGATCTCCTCCACAAGATCCCTCATCATGGCATAAACCTTTGGTTATTAGTTCAAATTTTCTACGACCATGTTGACTATTACACTAAGCGTACCATCGACAGAGCCGCAGGAGGCAAATTGCGTGATAAGAATGCCGAGGAGTCATGGGCAATTATAGAAGAGCTCGCTGTCGATAATAATGAGATTTGGGAATTTAAACATACGGTGGAAGCGGCCATCAATGTAGTCTCGGCATCTGGAGGAACCACCGAAATCCCTGATGAACTCTTATGCAAACTTGAGGCAAAAGTTGACTATTTTGAGGAAAGGCAAAGGAGACCCTTAAGTCCTAGACAAGCCACTGTCAATTCTGTCTCAAGATCAACTTCGGCACCATTATCTGAATCACCTTCTAGAGAACATGTCGAAACTTTTCAGAGATACACCCCACCTTGCTCTCCTCCCAAGGAACTTAGCTCGGAATTTGAGGCTAGGATGAGAGAATATATGGCGACTCACTCTGATCGGCTTGCTAGATTCGAAGAAGCATTTTATAAGCAAAAAGAGGAGATGCGGGAGAAAATGAATGAGATATTGAGTCTATTGGAGGAGTATGCCAATCAGAAAACCCCCGAACGAATACTGCTAAGGAAAGAAAGCGCCACTCCCACCACCCAATTTGTTAACTCCATCACCATTGTCCATAAAGATAACGAGAAGGTAAAAACTCCTGCTAAACAGACCTTAGAAAAACCGCCTGAGTCCCAACCTTTGAGCTACTACCTGAAACACGACATAAACAAAAACACCATAACAAATTGGATTAAGGGTGACAGGCGTAACCAATCCTCCGAACAGGTTCCCGAAAAAGAGAAAGAAGAGGAAGATGAGTATGATACGCTTATTGGAGGATCATTGGTCGAGAGGTTACTGGTACAGAAAGTGGCCACCAAGCAGGTAGCATGTGGGAATTTTGAATTACCAACGAGCATCGGGGACTTGAAACATCTTAGTGCTTTCGCCGACCAAGGATCGGAAGTAAATCTTATGCCCCTGACTATCTACATCCAACTGACGTCAAAGATGCCAATACCCACTCGTGTTAGGCTGTCTCTTGTTGGGCACTCGTACATATACCCCCTAGGAATAGTAGAAGATGTATTAGTCAATGTTGCAGGATTCATGTACCCCGTCGATTTTATGATCATTGATGATAAAGGGGATGGATGCATGCCAATAATCCTTGGGGCACCATTCCTCACCACCGCTAGGGCTGTCATTAAGTATGAAGATAGGAAGATTGAGCTTAAATCTGGGAAGAGAAAGATTAGCTTCCACATGACTCCGCGAAGTGGACATGAGAATTTGAGTTGGAAAATGATTAAAAACAACACTGGCGCGACACCCGTTCGTGTTCAGAATAAAATTCTTGCATGGGAGGCAAGAATCAAAAGCTATAAGAAAGCTAAGGATGAAAGAAGAAGAAGCAATAAGGTTCCGATTGAACTCAAACATACTCAACCCGAAAGCAATCATACACCGTTTGAGGAAGGGAACTTAGTACTCTTGAGACACTTAGAAACAACAATACCACCCGATAAACCAAGTCCTTGGTGGTATGGGCCATTCACAATCGAAGGATTGAGCCAAGATGGGGTAGCTAACTTGAGAAGCAAATTAGGTGGGAAGGTGATTGCGAGTATTGATAGATTGAGGCACTACCACCATAACAGTAATGATCGCAATTATATGGGGTACATCATTTCAAATGATGAGATCACGTAGTAACCCACGACTTTGAGTCTAGCTACAAGACTCGTAAATAAAGAAAAGCGCTTCTTGGGAGGCAACCCATGTTTTGTGTGATTTTATTTGTTTGATTGTTATTTGCTTCCGTATGCATGTTTTATTTTTATTGTTGGTTGATCATGTTTCTCTACTAAAATGTGAAATACTTTATTATGTTGTTTGGCCTAGTCTTAACTTCAACCTAAAGGTATTTTTGCAAAAGATAAGTGCAAGGGGAAACCCCAAATATGTTTTTAAGAAACAAACCGATCATGATTCTCCACAATATTTAATGAACATGTGTATTCGTATTTGTTATAGTCAAATGCTTGTATTGAGTCATAATGAAGTTTTGCAGGAATTTCCAGGAAGTAGGACAAAGTTTTTCCAGAAATTTTCCGGAAACTTAACATAAGAATTTCTGCAGGTCCATTCTGACGGCGTCAGGGTATTGCTCTTGACGGCGTCAGGAGTTAAAATCTGGAAATTTTACCAGTTTTGTTTTTCTAACGGAGTCTTATGGTTTTTGTGAATTATTAAGTTTTATAATCTTCAGGAAATCTGCAAACTTCATTCCACAAGCATTATATCTTACTTTGTTTTCTAGGATTTAGTAACTTATATAGGATGCCGCCGATTTTACGCGAGGTTGCCTTGTCTACTTTTGTCAGGATTTACAGGTTATTTGTGACAAGAAGATGATTTATATTCTGGAAGGGAAGCTTTGATTGTTCATTTTCTTGGAGGAAGATTTAACCTGGCCAACCTAAAATCCATACCGAGCGAATCAGGGGAGTATTCTTCATTCTCTTTACTTTTTAACTTTTACATTCTTTACTTGAACATTGGGGACAATGTTCATCTTAAGTGTAAGGGGAGGGTAAAAAGATGATACCTTACATATGCACTTTCGCTTGAGTTTGTTTTGTTTGATAGTAGATGAGTAATAAAACTATGAGAAATACTTGTTAGTGTAATTTTAGCGCCAAATTTAAATTTTTTTACAACATTTAGGAGTGAAACTTTAGCCATAGCAAGCGTCTCATGGATAGGAGGTTGTATGACTAGCACATAACCGTATATTCAGAAAAATTTTCCACCCAAAAATGTGAGGTTCGCCTTTAGATTTGATAGGAAAAGCATTTATTATTGGTGCTTATGAGTGTACCGGTAGCATTTAGATTCTAGAACTTGCGTTAGTGATGCATCCCGAGACCGCTAGTGAGACTACATTCGTGTGGTAGGATTTACTACATGATAAGAGGCATTAGGATCACCCTTGTGTTAAACCCGTATTATAATTACTTGACCATTTAAGTCATATTACTTGGCTAGTTAAGTCAACTAATTTTTCCCACACCCTTAGCGTTGTACTCATTTTTAGTACACGAAACCCCTAGTACACCCCTCCGAGCCTATCTTTTCATTTCTAACTTTAAGCATTTTACTTAAAGGAAGAATTTGTTACACCCCACTTAAATGTACACCCAAATCGCCTTAGCCTTCCGTGTATGCGCTCATTTTTAGTGCATTATTGTTATTTGTTAAACCCTAAGTTAACTTTCTAATTGATTACATGGTTGCTAAGTCGAGTCATATCATTGTACATATTGTTTTGGGACGATTGGGACTCATGGGTAAGTACTTATTTTATGGAGTAACGAGGAAGAACATCACTTATTACCCCCATATGTACGTTAATCTTAAAAGTGCTCCAAGTGTTTTAATTTTCTTAATTCGAGTCACTAGAATAGTTTAATGTAAAGTATGTAAAGATTCAAGTGTAAGGGGAATGCTCATACCCCTATGATGTATTCTTTTGGATGGTAGGGTAAGAGTGTATGCAAAAAAAAAAAAAAAAAAAAAAAAATCGAAAAAAAAAATTAAGAAAAAAAATAGAAAAGAAAAAGAGAAAAAAACATACGGACTACCATCCCGTTTTCATTCTATGTTTATTTTATGTTTTTGTTATTTTTCATTTATTAGCTTAAGTCGAGTCTAGTCTTGGCTTAGCAACGCCAACTTGTACATGTAATTAACTAAGATTGTTAACTCGCCACCAGTAAAACTCCCTTTATCCAACAAAACCATGTAATTCATATCCCTACACCTAACGTTATAACCCTTTAAAAGACCTCTTTGATAGTTTATCCTAGGTGCTTACGCCATGTGGTGGAGGTTTGATCCTTTCCCAAGCCTATGGTAATCTATTTTGCTATGACAGGTAGTGAGAGATATCTTCCATTTCCATAATGTTATATTACTTTATTACACCCGAGAGATGTGAGTATCTAAACACTATTTGTGAGGTGCTTGTGTATGACCTCCGTGCTTGTCTATTGGTCTATAGTGGAACGATTATTTGTTGTAATTACTTTTATATTAGTGTTAAATGACCCCTGACTTGTCTTTTGAGTAGAATAAAAGCTCATTTGCTTGAGGACAAGCAAATCTCAAGTGTAAGGGTATATGATGAGGCGAAAAATGATCCGTTTTTAGGGGGTCATTTAAGCCCGAATCCGACTTTATTTGATCAAATATTGCCCTAAATCGTTCCTTTTGTAATTTTAGGTGTTTGGAGAGTGAATTCTGGAAAAGAAGCTATTTTGGACGTTTTTGGAGCATAAAAGTGAAGAAAACGGCTAAGTACCAAATTTCCATGCTGAAAATACAAGGTGACGGCGTCAAGACCAACATCTTGACGGCGTCAGACATGAAGAATTAATATACCGTGGGTGGTGACGGCGTCACATAGGCCGTCATAAGTGGATCAAGGCCGTCCGAGGAAGTATATGGCGGCGAGGTGACGGCGTCAGAAGTTACTCTTGACGCCGTCAGACTGTTTTTCCTATATATAGTTTTCTAGTTTTTTCATTAAAAAAAGAGGAGAAGTTTTGGTGAAACCCTAAAGACGATTTTGGTGCCTCTTTTACAGGTTTTTCAAGGGTTCCAAACCCTTGAGACCTTGCATTGTAATTGAGATAAGTGTACTTTCAATTCAATCAATATGTCTATGTGTTGGTTGTTTATCTCTTGTTCTTGTCTCAATTCTACTATGCTAGGCTAGATCTCTTTTGTGTTTGCTTAGATCTAATGAAACCTAGATGTTGATTATGTGTTGATTACTTGTCTATTCTTGTTTTGAATGAATGATTTATATGTTAGGCTTAAAAAAACTGGCAGATCTCCAAATGGTAACATGCTTGAACGTCTTAAGAAACATGAACCGAGGCGTACTAGGTCTTTATTAGTTGTATTTAATGCATGAGCCACTGTTTACAATCCTTATAGTTGTGCTGGGTCATGGTGTAGGAGGAGATAAGAGCTCATAGAGTTGGGGAGTTATGTATGCCACCCCACGAATGGTATTAAGGAATACAATCCGTCATTCATACAAGTGTAACAAGTAATTAACATGTAAAAGATATCTAGGGAGTAATGAAGTCTAAGTAAACACAATTTCTCCAACCACTGCTCACAACCTTAGTATAATTTAGTTTAATTTCATTTTTATTATTTTATTTTGATTGCATCTTAGCTTTGGGTTAGTTGAATAGCAACTAATTCCGCCCACTCCTTCAAAACCCGAGATTTTACTTGCTTTCATAAAAATATAAAAATACAAAAATAATCATCTTTCACCTCTAGAACTATTAATTAGGTTTTCTAATCCTAGCGACACTATTCCTAAGCTGAACGATCAATCCCCCGGTACTTGTCACTATACTATACTACAACGATCAGGTACACTGCCTAGTGGGGGTTGTAAGCTTCTCGAGATCCCTCGAGAGGTAAAGCAAGGTGCGATTCCCACGCATCACATACATACATACCTGGCTATTTTATCCTCTTAATACTTTCATTTTTAAATGGATTTTCTCCAAAACTACCGTTATACAAAACGTATATCTTATAAGAAATACTTTTCTGAGGCATTTATTTTGACAAGCAATTTCTTTTGGTTAATCTCTACAAAACTATTGAATGTTAGGAAATTTTAAACATCAATCTTTGGTAAACCATATTATCCACCTTATGTTAAAAATTTTCCTATCTTGCATAACTATTAAATTTTGAAACATCAAGAAAAATTTTACTTAGAAAACCGTTTGCTTAAGAATTTGTAAATTCATTTATTCAGGGAAGGTTTATGAAAAAAACACACGATCTCAAAATAAACTTTGAAAAAAAATCAATCAATATATTACATCACTTATACATTTAGGATTTTGTCATTTGATGACCTATAACTTGGGGAAAATCTTAGTAATGGAGACTAAGCACCGTAGGTGGAGAAAGACTCAATTCCTGACATCCTGCGGAGGATCACAACCTTATCCTAATCTCTTATTTTCAACAACACCCTTTTACGGATTTAACCCTGTAAGTCTTTCAAAACAAGATTCATGATACCCATTTCAATTATTCCTAATAAAGGAATTTGATTCACCTCAACTCCTAGCGATTTCATTAAGATCTCTTTGGAACCACACCACCTATCATCTGTAGACCAATGGTCAGAATTTGAGATTGATTCAAACCTAGGGAGATATGCCCAAATCGGGTGTGATTGACACTAGAAATGGTTGGATTAACCATTTGCCATAAATCAAATTCAGCTGCAACCATAGTTACCACACGAGCTTAGAGACTACACCATTCGAAGCACTCTATGTTCGAAGTGTCAACATCCATTGACGGATCAAAACTTGGAAAAGCCCAACTCACTAGTCCCGTAAGCATTCTTGAAATAACCAGGAATTTCCTACAAATCAAGAATCAATTACAAGTTCGATAAGAGGTAAACCACTAGAATTTCAAGTTCGTGGCATGATTATGTTGAAAGTTCTGCCTAGGAAAGGCATAATACCATTCAGAAAACTTCATAAAGTTAAACCCGATATACACTGAACCATTTACGATTTCTGACAGAGTAGGCCTAGTGGCCGTCAGACTTGAACCTTGTTAGAGCTCAGTAGCTTACACGATTATATCATCATCTTTTAACCAATACCACTCTAGAGACCAACACAAACTGAACTTCGGGACGAAGTTCCTTTTAAGGGGGTGAGACTGTAACAACCCGCATTTTCGGGACATTTCTCCTATTAACTATTCATCAGTTACTATTCATCAATTACTATTCACCGGTTACTATTCATCATTTTCAGAGTCAGTTTGTGATTCCGAGAAACGTTCAAAAATTTTACTATTCATGTGACACTATTCATTCCCGAAGGGAATCACTATTCATGATCATCATTCACTATTACGTAAACTGAGTTTACGAGTCTTCAAATTCACGTAACCAATGTGGTTTAGTTGCAAATTCATGCATCATTCATTAATGACACATCATATAGACTGGAGTAGTCTACATATCATCAGTAACATTATCGGCACTTTAGATAATGCACGGATACGCATTATTTCAATTTACGTATGCTTATTTTGTAATTAACGTTACCACTCAGTTTTTACTACGAACGTATACCCAATACTCCCGACTACGATCCTAACATATTTTTATACTCATTATAATAATATAAAAATTATATTATTAATTTACCCGGTGTTCTCTAATCAATTACTATATTTCACGGTCGGAGCTTTATTACTCCGTCGGTTTGCGTTATTTCAATTCAATAAGTATTTTAACACCCGATTCTCATCAGGAATATTATTTTATAACTTTTACAACTTCGTCGTATTTTATTTCACCACGTTAACATTTATTTTTAGTTAACTCGGTACCCGATAACACCTAAAATACAAAATATCTAACCAATACATGTGTTTTGGGGACAAGAACTTTAATGAGCCCCCCTAAGCCACCCTAAGCCTCCTTGTTTTATGGATCTTGCATCCTAATATGTAATTACTTGGACCAAACTTTGACCAAAGACCAAAATATATACACACTTGTATCTATTTTCCCATTTCTTTCATATACTTCAAAGAACTAGCAAAAAAAAAAAAAAAAAAAATCTCTCATCTTTTCTCTCCTCCCTAAAATTTCGGCCAAGAACAACAACATGGAAGAAATCATAAAATTTTGAAGATCAAGTCATGATCAAGTCTCATTTATACTCCTTGCTTGGATTTTGAAATAAAAATCCCAAGGTTTCTTACATAATCATCTCCAAAAACTCATCAAACCTTCAAGTAAGTTACTAATAATCTTTCCTACTTTTTTAAACATCTACTTTATATATTTTCATGATCTAATAACAAAAACATGCAAATATACTATGATCCATACCACTTATTGTTTATTTTTGTTTATAAACATAGATCTATAAATTTCACTAGTAATCTCATTAGATCCACTAAGATTGGTGATGTTTAGGACCCCATGACACCCTAAGAAGGTGTATGGTAGGATTGGGTACTTGTGGAGTTGATTTGAGATAGTTTTGGTAAGTTCTAAACAAGTCTTGAACTAGAAAAGTTGATTTTTACAAACTATATAAAGGTTCTGTCCAAAAACATGAAACGTGGGAAAATCAGTGGGTTTTGGGTAACTTTGGACCAAAGATTTAGAAAATACATTCCGAGACGAAACTATGGCCGAAAACGGGGATAAAATCCGAGTTACGACGAAAAAGTTATGATATTTCCAATATTAACGACGAAAACTATTTTCTGAAAAATTATTTGCTGTCCCACGATTTTCTTGGACTGTTTCGAGGCCTAAAACTTGATCTAGCCGTCCCGACTTATCAAAAATATATTAGTATGTTGTCCCACGATTCCGGGGATATAAAGAACGTAGAAAACGAGCTTATAACGAAAAAGATACAAGCGTTTGAACTTAGACGATATATATATATTTCCATCAGCTTTTCTATTACAATTCTTGCCGCAAAACTGTCTTTGCGAAACACCATTTTCTCAGCTGTTTTTCTTTATGATCGGATCAGTTTGAGTCCGAGCCGTAGTTAAGTAAAATCAAGATCTTCCAGCAAGCTTTTCAAATCAATTGGCCGTTCGTCGAATAGACTTATAACGAATAAACTACGACCTCATTTATATACCCGATAAACTACATATATTTTGACAGCTTTTACTATAATAAAATTTTCTAAGTGTTGAACATAATACTTTCAAGTAACAACAATAAGAGTCGATTTTCTCATCGATCGAGACCCGTATCGCCAAAAGTTAAATGACACGACTTCTAGATATTGTTACAAGGTTTTCAAAAACGCCGAGCTTGACCATTAACACTTAACGTACAATATTTCGCGACTAGTTTTACGAGGCCATATTGGGCATATTTTTCAAGTAACGAAAATGCTATTTTTGCGACGAAAACCTTATATTTGCCGATAAGACACCAAACAAGGATCGTGGAGTACCGTTTCAACCTATTTCCATGAAAAGTGGTTATTAACCTAACGAAACGTCAAAAACGTATTTGTCGACGATAAACGTTATTTTCAAAACTAATGAGTGGTATCGATAACATACGTATTTGCATGTGTAGCGTCATTTCATTTCTTACATTAGATCATATCATTCATATTAGGTTGCGGTTAGAGATCGTGCCTCATTTCTGTGTATTCATTGTTGTCATCCTAGCTATTGCACCAGGTGAGTTCATAACCCCTACTTTTACTTGTTTCACAACTGTTTTGGGGGAAGATACATGCTCCTTACTATTTAAATTCAATGCTTGTTTTACTTGAACGCGATTCATTTTCTCAAACTTTACTGGATGGTTGAAATACTTGATTGATTATTTGAATACATTATGAATTACTTATTCCATCCTTGATTTCTTTCTTATGAACACAAGTTCTTGCTTTTGCGGACATAAATTCAAAACTGTTACTTTGCCTGAGTTACCTATTACTGCCACTGAAGTCCCCTTTATCATGAACCGTTAATTACATGCGTGTGAGCGCGAATGCTGTGGATAGATCTATTTGGGTTGACACCCCGTCCGAGTTGGTCGCGCCAACCTGTTAAACGGACGCATATCATTCGGATTACTTCCGAGTGTCTGGCAAACACTTAATTGGGGCATTTTATGCTTGATTACATACGATTACGTCGAGCTTCGGGGTCATGAGCTTTAGGCACTGTATACCTTATTTTTAGCTGTGACATTGTATTTGTTATATTGTCTTGCTACTGAAAATCTCGTGTTCCGTAAATGACTTGTTTACTTAAACATATTACTTTTGGCAGTGGGTTGTAAACACACAGGTTACAAGTCTCTTATGGCGGGACTTGTAACTGAGTGGATTTACGATGCCTTTGCTGGGAAATACTTGATTTCTGGAAATACTTGTTTACGGAAAATACTTGATTACTGAAAATACTGGTTTACGGGAAATACTTGATTTCTGGAAACACTTGTTTACGGGAAATACTAGTTTACTTAAAACTATGAACTCACCAGCTTTATGCTGACGTTTTAGCATGTATTTTCAGGTTTTAAGCAATGGCACGCTACTGGAGGTTTTGGCAGGGCATGGCATGGTCATAGAAGACTCTGATATTCATTTGGGGACCGTTTAAAAGTATTTTAAAGGCCTACTTCCGCACTACTTTTAAAAATGTAAACTCAACATTTTTTTAAGCTATTTATTCTAAAGGATTCAAGTGAAAACCATTTTTCTACTTGTGTTGTAATACCAATTGAGTTACACCCCAACTACATGTATGCTTCCGCTGGACCCGATTCTGGGGGTGTGACATGAAACTTCATTGTAGCCTAACATTAGGAATATAATTATATCTCAACAATTTAATTTCCATATTGTGATGTTACTTTATTACACCCGAGAGATGTGAGTATCTAAACACTATTTGTGAGGTGCTAGTGTATGACCTCCGTGATTGTTTTTGGTCTTTAGTGGATCGATTATTTGTTGTAATTACTTTTATATTAGTGTTAAATGACCCCTAACTTGTATTTTGATTAGAATAAACGCGCATTTGCTTGAATACAAGCAAATCTCAAGTGTAAGCGTATATGATGAGGCAAAAAATGAACTATTTTTAGGGGGTCATATAAGCCCAGAATTGAATTTATTTGTTCAAATATTGCCCTAAATCGTTCCTTTTGTGATTTTAGGTACTTTGGGAGTGAATTCTAGAAAAGGAAGCATTTTGGACGTTTTTGGAGCATAAAAGTGAAGAAAACGGCAAAGACTTAATTTTGCATGCTGAGAACAGTACCTGACGGCGTCAAGAAGGAAATTGTGACGGCGTCAGGAGTAAATCCATGACGACCCAGAGAAAACCTGAAGGCGTCAAGAGAAGGGCGTCAAGAGTTAATATGATGACGGCCTGCAAAAGGAGTACACGTGACGGCGTCAAACCCAGATCTAGGCAGTCCGAGAATTTATTTGGCGGCGAGATGACGGCGTCAGACATTTGCTCTTGACGCCGTCACCTCACAAAATCTATATATACTTTTCTATTTTTCATTCATTAGGAGAGGAACTTGTGTGGAGAATACTAGGGTCGAACCTAATAAACCCTAGGTCGTTTGTAACAGTATTTTCAAGGGTTTTCACCCCTTGAAACCTTTCATGTTCAATTAAGATAAGTCCTCTTTCAATTCATTCAATATGTCTATGTGTTGTTTGAATATATCTTATGCTTGTCTTGATTTCAACATGCTAGGCTAGATCTTTCATGTGTTTGCTTAGATGTAATAAAACCTAGATGTTGATTATAGGTTGATTGCTTGTTTATAGTTGTAATGGATGAATGATTTCAATGTTAGGCTTAAGAAAACTGGCTGATCTCCATTGTGTAACATGCTTGAACGTCTTAAGAAACATGAACCGATGTGTACTAGGTTTTAATGGTTGTATTTAATGCATGGGCAAATTCTAGTGATCCCATGTTAGGAGCTTCTTGGCCGGCTCGACATAGGAGTGAAGTAGGCGCTTATAGGATTGGGGAAGTAAGTACGCCACCCCGTGAATGGTATTAAGGAATACAATCCGTCATCCATGCAACTGTAACAAGTAATTAACCTGTAAAAGATATCTAGGGAGTAGTGAAACCTAAGTAAACACAATTCTCCGATATATTGCTCACACCACTAGTTTAATTTAGCTTATTTTCATTTTTAGTATTTTATTTTGATTGCATCTTAGTAATTAGGTTAGTTGAATAGCAACTAATTCCGCCCAACTCCTTCAAAACCGAGATTTTTACCTGCTTTTCATAAAATATAAAAACATAAAAAGAATCATCCCTCATCTCTAGACCTAGTCTTTAGGTTTTCGAATCCTAGCGACACTATTCCTAGCTGAACGATCAATCCCCCGGTACTTGTCACTATACTATACTACAACGATCAGGTACACTGCCTGGTGGGGGTTGTAAGCTTCTCGAGATCCCTCGAGAGGTAAAGCCTGGTGCAATCCCCACGCATCAAGTTTTTGGCGCCGCATCCCGTCGAATAGTTATTGTCTAGGTTAGAATTTCTTTTTATTAGGTCTACTTACTAGAATCCTTTCTAGTGAGATTTTTATTTTTATTTTTATAGGATTCCTTTAGTCTATCATTTTCTTTGTGCCCTTTGTTTGTAAAACCATTTTCATTTGTCTTCATGACGGATGAGATTCCATTTAGATCTTTAACAATAGAGGAACAATTAGTTTACTCAGATAGATTTGCTTCCTATTGTTCCAATGAATTTTTAAGTGATCTTAGCTATATACAAGAGGAGATGGGCGTAAAGGTTGATAGGGTTGATGAGTTATGTGCATGTGTGGCCTATATTAAACAATCATTATTAGGATCAATTCCTTTTAGTAAGACCCTTTGGAAAAGTTTTGAGGAAAGCCTCCTAACCGTGAACCATGAGTTCAATGAATTGATGGGTTTGTATACATCACAACTTGAGGAAACAATTAAGGAGGATTTAGCCGAACATGATCATATTGAGCAAAAAGATGAATCCTTTAGGAAAATTGAACATTGTAATCAAGTTATTGAGGAAGGTTCTTATGAATCAGACTTAGAACTTGAAATGGCTAGAGAAGGACTTGAGATACTTAGGAACATGTTTAGGTTAGATTCTACTAAAACACGTGATGAGGATATAGGTGATGTTGAGAAAAGGAAGGATGAGGTAAATAACACAAACCCACAAAGTACCCCACAAGTCCTACCATCATTTGAGGCACACATACCACCCGTGACTTACCCAGAAGAAGTAGAAGAGACTATAGGAACCCCAATAGAGGTAGAACCCTTGGATAAAGCACAACTAGAGAAGATAGGTTTTAACACTTGTAATGATGACCTTTCTTTTAGTTCTAAGGAAGTTCCTAGTTTTGATGAACCAAAGCCTCAACCAAAGCCGTTACCTAATCTTCTATCTTTAGATGTGAATTTAGGAATTGAAAAAGGTACCGATCCACCCATCAAACCATATAGTCCGGGTAGTCTTGGGATAAAGGTAGTAGACTCTAAACCTTGTAGAAAAGAAGCTAACACAGGAGCGGAAAATGACCTTACATGCTTACATCACCCATTTGTGATTGATCACAAGAAACATTATGGGTTTAAACCGGGTTTATTAGGTCAAGATGGATCCCCAACTAGTAATCTCTTGAAGTTGATTGAAAATGATCCCTTTCTAGGAGAAAATCTTAATCCACCCATTAACCCGATTGAATTTATTAAGGTTATGATGATAGGAGCACACCCCTTTGAGCATATAATTCATCCACCACTCTTACCTCACGTAGCATATTTTCACCCTAAGGGTGTGTATCGCTACTTCCACCCGCACTTAATCCTAGGTGTAGGGAAAACCTCCCCTATTTCCGTTAAATAAGGGTAGAGTCAGGCTCGTGACTCGAACAAAAACAAGCGCTTCTTGGGAGGCAACCCATGCTTTGTGTGATTTTTATTTTTGTTTGTTTGTTATTTGCTTCCGTATGCATGCTTTATTTTTATTGTTGGTAGATCATGTTTCAAAACTAAAATAATGAAAATACTTTATTTTGTTGTTTGGCCTAGTCTTAACTTCATCCAATGGTATTTTGCAAAAGATAAGTGTAAGGGGAAACCCCAAATATGTTTTTAAGAAACAAAACCGATCATGATTCTCCACAATATTAAGTGAACATATATATTCGTATTTGTTAGAGTCAAATGCTTGTATCGAGTCATAATGATGTTTTGCATGATTTTCCAGGTAGTAGGACGAAGTTTTTTCCAGAAATTTTCCAGAAACTTAACATAAGAATTTCTGCAGGTCACTTCTAACGGCGTCACGAGTTTACTTTTGACGGCGTCACGTGTAAAATTTTGGAAATTTTACCAGTTTTGTTTTTCTAACGGAGTCTTAAAGTTTTGTTGAATCTTTAGTTTTATAATCTCCAGGAAATCTGCAAACATCATTCCACAAGCATTATATCTTATTTTGTTTTCTAGGATTTGTTAGCATATATAGATTGCCGCCGATTTTATGTGAGGTTGCCTTGTCTGTTTTCTTAGGTTTTACAGGTTATGTATGACAAGAAGATGATTTATATTCTGGAAGGGAAGCTTTGATTGTTCATTTTCTTGGAGGAAGATCTAACCTTGCCACCTTATTATCCATACCGAGCGAATCAGGGGAGTATTTGATTTCATTCATTTTACTTATTTCACTTTTACATTCTTTACTTGAACATTGGGGACAATGTTCATCCTAAGTGTAAGGGGAGGGTAAAATGATGATACCTTACAGATACACTTTCGCTTGAGTTTGTTTGTTTGATGGTAGATGTGTAATAAAACTATGAGAAATACTTGTTAGTGTAATTTTAGCGCCAAATTTAAAATTTTTTACAACATTTAGGAGTGAAACTTTAGCCATAGCAAGCGTCTCATGGATAGGAGATTGTATGACTAGCACAAAACCGTACTATTCAGAAAAACTTTCCACCCAAATATGTGAGGTTCGCCTTTAGATTTGATAGGAAAAGCATTTACTATTAGTGCTTACAAGTGTACCGGTAGCATTTAGATTCTAGAACTTGCGTTAGTGATGCATCCCGAGACCGCTAGTGAGACTACATTCGTGTAGTAGGATTTACTACATGATAAGAGGCATTAGGATCACCCTTGTGTTAAACCCGTATATAATTACTTGACCATTTAAGTCATATTACTTGGCTAGTTAAGTCAACTAATTTTCCCCACACCTTAGCGTTGTACTCATTTTTAGTACACGAAACCCCTAGTACACCCCTTTGAGCCTATCTTTTCGTTTCTAACTTTAAGCATCTTACTTAAAGGAAGAATTTGTTACAACCCACTTAAATGTATACCCAAATCGCCTTAGCCTTCCGTGTATGCACTCATCTTTAGTGCATTATTGTTATTTGTTTAAACCCTAAGTTAATTATCTAATTGATTACATGGTTGCTAAGTCGAGTCATATCTTGTACATATTGTTTTAGGACGATTGGGACTCATGGATAAAGTACTTATTTTATGGAGTAATGGGGAAGAACATCATATATTACCCCAGTATGTGCGTTAATCTTAAAAGTACTCAAAGTGTTTTGATTTTCTTAATTCGAGTCATTAGATTAGTTTATTGTAAAGTATGTAAAAATTCAAGTGTAAGGGGAATGTTCATTCCCTATGATGTATTATTTTGGATGGCCCAGAGAAAACCTGAAGGCGTCAAGAGAAGGGCGTCAAGAGTTAATATGATGACGGCCTGCAAAAGGAGTACACATGACGGCGTCAAACCCAAATCGAGGCAGTCCGAGAATTTATTTGGCGGCGAGATGACGGCGTCAGACATTTGCTCTTGACGCCGTCACCTCACAAAATCTATATATACTTTTCTATTTTTCATTCATTAGGAGAGGAACTTGTGTGGAGAATACTAGGGTCGAACCTAATAAATCCTAGGTCGTCTGTAATAGTATTTTCAAGGGTTTTCACCCCTTGAAACCTTTCATGTTCAATTAAGATAAGTCCTCTTTCAATTCATTCAATATGTCTATGTGTTGTTTGAATTTATCTTATGCTTGTCTTGATTTCAACATGCTAGGCTAGATCTTTCATGTGTTTGCTTAGATGTAATGAAACCTAGATGTTGATTATAGGTTGATTGCTTGTTTATAGTTGTAATGGATGAATGATTTCAATGTTAGGCTTAAGAAAACTGGCAGATCTCCATTGTGTAACATGCTTGAACGTCTTAAGAAACATGAACCGATGTGTACTAGGTTTTAATGGTTGTATTTAATGCATGAGCAAATTCTAGTGATCCCATGTTAGGAGCTTCTTAGCCGGCTCGACAAAGGAGTGAAGTAGGCGCTTATAGGATTGGGGAAGTCAGTACGCCACCGGTATTAAGGAATACAATCCGTCATCCACGCAACTGTAACAAGTAATTAACCTGTAAAAGATATCTAGGGAGTAGTGAAACCTAAGTAAACACAATTCTCCGATATATTGCTCACACCACTAGTTTAATTTAGTTTATTTTCATTTTTAGTATTTTATTTTGATTGCATCTTAGTAATTGGGTTAGTTGAATAGCAACTAATTCCGCCCAACTCCTTCAAAAGCGAGATTTTTACCTGCTTTTCATAAAATATAAAAACATAAAAAGAATCATTCCTCATCTCTAGACCTAGTCTTTAGGTTTTCTAATCCTAGCGACACTATTTCTAGCTGAACGATCAATCCCCCGGTACTTGTCACTATACTATACTACAACGATCAGGTACACTGCCTGGTGGGGGTTGTAAGCTTCTCGAGATCCCTCGAGAGGTAAAGCCTGGTGCAATCCCCACGCATCAGAGATGATATTGGTGTTCCAAAAGTAAGGAATGAATATTCATACTCATCTACGGAGATGGAGAGTAAGATAATCAGGAGAAATAGACATAGTGTTCAAAATATTTTGTGAGTACACGGTTAACGTAAATAGGATGAGAATCTTTATAAGCTAGTTAACATAGCAATTATCATATCAATCCTCCTATTACAAGTCCCGCCCATACAAGACTTGTAATACTTAGATTCATATGTAATTCCATATAACAAAACTGTGACAGGTTTCGATATCATATGAAATGATATTGTATAAGGCGATGAAATAGTTTTAGATACCATTGTATAAGTTACAATGTCTAGAAAATAGGAGAGACGATTGTGCAACTCACAATGTCTGGGAAGTAAATTAGATAACTGTCTAACTCACAATGTCTATGAAATGATAGAGAGATCATTATGTAACTTCACAATGTCTTGAGAAATAAATGAGTCCACTATTTTATTTACAGTTTCTGGGGATGTAAGATGAAATGAGGAGCCGCATTTTATTATTGGTGATTTAAGGAAGGAGTAATAAGGTAGTTACAAGTGTGAATCTGTTTGCTGCGTTTTGTTTAATGGAGTTATAAGGATGGTTATTTTTATGAAGGTTACTGTGTTCGTGTGTTATCAATTAAAGTGAGTTTGGGAGTTTAATGTGTTAGAAGAATGCCAGATTGATTTGAAGTGGGGTGATAAGGGAGGATTTGAGTTTGACTATAAATGTAAGATAGATGGGGGCGTGTAAATTTGTGATGAATTAGGGTTTGAAAACATTTTATACCATAAAGATTAGGGCATCACAATAGGGTTAGTGGCTTGAAGATATAAATATGGGTCGATTATCAGTTAATTGGTATTACTTGGGCCTTTAACCGTTTATTTATGTTGGGTTGACATGGGGTTATGCGTATTTTTGTGGTAAAATGGGATATTGGTAATTTGTTAATGGTGCTCAATTGTCCAAAAATTATTTACTCAAGCTGAAAATTGTTATAACAAATTTTTGTTATGCTAAAATTTAGTAAATGATTTTTAGGAGCTGAAATTAAATGGTTGTTTGACTTCATTTTGACATTTTATTGGACTATGGAGAGGCCTATCCGAGAAATAGAAGTATAATGATACCGGGGTACAAAATTGGTATTAAATTGATAGGCCATCCGAAATGTGTTGTTTGGACTTGGACAAATTATTGGATAAAGATTGGACTTGGACTTTGGAAGACTAAAACTTACAGGGTTTGACTATTTTTTTGAAATAAGTTTGTACTACAAGATCGGTAGAAATTTGAGAAGCTATGGTAACTCGATTGGTTTTTTAATTTACGGGTTCATGTACTTAGTATCTCAAATATCTTAGGGTTGGTTGGATGCATGATGTTTGATGATCCTTGTTCGAGCGTATTCATAGTGATCAAGACTTGGTCTATCTAGTTATATATGTCAAACGAGTTACGTTGTAGTGCCCGCAGTATATAGCTATCACTTAAAGGAGTTACGTTGTAGTGCTCAGTGTCACAGGAGATGTGGATAGTTCAAGAGGCGGATATACAATAAAGGATGGAAGGTTGGGTATATACCACTACCTATATTTTTAGGAGTCTTGGTTGTTCTTCTCCAGATAGGTTCTTAATCACAAATTTAGTGCAAGTTTAAGTCGCGGATTTGTCTATTATCAAGCTTCATCAAGGGATCGTCGTTTCTCGAGCTTCTAACGGGACTGTAGTACAAGATCTTCTCAAGAGGTGGTCAAACTTAAAGACATGTGGTGGATTGTTAGAGACGTGTTTTAAATTTTTACTCCCTTTAAAGTTGAACACATTTCATCAAGTGGTTTAGGTATATTATGAGCTTCAATTGAATTCTTCATTTGCTAAACCATTGATGAGGAGACGAAATAGGGGTTGCTTAAAGAGAGTTTTAATCACCATCTTCTTCGTAGTAGTTTTTGGGCCTACATACATATTCATGCTGCAACTGATAAATCACAACCAACACGGAATCTCAACTTTAGTAAAAACGTCATTGCATGCCATTTTGAGGGGGAGAATAGGCGTATCTCTCTCTCTCTTCTTTTCGAAATTAGCAAAAATGTCATGGGTATGCCAGTTTTGAGAGGGAGAATAGTGTATGTCTGTTCTCTTTTTCGGTGGGAAGGAAAAATGTTTATTCTGGGGTTGTAAATCAGGAAGGGATCGAGCTTAATCATTCGTATCGGGGAAATTGGTGTCTACCGTGCCGAAATATTCCATGGTTTGTTACCTTGTTCAAGTTCTATTCTAGCCTCTGGGATTCGAATTAGGTGTTATCATTTAGTACTTCAGTTGATTGGTTAATTCAGATGAAAAAGAAGATGGTTGATATCAAGACCCTCAAACGTGATCATGAATTTAATGTTCTGAATCTATAAAAGGGATGGTTAGTTTGAGGGGGAGCTGATTTAGAAACTTCACAAGTCTTTGAAAAAGCATGGTCTTGAGTGGTTTTTATGATTATTTATTTAATCTTTTTTAGCTCAAGATCACGATGGTCTAATTGAGGGGGATCAAACTCAATTAGTCATCACAACATTGTTTATCTTCAAGGATGCTGCACACCAAGCTCAATGCAAAAGATCAAAGCCGAGGTTTATTTGAAAGAGAGAGCTTTCAGGTTATATTCAACGTTACTTAAAGACATCAATGTCCACTAATCTAGACTACCTACATTTAGGGAGAGATTGTTGGAACACAGAAATACCTATAGTTTACTAGATTAGATATCCCACCCCCGAGACACTTGTATAGTCTTGGGGGAATAAGAACATGCTTGTATTTGTATAAATACCCTCACAAGTTTCACTTGTGAGGTGTGTGTTGAATAAACTTTATCTTTCTATCTCATCACTCTCTTTCTTCTCTCTAGTTTCTCTCTCTAACATCACCACCATGGGTGTGTTTACCTACTCCAGTAGACCATCCGACACCACAATAACATCAACCTAGACTAGAGCATTGTTCCTACACTAATACAACCCCTAACCTGGTCGTATCAACATACTTGAAAAGCTACTCAGAAGGAATCACAATGGACTAAATTTAAATTAAATTGAGCTTATAAAAGTAGTTTTATAAATTTTGTTATCGATTTTTAAATAATACTAAATGAACTAAGCCAAACTCAAGCTTGAAAATTGATATACTTGATTGAATTTGAAAAAATAGATTGAGTCGAGTTTCGAGCTTATGAATATCCAACTTAGCTTGTGATTGCACGCTTACGTTTGTGTCTGTAATGGTCCCTAAGAGTATGTATGTGACTTTGTGTTGAATGCAAGCTTATGTTTGTATGAGGATCTCAAAGAGTATGTACGTGACATTGTGTTCTTATCTTCTTCTATCTATTTGTGTTATGTGTACTTTTTTTTTGGTTAAAAGGGACACTACCCCGGCAAAAGAGCTACTTGGTTAGTGTGTCTTTGTAATAAAGAGCTACTGGTTAGTGTGTGTTATGTGTACTAGCAACATGGTTAGTGTGTCTTTGTAATAAAGAGCTACTTACAAACTTGTAAAATAGTTGATAAAGCATATGTATATAACACAGAATCGGACCAAGGAGGTGGGGTGTGAATCAAATTTTTTATTTTCACTTTCTAGTGGAAATTGTTGTAAAAAATATGATTCTTTTCAATGCATCGTGTCCAAAAATATTTGTGTTACAAATCTTCTTTAGTTTTAATGAAATGAATTCAATACTTTTTTTTTTTTTTTTTCTGGACTTGCACCGATATAATGATTTCCAAGCAATGGAGTCTAATTTATCCAGTAAGCTCGTAAGATCAAATAGAATGTTGTCAACATTGCACACAATCTGTATAAGGATAAGCCCAATCTATAAGCTTAGCAAAACAGCTTTAACGAAAAACTTAAAGAAAAAAAATACAAAAAGGATACATAATACAAGTAATGATACTATACTGTTTGGGGAAATAACTATAGAAAAGATATTAGTTCTCCGTACAATATAGAAGGCATGTTTGTAGACATAAGCTTTCAATTTTGATCCGTGTAGGGGTGTGCATATGTTTAAAGTTTATCCAAATGTTTTTTCGAGTGCATGCTTAGTAGGCTACTTGATAGTTAGATAGTTAGAATCAATATTGGGTTATTTTGTATCAATAATATGACATATCAAGACTCATGTGTTTAGGGGTGGAGCTAATAGGGTGATTAATGGCTAGTAAGTCACTAGGTGCTGAGCCCCCTAATCAACTCACTTTATTAATTAATTATTTAAACTACAAACCATTTTTTTATTAGTTTTTTACATTACGTCTCCTTTATTTTTTAGACATGTCTACAAAATTTATAAATGAATAACTTAAAGTCTTAAACAATAAAAGAAATCACTGTAAATTAATTTTTGAAACAATATATATTATTATAACATTTTGCATTAGCAAGACGCTTTAACTAAAAATCCTTGCTCCGCCCGTGATGTGTTTAACTTAATGCTTTTATTTTTAAATCGTACAATCAATGTAATAATTTGAACTCCTAGTCGATTCCTATGTTGAGTTTTAGTGTTTGACCTTCCAAGGTTCAAATCTAATAGCACTTCTCATGGTTCTTTTTGTTAGGCATTCTTAATAATTTCTTATAACGTTGTTGACAACTGTCGGTCTAGTTTTAGAGCGTTGTCTTACTTCCCCCAATTGCACTTTAATCGGATTTCCTTCATATTCGATTAGAGTTATTTCACTTATTTGCTCATGTATTAGATGGGCCTCCCAAAGCAAAATTTAAATTGCTTAGCAGTAGGCAAAGATTTCACCAACAGTAGTGGATTTTGTACTACGTAATATTTATGCATAAGTTTATGTGCATCATGCATCATATCAAAAAGTGTATTAAACAATAACAATTTTACAATTGCTTATATAATTAGCATCAATAAAAGTATGGCAATTTGTTGCAAGTTTCATGGTGTGGATTAAACAATAACTGAATAACAAGTTGATAAGCAACTTGATATGCAACTTGATGTATTCAAATGAATAGATGTTTCGAGTTGAAAAATAGAATACTATTGGATATAAAGGGAAAGATTTTAAGTGGAATTAAGACTAAATATATCAAAGAGTATAACTTAATTGAACCCACTTGACGGTATATACTCTATAGTATGCTAAATTAGATTTTAGAGATCAAATATAACATAAGATATTGCAATTTGATCATGTTACGATTGACCATCTTGAAATACTAAACGTGTGGTTATAATTTAGACTAAGCTTGAAAAATGTCCTAGCATAAGAAGGTTTTTAACGTGAACCAAATTTGCACAAAACTAAAGCTTGTCAAAGTGCTCAAACAAGAAAACAGGCTTCGGATAGTTTGATGGTGAGGCTCGTATTGCCTAAAATGGGGGAAGACGACGTTTTAAGCGTCGGCGTTGAATGTTCAGTTTTTTTTCTCTTCCTTCAAGCTTGCATATTTGGTTCAAGTTCATGATCCAATTCGACCCTTATACCACGGTCCGGGTACAAGGTGGATTGATACCGTAAAACATCTTTCTAGGCTTTTACAACATGATTTTTCATGTAAAACAATGTCATGAAAGTATGAACGTTACAAAGTACAAAAACAAAAGAGTATCATAAATCATAAATGAATTTTGCTAACCAATACCACTAGACAGAAGTTAATGTATAATTAATGAACACAAGATTTCTTAATTAACCAAAAAAAAGAATTAATTAAAAATCGTGATAAACGAATTCAACGAATGCGTGTGTGAATATCTGAAAATTGAAATTCTTTTCGTTTTTGACGTACCAAAGACACAAGCCCACTGTTTTGACGAAACCAAGTACCAGCTGTCTATCAATCATAGTTCAACACGTGTCAAAACGGTGGTTGTTGTCATTTTCTAATCCCAAAAATGTACCAATAAAGACAACCACTTGCACAAGTTGGTTGACACGTTTCGTATATTTATTCTTCCACGTCACAAGCACACCCACCCATGACAGCTATTGTAACGATAGAAAACACGAAGGATATCCATGTGAAAAACCCAACAAGATTTACCACAACACGTGTCAATGACTCATAAGACATTAATATACCTAAACGTGTCAATCCACAATAGGGTCTTTACTTTACTAACGTTAGTTACGGCGTTTGTTTTTGTTTCCTACATACGTGGACAACTCTCTCACTACCACGTGTCAAATCACCAGCTATTTTATGAATCCAAGGGCGTTTCTGTCATTAGATTCAGGGAAATTCGAAGTTTATATTTTTACTCTTTATTTCATCTTTGGAAAGTACTGGTATATACGTATCGATCACATATAACAGCATCATAAATTTGTTGATAATAATGCTTGAACCACCAACCATAATAGGGTTTTTTTAACTTGTGCCTTAGGGGCATAAGTTAAGCACATCAAAAATACACAGGAACTCACATAAAAGTATACCTGTCTGTACTTTTATGTGAATCCATATGTACTTTTTCGTGGGCCCTTGCATACTTTTGATGTACTTAACTTGTGCCCTAGGGGCACAAGTTAAAAAAACCCTTAATAATATCTCTTTATATGTTTCCATTCATTCATAAATCTAACATAAATTAAAAGTAAAGATTAAGCTTCACAAGTGTATTTTAAGATTTTTTTTTTTTTTTTTTTTTTTTTTTTTTTTTTTTTTTTTTATTTTAAATTTGATTCGACTTATATTTTGTAAACAAAATAATCTATCTTAACACTTACATTTGATTACACTAACACGACAATAACAATAACAATAATAATAACACTTACATTTGAGGGGGCTCAGGTTTCTTTTGATGCAGCACTTCGTTCTTTTTTGGAACGTATTGTCACTGCTTCTGGACCTGAGTTTGGTGATTGGCAATGCAGACTTGCCACCCTACCGTTTGCTTTCGGGGGACTTGGTGTGTATTCTGCAGGTGATGTCTTGAACTATGCCTTCCTTGCTTCTAGACTTCAATCTGCTAGCTTACAGACTAAGCTTCTCTGTAGTTCCGTTATTGTAACTAATGGTCCCTCATTTGATGATGCTCTGTGTACTTTTAATGTGAATATGGGAATTGACCTTTTGAGTAACCCTAGTGAGATCGCTGCCCCCAAACTTATGAAGAAAATGGCAGATATATATTTCACACGTGTTGCCCAAACCGTTGAATTCACTTTTCATTTATCCCCTAGACAGATGGCGTTATGGAGCTCACTAAAAGAGGATTACACTTCAGATTGGCTTAGGGTGGTACCGATATCTGGATTGGGACAAACTATGAATGCCAGGACTTAAAGATGTGTACTGTGTTATCGGTTGGGTGTTCCTCTCTTTACTGTCCAGATGCCGTGTTCAGCTTGTTCTAAGGTTTTTTCTGAACATATTTTGGGGACCATGCTGTTTCGTGTGCAGGTATAGTTGGTATTAAACATCGGCATAATGTTGTGCGTGATGTTCTTGTTGATATATGTTCTCGGTCGGGTATTTCTGCCCGTAAGGAGGTTGACATTGGACTTCATGGAGAAAGAGATAAAACCTTACGTCCAGCTGATATGTTACTTTACTCTTGGGATGGTGGGCATGATGTTTGTGTTGATCTTACAGGATCGTCACCGTTGACGCGTTCGAATATGGTTGATTTTATGCCCGGTCGTGCGGTTATTGAAGCCGCACAACGTAAACGTGTCAAATATGAAGCTAAATGCGCTGATATTGGATATGGGTTTCTCCCCTTTTCATTCTCCTCTTTTGGAGAACTTGAAAAAGATGCAGTGACATTATTAAAGCGTATTCGACGATTCTCTATGACCCAAGACATTGGAGCACGTGCTGCTCCGCATATTTTTAGTAGGATTAGCTTTGCTATAGCTAGAGGTGTGGGGGCCCAGTTAGTCTCTCGGCTCCCAACAAATTTCTTATAATCCTATTTGTTTTTAATAATAATAATAATAATAATAATAATAATAATAATAATAATAATAATAATAACTTTGTTTTCTAGATTATTTTGAAAGTTTTTTTAACTTATATTTTTATAGTTAAACAAATAAAGTCATACATCAAAAAATAAAACAAGAAAACAAGTTCATAAATCATAAAACCTTGCCAACTTCTACCTAGCAGAATTGGTCAGAACTCAGAAAGTATTATCACATGCGAGAGGTCTTATATTTGAGTCTCTGTGTGGAGGGTTATCCTTCTGGGTGGCTGGGTGGGAGTGGTTCTGCCCATAGATGCGTTAATTCGAGGCTGACGGGATTACCTTCTTAGTTATGTACTGTGAAATCGCATCACTAACTATAAAATTATACTAACTCGGCGTTCAAAATAATAATACTAATAATAATTAAATAAAAAATAAAACCTCACCTAAAATTAAGCCAAAAACATAATTATAATAATAAATAAAAAATAAATCTACTTTTTCTGTCATAAAATTATTAACTATATTCTTATTTTAAAATGTTTTAAAATGATTGTTCATTTCAATTTCAGCTATTCAAATGAGAGTCTAGTAGATAGAGATGATATTTGATCAGTTAAAAAATATAAATACTGTGTGTTTTTTGACGAAAAAATTATAAGATAAAAAACAAATTAAAAAAAAAATCATTTTATAATAAACAACAAGGGCATTTTCGTCATTTGGAAATCCCCATACTATAAAAACACCATCCTCATACAAACCGCGTCTCTCTTCTCCTCTTCACCGGCGTAAAAAACTCTTTCTTTTCCGGCCAAAATATACCAATTTCCTCATACAAATCACTTTTTAAAATAAAAAACCATGAAGAAAGATTCAATGGGTTCACTAGACTTACTAGAAAGACTAAACTCCATCCCTATTCCAATAAACCCAACCCCAGTAAACAACCATCCAGATAACACAGAGCTAACCCTAGGCCTATCACTAAACGGAAAATACGGGTGGGACCCACAACCTAATAATAACAAGTTGTCTCGTGCATGTTCTTCTGTTATTATACCGGAAGTGGTGGACGTTGAGTTGTCGTTGAATAATAATAGTAATATTGCGTTAAGTAGGACGTGTTCTTTGCCGGATGAGGTGGAGTGGAGGAAGAGGAAGGAGATGCAGATGTTACGGAGGTCGGAAGTTAAACGGAAACGAGTTGATCAGAAGATGAAGAAGCAGTCTCCACCTTTGCCTGGAAAGTTTAAGGCTGAGAAGCTTGTGAGGTTTAGTTCTGATGGGTCAAGTGGTGGGTCGTCTGGTGTTTCTGATTTGGATAGTCACCCTTCTTCAGGTAACATTTTACTTTTTTATTTTTGGGTTGATTGTCCGTGTTTTTAGTTGTATATGTATCATCGTTTGGATTGGACTATTTGATAATTAACTTTTTTGAATTTTGATTATTCTGTGTATTTTTTGTTAACGTACAAGATATTTTTGGGAATTGAATCACGGATGTTTGGAAATTAATCGAAATTCAAAAAGTTAACTACTTAAAATGTTAAAAAATACTATAGGTGAACACGCCAAAGCTTAATATATATTTGAATTTAATTTGATTTAATTATGTCATTTTATAATAATAAGCTCTAAATCTAACTAATTGGTAACACACCGTATTAGATCTTTAAATAAGGGGATTGTTAAAGCACATATACTTGTATGATTATTGTAGTTGTATACAGAAGAAGTTATAACAGCTAATAAGCAAAATCACAAACCTCATTTGTACCTTAGTTTGCTAATATGAAAGGCTTTGTTCGATAACATTTTTTGGGTAGGAATTTGATAAACATAGTTGTGCTCAAGATGTTAACATTTTTTTTTTTTTTTGATCATGTTAATCTATTACTAAAGACCATATAACGGATTACAATAGGATGGCAGGCAAGCGAGCAACAAGTTGCGTCGCAACCCCTTTTTGGATGGCAAAACCAATCCTACTAAAAATGAAGTTTTGTTTCTTGAGTGTCGCAAAATTGCTTTGCACAACCTGTTGAACTCTAGACAAAAACTTCACTGCATCCGGAGCTAGGAAACCAAATGTATCAAAAGCAAAAAGGATAAACACGTGTTGATTCTCTAAGCAAGCTTTCTCGTGTTTAG
Source organism: Artemisia argyi (assembly GCA_030686995.1). Taxonomy (NCBI): domain Eukaryota; kingdom Viridiplantae; phylum Streptophyta; class Magnoliopsida; order Asterales; family Asteraceae; genus Artemisia; species Artemisia argyi. Next base: position 76,130,349 of record CM060688.1, read on the forward strand.
CCACTTTGCTCGATTCCGCTTTCAACGCAGCTTGTCCAGCAACAAACCCGTTGTCTCTGAGCCCAACAAGAGGGGACACTCCAGTAAGATCCACACAAGCATGCTTCCCACCAGCCCACCCAAACACAAGTATATCAGCTGGCCGTAAAGTAGACCTCCCATCAAGCGGATCCGTCAAAAAGTTCACGGGGGCCTCTTTTTTAGAAGAAATACCTGCTCTCTTAAGAGCATCAAACAGAACATCCCTGACCAAATCATGCCTATACTTGAAACCATGTAACTCCTTGCAATGGACCGCATGCTCGCCAAAAGAATCCAAACAAGCCTTGTGGCAGACTGGGCAAGGCTCATCCGCTGGAAACAGGGGGATCATTAGCCGGTACTTAAGGATAGTCCGGTACTCCAGGGCAGACATATGTTGGCCTAGCCCATCGATGGGGGTGACAGTCAAGAAATTCTGAGCATGAGGAGCACGGAGACATTCAAACACCGCTTTTTGGCGAGGGGATAAATCGAACTTCACTCTCAAACTCTTGACGATTTCACTAAATAGGGCACACGCCAGAACATTCTGGGTTTTAGGGGGGGCGGTGTCCTTATTAGAGAAACCGCTAAGATCAAAATCAGGAAGGGACATGCGCAAGCGATCCATCGCATACCCATAATCAGAGTCAACCCCATCAATAACACATCCTTGAAGAATGTGGTCCTGCAAACTCCAAGATTGCGCCCTCGAGGCCACAAAAGCATAAGTAGATACATCCTCAGCAGAACATAAACCCAACCCACCAAACCGAATCGGAAGTGATGCTAGCCTCCATTGAAAATCCCCAAAAAAAGGACCACCACAAACCACAATAGCCTCTATCGCCCTCCGAAGGCCATTGTCAAAAATAGAAACAGCTTCCCCTATATACATAGGTTGGCACGTTCTAAGACCGAACAACATCTTTGCAACGCCCATACATGAGCGGAGCAACAGAAGCTCAGATTGAGGGTCCCGTAGACTTGGGAGATGACTCATAAGTTCCACAGCACGAGATGCCCTTTTCACCGCCAAACTACTAATAAACCCAGCATCCTGGCTAACAGCACCTCCAAGGAGTTTCACACCCAACGACGGTCTCCCAATCCCGTGGGGGAACAACCCATCCTGTACCTTCAGCCCATTGCATGACGGCCAAAAAACTTCTGTTTTGTTGATGTTGAGTTCAAGGCCCAGGCGAGGCCCCTCAGCCCTGATTATATCTAAGGCTTTAGCTACCTCTTTAGTGTCACCGATAATAGTACCATCATCCAAATACCAAGCATTTGCAACAATCCCTGATCCGGTGAACCAATGGGTGCAAAACTAAAGCAAAAAGGAGAGGCCCTAAAGGGTCCCCCTGCTGAACCCCAGTGGTGGACCAAATAAGGTCATCACCCACATATAACCTCGCCGACCGACCATATAAAAAATCCACCCATAGGGAAATAGACGGGCATCGAGTCCGAACCTCATGTAGGAGGGTAGTTCGATCGACCAAGTTGAAGGCATTAGAGAAATCAACAGTAAGCATAGCCAATGACCCATCCGAGTGAAACTCATTTAAAAATCTATTCGCGCTATGAAGCACAACTTCTGCCCCTCTCGAGACTCCCACCCCAAACTGAAAGTCACAAAGGTATTTGGACATCTCCTTCCTGACACCCCTCATAGCCACCTTCGAGACAAGCCTCCTCCAAAATGCGCCCACGGCAATAGGCCTAATCCCATTGTCCGGTTTGAGCAACGGCGTGAGGGGCGCCGAAGCAACAAACTCCGCCAAAACCTTAGGACACCTCCCCCCCAACAATAAATTAACCACCACACAGATAGCCTTGAGAACCCCAGCGGCAATCGCTGACCCCTCTCCACAAAATGCATCTAAAATGTGTTGGGCTCTCAATCCGTCCCGCCCACAAGAAGTCCCTTTTAGGAAGGATTGAATGCACCCACAAACGCTATCAACATCCACAACAAGAGGGGGCTCGGAGAGCAAGGAAACAGGCATAACCGGAGGGGGCAATATAGGATGCTTAGCCAACAACGCTGTCAAAGTATCCGTACCTAAAGGTGCAACCCCTGAAGAACATAATACCTTAACAGCAGCAGTGAAATGCCCGTCCGCAACTTTCCTCAAACATTGTTTAACATTGGCACACACCGTTGAGCTATCGGACCCAGATACCAGCTCATCCTTTCCCGAGACCACCCTTAATGGTTGGGCAAAAAGCCACAAAATAAGTTCATTAAAACCATCCCCACTCTAAGCTGCAACGCCCTTTGAATACTATGGCATTGCAAAGACTTCCTATTACCAGACCTGCGCTCCTGACGGTTAGAAGGTCTGATAACACGCAACGTGCAACGTGGTAGCAACAAAAGTTTTACCCATGCCTCAATAGACGTTGGCATAGCCGCCACCTTACCCAAAAGCCCGAGTTAGAGCATGAGAAAATGTCATACGACAAGTGTGAGGGATGCTCTTAACAGTCGTTATAGGTAGCGAGAACACACGGTCAAGGAGAACCTCATCCACCACCACCCCACCCAAAGGTACCACTCCCCTCTCAACATACGGCCTAGTGATCCCTACTATAAACTCATCCACCTCTCCCACAACCCGCTTGAACCGAACCAACCCATCGGTATGATGGCATGCCCGACTCAGAGCATGTAAACGCATACATACCCCGCACAACCACTGATCTGAGACCTTTAAAGCCTCCCCAACAGAAACAAACAAATCACAATCCGTGGAAAGCGCCTCTCGCAAGGCCCCCCTCCGATCGTCTGATGACAAATGGAGACGCTTAATATGCGCAACCAACCGAGGAAACCCCTTAGACCCCACCATTCCATCTGGGCAACAATGGAAACCTCTAAATGGACATGGCCAAACACCCCCTGAAGAACAAACACTCGCCTCCATGGATGTAGCCCAAAAAGAAAAACCCCGTTTCAAGGACTGAGAAAGTCCAAGAACCCTAAAACAAACTCATATTTTGATTCTTTGACCAAGACGGTCAAAGGATCAAAATAAAGAGGTTTTGTTTGGTTGAGGCAATATATCGAATTTATGGGTTTGATGTAACTTGATCTCAATTGAAGATTGATGTAAAAAAAAAGGTTAAATCTGTTGATCTGATGAATTAGGGCTAGTTAAAACCCTGATTTCAGATAATTTAGGGGTTTTTTTGTTACTGGATGAAATGAGAAACTGAAAAGTGGATCGAAATGGGTTTTTGATGAATTGTATGAATATGGATTCAGATGTGTGTGTTTAATGGAGAAATGTGTTTAATTTTGATGATTTGATGAATGTGGGTGAATTAGGGGTTTAGTGGTTACTGGATGAAATGAGGAATTGAAAAGTGGATCTGAATGGGTTTTTGATGAAACGTAAATAAGTAAATAAATTATAAATTATGAAAATGGTTACCTGAATTGATTATGTTGATGAAATGAGGAATTGAAAAGTGGATCCTTCCCTAACCATCACAAAGACGATTCAAATTTGATTATTTAATATATTGTGATTATCTACTAAACATGTATTAAAATGTAATTGTTTAAACAAATAACAGTTGTTTTTCTAGAAAACAATGGTGAAACTGAAGTACAAAACGTTGTTAAGCAAGACAATTATGCATTTTTGAAGCTGTATATATAGAGATGTTACAAAAAGGTTGTAAATATATAGGATCTCCACAACGTTATGCAAGCATGAATGTATGATATGCTCGTTCTTGATCGGAATGCTTGTCATGGATTATTAATGAGGTTTCTTTATACGACTAAATACACCCTAATATTGCGTACGTTATATGAAAGTAATAGATGAAGGTAAGAATCCTTGAATGTTATAGCTGGTATTTACGCCAAAAGGTTGATTGGGAAAGTGAATGTATGTCATTTACTCATTATAGTGTTAACTGTTTATAAATACATGCTTATCCCCCAAAGTAGAGCCATCTCACATATGTGTTTGACTATTCTTCTTTAACAGGAATGAACAGAGACACAGGCGGAACAAATGAACCTTCTAATACTAACAAAGTTCAAGGCAACCTGAAGATTGCAACAAATGAACCTGTCAAGACTAATAAAGTTCAAGGCAACCCGAAGATCACACCCAAAGTACATTCTGTAATCGATCAAACCATGCCATGTGTTTCCACCAAAGAGGATGGTCCCGATGGCAAAAGGATACAAGGGTTTTTATACAGATATGGAAAAGGCGAAGAAATTAGAATAGTATGTGTATGTCATGGTAACTTTCTAACTCCGGCAGAATTTGTTAAACATGGCGGTGGAGGGAACGTCGAGCACCCACTAAGACATATCATCGTAACTCCATTGTTTAGTTGACATTTTTAGTATCTTGATTTTTCCATTAAAACAAGAAATCTATTCTTGGCTCTTTTTCTCACGAAAAGCTAGTGTGAAAACATGTTTGGTAATACCAAATATTTTGGTGCACATTTTGCTTATGGAAAATTTAACGTATGTATGGAAAGATGTCAATTAGAAATTCTTTCTTAGGTTGCCCAACCTGTAAAAAATTTTATGCCCATCCATTTGTTTTTGCCATTTATGGACTAAATTTAAAAAAAAAAAAAAAAATGGTAATTAGTTTCAAAGATCGGTGTGAGTACCCGCGAGTCCAGCATTCAAATTCAGGGATATCCAATTTCGTTGAACTAGCAAAATGAATGGCTGGGTCAAAATGGATAGCGCGTCGTTAATGTTTCCATTTGACATAAGGGCGCCATCAAAATCGGGACGTTAAAATAGGTCATATATAAGAGTTATGTAACTAGTTACAACGTATCCTTACTTTTGTTACTATCCTATTAACATTGGAGAGGAATCTTGAGTTATTTCAGGGATCTAAATGTCACTTTAAACACGAGAAATAACCTTAAACAATGGGAAGCATAAATTTGCATATGAGCTTTTCTCAAAAATACCAACTTTAGGGGGTATATCCATTCTTCCACTCTTCTAATAATTTTGTAAAAATAACATTAGGGCCTATCAGCAATATAATATCAGAGAAACAAAACTCTTCGTTATGATATTTAAACCAGAAACTATATGAAAATGTAAAAATTTGGTGAAAAAAAAAAAAAAAAAAAAAAAGCCATATCAGCACGACGCAAATGGTCAAAATACTGATGATTACCCTTTAAACAATATTATTACTGTAATGTCTGGAAACCATGCCTAAATTTGGCCAAAACAAGTTGAGGAGAAGTTCTAGAGTTGAAACCATGAGTTACCATACAAATAGTATAACATGAATTCAAGACCACTACAGTAGTAAAGTACTTGTTAGAATGTTAGTGATTGCTGTTCTACTAAATCTGTTGTTTCTGCAACATTTTCAGGTTTCTTTAAGAATCTTAGAAACATCAGACTATAAATAATTTATTAACTTATAATCGGAATATAATAGAAACGACTTTGTTAAAAAAAAATCTAAAAGCATCCTTTAAAGGACGATGATTAAAGATAAAACAAAAATCTAAATACAGAACACCATCAACACCATGATCTCTGGGTGTGATAATTTATGATTCATATTTTGCGCTTGGTCATCAACAGGCTTAACTACTACGAGTAGAAAACACAAGCACTAATGACAAGACAAGACTGCGACATGCGGACACTCAAAACAATAAAATTTAATTACATATAACCCATCTATTTTTTGAATTGTCAAAACGGTAACTCCAAATACTGAATACTACAGCAATTTAACCATGAAATAAGCATCATAAGCACAAATCTTCAGGTATCAAGAGATGACCAAACTTGTTACTCTGAACAAATCTTCAGGTATCAAGAGATGAATAAATTTAATATTCTGAATAAATTTCATCTTGTGAGACAGAAATTGATTGGAATGAAAATATGAAACAGAAACGATTCTTGATATCAAAATTAAATGAAAGTGTGATTACACTTCAAGATAATCAAGAAATTGTACAATTAGAGTATTAGACTCAAAAACAAGTTTTCTTTCTGCAGTCGCAATAATCAACACTAGAATAACTTAACACAGCAGCACATTCAAAGTTTCAAACACCAACCCGTACATGATAGATTTCCCTTCTAAGTTGAGTCAGATAATTTCAGACCTTCTATACACTGCTACCATAAAACAAACAGTTGCAGATCCCAGAAAAATCTCTATTCTTTTGCTTTTATTGAACAAACAATAGAGACAATACGAGACTTGTTACACGTATAGAATCATTTTGAGCAATAAACACTATGCTACAATTTACAATCTTAAAATCTTCAAAAACCTAAAAATAAAACAACAATGACAGCTACTAACATGATGGAGGTTGCAGTTGTTTTAATCTTCGTACTACTTGTTTCATAGTTGGTCGCGTCGACAGCGAATCCACAGTACATACAACTGCCAAATGTAACACTTCTACCAAATCATCGTGTGGGCCTGCATCCCATAACCCTGCCGTGAAGAACTCTTTAGCCCGACCCTGTCTTAACAGCATACAAGCCCAAGCCACAATATTGAACCCATTTCCGTATGATGAAAATGACGGGTCTAATGCCTTTTTATCCGATATTAATTCTAATAGAACAACCCCGTAACTGTAAACATCCGCTTTATCAGATACTCGACAAGTCATTGCGTATTCCGGGGCCACATACCCAAAAGTTCCTGCAACACCGGTTGTTGCGTGAGTTTCTGATGTACCCAAAAGCCTTGCCAAACCAAAATCAGACAAATAAGCGTTGAAATCATCATCAAGCAAAATGTTACTCGGCTTCACATCACGATGAAGAACACGAGGCACACACTGGTCATGAAGATACGCAAGAGCACGAGCAATGTCAAGAGCAATCTTGTGAAGTATTCTCCAATCAACAGCTCGGATCGATCTTTCTTGAATAAATTTTTCCAAGTTACCACCTGGCAAGTAGTTGTAAATTAAGAACATCTCGGTTTCACTAGCATGATACCCAATTAAGGTCACAAGATTCTGGTGACGAAGCCGACCCAATGTTTTAATCTCTGCATCAAACTGTTGTACGCCTTGAAACCGTCCAACAGCTAGCCGTTTTATAGCTACCAAAAACCCTGGTGAGATCTCGGCTTTATAGGTAGCTCCAAAGCCACCATTTCCAATACAGTTGCTAGCATTGAAACTGCCCGTTGACCGCACCACATTCTCAAAGGTCAATGGGACTCCAATGTCGGTAAAAACCGTGACTTCTTTACGAACAGACCCACGGGAATTGGGACCAGGCCTAGGGCGATATTTAGTACAGAAAAACAGAACCATGAGAGCTAACATAACTGCAAATATAGCTGAAGCAGATGTTATAGAGGCGATTGCAATCGAGTTTAAGCCACTTTCACCTTTTGGTGCGGGAACCGGAGACCCGGAAAGATTTGCAAATTCATTACCAGCGGGCTGATCAGGAGACGCATTTGATGGTGAGATTTTACATGATTGCAGATACGGGTTTCCAAGAACACTACTGCATTTCATCAGATCATCATTCGACGGCAAGGGGCCCGACAAGTTATTAAACGAGACATTGAATCTCACGATGGTTTTAAAGCTTGCTAAACCAGATGGAATCTGCCCGGAAAGCTTGTTATTGTTGAGTAAAAGAACGCTTAAATTCTTTAATTCTACAAAGTCTTCCGGAATCTCACCAGTCAAAGAGTTTGAAGAAAGGTCAAGAACTTGTAAAGATCCAACCTTCCCTAAACCGGAAGGGATTTGACCAGTAAGTTTATTGCCAGACATTGAAAGGTTCTTCAGATCCTTAATCTTGTTAAAGCTAACGGGTATCTCTCCTGTTAACATATTCCGACTCAAATTAACCGCAACAAGAGAACCCAACTCACCAAAACTAGCAGGAACCGTGCCAGTTATACTATTCCCAGAGACGTCCAAAAAAGTCAAAATCGGGCAAATTTGACTAATGTTTGTCGGGATTTGACCCGATAACGCATTCAAGCTCACATTCACAACCATAGCTTTCAAATTCACACACTTTTCAAATATGGGTCCCGGAAACTCACCTGTAAGCTCATTCTGGCCCGCAAGAAAAGCATATACAGTCTTCTCACCAGTTCTCACTATCGGCACTGAAACTAACCCACCCGTAAAATTATTCCCCCCAAAATTATGAATTACTGTAAGATCTCCAACATTGTTTGGAAACAACGAAGGGTTAATTACAGATTTTGATGCAAAATACTGAAGGTATGTTGTTGATAGATTAACGGGTTCACATTTTGTATCATGAAAAGATGGAATGGGACCAGAAAGACGGTTACCACTAACATCAAAAACTGTCATACAAGGAACACGAAGGTTATCACTTATCTCTCCCGTCAACTTATTCCAGCTCACATCAAGAAAATGTAACTTCTTGCAAATATCAAATCCTTTGGAGACTTCACCAACGAATAGATTCTGACCCAAGTTGACCATTTCCAAGCTAGCACAAGCACCCCAATTATCAGGAAAGTTTCCCTCTAAAGTCGCTCTCGGTGCCCATAACACCTGCAGCATCGGGAGAGTAGTAATTTCCGAAGGAATCGTACCTTCAAAGTAATTAAACTCTTCTTCGGGAGCTAGTTGTGATATTCCATCATCCGTATTATAAACACTAGGAATTGGATTAAACAAGTTTGACAACACGAGGATCGACAAGTTTGAGCAACTTCCAAGCTCACGTGGTATTTCACCACTAAGACTATTCCTCGATACATCCAAAACTTGCAATGTTTTAAGTCTACCAAGCTCAAATGGGATTTCTTCTTGAAGCAAATTCGAATACAGCAAAAGCGACTGTAACTTCGTACAATTCCCTAAACTTCTCGGAATCCCACCAACCAAAAGATTACCCGAGAGCTCCAAATGCTCGAGACTCCCACAATTATACCCAATCTCATCCGGAATATCACCCGACAAAAAATTAAACGACAAATACAACCCTCTTAAATCCCCTAACGCATCAAGAAACACCGGTATAGACCCATTCACATGGTTCCCAGCCAAATTCAACACCTGCAAACTCTTAACCTCCGATAAACCCTCAGGTATCTCACCCGACACCTTATTAAACGCCAAATTCAAAACACGTAAACTCCTTAATCCACTAAACCGAAACGGCAAACTCCCACTAATCAAATTCCCTTCTAAATCAATCACTTCCAACTTCTCCATACCCCAAATCTCATCCGGTATCTCACCACTCAAATCATTAAAAGGCAATGACAACACCCTAAGTTCCGTAAGCTTCGATATCGAAACCGACAACTTACCACTTAACTTAAAACCATTCCCATCACATTTCTTCCTAACACCAAAACCATACAAACTAAATTCATCATATTTCAAACAAGTAAACTCACCTGAATCACCTCCGCCAGTAATATTAACACCATAAACCCTACCATCACGTGAACCGCACGTGACACCGATCCATGAACAATGATCCGGATTTTTACTCACATCCCAACCCGACAAAACTCCGGCAGGATCCTTAACTGATGACTTGAACTCTAACAAAGCTGATTTATCGGAATCTTGGCAGGAAACAGTGACGATGAAGATGACCCAGATGAAATGAAACGGGTAAACGGGTTTTGGAAGATGACCCATTTGTTGAACCCGTAAAGGGTCCTTGAAAGTGAAGTTTTTATAAAAATTGGTGGTGAATTGAAGAAGATCTGAATTAATGGTTTAAAACCCTAACCCTAGAAATTGGGGATGAGGAGAGGACATGGTGGTGTTTTTTGGAGAGAGATTGGATGAACAGTTAGTGAGAGAGAGAGAGAGACTTCATTGAGAAAACGCGTTGTTTGTTTATTTCTTTTGTTTTGTTTTTTTACAAGCATTTATTATTGTTTTTGGTTTTTTTTATAAAACCTTCTTTTTATGTTTTCGATGTTTAATTATGTCCAAAAAAGGATTAAGGTGTAATTAAGCTATACTTTTTGTTAGCTTTGTTGTATTAGGGTGAGATAGTGGAATATATAATTGATGACAGGTTATGTACATTTATCATTTTCTTGTTTCAAAAACTAGTGTACAAAGTTTAAACACCAATCAAAATTATTTTAGATAATAACATTCTCCATCACTTGTACTTCATCATCATCTTGTCCATACGACATATTTAGTTTTAAAGTTAATTTAATTTCATAGCGATATTACAAAAATTGTTTTATTCAAAAAAATTGAAGACTATGTCTCGTCTATATTTCCAATAACTCGTGTTTCAACTTGATAATTATGACACATACGTATACGGAGTTTTTAGTATTACAATCAATTTAATAGTAAAATAATAATAATATATTTTGTTTTTATTTTCATTCTTTTTTAAAGTAAACTGATGGGGTGTTCTTTGTTTAGGTTACTCGAGGAGAGCGAGTCTTTTAACTCAGATGTATGCGCCCTCACTCGGGTAATCGCGGAACCATTTTTGGACCTTCCATGACTACCTTCAAATGTACGTACCTAGCGAGGATTGAACTCTTACCAGTAGGTCATTTGGTGGTGGTTGATCAATTAAATAGTATTAATGTTAACAACAAGAAATTAGGTTCTCGAGCGTTCTGGTGGAGCCAATTTAAGTCTGATATTTGTCCTAACTGTTTTTTGCTTATCTGACGAAGGAATATAAAGAAATTTGTAAAAACGAAAAGTCCAAACATTGTCAAGACAAAAGGGTGAACTTATACCGGTACATAATCTTTATTTGAAGATGTAGTGTCAAGGAAATGGTGGTGATGACATGTGATAAGTGTCTATATACTCATCATTTTATACCAATCTGAACTGCCAAAACATCAAAAAACACTCAAATATGCATCATAATACTTAAAATATCTTAGAAGTGTGTTTTATATGTTTCAAATGCAAAGTAAGTAAAAACAAATGAAAAACGTACAAAGTTTGCATAATTGGCAGTTTCAGTCCCTCAAGTTTCAAAAGTTGTCAAAATTAGTCCCTGGTTATTTCAAAACATGTAAAATATCATCAAAGGTCCTTGGGGATTCACAAGTTGTCAAAATAATTCCTTTAAAGTAAAAATTGCAAAATTACAACTTTGGTCCCTCAAATTTCAAAAGTGTCAAAAATAGTCCTTGTGGTTTAAAAAATGGAAAATTATTAAAATTAAACATGGTACTATTCATATATGGCAAAATTGGTCCTTATGATACCTATTGAGAAAGTTCATGTTCAGTCCCCATAAAATCCAAAATTACACTTATAGTCCTTGGGCTTAAATACCACAAACCAAACCGGACCCTAAACTATTATAACCCTTAACCCCTAAAACTAATCCAATCCAAACACAACCCTTACCCAGCCCACCACTCAGGCCCAACCAAGCTCAGCCCACGCACCCTTTATTATTTAAAACGGGTTTGACCCCGTTTGACCTCCCCCAAAATCGCCAAACAACACCCACTGTTCATCTCCCTCTCGCCAGCCTGAAACCAGAAACCACCATGGTATTTGCCACCTTTCACCACCACCTGTCCTCCCCATCACATCCCTTCCACCTCACAAACCTATCCCACTCCACAATTAATGCATTTCCCACCATTTTCCAACAAATTCACCACTGTAGCATCCCACTTTCCCTGTTTTTCTTCCAACTTGAACCATAGCCCATTCCTACTATCTCCTTTGTCCCCTGACACCTCCACAACATACCAAAACTTTTTAATTACAGAACGTTGGCCCCAAGTAAACGTGTAGGACTTTTTGACGCCAAAAACGTTTAAACGGCTAGGATCATTTCAGAGCCATGGAGGGTCAAGATTACAAGTGGGATATGCTCAGAATGCTCCAAGGAACCCTAATGTGAGCCTATAAAAGGAAGAAGATGCAAGGAGAAGATTATCTAGTTTTAATTGTAATTTTCTTATTTCGTACTTAGTAAATCTCAATTTTCAGTGTTATTCAAGCTTTCAAACTTTCAAGTTATCATTTTCAGTGTACTCTTAAGCTTTTCAGATAATAAGAATCAAGTTTGGTTTGATATCTCAGTTTATGCAATTTCAATTTCATTTCAAATTTCTTAGTGATTTGTATTGTTGTTATTATCATGACTCATGGACTCTTATACTAATATAAGCTCCTAGAAAGCTTATAAAAGCTTTTAGAAACCACTAAAATACTGCTTAGATATAAGAAAATCAAAAATACAAAATCAGTCAACCAAAGTCAAAGTTGCAGGTTTTGTGAAGATCAACACTGGAGCAGGATGAATTCTGGATTGCCTTGGGTTAGTGATCTTGTGGAAGATCTATAGGAGTGTATTTGAGGTTCTTGGTTCATGGTTTGAGCAGGAAAGCATATTGTAAGTCCTTGAAATCTCATATCTGTCTTTGTACTGTAGCTTTGCTTATTCCTTTGCTTATTCAGTTTCTTTGTGCTTATTTAGCTGTAAGTAGTGATAATACAACATAAAATCAGTAGCTTGCTTGTTAATTTTCATAGTTGCTTTAAAATCTTAATTTCACATCTAAGTAGCATATTTAGTATCCTTCATCAATTGTGGTTGTGATCTGTTTCTAAGTGCTTATTTATACTTAATATATCATAAAAAGTCATCGTGGATCAGTTACAATAGCCTTAGTAGCCATTTGCTTTTCAAAACTCAAAACAATCAACATATAAGGTATGTTTGGATCAAGGAATTCTTAGGAGTTGTGGTGTATTATTGTGGTTGTTTCTTGTTTACACAATTCACTCAGGTCATAACTAGCTCAGAACAACAACAAAAACCAGTACTTGTTCTAGGAAAAGTCAAAATCACTTTCAAATTTTCATAAATAGTCATCTGTGAGGATTTGTGTTTCCAAAACTTATCAAATCTGTTCATAAATGGTTAAGGTTGCTTATTTTCAAGTCATTATAGTCTAAAATAACATAATCAGTAAGAAAATTAAGATCAAAATCCACTTTAGTCAACTTAACTAAAAAACTCAAAAAGTCAAAAAGTACCATTGTCTCAGAAATCCAAATCTTAGAGTAATTTTTGTGATTTTTGCATTAGCTTTTAAACCTTGCCCTTTTCAGAAGTTAAAGTGTACCACCTAGTCTACAAAATCCCATAGTCAGCTTATTTTTAGGAATTTTCTATAAGCTTGTGCAAAAGCTTCTTTAGACCTGCAGGGCAAGGTACTGCCCTGTACCAAGGTACTTGTGGTTTTAGTCAAAGTTTCAAACCCCCTCCAGGGTGCAAATCAAAACCTTAGGACTTGATTTTTAGCTTTTTGAAAAGCTCATCAGTAGTACTTTTAAGATCAAGCATAAAATTGGATCTCAGTTCACTGTAGCATAGCTTATTTTGGTCCTCAAGTTTGCTGATTTCAAAACTTTATACTGAGTCATCAGTATAAGTGACCCAACTTCAATAGACCATAGATACTTCATTAGTGGGTCCCACCTTTAGCTTATTGGCTTTTTGGAAAGCCATACAACCCATTTTGATAAGTTAGTGCTTATTTTGCTATTGAGAGCTTATTTGATAGGGCTGCACACTTCATTAAGTTTAGCCATTGTCTGAGTCAATACTGAGTGGTCAGTGTTTGACCCCAACTTCCAAGCTTTACACTGCCTTCAATAATAAGCCATAAGCTCTGCTTATTGGCTTATTTTGAAGCCTTCTAGTTCACCTTTAAGGTTTAGGACTTTATTTGGACCCTAGATTACTTTTGTGAACCCCACAGAGGTCCAAAACCTCTCATCTCAGGCCTGTCTTGGTCTATTAGCTTTATAAGTGCTTATTTGTTCATAACTGCTTATCCAGAGTGCTTATTTGTGCTTTTAGTCTTATTTCAAGTTGGTATACATGTGTGATAGCTCATTTGATCATTTGAATAGCTTTTCACCAAGTCACAAGTCCTAATAAGCTCTTATATCCAACTGTTAAGCACTTGGGGGTGCACACAACTTATTTTTAAGCTAAAACAAAAGTCACTTCACAAAAGTTCCTTATTTTAGTCTTATTTACATCTGTAAAAAAGAAAAACCAAGAAAAACCAAACATAAAATTAGTGATAGCTTCTATTTAATAGAATCTATCTTTTTCAATTTTCTTTTCAGCTTATTAATAAGCACTTTATAATTTTTATAATTTTCTTAAATTCCTTTCACCTTTAAGTACTTATAATAATTTTCTTAGATTTTTCTTAAACAGTTTACTATTTATTAGATTTAAAAATAGTTTAAATAATTAAATAGGTAATATTAGTAATTAAATAGTTTTCTTTTAATTAACAACAGTAGAATTTTATATTTTTCCTAGGTTTTATAAATTAGTTAAGACTTTTAGAAAATAGTTTCATAATTTCCACTGTTCATTTTCCAATTTTCTTATTTAATTAGTTAAATTAGATTTAAATTAATTAATAAGCAATTAATTAGTAAAATAGCCTAAATATAATTTTTAGTAACTTTTTATAATTTCTTAGGATTCCTGTGATGGTTAATTAGTTTTATAAATTTTTCCATAAATTTATAAATCATTTAGGTATTATTAGTAATTTAAAATAATTTAATTAGTTTAAATAATATAAATAGTTTTTAATTGATAGAAAATTCATAAAAAGACAAAAATATTTATTTTCATTTTTTATACTTTCTTCAAGTTCTTTTTAAGGTTTAGAAATTATTTTTGCAAGTTTTTAGTTTAAATTGTAATCTTTATAATTTTTAGTTAATTTAACTTAGGTTTAAATTAGATTTTAAATAGTTTTAATTAATTAAGTAATATTTAAATATTAAAATAATCATTTTTATAATTTCATTTTCACTTTAAATTTTCTTTTAATTTTAAGTTTTAAAAAGTTTCACTTACACCCCCTGTAGTTTGTAATTTGTTAAAACCCACTTTTCTCTGTCTGTTATCTGATTTCATAATTTGTGCTTTTGTGATTATATCTGTATTTCTGTTATTGTTTATATCATTTCATATTATCCAAATACCAAGCAATCAGTAGTATAATCATTCCTCAATCATTTTGGTTACTGTCCTCAGTACCACTCATTCCCCTAAACGTTCAAAATACAATTTCAATCTCGTTGGGACTTAACGACCCGGGGATTTCCCTGTACTTCCACGGTTAATATAACATTGCACTTTCTCCTAGGTGGGCCTATCAACTGCACACGGTTGACTGGTTGGTTTAGGAGGAGTCAACATGGATAAAGTTTTAATAATAACATGAACGAAAACACAAATAATCTTGACTTTGCTCACATGCCACCTTTGTTTAACATTCTACGTTGCGTTCATTAATGGTTGTAATGGCTTATTTGTTTCAATGAAGTCAGTCTCAGACTCTCAATCCGAATACATATTCATCAACAATTTCATCACCATGAATTGTTTAAACAATATACTCAACACTATTTTTCAATGGTTGTTTCAAAAACCCGGTTGTATAATATTTAACAATCCAACAATTCCCACAAACAATTTTAACTTACACAAATAAACCACATACTATCAAGACGAAAACCATAAAACCCCGACTTCAACTTTAAAGGTAGTAAACAATTGATCAGTGAAGATGAACTAATTTAGTAACAAATTGCATAGTAATTGGACATTGTTCCAGAGACCTATTAATTGAAGTCCCATATTAAGATGTCAACTTAATATATTATGATTGTCCTGAATATGAAATAGACATCTAAACGGGAAAAAAAAATTAAGATGTCAACTTAACATATTGTTGCATGAAATTTTGTTGATCCGATATTTTTATGCAACATCATGAATTGTATAAACAAAAGCTTGAACAAATAATAATAACTTATGTTCATTATAAATAAGAGCATGGTTATACAATCTTAAACTAGAACAACTAATAATACCCATTTGTACATTATTATAGTGGCCTGGGTTAAAGTGAAAGCTGTACGAGGGATAGTTGCAGAATGCTATCTCTAGTAATGACAAATGTTGCTCTTCAAGTTATGAAGAGAAAGATCCCCACTTAGAAGAGGAAGTGTGTTCTAGAGGTGGAATCTATTACCTATTACTACTACTAACCTCCATTTTATAGACAAAGGGAGATACACTGTTAGTAGTTACAAGAATAGTAATAATTAAACTAGAAGCAAACTGGAAGTAAGGTACACGTGCACATGTGTGGCTAGGGTTGCTTTATTGTGTTGACAACTTTTGTACATGCAAGTTGATTTCCCTGCTCTCGATGAATCCTTATTTACCCAAGGGTTTTCCCGCTTTGCCTTAGCTCAAATTACTCCTGCCTAAACGTGTCTGAATACTTCAGTCAACTACATGGATACACTTTGCAAGTATGTTGAAGAAATACTCTGAGTGTATCTGATAAGTGCAACTGGTTCATCTTCATGGATTAAGATGATAAATCAATTTTAGAGACCTAAAGACATTTGTCAATCCTTTAGGTCTCAGGGGTTTGTCACTTCTCTGCCCTTCGTTAGCTGACTCCGTTATCAGGTTACAAAGTTTTCATTCAGTTTTGGACTTTGTCTTTTGCAAAGCAAGACTGTTTTGGCTAAGAACATTTACAACATATCTGAGGTGTTATCCTCAGATATGTGAACACTCAGTGAGTCCCTTAGAACCACTATTCTTCCATTCAATGGCTTTTAACTCTGATTTCTCTGAGGTTCACTCAAAGGTGTTTTACCTTTGAGTCATTTGGATAGCTGATGATGATCACCTATGTTGATCATTCAGTCAAGTGGTAAACTTTGCTTTTTGGTTTACGTGTTGACACTATCAGAGAGAGAGAGAGAGAGAGAGAGAGAGAGAGAGAGAGTTGGATCTCTAATGTAATCAGCTATCCTTAACTTAGACTGATTTAATGATTCAAATACTTGTAAGGGATTGGTCAGAACCTGACTCAACAAATTTAATTAAGTTTGATCATATTGAAGTCAATTTTAACTTTAATTAGTCAATATGGATTATCTATTTCGGCTACGTGACAAAATCAAGCCCTCTCATTAGTAAAATTGAAAACTCTTAGAAAATATAATTGTTTATTTTGTATGTTATTTTACTAGACGAGCAACTGTGCATAGCAACGAGATTTTATAGCGGCAGATAGTTATAGTGATATTTTGGTTACACAATACACTTAACCAAAATATAATTATAATTATATGCCGCTTTAAAATTTCGTTGCTATGCAACACCCATTGTATGTAGTATAGATAGTTGAAAGTAAGATGACAAATTCCAAATTTCCCTTACTGTATCTAATTCCTATTGGAGTGAATGGACATATTAAAACCAAATTACAAGCACATATCCTTTATGTGTGAACTGTGAATCAAATGCAGTTTTTTTTTTTTTTTTTTTTTTTTTTTTTTTTTTTTTTTTTTTTTAATTATGGAAAACTAGAAGGGGGGTTGAATAGTTTATCGATTTTTAATTTAATTATCTTTGAAAACTTTACATGTAATCGACTAATGGAAATAATAGACAATAACTAAATGCAAGATAAAGTAAGAAATGATCAAACCACAACACAGATGTTTATAATGGTTCGGCTACAAGGACTCTTTTTCCTTGCCTTACTCCACTCCACGAGTATCCAACTCGAGAGTTTCCTTCACTAGTCAACAAGCTCCTTTCACCGGCGGAGAAAACCTTACACGTCGCTTACACAAGATCACCGACACAAAGCTAGATGTCAAGTTCTTTTACAAGGATACAACCACTCCCGTCACTCTTTGTATTTTAAGGACTAAAATACTAACCGATCACTACTGAAAAGATACAATTGAATGAAGTATAAACTACACGAGTTTACACAATGCTAAGCTAACAAGTCTTGCAACGTTATGGTTGAAACTTGTAAACTTTTGGATGAACTTGTGATCTTCTTTGCTACAAAATATTGCACACAAATGAAATGCTACTAGTTAGATGAATGTAATGAGAGTGTATATGAAAAATATGATAGTAAGTGATTTAGAATTTCTTGGATGTGGCTTGCTATTTATAGGCAAAACAAACCAGCACACCCACGAATCAGGCGGAACCAAATCAAGGGTTCCGCCCTTGTATCCTAAGGGTTCTGCCAGGTCTGACAGCCAAGTCTACAAGAAATCTTTACATATCTATGACAAGTCTAATCAATATCATTCTAAGTCAACCATAAGATATGTTATGTAAGAATCTATCTAAGATATGTGATGAGTATGCAAATACTCATCATTTCTGTCACATTTAGACTGCAAAAACATCTGAAAACACACAGGAATGCCTTAAAATACATAAAAAATCCCTGGATTGTGTTTTTATGCAAAAGGATTGAAAACTGATAAAAAAACAAGTCAAGTTTGCAAAATATGCAGTTTCAGTCCCTAAACTTTCAAAATTGTCAAAACTAGTCCCTGGTAAATCAAAACATGAAAAATATCATAAAAGGTCCTTTGGGATTCACAAGTTGTCAAAAGAAACCCTTTAAAATCAAAAATTGCAAAATGGCAACTTTGGTCCCTTAAGTTTGAAAAATGTCAAAAATGGTCCCTGGGTTTTAAAATTGGAAAAATGTCAAAAATAACCTTTGTACTATTCATACATGGCATAATTGGTCCTTTGTGATAACTATTGAGAAAATTCAGTTTCAGTCCCTACAAAATCCAAAAGTTACATTTTTGGTCCTTATTGTTTACTAGTTATATACCAAACGGACCCTTTGTTATATTTAGTCCAAACACAAAACAACCAAACCCAAACACAAACCATGCCCAAATTCACTACCCTTGGCCCAACCTTCCACCCCAACCCATTCCCCTTAAAATATATACTCCCCCGTTCTAAATAATCACAAAGGTCAAAGTTTGACCTTTCCCTTCTCCCTCCCATACAACTTGCTCACCTGCCCTGCTAATCCCCCCTCCTCCACCTCAGCTTCACCATTACTTGTTCCCCCAGCTCACCAATGCTTCCAAAGAGCATTTATTGTTTTGAAAACTTCCCAAGCAAACCCAACTGCCACATTAGACTTTGGCGCCAAATCAATTTGAATGGTGGAGATCACTTGAGACCAATCCAATGGCTGCAAATAATCTTAGGATTTATTCAGAGGCATGTGAGAACCCTAATGGTCCCCTACTTAAAGAAAGAGATGGAGCAGAAGGTCATGAGTAGTTTTTATTAGAAAAAATTGTAATATCATTTTTTTAATTATCCATCTCAAAGTTGTAAACCTAGTTTAAATTTGTATTTCTAGCACTTTCAGTGTATGTTAAACTTCTGTGAATGATCAAATTCAGTTTTAATTTGAAATCAGTATATGCTTGTTGAATTGTCAAAAATTTCATTTTAAGTGAATGATGTTCATAGTTGATATTATAGACTAAATAGATCACTTAGGATCCTTATATAACTCATGAAAGCTTTTAAATTAAGTTAAAATCAAGTTAAGTTCAAAAACAAAAAAAAAAAAAAAAAAAAAACAAGAAATTAGAATTAAATAGAGAAAAAAAAGAAGAAGAACAGAAGAAATGGAGTATTGTGCTATGGAGTATGGGTTTAGAGCTTATGGTAAGCTATAAGATGTGAAAATGTAACTGGTTCATCAGATTTAAGCTTGGATCAATTGTGAGTTCCAAATTCCATTTCATACCTTTCACTGTACAAGTGCTTATTTTTGTTGCTTATCCATGTTTCTGAGCTTATTTGATCATATTTAAGCATTGTAGTTGATCACTGATCCATTGTTAATTTAGGTTTAACATTTGCATCATTTTTAAATTATAACTGTCAAATTAGTACATAAGTAGTTAAGTCATCTAGGTTGCTTAATTCTGCCTCATTTTAGTTTTTAAAAGTCTAATATAGCATAAGTAATTGATTTTAATCATTAGTGTGACCTCTGTGACTTATACACATTGAAAAGCTTGAAATCAGTGCATAAAGGGGGTGTTTGGTTTAGTGTAACTCACTGAGCATTAGTGAGTTCCTTAAGTTGTTTGTGTTTGTTACAGGATGCATTAGGTTTAGGTAGGCTATTAAAACCATAAAAGTTAGTTCTCATTAGGTAGAAAGTCAAAATCCATCCTAATCATATCTAGTTAGTTCACTGTTAGGTTTTAGTGTCCCAAATCTCATCTAATCTTTGCATAATTAGTTTAGATAGTTAAAAACAGTTACATAAAAGCTTAATACAACTCATTAAATCAGTAAGGGTGATTAGAAGTTCATAAAAGTCAAACTAGGTGATTTATTTCAAAAGTCAAAAATTGCATTGTGTTCAGTTTTCCAAAAACTCCAAGATTTCTTGTGATTTTTCTACTTAAATTCAGACCTTGTACTTTTTAGGAGTAGTAGTCCACCAGCTAAACTACTAAATCCCATCATCAAAATATTTTTGTGAACTTTTGTGTGCAAGCTACACTGCCTCAAAGTCACTTGCAGGGGAAGAAGTTCCCCCGTGCACAGAGCAGTTCACCACCACCACCACCACCTTTGGTGGTTGTTTCTGGCCACCACAGTGGGTCCCATAGGCCCAATTTGGGTTCTTTTAACCCCCCTCCTAGCCATCTTTCACTTTTGAGCAAGCTTGTAAGCTTAAGCTCACTGGGACCCACCTGAATCCTCCCATAAAGTCTGTCCCATTTTCAGTTCAGAAATAAGATAATCAAGTGCTTAAACTTGGCTTCTTGGCTTATTCAAATGGCTTATATGATCATTTCTAGCTTAAACATGTCCAACAAAGTTATTTGAACCAGAATCCACCCTTGTGGACCCCACATAAGCTCATTTGAGCTTAATTTCTACTTTGGTCAAAGAAAGTCAACTGTTAAGCTAATAAGCACTCAAAGTGCGTATTTTCTGAGTTTCAGTCAAAGTGATTTCATAAAAGTTGTTAGTTTTTAGTGTTAAAATAGTTTGGAAAAAGAAAAAAACAGGAAAAACCAAATTTAATTATAGTGATAGCTTCTATTTTCTAGAAATTATCTTTTTAATTTTCTTTTCAGCTTATTTTTAAGCACTCTTGCAGTTTTATATTTTCATTAATTTTCTTTTATATTAAAGTACTTTTAGAAATTTTTCCAGATTTTTCCTTTGTCATTTAGTGATTTTTAGAATTAATAATAGTTTAATTAATTATTAATTAATAATTAAGAATTAAATAGCATAATTAGATTTTATTAAGTAACACCTAGTCTTTATAATTTTCCTAGATTTTATATAAGTTAAAACATTTTTAGGAATTTTTCTAGAATTTGTACTGTTCATTTTCTATTTTTTAGAATATAATTAGTTTAATTGGTAATTAATTAATAATTAGAATAATAATTAGTAAATTAGTTTAAAAATACATAAAACCAACTTTTTATAATTTTTTTAGATTCCTGTGATGGTTAATTAGATTTATAAAAATCTTCTTAATTATCTAAGTCATTTTAGTATTTTTAATAATTTAAATCAATGTAATTAGTTAATTAATAAGTAATTAGAAATTAATTAATAATAAATAATTAATTAGTGTAAAAATAATTTTTCTTTTTCTAAAAATTTTCTTTATTCATTAGGATTGTAAAAATATTAATTTCACATTTGTGGGCTTTTTAGTTAATCAGTTGTACTTTTTATCACATACGTCAGTATACGTTTTTAATTAAAACGTACGTCTTTAGGTTTTAGCTCGTTTCTTCTTAATCTAAATTCCTGTAATCAATCACGTAGCTTTCCTAAGCTATTTCATTACATAATTCTTAAATAATTCTTATCATAACCCTTTCCTGTGAATTATCTCCCGATCACAAGCACGCTAAAGCACAATCCACACCTCGTCGGGACATAACGACCTGGTGATACCCTATATTACCCGGAAGCATTGGTCTAGGTAGTTTGACTATATTGACTATATTTGTGGTTGACTTTAGTTGACTGCTTCTGTGCCAATCAAATTTTGGCGCCATTGCCGGGGAGGTGTGCGCGTTTCTATAGCGTCTTTTGAGATTAGTGTTATTTCACCATCATCACTGTACAAATACCATCACTTTTGTAAATTTTAAATCAAAACATAAAAAAAAAAGAAAAAAGAAAAAAAAAATCATTAACACTTTTCCTAAAGTGTTAAAACACCAAAAAAATAAAAAAACAACAAAACAGGTCGTTACGTTTCTATATTGTGTTTCTTTTAAGGTGATTCTTAAAGAAATACGATTTTGGTAAACGAAACGATACCAAAAATATTGTCCAAAAGTTTTTTAACCCATACACAAAAACCCAAAAACATCCGTCTTTTCTTGTGAATAATAATTATACATAAAAATAAACCGTCGCAAACCAATACAGAACACCTATCAACTGGGGGTGTGGACATAATAAGTTCCCAAACCAAAGATTTAAAACTTGCCTTTGTATCCCTGTGAGTGGTGTACCTTTCTTAAAGAAGCCACTTGCTTGTGATTATTGGTTTAAGTTCACTGTGATTTGCCTCGATTTTGTTTTGATTGGTTTTTATCTCTAGTGCATGCGCACTCGTTCTTCAAGGTCCACGAGCCCATTACGTGAGCTTGTCAGGAAACCTCAAAGACCTCGTAGATGTTCAACACCAACAGTCAGGTCTGAGATCCGTACTGTTGCCACATCTACTGTCACCATGGCGGAAGACCGCCCCATGTGTGAGCTTCTCCAAGCACCAATCGAGGGTTACGAAGATGCCATTGTTGTTCCAGCTATCGTGGCTGATAATTTTGAGCTCAAAACCGGGTTACTCAATCTTGTAACCTCAAGTCAATTCTACGGTTTTGAGAGGGACGATCCTCATGCTCACATTCGATGGTTCAATAAAATTACTTCGATCATCAAGTACAAGAATGTCCCTTGTGAAGCAATCAAACTTCTTCTCTTCCCATTCTCCCTCGAGGGACAAGCCCGGATTTGGCTTGAAAAACAACCTCCTTGATCTATTGAGACATGGGAAGATCTTGTCAAAAAAAATTGTGAATGAATTCTTCCCACCTTCCAAGACCACGAGTCTTAAGAACGAAATCACCAAGTTCACTTAGAAATATGATGAATCTTTTGGTGAAGCGTGGGATCGTTTCAAAGAATTACTTCGCAAGTGTCCACATCATGGTTTCTCAGAGTTGATGCAACTCGATACTTTTTACAATGTCGTGAGCCAAGCTGATCAGGATTCTCTCAATGCCTCCGCGGGAGGTAATTTCTTGAGTAGAACCACAAAAGAAGCTTTGCAAATCATAGAAAACAAGTCTAAGGTCCGCTCTACACGAAGCAAGCCGATTGTTTCTCAAATCAATGCGAGTCCTTCCACTTCATCTTCTGTGAGTCAATCTAGCACGGATGCTAAGATTGACAAGCTCATTGAAGCGATTCAAGCTTTGGTTCTCACCCAAACAAAGAAAGTTTCATTTCCACAACATCCTCCACCTGTTGAGGTTAAAAAAGTGGAAGTCTGTGTGACTTGTGGTGGGCCGCATGCCTACTACAATTGCACAGCTACTGATGGTACTCCATATGAAGCTCATGCTGTAGCCGGGTCCCAAAATCAAGGAGGCAATCAATATCGCCCTCCTATGGACCCGAACTATCGTTCTCACCACTACCCTGGACCTCCTGGTTTTAATCAAAACCAAAATGTCCAAAACCGTGGCCAAAATCAAAATAGAGTGAACCAAGGTTTTCAAAACCAAGGTAACTTCAATCAGGGTCATGGTTTTGACAATCAAAACCAAGGTTTCCAACATCAAGGAAACTTTAATCGAAACCAAGGTCAGGGTAATTTCAATCCGGGATATTTTCATGGAAACAACAACCCTAATCAGGGTAATTTTCAAAATCAAGGTCCTAACCCGAACAATCGAGCTCCAAATTTTCCTAATCAGAATCAAGCCATTGTTCCAACTGGGCCTTCATCTGACGAATTGTTAAAGCAATTCATGAAGTCTCAAGAAGAGCTGAACAAGATGTTGGTCAGCCAGATTTATGATATCAAGAAGTTTTTAAATGATCGACCCTCGGGCTCAGGTACTACTTTACCGAGCAACACGATCGCTAACCCGAGGGGCGATGCTAAGGCGATCACAACAAGAAGTGGTGCTTCATATGATGAACCCGCGATTCCCACTACCTCTTCTTCTTCTCCTCCAAAGGTAGTGGAACATGAACCTGAGGTGACAAAGGACAAACTGCAACCTACTAGCTCATGAAGTACAGCACACGTCCAACCTCAGGTTATTCCCGAAACCAGATGTAAGCCTGGAGTTGTCTTTGAACCACCAGAAACTCCAGTGGACATCCCTAAATCCAAAACTTCTATTCCTTATTCATCACGTCTTAATGAACAAAAGCTCCGCGAAAAGGCTAATCATCAAATGGATAAATTTTTCCAAATCTTCCAAGATTTACACTTTGACATTAGCTTCGCGGACGCTATTCTCTTGATGCCCAAGTTTGCATCAACAATCAAGAATCTGTTAAGTAATAAGGAAAAACTCTTCGAGATGGCAAGAACTCCGTTGAATGAGTAGTTCTTTTGAAAAAGCTTCCCGAGAAGCTTGGAGACCCCGGGAAATTCCTCATTCCTTGTACTTTTCCGGGTATGGTTGAATGCTTCGCCTTGGCCGATCTAGGTGCTAGCATTAACCTGATGCCATATTCTGTGTGGAAGAAACTCTCTCTTCCCGAACTTACTCCCACGTGCATGACTTTAGAGCTTGCCGATCGTTCAATTTCTCGTCCACTTGGCATTGCCGAGGACGTGTTCGTTAGAGTGGGAAAGTTCCATTTTCTGGCAGATTTTGTGATTGTTGACTTTGATGCCGATTCAAGGGTCCCTCTCATTCTTGGAAGGGGATTCCTTAGAACTGGGCGTGCTCTCATCGATGTATTTGAGCAAGAGATCACATTGCGTGTTGTAACAGAAGCCATCACCTTCAACCTAAATCAAACTTCGAGATACTCCTCCAATTATGACTCTGAATCGGTGAACCAAATAGATGTCATCGATGTTGCTGCTGAGGAGTATGCTCAAGAGATTTTAGGTTTCATTGATGATTCTTTGAGTGAAAACCTCACTCAATCTTCTCATCCCATCATTGCCAATTCTTCTCTTTCCCTCACTCCATTTGAGGGAAGTGACTTCGTCTTATAAGAAATTGAGGCCTTTCTCAAAAGTGATTCGATTCCCGATGGAATCGATAACCAAGAGATTGACCCCGAGAGGGATATTCTCCTACTTGAGAAATTATTAAACGAAGATCCCTCTCCTCTTCCTGTTCTACCACAAACACTTCATAAGGAGGAAGTAAAAAATGTTGAGAAAACTGATGACTTCCCTGAGGTTGAACTTAAGGACTTGCCGCCTCATCTTGAATATGCATTTCTGGAGGGTGATGATAAGTTACCCGTCATAATTGCTAAAGATTTAAGTGTTAAGGAAAAGGCTGCTCTAATAAAGGTTTTGAAGTCACATAAACAAGCAATCGCTTGGCGACTCTCCGACATCAAGGGCATTGACCCTGAATTTTGTACCCACAAGATTTTAATGGAGGATGACTTCAAAACAGCAGTCCAACAACAAAGAAGGGTGAATCCAAAAATTCATGAGGTTATCAAACAAGAAGTTTTAAAACTTCTTGATGCCAGATTGATTTACCCTATCTCGGACAGTCCTTGGGTGAGCCCGATACATTGTGTTCCAAAAAAGGGTGGCATTACTGTTGTCACAAACGAGGAAAATGAGTTGATTCCAACTCGATTGGTTACGGGTTGGCTTGTCTGTATTGACTATCGCAAGTTAAATGACGTCACCCGTAAAGACCATTTTCCTTTGCCCTTTATGGATCAGATGCTTGAGAGATTAGCGGGGAATGAGTACTATTGCTTCCTCGATGGTTTCTCGGGTTACTTTCAGATTCCCATTGATCCGCAAGATCAGGAAAAGACCACTTTCACGTGCCCCTATGGAACTTTTGCGTATGAACGTATGCCATTTGGTTTATGTAATGCTCCGGGCACATTTCAAAGATGTATGTGATGCGTGGGAATCGCAACAGGCTTTACCTCTCGAGGGATCTCGAGAAGCTTACAACCCCCACCAAGCAGTGTACCTGATCGTTATAGTATAGTATAGTGACAAGTACCGGGGGATTGATCATTCAGCTTAGGAATAATGTCGCTAGGATTAGAAAGCCTAAATACTAGTTCTAAAGGTGAGGGATGATTATTTTTGTATTTTTATATTTTTTAGAAAGCAAGTAAAAATCTCGGGTTTTGGAAGAGTGGGCGGAATTAGTTGCTATTCAACTAACCCAATACTACAATGCAATCAAAATAAAATACTAAAAATGAAAATAAGCTAAATTATACTAAGGTTGTGAGCAGTAATTGGAGAAAATGTGTTTACTTAGATTTCACTACTCCCTAGATATCTTTTACACGTTAATTACTTGTTATAATTGCATGGATGACGGATTGTATTCCTTAATACCATTCATGGGGTGGCATACATAACTCCCCAATTCTATGAGCTCTTATCTCCTCCTACACCATGCCCAGCACAACTATAGGGATTGTAAACAGTGGCTCATGCATTAAATACAACCAATAAAGACCTAGTACGCCTCGGTTCATGTTTCTTAAGACGTTCAAGCATGTTACCATTTGGAGATCTGCCAGTTTTCTTAAGTCTAACATATAAATCATTCATCCAAGACAAGAATAAACAAGTAATCAACACATAATCAATACCTAGGTTTCATTAGATCCAAGCAAACACAAAAGAGATCTAGCCTAGCATAATGAAATTGAGACAAGAACAAGATATAGACAACCAACACATAGACATATTGATTGAATTAGAAGAACACTTATCTCAATTACAATGCAAGGTATCAAGGGTTTGGAACCCTTGAAAAACCTGTAAAAGTTGCACCAAAATCGTACTTAGGGTTTCTCCAAAACTTCTCTCTTTAATGTGTGAAAATTAGAAAACTATATATAGAAAAATAGCTCTGACGGCGTCAAGACAAACAATGTGACGCCGTCACCTCGCCGCCAAAACTCTTCTCGGACTGCCTAGATCTACTTCTGACGCCGTCAAGACTTATGCATTTCTAGGCCGTCATGACTCTTTACTCTTGACGCTCTTCCTACGTGACGCCGTCAAATCTGTTCTGGACCGTCATGGGAATTCATGAAATTTGCTCTTGACGCCGTCAAGGTTTTGCTCTTGACGCCGTCACCTACTGTTCCCAGCTTGGAAAATTAAGACTTTGGCGTTTTCTTCACTTTTATGCTCCAAAAACGTCTGAATTGCTTCCTTTTCCAGATTTCACTCCCAAAGTACCTAAAATCACAAAAGGAATGATTTAGGGCAATATTTGATCAAATAAATTCGGATTCGGGCTTAAATGACCCCCTAAAAACGGATCATTTTTCGCCTCATCATATACCCTTACACTTGAGATTTGCTTGTCCTCAAGCAAATGCGCTTTTATTCTACTCAAAAGACAAGTTAGGGGTCATTTAACACTAATATAAAAGTAATTACAACAAATAATCGTTCCACTAAAGACCAATAGACAAGCACGGAGGTCATACACAAGCACATCACAAATAGTGTTTAGATACTCACATCTCTCGGGTGTAATAAAGTGTAAATTACAATATGGAAACGGAAGATATCTCTCACTACCTGTCATAGCAAAATAGATTACCATAGGCTTGGGAAAGGATCAAACCTCCACCACATGGCGTAAGCACCTAGGATAAACTATCAAAGAGGTCTTTTAAAAGGTTGTAAATTAGGTGTAGGGATATGAAATACACGGTTTTGTTGGATAAAGGAAGTTTTACTGGTGGCGAGTTAACAATCTTGGTCAATTACATGTACAATACGGCGTTGCTAAGCCAAGACTAGACTCGACTTAAGCTAATAAATGAAAAATAACAAAAACATAAAATAAACATAGAATGAAAAGGGATGGTAGTCCGTATGTTTTTCTCTTTTTTTTATTTTTTTTTAATTTTTTTTTATTATTATTTTTTTTTGCATACACTCTTACCATACCATCCAAAATAATACATCATAGGGGATGAGAATTCCCCTTACACTTGAATCTTTACATACTTTACAATAAACTAAACTAATGACTCGAATTAAGAAAATCAAAACACTTGGAGCACTTTTAAGATTAACGTACGTATGGTGGTAATAAATGATGTTCTTACCCATTACTTCATAAATAAGTACTTACCCACGAGTCCCAATCGTCCCAAAACAATATGTACAAGGATATGACTCGACTTAGCAACCATGCAATCAATTAGAAAGTTAACTTAGGGTTTAACAAATAACAATAATGCACTAAAAATGAGCGCATACACGGAAGGCTAAGGCGATTTGGGTGTACATTTAAGTGGGGTGTAAAAAATTCTTCCTTTAAGTAAAATGCTTAAAGTTAGAAACGAAAAGATAGGCTTGGAGGGGTGTACTAGGGGTTTCGTGTACTAAAAATGAGTACTACGCTAAGGGTGTAGGAAAAATTAGTTGACTTAACTAGCCAAGTAATATGACATAAATGGTCAAGTAATCATAATACGGGTTTAACACAAGGGTGATCCTAATGCCTCTTATCATGTAGTAAATCCTACTACACGAATGTAGTCTCACTAGCGGTCTCGGAATGCATCACTAACGCAAGTTCTTGAATCTAAATGCTACCGGTACACTCATAAGCACTAATAGTAAATGCTTTTCCTATCAAATCTAAAGGCGAACCTCACATATTTGGGTGAAAAATTTTTCTGAATATACGGTTATGTGCTAGTCATACAATCTCCTATCCATGAGACGCTTGCTATGGCTAAAGTTTCACTCCTAAATGTTGTAAAAAATTTTAAATTTGGCGCTAAAATTACACTAACAAGTATTTCTCATAGTTTTATTACACATCTACCATTAAACAATACAAACTCAAGTGAAAGTGCATATGTAAGGTATCATCTTTTTACCCTCCCCTTACACTTAAGATGAACATTGTCCCCAATGTTCAAGTTAAGAATGTAAAAGTGAAAAAGTAAAGAGAATGAAATCAAATACTCCCCTGATTCGCTCGGTATGGATAATAGGATGGCTAGGTTAAATCTTCCTCCAAGAAAATGAACAATCAAAGCTTCCCTTCCAGAATATAAATCATCTCCTTATCATACATAACCTGTAAAACCTGACAAAATAGACAAGACAACCTCGCGTAAAATCGGCGGCATCCTATATAAGTTTCTAAGTCCTAGAAAACAAGATAAGATATAATGCTTGTGGAATGAAGTTTGCAGATCTCCTGGAGATTATAAAACTTAATAATTCACAAAAACTATAAGACTCCGTTAGAAAAACAAAACCGGTAAAATTTCCAGATTTTAACTCCTGATGCCGTCAAGAGTAATCCTCTGACGCCGTCAGAATGGACCTGCAGAAATTCTTATGTTAAGTTTCCGGAAAATTTCTGGAAAAACTTTGTCCTACTTCCTGGAAAATCCTGCAAAACTTCATTATGACTCAATACAAGCATTTGACTCTAACAAATACAAATATACATGTTCATTTAATATTGTGGAGAATCATGATCGGTTTGTTTCTTAAAAACATATTTGGGGTTTCCCCTTACACTTATCTTTTGCAAAAATACTTTTAGGTGGAGTTAAGACTAGGCTAAACAACAAAGTAAAGTATTTTCACATTTTAATTGAGAAACATGATCAACCAACAATAAAAATAAAGCATGCATACGGAAGCAAATAACAATCAAACAAATAAAATCACACAAAACATGGGTTGCCTCCTAAGAAGCGCTTTTCTTTATTTACGAGTCTTGTAGCTAGACTCAAGGTCATGGGTTAACGTGTATCGCTTATGCTCACATAACCAAGTGTGAGCCATCTAATAGTCGCCTCATCTTTCTTATAATCATCTCCTAACTCTAAGCATCCGCGATAGTATCTTTTATTCTTTTCATGAGTATACTTAAGTCCTCTTTTCTTATCATTCTCACTTAGCATTTCTATAGGCGGATACCTACTACACTTTTCCATGGAGAAATCCTTGAACCTAGGGTGTGTGCGGGGCATTTGATAGACAAATTCTTCATCCCCATCCGAGAATGTAATTAACCCTTCTATGAGTTTTTCGTCGAGGTTGGTCAACCGTTTAAAAGGTCTTCCAAACACAACTTGGGTCAATTTATCATCAATAAATTCTCCTAGATTCTCCATAACCATGAACTCAACAAGATAAACCAAACTTCATACAAACACATGCAATGGTATTGCCCTAGCCACAATATTTTCCCCTTTGTATTCTAACTCATCTACCATGATTTTATTATATTCATTGCGCGAGATTATGTTCATTGGAAGAGATGAGTTAAGATAGGCGTTAAAGCTCTTAAATCCGATCTTACAAGGAAATTGCATGTTGAATGAGCTATCACACTCAATCCTAGTCCTAGGGTCGATATACCTAAGAGGATTTATTTCTTCTTCCATCCTATTCTCATTAATCACATCACCATCATCAAGATCCTCGTCGGAGTCTGAATAGTAAAAGGGACTAGCCCTACGGTCATCATCATGATCAGACTCCTCTAACTCAGAATTATTGTCAAAGTGGTGGTTGGGCGAAAGGTTAGGTGGGTTCTCGTTCTCAACTAAAGGGAGTGGGGAGGGTATTTGGAAAATCCTACGACGAAAAACACGAATAACAGGAATCAAACGATCAATGTTATTGTTATCCATCGAAATAGCTTACGAACAAAGGACACAAAGAATTAAGATAGACTAAAGAAAACCTAAAAATAAACTTAAAATCTTACTAGAAAGGAATCTAGCAAGTAGACCTAATAAAAAGAAATCCTAACCTAGACAATAATTATTCCCTGGGCTGCGGCGCCAAAAACTTGATGCGTGGGAATCGCAACAGGCTTTACCTCTCGAGGGATCTCGAGAAGCTTACAACCCCCTCCAGGCAGTGTACCTGATCGTTGTAGTATAGTATAGTGACAAGTACCGGGGGATTGATCGTTCAGCTTAGGAATAGTGTCGCTAGGATTAGAAAGCCTAAATACTAGTTCTAAAGGTGAGGGATGATTATTTTTGTATTTTTATATTTTTTTAGAAAGCAAGTAAAAATCTCGGGTTTTGGAAGAGTGGGCGGAATTAGTTGCTATTCAACTAACCCAATACTACAATTCAATCAAAATAAAATACTAAAAATGAAAATAAGCTAAATTATACTAAGGTTGTGAGCAGTAATTGGAGAAAATGTGTTTACTTAGATTTCACTACTCCCTAGATATCTTTTACACGTTAATTACTTGTTATAATTGCATGGATGACGGATTGTATTCCTTAATACCATTCATGGGGTGGCATACATAACTCCCCAATTCTATGAGCTCTTATCTCCTCCTACACCATGCCCAGCACAACTATAGGGATTGTAAACAGTGGCTCATGCATTAAATACAACCAATAAAGACCTAGTACGCCTCGGTTCATGTTTCTTAAGACGTTCAAGCATGTTACCATTTGGAGATCTGCCAGTTTTCTTAAGCCTAACATATAAATCATTCATCCAAGACAAGAATAAACAAGTAATCAATACATAATCAATACGTAGGTTTCATTAGATCTAAGCAAACACAAAAGAGATCTAGCCTAGCATAATGAAATTGAGACAAGAACAAGACATAGACAACCAACACATAGACATATTGATTGAATTAGAAGAACACTTATCTCAATTACAATGCAAGGTATCAAGGGTTTGGAACCCTTGAAAAACCTGTAAAAGTTGCACCAAAATCGTACTTAGGGTTTCTCCAAAACTTCTCTCTTTAATGTGTGAAAATTAGAAAACTATATATAGAAAAATAGGTCTGACGGCGTCAAGACAAACAATGTGACGCCGTCACCTCGCCGCCAAAACTCTTCTCGGACTGCCTAGATCTACTTCTGACGCCGTCAAGACTTATTCATTTCCAGGCCGTCATGACTCTTTTACTCTTGACGCTCTTCCTACGTGACGCCGTCAAATCTGTTCTGGACCGTCATGGGAATTCATGAAATTTGCTCTTGACGCCGTCAAGGTTTTGCTCTTGACGCCGTCACCTACTGTTCCCAGCTTGGAAAATTAAAACTTTGGCGTTTTCTTCACTTTTATGTTCCAAAAACGTCCGAATTGCTTCATTTTCCAGATTTCACTCCCAAAGTACCTAAAATCACAAAAGGAACGATTTAGGGCAATATTTGATCTAATAAATTCGGATTCGGGCTTAAATGACCCCCTAAAAACGGATCATTTTTCGCCTCATCAGTATGATGGCCATATTTTCCGACATGATCGGGAAAACTATGGAGGTCTTTATGGACGATTTCTCGGTCATTGGGGATTCGTTTCAATCATGTCTCTCCCATTTAGACAACATGCTCAAATGTTGTGAAGACACAAGGTTATGTCTAAATTGGGAGAAGAGTCACTTTATAGTCAAAGAGGGCATTGTCCTCGGCCATAAAATTTCAAAGAACGGGATTGAGGTTGACAAAGCCAAAGTGGATGTCATCGCAAAATTACCTCATCCTACTACCGTCAAAGGTATTAGGAATTTTTTGGGTCATGCCGTGTTGGGAATTATACTAACAGTTACCACGGCTAAGAGAAGATGTTACAACTGCAGAAGATTGTATTTGCAGTGGAAACTTATTACCACTGCAAGAACATATATTACCACTGCTTATTAGATAACTATTAGGAAACGTGTTTAGATAAATATAGAATAGATCTTGTGTATATCTTATTCTATTAGCTTTATACTTATCTTGTAGAAGAGGATTCCTTGTGCTATAAAAGGAGATCCTAGGTTAAAGGTTTGATATACGTTTCTAGAGCTTCAAGGTGTAACCCTAGTGATATCAAGATCACTCGTATTATTATCATTAATAATATTGGAGCTAATAGTTTGTTTACATACATTGTTCTTATTCATATACAACTGTCTTACTCACAATCAAACTTCTAAGTGTTACTAAGTAGATTCCGCATACTTAGTGATATAACTCAAAGTATCAATCTAACACAAGTTCAAGGTGTTCAGATCCATCAAGTGGTATCAGAGCCAGGTTTTGATACTTTGATTTAGAAGACTCTAGTTCACTCAGAAGAATCTATGGAGACAGAAACCAGTAACTCAAACATTGCTGCTAAGCTTCCAAAGCTTAAGTTGAATGACTTTGAGATGTGGAGGCTAATGATCGAATAATTCTTTATGGTCCAAGACTACACACGCTGGGAGATCATTATGGTTGGAAATTCTTTCAAACCAAGTTCTACATCAGAGATGGTTAATGGCAAGGAAGTAATTAAGGTCAACACTGGACCTGTTACTAATGATGAAAGACTTCAGCTGAAGAATGATCTAAAGGCCAGAGGTTTGTTGCTGATGACACTTCCCAGAGACCAAGTTCTTGCATTCAGCAAGTACAAGACTGCAAAGACTCTTTTTGATGAGATCTGTGAAGTTTTTGGTGGTAATGATTCCACCAAGAAGACTCAAAAGACCTTGCTGAAGCAGACTTATGAAAACTTTGGTTCAACAAGTAATGAATCTCTTGATAGCATCTTCACATGGCTACAAAAGATTGTTACTCAACTCACTGTTTTTTGGAATAGAGGTGGAAAGGGAAGACCTTAATTTAAAGTTCTTAAGAAGCTTACTCTCTGAGTTTGGAACCAATGTTGCTGTGTGGGAAGATAAGCCAGAATTGGAGACCATGAAACTTAATGACTTGTACGATAACTTCAAGGTTATTGAACAAAGATTGAAGAAAGCTGGCAAAATAAGCTCAAGTTCAGGAAGTGTAGCACTCATATCATCATCTCTTGATGATAGTTCAGATGAAGAAAGTGATAGTGATAATGACAGTGCTAACATTGTTGTTTCCACTGGTAGTGGAAGTGTTTCCACTGGTAGCTCAAAGAGACAGATTGCAGGGCTTAGTGATACTACTTTTTATGCCTTTATATCAAGTTAAGTGGGTGGTTCAATTCTCAATCATGAGGATCTGGATCAAATTGATGAAGATGATATGGAGGAGATGGACATTAAATGGCAAGTGGCATTACTAAGCTTAAGGACAAAGAAGTTTTGGAAGAAGTCTGGAAGAAAGATCAACATCAGTGGCAATGAAACAGTAGGTTTTGACAAAAAGAAGGTGGAGTGCTACAATTGTCATAAGAAGGGGCACTTTGCCAGGGAGTGTAGGAAGCCAAGGAAGTCTGACAACAGGTCAACTTGGTACAAGCAGGACAAGAAGAAGGAACCTACTACTGATGAGCCAAAGGGGCTATTGGCCATTGATGGAGTGAGCTTTGATTGGAGCTTTATGACTAAGGAAGAGGAACATGATTCAGAGTCTGCAATGGTTGCTACAGAGCTTGCACTAATGGCTTTTTCTGACTCTGAGGTACAAACTGATAATGCTTGTTCTAAATCTTGTAAGGCCTTAAAAGAGTATGAGAAACTTAAAGCACAATTTAATGAGCAGCACATAGAGTTAACTCATACTAATTATAACTTAGCAAATCATAAAAGAGGCCTAGGAGTTTTAGAAACTCAATTAGAGCATTATAGGGCAAATGAATCTAAGTTCAATGATGATATTGCAGTATTAAGAAGAGACTTAGATTATCAGGTTGCTGTTAATAAGGTTCTTAGAGAAGAACTAGAAAAGGTTAAAGTGGCTAGTGAGAATATAATGATAACTAAGCAAACACTGGATCATCAATCCAAGTGTATTGATAAAATTTGGGAAGCCCAAGTTGTGAGCATAGCCAAATCAGGACATGGATACAAAACAGTTCCACCACCTCTAAGAGGTGTTCCATCACCTCCTGGCATTGACTTAGCTCACACAGGTTTAGAAGAATTCCAGGAACCACCTATGACCTATGGACCAAAGTTTGTTAAACCAGTTGAAATTGAAAAGGTTCAGGTTGAGGTTGATGTATTTGATAGTGCTAGTGACTCATCTCTTAAAGATGATAATTTGAATGTTGAGTCTAAGCCTAGTGTTCCTGAGAATGTTAAAGTGGAGATTAAAAGAAGTATTCCTGATGTAGTCAAAGAGAAGCCTAGGTCACAACCTAATTTCACTAGGCCCACTACTAGATATGCAGAGATGTACAGAAGTAGATCACCAACTCGTAGAGGCAATATGAGGAGTTGGAATCATGTTAAATCTAGGCAATTTGGTAGTGACTTTGTGTTCAATAACAAACCCTGTCATATATGTGGTAGCTTTGACCATTTGGCTTATAACTGTACCTACCACTTGGGAAGAAGGGAAGTGTTTGAGAATACAAGGGTGAATGGACAAAATGCTAATAACTTAACTCACCCAAATCCACTTAGCAAGATAATTCCCAGGTCTGTTTTGCTTCATTCTGGCATTAAACCAGTTTCCACTGCTAGACCAGCAGTTGCCACTGCCAGAAATAAAAACAGAGTTTACCCTAAGTCCCCTGTTACTACTTTTGTTAAATCTACTCAAACAGGGAAAAAGACCAATTTTGAAAAGAAAGTTAACAATAATCAGAAGTGGGTACCTAAAGTTTCAAAATCAGCAGTTTCCACTGCTAAGCCAGAAGTTACCACTGCAAGGCCAAAGGTTACCACTGGTGGGCCTGTTAACAAGAAAAGGGTAAATATGGGAAATGCTGTTAAGGCCTCAGCACGTTGGGAATGGAAACCAAAAGGAAACATTACCTCAAACAATCCCAATGGTGTATCAATGACCTTTGATAGATATAATTATATTGATACACGAGGCAGATCCAAGTCATTAGTGGCTTGGGTCCCCAAAAGGAACTAATTCCTTTATTTAGTGTGCAGGGACATTCAAAGACTACTAATGATCAAGGATACTCAGATAGTGGATGTTCCAGGCACATGACTGGCAATAAGTCCTATCTTTCAGACTTTCAACCTTATGATGGACAATTTGTCAGCTTTGGAGGAGGAATTGGTGGCAAAGTTTCTGGCAAAGGAACAATCAAGGCTGGAAACATTGATTTTGAAGATGTGCAGTATGTGAAAGAACTCAAGTACAACCTCTTTAGTGTGTCACAGATGTGTGACAAGAAGCATAGAGTTCTTTTCACAGAAGATGAATGCTATATCTTATCTAAGGATTATAAGCTCCCTGATGAAAGTGATGTTTTGCTTAAAATCCCTAGAAAAGGAAATCTATATAGCATTGACATGAAGAACATAGTGGCTAATAATGATGTTACTTGCTTGCTTGCTAAAGCCACCTTGGATGAATCAATGCTTTGGCATAGAAGATTGGGTCATGTTAACTTCAAGACCATCAACAAGATTGTGAAAGATGGACTTATCAGAGGTCTACCAGAGAAAAGATTTGAAAATGACCAAACTTGTGTTGCCTGTCTCAAAGGAAAGCAACACAGAGCTTCATGCAAGACCAAAGCATTCAATTCTATTAATCATCCACTCTTTATGTTGCATATGGACTTGTTTGGTCCTACTTCTGTGAGCAGCATAAATTTGAAGAAGTATTGTCTTGTTGTGACTGATGATTTTAGTAGATTCACATGGGTTTTCTTTTTAAGAACCAAGGATGAAACCACTGGCATCCTTAAGACATTCATCACTGAAGTTGAAAATCATTATGAAAAGAAGATCAAGATCATCAGGTGTGACAATGGGACAAAGTTCAAGAATAAAGTTATGGATGATTTCTGCAGAGACAAAGGTATTAAAAGAGAATTTAGTGTTGCAAGAACTCCTCAACAAAATGGAGTTGTAGAAAGAAGAAACAGAACACTAATTGAGGCTGCTAGAACCATGTTAGCTGATTCAAAGCTACCAATAACTTTTTGGGCTGAAGCAGTTAACACTGCTTGTTACATACAGAATAGGGTTTTAGTGGTCAAAACAAAAAACAAGACACCTTATGAGTTATTCAGAGGAAGACCTCCTACTTTGGAGTTTATGAGGCCATTTGGGTGTCATGTTACTATTCTCAATACCATTGATCATCTGGGTAAATTTGAAGAAAAGTCAGATGAAGGCTTGTTTGTTGGATACTCTATGGTTAGCAAGGCTTTTAGAGTCTATAACTTAAGAACAAAGAAGATTGAAGAGAACTTGCATGTTCAGTTTCTTGAAAATAAAGCAAACATGGCAGGTTCAGGACCAGATTGGCTATTTGATCTTGAAACATTATCAACTACAATGAATTATGTTCCTCTCACTTCAAGCACTGGAGACAAAGATCTTGAAGATTCAGAAGAATTCATTGATGAAGATGAAGCTTGTAAAAATGATGAAGATCAAATTGTTATGCCACTTTGGGACTTTGGTGATAATTCTGAAAAGACAAGTGATGCAGATGGTGTGAATTTTGATGTAAATAAAGATATTCCTACTAGCAGTGGTAACTCCATTTCCACTGCTACACCAAAAGTTTCCACTGTCAGCCCAAATGTGGAAAATCCTTCTCAGGAATCACCAAGTGATGATGTAGAGATCTCTAACATGTCTACAACATATGATATTCCTAGCACATCACAGTCTTCAATTCACAAAGTGCATCCACTTGATAATGTTATTGGTGAACTTCAATCAGGTGTGAAAACTAGAAGACAGACAAAGAAAGATGATATTCATGGGTTCATAAGTGAAGTGTATGAGTCCAAGAAACATAGCAAGAAGAATGAATGTTTGTTCTTCTGTTTTCTCTCATAGGTGGAGCCTAAGAATGTATATATGGCTCTAGGAGAATCTAGCTGGGTTGAAGCTATGCAAGAAGAGTTGCTGCAGTTTAAACTTCAAAAGGTTTGGGTTCTTTGTGACTTGCCTGATGGTATGAAGGTCATTGGTACTAAATGGGTTTTTAGAAACAAGAAAGATGAAAGAGGTATTGTAATCAGGAACAAAGCTAGATTGGTTGCTCAAGGATACACTCAAGAGGAGGGTATTGATTATGAAGAAGTGTTTGCTCCTGTTGCAAGGATTGAGGCTATTAGATTGTTTTTAGCCTATGCATCCTTTATGGGCATTACAGTCTATCAAATGGATGTTAAGAGTGCCTTTCT
Organism: Artemisia argyi; assembly: GCA_030686995.1. Taxonomy (NCBI): domain Eukaryota; kingdom Viridiplantae; phylum Streptophyta; class Magnoliopsida; order Asterales; family Asteraceae; genus Artemisia; species Artemisia argyi. Next base: position 76,168,568 of record CM060688.1, read on the forward strand.
GTATGGTACTATTGATGAGGAGGTATATGTGTCTCAACCTCCAGGCTTTGAAGATCCTCAACACCCAAATAAACTATATAAAGTGGTTAAGGCTCTTTATGGCCTACATCAGGCTCCAAGGAAGTGGTATGAAACCTTAGCTAATTATTTATTGAATAATGGGTTTCATAGAGGCAAGATTGATCAAACTTTGTTCATCAAGAAAGACAAGGGTGATATTTTACTTGTGCAAGTATATGTTGATGATATTATCTTTGGGTCTACTAAACAAGAGGTGTGCAAAGAGTTTGAGAAGCTGATGAAGGATGAATTTCAAATGAGTTCTATGGGAGAACTTACATTCTTTTTGGGGCTGCAAGTACAACAGAGTAAGGAAGGCATATTTATCAGTCAAGACAAATATGTGGCTGAGATCATTAGGAAGTTCAAGTTTACTGATGCAAAATCTTCAAATACCCCTGCTGACAAGACCACTCACTTATTGTTGAAGAATGCTAGTGGTGCTAATGTTGATGTTCACACTTACAGATCTATGATTGGCTCTTTGATGTATCTTACTTCATCAAGGCCAGACATTATGTTTGCTGCTTGTGCAAGATTTCAAGTGACTCCAAAGACATCACATATGACAGCAGTGGAAAAGATTTTTAGGTACTTGAAGACTTATCCTAATCTAGGATTATGGTATCCAAGAGACTCTCCAATGGAATTGATCACATACTCAGATAGTGATTATGCTGGTGCAAGTTTGGATAGAAGATCAACTACTAGAGGATGTCAATTTCTTGGATGTAGATTGGTGTCATGGCAGTGCAAGAAGCAAACTATGGTTGCTACTTCAACCACTGAAGCAGAATATGTTGCAGCTGCTAGTTGTTGTGCTCAGATCCTTTGGCTTCAGAATCAATTATTGGATTATGGGTACAATTTCATGAACACCGTTATATATATAGACAATAGTAGTACCATATGCATTATTAAAAATCCTGTGCAACACACTAAAACTAAACATATTGAAATTAGACATCACTTTATTAGAGATTGTTTTGAGAAAAAGCTTATTAATGTTGTCAAAATTCACACTGATGACAATTATGCTGATTTATTAACAAAAGGGCTTGATGTGGGTAGGTTTCAATACTTGGTAACAGGTATTGGAATGCTCAATCCATAAATCTTTGATGTCTCATACTTTTCAGTGTTGTAGGATACTTTTTAGGTACTAATATTGTTTGTATTGTATGTATGGTTTTCTACTAACTTGTATGCAGAGTTATCAAGAGCACAGTGGTAATTAGCATACAACAATGGAAAGATTGGTGATAATAGCAAAAACAAAAGAGTACTTTTATTGATTATTAAGAAGAGTACACCACAACCATCAACAAAACATTGTCACCATTACAGAAAACCATCACATAAGACATGAACCTACAACCTAACACCTACTCCATAGGTTTCTTTCCTTTTCCCTCATACTGCTGCTTGCCCTTGGAAATTTTCTTTCTCTTGTCATCAAAAGAGAGTTGTTTTCTTGGACAAGCAAGTCCCAGAACTTGCTTGGGAGGTCTTGGTGCTTGATTAGGCTTGTCAACAGCTGGTCACTTCATGTTGTTTATTGCTGTAGTCAAAGCTGTGGTGAGGGCCTTTGGAAGCTCTTTGGACAGGTCAAAGGTTGGATCATTCTCATCATCTGATGAAGAGCTAGAATAAAACTCAAGTGATGGAGCAGGATCAGCTGAAATCTTCTTGTTGGGCTTTATGCTTGAAGATGTAGCAGGTGTTGCACTTGGTGGAAAATATCCACTCCATCCAGAAGAAAGTTCTTCAGAGTCTGAGTAGTAACTGATTTCATCATCTGAAGTGTCATCAGAAGAGATGTAGATTAAAGGGAACCAACTCATGATGATGCTTAGGGTTTGTGTTATTGAAGTTGTTTGTTGATGAGAGATAAAAGTTTTGAGCCCCCTTTTATATGCAAAGTCAAGGTCGAATTCTAATTAATGAAGAATATTTACTCCTACTTGTTTTGGTAGGTTGGAGGAGTAAATTTGGTTATTATCGGGTTGACTTTTGGAAGATATTTTTGTGAATAGTAACTTGGTTAAAAAGTTACTTTGGGTTAATCTTTATGGGTTAAGTTGAAAGTTATTTTGGTTTGCAGCAAAACAACCCATATTATTGGAGTCATTGGAGTAATAAGGTGTGTATCATAGACACACAGCAAATGGTTATTGATTCACCATGTCTAATCCACATAAGAATCAACTAGTCCAGAGCAAACGGCTACTGGTAAAGACTTAACAAATCCGTTTATGGTTGATAGTTTACCAAAAACTAGGTTATCAACTCACCATACATCCAAGTGATCAAGAGTTGGCTAGTCCATAGCAAACGGCTCATGGTAAAGACATATCAAATCCGTTGATAGCTGGTAGTTTGCTAAAAACTATGATAAGAGCAGCAAATTTTCATGTTTTATTAACCACTGCTCTTTGATATGTTGTGAAAATTTTACCACTGCTAGTTCATTAGTTACCACTGCAAGAGTAATTTTACCACTGATGAACTAGCCGTTACAACTGTTGTGTCAGTAATCCATTTTTTTACTAGCCGTTGTAAAAATAACCGTCTTTCCTTATTAATAGGGTAAAATCTTTTGTGAATTATCTACTTCCTTATTATAAATTATTCTTTTTCCAAAGATAATTCTTTCTAAAGATAATTCACATTGCGCAACCTCTTCAAACCCTATTAGTATAAATTGATTATCATACGGCTTGCTTTTTTATCTTGATTACTAACACTTTTATTCTCTTTTTCACAAATATCATGGCGATTCTAAAATTTGTCGAGGAGCACAACCAAGTGGCCTACTTACACAAGTCAAACGAGAAGAGTGGCCCTGTTTTTCATCAGATTGTGGATTTTCTAAACACAACTCATATAAGGTTTGCCTTAACTATTAATCCCACAATCTATGTCTCTCATATCAAACAGTTCTGGAACACTGTGGAGTCCATATCTCTTGAACAGGGAGACACACATGAATCTGTGGATACTCTAAGAGCCACAGTTGGTGGGGTAACTATTGATGTTACTGAGTCATCCTTGAGGAGAATTCTCCAATTGGATGATCTCAATGGTATCATCACATTACCTAATTCAGAAATTTTTACTAATATTGCTTTAATGGGGTATGATACATCTGAACAAAAAGTTACTTTCAGAAAAGGATGTTTTTGTCCCCATTGGAGATTTTTAATTCACACTCTTTTACATTGCCTAAGTCCTAAGAAGACTTCTTATGAGCAATTTGCATCAACCATGGCTTATCCTTTGGTTTGATTGGCAACTGATAGGACTTTCAATTTTTCAAAGTTTATTTTCAATAATATGAAAGGCAATGTAAAGAGTCAATATAAATTTTTGATGTATCCAAGGTTTGTGCAAGCAGTGTTAAATGAGTTTCAACTGCGACCTCACAATAGAATTTATGAACCTTCCAGCCTAAAGCCAAAAGTTTTTCAAAACATGTGTAAGGCTTCAGATCTTTGGAATGGGGAGGTTCATCCACTTTTGCCTAAAATGCTTGCTAAAATTGCTCATGTATAGGGTGAGGATGCACCAATCCCAGCTGCATCTCTAAACACACCCACTATTGTTGTTCCACAAATTCAAGATACCCCTGCTGTAACTCACACTTATGAGAGAAGGTCTAAACAACCAACTTCTCTCATCTCAACATTGCATGTTGCTGAACCTTTTGGTTTAGGAACAAGCAGTGGTGGTTCAAGGCTTAATCCTAGTCCAACTAGGGAAGAGCCTGAATCAATGCCTCATGATTCACCTCTCCCAGCAGGTTACACAGTTGGAAGTGATGAAGGCAGTGTGCAACTACCTGCACTGATGGACATTTGTACCAAATTAGTCAAGCAGGTTCAAGCTCTGGAGAAAGATCTGGCACAGACCAAAGAACAACATGCCACAGAGCTGAATAAATTGAAGGCTGAGATTCAAAGATTGCAGATTGAAGTTGAGCATCTCAAGAAGAAAAGATCTAAAGTTGTGTTATCTTCATCATCTTCACCTCCGGATGAGCTTTCTGCAAGTTCTACTAAAGTTTTGGGAGATTCTTCCAAACAGGGGAGGAAAACAAATGCAGAGCTTAAGGGGAGGAGTAAAAATTTTGAAAAAGAGTTTGCTGAGCTCACTGATTCTGATAATGCTCAAGCAAAAGATGATGTAGCTGAGACTGAGGGGAGGAAATTGGATTTTGAAGATATGGATGCTGATGCTGGCTTTAACTTTGATGATTTAGTTGGAATTGCTCAACCAATTTCCACTGAAGCAGAACAAGTTCCCACTGATCAACCTATTACCACTACAAGAGAAAAAGTTACCACTGATAGTCAAGAAATTACCACTGCAGAGGAAGAGGCTGCCAGAATAAGATCAGTTAAAGGAAAGGCTATTGAAATTGCTTCATATCAAGAGACAAGAAAGATTTCTAAGTATGAACAAGCTCAGATTGACTTTGATGCAAGATTGGCAGAGCAACAACAAGAAAATGAAAGAAAGAGAAAGCTAGAGGAAGATGAAGTTGCTAGTTTTATGGAAACTAAGAGGTTGGATAAACTTGAAGCTGTAATGGCAGAACCTATTTCAAGTGTCTCACCAACTGTCATACATGAGAAACCTCCATTGTTCAGTTATGTGCCTACAGAAGAAGAGATTGACTACTTGATTAATAATGATCAAGTAATCAGGAAGAAGGCTATTGAATTGATTGCAAATACAACCTTGGATGAAGAACAAAGGTCTGCTCAACTTAAAGATTTCATTCAAATGAAGAATCAGCAGGCTCTTGATCAAATCATTGGGGATGTTAGAAAAGGTCAAAAGAAGCCAAGGAAACTTACAAAGCACAGATCATTGCTGAGATGAAGACTTTTTGTTGCCATGTTGGTAATATGAAAATGGCTCAATTCAAAGGAATGTCACATGATCAGGTTGAAGGTATTTACTACAGGATCAAAAGACAAGATAGTAATTTCATTCCAATGGATCAAGAACCAATAACAATGAAGACAAAAAGGACTGGAGTAAGTCTTGAATCAAAAGATGCAAAGAAGTTGAAGACTCAGAAATCATCTCAAGCAGAAGAGGGTCCTAGCAAGTTGACAGAAGAGCAAGTTACAAACATGTTATTTATAGAGACTGATATACTTAATATTGAACCTCTACAATCAAGATATCTAGTAGTTGGTTGGGAAATCTTTTCTGATAGTTTTGGTGTAGCTTGGAAGATCATCAGAACTGGAAATGTCACAAGTATTTGCAGAGATTTTGAAGATATTGTTAGATCTTGTGATAGAGAAGATTTGGATACTTTGTGGAGAATTGTTCAAGATCAGTTTAAGAAGGATGAACTTGTTGATGTCAAAGCTAAGGAGTTATTGGTTCACTTCAGAAGATTATATGAACCTGACCCAAGTGATAGATATTGGAGATTTGAAGCTCATGGTACAAGAACTTTGTGGAAATTCTATGATTCAAGTTCTGTGCATCATATTTCTACTCAAGATGGAGTTGATGTCTTTATGCTGGCTGAGAAAGAATATCCATTGAGAGCTGGAGTACTGACAGTGATGTTGACAGAGAAGCTTAGATGCTGGGAAAGAACTGAAGTCATAGATAATTTGATACAAAGGATTTATGATCAAAGTGTGAGAGCTGATAAAGAGTTATTAAGAAGAAGATAAGTGTTTGGAAGAATTCCCATATCCTCATGTTTGCTGCATTCTTGAAGAAACTTATTGATTTATGTATTAATCATAAGTTAGGGGAGGATTGTTGGGAATTATACTAACAGTTACCACAGCTAAGAGAAGATGTTACAACTGCAGAAGATCGTACTTGCAGTGGAAACTCATTATCACTGCAAGAACATATATTACCACTGCTTATTAGATAACTGTTAGGAAACGTGTTTAGATAAATATAGAATAGATCTTGTGTATATCTTATTCTATTAGCTTTATACTTATCTTGTAGAAGAGGACTCCTTGTGCTATAAAAGGAGATCCTAGGTTAAAGGTTTGATATACGTTTCTAGAGCTTCAAGGTGTAACCCTAGTGATATCAAGATCACTCATATTATTATCATTAATAATATTCGAGCTAATAGTTTGTTTACATACATTGTTCTTATTCATATTGATGCGTGGGAATCGCACCTTGCTTTACCTCTCGAGGGATCTCGAGAAGCTTACAACCCCCACCAGGCAGTGTACCTGATCGTTGTAGTATAGTATAGTGACAAGTACCGGGGGATTGATCGTTCAGCTTAGGAATAGTGTCGCTAGGATTAGAAAACCTAATTACTAGTTCTAGAGGTGAGGGATGATTATTTTTGTATTTTTATATTTTTTAGAAAGCGATTAAAATCTCGGGTTTTGGAAGAGTGGGCGGAATTAGTTGCTATTCAACTAACCCAAAACTAATATATAATCAAAATAAAATACTAAAAATGAAATTAAACTAATTATTACAAAGGTTGTGAGCAGTAATTGGAGAAATTGTGTTTACTTAGACTTCACTACTCCCTAGATATCTTTTACACGTTAATTACTTGTTATACTTGTATGGATGATGGATTGTATTCCTTAATACCATTCGTGGGGTGGCATACATAACTCCCCAACTCTATGAGCTCTTATCTCCTCCTACACCATGACCCAACACAACTATAGGGATTGTAAACAGTGGCTCATGCATTAAATACAACCAATAAAGACCTAGTACGCCTCGGTTCATGTTTCTTAAGACGTTCAAGCATGTTACCATTTGGAGATCTGCCAGTTTTCTTAAGCCTAACATATAAAATCATTCATCCAAGACAAGAATAGACAAGTAATCAACACATAATCAACATCTAGGTTTCATTAGATCTAAGCAAACACAAAAGAGATCTAGCCTAGCATAATGGAATTGAGACAAGAACAAGATATAGACAACCAACACATAGACATATTGATTGAATTAGAAGAACACTTATCTCAATTACAATGCAAGGTATCAAGGGTTTGGAACCCTTGAAAAACCTGTAAAAGATACACCAAATTCGTCTTTAGGGTTTCACCAAAACTTCTCTCTTCTTAATGAAAAAAACTAGAAAACTATATATAGGAAAACTGGGCTGACGGCGTCAAGACAAGCATGTGACGCCGTCACCTCGCCGCTAAATACTTCCTCGGACGGCCTTGATCTACTTATGACGGCCTATGTGACGCCGTCACCAACCACGGTATTTTATTCTTGGTACTTTGACGCCGTCAGGATGACTTTTGACGCCGTCATCAACTACGGTGTTTTATTCTTGATATCTGACGCCGTCAGGGTATAACTCTTGACGCCGTCACCTAGTGTCTTCAGCATGGAAAATTGATACTTTGCCGTTTTCTTCACTTTTATGCTCCAAAAACGTCCAAAATGGCTTCTTTTCCAGAATTCACTCTCCAAACACCTAAAATCACAAAAGGAACGATTTAGGGCAATATTTGATCAAATAAAGTCGGATTCGGGCTTAAATGACCCCCTAAAAACGGATCATTTTTCGCCTCATCATATACCCTTACACTTGAGATTTGCTTGTCCTCAAGCAAATGAGCTTTTATTCTACTCAAAAGACAAGTTAGGGGTCATTTAACACTAATATAAAAGTAATTACAACAAATAATCGTTCCACTAAAGACCAATAGACAAGCACGGAGGTCATACACAAGCACCTCGCAAATAGTGTTTAGATACTCACATCTCTCGGGTGTAATAAAGTAATATAACATTATGGAAATGGAAGATATCTCTCACTACCTGTCATAGCAAAATAGATTACCATAGGCTTGGGAAAGGATCAAACCTCCACCACATGGCGTAAGCACCTAGGATAAACTATCAAAGAGGTCTTTTAAAGGGTTGTAACATTAGGTATAGGGATATGAATTACACGGTTTTGTTGGATAAAGGAAGTTTTACTGGTGGCGAGTTAACAATCTTGGTTAATTACATGTACAAGATGGCGTTGCTAAGCCAAGACTCGACTCGACTTAAGCTAACAAATGAAAAATAACAAAAACATAAAATGAACATAGAATAAAAAGGGATGATAGTCCGTATGTTTTTTTTTTCTCTTTTTCTTTTCTATTTTTTTTCTTTTTTCTTGATTTTTTCGATTTTTTTTTATTTTTTTTATTATTTTTTTTTATTTTTTTTTTGCATACACTCTTACCCTACCATCCAAAATAATACATCATAGGGAATGGGAATTCCCCTTACACTTGAATCTTTACATGCTTTACATTGAACTATTCTAATGACTCGAATTAAGAAAATCAAAACACTTGGAGTACTTTTAAGATTAACGTACATATGGGGGTAATAATATGATGTTCTTCCCCATTACTCCATAAAATAAGTACTTACCCATGAGTCCCAATCGTCCCAAAACAATATGTACAAGGATATGACTCGACTTAGCAACTATGTAATCAATTAGAAAGTTAACTTAGGGTTTAACAAATAACAATAATGCACTAAAAATGAGCGCATACAAGGAAGGCTAAGGCGATTTGGTTGTACATTTAAGTGGGGTGTAACAAATTCTTCCTTTAAGTAAGATGCTTAAAGTTAGAAATGAAAAGATAGGCTCGGAGGGGTGTACTAGGGGTTTCGTGTACTAAAAATGAGTACAACGCTAAGGGTGTGGGAAAAATTAGTTGACTTAACTAGTCAAGTAGTATGACTTAAATGGTTAAGTAATTATGATACGGGTTTAACACAAGGGTGATCCTAATGCCTCTTATCATGTAGTAAATCCTACTACACGAATGTAGTCTCACTAGTGGTCTCGGGATGCATCACTAACGCAAGTTCTAGAATCTAAATGCTACCGGTACACTCATAAGCACCAATAATGAATGCTTTTCCTATCAAATCTAAAGGCGAACCTCACATTTTTGGGTGGAAAATTTTTCTGAATATACGGTTATGTGCTAGTCATACAATCTCCTATCCATGAGACGCTTGCTATGGCTAAAGTTTCACTCCTAAATGTTGTAAAAAAATTTAAATTTGGCGCTAAAATTACACTAACAAGTATTTCTCATAGTTTTATTACATATCTACTATCAAACAAAACAAACTCAAGCGAAAGTGCATATGTAAGGTATCATCTTTTTACCCTCCCCTTACACTTAAGATGAACATTGTCCCCAATGTTCAAGTAAAGAATGTAAAAGTTAAGAAGTAAAGAGAATGAAATCAAATACTCCCCTGATTCGCTCGGTATGGATTATAGGTTGGCCAGGTTAGATCTTCCTCCAAGAAAACGAACAATCAAAGCTTCCCATCCAGAATATAAATCATCTTCTTGTCAAAAATAACCTGTAAATCCTGACAACAATAGACAAGACAACCTCGCGTAAAATCGGCGGCATCCTATAAAAGTTACTAAATCCTAGAAAACAAAGTAAGATATAATGCTTGTGGAATGAAGTTTGCAGATTTCCTGGAGATTATAAAACTTAATAATTCACAAAAACCATAAGACTCCGTTAGAAAAACAAAACTGGTAAAATTTCCAGATTTTAACTCCTGACGCCGTCAAGAGTAAAACTCTGACGCCGTCAGAATGGACCTGCAGAAATTCTTATGTTAAGTTTCCGGAAAATTTCTGGAAAAACTTCGTCCTACTTCCTGGAAAATCCTGCAAAACTTCATTATGACTCAATACAAGCATTTGACTCTAACAAATACGAATATACATGTTTATTTAATATTGTGGAAAATCATGATCGGTTTGTTTCTTGAAAACATATTTGGGGTTTCCCCTTACACTTATCTTTTGCAAAAATACCTTTAGGTTGGAGTTAAGACTAAGCCAAACAACATAATAAAGTATTTCCACATTAATTGAGAAATATGATCAACCAACAATAAAAATAAAACATGCATACGGAAGCAAATAACATCAAACAAACAAAATCACACAAAGCATGGGTTGCCTCCCAAGAAGCGCTTGTTTTTATTCGAGTCACGAGCCTGACTCTACCCTTATTTAATGGAAATAGGGGAGGTTTTCCCTACACTTAGGATTAATTACGGGTGGTAGTAGCGATACACACCATCTTGGTGGAAGTATGCCATGTGAGGAAAGAGTGGCGGATGAATTATATGCTCAAATGGGTGTGCTCCTATCATCATAACCTTACCTAGTTCACTTTGGTCAATGGGTGAGTTGAAGTTTTCTCCTAAGAAGGGATCATTTTCAATCAACTTCAAGAGACTCCTAGTTGGGAATCCGTCTTGACCTAATAAACCCGGTTTAAACCCATAATGTTTCTTACGATCAATCATGAATGGGTGATGTAAGTATGTAAGGTCATGGTTCACTCCTATGTCAACTTCCTCTCTACAAGGCTTAGAGTCTACTACCTTTATCTTAAGACTACCCGGACTATATGGTTTGATGGGTGGATCGGAACCTATTTCAATTCCTAAATTCACATCCAAGGATGGAAGATTAGGTAACGGTTTTGGTTGAGGCTCCGGTTCATCAAAACTAGGAACTTCCCTAGAACTAAAGGTAAGGTTATCATTATAAGCATTCAAACCTATATCCTCTAGTTGTGTTTGGTCCAAGGGTTCTACCTCTATTGGGGTTCCTATAGTCTCTTCTACTTCTTCCGAGTAAGCCACGGGCGGTGTGTGTGCCTCAAATGATGGTAGGATTTGTGGGGTACTTGGTGGGCTTACGTTACTTACCTCATCCTCCATTTTATCTAGATTACCTATGTGTTTGCTTTGTACTATGGCTTTAGGTGACATCCACACAGGTATCCCTAAGTAATCATCCCCAGATAAACTTTCTGTTTGCTCCATCAAACTTGTTTTTGATTGATTTGTGATGTTGTTTGTTGGGTTGTCTACTCTATAATAATATTGGGCACAGTTTTCTATGGTATCCCACGCTTCTTCATCATTTAATTCCCTAGGGCTCCCATTGGCAAAATCATCGATGCGCATTTGGTCACATCGGTTGATACGATAGTAAAAGGTTTCGGTTAGGGATGCTAAAGAGAAACTATGATGAGGGAATTTTCGAAGTAATATTTTAAAATGAGTCCATGCATCATATATGGGTTCATCTCGATATTGTTTGAAATTCGAGATGTCAATAGGGTAGAATGGCCTTTTTGGTTGGTGGTATGGTGGATTCGCGTACTCCATAATGGTGAACGGAATAGTCAATGGAAATTACGAACAAACACATAAAGAAATAGATAGACTAAAGAAATCCTAAAAAATAAAAATAAAATCTTACTAGAAAGGAATCTAGCAAGTAGACCTAATAAAAAGAAATCCTAACCTAGACAATAACTATTCCCCGGCAACGGCGCCAAAAACTTGATGCGTGGGAATCGCACCTTGCTTTACCTCTCGAGGGATCTCGAGAAGCTTACAACCCCCACCAGGCAGTGTACCTGATCGTTGTAGTATAGTATAGTGACAAGTACCGGGGGATTGATCGTTCAGCTTAGGAATAGTGTCGCTAGGATTAGAAAACCTAATTACTAGTTCTAGAGGTGAGGGATGATTATTTTTGTATTTTTATATTTTTTAGAAAGCGATTAAAATCTCGGGTTTTGGAAGAGTGGGCGGAATTAGTTGCTATTCAACTAACCCAAAACTAATATATAATCAAAATAAAATACTAAAAATGAAATTAAACTAATTATTACAAAGGTTGTGAGCAGTAATTGGAGAAATTGTGTTTACTTAGACTTCACTACTCCCTAGATATCTTTTACACGTTAATTACTTGTTATACTTGTATGGATGACGGATTGTATTCCTTAATACCATTCGTGGGGTGGCATACATAACTCCCCAACTCTATGAGCTCTTATCTCCTCCTACACCATGACCCAGCACAACTATAGGGATTGTAAACAGTGGCTCATGCATTAAATACAACCAATAAAGACCTAGTACGCCTTGGTTCATGTTTCTTAAGACGTTCAAGCATGTTACCATTTGGAGATCTGCCAGTTTTCTTAAGCCTAACATATAAAATCATTCATCCAAGACAAGAATAGACAAGTAATCAACACATAATCAACATCTAGGTTTCATTAGATCTAAGCAAACACAAAAGAGATCTAGCCTAGCATAATGGAATTGAGACAGGAACAAGATATAGACAACCAACACATAGACGTATTGATTGAATTAGAAGAATACTTATCTCAATTACAATGCAAGGTATCAAGGGTTTGGAACCCTTGAAAAACCTGTAAAAGATACACCAAATTCGTCTTTAGGGTTTCACCAAAACTTCTCTCTTCTTAATGAAGAAAACTAGAAAACTATATATAGGAAAACTGGGCTGACGGCGTCAAGACAAGCATGTGACGCCGTCACCTCGCCGCCAAATACTTCCTCGGACGGCCTTGATCTACTTATGACGGCCTATGTGACGCCGTCACCAACCACGATATTTTATTCTTGGTACTTTGACGCCGTCAGGATGACTTTTGACGCCGTCATCAACTACGGTGTTTTATTCTTGATGCCTGACGCCGTCAGGGTATAACTCTTGACGCCGTCACCTAGTGTCTTCAGCATGGAAAATTGATACTTTGCCGTTTTCTTCACTTTTATGCTCCAAAAACGTCCAAAATGGCTTCTTTTCCAGAATTCACTCTCCAAACACCTAAAATCACAAAAGGAACGATTTAGGGCAATATTTGATCAAATAAAGTCGGATTCGGGCTTAAATGACCCCCTAAAAACGGATCATTTTTCGCCTCATCACATATACAACTGTCTTACTCACAATCAAACTTCTAAGTGTTACTAAGTAGATTCCGCATACTTAGTGATATAACTCAAAGTATCAATCTAACACAAGTTCAAGGTGTTCAGATCCATCATGCCGGTTTCTATAGTAGGTTTATTCAAGATTTTTCTAAAATCACCCGGCCTATGACCCATCTCCTCGAAAAGGATGCTCCTTTTATCTTCTCCCCCGAGTGCATCGAAGCTTTTGAAACATTAAAGAAAAAGCTTACTGAGGCACCGATTCTTGTTGCCCCCGATTGGGACTTAAGTAACACCCCGCTACGGCGGAAACGCGCGGGTGCAACTTCATGGATATCATCACAACACCTGGTGTCTACATAGAGAACAACTACATGCACATAAATAGAGCAATGTACAAACACAAACTGTTGTAACAATACCCCAAAATAAAATAACCAAAACAAAACATAAATCCAAACATAGATGATAAACCACTTCCAATGCAACTAAGGTCTCGTCTATCCACATCCTTCTATCTTATCCTTAGAAAGCTCACCTGAAAATGATGCTTAAAAAGTCAACATAATGTTGGGGAGATTCATAGGTTTGAGACTCAACACACAAGGCAACCAAATTCACTGTGATTATAAAATATAGCTGGACAAATAATTATAGTTATCATATAGCTACATGCATTTGCAAGTTAATATTCACACACAAAGGCAACAACACTCATAAGGCAACCAATAGGACGGCTCGTGTCCACCGACCCCAAAATAATTACAACAGGACGGCTCGTGTCCTCCGACCCCACAACGATTACATTAGGACGGCTCGTGTCCCCCGACCCCATTAAACATCAATTAGGTCGCATGCGCGAGCAACAGGATAAGCATCCTCCTAATTGGATCCCATTAAACATCAATTAGGTCGCATGCGCGAGCAACATGATAAACATCCTCCTAATTGGATCCCATATATATCCACACAAGCAAATAATCACACATAGCATACATACGATAATATTATAGGTCCAAGCTCTTTACCTCCACACACATAATCACAGTAAATCAAATAATTTAAGACAAGCATCATTCCCCTCCCAAGTCTAAAACAAAGTAAAAATATGGGTGATGCGTGGGAATCGCAACAGGCTTTACCTCTCGAGGGATCTCGAGAAGCTTACAACCCCCACCAGGCAGTGTACCTGATCGTTGTAGTATAGTATAGTGACAAGTACCGGGGGATTGATCGTTTAGCTTAGGAATAGTGTCGCTAGGATTAGAAAGCCTAAATACTAGTTCTAAAGGTGAGGGATGATTATTTTTGTATTTTCATATTTTTTTGGAAAGCAATTAAAAATCTCGGGTTTTGGAAGAGTGGGCGGAATTAGTTGCTATTCAACTAACCCAAAACTAAGATGCAATCAAAATAAAATACTAAAAATGAAAATAAACTAATTATACTAAGGTTGTGAGCAGTAATTGGAGAAAATGTGTTTACTTAGATTTCACTACTCCCTAGATATCTTTTACACGTTAATTACTTGTTATAATTGCATGGATGACGGATTGTATTCCTTAATACCATTCATGGGGTGGCATACATAACTCCCCAATTCTATGAGCTCTTATCTCCTCCTACACCATGCCCAGCACAACTATAGGGATTGTAAACAGTGGCACATGCATTAAATACAACCAATAAAGACCTAGTACGCCTCAGTTCATGTTTCTTGAGACGTTCAAGCATGTTACCATTTGGAGATCTGCCAGTTTTCTTAAGCCTAACATATAAATCATTCATCCAAGACAAGAATAAACAAGTAATCAACACGTAATCAATATCTAGGTTTCATTAGATCTAAGCAAACACAAAGGAGATCTAGCCTAGCATAATGAAATTGAGACAAGAACAAGATATAGACAACCAACACATAGACATATTGATTGAATTAGAAGAACACTTATCTCAATTACAATGCAAGGTATCAAGGGTTTGGAACCCTTGAAAAACCTGTAAAAGTTGCACCAAAATCGTACTTAGGGTTTCTCCAAAACTTCTTTTTTTTTTTAATGTGTGAAAATTAGAAAACTATATATAGAAAAATAGGTCTGACGGCGTCAAGACAAACAATGTGACGCCCTCACCTGGCCGCCAAAACTCTTCTCGGACTGCCTAGATCTACTTCTGACGCCGTCAAGACTTATTCATTTCCAGGCCGTCATGACTCTTTTACTCTTGACGCTCTTCCTACGTGATGCCGTCAAATCTGTTCTGGACCGTCATGGGAATTCATGAAATTTGCTCTTGACGCCGTCAAGGTTTTGCTCTTGACGCCGTCACCTACTGTTCCCAGCTTGGAAAATTAAGACTTTGGCGTTTTCTTCACTTTTATGCTCCAAAAACGTCCGAATTGCTTCCTTTTCCAGATTTCACTCCCAAAGTACCTAAAATCACAAAAGGAACGATTTAGGGCAATATTTGATCAAATAAATTCGGATTCGGGCTTAAATGACCCCCTAAAAACGGATCATTTTTCGCCTCATCATATACCCTTACACTTGAGATTTGCTTGTCCTCAAGCAAATGCGCTTTTATTCTACTCAAAAGACAAGTTAGGGGTCATTTAACACTAATATAAAAGTAATTACAACAAATAATCGTTCCACTAAAGACCAATAGACAAGCACGGAGGTCATACACAAGCACCTCACAAATAGTGTTTAGATACTCACATCTCTCGGGTGTAATAAAGTGTAAATTACAATATGGAAACGGAAGATATCTCTCACTACCTGTCATAGCAAAATAGATTACCATAGGCTTGGGAAAGGATCAAACCTCCACCACATGGCGTAAGCACCTAGGATAAACTATCAAAGAGGTCTTTTAAAGGGTTGTAACGTTAGGTGTAGGGATATGAAATACACGGTTTTGTTGGATAAAGGAAGTTTTACTGGTGGCGAGTTAACAATCTTGGTCAATTACATGTACAATATGGCGTTGCTAAGCCAAGACTAGACTCGACTTAAGCTAATAAATGAAAAATAACAAAAACATAAAATAAACATAGAATGAAAAGGGATGGTAGTCCGTATGTTTTTCTCTTTTTTATTTTTTTTATTTATTTATTATTTTTTTTTGCATACACTCTTACGCTACCATCCAAAATAATACATCATAGGGAGTGGGAATTCCCCTTACACTTGAATCTTTACATACTTTACAATTAACTAAACTAATAACTCGAATTAAGAAAATCAAAATACTTGGAGCACTTTTAAGATTAACGTACATATGGGGGTAATAAATGATGTTCTTCCCCATTACTCCATAAATAAGTACTTACCCGTGAGTCCCAATCGTTCCAAAACAATATGTACAAGGATATGACTCGACTTAGCAACCATGCAATCAATTAGAAAGTTAACTTAGGGTTTAACAAATAACAATAATGCACTAAAAATGAGCGCATACACGAAAGGCTAAGGCGATTTGGGTGTACATTTAAGTGGGGTGTAACAAATTCTTCCTTTAAGTAAAATGCTTAAAGTTAGAAATGAAAAGATAGGCTCGGAGGGGTGTACTAGGGGTTTCGTGTACTAAAAATGAGTACAACGCTAAGGGTGTGGGAAAAATTAGTTGACTTAACTAGCCAAGTAATATGACTTAAATGGTCAAGTAATTATAATACGGGTTTAACACAAGGGTGATCCTAATGCCTCTTATCATGTAGTAAATCCTACCACACGAATGTAGTCTCACTAGCGGTCTCGGGATGCATCACTAACGCAAGTTCTAGAATCTAAATGCTACCGGTACACTCATAAGCACTAATAGTAAATGCTTTTCCTATCAAATCTAAAGGCGAACCTCACATATTTGGGTGGAAAATTTTTCTGAAAGTACGGTTATGTGCTAGTCATACAATCTCCTATCCATGAGACGCTTGCAATGGCTAAAGTTTCACTCCTAAATGTTGTAAAAAATTTTAAATTTGACGCTAAAATTACACTAACAAGTATTTCTCATAGTTTTATTACACATCTACCATTAAACAAAACAAACTCAAGTGAAAGTGCATATGTAAGGTATCATCTTTTTACCCTCCCCTTACACTTAAGATGAACATTGTCCCCAATGTTCAAGTAAAGAATGTAAAAGTGAAAAAGTAAAGAGAATGAAATCAAATACTCCCCTGATTCGCTCGGTATGGATAATTAGGTGGCCAGGTTAAATCTTCCTCCAAGAAAATGAACAATCAAAGCTTCCCTTCCAGAATATAAATCATCTTCTTGTCATACATAACCTGTAAAACCTGACAAAATAGACAAGACAACCTCGCGTAAAATCGGCGGCATCCTATATAAGTTTCTAAGTCCTAGAAAACAAGATAAGATATAATGCTTGTGGAATGAAGTTTGCAGATCTCCTGGAGATTATAAAACTTAATAATTCACAAAAACTATAAGACTCCGTTAGAAAAACAAAACTGGTAAAATTTCCAGATTTTAACTCCTGACGCCGTCAAGAGTAATCCTCTGACGCCGTCAGAATGGACCTGCAGAAATTCTTATGTTAAGTTTCCGGAAAATTTCTGGAGAAACTTTGTCCTACTTCCTGGAAAATCCTGCAAAACTTCATTATGACTCAATACAAGCATTTGACTCTAACAAATACGAATATACATGTTCATTTAATATTGTGGAGAATCATGATCGGTTTGTTTCTTAAAAACATATTTGGGGTTTCCCCTTACACTTATCTTTTGCAAAAATACTTTTAGGTGGAGTTAAGACTAGGCCAAAACAACAAAGTAAAGTATTTCCACATTTTAATTGAGAAACATGATCAACCAACAATAAAAATAAAGCATGCATACGGAAGCAAATAACAATCAAACAAATAAAATCACACAAAACATGGGTTGCCTCCCAAGAAGCGCTTTTCTTTATTTATGAGTCTTGTAGCTAGACTCAAGGTCATGGGTTACTACGTGATCTCATCATTGGTTCCACTCTCTAGGTCGTCTTTTAAACCAGTTTTGTATTCCGGACCTAGTTGCAAGCACTCTTTGTAGAAACCAAGCATCCTATTTCTAACATACTCTACTCCTCTACGTCTATCCTCCTCATTCCTATAATAAGCCGCTTGCTTGTGTTCTTTTTCGAAATTAGAGAGAAGGCGGTATTGTTCAATCTTGTGGGGCATTTGATAAGCAACCTCATCATTCTCTTTCTTGAATCTAACTATCCCTAAAGTCGGATCATAACTCATCCTAGTGGCCTCAACAAATGGTTTTCTGAATACTATTTGACTTAGGCAAGCATCTATCACCGGACGAATGCCTTCCACTATCATAAAATCGATTTCATAGGTCAGATTCCCTATAATCACATGTAATCCCTTCACTCTTCCTGCAAAATTACTTATCAGATTCTTACCGAGCATCATCCTAAAATTGAGTTGCTTCTTCATCACCCAATTGTAATAAGTCCTAGTCATGATGTTCACGGGGGATCTAAGGTCGATGTAAGCTTTCCATATATGCATGTGCCCGATATTGCATGGGATGTTAATGTTAGAGGGGTCTCCCATTTTGATAAGGGGGTTGCCAAAGATATATGTTCTCTCGGGACTGTCGAATAAATCCTTATGGTATTCCCGTTCTTCCTTGGTTGGCAACTTATCAAATTATTCTTCTATAGGTTCTACCTCCTCTAATTCCTCATCCTTATTAACCTCAACTTCCCTACTCTCATCCTTACTATCGGCTTCTACTCTAACTTCATCCTTGTCACTCTCCTCTATTTCCTTATCTATCGGCTTAATGGTGACAACATTGACAAAGTGGACATGTTTGGATGATGAGGGGTCCTTAATTTGGATTCCACTATTGGTGTCCCTAGTGTCCTTCCTAGGTGTGATTAATGCTTGGTTGTTGAGGGCTTTCAACAAGTTGTCAATCTTGTTGGTCATCTCCGTTTGTTGTTGGTTGAATTCGGTTTCAAACCTAGCTATGCGGGCTTCTTGAGATGCCATGAACTTTGACATCAATCCTTCAAGATTGTTGGTACTACCATAGTTGTTAGAAGGATTGTTGTTGAAAGTACGGTTGGATGGTGGACCATTTGGTTGGTAACGATTAGGCGGATTGGAAGAATTAGGTTGATTTTGTTTCCACCTAAGGTTTGGGTGATTTTTCCATGAGGGGTTGTATGAATCACCGTAAGGGTTTGGCTCAGGCTTGAAAGTGTACCACTTATCTCCCGCTTCGTCGGTACGCGTGGATGCGTAGTCCGCAAAAGCTGTTCCGGGGAGTTCCACACAATCACGAGTGTCATGGGGACCACTGCATAATTCGCATGAAGAAGTGATTTTGTTCACTTGACTTGAAGGCTTAGGAGCATCGTAAGATTTCATGAGAAACTTGACTTGGTCCTCAAGTTCCATGATCCTACGGTCGGGAGTGCTAGAATTGTTCGAAGGCAAAGATATTGCCTTGACCGTTTTGTTCAAATCACGGGGATCATTCCAACTTTCGTTGTCATAGAGAGCAAGATCTTCTATGAGTTCCCATGATTGTTCCGCACTAAGATCACGTAGCTTACCACCGGCCGATTGGTCAATGGTTCGCCTCGTGGAGATGTCGATATGGTCATAAAAGATTTGGACTTGGAGCCAAAGATCTATGCCATGATGAGGGACTTTTTGGAGTAAGTCCTTGAAACGAGTCCATGCTTCATAAAAAGATTCATTTTGACGTTGTTGGAACATCAAGATGTCATTTCTAAGCTTAGTAGTTCTCCCCGGTGGGAAAAATTGAGCAAGGAAACGAGTGGTGAGATCATCCCATGTGGTGATGGATCCCGCGGGTAAACGCTCAAGCCATTGACTAGCTTGATCCCGTAGAGAGAATTGGAATAGGCGTAAACGGGTAGTCTCTCTAGTTTCAACACCTAGGTCTATGGAATCTACGATTTTGAGAAAGTCCTTAAGATGTTGGTTTGGATCTTCGGAACGAAGTCCATGGAATGCACATCCGCTTTGCACCAACCGGATGGTGTCGGATCGCAAGGGGGTCACATTGGCTCCGGTGAGCTCAATGGTGTTTCGGTAGCCTTGGTGGCTAGGTCGGGAGTACTCTCCTAAGGTTCGGGGCCTAAGGGGTTCTAATGGTGGGTTTTGTTGTGGTGGGATGACGGGTTCAAAGATGTTACCACCTTCCATGATGTCGGATGGTAAAGAGTTACGAACAAAGGCACGAAGAAATAAGATAGACTAAAGAAAACCTAAAAAAAAAAAAAAATCTTACTAGAAAGGAATCTAGCAAGTAGACCTAATAAAAAGAAATTCTAACCTAGACAATAACTATTCCCTGTGCTGCGGCGCCAAAAACTTGATGCGTGGGAATCGCAACAGGCTTTACCTCTCGAGGGATCTCGAGAAGCTTACAACCCCCACCAGGCAGTGTACCTGATCGTTGTAGTATAGTATAGTGACAAGTACCGGGGGATTGATCGTTCAGCTTAGGAATAGTGTCGCTAGGATTAGAAAGCCTAAATACTAGTTCTAAAGGTGAGAGATGATTATTTTTGTATTTTTATATTTTTTTGGAAAGCAATTAAAAATCTCGGGTTTTGGAAGAGTGGGCGGAATTAGTTGCTATTCAACTAACCCAAAACTAAGATGCAATCAAAATAAAATACTAAAAATGAAAATAAACTAATTATACTAAGGTTATGAGCAGTAATTGGAGAAAATGTGTTTACTTAGATTTCACTACTCCCTAGATATCTTTTACACGTTAATTACTTGTTATAATTGCATGGATGACGGATTGTATTCCTTAATACCAT
Source organism: Artemisia argyi (assembly GCA_030686995.1). Lineage (NCBI taxonomy): Eukaryota > Viridiplantae > Streptophyta > Magnoliopsida > Asterales > Asteraceae > Artemisia > Artemisia argyi. The sequence continues at coordinate 76,189,294 of CM060688.1, forward strand.
TCATGGGGTGGCATACATAACTCCCCAATTCTATGAGCTCTTATCTCCTCCTACACCATGCCCAACACAACTATAGGGATTGTAAACAGTGGCTCATACATTAAATACAACCAATAAAGACCTAGTACGCCTCGGTTCATGTTTCTTAAGACGTTCAAGCATGTTACCATTTGGAGATCTGCCAGTTTTCTTAAGCCTAACATATAAACCATTCATCCAAGACAAGAATAAACAAGTAATCAACACATAATCAATATCTAGGTTTCATTAGATCTAAGCAAACACAAAGGAGATCTAGCCTAGCATAATGAAATTGAGACAAGAACAAGATATAGACAACCAACACATAGACATATTGATTGAATTAGAAGAACACTTATCTCAATTACAATGCAAGGTATCAAGGGTTTGGAACCCTTGAAAAACCTGTAAAAGTTGCACCAAAATCGTACTTAGGGTTTCTCCAAAACTTTTTTTTTAATGTGTGAAAATTAGAAAACTATATATAGAAAAATAGGTCTGACGGCGTCAAGACAAACAATGTGACGCCGTCACCTGGCCGCCAAAACTCTTCCCGGACTGCCTAGATCTACTTCTGACGCCGTCAAGACTTATTCATTTCCAGGCCGTCATGACTCTTTTACTCTTGACGCTCGATTCCCTTAACCATTAAGGAACTCACCTTAAACTCCGCAGCTTCCACAAAAACAAATCACAAATCTAAACAACACAAATAAATCCACATTACACAAGGTCAAGCCAAAAGCTACAACCCATGTAATACTCATATGATGGATGTCTAAGACTCATATGACCCACCATGGATCTCCTAGACACCATACTAACCATTACCATAACCTAACACTCACTAAATCCCTTGCACTCTTAAAATCAGAAAATGTAGAATTTTTGGGTACATTCACCCACATAAAATCACGACAAATAAAGCTCAACAACTCACACAAAAAATTTACCACGGTCTCTCATAAGCATACTTCCACAAGTTTTTATCGCGAATCCTCTTCGTGATAGTCTAATATAACCTAAAACTTAACTATTCCAGAAGGCCAAGTCAAAATACCACTTTTACAACCACATGACACCCTCAAACTTTTACCCAAAATCTGTCCCGGTTTGACAGCTTTGACACCTTAACAAAGAAAAATCAAAAGACCGACTTCCCGACCTTAAAATCGATCGTGGCTAGACTTTTTGGAAAGCTCTTTCATTATACTTCAATTTAGACCTAAAATTCGTGACTTAAGTCATCACCATCTGTTATTTACACTCACATCTTTACAGCCATAGATTTCTGTCCAAACCCTAACACATAACCTAACGCGTTTAACACTCGATTCCCTTAACCATTAACCATAATATTAACATCTAATCATCCTAACATATTTTACATCATAAATTTTACAGAAGTATATAAACCCTAGATTCCATCATATTAAATATTACATGAATTAGATTAATTAATCAATTAATTTAACATAGGGTTTAAAGATTTTACCTTGATTCCTGATTATTGCTCCCAACTTACAAACCCTAATTTTTCTTCTTCTTTTCTCTCTTGGATCGACTAAGACTTACAGGAAAAGTGTTTTGGGAACTTTGATTTTGTATTTATATTATTTGGTGGATAATTACCTAACTTAGAGTTATAATTGGGCTACAATTGGGTTTCCTTTCCCCCTTTTTTTTCTCTTATTGCCGAATTTTACATATATGTATATATATTTTTTATTTTTTTATTTAATTAATTTATTACACTCAAAACCTCATACTTTTCATATTTTATATATTCCCATATCGAAACCTAACGTCTTTTGCGATAAACCTTAATTTTACGATAAACCGGAAAATAATCATTTTCAAAATAAAGTTTCCAAAAATAGAATTTCACACTCTTTTTGAAATATAACTCATAAAAACAAATTCCTCGTAACTTACTAACGCTCAATTACTTGAACGAAGCCTCGTTACGCAAAAACACCAAAACTACACAAGTCATTTCTACACCACAAAGGTGATCAAAATGAACTTTCCCAAATTCCAAACTTTCCAAATCACAATAAAACCATTTACGCAAAGGGATTTAGTGCTAAAACTCACCTATATCACACGTATATCACTTGAAACACCTAGGACACACCAAACAAACGTCAACCGAGTCAAGACTAACAGTCAAATTGACCTGCCAAAACCACGATTGTTACATCATCCCCCACTTAGGGAAATCGCGTCCCGAGATTTCAACTACTATAGTCACCACTCACAACAGCAAAAGGAAATTTATGGATTTTTAAGCGGATAAATACCACACCATAAAATCACCTAGAAAGAATCGCAAAAATGTGAACCAACTAAATACTCGAATTCACACGATAGAAAACACTATGACAGTTCAACGATACACGAAAATAGATACACTCCCCGATCAATAACACCAACGATCAAAACAACTTCTCACAGGTAGGCACGATACTCTCGAACCAAATGATAACCGAAAGACGCACTCACAAATAACAGATACCCATAAAACAAACATTTATGAATACCCCGCATCAAACTTCCACGATCTAAAATCCAACTACAAACGATCTACTTCACCAACCACTTCAGCAAACAAAATTGGGTACTTAAATTTCATCGGATCCTCACGTTCCCAAGTAAACTCAGGACCACGCTTAGAATCCCACCATACCTTTACCAACGCTATCTCACCATACTTCAACCCTTAACATCTCGATCCATAATCTCAACAGGTCTCTTGACAAAACGGAGAGTCTTGTCAACCTTATTCTCATCTAATGGCACATGCAGACTAGCATCCGCTAACCACCACTTTCCATTAGATATGTGAAACATATCATGCACTCTACTTCACTCCTCAGGAAAATTCAACCGATATGTCTGAAATCCAATCCTTTCCGTAAATCTCAAATGGTTCTACGTATCTCGGTGCTAGCTTGCCTTTCTTACCGAAACGCACAACGCCCTTCCAAGAAGATACTTTTAACCTCACAATATCACCAACACCAAACTCTAAGGCTTACGGAAATAATCCGCATAACTCTTTTTGGCGATCTCTTGTTGCTTTAAGTCTTTCCTTAGTCAGAAAACCTTATTCGTTGTCTCTCGTTCTAATTCAGGACCAATTAGTTAGCTTGTTCCAACCTTTGTCCACAGAACAGATGACCTACATTACCTTCCATACAAATTTTCACATAACACATACTCAATACCAAAATGATAGTTGTTGATATAGGAGAACTCAACTAAGGGTAAATGTATACCCCGACTTCCCCCAAAATCAAACACACCCATGTTCTCAGCTCACCATCCAACGCCTGATTTGTACGCTCACTTAATCCACTCATTAAAGAATGATAAGTCACACTCATCTACATACGCGTTCTCAAGACCCTATAACATGTTTACCACTATCGCGAAGTAAGTATTTCATCATGTTTCTTGATGATCAACGCGACACCCCATGGCTCTTTACCAACTCACCGAGCCAAAAAAAAAAAAAAAAAATCTAGCCTACTCCTCCATACATCTCTTGCTAAGGTAATAATACGTCTTATCCATTCTCGGATGTATCAAATACCCTGCATGATTGATGTCCTTACACTTCCTCTTAATGAAACCAATAATTGGTCCGCAAAGTACATTCCTCCATCTTCATTCATTTCCATTTACTGGTCTAAACCAAGTAATCATTCTTCTTACATATTCTCATCCTTGAACCTCTCTCTCTAGGCTATCAATATCATCCTCTTAACTCCGAACTGAGTTATCATAATCATTGATCACAAACATCTAAGTCTCACTCGTTCACTCCCGCTCAACGCTCTTACCACGATGTCCGCTCTTCCTTGACGGTAGCAAATCAGACAATCGTAGTCACTGAGAAATTCCACACCCAACTTCTCTTCAACATATATTAACATCTTGTCAAATATATGCTAAAGACTCGTATGATCTGTGAAGATAATGCTATTTGCTCCATACAACCATCGTCTCCAAGTTATACTCCCAAACTCTTAGTCATGCATCACATAGTTCCTCTTATGAATCTTCTACCTCCGCGATGCCCACGCAATCCGAAGAACGTACACCTTGAAACTAAACCTCCCACTTGAACAACTTGGCAAACACCCTCTTCTTCTTCATCGAACAAACTGATAATCAAAACGACAATCTATCCTAAGTAAACGACGCGAACCTTGAAACCGGTCGAACTAAAACGTATATTAACGAACTCAAAAGGGGTACAAATTACCGACTAACGAAGTAACGAACATCAAAATCAAAGCTAGAAAAACACAATGAGAAATTTTTTTCCAATAAAAGTAGACACGGATAAAATGTTCATGAAAATCCATACAAAAGAATATAAAATACACGTGCCCATACAACATCCACAAGAGTACCCCCAACGAAAGAAACACTCGATGAACCAAATACATAACAAGTTTGGTAAATAAGAACCATAAACAGTTCTTATACCCGTACTCGACCTTCCCAAAACAAATGAACTCCGTTTTTCACAAGACATATCTTAAACTTATACATTTTTTTTAAACCATTTTATTTATGACATCAACATAACCATTTTTTTTCACACTTCATTTTCACCATAAAAAAATATTAGTTTCCATCAAACGACCTTGAAATACCCAAAACGAATTTGTAAAATGCCATAAAGACTCTAACACAACCTCTTAATCGAACGTGAAAGACATTGAAGAATTGCGAAATCAAAATAATCCTCAAACGAACTCATACCAGTGAACACTCACGCAAATACATTGCAAACCAAACGATGAACTTACAGACTCATTCGTACAACGATCAAACCAAAATCATAGAAAAACACCGATACTAACGGGCCACAAAACATGTCACAAAATTCAATTGGTGTGTGTAAATGAGGAATCAAATATCCACACCAACTCGTCACGGACCAACAATACTCGAAGAACAATATAATATTCATTCGCGGAATGAATGCAAGGATTAACCAAAGAAATGAACCAGTATCCAACGAAAACGAATTCGATTACCCAACACCTATCACGACATCGAATAGAAAGAATATGGCATCTGTACCATCATGGTACGAGTAGGAATGCCAACCAAAGAATTAGGTATACAAACGGAGCGTCTAGCAAACGAATCAACTTAAATACCACAACATAAGTACCTATCGATAATTGAGGTATCAACATATGATAGGTAGAATGGAATCTTACCACCTACACACCCCAACGTATAACGACTGCCCAAACAGTTAAGAGAATACTTCTCTAACCATACAACCATCACCAACATGATATCACATACCATCTATCACAACATATAACAACAAACATCAATCAATGCAATAATGGTCACAAGCCCACGTGTGTGATACCCTTATAATTATGTTCGCAACCATAGTTATAAGCCTATTCCACACGCATACTTACTTCCAAAACCACACATCTCAATGATAACGCACATATACCACATAGCACCTAATACACCATGCAATCCATGCTATCATACTTGCAAGTCCACTTATGTTGTGACGCATGTATAATTATGTTGGCCACCATAATTATCTATGCCCCCTTTCATAAGTGTACTCCCTCTTATGACAACACATCATGCAAACAATCACGCAAACAAAAACAAAAGACGTCGCAAACAATCATCTCGCATGGAACAATTCCATCGATCACGTAAACTCTATAATCAAAATCACTTGGATAAGGTCGATCCAATACCCAAGAGTAATCACGCTCCAACATGGCTCCAGACGACAAAAGACAATATACGAATTCCAAAACATAACACAAAACAAAAGACGCCGCATAATGGCTCAACTCTACTCTCGCACTTATCTCCCCACTCAGATCAATTCAACTTACTACTCGCTGTGGACTCTAGATCCGAATCCACACCATTTCATCCTAACTCCCTTTCATCTTTACTCAACCACCCATTCATGTTTCCTACATGTTGAGGTAGTCGACAACATACAAAAACCATCTCTATTCTTGTCTTCCAATCCCACATGATTCACAAGCGCATACAAATCACGAGGTTTAGACTAAACCACATCTCCTTCCTAGGTGAAGTGAGGACACTACCAAGGGTATTTGGTAATGGCTCCATCTCCAGAAGTCGTCGTGGTTCCAAACCTCTCCACTTCTTCTCCACCAACGTTTCCCATAAACATCCTATCCTTGTCCGAACATAGATACATGCTATCAGAAAATCGGATTCTGCGGTTAGTCCGCTTCATCCTACCACCTCTCTCGCATCCAATAGCGACAACGGTTGTCCAACAAAGCATCTTACGCGCGGAAGACGATATAATAAAGTCGATATATACAATACTAGGTATAGGGGATAAAATAGACGTCCGAAACTCAATAAAACATCTCATAAATATAGGAAAATAGACATATAAAATACTATACTTACACATAGGTGCTAAATGCAACTATATGAGGGACTCCTAGGTTATAGTCTAGGTTCAACCACCTAATTCTCTATAACCTGGCTCTGATACCAATCAGTGACACCCCGCCACGGCAGAAACGCGCAGGTGTAACTTCATGGATATCATCACAACACCTGGTGTCTACATAGAGAACAACTACATGCACATAAATAGAGCAATGTACAAACACAAAGTGTTGTAACAATACCTCAAAATAAAATAACCAAAACAAAACATAAATCAAAACATAGATGATAAACCACTTCCAATGCAACTAAGGTCTCGTCTATCCACATCCTTCTATCTTATCCTTAGAAAGCTCACCTGAAAATGATGCTTAAAACGTCAACATAATGTTGGTGAGATTCATAGGTTTGAGACTCAACACACAAGGCAACCAAATTCACTGTGATTATAAAATATAGCTAGACAAATAATTATAGTTATCATATAGCTACATGCATTTTCAAGTTAATATTCACACACAAAGGCAACAACACTCATAAGGCAACCAATAGGACGGCTCGTGTCCTCCGACCCCAAAATAATTACAACAGGACGGCTCGTGTCCTCCGACCCCACAACGATTACATTAGGACGGCTCGTGTCCCCCGACCCCATTAAACATCAATTAGGTTGCATGCGCGAGCAACAGGATAAGCATCCTCCTAATTATATCCCATTAAACATCAATTAGGTCGCATGCGCGAGCAACAGGATAGACATCCTCCTAATTGGATCCCATATATATCCACACAAGCAAATAATCACACATAGCATACATACGATAACATTATAGGTCCAAGCTCTTTAACACCACACACATAATCACAGTAAATCAAATAATTTAAGACAAGCATCATTCCCATCCCAAGTTTAAAACAAAGTAAAAATATGGGACTATGAACACTTAAACTCCGCAGCTTCCACAAAAACAAATCACAAATCTAAACAACACAAATAAATCCACATTACACAAGGTCAAGCCAAAAGCTACAACCCATGTAATACTCATATGATGGATGTCTAAGACTCATATGACCCACCATGGATCTCCTAGACACCATACTAACCATTACCATAACCTAACACTCACTAAATCCCTTGCACTCTTAAAATCAGAAAATGCAAAATTTTTGGGTACATTCACCCACATAAAATCACGACAAATAAAGCTCAACAACTCACACAAAAAATTTACCATGGTCTCTCATAAGCATAGAAGCTAATCCCAGAAAGCCATGGACCAATAACACACACAAATACTCATAAGAAATTCAAACTTGTCAACTACTCAAATTCGGATCTGAACACACACCAATAATTTTGATTTTAAATAATTACTTCCACAAGTTTTTATCGCGAATCCTCTTCGTGGTAGTCTAATATAACCTAAAACTTAACTATTCCAGAAGGCCAAGTCAAAATACCACTTTTACAACCACATGACACCCTCAAACTTTTACCCAAAATCTGTCCCGGTTTGACTGCTTTGACACCTTAACAAAGAAAAATCAAAAGACCGACTTCCCACCTTAAAATCGATCGTGGCTGGACTTTTTGGAAAGCTCTTTTATTATACTTCAATTTAGACCTAAAATTCGTGACTTAACTCATCACCATCTGTTATTTACACTCACATCTTTACAGTCATAGATTTCTGTCCAAACCCTAACACATAATCTAACACGTTTAACACTCGATTCCCTTAACCATTAACCATAATATTAACATCTAATCATCCTAACATGTTTTACATCATAAATTTTACAGAAGTATATAAACCCTAGATTCCATCATATTAAATATTACATGAATTAGACTAATTAATCAATTAATTTAACATAGGGTTTAAAGATTTTACCTTGATTCTTGATTATTGCTCCCAACTTACAAACCCTAATTTTTCTTCTTCTTTTTTCTCTTGGATCGACTAAGATTTATAGGAAAAATGTTTTGGGAACTTTGATTTTGTATTTATATTACTTGGTGGATAATTACCTAACTTAGAGTTATAATTGGGCTACAATTGGGTTTCCTTTTCCCTTTTTTTTCTCTTATTGCTGAATTTTATATATATATATATATATATATATATATATATATATATATATATATATATATATATATATATATATATATATACACTCAAAACCTCATACTTTTCATAATTAAATAAAATATATATATATATATATATATATATATATATATATATATATATATATATATATATATATATATATATATATATATATATATTTATTTAATTAATTTATTACACTCAAAACCTCATACTTTTCATATTTTATGTATTCCCATATCGAAACGTGCGATAAACCTTAATTTTACGATAAACCGGAAAATAATCATTTTCAAAATAAAGTTTCCAAAAATAGAATTTCACACTCTTTTTGAAATATAACTCATAAAAATAAATCCCACGTAACTTACTAACGCTCAATTACTTGAACGAAGCCTCGTTACGCAAAAACACAAAAACACCAAAACTACACAAGTCACTTCTACACCACAAAGGTGATCAAAATTAACTTTCCCAAATTCCAAACTTTCCAAATCACAATAAAACCATTTACGCAAAGGGATTTAGTGCTAAAACTCACCTATATCACACGTTTATCACTTTAAACACCTAGGACACACCAAACAAACGTCAACCGAGTCAAGACTAACAGTCAAATTGACCTACAAAAACTACGGTTGTTACAACTTGCCCTTCGAACTTATGTGTGATGCTAGTGATTATGCAATAGGGGCAGTCTTGGGGCAACACAGATCTAAACACTTTCAGCCTATACACTATGCAAGCAAGACAATGACCGAGGCTCAAAGTCATTACACCACCACTGAAAAAGAATTATTAGCTATGGTGTATGCCTTTGAAAAATTCCGGCCATACTTGATATTGACAAAAAGCATAGTGTATACGGATCACTCGGCTTTGAAGTACCTCTTTTCAAAACAAAATGCAAAGCCGAGACTACTCCGTTGGGTTCTCCTCTTGCAAAAAAGGAGCTGAGAACCTAGCTGCTGATCATCTCTCCCGATTGGAAAACCCCCACCAAGATGTCTTCGAGAGGAAAGAAATTAATAAAACCTTCCCTCTCGAAACACTCAATGCGGTTACCTTTCGTGGAGACTCTATTACCCCATGGTTTGCCGATTTTACAAACTACCTTGCGGGTAACTTTGTGGTGAAAGGGATGTCGTCCCAACAGAAAAATAAATTCTTCAAAGATATTAAACATTACTTCTGGGATGACCCCTATCTTTTCAAAATCTGTGCGGATCAAGTCATCCGGCGGTGTATTTATGGCTAAGAAGCCACTGAAATTCTTAAGGCTTGCCATGCTGGTCCCACGGGGGGCCACCACAATCCAAACTACACCGCCAAAAAGGTGTTTGACTCCAGTTTCTATTGGCCCACGATTTACAAGGATGCCCAGGAATTGGTCAAATCCTGTGACGCTTGTCAACGTCACGGGAATATTTCACAAAAGAACGAAATGCCTCAAAATGCAATTTAAGTTTGTGAAATCTTTGACGTATGGGGCATCAACTTTATGGGGCCATTTCCATCATCTCATGGAAATAAGTATATACTCGTGGCCGTTGACTATTTGTCAAAATGGGTTGAAGCGAAAGCTTTACCCACAAATGATGCCCGAGTAGTTGTGAAATTCTTGAAAGCTCTTTTTGCTCTATTTGGAACTCCACGTGCTATTATCAGTGATCGTGGTACGCATTTTTGCAATGACAAATTTGATAAAGTCATGCAAAAGTATGGTGTAACTCATCGTCTTTCTACTGCGTACCACCCACAAACAAGTGGACAAGTAGAAGTTTTCCAATCGAGGAGTTAAGAGAATTTTGGAAAGAACCGTTGGTGAAAATCGTGCATCGTGGTCGGATAAATTAGATGATGCACTTTAGGCTTTCCGTACAGATTACAGAACACCCATCGGGTGTACACCTTATAAGCTTGTGTAGGGGAAAGCGTGCCATCTACCGATCGAGCTTGAGCATAAAGCCTATTGGGCCGTCAAGCATGCAAATTTTGACCTAAAAACTGCGGGTGATCATCGAAAAGTTCAACTGAATGAATTAAATGAACTTCGTGATCAAGCTTACGAGAACTCTTTGATCTATAAGGAAAAGACAAAGAAGATTCATGACTCAAAAATCAAGAACCGTGTTTTTAACGTTGGTGATCGAGTCCTTCTTTTCAATTCTAGACACAAAATCTTCTCGGGAAAGCTAAAAACCCGTTGGACTGGTCCATTCACTATCGCAAAGGTTTATCCTTATGGCACCGTCGAATTATCTCAAAATGACGGTCCAAATTTCAAAGTGAATGGACATCGTTTGAAGCATTAGTTTAGAGAGGACATACCATCCATGGTTGTCCCGGATCTCCAAACTTTCCCCAAGGACAATTGAATTCGGGGATCGAGTCAAGCTAGCGACTCGATGAACAAAAACGATAGCACAATATGGGTTTTCACCCATATCTCTGACTTCTTTCTACTTTCTAACACCCAAGTGTGGGGGAGTGGCCGTCCCCCACCTTTTGCAAAGTATATATGTATATAAGTTTGAAAAAAAAAATGTGCGTGTGTGTGTTTGTATGTAAATATAAATAAAGTGAAAAATAGTATTTCCACAGTTAGCTTAGAATATTACCTTTTTACGTTTATAGATTCGGCATAATAGCCGGAACTTTGAATATTGAGGACAATATTCAATTCTAAGTGTGGGGGGGGGGGGGGGAATTCTAGCGAATTTTATCACAATATACTTTCTAAGTACCCCTATTTTGGCCCAAAATTTTCAAAATTTTTTTTCACTTTATTTCAAAAAAATTTCTGGTTATCAGTCCGCCATGTCTAAACGACAAAAGGATTGGCTAATCCAGGAGCAAACGGCTCTTGGTAAAGATAACTCAAATCCGTTGACGGCTTGCAATTTGCCCAAAATTGTATGGTATCTCAACTCGCCATATCCTAAAAAGTGAAAGAGTTGGCTAGCCCGCAAGATTATGGCTTGTGGTAAAGGCAGTGAAAAACCATAATTTTATAATCAACTCACCAAGATGTTGACTAGGTCCATCAAGAGTTGGCTAGTCCAGAAGCAAACGGCTTCTGGTAAAGACAAATCAAAACCGTTGAAAGCTGGTGGTTTGCTCAAAATCACTTGGTTATCGATGTACCATGGTTCTTGCTTGAACTGAAACTTTTGGCTACTCCAGAAGTGATGGCTTTTGGTAAAGAGATGCAAATCCATTAATTTTTCTCAAAAAGATTGCTAGGAACTAGCAATAGTTTAGTGTGGGGGATTGATGAGTATGCAAATACTCATAATTTCTGTCACATTTAGACTGCAAAAACATCTGAAAACACACAGGAATGCCTTAAAATACATAAAATGTCCATGGATTATGTTTTTATGCAAAAGGATTGAAAACTGATAAAAAACAAGTCAAGTTTGCAAAATATGCAGTTTCAGTCCCTAAACTTTCAAAATTGTCAAAACTAGTCCCTGGTAAATCAAAACATGTAAAATATCATAAAAGGTCCTTCGGGATTCACAAGTTGTCAAAAGAAACCCTTTAAAATCAAATTTGCAAAATGGCAACTTTGGTCCCTCAAGTTTGAAAAATGTCAAAAATGGTCCCTGGGTTTTAAAATTGGAAAAATGTCAAAAATAACCTTTGTACTATTCATACATGGAACAATTGGTCCTTGTGATAACTATTGAGAAAATTCAGTTTCAGTCCCTACAAAATCCAAAAGTTACATTTTTGGTCCTTGTTGTTTACTAGTTATATACCAAACGGACCCTTTGTTATATTTAGTCCAAACACAAAACAACCAAACCCAACACACAAACCAGGCCCAAATTCACTACCCTTGGCCCAACCTTCCACCCCAACCCACTCCCCTTAAAATATATACTCCCCCGTTCTAAATAATCACAAAGGTCAAAGTTTGACCTTTCCCTTCTCCCTCCCATACAACTTGCTCACCTGCCCTGCCAATCCCCCCTCCTCCACCTCAGCTTCACCATTACTTGTTCCCCCAGCTCACCAATGCTTCCAAAGAGCATTTATTGTTTTGAAAACTTCCCAAGCAAACCCAACTGCCACATTAGACTTTGGCGCCAAATTAATTTGAATGGTGGAGATCACTTGAGACCAATCCAGTGGCTGCAAATAATCTTGGGATTTATTCAGAGGCATGTGAGAACCCTAATGGTCCCCTACTTAAAGAAAGAGATGGAGCAGAAGGCCATGAGTAGTTTTTATTAGAAAAAATTGTAATATCGTTTTTCTAATTATCCATTTCAAAGTTGTAAACCTAGTTTAAATTTGTATTTCTAGCACTTTCAGTGTATGTTAAACTTCTGTGAATGATCAAATTCAGTTTTTAATTCGAAATCAGTATATGCTTGTTGAATTGTCAAAAATTTCATTTTAAGTGAATGATGTTCATAGTTGATATTATAGAATAAATACATCACTTAGGATCCTTATATAACTCATGAAAGCTTTTAAATTCAGTTAAAATCAAGTTAAGTTCAAAAACAAAAAAAATACAAGAAAATAGAATTAAATAGAGAAAAAAAAGAAGAACAGAAGAAATGGAGTACTGTGCTATGGAGTATGGGTTTAGAGCTTATGGTAAGCTATAGGATGTGAAAATGTAACTGGTTCATCAGATTTAAGCTTGGATCAATTGTGAGTTCCAAATTCCATTTCATACCTTTCACTGTACAAGTGCTTATTTTTGTTGCTTATCCATGTTTCTGAGCTTATTTGATCATATTTAAGCATTGTAGTTGATCACTGATCCATTGTTAATTTAGGTTTAACATTTGCATCATTTTTAAATTATAACTGTCAAATTAGTACATAAGTAGTTAAGTCATCTAGGTTGCATAATTCTGCCTCATTTTAGTTTTTAAAAGTCTAATATAGCATAAGTAATTGATTTTAATCATTAGTGTGACCTCTGTGACTTATACACATTGAAAAGCTTGAAATCAGTGCATAAAGGGGGTGTTTGGTTTAGTGTAACTCACTGAGCATTAGTGAGTTCCTTAAGTTGTTTGTGTTTTTTACAGGATGTATTAGGTTTAGGTAGGCTATTAAAACCATAAAAGTTAGTTCTCATTAGGTAGAAAGTCAAAATCCATCCTAATCATATCTAGTTAGTTCACTGTTAGGTTTTAGTGTCCCAAATCTCATCTAATCTTTGCATAATTAGTTTAGATAGTTAAAAACAGTTACATAAAAGCTTAATACAACTCATTAAATCAGTAAGGGTGATTAGAAGTTCATAAAAGTCAAACTAGGTGATTTATTTCAAAAGTCAAAAATTGCATTGTGTTCAGTTTTCCAAAAACTCCAAGATTTCTTGTGATTTTTCTACTTAGATTCAGACCTTGTACTTTTTAGGAGTAGTAGTCCACCAGCTAAACTACTAAATCCCATCATCAAAATATTTTTTTGAATTTTTGTGTGCACGCTACTCTGCCTCAAAGTCACTTGCAGGGGAAGAAGTTCCCCTGTGCACAGAGCAGTTCACCACCACCACCACCTTTGGTGGTTGTTTCTGGCCACCACAGTGGGTCCCACAGGCCCAATTTGGGTTCTTTTAACCCCCCTCCTGGCCGTCTTTCAGTTTTGAGCAAGCTTGTAAGCTTAAGCTCAGTGGGACCCACCTGAATCCTCCCATAAAGTCTGTCCCATTTTCAGTTCAGAAATAAGATAATCAAGTGCTTAAACCTGGCTTCTTGGCTTATCCAAATGGCTTATATGATCATTTCTAGCTTAAACATGTCCAAAAAAGTTATTTGAACCAGAATCCACCCTTGTGGACCCCACATAAGCTCATTTGAGCTTAATTTCTACTTTGGTCAAAGAAAGTCAACTGTTAAGCTAATAAGCACTCAAAGTGCTTATTTTCTGAGTTTCAGTCAAAGTGATTTCATAAAAGTTGTTAGTTTTTAGTGTTAAAATAGTTTGGAAAAAGAAAAAAAAAAGGAAAAACCAAATTTAATTATAGTGATAGCTTCTATTTAATAGAAATTATCTTTTTAATTTTCTTTTCAGCTTATTTTTAAGCACTCTTGCATTTTTATATTTTCATTAATTTTCTTTTATATTAAAGTACTTTTAGAAATTTTTCCAGATTTTTCCTTTGTCATTTAGTGATTTTTAGAATTAATAATAATTTAATTAATTTTTAATTAATAATTAAGAATTAAATAGCATAATTAGATTTTATTAAGTAACACCTAGATTTTATAATTTTCCTAGCTTTTATATAAGTTAAAACATTTTTAGGAATTTTTTTAGAATTTCTACTGTTCATTTCCTATTTTTTAGAATATAATTAGTTTAATTGGTAATTAATTAATATTTAGAATAATAATTAGTAAATTAGTTTAAAAATACATAAAACCAACTTTTTATAATTTTTTTAGATTCCTGTGATGGTTAATTAGATTTATAAAAATCTTCTTAATTATCTAAGTCTTTTTAGTATTTTTTTAATAATTTAAATCAATATAATTAGTTAATTAATAAGTAATTAGTAATTAATTAATAATAAATAATTAAATAGTGTAAAAATAATTTTTCTTTTTCTAAAAATTTTCTTTATTCATTAGGATTGTAAAAATATTAATTTCACATTTGTGGGCTTTTTAGTTAATCAGTTGTACTTTTTATCACGTACGTCAGTATACGTTTTTAATTAAAACGTACGTCTTTAGGTTTTAGCTCGTTTCTTCTTAATCTAAATTCCTGTAATCAATCACATAGCTTTCCTAAGCTATTTCATTTCATAATTCTTATCATAACCCTTTCCTGTGAATTATCACCCGATCACAAGCACGCTAAAGCACAATCCACACCTCGTCGGGACATAACGACCTGGTGATACCCTATATTAGCCGGAAGCATTGGTCTAGGTAGTTTGACTATATTGACCACATCTGTGGTTGACTTTAGTTGACTGCTTATGTGCCAATCAATATGCATGAGATCTCACAAAGTCAACTTGAGATTTTAGAAATCTTTTTAAGATTACACATGATGCATGCCATGATGTCATACAACATTTTCTATTTTTAGAAATATGAAAATGTTATGTTAATGTGAAATGTAAATGTAGCAAAGGTGATGTTTGTTTTGAAATAAAAGTTTACATATGAAAGACTTCAGCTATATTTATGTTTTGCTAAAAATAAAGTTTATATTTTGTCGTTAATAAAATTTAGCAAAGATCGTAAAATATAAATAACGTTTTTAGGCGATATTTGTATTAACAAGCTCCCCTTTGTGTTGAGGACAAAACATAAATTTCATTTTTAAGCAAAAAGATAATTATAGTGTTGAGTCTTAAAAATTTATATTAAACATGTTTTATTCTATTTTTAATGTATATTAGAAGTGTGTAAAAAATAAAATCGAGTTGAAGTTTAATACAATTTTCTCCCCCTTTTTGTCGAAACAAAAAGAAGAGTTGTGTAGCGGAATGGTGCAAGCCAAATGCTCCCCCTTGGACAACTCCCCCTAGTTGGAGTGCCAAGTAAGGATACATGAATTTTGATCATACAAAAAAGAGTTAGTTGTTGAAAAAGACAAGTATAGTAGTAAAGTTCATCCAACCAAAAGATACATAAGCCACTATAACACAATCATAAAGAAATAAAAAACCAACAATGCACAACATATAGTAGAACAAACTCCATTTCAAGTAAAATTTTACTTTGACACAAGTCAAAGTAAAAGACAAGAAATAAAAAAGTCAAAGTCCTACTTCTAACAAGAAAAATGCGAAAAGGAAAAAATAACTAGAAAATAAAAATTCTACATCTATAAAAGGAAAACAACAAAGTGTAAAAAAAAATATTCTTCTAATGGAACGAAACGATTTTCATCTTGAACTCAGTGAAGCATGATTTTTATGCTTTCAAAACTTTTAGCCGTTCGCTCACATTGTGAGCAACCATGATGAGGATTGGGTAGGATGTGATCATTGGTTGATGGTGGTGGTGGTGAAACATTGGTAGTTTTTTGGGTTGATGTTGGGTTAGCAATGGATGAGAGCAATGTGGTATGAAATTCCATTGCTTGATGTAGGTGTGTGTCTAATATGTTCTTGAAGGCATACAAGTTGTCGAGGCGATCATTGATCTCCTCGTATGTGTTTGGAGGGTTGTTCCAAAATGAAGCCTCGATTTCCTCATAAGAAGGAAAGAAAGACTTAAAGTGTTAGGATTGGGATTGAGATGGTGGTTGAGACTCTTGAGGTGGAGGTTGATCATGGTGTTGGAAGTTTGGTTCTCCATACAAAGGACCATGGATTTCTTTGTAGATTGGGTGAAACAACAATGGCTTTAGTTGTGATGACTCTTGTTTAGGTGGTTGTTCTTGTTCAAATGGCTTATTAGGCTCAAAGAAAGCCCGTGGTTTAATTTTCATTCGTTTAATGGAGCCAAACGAAGGCAATGGTGGTGGATTGGTTGATCTAGGTGTAAGATCATCTAAGTCTTGTAGAAAAGGATGAGATGATGTTGGTGGAGTGCCAAAAAGTTCCATAGGTTCGAGCTTTGGTGATTTTGGAGGTGATGGAGATTTTGATGGTTGAGTTAGAGCTGATGGTGGAGTTGGATCAATGGGTGTTTTTGTTGGTGGTGGAGTGGTGATGACATATTGAGGTCTTGGTGATGGTGTAGGAGTAGCAAGGTTGAGAAATTTTTTATCCTTGATTGGTGATGAGATGATTAAGGGTGATTCATCCGAAGATGATGAACTTTGTTGGGAATTCTGTTAAGTAAGAATTCTGCTGCTGTTTCTGCTGAAGGTTCTTGCTGAAGAGTTGGTTCCTGCTGAAGCAGTGTATCTGCTGAAGACTAGTTTCAGCATTATTAGTTTCTGCAGATATAGTATTTCCGTATTTTATGTATTATAGTTTGGATATGCATGAGTTTATTTAGGAAGTGATAATGCATATCTTTTAGAAGTTTTAGAATATACGTTTCTTGGGAAACGGTTTAGGGTTCCTTGTGTATAAAAGGAACACACGATTATGTATTGAATGACAGTTTTTAGAAAACACTCTTATTATTATTAAAAGATCCATAGAGGATCAAGAGTTCTTAGTATCACGCTTGTGTTTTGTTTCCGCTTTAAAAATACAAGTTGCAGAGATTGTCTATTAGTGTGTTATTGATTACAGTGACATATCTAACGATTCTAGAGTGCTCAAGAAGATCTATCTAGGTCTAACAGTTTCAACAAGTGGTATCAGAGCCTTGAGAGAGTCTCTGTCATACTAAGAAACACAAATCTTACACCTTAAGAATCCAAACAAATCAACAACCATGCCTGGATCTGATGATGATGCTGATACAACCCAAAACATTAACACCACTTCTCTTCAACAACTCAACCTCTCCAACAGTAATGCTAAGTTTCCATACTTGAAGAATGCTGAAGAATATCATCTGTGGTCCATGAAGATTCAGAACTGGATCACAAACATAGATTGGAATCTGTGGGAGATTGTTAAAAAGGGGAATAGCCTGAAGAAGCATGTTACAGATGCTGATGGAGTAATTACTATTGTAGGTCCCAGAACTGCTGAAGAGATTCTGGCAGTGCAAAGGGAGAGCAAGGTAAGAACAATTCTGATCCAAGCTATACCTGATGACCATATGGGTGACTTCCACTTCATGGAGGATGCCAAGGACATCTGGATGGCAATAAAAGCTAGATTTGGTGGGAATGATGAATCAAGAAGGTTGCAGAAGTCTATGTTAAAGCAGAAGTTCCAAGAGTTTTAGATATCTGAAGAAGAGGGAATTCATAAAGGCTATGACAGGTTTCATCGGATCTTAAGTCAGCTTAATCAGCTGAAGGCTAGACCTGACAACGAGGATTGCAATGCTAAGTTTCTGAGATCCTTGCCGCCATCTTGGTTGCAAGTCTGTATTGCTCTCAAGACCAAGGGTGGGTTGGACATAATGTCCTTTGATGACCTCTACAACAGGCTTAAATCACTTGAGCATGATGTTAGAAGTCCTATTCGTCCATCTACTCACTCTGCATTTGTTGGTGCCTCTACAAAACCTGTGCATCAAGCCTCAAGTTCTTATTCATCAGGAGCATCCTCTCAAACTCATACTCAATCTGCTCCTAAATCCAGTAGTGTGTTGGATGATATTGTTCATTCATTTATGGCTGAATATGAACATCAGCAGTTTCTTGCTTATGAGGATTTTGAACAGGTGGATCCATTGGAGATGGAGGAGATGCACTTAAAATGGCAGCTTGCAATAATCTCCATGAACATTAAGAGGTTTAAAACCAAGTTTGGTAGGAAGTTTGGCTTTAATGGAAGAGAGGCAGCAAGGTTTGATAGAAGGAAGGTTAAATGTTACACTTGTGGACAAGTGGGACATTTTTCAAGAGAATGCAAGGACAGAAAGTCTGGAGATGAAGTTAGATATGGCTCTTATCCAGTGAAAGTAGGGAATACTAAGGCTGCACCTTCAAAGGCTATGGTGACTCTGGATCACCAAATTGATTGGGCTGAACATGAACCTGCTGGAGAGGAAGCTTCTACTTCTTCACAAGTGAATCTGCTGGCATACTCACCTTCAGAGGACAAGAAGGAGCAAGTCTCCTTGATGGGAATCTCTCAGGTACACAACTGTGTGTTTGGATGTAGTGTAAGATACAATGAGCTTAAACAAGAATTTGATGAATTGAAACCAAAGTACAATAAGTGTTATGTTGAAGTAGAGTCCTATAAAATGGCTTTAAAAACTTTAGAGAAACAAAAAGTATGGTTTCAAAAGAATCAAGTTAAATATGATGAAAAGATAAGAGTCCTAGAGAGTGATTTAGAAATTGCTAAGATAGACTTAAGACGTACTGAAAAAGAGAAGTCTGACTTAGAAAAGGAAAAACAAGAATTACAAGCTAAATTAGATAAAGAGATAGCTGGTCGTATGAAATGGCAGGAAGGGGCATCTAATTTGAGTAAATTAATTGATGGTCGCCAATCTGTTAGGTCTAGAAGAGCATTAGGATATGAGAAATATATAGACCCTGAAGAGTTAACATATCCTGATATGTCTAGTGTTTTTGACCCTGAACCAGCCTTAGCTTATCAAACACCTGTTAAATATGTTAAGGAAGGGGGAATGAATGTTGTCCCTGGACCTATAAGAGGGGAACACATGCCTATAGACCTATCCATACCTAGTGACTTTGATGGATCACACCATCTCTACGGCAAAAAGTCAACTGACTTGCCAGACCCTCTTATGAAATCTAATGACTTTGTCTCTTGTTGTGACAGTGACAAGTCTTCTGATGAAGGGTCTACCTCATTTGCTAGCTGTGATTCAAGTGAGAAGTCTGACCTGCCCAAGACCACTCCCAAGACCTCTCCCAAGACCATACCAAAGACATCACCCAAGTCTCCCAACAAGCCTTCTAGAGTTGCTGCTGATAAAAAGACAGTTTCTACTGAAGACTTGTTTTTAAATTCTTTGCAAAATAATTCTTTTGGTTATGTTAAAAACAATTCTGTTTATCATGGTGGTTTGAATACTTTTTCTTGTTATGGCACTTCTTTTGGTATGAATAAATCTTCGAAAAAGAAGAAGTGTTTTGTGTGTGGAAGTAAATCTCACTTGATTAAGGATTGTACATTTCATGAGCAAAGAATGGGTGCTTATTTTAGTCAAAGGAAACCTAGGCAAATGTGGAAGAATGTTAGTGAAATACCCTCTTTTGTTCCACATCAGCAGAAATCCAATTCTGCTGAACCACATTCTTCATGGAGAAGAACCAGTACTAGACCATATGTTCGACCCACTAGTTCTTTCTTTTCTAATGGTTATTGGCCTAATAACTTTGACTCAATGTATTATGGTGGTGGGTGTTGGGATACTGCTGTGAAGCCCTCAACAGGTTGTTCTTGGACAAAGAAGGGACCTAATATGCAATACAGGCCCAAGAACAATGGTGGATCTAAAACATCTACATGGCCTATCACTAATGATCCACAAGGCAGGCTCAAGTCAGCAATGACTTGAGTCTCCAATGTGTACTAACTTTTTGTATATTTTTGTTGTTGTTGTAGGATCATCCTTTAAAAAGTACTGAAGTAGGTATAGTTGACAGTGGTTGTTCTAGAAGTATGTCAGGGAACAAGGACAAGATGCATGACTTTGTACCCATAGATGGAGGAGGCACTGTTACTTTTGGTGGAGGAGATGGCAAAATTACTGGGAAAGGGACTATTAAGACACCCTTGTTAGGCTTTGAAAATGTTTATTATGTGAAGGAACTAGAACATTTTAATCTATTATTTGTATCACAAATTTGTGACACTAAGAATAAGGTTTTCTTCTCTGAGGATGAATGTCTTGTACTCTCCAAGGACTTCAAACTTCCAGAAGACAAAACTGTTTTGCTAAGAGTTCCTAGAACCTTCAACTTGTACACATTCAATCTGAATGATGTCAAGCCAGAAGGTGATCTAACATGTTTGGTGGCCAAAGCTTCCCAGGATGAATCTACCAAGTGGTATAGGAGAATGGCTCATGTGAATTACAAGACAATCAACAAGTTGTCTAAACTTGGTCTTGTTAAGGGTCTACCTTCTAAACTCTTCACCAATGAACACAATTGTATTGCTTGCAACAAGGGAAAGCAACACAGAGCCTCTTACCAAGCAGTCAAAGCTGTGAGCACCATTTCAGAACCACTTCAGTTGTTGCACATGGATCTATTTGGTCCAACTCCTATCAGAAGTATTGATCACAAGTATTTCTGCCTGGTTATCACAGATGATTTTAGCAGGTTTTGCTGGGTATTCTTTCTTAAAACTAAAGATGAAACAACTCCTATTTTGAAAGAATTCATCATTTTAATTGAAAACCAGCTTAATAAAAAGGTTAAAGGGATTAGGTGTGACAATGGGACATAATTCAAAAATGTTGTTTTCATAGAATTCTGTAAGTCTAAGGGGATTAGAAGGGACTATAGTACTCCAAGAACCCCACAACAAAATGGGGTTGCTGAAAGGAAAAATAGAACCCTCATTGAGGCAGCAAGATCAATGCTTGCAGACTCCAAATTACCCACAATGTTTTGGACTGAAGCAGTAAGTACTGCTTGCTATGTCTTGAATAGGGTATCCATCACTAGACACCATGTCAAGACACCTTATGAACTTCTCACAGGGAAAGTTCCAGATATACATTACCTTAAGCCTTTTGGATGCAAAGTGACCATTTTGAATACTGCTGATATACTGGGTAAGTTTGATGGGAAAGCTGATGAGGGATATATAGTTGGTTATTCAGCTCATAGCAAGGCCTATAGGGTTTATAATCTGAATGCCAAAAGGATAGAAGAGACCCTTAATCTAAGATTTCTTGAAGATCAGCCTAATATTCAGGGACAAGGCCATTCTTGGTATTTTGACCTAGATTATTTGACTGACTATTTGGGTTATACTAGACATGCTTCTAATCCTAATGCAGGTACCAAAGATCCAAACTCTAACCCTGCTGGTTCCATGGATGATGACTCAAACTGTGAATCTGAGCCAGATGAACATAC
This sequence comes from Artemisia argyi, assembly GCA_030686995.1. Taxonomy (NCBI): domain Eukaryota; kingdom Viridiplantae; phylum Streptophyta; class Magnoliopsida; order Asterales; family Asteraceae; genus Artemisia; species Artemisia argyi. The sequence goes on from CM060688.1 coordinate 76,211,475, forward strand.
CATTGTTGTACCATCTTTTCCACCTAACCATTTTGTAGGTAATCATTCTGCTGCTGAACAAGATGATGAGTCACATTATGCAGAGGATCTTGCAAGACTGAAGAAGCAAGAACATGCTGCTACTAAGGAAGCTCAGATACTCAATGAAAAGGTTACACAAGAGACTGAAGCAATCCTACATCAATCAGCACAAGCAGTCAGTGGAAACAAGGATACTGCTGATGGTTCTGCTAAACGCATATCTATTCCCACTGATAAGGTCTCAGATGCTGATACTACTGATGCTCACTCTCCCATTTCTACTGAAGTCTCTACAGACTTTGAGAAGCCCTTTACAAGATTTCCAAGTCCTTCTGATCTTGGGAATTATCAGCCAAAGCCTGGACTATTTCACTCAGCTTCTTATGATACTGAGTTTGGGCCTACAGTCAACAATCTTGATGCTACAATTGATGTTCACACCACAGCAACAAAAAGGATTCATAATGCTCATCCCCTATTAAAGATTATTGGAGATCCTAAAGATCCTGTTAGAACTAGAAGTACTGTAAAGAATACAAAATATGGTGAAGTTGCTTTCATCTCTTATGTCTACAATCAAAAGAGGAACAATCACACAGACTTCAAACATTGTCTGTTTGCATGCTTTCTTTCTCAGATAGAACCAACTAGTGTTCCTCAAGCACTGGCTGATTCAAGTTGGCTTGAGGCAATGCAAGAAGAGATGCTGCAATTTAAGAATCAGCAGGTTTGGATTTTGGTTCCTCTTCCTGATGGTAAATATGCCATTGGGACAAAATGGATTCTAAAGAATAAAAGAGATGCAAGGGGGATTGTGGTGAAGAACAAAGCAAGACTAATGGCTCAAGGGTATAGACAAGCGGAAGGCATTGACTATGATGAAGTCTTTGCACCAGTGGCCAGAGTTGAAGCTATAAGGATATTTTTGGCCTATGCCTCTTATATGGGCTTCATGGTTTATCAGATGGATGTTAAAGGTGCTTTCTTATATAGTGAGATTGAAGAGGAAGTATATGTGACTCAACCCAAAGGATTTGAAGACCTTGATCATCCTGAGTATGTGTACAAGGTTGTCAAAGCTCTCTATGGACTTCATCAAGCTCCCAGAGCTTGGTATGCTAGACTTTCCACATTTCTGCTGAAGCATGGCTACAGAAGAGGTGCCATTGACAAGACTCTATTCCTCAAGAAAGATTCAAGGGATATTATTCTTGTTCAGGTGTATGTGGATGATATTATCTTTGGTTCAACCAAAGAAGCATGGTGTAGAGAATTTGAGGATCTGATGAAGGGTGAATTTCAAATGAGTGCCATGGGAGAACTCACTTTCTTTCTGGGATTACAGGTTCAGCAGAAACCTGATGGTATTTTCATACATCAGGAGAAATATGTAAAAGATATGTTGTCCAAGTTTGCTATGGAGAATGTCAGGACTGCCACTACACCATATGAGACTCCCAAACCAAAGAACAATATTGATCCTGATCTCCCTGTGAATGTTCATTTATACAGGTCAATGATTGGTTCTTTGATGTATTTGACTGCCTCAAAACCTGATATTACATTTTCTGTGAGTGCATGTTCAAGGCACCAAGTCACTCCACTTACTTCTCACATGAATGCTGTCAAAAAGATTTTTATGTACCTAAAAGGCCAACCCAAACTAGGTCTTTGGTATCCCAAAGAATCTCCATTTCAGCTAGTAGCTTATAGTGATAGTGACTATGCTGGTGCAAATTTGGATAGAAGATCCACAACTGGAGGTTGCCAATTCCTTGGAAGAAGACTGATTTCTTGGCAATGCAAGAAACAGACCATTGTTGCTACCTCTACTACTGAAGCAGAGTATGTTGCTGCTGCAAATTGTTGTGGACAGGTTCTATGGATTCAGAATCAATTGCTGGATTATGGGTATAACTTTATGAATACTACCATTTTCATTGACAATCAAAGTACAATTTGTATTGTTAAAAATCCAGTTTTTCATAATAGAACCAAACATATTGAAATCAGGCACCACTTTATCAGGGATGCTTATGAGAAACATTTGATTAAAGTGGTAAAAATTCACACAGATGAGAATGTGGCAGATTTGTTAACTAAAGCATTTGATGGACCAAGGTTTCAATATTTGGTGGTCCATATTGGAATGCTTAACCCTTAACTGCAAAGTTTAAGGGGAGGCATAAGCCTCAGGGGAGGATAATGAGTGTAAACTTTGTAGATTTGTATAAGTTGTATAATTTCTGAGTTTTAACACTAACCCACTAATATGTTTGCAAGTTGTTTGGTGTATTTGCATGTTTTATGTCTGTTTTGCCGATGTTCTGAGATTGTAAGTTGTATGATAAAGTCACCAAGAGCAGAAGTCAAAGGAATGTGGTCAAAAGTGCTGAACATGGTTTCTACTGATGAGTTAATTATGTTGAAGGTCTTACACAGTTGATAAATTAAGAAGATCTTTTCATTCATTCAAAGAAACAAGTTACAGCTTACATTCAAAGTTCCAACTGAATTACAATGACCATTCCTAAACATTTGGCTAATTAAGTACTACTAGCTTCTATCATTTATTACAAAATACTTGAGGCTATGACAAGTACAATGATGAAGCTGAAGATGAAAATGGAAAAAGAAGAGAAGGAAGACTGTGAAGATGCTCAAGTAACAAAGTCAAGAAGATACTCAAGAACTTTGTTCCATGGCAACATTCCTCAATCATCTACTTCAGCTTCTCCTTTCCCTTACGTATGATCTCAGCCTTCTTGCTCTGTCCAATATGTTCTTGATGAGGAAGACCAGGTCCTGGAGCAGGAAGATCCAACACCAAATTTTGGGATGTTGGAAGAGATGGATCCCTTTTACTTCATCTTGGTTGGGATCTCTCTGGTGTGGAAGGAGGAAGAAAGGTTGGATCTTCATTTTCTTCCTCTGAGGAGTCTTCATCAGAGGTATAGATGAAGGGAGGCACAAGCTCTCTCTCAGCAGGAATGGGTACATTACTTGGTTCACCCTTCCGATGAGCATTCCATTGTCTTTCTTGTGCATCCCATCGTTTCTCCAGTTCTCTTTCAAAGTCAGAACCATCAAGCTCCCATGGATATGGTGGTAAATCTTCTTCTGATGATGGAGAAGAGGAATTTGGATCTGAGGTTTCTGGATTTGATGACATGGTTTTGGTGAAGAATTGGGTTTTAATTGGAAAATTAGGGTTTGAAAGATGATTTAGGGTAAATTGGTGACTGAGATGTGATTTGGGGGTGATTAAATAAGTAAAGTTTAGGTGTTACGATAATTAATGTGAGTTGGGTGGCACAGTAAAACCAAGATATTGACCGAAGATATTTTTACTTTTGGTTGGTTTCTGCTAATGTTGACCATTCTTCAGCAGATTTGACTTTCATTTCTGCTGAAGGGTAAATTTTCAAATTGGAAGTTTTTGAATTACACGTCAGACTTGGTCAATAATTAGTTCCGATAATTTTGACCACGATTGGGGAACTTCCAAATTTAACCCACTTTGCATATCTATTCCTAAACAAAATTATTCGCTTATCACTCCATTTAAACCCATTATTCTTTGTGTAATTTCATAACCGTCTCACGCAAGTTCATTCAAATGGCACCACTCGAATTGAGGGGCGATCATAACAAGTATGCAATTCTGAAAAAGGCAAAGGGACATGAAGAATTTGATTTAATGGTAGAGTTTCTACAAAGGTCGAAGATTCATTATGCTCTGACACATAGTCCCAATTTGGTGTGTGAATCATTGGTGAAGCAATTTTGGGCATCTGCTGCTAAGAGATCTAATACCGAGATTGTTGCTGAGATTGATGGTGTAGAGTATGTGGTGACAGAAGGATTGATTAGGACAAAGCTTCAGTTGGATGATGAGAATGGTGTGTATCATTCCAACACTGCAGAGATTCTTGCTGGGCTAAGGGAAGCTGGATATCAAAGTACTGATACATCCAAGTGGCACAAGAATCAATTTTGTCCTAAGTGGAGATATTTGGTGCATTTGCTGCTGCAATGTATAAGCAACAAGTGTGGTGGATGGAACCAATTCTCTCTGCAATTGGGTTGTAGTATTGTTTGTCTTTCTAAGGGTCAAACTTATAATTTTTCTAAGTTTATTTTTGATAATATGCTAGAAAATATAGATAAACAACAGCATAAGTTTTTAATGTACCCTAGATTCTTACAAATAATTTTAGACATAACCACTGAAGATAGAACCCATGTACCTATTAAAAGTCTAGGTTCTAAGTTGTTTGCCTCAATGAAAACTAATTATACAGGGGAACATCATCCTATGTTAGAAGCTATGTTGCCACATGGCAATGACAATGTAGTTGAGGGTGATGATGCTGCTAATGTGCCTGCTCCTAATGCTGCTGATGATGGCAATCCATCATCTTCTGGTGTTGCTGCTGATGGTAATCCTTCAGTGGTAATGGAGGAAGAGCCAGCTACAACTGCTGAACCATTACCTATTTCTACTAACTTACCATCATCTACCAATGTACATGTGTCACCTAGTCCTACCATCTCACCAGCTCAGGATGCTCCAGCTGAGCAATTTCATGAGTTTGAAGATAACTTTCAACCTTTTGAACCTGAGTCAACCAGACTACCTTCACCCAGTCCTATAAGAGAGCCAATTAATGAAGGTTCTCCTAATGTTGTACATGAGTCTGTTTCTCCTGCTGGGTTCAAAGAAGCTCCATTTACCACTGAGCAATCAACTGGTAGAGCAGAGGACCCTATTACTCTCACTTTTGTATATGATTCTCTTACCAGGTACATGAAAATGACTGATGATCTCCAAAAGGAACTTGCTGATACCAAGACTACTCTTGGTAATGAAATTGAAAGTTTGAAAAGTAAGGTTCAAGATTTGGAGGCACAGCTGAATCAGCAGAAGAAAAGTAAGGATGGATTGGATACTGCTGAAGTTGCTCAGGAGGCAAATTTGGATTCTCTTGAAATTTTAGCTGAAGTTGCTAGACAGTCTAAGGTTATACCTCTTAAAGCTGCTGAAGTACCTAAATCTAAACCACCAATTCTAGTCAGCAGAAGAAGAAGTACAAGACAGTATTTGGCTCGGAAAGCTGTTGAATCATCCAAAGTGTCTAGTGGTGATGATGATGTGCTCATGACTGAAGTTGCTGATATACTTCAGAAGAAACCATCACTAAGTGGTGTTGCTGCTGAAAAATCTGCTAATCAAGTTAAAACATCAGGAGAAGCATTCTTTGTAGCAGGGAAAGAGTATTTGAATTCCCCTGTTCATCATTCATCTGAGGATCAACAAGTTTCTCCTGATAGAGAGGTTCAAGAAGTACATGATGAACCTATGGCAGATGTAAATGTTCCTCATGATGATATTGCTGAAGGAACAGATGATGATTTGGATGAGCTTGTTACAGCTGAAGACAGAGCTGGACAAGAAAAATTATTCCAACAATGGGAAGATTATAAGAAGAGTACTAATATGACTGAGGAACAGCAAGCAAAGTTGGATGCAACATATGAGTCAGTCAATCAAAGATATGTTTCTACTTTGCCCATTGAAAGACAAAGAGAATTGGATGCAGCTGTTCAAGAATTTGATGAGTCAGATTGGCAGCAGATTGGACAACAAATGCTTGATAATCCTGATGTAGCTGCAGAAATTATTGGTAAAAAGGTAGAGAAGCAAGACTGGCCTTCTGAAATTGTGAAATTGATGAAGTTGAGAAAGAAGGTAGCAGATGAGTTAAAAGCTAAAGCTAAAAGAGAAAAACCTATGACTCAAGCACAACAGAGGGATTATATGAGAACATATGTAAAAAGTCAAAGCAGCTCATTATTTAATACTGCTTGGTCTAAGAAAAAAGTGTGGGGACTTCCATTTAACAAACTGGTTGAGATTTATAACAGAATCAAGGCTAGGAATGACAAAGATGGAATGGGTGCTTTCAAGAATATTCCTCTCCTCAATGCTGATGCTGATGCTGCTGAAAAAGTATCTTTACCTGATAGTTCTGATGTACCACATGTTGCTGCTTCATCTTATGTGGATAAAGGTAAAGCAAAAGTGATGACATCAGATCCTCCAACTAGAAAGAGAACTAGGAGACAATTGAAGCAGGAAAGATTAGGTGAAGAGGCTGCTAGGAAGTTAGATGAGGAACAAAAAGCTAAATTTGCAAGATTTCATGAGCTGAAGGTAAGAGAAGTTGAAATTCAAGCTGCTAGAAACAAACAAATAAGGAAGGCTATGGATGAACAATATGCCTCTGCTGCACTTGAATCTTCTCAAGATTCTACTGATGAACACTTGGATACTCCATCAGTGGAAACTCATGCTGCAGAAGTTGAATCTGTTGAAGCAGAAGTTCATGATGCTATTTATGTTCCTGGAAGAAGAGGCAAGAGAATGGCTAAAGTCAGATCTTCACATTCAAAACAAAGTCTAATCAATGTGAATGCTTCTGATGCTTCATTTATAAGGGAAGGATCCCCTAATGATTGGCCTGAGGGAACTAGAGATGTTTTGGTTCACTGGGAGTTAAGTGAAAATGGTCAAGTTAATACCATTTACAGATTGGATAAAACTTTCATATCCTTTACATTTCTTCAACAGATTCTACATCTTGTGGATCATCAGGATTTAGTCACTCTATATGAGTTGGTTCTTAAGTATTATGCAACTCATACTCCTGAGGGGTCTGGATTGTATTTGTTGGGTGATCTTCAAGTGTTGTTTGATTCTTCTACTCCTACTGGTGCAAGCTATGACATATGGAAGAACAATCAGAGATGGAAAGTTCAGAGTTGGAAGTTCTATCCTATGCCTTATGTTCATGTGTTGGAAACTACAACTGGTCTAAGGCTGATTATGGATCTTACCAAAAGATATCCTATGAAAGTGTCTCTGATGGAGAAAATGCTACAACAAAAGTTGGAGATTCCTCCTGATCAAGCAGGGAATACAAGGTTGTTTGCTGAATCTTTGGTGAAGGTTTTCAAACAAAGGATTAAGACTTCCAGAGCTGCATCTGATTAGGGATATCATGTTGTATATTTGTTTTTATTTCTTATTTAAAAAAAAAAAAAAAAAAAAAAAAAAAAAAAAAAAAAAAAAAAAACCAAAACTAACTTGTTGTTGTATAGTATTGTATGCAGGTTTGGTTATCAACTTACCTGATGTTGACTATTCCATCATAAAGTTGGCTAGTCTAAAGGGTACAACTTTGGTAAAGACATATCAAATCTGTTGATAGCTGTAATGGTTTGCTCAAAATCATAGGGTTTTCAACTCACCCATGCTTTATTGCTGAGTAGTTGAAATGGTTGTCAATTGACCATAGATTTTTCCTTTATGGATTCTGAATAATTGGCTAGCCCACATGTATATGGCTTGTGGTAAAGGCAGTAGAAAACCATATTTGGTAATCAGTTAACCAAGATGAATTTCATCAAAATAATTGGCTAGTCCTGAGCAAACGGCTACAGGTAAAGACATCTCAAATCCGTTTATAGCTGATGATTTGCTAAAAATCATGTGGTTATCAGTGTACCTTAGAACACTTGGCTACTCCAGTAGTGATGGCTATTGGTAAAGAGACATCAAATCCATTATTTTCAATGATTCACCTCTCACAGGAGTTAACACACCTGGAAGTGATGAGAATAGTATGAAACTAATTTGTTTTGATGTACATTTAGTCATTTGTTGCTGCAAAGAATGGAGCTTTCAAGTATTTACTGATCATAGAGATTCTGTTGAAGATGATTCTTTGCTGGTGCTATCTTATTACAATCCTCTTGGTATGTTATTTTGAAGATCTATCAAGAATCTTGAACTTAACCAGGTCAAATTCAAGATTAGGGGAGGATTGTTGGGAATTCTGTTAAGTAAGAATTCTGCTGCTGTTCCTGCTGAAAAGTTGGTTCCTGCTGAAGCAGTGTATCTGCTGAAGACTAGTTTCAGCATTATTAGTTTCTGCGGATATAGTATTTCCGTATTTTATGTATTATAGTTTGGATATGCATGAGTTTATTTAGGAAGTAATAATGCATATCTTTTAGAAGTTTTAGAATATACGTTTCTTGGGAAACGGTTTAGGGTTCCTTGTGTATAAAAGGAACACACGATTATGTATTGAATGACAGTTTTCAGAAAACACTCTTATTATTATTAAAAGATCCATAGAGGATCAAGAGTTCTTAGTATCACGCTTGTGTTTTGTTTCCGCTTTAAAAATACACGTTGCAGAGATTGTCTATTAGTGTGTTACTGATTACAGTGACATAACTAACGATTCTAGAGTGCTCAAGAAGATCTATCTAGGTCTAACAGTTTCAACAAACTTAAGTTGATTGTGGTGTTGAAGCAACAAGGTTTGACACTTATTCAGGCGGTTCGCCGAATGGGTCGTGATGGTGGAGAAGAGTTGTTTGACTTTGTCATTGTCAAAGAAGGTGGTTTAGAAGCTAAAGATCAGAAATGGTGATGGTGATGGTGTGATTTGGAAGCGTCCTAAGATGGTCAAATTTATAGAGTTGAAAAAATGTTGAAAGGATTGTTTGGATTTGATGTTCTTCTATACAAAATTGGAGGTTTCTAATCATTTGGATGTTTTAAGAAGGTTGTCAAATCATTGGAAGTCAATCCAATGGAATTTGATGGAGTAAAAAGACCAAGATATGAACTAAATGCTATGTGGTCACATCTTTGTGGTCAGAGATACCACGGATTCCAAGAAACCAAAATGAGGGTTCCTTGCTTTATGCAAAAGGGTTCCTTGAGGTAGTTATGAGTAAATTGAATTTTTGGCGGGAAGTGGTTTCCTATTGGTTCTAGAAGCTAAAAATGATCCTAATGTACTTAAATACTAATAAGAAATGTGTTTCTAACTAAAATAAATGGTTTGGTGTTGTGGTAAAGTCGAAATTTCAAAAATTTGGAAAAGTTTCTGCTGGACACGGCGGTACCCTTTGCTAACACAGGCGGAACCCTGAATTTGGTTCCTCCTGGTCTGTTGGGCCAAGTTTGGCGGTACCAAACTATGACACTGGTGGAACCCATTATTTGGTTCCGCCACGCTAAAATTCGAGACAGTAAGTCTTTTCGAGGGTCCGAACGATTTTTGAATTTTGAAATTTTTCCTAAAACATATGTAAACATTAAAAACAAGTTGGGAAATGACAAAAATGCAGGTAAAAACATACGTACTGATAGAATTTGAACGGGGGCTGGCGAATTTCACTATACTTAGTGAAAATTATGAAAATTTTGCAACATCACAAAGTTGCTCACCTGCATATCCGATTAGTACAAGCATAGTCTAAAAGTTACCAAATCATCCTACAGATACATAAATTCACAAAACACATTGTTTTAATGATCAAATAGTTTAAATGTCTAGTTGTGCCAAACACTCCAAATATAGCTCTCATTGGCGATCAATCTTCTTGTTGAGATTGCTGACGTACCTACCAAAGCATTTACACATTCCCTTTGATTTCTTGAACTCCTCCGACTCGTTTGGTAACCTTGGAAGTTGTTGGAGGTACTCAAGAGGTGGTAGCCTAGAGTTGGGTAAACCATCATCTTCATTTATGGATGATGATGATGAGGAAGTAAGAGGATGAGGGCGTTTCCCTTGAGCCTTAGAACCTCTCTTATCACTTAATGGAACAAAGATATGTGGCACGAGAGAGTAGTCTAGGCGAAGACCTCGAGCGGTAGGAGGAATGGAGCAAATTGTCTATGGAGACGAGTTAAAAGCATTCCATATGGAAGAGCGGTGGTGCCTTGCACGGGTATGTTGGCCATCCTTTTGGCTATGTAGTAAGCCAAGTTAAAAGGTTGACGCATGGACACGGAGTAGAGCATGTAACAAAGGCAAACATTGATATGATCTCTATTCCCTATGGCGTTAATGACATTGGCTCTAAGGACTTCTTCCCACTTCTTGAATTGAGGCTTAAGCTCGTTGAGTTCCATACCATAAGGGTCCTTATCAACCTCATTCCCCGAACGAGTTCTCCTAGTATCGGAAGTCCTAACAAAGAGATGATCACGAATGACATCCTTGGATACAAGAGGAGTATCATAAGGATGGATGCGGTCAATGACCGAGTCAAGAGTTGTGAGTGAGTGTTTGTCCGAATAGAGATAAGTACCATGATTCAGAACACCTATAACTTGAGCAAAGTCATTAAGAGATATATGGTAAGTGTGACCACTAGCCATGAAAGACAAAGACATTAGACCATCATCATTGGTGTGGAGAGTGATGGAAGCATAGAACTCTAGAATGAATCTAGGACAAATAGGCTCATCAATATCTTTAAGGCAATCAAAATGGATGCCGGCTAGTTCCCTACAAATATTGGTGTTTTCTAGGAAAGAGAGGTCAATGGTCCTACCCTCATGGACATAACGTTTTTCTAGAGCTTTAAACACTTTGACTTGGTTGGGAGTTAAGCCTTTGGTTTTGTGGTGTTTTGGAAGGTAGTTAAGGGTGTCCTTGTGATCATAGTGAGTTGCGGGAGGCATGGTGATTCCTAGAAACACAAATATCACATTTTAGTCTAAGTAAACGACTATTACAATGTAGATGTTCTAGTGTATGCCTATATACAAACAATGTGGAGGTGCAGTTATCTTAACTCATTTTAATGCTCAAAACGTTTTATTATGCAAATTTTGCTATAAAACTAAAAATAACCCAAACGCTCCTAATTCAATGTAGCTTCATTTGAATATACCAGAAAATACATATTAGTTATGTATTTCCTTTAGCATTCAAGACACATTATGCAAGTGATGTTTTAAACATAACGTTTTTATTTTGTATCAACAATGTGAGAAAAAAAATATTTGTCCTAGTTGTGAGAAGTGATTTTTACAAAAGTTTAACATGGGGTGTTTTGGTAAACATGATAATATCTTCTAAGAATGCAATTCCTAACTATGGGAAACATTATTAGTTTTGTTTTACAACTAATGTTCTACATGAATTTCTCAAGTTAATGCATAACCCCAAGTTTTAGTTTTTGTGCAAAAATAGAATTCCTAGACACAGATCAAGAGTGTAATTATGTTTAGAGTACTTACAATGATGATTAGAGAGCAAAGTTGATGAATGAGAAACCTAATTTTCGTATGTAGTGGTGTTGTGGAGTGAATAGTAACTGCATTTGAGTTATGGGAAAGGATAAGGAGTGTTTGGTTTAATATATTAAAAGGAAAACAACCTGCAGGGTCGGTGGACTGGACGGAACCAAAAGGAGGGTTCCCCTCGCCTTGTCGCAAGGTTCTGCCAGCCTACAGACCAAAAGGACTAATATGGATTTGTTTTGATTTTTGTGATTTTATTGTAACGTTCAAAACTATAATGTAGGTTCCATAAGCCTTAGTCTAAGTCTAAGAAGCTTAAATGGTTCACGTTTAAGAGGTTTCGTGAGAATATCGACAATGTTGTCTTCCGTGGATACTTTCTCGATAGAGATATTTCCTTTTTGAACATTGTCGTGAAGGAAGTGATGACGGATCTTAATATGTTTAGTACGAGCATGCTGAACGGGATTCTTACTAAGGTCGATGGCACCTTTGTTGTCGCGAAGAATGGAGATGCCATTTAGTTGAATTTCGTAGTCGACAAGAGCTTGCTTCATCCAAAGAGCTTGTTGACATGCTTTTCTGGTCGATACATATTCGGCTTCAGTTGTTGAGATAGCGAGAGCCGTTTGTTTCTTAGAGAACCACGAGGTGAGACAATGTCCAACAAAAGTACAGATACTACTTGTGTTTTTTCTATCAACATAGTCACCGGCATGGTCCGAGTCGGCATACACTATGGTTTCTACTCCCGTTCCTTTGGGATACCACAATCCTAGGTGTATAGTGCCTTTGATGTATCTAAATATTCGTTTAACAACTTCAAGATGGGCTGTCTTAGGATTTTCTTGAAAACGAGCACATAGACAAACACTAAATATAATGTCGGGTCTACTAGCCGTAAGATAGAGTAGAATACCAATCATACCTCTATATTTAGTGGTATCTAAAGATTCACTGTCCTCATCCTTGGTGAGTTTAGTTTCCGAGGACATGGGCATTTTGATTGGTTTTGAATCTTCAAGACCAAATTTCTTAAGCATGTCTTTTATTTATTTAGATTGGTTAAAGAATATCCATCTTCTAATTGTTTAATTTGAAGTCCTAGGAAAAAGTTGAGTTCTCCCATCATACTCATTTCAAACTCTTCATGCATGATTTTTGAGAAATTGTCACATAATTCTTGACAAGTTGATCCGAATATGATGTCGTCAACATAATTTGGACTATGATAATATGTGAATCTTTCTTCTTAGTGAAGAGAGTATTATCAACTAAGCCCATGGTGTACTTATGGTCAACTAGGAAAGTCTTAACTTGATCATACCATGCTTTTGGAGCTTGCTTAAGTCCGTATAAAGCCTTTTTAAGTTTGTAAACATGATTAAGATTTTCAAAATCGGTGAAGCCCGGTGGTTGAGCAATATAATCTTCTTCATTTATAAAGCCATTTAAAAATGCACTTTTGACATCTGATACACGGGATTGCGCCTCGCAACAGTTTTAACTCTCAAGGGATCTTGAGAAGCTTGCAATCCCCGCCAGGCAGTGTACCTAATCGTTGTAGTATAGTATAGTGACAAGTACCGGGGGATTGATCGTTCAACTCAGGAATAGTGTCGCTAGGATTAGAAATTAATCTAACTAGGTCTAAAGGTGAAGGATGATTCTTTTTGTGTTTTTATATTTTATGAAAAGCAGGTAAAAATCTTGGGTATTGGAAGGAGGGGCGGAATTAGTTGCTAATCAACTAACCCAAAAGCTACTAATTAAACTAATGTGCAAGAAAAATAAACTAAGGTTCTACAAGGTTAGTGAAGCATGTCTACCTATGATATGTTACTCCTTGCTAGCTATCCAATTCTTCCTATTGAATTGTCACATCCTTGTTTTAATTGACGGGTTATATTCCTTAATACCATTCGTAGGGCCGTGTACGATCTTCCCTAACTCTATAAGCTCCTACTTCACTTCTATGTCAAGCCGACTAAAATCTCCTAACATGGGATCACTAGAATTTGCTTATGCATTAAATACAACCATTAAATCGTAGTACACCTCCGATCATGTTTCTTAAGACGTTCAAGCAAGTTACCAATTGGAAGTCTGCCAGTTTTTTTAAGCCTAACATCGAATTCAATCAACCAAACAAGAGACAATAGGAAACAAGAATTATAAGCTAAATCAACTAGAACTATTGAAGTTGTCACACCTTAATTGATGAAGATAAACACAAACATCAACAAAGACATCAATAAGATCTAATCAATTATATACAAGTTTCACACAATCATAAGTAGACACAAGATGATTTAGCCAAGCATAATTAATGAAGAACAAGCAACAATAATGATAATTGAAGACTTGAATTAAGATAGAATCAACAAATCATTACAAGATGTTTATGGAGTGATTGAAACCCTCTAAGTTGCTGGAAAAACACCTACCTAAACCCAGGAATCGACCTTAGGGTTTAGGGCTTACAAAAAATGAAGTAATAAGGTTATATTTATAGGCAGGTTTTTTGTTGTCCCGATCTGACGGAGTCAGCCCTAAGGGGTGGCGGCGTCACGATCAGTTTTTCACCAAATCAAAGATTTTTTCGTCCCGATCGTTTCCTTTTTTGAATCGCTCAAATCTGAGTTCGTATGCAAAATTTATGGCCAAAACAGTGTCAGCTACTCCACGCACAAGTTGTGATTGTCTCGATCATCTTGTGACGGTTTCACTAATGTTTCTTATTATGTAAGCCTTCTTCCTGACATTGTCACTCTAAATCATCTGACGTTGTTAGGTTAAATCCTGACGCCGTCATATGTAAATTTACTCTGGGCCGTCACGTATAATCTGACCCTGACGGCCTTGGTGACGCCGTCAGGCCAAATTGCCTTGAAATAGTTCTGGGCCGTCATGTGTAATTGCCATATCCACCTCTTTTGCCAAGCTTGATGCTGTCACTTGTAGAGCCTTGACGCCGTCAGGTACTGTTCCCAGCAAGAATTTTGAGACTTTGTCGTTTTCTTCACTTTTATGCTCCAAAAACGTCCAAAATGCTTCCTTTTCCAAATTTCTCTTCAAAAGTACCTAAAATGACAAAAGGAACAAGATAGGGCAATATTTGATCAAATAATCTCGAATTAGGGCTTAAATGATCCCCTAAAAGTGGTACACTTTTCGCTTCATCAAATATCCCTACACTTAGGATTTGCTTGTCCTCAAGCAAATGAGCTTTTCCACCAATAAAAATACAAGTTAAGGGTTATTTAACACTAATATAAAAGTAATTACAACAAATGATCGTTCTACCCCAGTCAAAACATGCACGGAAATTATACACTAGCACCTCACATTAAGTGTTTGGATACTCTCATCTCTCGGGTGTTGTAAATTTATATATCATAATTGGAAATGGAGAAATATCACCCATTACCTGTCATAGCAAATAGATTACCATAGACTTGGTAAAGGATCAAAACCTCCACCACTTGGGGTTAGCACCTAGGAAAACTATCAAAGAGGTCTTTTTAAAGGGTTATAATGTTAGGTGCATGGGATATAGAAAACACGGTTTTGTTGGATAAACGGATACTTTACTGGTGGCAAGTCAATTGTCTTAGTTAACTACATGTACAATGAGGCGTTGCTAAGCCAAGACTCGACTCAACTGGAACTAACTACGACTCTTTTTGGATTTTTTTAAGACACTATTTGACTTAAACATAAATAAAAGAAACGGATGGTAGCCCGTATGTTTTTCTCTTTTCTTTTTCTATTTTTTTCTTTTCTTTTCTTTTTTTCACCTCTTTTTTCATATTTTTTTTCGATTTTTTTTTTTTTTTTTTTTTTTTTTGCATACACTTGTACTCTACCATCCGAAATAATACATCAAAGGGAGCCCGTTTCCTCCCTACACTTGAGCTTTTACATACTTTACAATCAACTATTCTAATGACTCGAATCAAGATAATCAAAACACTTAGAGCACTTTTAAATATTAACGCGCATATGGGGGTAATAATTGACGTCATCCCCATTACTTCATTACAATAGTACTTTACCCATGAGTCTCAATCGTCCCAAAACAATATGTACAAGATATGACTCGACTTAGCAACCATGTAATCAATTAGACAACCAACTAAGGGTTTAACAGTTGTTGTAACAATAATGCACTAAAGATGAGTGCATACAAGGAAGCCTAAGGCGATTTGGGTGTACATTTTGGGGTGAATTGTAAACAAATTCTATCTTTAAGTAAGATGCTTAAAGGTAGAAACGAAAAAGATAGGCTCGGAGGGGTGTACTAGGGGTATCATGTACTAAAAATGAGTACAAGGCAAAGGTGTGAGAGAATTACTTGACCTATGAAGTCAATATAATTATATTTCAGGTGTGAAATAAAGGTTATCCTAATGCCTCTTATCATGTAGTAAATCCTAACTACATGAACGTAGTCTCACTAGCGGTCTCGGGATGCATCGCTATCACAAGTTCTAGAATCTAAATACTACCGGTACACTCACAAGCATTAAGTGTTGATATAAATAATGCGTAAAAATGTTATTAATATTTTTCGATATCCCTATGTTTTGACGATCACAAAATATATAATCATTAAACGTAAAATCATTACGTAAATAAGTATTTAGTGACAAAATATCATTATATCCAACTAATTCACTTAAGGTATGAATAAACAAGTGTCTACTACATTTTATGATCAAAGGAAGGTTTATTTAATAATTACAAATTATATAAAATGGTATAAACATTTTATATATTTAAGAAAAACACTTTTGGTTATTAAAGGAAAATGTTTATTTCATAATAAATATATGAATTCAAATTTTTAACCAAATTCAGTTAAATTTTCACGAAATAAACTTTCCCCAGAAAAGACAAAGAAAACTGGTCGTTATTGTGGGCGGCCCCCTTAATTTTAAGGGGGCCGGCACACAACTAAGGGGGCCGGCATACGCTCCTGTGTCAGATTTCTTTGCCTATAAATACTGGTTCAAATCTGAAAAAATTTCCTTACCTTTTGCACTAAAACTTTCTGTTCTAATTATCTCAAATCATCTTCCTAAAACCATTGATCATAAACATATTAGTTCTTGTTTTCAAGTGATTCTATCCATCCTCATTCAAAGTACAAGAGAAGAATACTCCTTTCATCTCAAATCAAGAAGTATTGAAGATTAGTTGTGTAGCTTGTATTTATTGTAAAGTTGTGTAGTGATTGTAATCGGTAGATCTGGGTGGGTTTGTAAATCTAGTATTGAAGAAGTTGTGGTGTGAAGTAGAAGTAGTGTGTAGTTGTGAAGTAGTGGTGTGTATAAGTTATGAAGAAGGCGTGTAGTGGTGTGAGATTGGTTCTACCTACTATTAGGACTCGACATCTAGCTTTGTGTCGTTAATTGGTGTAAGCAAAAGTTGTGTAAGGTTTCTCCGCCAAAAAGGGAGTTTGTTAACATAGTGAAGAAAACTCTCGAGTAGGTGACTCGAGGAGTGGAGTAGGGCGAAGAGGTGCTTCGTAGCTGAACCACTATAAATATCGTGTGTTGTGGTTTGATCTCTCTATCTCTATCTTTTCATTACTTTCATATTTACGTTATAATTATTTAGTTAGTTAGATTAAATTGTTTGAGTTGTGCAAGTGTTGAAATTCACATAAATAAGAATCGAAGTTTTTATCAAACAAAGTTTTTAAAATATAAATTGACGTAAAACTATTCAACCCCCCCCCCCTTCTAGTTTTCCACAATTGGCATCAGAGCTACGTTAAACAAGATTTTTAAAATAAACTGTATTTTAAAACTTGAAATGATCTATGGAGTCTGAAAAATATTTAGAAGGTCAATCTATGCAAAGACCACCACTTTTTGAAAGTGATGGTTTTCTTTATTGGAAAAATCAATTCGAAACTTATGTGAAATCAAAAGATCTAGATCTTTGGCATGTTATTACTAATGGTGATTTTCCTCCTATACAAAATAATCCCGAAACCAAAAGAGATGAAATTGTACCTTTTGAAAAACAAAACGATGATTTGAAAAAGAAACTTGCTAAAAATAATTAGGCTAAAATGGTTATCTATAATGCGTTACCACGCAAAGAATATGAAAGAATTTTTATGTGTAAAACCGCAAAAGATATTTGGAGCTCTTTATTAATCACTCACCAAGGTAATAGTCAAGTCAAAGATAATAAAATAGATCTTCTTGTACAACAATATGAACAATTTACGATTCCGGAAGAGGAATCAATTGATAATGCTTTTGCTAGATTTAACACTAGGGATGAGCATTGGTACCGGAAAAACGGTACGGTACCGGAACCGTACCGGTACTGACTCGTACCGGTACCGGTTCTCACTATCCGGTATGGTACCGGTACCATAAAATTCGCTCACAAAAAATCCGGTACCACAAAAATCGGTACGGTACCAAAACGGGAAATCCCGATTTTAGTACCGAATAAAAAGAGGCTTAACTTTTTTTTACTAAACTCATGATCTAAGCACTTCTACATCCATTCCATGCATAACTAACGTTTGTAAGTATTTTATGGTAACCTTTTTGTGTTTTGGGTTGTTATCAGATTGCTTATAAAGCATTGTTTGTAAGTAGACTAACAGCTTGTATAACAAGTAACTGTACCTTCAGACTTGTTGCCAAATAAAAGTAATCAATTATTGTTTCTAATTCCTTTGAAGATTAACATATCAAAAATATTGCACAGTTTCGCCCTTGTTTGTGGTCAAAATGAAATGGTGTTGCTGCTAGAATGGGTTATGATTACTTGTACGTATAACAAGGAAACATCATATAGAGATCAAGCTATGCGGTAGATTCATATAGATAAACGGTACTCGTTTCAGTAAAGTACCGGTTTCCCGAACCCGGTACCGGTACCGGTATACCCCTCGGTTCCGGGATCGGGACTACATATTTTGGTCGGGAAAAAATACGGTACCTCGTAAACGGTGCCGGTACGGTACCAAAATGGTACCGTGCTCATCCCTATTTAACACCATCATCACAAGTTTAAAAGCACTTGATGAGAATTTTTCTAGCAAGAACTTTGTAAGGAAATTTCTTAGGGCTCTCCATCCGAAGTGGCGTGCTAAAGTGACGGCTATTAAGGAGTCAAAGAATCTATCAACTCTACAACTTGAAGAGCTAATTGGAAACTTGAAAGTGTATGAGGTGATAATAAAGAAAGATTCCGAAATGGTCAAAGGAAAAAGGGAGCAAACCAAGTCAATCGCGTTGAAAGCAAAAAAGGAATCTAGTGACGAAGAATGCTCAACCTCCGAAAGTGAAGATGAAGAGTATGCCATGGCCGTAAGAGACTTCAAGAAATTCTTCAAAAGACGAGGAAGATACGTTAGACAACCGTTTGATGAAAGAAAAACATTCCAAAGAAACAAGGACGATAAGACTAGCAAGAATAAAAGAAAGTGCTTCAAATGTGGAGATCCAAATCATTTTATTGGAGAATGTCCGAAATTATCAAGAAGTCAAAACCACAAGGCCTTTGTAGGAGGAGCATGGAGTGATAGTGACAACGATGAAAAAGACACAACAAAAGAAGAAAAATGCCTCATGGCAAGGTCTTCCGATGAGGTACGTTCCGAAATCGAATACTATAGTGATGATAATTTATCGTTAGATGAAAAAGATTTAGATAGTGAATATAGTAGATTATGCAAACTATGACAAAAAGTCATAGCTAAAAATAAACTACTAAAACACACCAATAATAAATTAAAGGATGAAATACTTGAGTTAAAAATAAAACTACAAAAGCTAGAAAAAGGAAAAGAAAGTATTATAGAATGTAAAGAATGTCTAGTTGTTTAAAATGAGAATAAACTACTTAAGGAAGAAATTATTAGATTTGAGAAATTTGAAAATAGTAGTCAATCACTTAATAAAATAATCGGCTCTCAAAGAATTGCCAAAGATAAAACCGGTTTGGGATACGACTCAACCGAAGCATCAACTAGTAAATCTAAAAATGTAAAGTTTGAAAGTGAAACTAGTGAACTAAAACCTTTAGAATTAAAACCAAAGTATATACTTTTGAAAGATAGATTAGTTCCTATTGCAAGTGATGAAGAAATTAAAAGCTTTCATAAATCATCTTTAAAACCCGAAGTAGAACCCCCTAAGCCAAAAATAAGATCTAAAACTCCATCACCTAGAAAACCAAATAGTCCTCATCCTAGGTCTAAAACTCCTCAACCTAGAATAAACCAAAATAGACGAAACTTTCACAATAATCATCAAATGTGGAACTTCAATCCTTGGGGAATGATTCCACCATACATGCACCCAAGTCAAATGCATAACGTTTTTGGACCAAACAACGTTGGTCAAAAGAGACAATGGGGACCAACAAGATGAATTCGTCATACCATGGCAAGCTTGGTTTTCTATCCGCTTTCACATGGTCATGAAATCTCTTGAAGACTTTGAAGATTTGCTTGTTGAAGAAAAAAAAGGTACACATCTCTTTTCAATTTCCATGTCAAGATTGCATGCTTAGTTTAGTATCTAGTTTATAATTACTATAGCTTGTCTTGTAACTCCTCATAACCATTATTCTTATATATATATATATATATATATATATATATATATATATATATATATATATATATATACACACATATTATTATTATACATACTATATACTCTTATAACCTAGAAAACTCATTAGTTGATTTTCTAGAACTAGAAATTGTTCGTTTACGAACCTTTTCTTTTCCCCTCTTTTGACCTTCTTGAACTTTAATGTTCAAACATACTCATGTTGATGTATAGAAATGAGTTGAAGAACCTATGGATGAAACAAACTCCCGTCATCTTTTGCATCCGTCTCCCTCTCTTTTTCTCGTCCTATATATATATATATATATATATATATATATATATATATATATATATATATATATATATATATATATATATATTACCTTCCATATTTTTCATCGTCGACTTGACGGCTTGATTAATTTTATCCAAAATTATCAAGAAAATTTTAATTGACGAAATGTCAACTAAAAATTTCAAGCAATTCTGTTCGTGCGAACTCTCTCCAACGTATTTTTGATTAAAAATAAATCTAATATATATATATATATATATATATATATATATACATACATATTTTTATTTTAAGTATCAAAATCGCGAAAAAGTAAAATTTGACTGGGCGGCCCCCTTAAAATTAAGGGGACCGGCTGTACAAAAATGGGCGGCCCCCTTAATGATTAAAGGGGCCGGCCATCTGACGAATTCCATCCATTTTTCTTCCTTATTCTACTTACCAAACACTCCATTTTTCTTTCCCCACTCATTCCTTGATGCTGCTGTTCAAACTAAAAACCCAAAACCACTCAAAATTCATCCTCAAATCCTCATATCAAGGTCAATTAACAAAGGGCAAATACTTACAACACGATTAGCAACAAGTATTGTGAGTTTTTTATAACACATTTCTTTTAATTTCATCTAATTTGGTCATAATCATGATTTAGCATTTTATTTCAATTTCTTCAATTTCATATTTTCTTTCAAATTGAGTCTAGGAATTCCATAACTAAATGCTTTCCTTAAGATTAGAATGTATTATTAACACTAGAAACTAAAAATTACAAACCCTCTTGACGAAAATTTGTGAAAAAGTTCATACACTCATTTTCAAAATTTTGCTTATACTCATTATTGAATAATGCTACAAAAACTTGTTAAAACATATCACATTATGGTTTTATAACTTATTAATCACAAAAAAAAAAAAAAAAAAAAAAAAAAAAAAAAAAAAATCTGTGAAGTAAAAATATTTTTCTTGTTTGATAAGAGGGTGTTTGGATCATGTCCAAATAGTGTCAAAAATTATCCAATATAACCTCTATAATACATCGTCATGAATATAAGTATAAAACTAGCATTTTAGAGTTGTCAAGATATATAATTCATATATATATATATATATATATATATATATATATATATATATATATATATATATATATATATATATATATATATATATATATTGACATTTTGGTAGTAAATTTTCTAGATAAGGAAGCGTTTGGTTTAACTAGAAAAATAATATTTTTGAGTCAAATTATAAACTATTCTTTTCGAAACAAATCATTTGCATAAGAAACTTGTTGGAAATAACTAGTTATACAATCTAATGTACATCTAGCAAATTTTCATGATATATTAAGATGTTTAAAGGGGCGTTTGGATTATTCCATAACAACTTGATAAACATCGTAAAATATATCTGACACAAGTTGAAATAAAAATAAGGAACACGATAAACTACTTCTTAAGTTAAAGGTCTTTAGAGTCGAAGTAAGTTTACGTTCCACATATGTCTTAAAAATATAAACATTATATTTTATCGTTAACTTTGTTTTAATTTTATTTTGTTTTGTTGTTATTATGTTTAGGTGAAAATGCCCAAAGTTATTACCGAAGATATTTCCTTAACCAAAAACTATATTCTCAAAGTTTCACAACTTCCCACCACCTTTCCTTCCATTGCTCATTTCTATCGTCAAATTGAAGATAGAAATATTCATGAAGGTCGTGCCATACATCCCTCTTACTATCAATCCGACTTCATCGATCGTATGTTCACAAATATCCGTTTTGAATGTCTCTTCCAAATAAATGAACCCATTATTCCTCGCTTTATTCTCGACTTTTATAGCCAAGTCAAGGTCCAAACCGATGATTTTGGTTCCATTCTCATCTCATTCATGATCCAACATGAATTCATCACTTTAACTCTTGCACAATTTGGTCAAATCCTCCAAATTCCTTTCACCGGTCAATCTGTTTTCTCAAACGAATGGGATCTTGGTTCTCTTCAATATTCTCGTCCAACTTTTGGTCCTTATTTCTCCGAGATTCCTTCTCCACTCGAAATTCGTCAAATGCTCGGTTTAACCCGTGAAACCACCACTCGAAAAATCAAATCCAAAAATGTCGATATCCACAAAAACCAAATTCTACTCAAAGAATTAAGCCCCGACATGAAGCGTTGGGAAGAACTCATTCGTGAAAATGCGTTTGGTACCGGAGGCCACCGTGACCATCTCTCGGCTAGCCTCGCTCATATGTTGTATTGTATTGTTGCCGAACAACATTACAATTTGGCTTATTTCTTTATCAAGCGCATTGAACGTGCAAGATCTACTCCTAAAGCAAATCTTCCGTATGGAATGTTCCTTACTTGTCTCTATAGTCATGTTATCCAACACTATCCCGATCTTGATGGTAGTATTTATGAGTCCATCTATCCGACCTTACATCCTCTCGTTCTTAAACAAACCCGTAAACCTCGTAGTGATAAGGGTAAATCTCGTCGTCACAGTTTCCATGGCTCATCATCTCGTCGAGAGGATGACGAAGAGGATGAATTTATTCATCGTGCTCCCTCTCCCGATACGTTTCTTGAAGACTTGGAAGAACTTGAAGAAGACGATTACCAAGTGCCATCTCCTTCCTCTCAAACTAACCAAGTACTATTTGAGAGACAAACCGATTTGCTCAATCAAAACCGAAGGATACGAGAGGAGATACGAGGAGGCTTCAAGTCGATTGCTAAGACGATTGGAGGATTGTTCAAGAAGAAGAAGTGATGGGGTCTTATTATTTGCTTTGGATGATCATGGTTGTTGAACTATTAGTGTGTTACTTTTATTGAATAATTGTTTCTTGTGTGCTATATTTCCGACATATATTCGGAAATTAATATTTGTTGACATGATTTTAGATACATTTAAACTATGTTATTAGTTAACTTATTATTATTTGTTACTCTACATGTATGCATGTTTTTATACTTGCTTTCAATCTATGCTTGCATGATTTGTGTATAATTATATATATGCTTCTCTAATAGACCAAAACTAAAATAAAATGTTCCAATAGAGCTTGTTGCAAACACAAAACCAAAATAAACCATTTTTGGAAAATTTTTGAAATTTGGTTGTCTGGAATTTTACCAGATGGGCGGCCCCCATAATTAACACGGGCGGCCCTTTTAATTTTAAGGGGGACGGCCATGAATTAAGGGGACCGGCCACCTGGAATAGTTTTTACACTATTTTCTTTTGCAACTTGTGACTTCTTTTGCTAGTCCCAGCTACCATTTCCCTTAAAAACTAAACTGATTTCGGAATCTAACAATGCAATTTCAAATTAATATCACTTCTAAACATGATTCCATGCTATAAAACCCTTATATACCTTTCATCCACACTCCATTATCATCATCAACCTCAACCAATTCGTCATGTCATCACCAAAAACCACCACCTCCAATAAAGCCAAGAAACAAAAACTTGTTATCATCCCACCAAAACAACTCTTTATTGATCTCACTAATGAAGACAATACCACTCCATTACCACTACCTCAATGTTCATCTCCTAGTGCTCCAAATACACCATCCAAAACACCATCAACACATGGAACCTCCACCTCTTCCATACCATCATCATCATCCATCAATGACTACATCAACACTCACCTATCACCTCCACCAAGAGTACCACCACCACCACCTATTGAAAATGCATCTTTAGACATCACTATTTCACTATCACCCATCACACCTATTGATGCACATTTTTCACCATCACCACTCAATCCACCAAACTTCAATCCCATCGCATGGAGCTTACTTGAAGCCCATGGTGATACTTGCCTTTGTTGCATCCATAACCGTACCATCATCTTTGGCTTAAGAGATAAAATCCATAACATGTTTTCATACATTGAAAGCTTGTTTCCTCAACCTCAACCAACAACATCCACTCCTCCACCACCAACATCAACCCCACCTCCACCTCCATCAAACACACCTCCATCAACTCCATCATCTCCACCTACAACTTTGCTCCTCCCAAACTAAGCAAGGCTCATGGTTGGAAAATAAAATTGTTTTAACCATTTTGATGAACAAGCTCTAGGAAAAATATTTCTATTAGAGTTTTGGTTGATTGTAAGCCCTTAAGGCTTTAGTTTATTAGTTGTATTGTTCATGCATCTTGGATGCATGTTGCTTGTATTTTCATCAATTTAATGAAATGTTTTCTTCCATGCTTATATTCCTTGCCTTATATATATATATATATATATATATATATATATATATATATATATATATATATATATATATATATATATACATTTGTTGCATGCATATATATTGTATGTTCTAAATATTTTTGCAAGCATTTCATATCTCGACTTGTCTTATAACCTTAAAACGAGGGGGAGTACACATCAAGGGGGAGCTCATCCAACTTCGGGACAACCTTTTTGATGTTCACAAAAAGGGGGAGAAGTGATATAAACTCACTAAATACTTGCATATATAATAATTTTTGATTTAATGAGTTTAGATTTTGTAATCATCAAAAAGGGGGAGATTGTTGATATAAATAATGCGTAAAAACATTATTAATATTTTTCGATATCCCTATGTTTTGACGATCACAAAATATAAAATCATTAAACGTAAAATCATTACGTAAATAAGTATTTAGTGACAAAATATCATTATATCCAACTAATTCACTTAAGGTATGAATAAACAAGTGCCTAATACATTTTATGATCAAAGGAAGGTTTATTTACTAATTGCAAATTATATAAAATGGTATAAACATTTTATATATTTAAGAAAAACACTTTTGGTAATTAAAGGAAAATATTTATTTCATAATAAATATATGAATATAAATTTTTAACCAAATTCAGTTAAATTTTCACCAAATAAACTTTTCCCAGAAAAGACAAAGAAAAATGTCCGTTACTGTGGGTGGCCCCCTTAATTTTAAGGGGGTCGGCATACACTCCTGTGTCAGATTTCTTTGCCTATAAATACTGGTTCAAATCTGAATTTTTTCCTCACCTTTTGCACTAAAACTTTCTGTTCTAATTCTCTCAAATCATCTTCCTAAAACCATTGATCATAAACATATTAGTTCTTGTTTTCAAGTGATTCTATCCATCCTCATTCAAAGTGCAAGAGAAGAATAATCCTTTCATCTCAAATCAAAAAGTATTGAAGATTAGTTGTGTAGCTTGTATTTATTGTAAAGTTTTGTAGTGATTGTAATCGGTAGATCTAGGTGGGTTTGTAAATCTAGTATTGAAGAAGTTGTGGTGTGAAGTAGAAGTAGTGGTGTGTATAAGTTGTGAAGAAGGCGTGTAGTGGTGTGAGATTGGTTCTAGCTACTATTAGGACTCGACATCTAGTTTTGTGTCGTTAATTGGTGTAAGCGAAAGTTGTGTAAGGTTTCTCCGCCAAAAAGGGAGTTTGTTGACATAGTGAAGAAAACTCTCGAGTAGGTGACTCGAAGAGTGGAGTAGGGCGAAGAGGTGCTTCGTAGCCGAACCACTATAAGTATCGTGTGTTGTGGTTTGATCTCTCTATCTCTATCTTTTCATTACTTTCATATTTACGTTATAATTATTTAGTTAGTTAGATTAAATTGTTTGAGTTGTGCAAGTGTTGAAATTCACATAAATAAGAATCGAAGTTTTTATCAAACAAAGTTTTTAAAATATAAATTGACGTAAAACTATTCAACACCCCCCCCCCCCCTTCTAGTTTTCCACATTAAGAATGAATGCTTTTTCCTAAAGATCTAAAGGCGAACCTCACATTCTTGGGGTGGAAATTTTTGAGCGGTATGGTTTTTGTGCTAGTCATACAATTCCTATCCATGAGACGCTTATTAAGACTAAAGTTTCACTCCTATATGTTGCAAAAAATTTTAAATTTGGTGCTAAAATTGCCCTAACAAATATTTCTCTCAGTTTTATTACACATTCACTATCAAACAAAACAAAAATCAAGTGGAGTTATAGTTTCTAATATACCCTCTCTACACTTAAACCAAACATTGTCCCCAATGTTCTAGATAAAAATGTAAAAGTAAAAATAAATAAGAATGAAAGAAACTAATACTCCCCCGATTCGCTCGGTATGGACGATGTGATAACATGGTTAAATCTTCCTCGAAGAGAATGAACATAATAAGCTCCACTCCAGAAATGTAATCATCTTCTAGTCCAATATAACCTATAATCAACAAACACAAAAACCAAAGAATCAAACCGAACAAAGAAAAACCACAACTAGATGTAATTCCAGACTTAGAAATAAAAACAAAACAAAACAATAAAAGGATAGGATACTTGTGGAATGAATTACAAATAGGAACTCATAAAACATATCCACAAGTATTGACACACAAACAAGATAGAATATATGCTAATCATGAATTGTGAATTTTTCATGTTCGAATTTCGTTCTTTTTAACAAAATATAAACTTCCCTACACTTATCTTTTTGTAAAATACCTTTATATGCAATTAAGACAAGGTTAAAAACAAAATAAAAGCATTTTCACAAATTATTCGAAACATGAAAATTAAACAATTATGATTAAGCATATATGACACAAAAAAAAATAAAATAAAAGCATCAAATAATTAAAAACATGGGTTGCATCCCAAGAAGCGCTTGTTTTTGTTCGAGTCACGAGCCTGACTCTACCCTTATTTAACGGAAATAAGGGAGGTTTTCCCTACATTTAGAATTAAGTGCGGGTGGAAGTAGCGATACACACCCTTAGGGTGGAAATATGCCACGTGAGGTGAAAGGGGTGAGTGAATGGCTTCCTTCATCCTAAAACTCCTCGGATAATATTGGTTGATAGGTGGGTCGGTTCCTCTTTTGTCTCCTAGATGTATATCTAAGGATGGAAAGTTGTGTAAAGATTGAGGTTCCGGTTCATCAACACTAGGAAATTCCCTAGACTTAAGAGTAAGGTTATCATTACAAGTATTCAAACCTATATCCTCAAGTGGTGCTTGGTCTAAGGGCTCTACCTCTATTGGGGTTCCTATAGTCTCTTCTACTTCTTCCGGGTAAGTCACGGGTGGTGTGTATGCCTCAAATGATGGTAGGATTTGTGGGGTACTTTGTGGGCTTGGATTATCCACCTCATCCTCCATTGTATCTAGGTTACCTATGTGTTTCTTTTGTACTATGATATTAGGCGCCATCCACTTAGGTATCTCAACATGAGCATATTCATCCCCCAACAAACTTGTTTCATGATCTTTCAAATTTGTTGTCAATTGATTTGTTATGTTATTTGTCGGGTTGTCTACTCTATAATAATATTGGGCACAATCTTCTATGGCATCCCATGCTTCTTCAGTATTTAATTCCCTAAGGTCCGCATTGGCAAAATCGTCAATGTACCTTTGGTCATATCGGTTGACACGATCAAAAAAGATTTTAGCTAGGGACCATAAATCGAAACTATGATGAAGGACTATTTGGAGTAATTTTTTAAAATGAGTCCATGTATCATAGATAGATTCATCTCGATATTGGTTGAACATCAAGATGTTATTAGGAGTGAATGAGTTTCGTGGTCGGTAATATGGTGGATTCGCGTTCTCCATAATGGTGAACGGAAGAGTCAATGGAAAGGTTTTTACGAACAAAGCCACAAAGAAAGGATAGACTAAAGAAAGCTAATAAAATGAAAATAAAAATCTCACTAAAAAGGAATCTAATTAGTAGACCTAATCAAAATACATTTCAACCTAAGCAATAAATATTCCCCGGGCTGCGGCGCCAAAAACTTGTTAGCGCCACACTCTTTTGCGAAAGTTGAGGAATAAATATAAAGATAGACAATCCCCGGCAATGGCGCCAAAAACTTGATACGCGAGATTGTGCCCTCGCAACAGGTTTTACCTATCAAGGGATCTTGAGAAGCTTACAATCACCGCCAGGCAGTGTACCTGATCGTTGTAGTATAGTATAGTGACAAGTACCGGGGGATTGATCGTTCAACTCAGGAATAGTGTCGCTAGGATTAGAAATTAATCTAACTAGGTCTAAAGGTGAAGGATGATTCTTTTTGTGTTTTTATATTTTATGAAAAGCAGGTAAAAATCTCGGGTATTGGAAGGAGGGGCAGAATTATTCCTTAATACCATTTGTAGGGCCATGTACGATCTTCCCTAACTCTATAAGCTCCTACTTCACTCCTATGTCGAGCCGACTAAAAGCTCCTAACATGGGATCACTAGAATTCGCTTAAACATTAAATACAACCATTAAATCGTAGTACACCTCCGATCATGTTTCTTAAGACGTTCAAGCAAGTTACCAATTGGAAGTCTGCCAGTTTTTTTAAGCCTAACATCGAATTCAATCAACCAAACAAGAGACAATAGGAATCAAGAATCATAAGCTAAATCAACTAGACCTATTGAAGTTGTCACACCTTAATTGATGAAGATAGACACAAACATCAACAAAGACATCAATAAGATCTAATCAATTATATACAAGTTTCACACAATCATAAGTCGACACAAGATGAATTAGCCAAGCATAATTAATGAAGAACAAGCAACAATAATGATAATTGAAGACATGAATTAAGATAGAATCAACAAACCATTACAAGATTTTTATGGAGTGATTGAAACCCTCTAAGTTGCTGAAAAAACACCTACCTAAACCCAGGAATCGACCTTAGGGTTTAGGGATTAAAAAAATGAAGTAATAAGGTTATATTTATAGGCAGGTTTTCTGTCGGCCCGATCTGACGCCGTCAGCCCTAAGGGTTGATGGAGTCATGACCTTTTTTCACCAAACCGAAGATTTTTTCGTCCCGATCGTTTCCTTTTTTGAATCGCTCAAATCTAAGTTCGTATGCAAAAGTTATGGCCAAAACAGTGTCAGCTACTCCACGCGCAAGTTGTGATTGTCTCGATTATCTTGTGACAGTTTCACTAAGGTTTCTTCTTGTGTAAGCCTTCTTCCTGATGTCGTCACTCTAAATCATCTGACGTCGTCAGGTTAAATCCTGACGCCGTCATGTGTAAATTTACTCTGGGCCGTCACGTGTAATCTGACCCTGACAGCCTTGGTGACGCCGTCAGGCCAAATTGCCTTGAAATAGTTCTGGGCCGTCATGTGTAATTACCATATCCACCTTTTTTCCAACTTTACGCCGCACTTGTAGAGCCTTGACGCCGTCAGGTACTGTTCCCAGCAAGGATTTTGAGACTTTGTCGTTTTCTTCGCTTTTATGCTCCAAAAATGTCCAAAATGCTTCTTTTTTCCAGATTTCTCTCCAAAAGTACCTAAAATGACAAAAGGAACGATTAGGGCAATATTTGATCAAATAATCTCGAATTAGGGCTTAAATGACCCCCTAAAAGCGGTACACTTTTTTACTTCATCAACATCCATTTGAAAGAGCTTGAAATCATGTGCACATGCATATGCTAGTAAAATCCTAATAGACTAGAGCCTAGCAACCGGAGCAAAATTTTAATTATAGTCAATGCCTTCTTGTTGATTATAACCCTGTGCTACTAGCCTAGCTTTGTTTCTAGACACTATACCATTTTCATCCATTTTATTTTGAAAGACCCATTTTGTTCCAATTATTGTTTGATCTTAGGATAAGGAACTAATGTCCAAACATCATTTCTAAAAAATTGGTTTAATTCTTCTTGCATTGCTATGACCTATGATTCATCTTTTAAAGCTTCGTTTATATTTGTGGTTCAATGGTTGACACAAAACAAAAAAAGTTACTTTCATTTTGGACTTTTGATCTTAAGGTTCTTTCGTTAATGTTACCGATGACACTATCTAATGGATGACTTTAGATTCTTTAACGTTGACAATTTCTCTAGTTAATAGTTCATCTTCCTTGTCATTATCTATGTTATCTTGATTTTCAATAACTTGATTTTCAACTAAGTCATCATCTACCAAAGGTGATGTCTTAGAGGGAGGTGGATTTTCGTCGAATGTTACGTTCAACGATTCCTCGACTCTTAATGTTTCTTTGTTTAAAACAATGTAAGCTTTGCTACTTTGTTGGTATCCAAGAAATATACCTTCATAAGATTTTGAGTCAAATTTGGTAAGGTAATCCTTGGTGTTTAGTAGGGGTGGCAATTCGGGTTGGGTTCAGGTTGGCGGGTCAGTAAACCTCAACCCGAACCTGATCCATTTAAATCATCGGGTCAGCTATGTTAACCCTAACCTGTTTACACATAAGCCGAACCTGACCCATTTAACCCGTATATATACTTGGGTTGGCGGGTTAAATAAGTTATACTTGTTGAATAGGTTAAACGGGTTTTGGGTTGACACATTTAACCTGTTTTATGTACAAAAGTTAGCACATTACATGAGTTAAACAGGTTAAACGGATTTGCGGGTCGAACCGTTTAACCCATTTAACCCGTAAAATAAAATATAAATAATTTTTAATGTAAGAAAAAATTCTTAAATGGGTTGGCGGGTCGACCCGTTTAATTTATTTCTAACCCGAACCTGACCTGTTTAATAAACGGGTTAGATGGGTCAACCCAAACCCGACCCGAATATATTTGTACTCAACCCGAACTTGTTAATTTTCGTGTCGGTTTCAGGTCGGGTTTCGTGTCGGGTCAGAAATTGCCACCCCTAGTGTTTAGTATAAAACATTTACTTCCAAACACTCTAAAATATCATATTGTAGGCTTTTTACCTTTATATAATTCACATGGTGTTTCATTTAAAAATGGTTGAATTAAGACACGATTTAAAATGTATGTTGACGTGTCAACGGCATTACACCAAAACTTTTGTGGAATGTTTTGTTCATTAAGCATTGTTCTACTCAACTCTTGAAGAGTCCGGTTTTTACATTCTACTACACCGTTAGATTGAGGAGTGCGTGGTGCCGAAAATTTATGAGTTATACCATTTTTATCACAAAAATTTCCGAATTGTATTTCATTATCAAATTCACAATCGTGATCCGTTCTAATTGACACAATGCAATTTCCTACTTGGTTTTTAATTTTCTTGCTAAGAATTTCAAATTGGTCAAAAGCTTCATTTTTACTTTTCAAAAATTTTGTCCAAGTATACCTTGAATAATCATCTACTATAACTAAAGTGTAGAAGTTACATCCATAACTTTGTATAGCGGATGGACCGAATAAATCCATATGCAAAAGTTCTAGACACCTAGATGTGGACACTATATTTTTAGCCTTATGGCTACTATGAACTTGTTTACCAATTTTGCAAGCATCACAAAAGTGTTGGTCGTATTTCAACTTGGGTAGGTTTCTAACTAAGTCTTTAGAGGAGAAGGTTTGGATAAGTCTCATATTAGCGTGTCCTAAACGTCTATGCCACAGAGTTGAAGATTCATCTAATGAGGTGAGACAAAGTTTGTCTCTAGATATTTGATCAATCTTCATGGCATATATGTTGTTCTTAAGGACACCTTTGGCTATGGTTATGCCATCTTTAAGTATTTTACTTCCATTTTCACTGAAAAGGACGTTATACTTTTTACGACAAAGTTGACTTATACTAAGGAGATTAAAGCCTAGGTTATTAACATGAGCTACATTATCAATAGAAAGGGAGCCATGAGAAATTGTACCTTTTTGATGATCTTGCTTTTAAGCTTGCTACCAAAAGTAACGTTACCTTCGTTATAATCTTGATAAGTAGAAAAGAGACTTTTGTTTCCCGTCATATGTCTTGAGCAACCGCTATCCTTGATCCATTCATCCGGTTCCAAACTTACTTTCAAGCAAACCTATTTTATGAAAAACATTCAAACATTTGGTCCCCAATATCTCATGGGTCCCTTTTGGTTAAACATACCATTACCTTGGTTCATGTATGGGAATGGTTGATATGGGTTCCAAGACATGTAGTTTGGGATTTGATATTGTCTAGCCAAGTTTTGGTTCCAACCATTATGATAGTTTGGTTGAGTGTTGTAGTTGCTTTTTGGGAAGGGGCGTTTGGGAATAGGAGTTTTAGACCTTGGTTTTGAAGTTCTAGCTCTAAATTCATTTTTAACAAGTCCTACTCCTATTTTGATGGCCGGTTTTAGTTTTGTTTCAGTTGCACTAGTGTTAGACTTATTTGTGACTTTAACGAATTTTGTACGATCAAAACTTGAAACTGACTGTTCTGCTACAGACCTATAGCAGTTTTGTCTATTTACCGTGCTTTTTCATCTTGTTTCGTTAGACTACTTAAGGTTCCTGATTTCATGAATCCTAGCCCCGTTTTATCAAATGGTGACTTTTGAATTTTTATTATTTCATCTGCACAAGAAATACTTTTATCGAACCTTTTAAACTTTGAATTTTGTTTAATGAGATTATCTTGTGTGATTTTAAGTTTCTCAATTTCAAGTTTAAGCTCTTGACATGATTTACACATCGTGTCAATAGTTTTACTTTTTTCTAAACGTTTGGCTTTTTTTTTTTAATTCATAAACTTCATTTTCTAAAAATTCATTTTTGTTTATGATTTTTAAACTTAGTTCACAAAGTTTGTTATATTCTTTTTGCAACGTGTCATCATCAATAGAAGAATAAGATGAGTCGGAATGTACCTTGTTTGAGTCATGAGCCATGAGAGCAATCTCGTCATTCTTTGGCTCTTCGTCATCATCTTCACTATCACTCCAAGCACCACTTACAAAAGCTCGTTGAGTCTTGTTTTTGGGTGTTTTGGACATTCTCCTATGAGATGACTCGTGTCTCCGCATCTAAAACATTTTCTTTCACCCTTTCCTTTCTTGTCGTCACGATCTTTTTGGAAAGATTTCTTGTCATCTCTAGGTTGGCTTACAAACTTCCCCCGTCTTCGAAAGAACTTCTTGAAGTCTCTAACGGCCATGGAATATTCTTCATCATCACTATCTGAACTAGATTCCTCATCATCACTTGAATCAACTCTAGCTTTCAAGGCAATGGACCTCACTTTTGCTTTCTTGCCTTTAACTATCTCCGAATCAATTTCCATAACCATTTCATGAACTTTAAGGTTTCCAATTAGCTCATCAAGTGACATACTTGAAAGATCTTTAGATTCTTCAATAGCCGTCACTTTTGCTTTCCACTTCGGATGGAGTGCTCTAAGAAATTTCCTGACAAAGTTCTTACTACAAAAGGATTCATCAAGTTCTTTAAGTGAAGTAATGATAGTGTTAAATCTAGCAAAAGCACAATCAATACTTTCATCTTCGGGAATAGAAAATTGTTCATATTGTTGGACAAGAAGATCAATTTTGTTATCCTTAACTTGTGAGTTTCCTTGATGAGCTATTATTAAAGATTGCCAAATATCTTTAGCAGTTTTACACATAAAGACTCTTTCATACTCTTTCTTTGGTAAAGCATTCTAAATCATAATTTTAGCATCATTATTTTTAGCGACTAATTTCTTTTGATCCTCACTATGTTTCGTAAGTGTGCTATCCTCATCTTTACCACTAGCAATATCTTTAAAAGTAATTTTGCTATCACATTCAATAATTATATACCACAAATCTATATCTTTTGATTTCACGTAAGTTTCAAAGCGGTTTTTCCAATATATAAAACCATTTGGTTCAAATAGTGGTGGTCTTTGTATAGATTGCCCTTCTTTAAAATTTTCAAAATCCATGGATCGTTCCAAGTTTTAAAATACAATATATTTTAGAAATCTTGAGTAACGTAGCTGTTGATGCCAATTGTGGAAAACTCGAAGGGGGGTTGAATAGTTAACCAGTTTTTAATTTAATTATCTTTGAAAACTTTACGTGTAATCGACTAATGCAAATAATAGACAATAAGTAAATGCAAGATAAAGTAAGAAACGATCAAATCACAACACGGATGTTTATAGTGGTTCGGCTACTAGGACTCTTTTTCCTTGCCCTACTCCACTCTCCGAGTATCCAACTTGAGAGTTTACTTCACTAGTCAACAAGCTCCTTTCACCGGCAGAGAAAACCTTACACGTCGCTTACACAAGATTACCGACACAAAGCTAGATATCGAGTTCTTTTACAAGGGTACAACTACTCCCGTCACTTTTAGTATTTAAGGACTAAAATACTAACCGATCACTACTGAAAAGATACAATTGAATGAAGTATAAACTACACGAGTTTACACAATGCTAAGCTAACAAGTCTTGCAACGTTATGGTTGAAACTTGTAAACTTTCGGATGAACTTGTGATCTTCTTTGCTACAAAAGATTTCACAAAAATGAAATGCTACTGAGTTAGATGAATGTAATGAGAGTGTATATGAAAAATATGATAGTAAGTGATTTAGAATTTCTTGGATGTGGCTTGCTATTTATAGGCAAAACAAACCAGCACACCCACGGACCAAGCTGAACCAAATCAAGGGTTCCGCCTTTGTATCCTAAGGGTTCCGCTAGGTCTGACAGCCAAGTTTCCAAGAAATCTTTCCATATCTATGACAAGTCTAATCAAGATCATTCTACGTCAACCATAAGATATGTTATGTAAGAATCTATCTAAGATATGCATGAGATTTCACAAAGTCAACTATGAGATTTTGGAAATCTTTCTAAGATTACACATAATGCATGCCATGATGTAATACAACATTTTCTATTTTTAGAAATATGAAAATGTTATGTTAATGTGTGAAATGTAAATGTAGCAAAAGTGATGTTTGTTTTGAAATAAAAGTTTATATATGAAAGACTTAAACTATATTTATGTTTTACTAAAAATAAAGTTTACACTTTGTCGTTAACAAAATTTAGCAAAGATTATAAAATATAAATAACTAGCAAAGATCGTAAAATATAAATAACGTTTTAGACGATATTTGTATTAACATAAATTATAAACATCAGCATTATTTATAAGCTTTACATTAATGTATTTTCAAGCCAGCTTTTATATTTTCATGTGTTTCCATACATCGTGTATTTTCTTAAATTATTTTTAAGTTTTCAAGATTCTTAAATTTTCAAAAAATGAGATACACCCATTATATGTTGTATAGATAAAAGATGTATAATTCAAACAACCGTGTTAGAAATCTTAAGTAATCTTTAGCTTATTTAGAAACAATACTTTCTAATAGTTTTCTGTTTGCTGCTTAGATCCAAACACAAGCATCCTTAATTAGTACAGTAGTATCTTTATTTTGAAAAGGAAACAAATTAAAAGATTAAAGCTTTGAAAAACTTAGCGTCAAACATTTCACAAAGCAATTCCCTTCTCAATTCTCCATATTAGCTGAATACACGTGTATAACAACGAGACTTTCTAGCGGTAAATAGTTATAGCGACATTTTGGTTACACAAAACTGTTGAGGCAACATGATCAAGATCTCTTCATGTTTTAATGATGACAAATCAACCATCGAAACACATAAAATAACAAACGTTAGCTCAAAATCGCCGGAGCCCATATATGTTCCTGGCGCGCTGCCCGCGCGTCAACGCGCGGGTGACGCGCCAAGACACTGTATGGTTCCAGGCGAATTTTGAAAGTCGGCTTTCCCCTTACCCGACAAATGTGGATCTTTCAATACATGTATGGATATGGTATGTGCTTAATTGAGAACACTCGAAACGAGTTTTGAGACTTGAGAGATCCTACTTTTAAAGTACCCATTTACGGGAAAACGCCAACTCATGTTTTCTAACTATCGCCTCTAGCCAAGGCTTTTCTAAACTTAGGGAGCTTATATATTTCATGTGACATCGTGTTGAAGCATCCATATGCTCATATCCCGTGCTTACTTCTTCTCTAATTAAGTAACGGGTTTACTCCCTTATTGGTCAAATTAAGTCAAAGGTCACTTTGCATAAACGTATCCTTTCCCGCTTGGGTTATGCTTTACATCAAGGCAAAGCACTTAACTTGTTTGAACCAAGGTATTAGTTGAGAACGTCTAGTCGTGGAAAGTCACGAGATATGAAACTATGGATTCTCGACGTTGTGTTACTTGAACTTATAAGTAACCTATGATTTTCTCAACTTATAATCTTAATTGTCTAAACCTTTTCTTCTTAATGACAATTAGATTACTTCTTAATCCCATTTCTACAAAAGACAAACACAATCATATCCAATCATATCTAAATAATATATTCTCTTACACAATCTCTTACACTCTTACATATTTCCTTACACACTTTACATCTCAACCATCCATTCCCTTACAACACATCTTAATCCTTCATTTTCAACACATGGGAATTGTTTGAATTCCAATGGATGCTCCTTTGATCCTAGCCATTGAATTCAAATTACAACACATCTCAACCATTCACCTCACCCTCCTCTCTACACCATCACATGTGTTTAATCCAAGTCATCCATTTCAAACCAAAACCATCTCAACCATTGATTTCCCCTTTCCCCCCAAGCAAAGCATATTCCTTTGGAATATCCCTTCTCAATCCAAACCTAGGTTCCCTTTGATCCTAGCCATCTATTTCAAATCAACACATCTCAACCATCCATATTCAACACATGCCAAATAATTTGAAAACCAAAGGAGGCTCTCTTTGATCCTAGCCATCCAATTCAAACCATCCCATCTCAACCATCCATTCACACTTCCCCCCCAAGCAATGGAATATACCTTGGCATATTCTTTTTCTCTTTTCTATGCCATGTGAGGAATAACACTTCTACCCCTTCCAAATTACCCTATCTACACTTTCTACCCTTGGTAATTTGTTTTCTCATAAACACTTCACAAAACATTTTTCAAATTAGCTATTTGAGTTAGTAAACCTTAGATTGATTAATGTTAAGGTTTAGTGTGAAGTAAAATTGGGGGTTTAGCAAGGATAGGTATTTATAAGATCCAAACACCCAACACTTGGGAAAGTTTACAGAAGCCTGGCGCGCTGCTCACGCGCTGACGCGCGGGTGACGGGCCGGCCTCGGTAAAATTTCCCAAGTTTGGGTTCTTGGCCTATAAATACCACCCTTGCCTCTTGTATTCCTCACCCCTTACCATTATTCTCTCTCTATATTCTTTCTCTCTAAACACTCTCAAATCTCTCTATCTCTCTATCTCTAATCTTATGTTCTTGATTTTCATACTAACATCTTTGAAAGAACACATATCTTTGTAAGGGAAGAATCACAAGAACCTAATCCACTCTTGTGATTGTGTCGAGGGTCTTCTTATCTATACCCTTTCTACTAGAATCGAGTCACTAGGTTAGGTTAGGACTTGATTGAACAAACACTCATTTATTCAATTGTTTGTAAGGGAAGTCTTGTGTCTTGGTGACCAAGCCTAGATCATTGGGGATCTAGTTGGGGTTTGATACTTCCGGTGGGAAGTCTTGGTAGTGGTCTTGGTGACCCTTAGGTGAAGTTGAATCACGAGATTCTTTTGGGTGGTTTCTGAGGGCGGAATACCGTGAGAGTAACTCCTTCTTTGTGAGCATCAATATTGGTGAATATCGGTGGAGTGAATTGTAACGGTTTGTAGTCCACCGAAAGGATTATACTAGTGGAATAGTATCGTGTCGTGGATTCGCAACTGGACGTACGGATGGTATAAACCCCCCATCCCGAACATGTATATATCGTGGTGTCTCTCTTTACTCGCTTTATATACTTTGGTTGTGTTTGTGGTTGTTTGAATTGATTATACAACCACTTGGTTTTCTTTGAGGCTTAAAGTTTTTAAATGTCTTAAAAGCCGAAGAAACCGTATTCACCCCCCTCTACGGTTCTATAAAAACATTTAAGCAAAAAATGAAAGGGGGGGGAGAGGGGGTATTGTTGGTATTTTAGAAGGGTACCAATAACCCATCTCGTACTTTATATCTAATGAAATAAGTTTTGTCAAAAATCTGACCAATAGTATTTTTCAGTTTCCAAGTCTCGATAATTTAAAATTTTGAACTTTCAATGTACCTAACACATCTACATCTACAAGACTACAATGGACCAAAACACTGAAAGAAATGATAGCCATGGACAATGGAATCATCTTCAAAAAATATAACTTCTAAATACTATTCTCATAACCAAGATAGAAACATAATGATAATGATAATAATAATAATAATAATAATAATAATAATAATAATAATAATAATAATAATAATAATAATAATAAAACCTTATAACTCAAATTTTGGATCTACAAACAAATTCGGCTCAGATTAATTCATGCCTTGACTACGATAATAGAAGTTGCTAAACCATATGCTTAAAATCATCACAACCAAATAACCAAAATATAGCCAAAACACGAAAACTATTGTAGCATCTTTTAAGCTAAACAAATATCAAATATATATAGTCATTTGCCTCAAATATGAATCAATCATGAGAATGAATAAACATATCTAATAACAAACACATAAAAAAACTCAAGACAGTCAAAGTACATGTGGTTCATGGGTAAATCTTGGTTTAAGTTTCAACCGAAACCACTAAATCCGGATTAGATCCCGGTTTAAGTTTTCAGAAGACTACATAAACCACCATAAAACCAAAACCATGAATACCTCCACACTCTCTCTAAACATAATTGAAACGACAACATCTACAATTGAAACCACCAAAACCATCAGACCAATCACCAAAATAAACAGATCTGTCACCAAGACAATCAAATCTACCACCAAAACCACCAAATCACAACAAATCTATGATGGTTGAGGCAGAAATGGTGGCGGCGACAAAGGTGGCAAAGGTTGTGGCGGTGGAGAAGGTGGTGGCTGAAGCGGCCATGGTCATAGGAGGAGAGGTGTATGTTTTTTGAAGATAACGAGATAAGATGGATGATATTAGGGTAGTGCGTGTTTTTAGAGAGATAAGTAAATAGGATTTGTTTGTTGTTTTTGGTTTGTTTTTAAACTCTTTACGTGTGTTGTAAATCCAAAAAGGTAAGCCGTGTATCTTAACTACATATTTACAACATTACAAAACTATTATTATTTACAGCCATTCAATAACTATTCATTTTCAACATTTTCATTTTAATATCAACATTTTCATTTTAATTGTTTAAGTTTTCACCGTTTCCATTTTAATTGTTTATAGACAGTTAAGAAGTTCCTCTCACATTTGACCATTTTTAACATTTCACTTTTTATATTTGACCATTTTTCTTTTATATATAGTTTGGATAAACTAATATCCTAATTTTTTGGTGGTATCTAGTGAAATTATTTTTAGCTAGCTATTAACTAGTTTTCAAAAGGGTTACTTGGTAAAGTTATTGTATAATACTAATAAATAGAGTTATTATTGATTGTATATTTTTTTTACATTATAAGGATTGCATATATATATATATATATATATATATATATATATATATATATATATATATATATATATATATATATATATATATATATATATATATATATATATATATATAAAATAAATACATTATTGAATAATCATATCAAATTCTAAAGCTAATGGACTCAAACTCACAATTAGGTTTGGGGCAACTAAAGTAGTCATTAACACTTCATGCAATTTGAATTGGAGACTCTTAAATGAACAAACTTGAACATAAGCTTTGATACCATGTAAAATACCAAATAAAGTTATTACTGATTGTATATGTTTTTTATTACATCATAAAGATTACATATGTATTTATAAATGAATACATAACTTATTGAACAAACATATCAAATCATAATTGACTCAATCCACAGTTAGGCATAAGCTAAATAAACTAGTCATGTGCCATTATTCAAAACTCTAACAATTGTACATAGACAAAATATTTGAATAAAACATGTATACGGGATTTCTGTATTTCTAAACTTCATCAAATACAATAGAAAAAAAAAACACCAAGTTTTTTCACCCAACTCTTGTTTGACTAATATATCAATCACATAAAAAAAGAGATGGGATCTTGCTAACTTTCCGAAGAACTTGACAACTCCAATATGTTAAGCTGATTCAACCCCTTTTAAAAACCATTTGAAGACTTGTTTTGACACGGTCATCCAACCAAATTTATGGGTTATTTTGGGGTATGGAAACATGTTATGTTTCCACTCAAAACCATCACGGAAAGATATGCTCAGTGAAGACATCAAGACTCTCACACCTCTGGATTGCACACAGGAATAAGGTACGACGACTGATTTGAAAAGTTTGGATTTCTGATCCCTATATTGCTTGTAATACTGTCTTGTAACTATGTTTTTTGTTGAGTTTCTTGCTTAATTTTTTAATAC
This sequence comes from Artemisia argyi, assembly GCA_030686995.1. Classification (NCBI taxonomy): domain Eukaryota; kingdom Viridiplantae; phylum Streptophyta; class Magnoliopsida; order Asterales; family Asteraceae; genus Artemisia; species Artemisia argyi. The sequence goes on from CM060688.1 coordinate 76,251,757, forward strand.
AAATTCCACGTTAAAAAATACTACGTAAAAATAAAAAGAGGTAAGTGAATATGGGGCTGTCTCACATCTAAGTTTACATGCGAAACCATCAAAGATCACTAAAAAATACATCATTTTTATTATTATTATTTTTTTAAATTTGAGTGGTGGAGCTAATATATGCATAGTGAAATGCATTTTAATGGTGAATTAAATTAAACCATTGTTGAATCTATAACTAATTTGTTAGTTAGTGAAAGCATCTAACAGTAGGATGTAGAAAATGCATGTATCAACATGAACCCAACTTAAGTGATGTTGTGATGAAATCAAGAGAAAACACTAAGGTGCAGTTTGGTTCACACAATTTGAGTGTATTTCATAGGGTTTACATTTAGATTTCATAAAATACTGTGTTTGATACACAAAAAGACAAAGATTTTATGTGGTAGGGCCCAGAAATTGAGGGGTTAAGAATACTTGAAGAGAGCAATGCAATTTAATTTCACGTGAGCCACTATCTATATTAACACTCAATTGACAAAAAGCCCCTTTAAATATGGTAGGACTCATTTATTTTTTAAGTAATATGTTTTTATATTAAAGGGTGACTATGTCATTTATTAGTCAATAACATTTTTAGAATTATGTCAACCAAACATGTTTTGTATTTAAAACCTCACAATTTTAAACACCTAAAATTTTAAATTCTTACAAAATTTAAAACCCATTATTTTAAATTAGTGAACCAAACAGCCCCTAATATTGTGAAGGACATGATGCAAATGAGGTAGATTTGATATTTTCTTGTTAAAACGACGTAATTTTTGATGGTTTCACATGTAAACTTAGATGTGAGACAACCCTGTAGAAATCAAGGGAATACTATAACACCCCGCCTTACGCAGACCACAATATTGTCCGCTTTGCCCGCAGGCTCACGGCTTTGTTTTTGTGGCCTCATTTGAAGACTTCCCGGCAGGTCACCCAAGCCAGTACTACTCTCACATGAGCACGCTTAACTGCCAGTTCCTAAGAACCCCACTCGCAGTAGACCACAAAACGCGTTGTGTCATTGTAAGGCGAATGTTATCTTATGAGCCCAGCATCTCTCCAGGCCACAGCCGATGTAGGATTTGCCTAGGGTGTTACAAATACTGAATGTATTATTCAGATTAAATTAATTACAGAGATTACATGACATTTAATAGAAACTAATTAACCTAAACCTAGCACTAACGGGCCGAACCTAACGGGCTTGCGGGTCTTTATTATCTAACACCTCCTCTCAAACTCGCAATGCTGCAGCGGTAAACATTGAGAGTTTTTCAAACAGAAAATAAACTAAAACTAAAGGGGCGCTTGGTTGAAATAAGCAAATAGGAAAGACAATGATAATGATAATGCAAAGGAATGCAATGGGGTAAATTTTCATTACCCCCAAACTTTTGAGGAATGATGGATTACCCACTATAGGGTAATGGGTGATTGTATTTTTTCTAACCAAACATCATTATTAATTACTTTTCTCATTCCTTAGTACCAATAACCTCCAACCAAGCATGCCCTGAAAAAACGAAAGCAGAGTGTCCCAGAGTGCAAACAATCGAAAGCAGAGTGTCCCAGAGTGCAAACAGACGATGAGCAGATTCAGGCGGACTGATGCAAACAAACAGATGCAGATTCAGACAGACAGATTCATATTCAGACAGATTCAGATTCAGAAAAAACTAGGCGAAACCAGATGCAGAACCACGTGTGAAACCAAAACAAGTTGTTGATGTCGAGATGGTACAAATAACTACTCAAGACATAGTCGGATTAGTTAAGATTGTAACATCACCATCACCAACTCCAAACCAATTTCCGATTCATTAATGATACTAATACCAAATTCCAATATCAATAACCATAAACCATTTAGCAAAACTAGATTCCAAACGTATCATAGAACAACTTCAAATCCTACATTCCAAACTTTGTAGTAGGTTGCCCGAAAAATAATTCCCAAACAAACAAAATCGAATTCCATAAACTTCGAACAATTAAATACGAACGTTTTCTTCTCATCGAAACCAATATATACGGCAACTCATACAAAATCAATATTCAACTTGTTATCAAAACCAAAAAAGGTAGTGACAAGAAACTTTATCCCAAACTGTTCTTTCCAATCATGATTTTACTAATTCCAATCCAAAGTACCAACTATATTTCCAATGTTACCAAAATCAATAAAGAAATAAACAATCACCAATATTTCCGGCGATACGAGACTACTAGTATACGAGCAAACACAACTTTTTCACTCACCCACTAAACTTTTTTCTTTTTCTTTTTAGCATGCGACAATGTTTGACGGACCAAAGAATTTTTGGCTCTTAATACCATGTAGAAATCAAGGAGATACTGAATGTATTATTCAGATTCAATTAATTACAGAAATTACATATCATTAAATAAAAACTAATTAACCTAAATCTAGTACTAATGGGCCAAACCTAACGAGCTTGCGGACCTTTATTATCTTACAAGCCCTATATTCACTTTCCTCAAGTAAAAATAGGGATGTTGCATAATTCATGTCTCATGTGGGAGGTATGCTAGGGTCCACCTCTAAATGCTACTCGTAATAGTGTAATACAACATCTTGCGAGCCCTTTAAAAGACCGTCGGTCCAAATAAAAACCAACACGAAAAGGTAAATGGGCCCGGTTTACCTTCTCTAGTAGCCCGGTTCAACCGGTTGTCATTTCGTTCGAATATTTATACTAAGGAAAACCCACCCAACCGGGCCATGCGGTTTTGGCCTAGAAGCCCTCGTGTCTTGTCGACTTTAGTTGAGTTTGAACCCCACTTCATGTCGCTATAGTACTTTCCTATTTGTAAACTTTCCACATATCACATGTTGTATTAGTGAATTGCAAAAGTGGTTTCTAGACTATAGTTATAGTGCAAGTTTAGTCCATGAGGCTTTGTTACTTTATATGTGATATAACTAACACTAAAATGGCCTAATGGTATATCGGCAGTGCACTAGGAAATGGCTACGGGAATACATGGTTAGATCACGTAAATTTGAAGCATGCGTCGGACTAAAGTGTTATATTGTATTATTTGTGATTATACTAATGAAGTTTATGAGTTATCACTATTACTTCATTTAGTCAAAAAGTTCAAGCAGTGAACATGCATAATGGAGATATGTCTTTGTTAGAATTTTCAAGATGATCATCATAACACTGCAAGTTAAGTGAAATTCATCTTTTATACTAATTAATTTATTAGATATAATTTAGCGACATGTAAAAACCTTGAAATATTTTCATTCATTCATTAGAAGAGACACCTCTTTTGAGAATTTTTGGCAAGTGTTGATAACATGATCGGTTCATACAAACCATTTTTGTAACAATAATATGAAATACACTACGTATACGTGTTCTTTCCATATTTAAATAAGTTACGGAGTAATTTTTTTTTGAAGAAATATTTAAATAAGTTAATTAATTACTGTTGGCGTATGTGTCCGAACGGTATACAACCTTCGGACTTTATTCCCGCCTCCGGTAATGAACCCTTCGGATAATCATCCATATGCCGAAGGGTTAAACAGAACCATCGTATTATCCGAGGACTTCTCTTTTACACGAAGGACAATAGCATTAATTGCGGTCACGCCGCCATCCCAGATTCTCAGGGATTGTGTCACCCACGTGATCTGACACCTACCTACTATATACAGCGTAACACTGTTTGCTCCTTCCCGAGGTAGAGCAGGTAGTGAGGTGAGGTAGTATAAATACCCCCACCTCATTTATATCACACAACTAACACACACACATATTGCATTTACTCCCAACTACTCTTTTACCCTTCGTATCATACATACTTACTCTCACACCGGAGGTGGGTCCTGGGAACACTCCCGGGGCGAGCCTAACGTGTGCTTCTTGTGTGCAGGTCTCTACGCTTATCCGAAGATCCTATACAAGAAGTACATCCTCACAAGATTTTACCTTAACAAATTGGCGCCATCCGTGGGACGTGGCGTAACGTGGAGCGTCCGATCTCTACAAACGAGGTTAGTGGCATCCAGCTGTAACCGGTTAATAATATTATTTTAATCGGCCCATGGGCCACTTGAGTCCTAAGGCCCGATATGAGCCCGCTACACTAAAAATCATCCTGACTATCAAGTATTGAACCATCGGTCTACAACCAATACTCCAATACTGGGGGGGACATGTTGGCGTATGTGTCCGAACGGTATACAACCTTCGGACTTTATTCCCGCCTCCGGTAATGAACCCTTCGGATAATCATCCATATGCCGAAGGGTTAAACAGAACCATCGTATTATCCGAGGACTTCTCTTTTACACGAAGGACAATAGCATTAATTGCGGTCACGCCGCCATCCCAGATTCTCAGGGATTGTGTCACCCACGTGATCTGACACCTACCTACTATGTACAGCATAACACTGTTTGCTCCTTCCCGAGGTAGAGCAGGTAGTGAGGTGAGGTAGTATAAATACCCCCACCTCATTTATATCACACAACTAACACACACACATATTGCATTTACTCCCAACTACTCTTTTACCCTTCGTATCATACATACTTACTCTCACACCGGAGGTGGGTCCTGGGAACACTCCCGGGGCGAGCCTAACGTGTGCTTCTTGTGTGCAGGTCTCTACGCTTATCCGAAGATCCTATACAAGAAGTACATCCTCACAAGATTTTACCTTAACAAATTGGCGCCATCCGTGGGACGTGGCGTAACGTGGAGCGTCCGATCTCTACAAACGAGGTTAGTGGCATCCAGCTGTAACCGGTTAATAATATTATTTTAATCGGCCCATGGGCCACTTGAGTCCTAAGGCCCGATATGAGCCCGCTACACTAAAAATCACCCTGACTATCAAGTATTGAACCATCGGTCTACAACCAATACTCCAATACTGGGGGGGGACATGTTGGCGTATGTGTCCGAACGGTATACAACCTTCGGACTTTATTCCCGCCTCCGGTAATGAACCCTTCGGATAATCATCCATATGCCGAAGGGTTAAACAGAACCATCGTATTATCCGAGGACTTCTCTTTTACACGAAGGACAATAGCATTAATTGCGGTCACGCCGCCATCCCAGATTCTCAGGGATTGTGTCACCCACGTGATCTGACACCTACCTACTATGTACAGCGTAACACTGTTTGCTCCTTCCCGAGGTAGAGCAGGTAGTGAGGTGAGGTAGTATAAATACCCCCACCTCATTTATATCACACAACTAACACACACACATATTGCATTTACTCTCAACTACTCTTTTACCCTTCGTATCATACATACTTACTCTCACACCGGAGGTGGGTCCTGGGAACACTCCCGGGGCGAGCCTAACGTGTGCTTCTTGTGTGCAGGTCTCTACGCTTATCCGAAGATCCTATACAAGAAGTACATCCTCACAAGATTTTACCTTAACAATTACATCAAAAAACGGATAAGTAACAAGTTAAGAACCTTTTTCATTTTCCTTTTCCGTAGAAAGATGAAACTGAATTAATATAAAGGGGAGGTCATCACTGCTGTGTGCAGTAGATAACTTTTCTGCAGTAGGTATAATATTTTTTTCAACATTTACATTTTAACCCTTCAAGATTTTGAATTGTACATAATATACCCTTGGCTATAATGCACACAGCAGGGATCATTAAGCCTAATATAAAACATGCAGGGTGAAATATGTTAATTGGGAGTTTGGGACCGAAGATTTGTCCTGCCGAAAAGGGAAAGAGCCAAACGCAATTATTCAATGATGTATTTGTCAAGGTTCCTATCCTCCCATCCCATTTAACATTGCCTAACGTCATTCTTGACATCATCATCACGACATACTGGTTCTAGAAGGGCTGATCCACTCGAGAACAAAAGCGTACGTATGTGGTATATCATGTAAATGTTCCGATAAATTAGCGATTTGGTTAAAAATACTAGCAAGAACTAATTAAACATGCGTACATGTTAGTTGTTCACACGAGTAGATTAAATATAATCTTGCGCGAATGAGTATGAAATGACACGTCTTTATTTTTGTCGCAGAACTATATATAGGATGATTGTGAAAACTTCTTGTTCTAAACTTCTAATGTGTTAACAATTGCTGTTCTAACTATAGGATGATTAGAGTTTTTTTTAACACAACTGTTGTGGGTTTGAGACTCGTAGCCAACAAAGCTAGTGTGTTTTGAAGATTTCATTGACAAATGGTAATGGCCAAATTTTTTGAAATAATGGCCATAGAATTAAGACTCACTACTAACTACGTTTGTGTTTTTGGATTTCAATGTCAGCTAAACTAAATATTTTCTTTTTACTAGAAATTATGGGTTAGATTGGAGACGATCGACGTAGCTTAAAATTTTCTTTTTACAATGAAATTATGTTAGGAGACGATCGACGTAGCTTTTTTTAACCTACTTAGGGGTCTCAGTTTGTTCTTTATGATATGAACTCATCTCAAATAGTTATAGGTCACATCAAGTTACAAGCTAGGTGCATAACCCACTCCAAAAAAGTTAGCTCAAAATATGAGGGGACACCGAGACTTTATAAGTCACCAACCAATCACATACTTGACCGATGTGAAATCGTAACAATACAACACACTTTTAAAAACCAACGTCCTTGTTGTTCGCGGTTGACACCCCTTTTTTAGATCCAAGCCACCACTCCATAAGCCACCACTTCGAGCTCGTTGGTCACGGCTATGTTGGTCACTGTTGACACCCTTCTTTTTTGGATCCAAGCCACCACTCCATAGGCCACGAGTGTTGGAACCTCGAAAGATAGGGCTAACCTTGATACCAATTGATACAAACTCATCACATACAATCACATACTAGGTCCCATCAAACCACAAACTAGGTGTATAAATGAACAATGGACTCAAGATAATACAACACAAAAAGTTTACAAGCTAGTAAATCAAGATTTGTAACAGATTGCAAACTTAAGTTTATATGGTTAAAATGAGCAAAGCTTAGAATCTGCTAAATCAAAATCACCTGGGAGTAACTAATTAACATGCATTTTGGGTATAAAAACCATTTAACGTAAACATGTTTTCCAAATTCCATGTGATATCAAACAACCTCATCCTCTTCAGGAACGTGATCAAGCAATGGTTCCTCCCGATCTCACCTTTCATCTAAATCTTGTAAATCTTTTTAAAAAGAGGTGTTTGAGAGTGTAGAACAAAAACTATGTAACTCTTGGATTTCAGTATCGTTAAGTTTGACATCTAAAGTAGAAAGTCAGCAGTTATAGATCCATCAAGTATATAGTGGCAAATAGGTTGATATCTCACTACAAGTCAAACAAAATCTGTAACGGCCATGGCCAATCAATAGTACCTTTCAGTCTCAGCCTTCAGCTGAATCACTGTCATACCAATTATCTACCCTAGTGAGTCATCTTCCTCTAGAGAGAATTTACCAACAAAAAGAAACCATGAGACAGGAATGTTAACTAGTCAGATTAGTGATGCCCTTATTTTCAGGCTTGAATTTGAACCACGATAGCTATAAGCCTATAATGCAGTTGCAGTTCGAATCATGTTATAGCAAAAATGTTCTGTGATTTGACTAAAGTATATCCCTAATCAACGATCAGCAGATGTACTCAAACCCTGCTGATAAACATGGTAAAGATTGATATTAAGCAACCGACATATGCAGCAACTAAAACCGTGAGCAGAAACCATTGAAGGGTCAACATGGCTTGCAAGTTCAAGTCATGTTTTTGTGTAACCCAGGTTTAGATGCTCTCAACAAGGCATTCAATTAGAAACACTCCCCAGTGTATTTACTAACTGCAGCTTGCCATAAATGGTGAAATCTAGTTGAAAAAAATATATCCTTTTTGTTTCTATTTCTACATGATGAAAATAGAAAATTTGCTAGATTTAAGCATGTGTATACACAATGTAGTATGCAAAAGGAAAGAGAAAGAAGGCTTTCCCGCATACTAACTGCTAAATGCACAAGCACAACCACCCAACTACATCCGTGCAATCTATATATGATCAAAACAAAAACATATGGTGATATAGTAAGAATGAAGCTAACAGAAATAGAATTATGGAAAAGAAAGTCCTAAGAAAATTATTGTATTAATCAAAAGTAGAGATAATCAGTAACGACCCAAATTAACGGAATGTTCCTGCCTAAGCTTCCAGCCGCAACAATACTATAAATTAATCATCCCTACCTCAAGTCTATTCATCTCATCCCTATATAACATTTTCTTGCCTCCAAAATAACTAGTGTATCTCTACACTACACATGTAATAGCTCTTTCCTCCATTCATTCTTACGACTAGGGGTGTGCATTGTTTGGGTAATAACCAAATAAACCAAAAACCGAAACCGAAACAGGATCATACCCAAAAAAAACCCAAACCGAATTTGCCAAAACCGAACTAAAAATTTGGTTGTCAGTTTGGATATGGTTTTGGCTATCTGAACCGAAAACCGAATTTACATAAATATATATACTTTTTATATATTTATATATACAAAAATACCATTAAAATTATCCTAATATTTAAAAAAAAAAAAAAAAAAAAAAAAAAAAAAAAAAAAAAAAAAAAAAAAAACACTTTTTATGCTTGAAATGATTTTTATTTACCAAAAATCTATATAATTAAATTTAGAAAAAAAGATATATAATGGTGTAATTCGGATCAACCCGAAAACCAAACCGAATTCAAATTTGGTTTTCAGTTTGGATATGGTTTTGGCTATCTGAGCCGATAACCGAACCGATGAACACCCCTACTTACGACATACTTTCCATTCAGTAAGCTTATTGGGCTGCTCATTTAAGACACTGGACTGTACACTGGCCATTTTCTTATTATACTAACAAACAAGCTAGTAACAACCATTAGATAATTTTGCTAAAGAAAATGATAAGGTGGGCTCGTTAATTTGGTGCACTACATACTAACCCATATGTGTCTGCTTAAGAATAATCTGCAAGTGCATAATGATTTCAGGGGTTGATATATAACAAACCAGATTCACAAAAAGCTGAAACAAACACAATCAATCAGTCAAACGTGTCTGATGATAAACAAAAGTTGGAATAATAGAACAATAAATCAGCAGTTGCATCTCAAGTGACACATGATATTTCCATAAGGCATACAAGAGTAAAACAAGTAATTTCTCATCAGAAGTCAAACAACACCTGTCAAAGGCCATGATCAAGTAACAGTACTTCTCAATCTCAGCCTCTACCTAAATCACCATCAGACGAATCTCCTACTACTTCCAGTGAATCGTCACCAAAGTATAAAGGTGAAGTAACACCGAAACTTCATGTTTTACGCAAGATTGCAACCTTTACTGTTTCTAGAATATGCATTCTAATATCAGTAGAGCACTAACACTCTCACACGTAAAATGTTGCCATTATGTTGCAAGTCAAATGTAGCAGTTTTAAAGTATGGATCTATATTTCTATACACAAACCATTATCAGAAATAAGAGCGATCTATACTAATCCTCTAATACGGGGCCGTGCAAAAAAAAAAAAAAAATCCTCTAATACGGGTGTGCGATATTGTACAGCATTCTAGAATAACCAAGCAAAATAACACTCGTACCTTCAAGCTGGGATGTGAAATGAACGAAACGAACGTCAACAATAATAAACAACAAAGGCAGTTACTAACACTGTAAATAACTTCACCCCTATCAATATCCACAAATCCAGTAAAAATCACCTACACCGGATCACAAGAAGGGCTCCACTAACCATCTAGCATGAAGTCCGAGTGGAGAAAGAATTATGTTTCAAAACCTTTCCAGAGAATCTGTGAGTGGAGAAAGAATTATGTTCACGACCGAACATCTCACACAAACCTATATTATATGTTCAAAAAAAGGACAAGAAGGGTTAATTTTGTTCATTCAACTAACTTATATTAGGATGTTCAGAAAAGGACTTTTATCCTCGACCACAACCTAGCCTAACAATGTTCACAGGAGCATATCACATATGACACATATAAAAATTCAAACTTAACTCTAACTTAAAAGGAAAGATAAGATACGGTATTGAACAACTTTAGCATCGATAGTTAATAAGCTTGTGAGCAGGATTCTTAAAAGATTGTCAATAACTAGCTTTTTACAGTTAACACAAACATTGTTGAGAAGCTGCTCACAGTGCAATAATCATTTCTAGCCTAAACATGAATTCAAAGCTCCATCAATGCATTAACCCCATCACATTTAGGACCTTGATCAAGCAGTAATTGCTCGCAGTCTTCATTTGGGATTTAATCACTATCATACCAGTGTTGTAGCTCCATCAAATTGTTAACAGAGTATCCAACTAATGAAACATACAGAACCTTCCCGGTTGATGGATAAAATGAGTAGAGATTAGTATGAGTCTGAATCCGAGTCTTCTTCATCTTCAACTGAAACACTAGCAAACCAATTAAGATACTTCTTCATGTTTGGTGGAAAAGTGAAACCTTTAGCCTTCAATCGAGCAAGAGTCTGCAAACAGAACATAGCAATAAGAATAGTGCAATACTTGTTTGAATTAATACTTATAATGGAAGGAGAAGCAAAAAAAAAAAAAAAAAAAAAAAAAAAAAAAAAAAAAAACAAACAAACTTTAGCTTCAAACAATTGATAATTTGATTCATATTCTCAGGGTTGCAATAGTCACTTTTCAAAATGTACATCCAAGGTCCAAACCAGTATACCACTTATAACCAATAAAGTTCTCCTAAAGCTAATGATAGATAAGTCCCCTACAAACACACAAATTGTTTAAAAAAAATGAAGGGAAATTACTTACCCTTAAACAGAAATGTTGGAGTTTATGGATATATATTAATAAACGTATGTCTAGAATCGAACTCGAGACCTCGGGATTGCACACGTTACGAATGAGTATTAAGAAATAATAATTAATATATTTATATATTTATTATTATACACAAGTATGTAACGATCGTTGGTATTGACCGTTAATGACTAACGACCGTTAGACGCAAATAAGGAAAGAATTATGTTTATACAATTAGGAAACATGAGAAGGATCTAGAACCCCCCCTTGGGCTCTAGATCGACCGGCCATGGGTTGGGGAAACCCAAACCCTAGCTTTTGCTCCAAGTTTTCTATTTAGTATAAATATAAACACATAGGGTCATTGTTGGAGTAATCTTTTGTACACACAATTATCCCTAAGTGTCTTTCTTCTCCTCTTTTACTATAACCGATCGTACAACCCTTTAGGGTGTGTGGGATCGAATTTTGTTCATCAAAATTGTTTCTTGTGTTGTCACTAGCATCACCTTAATACGGTTTAATTCGTGTGTACAAGAACGAGGTAACAACATACTTTTGTTGTTATCAAGGGATCGATTAACAAAACGGTAAGGGGTTAATCATTGATCCATATAAACCCTAATTAGGGTTCATCACATGTTCAAGATTATTTATTGATTCTTGTTTTGCTAGAATCACTAAAGGTACGCTCTCTTTATGTTTCAGTTAATTAATTATGAGTATTCGATCTTTTGCTTCCGTTGTGCGTTGTTGATGTTATATGTTTAATTATGTAATTGTTATGGTACTTAAATTCTAACAGTGGCATCAAGAGCGGTTAATACTGTGTAATTAATTACTGAAACACATAAAAAAATTTGAAATCTTTGATTATTATTGCATGCTTAAAGGTTTCTTGGTGTTAATTTTTGAAACCCTAAAAATATTTTTTTACTGTTCACGAACACTGTTCATTCGACACTGTTCACGCGGTACTGTTCATGGTACTGTTCATGGTACTGTTCATCCGAAGAAATTTTTTTTTTTTTTTTTTTTAGGTTTTATAAAAATTGAAGAAAGCCTAAGTTGCATGCTAATATTTTTTTTTATGTGGTTTAATCATGAATAATTGTTATGTGACATGGTTTATGTGCGTATCTTGTGACCTAATTGGTAATTGTTATGCTTTGATCCATGACGAAACATGCATGTTAGTCATGGGTTATTAATTGTTTTTTAATTGTTAAGCTTTGTCACATGTTCTAATATTGGGGAAGACCTCAATAATAATTATTAAAATCAATTTACGTGCTATGTGGTGTGTATATTAGCTTTGGCCTACGCAATTGATTCGTCAATGTATGTGGCTCCACTTCCATTAAGAAGGGAAGGCCTTAGTTGATTACATGCATTTTACACCTAGAATTGATTTTGTTAGGATCTTTTCTTAACAAGGATTGCATGTGGCTATTTGTTTCACCTTTGTTATTATTATTAGTTGTTGATTTGTCTTGGATTACTTGTTTTATTGTTTCTTATTTGTTCGACATGTTGTAAGCAATAAAAGGGTAATTTTTCCATAAAGAAAATAATACGGACTAATAATGGTGAAACCCTATGTGATAAAGTAAGAATCTTGCAAGGTCTTAAGTGCCGCTAGTGGTCCGATTCGCACGGTAATCAGCTCCCAGGCGAGACCAGCAAAATTCACACTTTATTACATGATTTTGAGATTGAATCCATAAACTTTTGCTTGATTGATGTTTTGTACAAATATGCTTTTAAAATTAAGTCCTTTAAGACGATATTCATAACCGTGATTTGAAGGCTTAGAAAAGAGCCTTAGAGTCTGCCTTGGTTATCACAATCTTGAATATGTCTTAAACGAATTACTTTTAAAATCATAATTGTAGAAAGTCATCTTAGGGTTTATTAAACCTCAAGTAAAACTTTGTGTATTAATTTCACGAATAGGTAATAAAAAGGTTTTGAAAACTTATGTTATAAAGATGAGTGCATGCATCTTTATACATGTTTTGATTTTCACATCAAAAGTTTATACCCTAAAATTTAAGTTACATGCCATCTAACTATAAGGAACACTTGAAGTTATTATTTAGTAACACGTGAGACGCAGGCTAAATTTTAATGACAAGGTAAATTTCCGAGTGTGCGTGAGACCACACATGGAGAATTTGCGGTTTCTAAGTTAGACGACTTAATTAAGTTGATGCGTGAGACCTAGAGCTTAAGGCATGAGATGGGATGAAACATGCTTACATGACAAATTGATGAATCAATTTGATGTAAATCCCATAATGATCTAGGAATTGGAAAAGTGTTTGCCAATTATTGTTCGACAGATTACCATCTTTTATACTTTCATCACTAGCAGATCAACTGATGTGGTGGAATCTATGTAAAGTTGGATCCTAGATTTTCAAGAAAATATGTTGGTTATATGAATATATCCTTGGGTATTTTATTTTCTTGAAAATATAAATTATCGAAAATACTAAAATTGAATTTTGTAAATTCTTTAAATGTATTAATGCAACTTAAAACCGTAAACGTAAGTTATTCTTTTAATTGATCTACACCCGTTTGGGTTTTTGGTTAGAGTCAATATTTACAAAAAGAATAAATATAGTCTTCTTTCCATTAGGAGAAGTGTGAGACTTAAATCCTATTCCTTTTCATGAATGAGAAAGGTATAATAGGATGATTAGAATTGTCTAAAATTCTAAATACATAACTCATAGCAAACTTTAATAGTAAGAATATTTGCACTTTATGAGTTATTAAATTAGAAGCTAGACTGATTACTGCATAATGGTAAAAGACGAATTAGATTATTTTATCTAGTTTTTTTGGTTTGACCATTTAAAGATACTACATACAATTGTTGGAATGGTAAATCTATAAAGGAAGAAATTGCATGCCCAGTTTTTTTTTCAAGTTAATAGTTTGGAATGTGATGAATCACATTTATGTAGTAGATTACATCCTTTTATAACATATATAATTGCTTGAATGGGTTTTCTTAAAAGATGTAGGAAAGTAAACAAGTACACTATTTTCTTTCACTGATTAATGAAACATTTACAACGTTGTCAAATTCAGTGGGAGTATTGTGTTCTTATGGCTGAATAAGGGATTATTATAATGTTCTCTAATTCAGTGGGAGTTACAAGACTTATTGTCTTGATTGTAACTTAGATTATCTTTTGAATATCTCAAGGTAATTACTTTCCAAATATAGACACTAATATTTTCAAGGATAGTCATGTACGTTTCCTTGATTGATTGAGTAAACTCTATATCTACTAAGTTATGTTAATGACACAAATCATATTGTTCAAATTAACAAACGCGTGCGTGTTGTTTATATGATACATGGTGTTGTACCATGCACAAGTGGGAGAAATCTTCATTATGTGCAAAGTACAACACATAAGAATATGATTTAAAGCATTCTCTTAACTGCAAAGTAAGAGACTATAATTCTAATTAGATTAATTATCTAATCTAAGAAACACTTGGTGTTAAAATTTAGTAAACGTGAGACGCAGACTAAATATTAACAACAAGGTGAATTTCCATGTATGCGTGAGACCAACATGGATAATTTACTGTTTCTAAATTAGACATCTATTAGAACATTGTGTCAAATAACATTACTACTTCAGCTTTAATATTTATGTATTATTGGAATGACATAAATGCATGAAGTAATATTATACTACTTCAATAATTATGTATTCTTAGAATGACATAAATAAATAAAGTAGTGTGTTAACTTGAAAATATTATTGAAACCAAATGATGGTGTTCATGATTACTTTAATAATACATGTTCATACTTTATTGTATAGTTATAAACATGAAGTCTTCTAAGTATTACAAGACTTATAATTAAGTAAGACGTTAGCTTGTTATGGTCTTCAATTAAGACATATACAAAAGGTCATTGAGTTGATCAATGACTAATAACGAATAGTGGGATTATAACACATTTATGTTTTAATGCGACATAAACATGAAGTGACTTGATTAATAAGTACTTGGGTTATAAAGCATGCAATTGGCTTGAAAATACTATTACACCATTAAGTTGATTTAGTTGGTAAATAGACAAGCTAAAAGATATATGGTTATCTTACATATTGTCTTACAATATGAGTTCTAATGAAATACTAGATTATAGTATGTTAGGAAATCAAACCCTTGTTGTAGTGTTTGGTTCAAGATAACTACATCTTCTTTTCTTCCAAAAGTTATCAAGGTTAGAAATTGAGTATGGCTTAAATATACTCAATTAAACTCCTAGAAGATTAATAAGACGTTATTGAATTATGAAATGTGATGAATCACATTAAGTCTTAAATTGAAGTTCTGAATTTGTTAAGTTACTTATGTGAAGGTTATTAACAAAGAGCTATCAATGCGTATTTGTAAAGTCCTAAAAGAGAACGTTGGATTGTTGCTCTAATTGCTAAGTATTTTATTCTATATAATACTAAAGGCAAGTGGGAATATTTTATCTTGAAAAGATAGAATTACAAGATACATAATCTTCTAAAACCACACTAGTTAAAATCATGATGAGGCTTAACATGTAAATGATAAACCTCAAGATGATGGAATTATCATTCATAGATCCACTTGGATATCTCAGATATTTAATTAATATGCTGATGATTATATGATGTAGTATTACCAAAATAATGAATTGGGTAAATTACTCATACTATGAGTGTTATAGATGCTGTTCATAAAGATATTCAACATTTTGAAAATTTGGTTTATCTTAATTCTTAATGGTTAGAGAATGAAGATGAGTTTATTCAAAGATAATGTAACCTTAGTGGGTTAAATCTTTGAGTAGAAATCATATGAACAAAATTGCACACATATCTTAATGCATGTCTTATGACAAGATTATTAATCATACTTAAGCAATTAACTATGATTGAATACTCTTTCTTAAGTACATTAAAGATATAAAGATGGTAATTGTCATATTTACATGAATGTGAAATTTGACAATGGAATATCAAAAACTCTTTCTTGAATAAATTACTTGAGCGAGGACGATAAGTAATCAAAAAGGAGTTTATGAATTCATGCAAATCTTTGGAAGTGTACAAAATGCAATAATCCATGAATGGATATATGCATGCATCTAGGAGATTATTCTTATGGTAAATTATTAAATCTATGTTTAGGTTTATAATTAAAATAAGATAATTTCTAAGTATTCCTGAAAACTAGTGGGAGTATTATGTTTGATTTACTAAATCATATATGTTGTATAACATATAAGAGTAACATTCCATATAAGTAAAAGGTTAGACTTAATTTGGAATAAAACGTTACTTGAAAGATTTAGGAAATATAACATACAACCTTGAAACTAAAGTTTATTATTGAATGAATAAGTGCGGTAAATAAATTCTAAAAAGAATATGATATATTATTTGGATGACTAAATGGATATACATATTTATAAAGATCAAACATGAATAAAATCTAAGTTTGACTGAAGGATTTTCATGTGCATTATATTATTGTTGTATCATGCTTAAGTGCTTAGATGATTTGACAATATTTAATATCCAATTAAAAGTTATAATATAACTTGTGTAATAGATATTCTAATGGAAAATGTTTGAAATTAGAATAATGATCCTCAACCTGGAATAGCTCCTAAACATTACACAATGGATATTAAGTTTACGGAAATTTTAAAAGAGCATATTTTGGTATATATAAAATGATGCTGGTTTAATTGAGATGACACTCAATAACTAGTCATGAAGGATATCATGAGAACTAGTTATGCTCAACTAAGAGCATAGTTGCATTAAACATTAAAGAATTAGAATACTTTAAACTTTAAAAGGTTTGAAAGTTCGATTGTCATAAGTTGGTGATTGAGGATATCACACCATTTATGAAAAATTATGTGGCTATATCAAGATAGTTATACACATATAAGAATTTTGCTAATTAAATTCTTGAAATAAGCATTCTCAAAATTCGGATAGATCAAAGTTAGTTGAATAATGCCTTGTCAACAAGTATGATTGTCATTACTTGAGGCATAATTGTTAGCAAGTCATTACTTGAGACAAAATTCATTAACTAGAATTATCATGCATTGATCTATTTAGTATTTGGATAAAGGACATTAAGCAATTATTATTTATAATGAATTAAAGTACTTAGTACGTTTGTTTTCATTAATAATAAATTGTGTCCTATATTTGCATGTTTAAATCCGTGAATAACTTATGTTATTCTAAATTGTCCATTGTCGATTAATGATATGGGAATATCATTAAACTAAGACAAATCTGAGTATTGGTTAGAATATACTTGAAAGTATATTGATGCGTTGACATACCAATTTCACATGATATTCGATGAATTGAATATAGGACTTATCCCAACTACATGATTTTACTTTATGGATCTTGTCAGTAAGTAAATCATGAATTTGTTATCCTCAGACTTGAGATACCAGATAAGTGTCATGGATGTAGTGCATTTTGTGGAGCAATCTACCGCTTACCGTAATTGGAAGTCATAAGGGTTGCTTTCAGAATTGTTGCAAAGTCCATGGGTTATTCTTGTAGTCAAGAAAGAATTTGTTCCTTCAAATTCGTTTTGAAGTTTAATACTGCTGGGCCCCTCGTAGGTTTGACAAGATGTATGCGTGCGCACGCCCAAAGTCTATCTGGAATACGTTCAGATGTTTTGGTAATCTTGCTCAATCATAAACAACGAGAAACAGAATTGTTAATTAAAGAATGACTAAGATCCATATCTTTATTAACGTGGTATTAGAAACAAAAGGATGATAATAATAATGATGAATCATTATAGGTTTTTCCAGGAAACCTTCCTCGAGTTGATCTAGGGGCATTGGGGTGTTGCTAGACGCTTACCAATGTCATTATGTTATTAATAGATATCCAAGTGGGAGCTGTTGGAGTTTATGGATATATATTAATAAACGTATGTCTAGAATCGAACTCGAGACCTCGGGATTGCACACGTTACGAATGAGTATTAAGAAATAATAATTAATATATTTATATATTTATTATTATACACAAGTATGTAACGATCGTTGGTATTGACCGTTAATGACTAACGACCGTTAGACGCAAATAAGGAAAGAATTATGTTTATACAATTAGGAAACATGAGAAGGATCTAGAACCCCCCCTTGGGCTCTAGATCGACCGGCCATGGGTTGGGGAAACCCAAACCCTAGCTTTTGCTCCAAGTTTTCTATTTAGTATAAATATAAACACATAGGGTCATTGTTGGAGTAATCTTTTGTACACACAATTATCCCTAAGTGTCTTTCTTCTCCTCTTTTACTATAACCGATCGTACAACCCTTTAGGGTGTGTGGGATCGAATTTTGTTCATCAAAATTGTTTCTTGTGTTGTCACTAGCATCACCTTAATACGGTTTAATTCGTGTGTACAAGAACGAGGTAACAACATACTTTTGTTGTTATCAAGGGATCGATTAACAAAACGGTAAGGGGTTAATCATTGATCCATATAAACCCTAATTAGGGTTCATCACATGTTCAAGATTATTTATTGATTCTTGTTTTGCTAGAATCACTAAAGGTACGCTCTCTTTATGTTTCAGTTAATTAATTATGAGTATTCGATCTTTTGCTTCCGTTGTGCGTTGTTGATGTTATATGTTTAATTATGTAATTGTTATGGTACTTAAATTCTAACAAGAAATGTCCGATTTTAAGCCTTTTGACATGGCGAAGGCTTAGTATAAGACCTTTAAGCATTTGTTCTTTCTCTTCCTTACTAGTTGTCTCATAATGACCAGCCTTGGAATAATCTAATTCAGCTTCAACTAATGAAGACACATCTAGCAACACAACCTTCCACAACAAGAAATCTTGTATGATTGATAGTGACAAAAGATGAGGCGCATTTATTTCGACAATATCTGCAAGATACCATTCATCTTCAGGATCACTATATCCATTAAGCACAAATTCCTTAACACTCTTTGAAGCAATATCAATCCGCCGAAAACCATGGCACCTTAGCAACTCCAAACTTTCCAAAAGCGGACTTCCGGATAATATATTTTGAACCAAATCGTCATCTAAGTTCCCTTGTGAAATAAGCAAACTCTTAAGGCTACTCCAACTAACCGCACCGGATGGATTAAACACGCAGCCTTCCAGTTTCAAACGAGTAAAACTCGAGTTGACGAAAAAGAACTCATCTAACAAAAACTCAGTTTCATCATCCTGATTGAGTATAGACAAATCAAGGTCTTGAACATTGCAACTAAAAGCGTAACGAATCCAGTTATTCACGTGTGATTCATAGATAATGTCATAAGGGATACACAGTTTGAATTTGGTGAGGTTAAATTGGCGGCATTGAGTCAGGGTATTGTCTACAGACGAAACGATATCAGAGAGGCGTTGATCATTCCAATCCCAAATGGACATATAAAATATAAAGATGAGATTGGAAACATAAGGCCAGAGATGTTGCCATCGTTTGGAGAGTGTACCTGTTCTGATAGCTTCTTTCGTGTCTGGTAATCGAGAGATGATATCAATAAGTAAGCAATCTGGTAACAAACTTATATAATCTTTTTCTTCTTTGCCCGTTAATCTGATTGTTTTTCTTGTAGATTGATGATGTTCCACCATTTCCATGGGGACACAACAATTACTGATACCTTTTCTTTTTTCTCGGAAAAGAAAATGCTACGAAATGAACTTTGATTGTTCTACTAAGGCCCTCAAAGTTTACAAATGTTTACAAATGTTTATCTTAAGGACACTCATAGGTACACTCCCGGAATGACGTGGAAAATAATTTTAGCCGCACATTTATACTACATTATAATATATTTGTGACTATTCTATAATTAGAATGGCTTAAAATTTAGATTTTTTTCTTGCTTATTATGGAAAGATTTCAATATTAATTTGTTAGGAAGCAAGTTGGTTAGAAAGCGGTTGTTTGTTAAAACTAAAATTATTTGGCTTAACCATCTCTAATATCTCTAATTATAAAGCACGAAGACAACTAAACGTGTAACCAAATAAAGTAAAATATAATCGAACGGTACCCGCCGCCTCATTGCGCGAGTACCATTCTAGTTTTAAATAAGGAGTGAAAATTTGAAGTTAGATGTATTTACATTTGTAGGTTCATCTAAAACGTGTGATTGCGGTAGGGGTGTGCAGTATTGACGAAGAATAATAGGGGCAGGAAGGGGTCCCCATCCTTTTAGAATTTTGGTCACAATTAGCAATTTTCATGAAAGTAGGGAATTAATCAGTATTTTTTTGTTATGGCTAAAATTTTAGTAACAAGATGTGGGTAGACAATTTTTAAAACCAAAGATAACTTATGTGTTGACTTCTTCTAGGTATTTATTTTTTTATTTTTTATTTTTTATTTATTTTTTATTTTTTTTAGTAGAAGTTAGTTTATTTCATAATAAATTTGGTGTATTAAGCTTTTATGAATTTAAGAAAATGGTTATGAATCGGTAGCTCTAGCTAATCAGTTGTGAATTTATGATAGTTTACTGCGGAGTAGTTTGAATGTTTTATTTCTATATTTGTTATCTTCCTGGTATATAAGATCAGTGAGAAAAACATTTTCTTACCTATTCAAAACTTGCCACATAAGCTTACCATAAGGATAATCTTTAATGTTAGAATGTTACATTTTTTTCTCAAAATTCCCCCCCCCCCCCCCCCCCCAATCAAGACGGTCAAGCTCCACCACTAGTGTGCAGAAAATCAAAAAACCGAACTCTAAACAAAAAAAAACTGAAAAATCAAAACCGTGTAATATATACGTGTATTTTAGGCCCATCTCTTTGAAAACCCGTGAATTTTACGTGTATGTTAGCTAGTGTAATATATACTTCTGTTATGTGATAATAAATGCTTAAACCTAGTATCCGCAATGAGACAACCCATATAAAAATTCAAACTTCACAACTCTAATAATATCATATTAGTTTTAATGGTAAAGATGTTTGAGAGCTCCCTTAAGGCTTTATAATTATTATTACCATATTTTGGCCAAAGACGGGATTAAGTGAACACGAATCTCATAAAATGCTCTTTGTAATATGTAAAATTACACATGATACATAAGACTTAGCTGCTGATACAATTACTGTTGCCTGCAATTGGAGGTAAACATGAAAGTATACTCCAAACAGATGGGGCGAGTCTGTTGCACTTGGTCTGATTGATCCACATGAATCATGTTTTTCTCTCTATTTATAAACGTCTTGGTATGCTCCTATCTTGTTTCTTGAGCTAACATTAGTACATATATGTATCAACCAATTTTACCCATTTATATGAAAATGGGTCAATTGGGGTGTATATGTTTGATAATGGGTCAACTGGTTCAAGAGTTATCTACCGTATCCTATATCTGTCCCGCCCATCTTTCACCTCAAGCACATCGTTTAGTGGTTCATGGTTATGTTTTTTTAGCATTCCCAACTGGTTAGCGAAAGGCAAGAATCTGGATCCACGAAAGATAATTAGTTTCCATTCCCTAATGTCTATATGTCCGGTGCGTAGAAATGTATTTTATTGAATAGTCACATCATTTTTTGCCTTAACCCTCATGCTCTTTATTTACTTGATCTTACTTTTACAGGAACTTAATTTGGTGGAAGTTAAGCAGATACTGAGAGTAGCACCACTCGGGACGCAGAGAGCAGAAAAAAGAATTGTTGACTCCACTTCAGGTCTACATAAAAAGACTTTGTTGTATTGTAATATGATCATGTTGGATCAAAGAAGGCTTTAATAATGAAATCGTTATAGTAGAAGAAGGAAGAAACACTACTGTAATTGATATGTGTCTAAAAACACATATATTTTACATTGTTAAATCCACAATAATAGTAAAAAACAATTTGAAATGCATCAAAATGTAGAAAATATCATTAGATTGTGTTTTTATAAGTTTCAGGGACAAAAGGATTGAAAACAAATGAAAAACGATCAAAGTTTACACAATTGACATTTTCAGTCCCTGAACTTTCAAAGATTGTCAAAATTAGTCCCTAGTCAAATTATTTCAAAGAAAAGTCAACTTAAGTCCTTGGAAAGTCAAAAATGTTCAATAATTGGTCCTTGGATAAAAGTTTTCATAAAATGGCAAAACAGGCCCCTAAACTTTGAAAATTGACAATTTTGGTCCCTGGACATT
Organism: Artemisia argyi; assembly: GCA_030686995.1. Lineage (NCBI taxonomy): Eukaryota > Viridiplantae > Streptophyta > Magnoliopsida > Asterales > Asteraceae > Artemisia > Artemisia argyi. The sequence continues at coordinate 76,273,871 of CM060688.1, forward strand.
TAAATATCAGAAAATTGCAATTACGGTCCTTTGGTTATTCAAACATGGCAAGTTTAGTCCCTTGGAAAAATTCAAAAAACTGCCATTACACCACCTTGCATTTTCAGATTATTACAATTTTGGTCCTTGTGGTGTTTTGTTCATAAACCAACCGGACCCTTTGTTATATTTAGTCCAAACCAAAACACAAAACAAAAACCAAACCATACCCAAGCCCAACACAAACCCCCACCTAGCCCACTCCACTCCAGGCCCATACACCAACCCACCCCGTCCCTTTTAATATTTCCACCCCGATCAACGCCAGGTTTGACCCACCTCTTCTTCCTTCCACTTAATCCCTGCAAATACCAACTCCCTGCCAACCCCCCTCCTCCAGCTCACTCAACCCACACCTTGCCCCCTCCACCTCACGAGTACTTCCAAACCCAATTAATTATCCTAAAATCCCTCCAAGTAACCCTCCCAGTTGCAAAAGTCCATTTGGCGCCAAAATTTACTTTAAACGGCCAAGATTGATTGAAGCCAAGCCAAGGGTCCTGATCAAATGGGAAAGTCACAGAGACCCAAGAGGAGTCCAAAAAGTCAATAAAAAGGGAAGAAAGAAGGGATAGAGAGTATGTAGGTAGTTGTAGAATAGTGTAGGTAATCGTACCAGTGTAACTTTAATTTCTAAATGTAATTTTAAGTTTCCCAGAGTTGTAATAAGTAAATTAAGTGTATTGTTAAATCTTTCAATCTTTAATTTCAAGTTCTAAAGTTCAAACTAAAAAAAAAAAAAAAAAAAAAAAAAAAAAAAAAAACCATAGCCGCACCCCAATTTGAGGGTCGGTTCCTTTCATCTATACAACATGTCACAACTTTTGTAGCCCAAAATTTCAGTTATTATCATCCTTTGTCATTAATTTATTAAGTAATGATTTTATAATAACTTTAGTGTTTTGTGATAAATGTTCTTTTGGTTACTCTTTATACTAGAATTTTATTATAGTTCATTTAAAGTTTTAAGATCTTTTATTTGGTTTTATTTCATTGTAGTTATATCTAGTTAATGAGTCACTTTATTTTTGAAATTTGGTTTTACTTTAAAAGATTCTCGTTAAGCAATATTTCATTCATTTCAACTTTTAGTTTATGGTTTTTTATTTTTATTTTATATCAAGTCTTTATTTGTAGTTAATAGGTGACCAGTGGATAATAATGGGGTTGATCAAAGGAGTTTAGAGGTTTGGGTATATGAGTTTGACGACGGGTATTGTTGGTATTATTAATGGTTATCTTTTCGTCTCGCTCGTCATTAACCCGAACTTGGTGACTTCTAATCTCTTTTTCATTATCTCTTTTATATTTATTGTCTTGCTTAGTTTAGTTATTATGATTGTTTCTTTTAGCGTAGTTATGCTTAGTGAGTAGATTATTTTATATGCTTGTTAAGTGAGTAGTGAATTGAGATTTAAGTGTGAAAACATAGAAAATGTCGATTAATAATCTTTGGTTACTTGGATTAATTTTTGGTTGTTTTGACGGGGAAAAGCCGTTAGGGTAATTAATTAAATCTAGTAATTTTACCAAGATAAAGAATTGGATAGTTTCTTTTAACGGGTATTAATTCATCAATTTAATCTATAATTCACACTTAATGATCTTTTCGCCTCACTTGACAAGCATATACTTTATTATTATATTTTTATATCGCTTTATTATTGTTTTGCTTGTAGTTTTTCTTTTATTAATTAATTTAGCTTTTAAAAAATCATTTAAAAACCAAAAAGCCTTTTATGACTACTAAGCATCAAACAAAACTTGACTGACGTATTTCAATTCACCACTCCTTTGAAACGACACTCGGGAGATCAATACTTGCCAAGATACTTTAGTATTAAGGTTCGTATAGTCTTTCCATTTCTTATAAATTATTTTTGATCGAGAAATGACCCTTTCAGTAATGCTTCACAACCAAAGCTTGTATTGAATATTAAAAGAAAATGGGATTCCATACAAAATAAGAAGTTGGAATACTGTGAAAACTACTTTCTGCAACTGCTATTTATTCTCAAAAGAAACAACTAGAATACTATAAAATCGGTCCACCACCCAAGCATCAAGGAAACCGTTGTGTGACCATTTCCCATGCACGTTCCACTAAAAACTCGGTCAACATTAATCCACATTCTCTCCTTTGATGTTGACCTCTTCAGTCCCGATCAACCTTCTCATCTCAGTGAACTTAGCTCGAGGTAGCGCCTTGGTCAAGATATCCGCCTTCTATAAATCGCCACTAACATGCTCAACATAAATTTGATCCCGCTCCACACACTCCCGTATGAAATGGAACTTAGTGTCGATGTGCTTGCTTCGCCCATGAAACACGGGATTTTTCATCAATGCTATAGCTGATTGATTGTCAACTAGAAGCTGCACCCTTTGAGTTTCTTCCCCTGTTAAAAAACTAACCATGTTTCTTAGCCACAATGCTTGACACGCCGCCACCGTTGCAGCCATAAATTCAGCGTCACATGAACTTAGAGCAACCGTCTGTTGTTTATGAGATGCCCATGTGACTGGATTTTGTGAATAGTAGAACATCATACCGGTCGTTCCTCTTCGGTCCTCAATATCCGAAGCATGGCTACTGTCACTATACCCGCAAATTTTCCCATTTCCTCCCTTCTGATACTTCAAACCATACCCGGTTGTACCCTTAAGATATCGTAAAATCTTCTTCACAGCTGCGTAGTGACTCTCTTTAGGTGACTGCATGAATTTACTCACTACCCCAACAGAGTAACTAAGATCGGGATGAGTGTTAATCAGGTAGTGAAGGCTTCCGATTATACGTCTGTATTTGGTTGGATCAACTTCCTTGCCACCTGCATCTTTAGTTAACTGCAATTTAGGATCCATAGGCCACTTTGCTGGATTACATTTAGATATTCCCACTTCTTCTAAAATCTTTCTAGCATGATTTTCTTGCTTTATAACGATGCTGTCTTCCTCTTGTTTAACCTCGATCCCAAGATAGTAATTCAACTTTCCCAGGTCACTCATGTTGAAAATTGAATTCATACTAACCTTGAAGTCTTGAATCTGTTTCTCAGTCGACCCCGTCACAATCATATCATCAACGTGCACACCAACAATTAAGATTGTGCTCTTACTCTGCAACTTGTACACGACTTGTTCTTGTGCACATTTTCTGAACCCAAGTTCCTTTAGTACTTTGTTGAGTTTTGCATTCCATGAACGAAGTGCCTGTCGCAACCCGTAGAGAGCTTTGTGCAACCTATAGACCATCTCCTCTTTTCCTTTCACTTCGAACCTGGGAGGTTAAGTTACATAAACCTCCTCCTTAAGCTCCCCGTTTAAAAAGGCTGACTTGACATCTAAATGATGTACGATCTAGTTTTCTTTTGCCGCCAAAGCTAACAACAACCGTATTGATTCCATCCTGGCCACCAGAGCAAACACATCTTCGAAATCTACACCTTTCTATTGTACGCAACCTTTGGCTACAAGACGTGCCTTGTGTTTCGTGACCGTACCCGATGCGTCCTTTTCAACTTAAGCATCCACTTTATCCCTATCACCTTTTGATTGGGAGGTAATCGAGTTACAGTCCATGTACAGTTCTTCTCTATTGAATCTATCTCTGCACGCATGGCTTTCATCTAATGGGTCTCATTTGTTACCTCAAGAAACGAAGCTGGTTCTTCATTTAATAACAACAAACCTTCTTGTTCATACAGATCTTGCACCTCTTCTTCTGTCATCGCGGGTGCCCGTTGGTATATTTCCTGTATAATGCGAGTTCCCCGTACAGGAGTGTCATCATAAGTATCGAAAGGTACTGTTTCATTGACCGGTCCACTGCCATAGGAGCTTGAGCTTTGATCTGCACTGCCTGAGCCTTCTGTATATTTAGTACCTGTCGAATTTCAGATGGAAGGAGAAACATTATTATAATGTGGGGTTAATGGTGTGTGTGGTCCCTCCCCTTGATACACACTAGTATCCTTGGGATTTTCAGAGTTACCCATGAATATGGGTTGTACAATGCATGTGCTTTCTGACATACTTCCATGTATAGTTTCCCAAGCCCACGACTTTGTTTCATCAAATGAGACATCATGTGCCATCACAATCCTTTTATTTTTTGGATTGTACAACCTGTAGGCTTTGCTCCCTGGTTCCATACCTAAATGAACCATAGGTATGCTCCTATCTTCCAGATTAGTGAGATGGCCTCCCACATTTTTTTACAAACGTCAAACAAAAGAATATTTTTAAACATTGAAGGTTTGGTTTTCTTTTCTTCCATCCTTCGTATGGACTAATGTCTCTCACAGCCTTCGTGGGAAGTCTGTTGCACAAACAGACAGCATGGCGAACTGCTTTCGCCCACAATGTATCTGGCAGGTTCATGCTTTTCAACAACGATTGTGTCATTTCGACTACAGTTCTGTTTCTCCGCTCCACAACACCATTTTGTTGCGGAGTATATGGTGATGTGGTTTGCCTTTGAATTTCTTCTTCTTGACAGAACTTTACAAAGGCTTGAGAGTTAAACTTGTTCCTCCAATCTGTCCTTAGTATCTTTACCTTATGCTTAGTTTCCTTCTCAACTTGAGCTTTGAAGATCTTGAACTTTGCTAACGCTTCATCTTTTGACCTGAGTAGATAAACCCACGTATATCTACACCCATCATCGACAATCAATAAAAAGTATCTATTACCTCCCATTGTTGTGGCGTTATCGACCCGCAGAGATCGGCATGCAAGAGTTCCAACGGCTTGGAAGTTCTCCACTGAGCTTCGTTTGGAAAGGTTTGCCTCGTTTGTTTTGCTACAACACACCCGTTGCACAGTTGTTTTGGATGTGACACATACAGCATTTCGGTCACCATCCTTTTCTTTACCATCATTTCTAATGCGTAGAAGTTTGCATGTCCCAAGAGTGCATGCCAAGTCCATGTGTCATCAACTAAAAAAGTTGCCAAGCAAGCTAATTTTGCAGCCTTTAATGCCATTTTATACAACTTGTTTGCCGATCGTTGCACCTTCAACACAAGCGTTCCTTGTTCATTATAAACTCTTAGATATTCATTATGCAACCAGACAGCATAACCCACTTCAGTTAACTGACCGAGGCTAAGGATATTGCTAGTTAAAGCAGGGATAAAATACACATCTAAGAATGTTAACTGGTCACCATTTTTGCATTGGAACAAGAGTGTACCTTTTCCTTTAATTTCAACTGTATAGCCATCACCGAACCAAACCCGACCCGTGATGCATTCGTTCAATTCTGCAAACAAATTTCTATCCCCACTCATGTGATTACTTGCCCCGTTATCGAGGTACCACATGTCTCGATTGCTACCGTTTCGACTTTCATGGAGTTTAGGAAACACTTTGTCCTCATTCAACATTACCATTGATGGTATGTCCTCCCCTTTAACACATAACATGAGAGTGTGTTGATATTCCATTTCCCTCATCAAGTGCACTTCTTGTTCCGGTTTCTTCTTGTTTGTGCATTCAGATGCGAAGTGCCCATATTCTTGACACTCAAAGCACTTGATATGACTTTTGTCACGTGGCTTTCGATTCGAGTGTTCAACTTCTTGAGACGGTTTCTTGCCATATCGATCGCCCCGACCTCGGCCTGACCCACGACCCCTCGTGTGCTACCTCTACCACCTCTATCACCATTCCAGCCTCTACCACGACCACCAATTGCCTTGCTATTCTGTTTACTCATTGTCTGGCCCTCCGCTTTTGTAAACAGCAATGAATTTTCCCGCGTCGACCCTCCTTGTCGAAGCCTTAACCTGTCTTCGTAGACTTTTAATCGATCTATTGCTTCCTCGAATGGCATCTCTTCCACATCCGAATACTGCTCCATAGAAGCAATAAGTGGGTATATTTTTCTGTCACCGTATCAAAAAGTTTTTGAACCAATTCTTCGTCGTTCAATGTCGCGCCAACACTGTTATACTTTGAGATCATTGCAGATAACTTCCCCGCATACTCGTCAATGGACTCACCGTCCTTCATTCGGAGCGCCTCGAACTCACTCTTCAATGTGTGTAACCTGGCCTTCTCAACCCGATATGCACCAACGAACCGGGTTTTCAGCGACTCCCACACTTCACGGGTTGTTTTCTTCTTTGCTACCTGCATCAGAATATCTTCCGGTATTGCTTGGAAGATGAATGCATGAGCCATTTTACTTTTCTTCTCATCCGCAGCCACACCAGCTGCAGGCTCAATGGATTCCCATAACCCTTGGGCATCCATTATGGCTTCCATCTTAATGGCCCATGTTGTATAGTTTGTAGAAGTGAGAACGGGACTCTGAAAGGTAACTGGGTTTTCTTTGGGAGGGTTTGAGGTGTTTGATACGATAGACATGTCTGAGGATCGAATAATTTTGGTCATAAACTATAAACAACTTAGCTCTGATGCCAAGTGTTGGATCAAAGAAGGCTTTAATGATGAAATCGTGATAGCAAAAGAAGGAAGAAACACTACTGTAATGCTTCACAACCAAAGCTTGTATTGAATATTAAAAGGAAATGGATTACATACAAAATAAGAAGTTGGAATACTGTGAAGACTACTTTCTGCAACTGCTATTTATTCTCAAAAGAAACAACTAGAATACTATAAAATTGGTCCACCACCCAAGCATCAAGGAAACCGTTGTGTGACCATTTCCCATGCACGTTCCACTAAAAACTCGGTCAACATTAATACATAGATCATGCCTTTCTTTATATATGATGATGATGATGATGATGAAAACCAAGAGTACTTTACATACCGAGAAACTGTTATGAAGACGCATTCATCAGCTCTAATTTTATTGAATTTTTGAAGCCCCAAAAAACGTTAGACAGTTACCGGTTTTGACTGAAAACCCTATGAACCACCTCTCTCGTTCAAGTCAATAAAGGTAGGAGGCAGCCCAGCCCAAAAAAGCCTGCAAGGAAGAAGTGTATTGGGCTGGGAGACCACAATCTCAGCATGATATGGCGTAATGGAGTTGGGAATCATTCTCTCATCCATATGTTATGTAAGAAAGTATATAGAGGATTTACTGTATTTTTTAAGGTTTTTTTAGTTTTTCACATAATGTTTTAGGTATACCTGCATACCTCTTTTTTGGATGGTAAGTTGTTATACTGACTAGTAAACACGTCGGAGGGAGAAAAAAGAGCCTTCACATTGATGTTGCCATTTTTCACATTGCCACAGATCACAGATGTTTTCTGCCTACATTGATATACCCTCTGCCTGAAAGGTCGTGTTTTTTACATGAGAAGTTGTGCCTTGTGTACAAACATGTGTCCCTCCCCAATTTTATTATTAGATATCAGTATACTTAAGTAACGGGCTTTTGGTTCATCGGGGAATTGGGATTATTCTTATCTCAAAGTATCTTTTCGATCGGTATTTTAAGGTCTAAAGATAACACAAGATACTTGCACAACCCATGAGGTTTTTATATGGCAAAGCCAACATTTGTGTCTTTTGTATTTTATCCTTTAGAAACACAACTACTACTGTTATTAAGATGGTTAAAATACTAAATATGATCAAATCAGAAAGGACAAAACAAGTCACAATCAAGATTGTATACAGCAATAGCTTAATCAACCTGCTTGATTTTCTTCAAACTTCAAGAGCACCGTGTCCCCAAATCTGGAATCTCAAATCTGCAGCAGTAACTACTAGCATCAGATAACCACAGAAACAAAACATCTACCCTCCATGAACTTAAGACCTCATTTGGAGACTCTCGAGCCCTTACGCTAGACCACCCACTATGCTTGCTAACTATATCTAGTTTTTCTTTTACTAATTCCTATAAATACATGATTGGTAACTCAAATTTTCTTCATCTCATGTCTATTCCATAACTTTCACTTTACGCAGCATATAATATAACCAAATGCATTTTTGTACTTTAATAATTTTAAGAATTATTTTATCATTCATCCTACATTTTCAAGATTTTATATTAACAAAACTAGATAACTTTGCAAGTACTTTATAAAATTGTTACAATACTCAGATGATCAAAACAAAGTGAAATGAGCAAGTGATCAGTGATCTATTACTCTATTAGACATTAGACAAGGATATACAAAACTGACTAGTTATTTTTGAAATGAAACGAAGGACAAACATTAACATCCTAGTTCCTATAATATTGGTATGCATGTCGTCGTACCTTATGATGTTCTTTAATTGTAGAAGAATTACGTAAAGAAGTAGAAGATTTCTTAGACTTGGTTCTTGCAAGTATGTCCTTTGAAACAGGTGAGATGATCGAATCCGTAGGACTTGTGTACCTACAAAATAACACAAACAAGGCCACTAAGTACCATAACCACTTGTAAAGTTTATTTTTTTTAATCATTCAAGAAACATGTGATTACATTTCAGGATATTTGAAAGCCTTTGGAACGACAAGAGGACTAGGAACGCTTGTCTTCGACGCTGGAGACTTCGGGGGAGATGTTTGATCCATTGCTTGATATGTTGTGGTTTCAAAAATCAAAAGTGAAATAATTTTTTTTTTAGTGTGTTTGATTTTTTGGAGGTAAAAGAAGACGAAGGTGGGTGGGTCCATATTTGTGGGCCATGGTGGCTGGTGGTGGTTTTGTGACTAGGTTGGCTTGTCTTATTGGAAATATTAGTTCCGGCGGCTTAAATATATGCATGCATCAAACACTTTTCTTATAGTGTAATGTCAACACGAGGAGGGTAGACATTTAGACTAGAGCGAAACGTGGTGAAAACTAGGACGAAAGACATTTTGTCAAGATGTTTACATGTCAAAAGTACGCCCTATATAATATGCGGGCTTCGCAAATTGATTTTTTTTTTACTGGTTGTCGACTGCTGTACATGTAAGGGAAAGTTGGCAATGTGGATTCAGCAACTCTTTGATCAGTATATGATTTTAAGTATCAAGTTATTGCATACTATATTAAATGGCACTCCCGTATTTCAGAATTAAGACTATAGGAGGATATCAAACACCTAGAAGATAGAAAACTCGAGCTCTAATGATCTATGACTAAGAAAAGTTTCAACAGAGCTCAAATAACTCAATAAGATGCGCAAGTCTTTTACTAAAATGCAGTAATCGAGCTCTATTTCTTGCTAAAATTCAGCTTGTTTAGAGTTTAATCACACATACTAAAATGCAGCATCCATTGTTTAAACTGCAACTTTCAACGTCTCATCACCTTTAACCGTAACATTTGCTATTAAGCAACTGATATATAATTATTAATTAACACATTTAAACTAAACACATTATATATTGATAAATACTACTTGAATTTTTTCGAGCAAATTATCTGAAAATGTATTTAACTTATCTCTTTTTACCATTATATGTAGCATTTTTTTTTCCAATCTGTTAATGAACTTGCAAATTCCGTTCATTTCGTTAGGTTTATCATTGCAATATTAGTCCTTTAGACTAACGATCGTTTATCATGGCTACATACAATGACAAAACGTAACAATTTAGATGACTTTTATTATTTTTAAAATTTATGTACATTTTTTACACGTTTTTGCACACATTTTTATACACGTTTTTATACACATTTTTATACACGTTTATACACACGTTTTTATACACGTTTTTATGCATGTTTTTTTTACGAATTTTTACACACACATTTGTATACACGTTTTTATTCACGGTTTTACACACGTTTTTAAAATATTTTAATACATACATTTTTATACGTTTTCGTCTGTTTATGTTTTCAAACGTTTTTTACGTTTTCGTCCATTTTTTTATATTTTCGTCCGTTTTTTTTACTTTTTCGCCTATTTTTTTACATTTTCGTCTGTTTTTTTTATGTTTACGTCAGTTTTTGTACGTTTTCGCCCGTTTTATTACGTTTTCGTCAGTTTTTTTACGTTTTCGCCTGTTTTTTTAACGTTTTCATCCGTTTTTTACGTTTTCCCCCTTTTTTTACGTTTTTGTCCATTTTTTTTACGTTTTCTCCCTTTTTTTTTACGTTTTCGTCAGTTTCTTTTACGTTTTTGCCATTTTTTTTATGTTTTCGTCCGTTTTTTATGCGTTCGTCTGTTTTTTTAATGTTTTCATCTTTTTTTTTGTATGTTTTCGCCTGTTTTTTTACGTTTTCATTTTTTTTCTTACGTTTTTGTCCGCTTTCTTACATTTTTGTCCTTTTTCTTACGTTTTCTTACGTAAGATAATTTAAAAAAACGTACAATAACGTACAAAAACTTACGAAATCATATGAAAACAGACGAAAACGCAAAAAACTGACTAAAATGTAAAACAGACGAAAACCTAATAAAAACAGATAAAAACGGTAAAAATGTAAAAAAGTGATGAAAACGTAAAAAAATGGCAAAAATGTAATAAAACGAGCAAAAGCGTAAAAAAACGGGCGATAGCGTAAAAAAAGGGACGAAAACATAAAAAATGGACGAAAACGTTAAAAAGGGACTAAAACATAAAAAACGGGCTAAAATATAAAAACCGGACGAAAACCTAAAAAAAACGAACGAAAAAGTAAAAAAAATGTGTAAACGTTTAAAAAACAGACGAAACGTTAAAAAAGGGTGAAAACGTAATACAACGGGCGAAAGCGTAAAAAACAGGCGAACGTGTAAAAAACGGACGAAAACGTAAAAAAATAGACGAAAACGTAAAAAGAAGGGCGAAAACGTAAAAAAATGGACAAAAACGTAAAAAAATTGTCGAAAACGTAAAAAAACGTGTGAAAACATAAAAAAACGAAAACGTAAAAAAACAGACGAAAACGTATAAAAATGTATGTATTGAAATATTTTAAAAACGTGTGTAAAACCGTGCATAAAAATGTGTGTATAAAAACGTACATAAAAACGTGTATACAAATGTGTGTATAAAAATCCGTATAAAAAGATGCATAAAAACGTGTATAAAAACATGGGTATAAACGTGTATAAAAATGTGTATAAAAATGTGTGCAAAAACGTGTAAAAAACGTACATAAATTTGAAAAATAATAATTCATATAACTTGTTACTTTTTGTCATTGTATGTAGCCATGATAAACGATCGTTAGTCTAAAGGACTAACATTGCAATGATAAACCTAACGATCGTTAGTTTAACCTGCCTTAGTAGGTCAAGCATGTCACCGCTACACGCAATGAACGGATTTTGCAAGTTCATTGACAGATTGGAAAAAAAAAATGCTACATACAATGATAAAAAATGGTTAGTTAAATACTTTTTCAGGTAATTTGCCCAATTTTTCCGATCCAATGTTTCAACTCTTATCATGTGCAACAGGCCCACTATTTGAAACTAACTCACTAAAGTAGTATTCAAGTCTAGTCCAGTCCAGTCCCAATTGTTGTGACCCATGCAAGAGCTCGGAAACCATGTGCTTTAAATTTGGGGTGTGACATATTAGTTTTAAGACCACTCAAGCAAAAATTAATGTGTTGTAATGACTTGAATATATTAGATCCTTATATACATCATACATGTTATCAAAATAATAATAAATAAATAAAAGACCTAATTTACACTTTTAAGAACCTACACACAAATGTCAAAACAAGTTTTGATTTTGTCAATATTTGTTGCACTGAGATTTAACAAAAACCAGAAATGATTTGCATCTAAAAAACATGGTTTTATCAAACTAGGCGAATACTCGTGTCTAGCGGCAGCGGTTTCTAGCGGCAGACAATTATCAACAGCCACCCTTTCATTCCATTTTTGCTCATGCATTTTCTCTCACATTTGACTATTTTCAACATTTAGCTTTTCAATATTGACCATTTTTATTTTATATGTAGTATAGATAAAATGTTTTAGACAAACACGCATAGTTTTACTTGAAATCAGCCAAAGGAATGGTATCGTGTGTTTGTACTTCTCATTTGACCAAAACACAAGTAGGTGAATGGTGTGAATATATTTCAACGTATTGAAATTAAGAAAGCTATTATAGGTGGTGTTTGGTTTATATAAGAATTATTGGTATACGAAGAAATCAAATTATGTTCTCTTAAGGACTTCTTTAAAACTCAACCCGTAAACTTGATTAAGATAAGTGGTCATGTTACCAAATCGATTGGATATTTTTAATTTCTGTTCGGGCACTAAGTTAGTTTGATCATTGACTTTCACGTAGTATATATATGGGACGAGACATGTAAGCTTATTAGCGTTACTAGTCATCGATGTCCTGCAAAAATATAAACCTACTCGGGATATGGCCTCTCTAGTCTCTTCTAACACCATTTAATTCGAAAATGTAGGCTATATTTTTTTGCATGAAGATGGATAGCAGGGCTATTTCGTGTTCCTAGATATCTGGTTTTAAATTTAGAGTCAACTTTTTTTGTCTTTTAATGAAATCTACTTGGGATTGGTGCCTACTCCAACCTTAATTTAACACCCATTAATATTTGCAGAGTGTTGCAGGTGCAACGCCCACACAATTTATCGACATGGAAGGTCAAAGTTAGTTTTATTTCTAATATAGTTTTTAGTTTTGCCGTTTGGTTTGGATCTCAAAAGGGTTACGATATACGGTACTGTATCAATATACTCTCTTATTTTGTTAGACACACTCATGCATTGCATGTTCAATGTTCAACTTTGTTGAAAGATTGATATATTTAAAAATGTAAAATAGATACAAGTTAAAAGCATATTCTTACAACGTGCTTCAACAATTATAAATACAATGCATTTAGTTTTGACTTATTAGAAATTCACAACATCTCTCTTGAAATAAAATCTTGCTCTTCGGTCAAGACCTTCAGCAGACTTCAATCTTTGCTTCGGTCTTAGCTCTCTGCACAAATGAGGAACGCTCGTTAGCCTCGCCCCGGGTGTTATCACATGACCAAGCTCCGGCGTGAGAGTAAGAATATGATAACCGAAGGGTATTGCAATAAATGTGAGCAAATGCTTGTGTGTGTGTGTTGTTTAAACAATAAATGAGGTTGGGGTATTTATACTACCCAACCTTTACCTGTTTGTACTTGTGAACAGTATCCATGCACCCTTGCGAATAGTGTACAGTCTCCTAGTTGAACAGTTGTCAGTTGTCCCTACGAACAGTGCTTTAATCCTAGGTTGGGCTCATAAGGTGGCTGTCACGTGCCCACGTGAGGGTCCCTAGCCCTTTTTATAAGAGTAAAGTATTCACCTAACGTCTTGCCTTCGGATGGCGTTCGGCTAGATACATGATGTCCGGATCCTGGCGTCCGGACAGATACGTCAACATGTCCCCCCCCCCCCCCCAGTATTGGACTATCGATCCTTCATCGTTAGTGCAATATTGGGTACGGAACGTTTGTTCGTTCTTTTCTTTCATACCCGTTGGATTGGCCCATTACTGTTCTAGTTGGTTGGGCTGATTTGCTAATTGCTTTCTTAATGGGCCTGATTGAGCCCATTTAGTACGAGATGTCCAGTGGGCTTTTGCGTCGTTCTTGCTACAGTGTCTCCATCGAACGTAATTTTCCCTAACGTTGTGTGGCCAGGATGACGCCACGTCAGCGTCGTTCTGACTGATGAGACGTTTTCGCTTCTTCCCATGTATCCCTATATAAGGGGCTATTACTTCTCATTTCATTTATACGCTGTGTGTTTTTTACTTTACTATCATCCGAGAGTTTTATTGATATCATCGTCCGAACGTTCAGCGAGTCGTCCAAGGTTAGTCTCACACTTCTTCCTTCCTTCTTATCATTCAGCTACCTTCGGTATCTTTTAAATATGGCCAAAGACGGACCGGTAGGAAAATTTGACATGCACGTCCATACCTCCAAGTTGTCCCAATCAGACTTGGATGCTATCATCTTGACATATAAAATCCCAGCCGACCTTCATCCCGTCCTTCCGGACCCCACCATGGCTATGGATAGACTGCCTGCGGATAAAATAGGGATATACACACAACAGTTAGATCTTGGAGGTGCTATGATTCCCTTCTCCTGGTTTCTTTTGCAAGTGATCAAACACTTTAAAATCCATTTTTCCCAAATAGTGCCGATAGGGCTAAACCGGGTGACACTTTTTGAGATCCGGTGCTATAGCTTGGACCAAAGGCCGACGGTATCCTTGTTCCGGGTGTTCTACAGGTTGTGCAAACAGGGTAACTGGTTCTCCTTTGAGAGCCGCACGGGACGGAGGGCAAGAAAATGCTTTAAGGAGGTTTTGACCGGATTGAAACATTGGAAGTCCAAGTTTTTCTTGATTGACCGTAGGGCCATACCGGACGCTATGGCCTGGAGGCACCGAGACTCCAAAATAACTGAGGTGAATGATTTTCCCCTTTCCCATCCGGAGGTCGCTGCTGATAGGCTTGCTGAGACACAGATTTTTCTGAGGAAACCTCTTCCGGTTCTTCTATGGTTGTCCGGTTTGTCTTCGGTGTGGGAAAACAAACACTTGGAAGTTATTTTAAAAGATACCGAAGGGCATGGTAATGCTCCACGCATACGCTTATGTTTCTCTTTTTCCTTTTTTTTTTTTTTGCTCATGTATTTGTATCTGTTTTGCTTTTGGCTAATGCAGTTGTCACTATGTCTGAGTTTTTGGAGCTACCTAACTGGGATGGTACCGATGTGGTGGAGGGACCTCCAATTCCGGAGGGTCAGAATCGCCCCGTGAGGACGGTGGATCCCCTCCCGGAGGGCCAAAATACTCCGCCCAAGGAAGCTTTGATGAAGATAGCCGAGAAGGCTAATGATGAGGTGGTGATGGCCCGTGAGAAGAAAGATAGGGAGGCCCTTTAGAAAGCCGCAACCAAAAGAAAAGCTGGTGAGGGAACCTCCCAAGCGGCGCCAAGGAAGAAAAGCAGAGGGGGTGCCAATTCTGCTGGGGCCATTCCCTCTCTGGGGGCGACGTTGGACGCAAGCCCCATTAACCTTGCGCCTCCAAACTCTGCTCCTCAAAATGAGCCGACCAATGAGGAGCGTCCGGCTTAAGAGGTGGCCGAGGAGGAAAGGGCCGAGAGGGTTGAAACCTCCAACGTCCGAGTTGATACCTCCCCGGTTCGGTTTGTGGCCGTAGAGGAGCCAAGAAACTCCGCTCCGCATGCTTCCGATGGTAATTATCTTTGACTTGGCCATTTATGCTAGTTATAAATGTTGAATCTAATAATTCTCCTTTCTTTCCGCAGTTCAATCGGTACAGCGATCCCATCCTGAGGGGCACCCTTCCATCCAGGTGGTTCCGTCCGAACCGTCTGGTATGCTATTTCATTTATTCCATTACAAGGTCTTTTGGCTGATTGGTGGTTATTTATCTTACTTTTATTTTTCACTCTTTTTTTTTAGATCATTCTTTGAACCAGGCTGACTACTTCATGCCTGGTTGGACACTCAGGGAGGACGTCCGGTTAAACTCTTACCGGGCGTATCGTGAGATGGTCAACCACCTTGCCACCCCCGCCGAACAGATCGCTCTAAATGAGCTGGATAATATTGGCCTTGCTAGGCAGGCTTACGAACAATTGGGGATGAGCACCATTTCCATGGGGGAGGTCCTCCGACGATTCCGTCACTGGAATGCTGACTACCGGGAGCTGTCCAATATTCATGACAACTGTCAAGGGCTGGCTGCAAGGGCCGAAACTGCCGAGGGCGAGCGTGATGCTCAAGCCGCTCGGTATGAAGAGTTGGCTACCGAGCATGAGGACATGCGCCAATGGTATCAAGCCTGCGCTTTAAGGTACAAAGATCTGTTGGAGAGATCCAATGGGTTTGATCAAGAGAGGGAAATCTGGCTTAAGAAGAATGAAGAGCAAGCCAGCCGTATCAACCAATTGGAGGCTGAGCTGGCGGCTTCCCAATAGCAGGCCGGATCGTTGGCCAAGGAGAAGGCTGATCTGATAGCTAACTTGGCTCAGGCGGACATTGTTCGCCAGAATCTGGTTAAGTCGTTGATCCTGGTGGTTTTCCGGAGGCTTCTTGACAGCCGGGATTATAAGCAATCTTTGGGCAAACCCTTCAGCCTTTCTTACTCTGCTGGGTGGCAGGATGGGGTCAAGGTTTCCAGGAAACCGGAAGACGCTGAGAAGATCATGAGCACTTCGAGAAATCTGAATACCGAAGCTCCAAAAATATGGAAGGCCGAGTACAATAACCTGTTCACCCTTGAATATCCATATATCAAGAAGATCTGCGATGCTCATCGTCTTCCGCTGGGCGATCTCATGAACATTTTTCCTGACTCCCCCATCCCTGTGGGTTTGACGAATACTTCCACTCAAGCTAATGCAGAGACGGAGGGTAATCAAATAGTTGTAACCGGAGGGGAAAATGTCAACCCTCCGATCTAGTTATTGTTTTTGTAATCACAACTTTGAACTTTGATTTTTGTAATATTCTCAAGGGTTTATACCCGTTTATATTGGATGTTTCTTTTGACTATTATTGTACAGCCACTGTTCATATCGTTTGCTTTAAAAATTCCCACTTCTTTTTTTATACATGTGTGACATCGTCCTTTTGCCAGAATTGATTCATGATACGGTACTTATCACATTTTTTTGCCTCCAAGTGTTGCTTGGGCATCCGGAGCGGTTAGGACCGTCCGGGCATTCAGGTTAGTTTTTATCTGAGCATCCGAGTTGCCTTCGGGCATCCGAAACGGTATAATTATCCGGGCATCCGCTGTTACTGCGGGCATCCGAAGCATAGATGTTTACTCAGGCATCCAAAAAAGAATTTTGGGCATCCGCAGCGGTTTTGGTCCGCCCGGGAATTTATCATCTACCGGAGGGGGCCAGCCTCCAGAGACACAAGTAGTTCATAATTTTTCGTAAAACTTCGTAGCTTTCCCATCGCGGGAAGCTACGCACTTCATTAAAATTTTACTAACATCATAGTACAAAAGCTTTGGAATTCTAACAATAACAATTTTTATAAGAAACACTTTCTGAGGTTGATGGCATGCCAAGTGCGAGGCACGTCCGTGTCATCCATATTTCGTAACTTATAAGAACCGTTGTCATATGCTTCCACGACTTTGTATGGGCCTTCCCAATTTGGCCCTAGCTTCCCCTGGTTCCCCACTCGGCTTGCTTCATTCTTCCTATAAACGAAATCACCCACTCTAAAGTTCATTGGCTTTACCCGTTGATTGTAGTATCGTTCCACCTTCGTTTTATACTTGGCTTCTTGTATTGCAGCTGCTTCTCTTCTTTCTTGCAACAAGTCAAGGTTTAGGCGCTGCTCTTACTCGTTTCGGTCAAGCACGAGGAGCTGGTCTTCCTCACTGTGGTTTTCATCAAACATCATGGTCCGGTGCGTTGGCATCCCTATTTCGGCTGGTATTACCGCCTCGCTTCCGTATGTTAAACTGAAGGGTGTATCGCCATTGCTGGTTTTGAGTGAGGTACGGTGAGACCACAACACATTGGGCAATTCATCTACCCATCCGGCTCTTGCCATGCCCAATCTTGCCTTTATTCCTTCTATGAGGGATTTATTTGCTCGCTCTACCATACCGTTGGCCTGTGGATGCGCAACGGCCGTGTGTCATCTGCCTGATCTTCAGCTGTGTACACCAGCTTTTGAAGGGGTCATTCACAAAATTTGTCCCATTGTCCGTTACTATCACCCCCGGTAGGCCGAAACGACATACAATATTTTCCCACACGAACTTTTTTACTTCCTTCCCGGTCGTTTTTGCCAGTCGTTTTTGCCAGTGGTTTTGCCTCGATCCATTTTGTGAAGTAATCTATAGCCACGATGATGAATTTTACCCTACCCGGGGCCTTTAGGAAAGGTCCCAGAACGTCCATTCCCCACTGGTAGAATGGCCAAGGGGCCATGATTGAAGTTAAGAAAGTTTTGGGCAACTTTGGCACGGGGGAATGTATTTGACAAGAATCACACTTCCGAATCTCTTCTCTTGCGTCACGGTGCATCGTAGGCCAGTAATACCCTTGTCTAATTAAGTTTGCCACCACTGATCTGGGACCCGAATGTATACCACAGGCTCCTTCATGCACCTCCCGGATGATGTAATTCGCCTGCAGCGGACCTACACAACGAAGCATTGGGTTTAGATACAATTTTTTGAAAAGGACCCCATCCTCCATCACATAATGGGGGAGTTTCATGCACAAACTTCTCACTTCATTTGCGTCCTCCGGCCACACTCCCTCTTCCAGGCACCTAATGATCGGTGTCATCCAATTTGGGCCTTCTTCTTCCACTATCGTGTGCACTTCGGTTTCTTCGGTGGAGGGTTTTGCTAAGACTTCGACTAGCACTTCTTTTGTCAAATGATCGAAGGCCACCGAGGCGAGCTTGCTGAGTACATCCGCCTTCTGATTTTGGACCCTGGGTATGTTTTGGATTTTAAAATTGTCAAACCTTCCAATATATTGCCTTGCCTTCTCCAAGTATCTTATCATGCTTTCTTTAGCGGCCACAAAATTCCCATTGATCTGGCTTGCTACCAATCTTGAATCAACCTTGACATTTATGGACTTAATTTTCATCTGTTCGGCTATCCGTAGCCCTGTCAGTAGTGCTTCGTATTCGGCCTCATTGTTTGTGCTTTTAAAATTCAGCCTTAGAGCGTAGGTGAACTCTTCTTGTGTTGGGCTGATGAGTACCAGACCGGCTCCCGAACCTTTCTTACTACATGCTCCGTCGGTATATAACGTCCATTCTGCTTTCTCGGTAAGCTCGCAGATTCCCCTGTTCTTCGCTTTGGCGTACTGTTCGGCCATTCCCACCGGTATTTCTGTTAGAAAATCTGCTAACACTTGTCCCTTGACGGTGTTCCGGGAAACATATGTTATATCGTACGCACCTAACTCCACTGCATACTTTGCCAACTTCCCTGACGACTCCGGCTTATTTAAAACCTGCCTGATCGGCTGATCCGTGATCACTTTTATCGAATGTGCCTCAAAATACCTTCGTAGCCTTCGGGATGCGTGCAACAAACAGACCACCAGCTTTTCCATTGGGGCATAATTTCGTTCCGCTTCATTCAACGTTCGGCTAACGTAGTGTACTGGTAATTGCTTTCCGGACCTTTCGGTGACCAGCACTGCACTTACTGCCCTCGAGGCAGCCGCTAGGTATACGTGCAGATTTTCTTTCGGAACGGGGGTCATTAATGAGGGAAGCTCTAAGATTAGTCTTTTCATCTCTTGGAAGGCCTCTTCGGATTTTGAGGTCCATCGGTATTCATCTTTGTTCTCCTTTGTGATGTTCTTGAGCGTTTCGAAAAAATGGAGTGATCTTTCCGCCGAACGTGATAGGAAACGATTGAGGGCCGCCAGTTTGCCGCTAAGGCTTTGCATCTCCCTCAAGGTTCTTGGTGATTTCATTTCTGTATTGCTTTGACCTTCCTCGGGTTTGCCCGGATACCTTCGGAAGTCACCATGTAGCCGAGGAACTTGCCTTCTTCCACACCAAATGAGCATTTTTTAGGGTTCAGTTTCATATTTATTTTCCTCAGATTGTCAAAATTTTCGGCCATATCCGCTAGTAAGTCCACCTCCGTTTTGCTCTTGATAACCATGTCATCTACATACGCTTCCAAGTTTCTTCCTATCTGTGGACGGAATGCTGAGTCCACAAGACGTTGGTATGTGGCTCCGGCATTCTTCAGGCTGAACGGCATTTCGGTGTAACAATAAGTTCCTTGTTCTGTGTAGAATTCCGTTTTCTCTTCGTCCTCGGTAGCCATTTGAACTTGGTGGTAGCCCTTGTACGCATCCAGAAAACACTTGTACCGGTAACCCATTACGGATTCGATCTTCCAGTCTATTTCTGGCAGATGGTAGTAATCTTTTGGGCAGGCTGAGTTCAAGTTTTTAAAATCTATGCACATCCTCCAGCTCCCATCACATTTCTTTACTAGTACCGGGTTTGATATCCAGGTGGGGTACCTCACCGGCCTGACGATCCCTGCTTTCAACCATTCTTGCACTTCACCAGTGATTACTTGGTTTTTCTCCTGTGAGAAGGTCCATCTTTTCTGTGCTACCGGAGGGTCTTCCATTCTGACATTGAGGTTATGCTACGCCAAGCGGCGTGGTATACCTGTCATATCAACGGGTGACCATGCAAACACGTCTTTGCTTCACTTTAACAATTCGATCAAGCTTCTTCGACATTCTTTTGAGAATTCCTTCCCAATGGTCACCAATTGTTCTGGGTAGGCCGGATGGACCATGATTTCTTCTGTAAGCCCCACTTCCTTCTCCTTTTCGGAGACCATTCCAGCTGTGGTCTCCTCCTCCGAACCTATCCATTCTTCCTCAAAACCGCGACATTCCATGATTGTCGCTGCTTTAGTAACCAAGGTTGCGATTCCCCTCGGAGTGGGAAATTTCATCATAGCATGGATGGTCGAAGGTATAGCCCTAAGCTCCCTTAAACCGGTTCTTCCCAATATAATGTTGTAGGGTGATGGTGATTTTATTACCGAGAATTTCATCCTGGTTTTTCGGAATAGACCATGGTCCCCAAAGCATACATCCAGTTCTATCTTTCCAATGGGCTTGATTATTTCTCCGGAGAACCCAACTAATGGTGAGCCAGATTTCTTGAGTTTGGACTGGATCGAGGGGCATAAGTTGTTGAAACAGTGCTCATACATAACTTCCACCGAGGCTCCCTCGTCCACAAAAATCCTCCGTACCAAATATCCCTCAACCTCTGCTTCCACTATGAGAGGTTCATCGGACAGATCATCCGAAAGTACCGGAGGAAAAGTAATAGGGACCTTCATCCACAGCTCCTCATGTTCCCTGTCTTTCTTTTCGTTGTTCCCACGCTTCCGATCATGTTTATCACCTTTTTCTTTCCTTTGTTCCCCTCCTGAGCTGGCTCTTTCCCCTGCCTTACGTTCCGGATAAGACGGTCTAGCTTTCCGGACTCCAGAGCTGCTTCGAGTTGTCTCTTCAACATGTGACAATCGTTGGTATAATGCCCCTTCTCCCCATGATAGTCACAGTATCGGTCCACATTTTCCCTGCTTGGTCTCCCTACCAACGGAGGAGGATGTGGAAGTCGGAGTTGGTGTTCGGTAGCCAGTATTTCCTTGGGTTACTTTATGAGTGCCATTAGCCCCAGTCGGTTATTCTCCGGCTTCCACCCATCCTTTTTCCGGAAATCTCCCCTTCTTTGATCTGCCTTCGGAGCCACGTATGGGGCATACGGTTCTCTGAAACGAAAATCACCTCGGCGGTCGTTCCTACGCCTCTCGGCATATCCCCTGGACCTTTCGGCCTTTAGAGGGTAGCTGAACCTCCGATTCCCCTCCGGGAATTCTCCTTTTGGGTGTTCTGTGGTTTTGTATGCGCCCTCTGCCCTGACAAAGTCATCGACCCTTGTCATCATCTCTTTTACAGTCCGGGGCACTTGGTCGGAGAAACGCTTGGCCAGCTCTGGACATTTGTGTGCCGTCATAAAAGCCGATATACGCATGAGATCCGGTACTCCTGGGATGTAACTTGCCTCGTCAGTCCATCTTTCTTTAAAGTCAGGCAAGGTTTCATTGGCCCTCCTCGAAATCTTGAATATCTCCGTCGGATCCTTGATTCCTTTCTGCCTCAAAGAAAACCTAGTGGTGAACTGTTCTTCTAGCTCATCCCATGTGTCAATGCTACCGGGTTCCAGGCGACTGAACCACCCCTGCGCTGCCCCATCCAGCGTCTGCTGAAACATCCGACACCATACCGACATTGGCCATTCCCCCTGATTGGCCGCTCTGGCAAATCTGTTCAAGTGGTCATCCGGATCTGTGGACCCATCATACAACTTTAGATTGCTCGGCATCCTGTGTGATGGTCCAGAGAATTCGTTTATTCTTCGAGTGAAGGGTGATCTGGCTACAGATTTGAAAGGCTTTCCTAAATCTTCCTCCGGTTTGTCTTTGGCACGGCTATCGTCCGGGGTCTTACCTTTGTTTTCACCAAAATCCAACCGTATAGGTTTGAGGACATTTCCCTCGAGGGCGTTGTGTTCTTTGACAAATTCTTTCAAAGCTGTCAGGTGGCCTTGTATCAAATCTTGTATGCTAGGTGAATCACGATCGTTCCGGTTAGAGCCCTCCGGACCGTCTTTGTTAGCACCGTTTCCCCCCGTTGTTGTGAGAGGAGTCAGGGGTGGGAGGTCCGTCATGCTATCAGTGGGCAGATTGGATAACGTGTCCCACGGATGGCGCCAATTTGTTGAAGTAAAATCTTGCTCTTCGGTCAAGACCTTCAGCAGACTTCAATCTTTGCTTCGGTCTTAGCTCTCTGCACAAATGAGGAACGCTCGTTAGCCTCGCCCCGGGTGTTATCCCAGGACCAAGCTCCGGCGTGAGAGTAAGAATATGATAACCGAAGGGTATTGCAATAAATGTGAGTAAATGCTTGTGTGTGTGTGTTGTTTAAACAATAAATGGGGTTGCGGTATTTATACTACCCAACCTTTACCTGTTTGTACTTGTGAACAGTATCCATGCACCCTTGCGAATAGTGTACAGTCTCCTAGTTGAACAGTTGTCAGTTGTCAGTTGTCAGTTGTCACTACGAACAGTGCTTTAATCCTAGGTTGGGCTCATAGGGTGGCTGTCAGAGCGCACGTGCCCACGTGAGGGTCCCTAGCCCTTTTTATAAGAGTAAAGTATTCGCCTAACGTCTTGCCTTCGGATGGCGTTCGGCTAGATACATGATATCCGGATCCTGGCGTCCGGACAGATAGTCAACAATCTCAAATTTTGGTACTCTTGTCAATATGTCACTCAACTTATGTACTGTATATATATCCATATTATATTATTCGATAATTGAGATGTCTGATATTCTGAATCATATTTAAATGATCATATCTGTTTGAAAAGATGGGAGGAGTGTAAATACAAATGGGATATAAATACGATTATTGTATCGTATGCACGGTGTGATGAGACAGTGGGTCAACTAAAGCTGTTCAGTAAATATTGTATATAACTTAGACGCAACGTATTCCTTCCCACTTTCATTATGAGATTGGGTCAATAACTCACTCACACATATCATCAAATCAAATGAAAGAAATCATTTTTTTTATGTGTTACGTATTAAATGCAGTGTAGGACTTAAATGTGACAAATTTGATTTGTTTTGACCAGATATAGGTGGAGTTTGGTTTTATCGTACTCGAACTTGTTGAATGTAAAAGTTGTGAAAATTAAAAAATATGAAAACAAATATTGGAGAAAAAATTGGATTGAGAGCGGCTCAAAGGGTTTAAAATGGTTAATTATAGAGAGGGTGTTATTATTGGTACACCCCTACTATTTTTTTACTTTTTTCTATAATTTTTTACCTATTGTATTAAATTATTAATAGAACAAAACAATGTTTTATGGTTTTTATTTTGTATTTTTGTCTTTTATAATTTTTGACTTGTTAAAACTTTATATTTTATGTTTTGAATATATATTTTCTTTTTTCTTTTTTTGCAATTTTACACACTTTATTAGTAAGACAAGACAATTTTAATGGTTTTTTGTTTCATATTTTTGTGTTTTACTACTTTAGACTTATCAAACTTTATATTTCATGTTTCGTATTTTTTATTAATTTTATAATAAAACAAAATTACAAAAAAAAATAATAATAATAATTAGGAAGAGCATTATAGTCATTTTAGTGTGGTATGAATAAACAATCCCTTATAGAAAAAACTTGTATTGGTATTTTAACAAGAATATAATTGTATTATTAAAAGTTATAACTTGTATGGATCATCGTTTATATTTTTCCTTGGGTTTAAGTTGTTAGTACTTAGAGCACACAGTGTGGCTCTCGCTGTGGCTCGCCGTGCCACCCTGGCACTCTCGTTGTGCCTCGCCACGACACCGCTCTTTTTATTTTTTCTCGCAACTTGAACCCTTGTCGTCTGCACGGTGAGGGTAAAATTTGTACTTTTGTCAGATGGAGTTGCAGGGATCCGTTGTGGAACGGATTAAAAATTAAAACGTTTACTTTTTTAACACACATATTAATATAAATATTACCCATTTCAATCAAATTCTACATAACTTTTATTTCAAAACACTTATACATATAAGCAAAAAACATAAGTGAATCATCTTATTCCGGTGAAAGTGAGCTTGAAGAGATAGTGAAGCTAGAGATGATTCTCCAAGAGTTTGAGTTCGAGCAATCGTTGCAGCAACAACAACAACAACAACAAGCCGGTCCTTCATGCAACCGTAGATACATCCCCCGTGAACGTGAAATTGCTGAAGAACGTCTACTGGCTGATCACTATTTTGTTGACAACCCAAAATATACGAAAGAAAATTTTAGGCATCGTTTTTGTATGAGCCGTAAACTATTTTTAAAAATCGTACAAGGTATTGAAACATATATTCAAACTCATCATCCTCTTCCCAAGCATTTTGATTTATTTAGAGTTTGACCCGATG
Source organism: Artemisia argyi (assembly GCA_030686995.1). Lineage (NCBI taxonomy): Eukaryota > Viridiplantae > Streptophyta > Magnoliopsida > Asterales > Asteraceae > Artemisia > Artemisia argyi. The sequence goes on from CM060688.1 coordinate 76,298,336, forward strand.
CTGCGGGTGTAATGAGTTTTAGTGTGATTATGAAATGCACACGTGCCCTACGTCAATTGGCTTACGGGATAGCAGCTGATACATTAGATGAGTATTTACAAATAGGAGAACATTGTGTACGCGATTGTCCAGATTTTTTTTACTATGTGCATAATCTAGTTGTATGCGAAGGAGTTTTAAGAAAACCAGACGAGAATGACATTCGTAACTTATACCACGCACATAACGCGGTTCATAAGATGCCGAGAATGTTGGGAAGCATCGATTATATGCACTGAGAATGGAAAAATTGTCCGAAAGAATGGCAACGCCAATTTCACAGAGGTGATAAAAAGTATCCAACTCTAATGCTTGAAACCGTTGCGTCATATGACTTGTGGATTTGGCATGCATTTTTCGGGGTAGCGGGTGCGAATAACGATCTTACCGTTTTGAATAACGATTTTTCTGGGTAGAAACTGCTTGAAAAGATATCAAAAGAGCTTTTGGTGTCCTCCAACGACGTTGGCATATTATTGCCCAAAGGGCGCATGCATTTACTGTAGGCAAGTTACGAAGAATCATGTACTCGTGCATCATAATGAATAACATGATTTTGAAAGATCAAAAAATTGCAATATCTGAAGCTAGCGAAATGTATATTTCTCCGCAACCAAATTTACAGCAGACATGGATTGACCGTTGCACAGTGCAAAGAAGAAAAGCTAAAGAACTGCATGATAAACGCAAACACGCAAAGCTTCAACGATGTCACATCCAGCGTGTTTGGCAATGACATCAATTGGAACAAATTCAACAACAAAATCCGAATATTTAGTTTCTTTATAATTTGATGTATTTCTCAAGTTGCATATGTTTTTTTTTTTATCGTATCTTTATTTTACGTTTCGTGTGTTTTTATTGTGTTGTATTGTATTTTTATTTTTAATGAAATAAATTTAGTTTATTTGAAAATTTGAATAAAAAATAAAGTTGTAAGTGGTGGGTCCCAAATGAGTATGTTAAGGTTATTTGTGAGATGGAGGTTAGTTGCGGAGATTTGTTAAAGTGATGTGGCACCCCGTGGGCCCAAAAGAGTAACATTGGCTTTTCAACACACCAAGTGCTCTTAGTGCAGGTATCTGTCAGGTTTCTTTATTAGGCATTATGAGATCTTTTGTTGTTTTTATTTGCTTTGTACCTTGAAAGATTTCTTGTTAGTAAACTATTTGAGTTTGTTGGCAACATTGTTTTGGTTTTGTATATATAATTGGATGAAAGTTGAAAACACTTAGGATATTTTCTGAGATTTATCAAAATTCGTAGAATATTTATTAATTTTCAGTATCGCTAAAATATTTTTAACTTTCCACCTGAATTAACTAAAACAAGAAGAAGGAACCCGCCGCGTTGCGGCGGGAGCTTCTACACCTGTGTGATAAACGTGTTTGTGTGTTTCGTATAGTTGCACCTGCTGATAAGTAGAAAAAATTGGATAGATACATTGCTAGGATCATGGTTACAAAACATTGCAAGCCTTTTTCCTACTGGCTTTATACTTGCAATTTCACAAGATGCTACGCTAGTGTCGCATCCTTTGTTCACATACCTGCAAGTCTATCCTACACGCATATATCTCTTACGACTATGTTTTCTATAAAACTAATCTCATGCTTCAAGTGGGGCGGACATATCTCACTAGATTCATATGGTCAAGTTCCCTAGCCTATCACCCACCGAATCCTGCCGGGAACCAAAGGCACTACCCTCTGTTAGTAAGTCGACGTACGGTAGACGGGTTCGATTCATTAAGTACCACTGCATGCTAGACTTATCCTATATGGTCCGTTGTCACGATAATAGACCATACTCTAACTACTTAAGTTTATCCAACCCGGAGAGTGGTCCTATGATCAATTTGCACACAAGGGATTTGGGAGTATAGTGGTATATATCCCCTGCTTATCACTCGGGAATTCTTACCCATTCATACCATTTCCCTCGCAACCCAATTACACAAGGGTCCTATGGTCAATTCTCCTCGCATACCAGGTATAACTGGTTCTTTTAAACTACCACAACTAAAGCATCTATGATAAACTAAGTATGCACACACTAGAAACATTATGAATAGTATGAATGCATAATCAAAACAATAAAGGAATCATAACTAGGCTAGCACCAAATGTGCTTAGCCAAACATAATGTATTTTAAACAAACAATAATGAATAAAACATGAATTGAATTGATCATAATGTTTGATACAAATTACTTGATGTAAAACTAATGAAGACGATGATTGGTTGTGAATTCTCCCTTGAAAGATGGCTTGGGACTGCTAGAAATTGCCCTAGAGTGATGCCTTAATCGACCCCTAAGAGAGGGGTGAAGATAGATACTCAAAATGCAGATTTTAGGGCTGTATTTATAGGCCCGACAAGGCTACTGCGTAACTCATAAATGTGTTACGGCGTAGCTAATGTGACGTATGATGATCTTATCCGATAGCACTAGTTACGGCGTAGTTGGTAAGATGGTTACGCCGTAACTCCAATTAAGGTTTCTTTTTACGATCGTAGTCTTTGTGTTGGCTATGCCGTAGCAATATTCTTGGATTTTGGATCATCTCGGTGTCAGTGCTACGCTGTAACTCCATAAGTGGTTACGGCGTAGTCATCATCATTTGGAAATTCAAAGTCTTGTATAAGCTACGGCATAACAAATGGTTGTGGTTACGCCGTAGTTCTTGATTTGAGTTGCTTTATACTTGAATTCCTAGCTACGGCATAGTAGAGAGTCTGAGCTACGCCGTAGCTATCTTTAGCATACTATGATGGTGTATCTTTTGCGAGTTCTTTCCAATTTTCGTGTCCTTTAGCTCCTATGCTCATTTGTGACCTGGATACACAATATAACAAAATTAAAGTATTTATCCATATAGTAAGAGTAAATAATGAGCATAATAGGGGAAATTGACACTTAAATATCAAGTTAATTTTATGTTATCAAATATCCCCCCACTTAAACTATACTTGCCCTCAAGTAGACCTTATTAGATATATTCTCAAAAAGATATCCCCCAACATTATTCGGGAAATATGAGATTAAAAATATACTATGCTAGAATTCTCAAAGCTAAATGCCTCACGAAGAGGGGAACAAACACTCATACTCTCCTATTATAAGCCTCAATTTTTGGGGTGATCACTCAATGCATAATCATAGTATGTATTCTATCACAGGCTTGGCAGTTACACAAATCTCCACCAATAGATCTAAGGTCAAAACAATCATTGAAGGCAACATTGGGTGAATACAAACAAGGTTAATGGTGTAGTGTCGTTATTAACATACTACGGCGAAGGCGACAAAGAACATTGAAACATGACCGGAACGCCGGGCAAGACATCAATGCTTGCTCAATTCCCTCACCTAAGCATGATTCGCGACTAAAGGTTAGGATAAGATATGGGAATACACAAAATAGGTGTAAAATAACAAGCAAATAGTCTAAGCCCACAACTAAGTCATCATCGTTTACCGTTCGCCCAAAGTCCAAGTTTTGAAACTAAAGAACTGGATCATAACAAGTAAATGTGCCATGAGAGGACGTCATGATGGACACTTTACTTGGTCTTCATGTTGGTGTAGAAACATCACCAACTCTATTCTTCAAATGTGACCGAAGTGGCCTCTTCGATACTATATCTTGATAAGCTCATAATCAAGGTGCTATACAATGGTACACCATCAATACAACTAATTACAAACAGAAATTCACACATTATTTTTAGAATCATAACTAAATACAAACATATTTACATCCCCCACTCGAGATAAACAATAATTGAGAATTTGGAGGGTCTTCTAATGATCTTTGTTGAGGCAACATGATCAAGATCTCTTTATGTTTTAATGATGACAAATAAGCCATCGAAACACATAAAATAACAAACGTTAGCCTAAAATCGTCGGAGCCAATAACTGCTGCTGGCATGCTGCCCGCACGTCAACGCGCGGGTGACGCGCCAGGAGTCTGTATTGCTCCGGGAGAAATTTGAAAGTCGGCTTTCCCCTTACTCAAAAAATGTGGATCTTTCAATACAGGTATGAATATGTTATGTGCTTAATTGAGAACACTCGAAACGAGTTTTGAGACTTGAGAGATCCTACTTTTAAAACACTCATTTACGGGAAAACACCAACTCATGTTTTCTAACTATCGCCTCTAGCCAAGGCTTTTCTAAACTTAGGGAGCTTATATACTTCACGTAACATCATGTGAAAGCATCCATATGCTCATATCCCTTGCTTACGTCTTCTCTAATTACATAACGGGTTTACTCCCTTATTTGTCAAACTAAGTCAAAGGTCACTTTGCATAGACGCATCCTTTCCCACTTGGGTTATGCTTTACATCATGGCAAAGCACTTAAATTGTTTGAACCAAGGTATTAGTTGAGAATGTCGAGTCGTGGAAAGTAATGAGATATGAAACTATGAATTCTCGACGTTATGTTACTTGAACTTATAAGTAACCTATGAATTTCTCAACTTATAATCTTAATTGTCTAAACACTTTCTTCTTAATGACAATTAGATTATGTCTTAATTTCTTAATCTCATTTCTACAAAAGACAAATACCACCATATCTAATCATATCCAAATCATATATTCTCTTACACAAATCTCTTACACAATCCCTTACAACATCACATCCCTTACACAATCCAACTCATTCCTTACACACATTTGATCTCCACCATCCATTTCAAATAAACACATCTCAACCCTCCATATTCCCCACATGCCAATTATTTGAAATCCAAATATAAGGCTCCTTTGATCCTAGCCATTCAATTCAAACTAAAACCATCTCAACCATCCATCTTATTTCTTCCCCCATTATTTGGAATATTCCACTAGCATATTCTTTCTTCCTCTCTATTCCATCACATGTGTTTGATCTTCACCATCTATTTCAAACAAAACCATCTCAACCCTTTGATCTCAACCATTCAATTCAAACTAAACACATCTCAACCGTCCATCCAACCTCCTCTCCATTCCATCACATGTGTTTAATCTAAACCATCCATTTCAAACCAAAACCATCTCAACCCTTCATTCACACTTCCCCCCCCAAGGATGGAATATACCTCGGCATATTCTTTCTCTCTTTTCTATGCCATGTGAGGAGTTTTCTACCCCTTCCAAATTACCATATCTACACTTTATACCCTTGGTATTTGGTTCTCATAAACAATTCACAAAACATTTTCCAAATTGGCTATTTGAGTTGGTAAACCTTAGATTGATTAATTTTAAGGTTTTGTATGAAGTACAATTAGGGTTTAGCAAGGATAGGTATTTATAAGATCCAACACCCAACACTTGGGAAAAGTTTACAGACGCCTGGCGCACTACCCGCGCGTTGACACGCGGGTGACGCGCCGGCCTCGGTAAAATTTTCCCAAGTTGGGTTCTTGGCCTATAAATACATACCTTGCGTCTTGTATTCCTCACCCCTTGCCATTATTATTTCTCTCTAAACACTCTCAAATCTCTCTATCTCTAATCTTGTGTTCTTGATTCTCACTCTAACGTCTTTGAAAAAACACATCTCCTTGCAAGGGAAGAATCACAAGAACTTAATCCACTCTTGTGGTTGTGTCGAGGGTCTTCTTCTTATACCCTTTCTATTACAATCGAGTCTCTAGGTTAGGTTAGGGCTTGGTTGAACAAACACTTATATTCATTCAAATTGTTTGTAAGGAAAGTCTTGTGTCTTGGTGACCAAGCCTAGTTCATTGGGGATCTAGTTGGGGTTTGATACTTCCGGTGGGAAGTCTTGGTAATGATCTTTGTGATCCTTAGGAGAAGTCGAATCGTGGGATTCTTTTGGGTGGTTTCCAAGGGCGGAATACCGTGGGAGTAACTCCTTCTTTGTGAGCATCAATATTGGTGAATATTGGTGGAGTCAATTGTAACGGTTTGTATTCCACCGAAAGAATTATACTAGTGAATAGTATCGGAGTTGCAGATTCGCAACTGGACGTACGGATGGTATAAACCCCCCATCCCGAACCAGTATATATCGTTGTGTTCTTACTTTCTTTATATACTTTGGTTGTGTTAGTGGTTGTTGGATTATTGTACAACCACTTGATGTTCTCCTTGGCTTAAAGTTTTTTAAACATCTAAAAAGCCGAAGAAACCGTATTCACCCCCCCCCCTCTACAGTTCTACAATTGGTATCAGAGCGGAATACTCAAGTTTTTGAGCGTTAAAGCCTTCCCGAGAAGTTGTTTTGAGTCAAAAACTTCTTTCCCAAAAATCTAAAATCCTAACTAAGATTTTTGGTAAAGTAGAGTATAGATCCATGGCTCAAGAGAACTATGTTTAGGGGTGTTCTATTCAAAGACCACCTTTGCTAGAGACCGATGGGTTTTGTTTTTGGAAAACCTGGTTTGAGACCTATGTTAGGTCCAAAGATCTTGATTTGTGGGAAATCATCCAAAATGGCAACTTTGAGTTCATTGTGGAAGACTCGGAAACAAAGTTGTTGGTGAAAAAGCCACATTTGGATCTTAATGATGATGAGAGGAGAAAGCTTGGTAAGAATGATGAAGCCAAGATGTTGATCTATAATGCTCTACCTCGAAGGGAGTTCGAGAGGGTTCATGTTTGCAAGACCGCCAAGGAAATTTGGCACTCTTTCATCATCACTCATCAAGGTGATGAGGCAAAAAGTGTACCGCTTTTAAGGGGTCATTTAAGCTCAAATTCGAGATTATTTGATCAATTATTGCCCTAAATCGTTCCTTTTGTCATTTTAGGTACTTTTGATGAGAAATCGGGAAAAGGAAACATTTTGGACGTTTTTGGAGCATAAAGAAAATAGCAAAGTCTCAAAATTCCTTGCTGGAACAGTACCTGACGACGTCAAGGTTTACTAGTGACGGCGTCAAGAGTGGCAAAAGAGGTGGATGTGGAACTTATAACGTGACGGCCCAGAACATTTTCTTTGTTATTGGCCTGACGGCGTCACCAAGGCCATCAGGGTCCAAATACATGTGACGGCCCAGAGTGTTTTTCTATATGACGGCGTCATAAGTGGATCTAGGCAATACGAATTTCATCTTGGCGGCGAGTTGACGGCGTCAGAGGCTAACACATGACGCCGTCAGGATGCATAGTCTATATATATTTTTCCAATTTTTCATTGTAAAGTGTGGAACTTTTGGGGAACAAGTTTTGTAAAAACCCTAGGTCGAATTTCATGCATCTTGAAGGGGTTTCAAACCCTTCTTTCTTCCATGTTTGAATAAAGATAAGTACTTCAATAATCATTCAATATGTCTATGTATTGTTTGATTCTATCTTTTGTGTATCTTTCTTTTAACATGTTAGGCTAGGTTTTTATTGTGTTTGCTTAGATGTAGTGAAACCTAGATGTTGATTATTGGTTGATTGTTTGTTTATAATTGTTACGGATGATTGTATTCGATGTTAGGCTTAAGAAAACTGGCAGACTTTCATTGGTAACTTGCTTGAACGTCTTAAGAAACATGATCAAAGGTGTACTAGGATTTTTGGTTGTATTTAATGCATAAGTGAATTCTAATGATCCCATGTTAGGAGCTTCTAATGGCTCGACATAGGAGTGAAGTAGGATCTTATATAGATAGGGAATATTGTATACGGCCCTACGACTAGTATTAAGGAATATAACCCGTCATCCATGCAATTGTAACAAGCTAATCAACTGGTAAGAGATATATAGGGAGTAATGAAATCTAAGTAAACACAACTTTTCTCATTATTGTTTCCACCAAATTAGAAATAGAGTTTAATTTTCATTTCCTTTATTTTATTTTGATTGCATCTTAGTTAATTGGGTTAGTTGGCTAGCAACTAATTCCGCCCACTCCTTCAAAACCCGAGATTTTACTTGCTTTCATAAAATATAAAAAATACAAAAAGAATCATCCCTCACCTCTAGACCTAGTTTATTAGGCTTTCTAATCCTAACAACACTATTCCTGAGTTGAACGATCAATCAGGTACACTGCCTGGTGGGGGTTGTAAGCTTCTCAAGATCCCTTGAGAGGTAAAACCTGTTGCGAGGGCGCAATTCCCACGTATCACAAGGCAACTCTCAAGTGAAAGATTGCAAGATCGACTTACTCATACAACAATATGAGAAGTTTATGGTCTTGGATGAAGAAACCATTGATAATGGTTACACAAGGTTCAATGCTATTATCACTTGCCTCACGGCTCTAGATCCTATCTTCTATAACAAGAACCATGTGAGGAAGTTTCTTCGAGCACTTCCAATAAAGTGGAGGCCAAAGGTGACGACGGCCATTGAAGAATCCAAGAATTTGGCGGAACTACCTCTTGACGAGCTCATTGGAAACCTCAAGGTCTATGAGATGATTCTTGAGAACGACAATATGAGTACCATAGACAAAAAGGAGAACGTTAAGTCTTTGGCTCTTAAGGCTAAAGTCACTAGTACTCAAGCTAGTGATGATAGTGATAGTCAAGATGATAGCAATGAAGAAGATGATATGAATGACGAAGAATACAATCTCATGGCTAAGAACTTTCGGAGCTTCTTTAGGAAAGGTGGTAACTTTAGTAGAAGAAATAGGTTTGGAAATCGAGATAATGGTGGAAGGAACAACTTTGGGGGAAACCGAAGTAGTGACAACAAGGTTGGTGAAAGCTCAAGACGCACCCAAGGATGCTACAATTGTGGAGAGAAGGGTCACTTCATCAATGAATGCCCTAAGCCTAGAGTGAACAAGGCATTCGTTGGAGGTGCGTGGAGTGATAGTGAAGATGAAGACCAACCAACAAATGACGTTACGTGTCTTATGGCTCAAGAAAAATTTGAGGTATCTCGAAACTCTTCTTCTTCTAATATTATCAATTTGCAAAAGGAGAATGAGGAACTAGTTAAGTTTAAAGATGATTTTAGAAAAACCCTTGAAAGAGTCCTTAAAGAAAAACGTCTCCTTGAGTTAGAAAATGTTAAATCTAAAGAAAGGGTTTGTGAACTTGAAAGTAAAGTGAAAATACTAGAACATTGAAAAGAGGTGGTTGAACCTTGTAAAAGTTGTGAAGCACTCACACTTGAGGTTAACTATTTGAATGGAAAAGTGTTGGAACTTCAAAAGGAGTCTTTAAGTTTCTCAAAATATAAAAAGAGCTCAAATGATTTGGATGACATTTTAAGTCATCAAAAAGTGTCCCAAGATAAGGGAGGTCTTGGATTTTCAAAAATTAGAAAAACCACTCCCATAAGCCTAACAAAACCAATAACATTTGTAAAGGCTAAAGAAAACGAGGCTCCCAAAATCCCCGAGGCTGACGCGCTGGCTGACGCGTCAACGCGTCATCAGCGTGCCAGGCCTCTAAGGAAAATTGGATCTTCATCAAACAATGTCATTAAATAAATTACTCCTCAAGCTCCTCTTGTTAATACTCGAGGTATTCAAGTTCCCATTTCAAGAAGAGAAAACCCAAAACAATTTTCTAACTCAAATTCTCGCAATGGACTTGGATACTCACAACCTCGAGTAAATCATAGACCATTTTTGCCTACACCCAATATGAGATCTTCTACCTCATATAACCAAAGAAAAAATTTCTCTAACTATGGTCAAAAGTCTTCTCAATACCAATATAACAATTACCAAAGGAGAGACAACTCCTATTCAAACCAAAACTTCTTTAGACTTCAAGCATATCATAACTATAGACCAAGTTTTCAAATTCAAAATGACTAGCAAATAATCCTTGGTCCGCTTTCTCTAAATTTGGTATTGAGAAATTATGTGTCTTGCTTCAAGACCCAAGAATTTTTAACTTGGGCACTTTAAATGCTAACCAAAATGGACCCAAGAAACAATGGGAATCAAAGGCATGAGTTGTACTTTTGTTGTAGGTTTGTCTCAAAAGTGATCTACAACCGGATGAGTGGGTAGTGGATAGTGGTTGCACTAAACACATGATTGAGAATAGAATATTGTTCACATCATACATGGCGTATAATGGGAATCATGTCATTTTTGGGAACGAACTTAACGGCAAAATTGTCGGCAAAGGTAATGTCCTTCATGACTCCATTGAAATTACCAACGTTGAGCATGTTAGAGGTTTGAACTTTAATTTGATTAGTGTGAGTCAATTAAGTGATGATGATTGTGAAGTTAAATTTACTAAGGTAGATTATACTATTAGTAAAAATGGTGTTGTGTTAGCAAAAGGTCATAGGAGAAATAACTTATATACATGCAAGTTGGGTGATAACTCTAAGCAACACATATGTCTTACGTACATGGTGGACAACTCAACGATTTGGCATAGGAGGTTAGGTCATGCCAATATGAGGTTAGTTCAAAACCTAGCTTCTACCGAGCTAGTACGGAATTTACCAAAGTTGAGCTTTGAAAGGCATCATTGTGATGCATGTCTAGGGAGTCAAGGACAAACTATTAATAGGAATAAAAAGAAAGTGACAACTAATAGGGTTTTAGAGTTGATTCATTTAGATTTGTATGGTCCATCTCCGATCCAAAGTTATGGAGGAAACTTCTACACTTTAATGATTATAGATGATTATTCAAATTACACTTGGATATTATTCTTAGAAAACAAGGATGGAGTCTTGAATAAATTCAACATTTTAAGAAAGAAACTTGAAAACCTACTTGATTGTTCAATTGTCTCAACTAAAACTAATCATAGTAGTGAATTTGATAAAATGCAATTTGGAACCTTTTGTAAACAACACGGAATATCTTATAACTTATCGGGCCCGTTCACTTCTCAATCGCTTGAGATTGTTAAAAGAACACATCGTAAGTTAAGAAAGATGAGTTGTGCAATGCTTGACGAGCAATCCATCCCACAAAAGTTTTGGTGTCATGCCCTAGATACCGCATGTTATATCTTTAATAGAGTCCATATAAGAAATGTCATTAATAAAACTCCATTGAAATACTTAGAAATAGGAAGCCTTCCTTAGAGTATTTTAGAGTATTTGGTTGCAAAGTATTTATACATAACACCAAAGAATATCTTACCAAATTCGATCCAAAGTCGTATGAAGGTGTGTTCCTAGGATACTCTCAAACTAGTAAAGCATACATAGTGCTTAACAAGGAAACAATGAGGATTAAGGAATCTCTCAATGTGACCTTTGATGAGAGCATGCCCAAGCCTAAATCATCTCCTTCGGTAGAAGATGATTTGATCAATGAACCTATAGTTCAAGATCAAGAATGGTCGCTAACATTACAAGTTAATGTCTAGGATGAAGGCAATCCTAAGGAAGTGAGAGAAGCGAGGGGTCATCCTATACAACAAGTCATTGGTGACTTGAATAAAAGGACACTTAGGTCACAAAACAAACAAGTCTAAGTTTTGGCATGACATTTTTTCAAAAATCCAAATTGTTTTGGGATAGGTCTAGATGGTCATGGTTGACATGCATCTTAAGAGAACAATCCATAAGATATAATGAGTTGTCTAGAAGTCGTTTGCATGTCCTTTAGGTGTTCCTAGTGGTTATATGGTTATATGACTAGGTCTTATGTGAAGGCATGGAAGGAAGATTAAATAAATGACTTCCAAGAGGAAAGATATGTATCAACTCATTATTCAAACAATGATTGATAATATCCAAGATTCTACTTGTCTATACTATGTGCATTGAACAAGAAAATTTGACACAAAACTGTCTAGCTTAATCTCGATAATTTTGATTTTGTGAAAATTTCCAAAATTAGATATGATATTCATCACAATTCACACTTGTGTTGAAGATTTTGTATCTAGTTCTACTTGTTCACCTTATGAGATAAATACATGTTGCATGCCTAAATTTAAGTGAATAATATTTCATTGCTTAAAATTTGATGCATGGCTTAACAAATTCTAGTGCATGCATGAGAAATTATGGTAACTAGCATAAGTATCTAGTCCTTTAAATCTCAACTTAATCCTAACTAGAACACTTATTTCTCTTTAGATACCTTTTCCCAACAACATGTGATCTAGGCACATTAGTACATGACTTTGATGGTTTGAACATCTTATCAAGCATCTAAGTACCTTGATCATTGATAACATGACCAACTTTTAAGTGCCAAGAATCCTAACTACCAACTTAATTTATCTATAAAAGGAGTTATTATACTAGTTATCTTGACATCAAACCTTGCAAAGATCAAATAACACTAGAACACACTCTAAATGGATATGGAAGATGAATTTGTTGGTTCATCATACCACTTCAATGATGGAAGGCGTATGATGACAAGAGAAGAGGAAAATAATGTAGATTGGGAAAACATCAATGGTTCGAAAATCCAAATCGTCAAAGACTTCGTCAAACTATGTCTTGTTGAAGACGACATTTGGCGCAAGATTGAAGAAGATCTTCCAAAGCCTCTTGAGAACAACAATACCCATAGGTGTGGATGTTTCTCCACCCAAGATGTGACCGAGCGGAATGTTCTCTCCATTCGTGAGGAATTGAGAGAATTTCATAAATCCATCAACAATGACATGTTGGTGATGACCGCCATTCTTAAGGACATCTCTAGGGTGACTATTCAAGAGAAGGTTGAAGAGTGAAGAGGAGATAACTTGTTGCCTTAATTATGCCCACTTAGGATCTTTCATAAGCTTGTTTGAATAATGTATGTTAGGTTCATATATTAGCCTTCGTGTATGACCTACATTGTGTTTTCTTCAATAAATATGCTTATGTTGTTTATTGTGATTATAGGTGATGTCTTGTTATCTTGGTATTTATAGAACAAAATGCATATATCCACTATAAATAATTTATTTACCATGCTCAACAAATAGTTATTAGAGTCATATGGGACAAATATATATACATATTGTTGTGGACTAACCCTTGATGCAAGTATCCAAATGGTAACCTAACCCATTTTTGGAACTATCACATGTGAGGATTTGTTTTTTGTTGCATGTTGTGATTTCTATGTGTAGCTAGGCCACCGCAAAGGTGAGGCTCTTGACCCATGGAACCCCGCCTTGAAACAAGGGGGAGCAACAATCTAGGGGGAGCTATGTTCAAGGGGGAGCACATTCGGGTGCACATACAAGATAGCACATTTATCCCACAGGCCCAAGTTCGAAACCTGGCTTGATTGGTAGTCCCACCTTTTTGATTCGACAAAAGGGGGAGAAAGAAAGCAAGAGCGTGAAGACCATTCAAGAAATGTTAAAGGCTTCACCAAATTACAAGGCAAAGGTAAAGACGCAAGCAACATCAAAGGAGCGTTTTGTCTTCGCTAAGTTTTGTAATTTTATTTGCTTTTGGTTTTTATTTGTCATCATCAAAAAGGGGGAGATTAGTGAGTCAACATGATCAAGATCTCTTTATGTTTTAATGATGACAAATAAACCATCGAAACACATAAAATAATAAATGTTAGCCTAAAATCACCGGAGCCAATAGCTACTGATGGCGCGCTGCCCGAGCGTCAACACGCGGGTGACGCGCCAGGAGTCTGTATTGCTCCGGGTGAAATTTGAAAGCCGGCTTTCCCCTGACCCGACAAATGTGGATCTTTCAATACAGGTATGAATATGTTATAACTACACATTTGAGAAATAATTATAACTACACATTTGAGATGCATTGACTTGAATTAGATGCATCCCTAGTCTTTTAGATGCTCCATAATATATTTTCTAGCAAAAAATTAGATGCATATACATATATTAGATGCATTTCATCAAGTTAGACGAATTCTATACATTTTTCGTCCTCTGCGGGTCAAATTTGTTTTTAGTACTACTTTGCATCGTTTTCACTTCAAAATCACTTTCGAAACTAATTAGGATGCATCTAAATGAATAGAGATGCATCTAAATCAAGTCGATGCATCTCAAATGTGTGATTATAATTATTTCTCATCCTTCTCATTTTAAGTTTTCTTCTCACTGGATCCTTACCCTATGTTATGTGCTTAATTGAGAACACTCGAAACGAGTTTTGAGACTTGAGAGATCCTACTTTTAAAACACCCATTTACGAGAAAACGCGAACTCATGTTTTCTAACTATCGCCTCTAGCCAAGGCTTTTATAAACTTAGGGAGCTTATATACTTCACGTAACATCATGTGAAAGCATCCATATGCTCATATCCCGTGCTTACGTCTTCTCTAATTACATAACGGGTTTACTCCCTTATTGGTCAAACTAAGTCAAAGGTCACTTTGCATAAACGCATCCTTTCCCACTTGGGTTATGCTTTACATCATGGCAAAGCACTTAACTTGTTTGAACCAAGGTATTAGTTGAGAATGTCGAGTCGTGGAAAGTCACGAGATATGAAACTATGAATTCTCGACGTTATGTTACTTGAACTTATAAGTAACCTATGAATTTCTCAACTTATAATCTTAATTGTCTAAACACTTTCTTCTTAATGACAATTAGATTATGTCTTAATTTCTTAATCTCATTTCTACAAAAGACAAATACCACCATATCCAATCATATCCAAATCATATATTCTCTTACACAATCCCTTACAACATCACATCCTTTACACAATCCAACTCATTCCTTACACACTTTTGATCTCCACCATCCAATTCAAATAAACACATCTTAACCCTCCATATTCCCCACATGCAAATTATTTGAAATCCAAACATAAGGCTCCTTTGATCCTAGCCATTCAATTCAAACTAAAACCATCTCAACCATCCATCTTATTTCTTCCCCCCCCCCCCATGATTTGGAATATTCCACTAGCATATTCTTTCTTCCTCTCTATTCCATCACATGTGTTTGATCTTCACCATCTATTTCAAACGAAACCATCTCAACCATTGATTCATTCTTTCCCCCCAAGCAAAGGAGGCTCCCTTTGATCTCAACCATTCAATTCAAACTAAACACATCTCAACCATCTATCCAACCTCCTATCCATTCCATCACATGTGTTTAATCTAAAACATCCATTTCAAACCAAAACCATCTCAACCCTACATTCACACTTCCCCCCAAGGATGGAATATACATTTTCATATTCTTTCTCTCTTTTCTATGCCATGTGAGGAGTTACATTTCTACCCCTTCCAAATTACTATATCTACACTTTACACCCTTGGTATTTGGTTTTCTCATAAACACTTCACAAAACATTTTCCAAATTGGCTATTTGAGTTGGTAAACCTTAGATTGATTAATGTTAAGGTTTTGTGTGAAGTACAATTGGGGGTTTAGCAAGGATAGGTATTTGTAAGATCCAACACCCAACACTTGGGAAAAGTTTACAGATGCTTGGCGCGCTGCCCGCGCGTTGACGCGCCGACCTCGATAAAATTTTCCCAAGTTGGGTTCTTGGCCTCTAAATACATATTTTGCCTCTTGTATTCCTCACCCCTTGCCATTATTCTTTCTCTCTACATTCTTTCTCTCTAAACACTCTCAAATCTCTCTATCTCTAATCTTGTGTTCTTGATTCTCACTCTAACATCTTTGAAAGAACACATCTCCTTGTAAGGGAAGAATTACAAGAACTTAATCCACTCTTGTGATTGTGTCGAGGGTCTTCTTCTTATACCCTTTCTATTACAATCGAGTCTCTAGGTTAGGTTAGGGCTTGGTTGAACAAACACTTATATTCATTCAAATTGTTTGTAAAGGAAGTTGATAAGGTGAAAAGTGTACCGCTTTTAAGGGGTAATTTAAGCCCGAATTCGTGATTATTTGATCAATTACTACCCTAAATTGTTCCTTTTGTCATTTTAGGTACTTTTGAGAAGAAATTTGGAAATGGAAGCATTTTGGACGTTTTTGGAGCATAAAAGTGAAGAAAACGACAAAGTCTCAAAATCATTGCTGGGAACAGTACCTGACGACATCAAGACCTCACACATGACGGCGTCAAGCTTGGAAAAAGAGGTGGATATGAAGAATACACATGATGGCCCAGAACTATTTCAAGTATAAAATGCATGACGGCGTCACCAAGGCCGTCAGGGTCATTTTGCAAGTGACGGCCCAGAGCTCAATTTCTACATGACAGCGTCAAAACTGGATCTAGGCATTATGACCCTTAATTTGGCAGCGAGTTGACGGCGTCACAAGCTATAACGTGACGCCGTCAAGGTGTAAAATCTATATAGAGTTTTCTAATTTTCATTCATTAGGGGTGGAACATTAGGAGAACTTTGGAGAGCTTAAACCCTAGTCGAATTTTCTGTAAAAATAAGGGTTTCAACCCTTGTTCCATCCATGCTTAATTGAAGATAAGTTTTCCAATAATCATACGATATGTCTATGTGTTGTGTGATTCTATCTTATGCTTATCTTAATTTTAACATGCTAGGCTAGGTTTTTATTGTGTTTGCTTAGATGTAGTGAAACCTAGATGTTGATTATTGGTTGATGGTTTGTTTATAATTGTTGTGGATGATTGTATTCGATGTTAGGCTTAAGAAAACTGGCAGACTTCCATTGGTAACTTGCTTGAACGTCTTAAGAAACATGATCGGAGGTGTACTACGATTTTTGGTTGTATTTAATGCATAAGTGAATTCTAGTGATCCCATGTTAGGAGCTTTTAGTCGGCTCGACATAGGAGTGAAGTAGGAGCTTATAGAGTTAAGGAATATTGTACACGGCCCTACGACTAGTATTAAGGAATATAACCCGTCATCCATGCAATTGTAACAAGTTAATCAATCGGTAAAATATATCTTGGGAGTAATGAAATCTAAGTAAACACATCTTTTCTCATTATTGTTTCCACCACATAATTACATTAGTTTATTTCATTTATTTTTATTTTATTTTGATTGCATCTTTAGTTAATTGGGTTAGTTGACTAGCAACTAATTCCGCCCACTCCTTCAAAACCCGAGATTTTACTTGCTTTCATAAAATATAAAAATACAAAAAGAATCATCCCTCACCTCTAGACCAAGTTTAGTAGGCTTTCTAATCCTATCGAACACTATTCCTGAGTTGAACGATCAATCCCCCGATACTTGTCACTATACTATACTACAACGATCAGGTACACTGCCTGACGGGGATTGCAAGCTTCTCAAGATACCTTGAGAGGTAAAACCTGTTGCGAGGGCGCAATCCCGCGTATCAAGTTTTTGGTGCCGCAGCCCGGGGAATAGTTATTGTCTAGGTTAGAATTTCTTTTTATTAGGTCTACTTGCTAGATTCCTTTCTAGAAAGATTTTTATTTTTATGTTTTCTTTAGTCTATCTCATTTCTTTGTTCCTTTGTTCGTAACCATTACCATCCGACATCATGGAAGGTGGAAATATCCTTGAACCCGTCAACCTACCACAACAAAACCACCCACAAAACCTACCACAACCAAACCAACCTCCTAGACCCCGAACTTTAGGAGAGTATTCCCATCCTAGCCACCAAGGCTATCGGAACACCATTGAACTCACTCAAGGAGCCAATGTGTCTCCCTTGCGATCCGACACCATCCGGTTGGTGCAAAGCGGATGTGCATTCCATGGACTTCGTTCCGAAGATCCTAATCAACATCTCAAGGATTTCCTAAAAATCGTAGATTCCATAGACCTTGATGTTGAAACTAGAGAGACGACCTGATTACGTCTATTCCAATTCTCTCTACGTGACCAAGCTAGTCAATGGCTTGAATTTTTCCCACCAGGGAGAACTACCAAGCTTAGAAATGACATCTTGATGTTCCAACAATGTCAAGGTGAAACTCTCTATGAAGCATGGACTCGTTTCAAGGACTTACTCCAAAAAGTCCCTCATCATGGCATAGATCTTTGGCTATTAGTTCAGATCTTCTATGACCATGTCGACTTTCACACCAAACGCACCATTGACCGAGCCGCCAAAGGCAGGTTGCGTGACAAAGATGCCAAGGAATCTTGGGAAATTATTGATGAACTTGCCTTCGACAATCGTGAGTTATGGGAAGTTACGAATGTTATAAACTCGGCTATCAACGCATTCTCGACACCTTGGGAAACCACTCAAATCTTTGAAGAACTCCTTTGCAAACTTGAAGAAAAACAGATTACCTCACGGAAAAACAATGGAGACCTTTAAGTCCCAGACGGGCACCAGTCAATTCTATCTCAAATATGAATCCAACACCATTGTCTGAGTCACCTCTTAGAGAGAATGTCGAAACCTTTCAAAAATATGCTCGACCTTATTCGCCTCCTCAAAACCTCAGCCCAGAATTTGAAGCTCGAATGAGAGAGTACATGGCAACCCATTCTGAGCGGCTTGCAAAAGTTGAGGAGGCTATTTATAAACAAAAGGAGGAGATGCAAGAGAAAATGACGGAGATGATGAGCTTAGTGAAGGAATACTCAAACCAAAAAACCTCGGAAATGATGTTATTAAGGAAGGAAAGCGTTACCCCCACTACCCAATTTGTTAACTCTATCACAATTGTCCACGAGGGTAATGAAGAGAAGGAAACCCCTAGTGTACAAACCATTGAGGAACCACCAAAATCCTAATCATTAGGGTACTACCTAAAACATGATATAAATGAGAATACCATAACAAATTGGATAAAGGGTGACGGGCATAGCCAATCCTCTAAACGGGCTTCCAAAAGAGAGAAAGAGGGGAAAGATGAGTATGATACATTACCTGGGGGGCCGGTATTTGAGAAGCTACTTATACAAAAAGTGGCTACAAAGCAGATGGCTTATGGGAACTTTGACATACCAGCCAGCATTGGAAATTTACAATATTTGGATGCTTTCGCCGATCAAGGATCAGAAGTAAACCTAATGCCTCTAACTATTTACACCCAACTCACTACGGAAATGCCGGCTACCACCCGTGTTAGGCTATCCTTCGCTGGCCACTCTTATATATACCCTTTGGGAATTGCAGAGGACGTACTGGTCAATGTAGCAGGTTTCATGTATCCCGTCAATTTCATGATCATCGATGATAAAGGAGGTAGGTGCATGCCAATAATCCTTGGAGCACCATTCCTCACCACAGCAAGAGCTGTCATTAGGTATGAAAAAAAGGAAATTGAACTTAAGTCAGGAAAAAGGAAGATTAACCTTCCTATGACCCCACGATGTGTGCAAGAAAGCCTGATGAAAAGAAAGCTCAAAAACAACATTGACACATCGCATAATCATGTTCAAGAAAAAAAATCCTCGCATGGGAAACAAGAATCAAAAGCTATAAAGAAACTAAGCCTGAGAGAGGCAAAAGCAGTGATAAAGTTCATGTCAAGTTTGAATGCAGTCAACCGACAGAGAATCATGTACCATTTGCAGAAGGATACTTGGTATTCTTAAGGCATTCAGAGATAAAAGTACCCCGACGAGCCAAGTCCCTGGTGGTATGGACCATTCACAATTGAAAGCCTACACCATGATGGGATAGCTACCTTGTGCAGTAAAAGAGGAGGGGATGTGACTGCAAGTGTCGAAATATTGAAACACTACCACCCCGATAGCGAGGATCATACTTATATGGGATACGTCATCTCAAGAGACGAGGTCACGAAATAGCCCATGACCATGAGTCTAGCTACAAGACTCATAAATAAAGAAAAGCGCTTCTTGGAAGGCAACCCATGTTTTGTGTGTTTTTATTTGTTTCCGTATGCGTGTTTTATTTTTATTGTTGGTAAATCATGTTTCAAAGTAAATTGTGAAAATGCTTTATTTTGTTTTTAACTTCGTCTTAATTACATATAAAGGTATTTTGCAAAAGCTAAGTGTAAGGGAAATCCAAATTTGTTTATAAGAACGAAAATGAGCATGATTTACTACAATGTTAAATGATCATGTATATTAGTATTTGTTAGAGTCAAATGCGTGTATCGAGTCATAATGATGTTTTGCAGGATTTTCCAGGAAATAAGGCATAAGTTTTTTCAGAAATTTTCCGGAAACTTAACGTAAGATTTTCCAGGAACATTCTGACGGCGTCAGGAGTTACAACCAGACGGCGTCAGGTACTAAAATTCTGTAAATTTTTGCGAGTTTTGTTTAAACCGGAGTCTTAAAGTTTTTGTTGATTCTTTAGTTTTATAAACTTCAGGAAATCTGCAAACATTCATTCCACAAACATTAGATCTTAATTTGTTTTCTAGGATGTTTTAGTATATATAGATTGCCGCCGATTTTACGCGAGGTTTGCCTTGATTGTTTTCTCAGGTTTAACAGGTTATATATGACAAGAAGATGATTTATATTTTTGGAGGGAAGCTTTCAAAGTCCATTTTCTTGGAGGAAGATCTAACTTCGTTGACACACTATCCATACCGAACGAATCAGGGGAGTATTTGTTTTCATTCTTTTACCTGCTTTACTTTTACATCCTTTAATTAAACATTGGGGACAATGTTCATCCTAAGTGTAAGGGAGGGTAAATGATGATACCTTATAGGATACAATTGCACTTGAGTTTGTTTGTTTGATGGTAGGTGTGTAATAAAACTAAGAGAAATACTTGCTAGGGAAATTTTAGGCGCCAAATTTAAAAATTTTTACAACATTTAGGAGTGAAACTTTAGCCTTAACAAGTGCTCATGGATAGGAGTTGTATGACTAGCACAAAACCGTACCACTTAAAAAAATATTCCACCCAAATATGTGAGGTTCACCTTTAGATTTGATAGGAAAAGCATTTATTATTAGTGCTTATGAGTGTACCGGTAGTATTTAGATTGTAGAACTTGCGTTAGTTATGCATCCTGAGACCGCTAGTGAGACTACATTCGTGTGGTTAGGATTTACTACATGATAAGAGGCATTAGGATCACCCTTGTGTTTAAACCCGTATCATAATTACTTGACCATTTAAGTCAATTACCTAGACTAGTAAAGTCAATTAATTTTTCCCACACCTTTGCGTTGTACTCATTTTTAGTACAAGATACCCCTAGTACACACCTCCGAGCCTATCTTTTCGTTTATAACTTTAAGCATCTTACTTAAAGAAAGAATTTGTTAACAATCCACCCAAATGTGCAACCAAATCGCCTTAGCCTTCCGTGTATGCACTCATCTTTAGTGAATTATTGTTATTTGTTTAAACCCTTAGTTAATTATCTAATTGATTACATAGTTGTTAAGTCGAGTCATATCTTGTACATATTGTTTTGGGACGATTGGGACTCATGGGTAAAGTACTTGTGTTATGGAGTAATAGGGAAGACATCATTTATTACCCCCATATGTGCGTTAATATTTAAAAAGTACTCCAAGTGTTTTGATTATCTTGATTCGAGTCATTAGAATAGTTAATTGTAAAGTATGTAAAAGTTCAAGTGTAAGAGAAATGTAAATTCCCTATAATGCATTATTTTGGATGGTACGGCAAGAGTGTATGCGAAAAAAAATCGAAAAAGTTAAGAAAAAGAAAAAAAATATAGAAAAAGATAAATCGAAAAAAACATACGGACTACCATCCCGTTTCATTCTATGTTTATTTTATGTTTTTATTAGTATTTGATTAGCTTAAGTCGAGTCAAGTCTTGGCTTAGCAACGCCATATTGTACATGTAATTAACCAAGATGATTAACTCGCCACCAGTAAATATTGCCTTTATCCAACAAAACCGTGTTTTCCATATCCCTACACCTAACGTTATAACCATTTAAAAGACCTCTTTGATAATTTATCCTAGGTGCTTACGCCAAGTGGTGGAGGTTTGATCCTTTCCCAAGCCTATGGTAATCTATTTGCTATGACAGGTAGTGAGGGATGTTTTCCATTTCCATATTGTGATATATACTTTATTACACCCGAGAGATGTGAGTATCTAAATACTATTTGTGAGGTGCTAGTATATGACCTCCGTGCTTGTTTTTGGTTTTTAGTGGAATGATTATTTGTTGTAATTACTTTTATATTAGTGTTAAATGACCCCTAACTTGTATTTTGATTAGAATAAAAGCGCATTTGCTTGAGGACAATCAAATCTCAAGTGTAAGGGTATTTGATAAGGCGAAAAGAGTTAGGGAATATTGTACACGGCCCTATGACTAGTATTAAGGAATATAACCCGTCATCCATGCAATTATAACAAGTTAATCAACCCGTAAAAGATATCTAGGGAGTAATGAAATCTAAGTAAACACATATTTTCTCATTATTGTTTCCACCACATAATTACATTAGTTTATTTCATTTATTTTTATTTTATTTTGATTGCATCTTTAGTTAATTGGGTTAGTTGACTAGCAACTAATTCCGCCCACTCCTTCAAAACCCGAGATTTTACTTGCTTTCATAAAATATAAAAATAAAAAAGAGTCATCCCTCACCTCTAGACCTAGTTTAGTAGGCTTTCTAATCCTAGCGAACACTATTCCTGAGTTGAACGATCAATCCCTCGGTACTTGTCACTATACTATACTACAACGATCAGGTACACTGCCTGGTGGGGATTGCAAGCTTCTCAAGATCCCTTGAGAGGTAAAACCTGTTGCGAGGGCGCAATCCTGCGTATCAGAAGTCTTGTGTCTTGGTCACCAAGCCTAGATCATTGGGGATCTAGTTGGGGTTTGAAACTTCCGGTGGGAAGTCTTGGTAGTGATCTTTGTGATCCTTAGGAGAAGTCGAATCATGAGATTCTTTTGGGTGGTTTCCAAGGGCAGAATACCGTGGGAGTAACTCCTTCTTTGTGAGCATCAATATTGGTGAATATTGGTGGAGTGAATTGTAACAGTTTGTAGTCAACCAAAAGGATTATACTAGTGAATAGTATCAGAGTCGCGGATTCGCAACTGGACGTCGGATGGTATAAACCCCCCATCCCGAACCAGTATATATCGTTGTGTTCTTACTTTCTTTATATACTTTGGTTGTGTTAGTGGTTGTTGGATTATTGTACAACCACTTGATGTTCTCTTTGGCTTAAAGTTTTTTAAACATCTAAAAAGCCGAAGAAACCGTGTGGAAAACTAGAAGGGGGGTTGAATAGTTTACCGCTTTTTCGATTCTTATTTAGCTTAAATAACCTTTGAGAACTTGATGTTTGGTTAAAGATATAAGCACAACTTAATATGTTTGATTCTTTGAATAGACTTTACATGTGAATAACAATTCCAAATTAACTTGTTTCATACTTTGAAAAGCTTTACTTGTAATGATCCTAACTTTGCTTGTTTAGTTCTTTGAAAAGCTTTACTTATGTTTAAAGATGTAAGAACAACATTACTTGTTTTGGTTCTTTGAAAAGCCTTTTATGTGATCAACAATTCTAACTAAACAACAACATATAATAAGCAAAGGTAGAGAAAGAAACAATCAAACCACAACACGATAGTTTATCGTGGTTCGGCTACAAGGACTCTTTTTCCTTGCCCTACATCCACGCCCCGAGTTTCCAACTCGAGAGTTATAAACACTAATCAACAAGCTCCTTTCACCGGCGGAGAAAACCTTATACGTCGCTTATACTTTTACCGACACAAAACTAGATGTCGAGTTCTTTTACAAGGGTACAACCACTCCCATTCGTCGCTTACACTTTTACCGACACAAAGCTAGATGTCGAGTTCTTTACCAAGGGTACAACCACTCCCGTTAGTTCTTTTACTAGGGTACAACAACTCCCAACACACTACGTATTTTGAGGCCTAAAATACTAACCTATAACTTCTACATACATGACACACATGAAGTATAAACTACAAAAGCTTATACATGATCAAGCTACCAAGACTTGCAACTTTAGAGTTGAAGCTTGCAACTTCTTGAATGATCTTGTGGAGTTCCTTGCTACATAAGAGAATCACACAAGTCAAGGGTTACTGAGTTAGTTGAAAGAATATGTGAGAATAAGTCCTAAAGGGTTACACAAAACAAACAAATAGTTTGGTATTTATAGCACACTATTCTGCATGTCTGGCGGATCAGGCGGAACCCTGAGATGGGTTCCGCCCGTGTACCCCCAGGGTACCGCCGGGTCTGCAGTAGGTTTTTGCAATAACTTCCCAAACCAAACAATGTCTTGTCTCATAACTTCTAGCAACCAAACAATGTCACATCACTTAAAGTAAGTCAAACACAATACTTGCAAGCAACATGAAAGCAATTCAAACACATAACTTGCCATAAATACATAATGACAAAACTTGCCATAAATGTGATGTGACTATTTCTAATTTAAGAAATAAAACCAATGTTTAGTTTAAAAGGAAATGTAAACATTAGTTAAACAAGACTTAAACACTCAAAGTGATAATTTACTTTTAGCTAAAGTTCATACTTTGTTATTAACAAAACTTAGCAAAGATCGTAAAATATAAATAACGTTTTTAGGTGATATTTGTATTAACAATCTCCCCCTTTTTGTTGATGACAAAACATAAACTTTATTTAAAAGTAAGTCATAAGATTTAGTGTTAAATCTTATAAAGTTAGTAATGAAACTTGTTTTTGCAAAGAGTTAGCTACGCGGAAGTTTAAAATAATAGAGCAAGTTTCATATAAATTCTCCCCCTTTTTGTCGAAACAAAAAGAAGCGTAGCGAAGCGGAATTATAGGCATGCTCCCCCTTGGTTGATACTCCCCCTAAATGGAGTGCCAAGAGAGGAGACATGGATTTTGAACCTACAAAAGAAAAGTTAGTTTCCGCACAAGATAAGTCATGAAAGCATTTCATGTTTAAAAACACAACTAAGAGTTGTGAAGCGGAATAAAGCAAGACTCATGCTCCCCCTTGAATGTTACTCCCCTAAATAGAGTTTCAAGGAAGGAAGGCATGGATAATGAACCTACAAAAAAAGAGAGGTTAGTTTCTAAAGCACAAGGTTTATGTATGTTACCATAACAAGATATAGTTCACTCATCATACCTAAATGGTCATCAAACAATTCAAACCTTGTAGTAGAATGACATTCATTAAATTGTAAAATTTTGACTCTTAGAGAGTCAAAGACACAACATTAAGATGACAACATCCTACTTTTAAAGACTAAGAAAAACTAAAAATAAACTAAAAATGCTACAAGGAAATCATCATTTTCCTTAATGAGAAACATTTTCCAAAAACAAGGATTGGGTTGTTTTAAGGATGAAAAATGTGAGTTGAAGGTTGTAGCGGGTCTTATTTGGAGAGGTGAGGAGGTGTCTTGGTTTTGGTTTGTTGGTTAAAATGGGGACATTTTCCAATAGAAACGGTTTTGTTTCATTTTGGAGACTCTAAGGTTGAGGTGGGTGAGACAAGGATTGTAGATGATCCAAAATGTGGTTTAGAATAAACCTCATTTCTTCGGATAACTCACGAAGTTCCGTTTGGCATCTTTCACTAATGTGAGCTGTTCTCTCGCAATGTCCGCAATCATGGCGGGGGAATGATGGTGGTGGATGGATGGTTTGATTTGTTGGTGGTGGATGGTTTGAACTTGAAGGAGCAAATGTGGATGGTTGAGAGGTGTGTTTGCTTCCTTCACTTATTGAGTCTAATGCCGTATGAAATTCCATAATATGGTTGATTTGAGAATCAACCATTCGTTTGAAGGCATTGAGGTGGTTTAAATGAGTGTTTATTTCCTCATTGATGTTTGGAGGTTTTTCCCACATGGATGCTTCTATTTTCTTATAAGAAGAAAGTAGAGACTCAAGATGTTGGGAAGGTTCTTGTGGTGACGGTTGTTGTTGTAGTGGTGGTTGTTGGTTTTGAACAAAATGGCGGAAACTTGGTTCGCCGATAGAATTGCCATGAAGGTCTTTGTAAATTGGATGAAACACAAATGAATGTGAGTGGGTATGACCTTGATCATTTGGAAAAATGGATGGTCTAGCTTAACGGTAAGCCAACCATTCTACCGTAGATGGGTAATGGGGTTCATCATTAAGTTGCTCACTAGATTGTTGTTGGGTTTCCATTTGAGCAATGGTATCAAAAAGTGAGAAGGATGGTGGTGTTGATGATAGATCATCAAAAGTTTCCAAATTGGATGTTGGTGATGTTGGTGGTGTATGGAAAAGTTCCATTGGTGTAGGTGTTGGTGATTGAGGTGAAGGAGTTTTTGATTTAAAAGTTTGTTGAGAAGATGGAGTTGACTCACTCAAAGGTTTAGTTGATGATGGGTTAATTGCTAGGTTTGAGTTGCAACGT
Source organism: Artemisia argyi (assembly GCA_030686995.1). Lineage (NCBI taxonomy): Eukaryota > Viridiplantae > Streptophyta > Magnoliopsida > Asterales > Asteraceae > Artemisia > Artemisia argyi. The sequence continues at coordinate 76,324,465 of CM060688.1, forward strand.
GGTGGAGAAGGTGGTGGAGTAGCAAGATTAAGCAAATCTTGAATGGTGATCACATTGGTATTACAATGTGTTGAGGGTGTAGTTGAGGTAGTAAGATTTAGGTAATCTTGGATAGGTGAGGAGATGTTGAGTGAAGCATCACTTGATGATGATGAGCTTGACTTTGTGATTTTGTTGAAGCAACAAGGTTTCACACTAATCCTAGTGGTTTTAGCACATGATTTTGATGACTCGGATGAGGTGTTGGATTTGGTCATTTCAAAGGTTTTGGTTTTGATGTTTGAGGGGAGAAGTCTTGAGTTGTTGTGATTTGAAAGGTGTGATTTGAATTGTTGTGAAGCTTTCAATTTTATAGGATGAGAAAAGTGTTGAAATAGTGTTTGGATTTGATGTTTTACTATTCTAAGATTGAGGTGTCAAATGATTTTCATGACCATGTTACATCATTTGAGGTCAATCCAATGAATAGGATGGAGTGAAAGACCAACCTAAGCACTCAATGCTTTGTGATCATGGGAAGTGGTTTGGTTGAAAATGTATCAAAGGCTTGAAGGATCCTTTAAAAGGGGTCCTTTGGTTAGTTATGTTTTGAATTTGAATTTTTGGCGGGAAGTGTCTTCCTAATTGTTTTAGTGAGTGAGGTTTGTTCCAATATGGTTGTTGTTGTAAATGAAAGATGTTTCTCACTTAGGATAATGATTTTGACACATTACAAGTTTTGGACTTAAGAAAAATGGAAAAATTTTCTGCAGGTGTCTGGCGGATCCCTCAGAAGACACTGGCGGAACCCATTTGAGGGTACCGCCTGGTCCGTTGGGCCATTTCTGGAATTCCCAGAAAACACACTGGCGGACCCCAATTTTGGGTACCGCCAGATCCGCCAGGGGTAAAAAATTTGGCAGTCCGCGTTTTTGACCCGCGAGACGATTTTCAAAATTTTCGAAAACTCCTAAAATCAAAAAGATAAGGTATTACTGGTTGGGCAATGCAAAAATTAGACATGTAAACATACCAATCATGGGACTTTGACCTTGAGGTCGAGGATTTTACTATACTTAGTAAGAATTCCCATAAGCATAGAAAAGATGACAAACACCTTAAACATTGTCATTATGCATAAAATTTCATACAAACATAATCCAACAAACATAATAAACCATGAAAGTGAAAAACACATAATTCACATAGTTTTAACACAAAGACGATTCTAAAGCATTCCTATGCCAAACGCTCCTTTTTCTTCTCACAACCGGTCTATCTTCTTTTTGAGCTTGTTTAGGTACCTTCCAAAACACTTGAACATTCCTTTGGTTTGCTTGAATTCTTCGAAAGCATTGTCAATGATGGGGAGAGCTTGAAGGTATTCTAAAGGAGGTAACTTAGAGTTGGGAAGTTTATCATCCTCGCTCATTCCGGATGATGATGATGGTGATGGTGTAGGTGATCGAGTACGTTTGCCCTTATTTTTGTAAACACGTTTATCACTTAGGGGAACGAAGGTGTGAGGAACAAGAAAATAGTCAAGACGTATTCCATCTTTGTTAGGAGAAATGGGTGAGATTGCTCTAAAGAGGCGGGTAAGAAACATGCCATAGGGAAGAGCGGTTATTCCAACTAAGGATATGTCGGCCATTCTTTTGGCAAGGTAGTAGGCTAAGTTGACGGGTTGACCGGTGGAAATGCTATATAGCATGTAGCATAGGCATGCGTTGATGTGATCTCTATTTCCTATGGTACTTATGACGTTAGCCCTAAGAATTTCTTCCCATTTCTTAAATTGCGGTTTAAGCTCATTGAGCTCCATACCAAAAGGATCTTTATCTATAGTATTCCCCGAACGGTTCACCCTAGTGGTAGAGGTTCTAATAAAGAGGTGTTCCTTAATAGTTTCCTTACTAGCAAGAGGTGTATCATATGGATAAAAACGATCAATAGTATCAAGGCTTGAAATGGGCCACTTATCCGTGTAGAGGCAAGTTCCCTCATTTGGTACACCAAGAATTATAGCTAAGTCTTTTAAATTTATGTCATGTGATATTTGATTGGTTGTGAAGTTTAATGAAATCCTACCACCGGCACATGAGGAAAGGTTTACGGTTGCATAAAATTCCAAGATGAACCTAGGACAAATTGGCTCATCTAAATCAAGGAGACAATCAAAGTGAATTGCGGCAAAGTTTTGGCGAATAGATGTTCCTTCTAGAAAGGATGGATCAATGGTTCTACCTTCATGAACATAGCGTTTTTCTAATGCCTTAAAGGTTTCTACTTGAACCGAGTTGAGACCTTTGGTCATATGGTGTTTGGGCATGTATTTAAGGGTTTCTTTGTGATCGGATTTGTTAGCGGGAGGCATGTTGATTCCAAGAAAACATAAAATTGTATGTTAATGACTTTTAACAATGAGGATGTTCTAATATATTTTTATATGCAAGACAATGTGAAGACATGGTTATCTTGACTCATTTTGATTCCCAAATCGTTTTGTTATGCAAATTTTGTTGTAAAAACAAAAGATTACCAATACTCTCCTAATTGAATGTGTCTTCGATTGAATGTACCCGAAAATACATATTAGTTATGTATCCCCTTTAGCATTCAAGAGATAGTATGCAAGTGATGTTTAAATGATGTTTTTCATTTGTTTTAACAATGTGGCGATGAATCATGTTGCAATTAGAAAAATAATGCTCTTGGTGTGTTTGGTAAATCAAGGTAACAATGAAAAGATACATTTCCTAACTTAATGAAATACATAATTGACTAGCCACCAAGTTTTTCATGAATCATGAAGTTTTATGCAAAATCCCTAAGATTCTAGTTAATGATTGTAAGCACAAATGTTTTAATTAAATTAAAAGTGCAATTTTGATTAGAATACTTACAAAGTTAATTGGATTGGAAGAGATTGGATTAGAAGCCCTAAAATTCGTGAGGATATGTGTTTTAGAGAGGGTGATGCTGTTTGTTAGTTTTTGTTAAGATTAAAGAGGGTGTTTGGCTTTGAAATAAAAATTTTAAACATTCTGAGGTTTGGCGGACCAGGCGGAACCAAAAAATGGGTTCCGCCCGTATGGTCTGAAGGTACCGTGGGTTCTGCAGGGAGAAACTCAAAAAATAATTTGTCTTGATTTTTATGGTTTTATCCTAACGTTCAAACCTTAAGGTTTTAGGTCTTATGAGTCTTTGACTAAGCCTAGGAATTATGAATGCTTCACTTTCAAGAGATTTTGTTAACGCGTGGATGAAATAGTTAACGTAGAAGACTTTCTTAGATAAGACGTTCCTCAATGAACAATCTTACCAAGGCGATGATGATGGATCACAAATATGTCTATAAAGAACATAATGAATTGAATTGTCGCTGAAGTCGATGCTTCCTTTGTTGAAGGGATAACAACGTTGATAAGATGAATTCCGTTGTTGACGCGAATTTGCTTGTTCAAGCGGAGCTTGTTGATGTGCTTCTCCATTCGATACTAATTTGAGAATCTTACGCGTTTTGGAGAATCATTGGGTAAGTAAGTATAAAAGTGCAAGTACCACTTGTGCTTTTCTTATCAACTTATTACCGACATAATTCCATTTGGCATACACTATGGTTTCTATTCCCGTTCTTTTGGGAGACCATAATCCTAGTTGTGTAGTACCTTATGATGTATCCAAATAGGCTCAATTAAAGAGTTGTTTTAGAATCTAATTGTTATGAGAACAAGTAGTCTTCCAAACATTTCTCTACGTTTAATTTTTACCTACGGATTTACTAATCTCATTCTTGATAAGTCATCAATAACTTAACCATTGAGAACAAGAGAGCAACTAGGAATGTCTTTAAGTTAAAATCCCTTGCTTTTGTGGCTTGCTTTTATTATCAAAAAGTCTTTCAAATATTAACATTATACTCACTTGATTACTTTGAAATATCAACTTCGTTTCACTATTTGTTTTATTCTAAATTCCAAAAATTGTTTTTGTTGAATTTGTTTAGACACAACTAATAACCTATAAATCAAGTTTTATAACTTATGTCAATTTTACTTGATTTAATGTTTAACTCAAGGTGAGAAGATGTTGTTTTGTCCTTTAACTTCATGCTTGTCTTGCCATCATTTGACTTTCGACTAAGTTATCATCTACCAAAGATGATATCATAGAAGGAGGAGATCACTCGTTAAATCTCATATTCAACGACTCCTCGACTCTTTAGGTTTTCTTACTTAAGACACTATGAACTTTATTTATTTTTAAAAAGTCCAAGAGGTACAACATCATTAGACTATGTGTCACATTTGATGTGTAAATCCTAGATGTTGAAAACTTATTTTCTTTCACACATCCTAATATATGCTAATTGTGATTTATTTTACCTTGTGTGTTTTATGTGAGATTATAAAGGAGTGATTGAAGAAAGACACAATTAAAGACTCAAAGTATGGTGTTTGAGAAAATTGTTTAACAAAGGTTTGTTTTGCAAGCATCACAAAAGTGTTAGACATTTTAACACTTAGGAGATTCTTAGTTAGCTCACTTGTAAGCAAGAGTTGAGTGAGACAAACTCAAGAGTTTTTCGTGTTTATCTCTTGATGGTTAAATAACCAAAACACCTTATATCTCCTTACTAGTACTAAAGACTAAATTCCTTGTTGCATAGAATCTAATCTTAGTTATTTACAAATAGCAGGTAGACACTCTAGAGTATTACAAATAACACATATTTGAGCACATAATGCTAGAGACAAGATATAACCAAAGTCAAGTTTAAGTAATGCGTACCTTTTAAATTGCATAGAGATGCTATCAAGCGAATAAGCATTAAGCGTAAAGACTTGGTTTGACGACATGCTTTGAAACTCAATAACTCATGTATCCAAGAAGGTTAGACAATCATATAAAGGCATAGAGCATGATAATCTTAATTCTTTTATCATGAGTTTCTATTGGAGATAGAATTATCTCTAAGTCTTTCTTTTAGGTTAGACAAATTTTACTTGCTTTGTTTTATTAGTTAATGGTGCTTTTGAGTTAAATCCTAATCCGGTTTTATCTTTAAACAACCTTTGACTCCCCAACAATCTTTCAAGAGATTTTGAGCTTTCATCAAATTTAACTAATAAATTTTCTTTTCTCATTTTGCATTTTAATCTCATGTTTGTAGTCTAGACATAATTTACATTCTAGATTAATTTCAACATTACTCTTAATTCTAGACATTTTATCTTCCAATAAGATTTCCATTTTAAAGATATTCTTAAGAGATTTTAAAGACTCATTCTTGAAGATAGCTTTTAGGTCCATGTTGCACAAATGTTTAGACTCATTTTATAGTTTAGAAAACTCTAGGATAAATTAATCAAAGCAAAATAGTTTGGTTTCAAAGTGTACCTTGCTTGATGTTTTATCTAGTATAGAATCACAAACCGGATGATTGACTTCATCTTCATCCGAGTTAATCCATGAATCGCAAGCAAGACAACAACGAGCTTGACATGAGTAATCACCTTTACTTACACCTTGCTTGTTGTATCAATAAGTTGACAATAAACTACCGGATCATTGTCTTCGTCAACTTCCATTACATTCCAAGATACGCAAGCAGGTTCAACAAAACACACGTACTCATCTTCACTTGTACCTTCATTTAAAACATTTAAACTAGTAGCACATGTATTAACTTCTACTAAGTGTCTATCAATTAGTTTTTCTAAAACTTCTAATTCATATGTAAGATTAAATTGATCATCTTTGACTTGACATATTCCTTGATGAAAGTTTACCATATTTTTCAAACATCATTAGCCTTTTGACAAAAATACATTCTTTCATATTTGGTACTAAAGCTTTGTAAAGCATTGTTTTAGCTTTAGTATTTTTATCAAGTTTAAGATAGTTATCTTGGTTTTCAAAAACTTGTTTTCTTTGGTTTGAAATTACCAAAAGAAATAATATGCCAAAGATCTTGATCAATTGATTTTACATAGTTTTCAAAATTACTTTTCCATTCAAGTAAGTTTTCTTTTTCAAATAGCGGTTGGTTTTGAATAGGTTGCCCTTCTTTGAGATTTTCAAAATCCATGGATCGATCCAAGTTTTAAAATACATTCTATTTTAAAGATCTTGAGTAACGTAGCTCCTGATGCCAATTGTGGAAAACTAGAAAGGGGGTTGAATAGTTTACCGCTTTTTCGATTCTTATTTAGCTTAAATAACGTTTGAGAACTTGACGTTTGGTTAAAGATATAAGCACAACTTAATATGTTTGATTCTTTGAATAGACTTTACATGTGAATAACAATTCCAACTTAACTTGTTTCATACTTTGAAAAGCTTTACTTGTAATGATCCTAACTTTGCTTGTTTAGTTCTTTGAAAAGCTTTACTTATGTTTAAAGATGTAAGAACAACATTACTTGTTTTGGTTCTTTGAAAAGCTTTTTATGTGATCAACAATTCTAACTAAACAACAACATATAATAAGCAAAGGTAGAGAAAGAAACAATCAAACCACAACACGATAGTTTATCGTGGTTCGGCTACAAGGACTCTTTTTCCTTGCCCTACATCCACGCCCCGAGTTTCCAACTCGAGAGTTATAAACACTAATCAACAAGCTCCTTTCACCGGCGGAGAAAACCTTACACGTCGCTTATACTTTTACCGACACAAAGCTAGATGTCGAGTTCTTTTACAAGGGTACAACCACTCCCATTCGTCGCTTACACTTTTACCGACACAAAGCTAGATGTCGAGTTCTTTACTAAGGGTACAACCACTCCCGTTAGTTCTTTTACTAGGGTACAACAACTCCCAACACACTACGTATTTTGAGGCCTAAAATACTAACCTATAACTTCTACATACATGACACACATGAAGTATAAACTACCAAAGCTTATACATGATCAAGCTACCAAGACTTGCAACTTTAGAGTTGAAGCTTGCAACTTCTTGAATGATCTTGTGGAGTTCCTTGCTACATAAGAGAATCACACAAGTCAAGGGTTACTGAGTTAGTTGAAAGAATATGTGAGAATAAGTCCTAAAGGGTTACACAAAACAAACAAATGGTTTGGTATTTATAGCACACTATTCTGCATGTCTGGCGGATCAGGCGGAACCCTGAGATGGGTTCCGCCCGTGTACCCCCAGGGTACCGCCGGGTCTGCAGTAGGTTTTTGCAATAACTTCCCAAACCAAACAATGTCTTGTCTCATAACTTCTAGCAACCAAACAATGTCACATCACTTAAAGTAAGTCAAACACAATACTTGCAAGCAACATGAAAGCAAGTCAAACACATAACTTGCCATAAATACATAATGACAAAACTTGCCATAAATGTGATGTGACTATTTCTAATTTAAGAAATAAAACCAATGTTTAGTTTAAAAGGAAATGTAAACATTAGTTAAACAAGACTTAAACACTCAAAGTGATAATTTACTTTTAGCTAAAGTTCATACTTTGTTATTAACAAAACTTAGCAAAGATCGTAAAATATAAATAACGTTTTTAGGCGATATTTGTATTAACAAACCGTATTCACCCCCTATTCAGTTCTACAATATTTAATAATTTGTTTTCGACGTAGGCGTGATTCCTGAGTTTCTCTACTTAGGCGTCGAACTTAGGCAAAAAATGACTTACCAATTATAAACAAAGACTACATGATAGGCTAAGGCGAATTGCTGTATCGAAACAATATATTATGGGTAAGAAGCGAAAGGAAAGGCTCAAAAGGGTGTACTAGGGGTATCTTGCACTAAAGGTGAGTGCAACAAAAGGGTTTAACACTGGGGTCGAGAAGTCGAGGTGACTACTCGATAAATGCACACATATAAGGCTATTTGGGTGATATTCCTAAAACGTTGCCTTCTTAAATTGTTCCTTGCAAATGCATCGAGCTAACTCGACACACTACTCATCTATGGTCACGAAATGATGTAAAAGCCAAGTTCTAAAGTCTACAAACTACCGGCACACTCAATACTTGGTGGATTTCGGTACAACGGTGGAAACGGATAGGCTAATTCTCACCATAGGAAATCAAAGATTAAATGTGCTTGGCTAAGGTCTATTCTAGTTAGGTTCGGAAAAACATGTCAAAATTTTAAAAATGGCATAATTTTTCAAAATAAACTAGAAAATGAGGGCAAAATAAAGTTCAAGGTATAATTCTACTCCCATCCCCCTACTTGAAATGCCAAAGTCCCTTTGCACTAAAAAATGAAATATATGTGAAGATAAAGTAGAATTAGAGCGAGAACTCTCCTGAAATTTGCTCCATAAATGAAAGATCTTCGTGCCTTAGACTTGCCTCCATGAGCAAACTTCAAATCCCTGAAATCACGACACTACCACAAGCATGAATCTATAAAAAGAAAAATAAACAAGAAACAAATAAAACCTAACTCACTTTCGTAGGAATCAAGGTTGCATTTAGCGTATGCAACAAGCCTTTTAAACCACTTGGTGTCCCAAGTGGACGAGTGTAGTCTCGTGAGGGTTTACAGGGAACACACCCACAACATTCATTTACTACTAATACAAAGCTAGGGTATGAAAGATTAAATAAAGAAACAGGAAAGGTTACGGCGTAACTGCAATTATGATTTATGTCATAACTGGTAAAACCTGAGGATCACCGGCTCTCGGAGTAGAGATTACGGTGTAACCATAGAGTAGGGTTACGCCGTAGTTGGTTCACAGAATGCATTCCTCAGACAGGATTCTTAAGTGAGCCATACGTCAAACTCCTTTCTCCAATTCCTGCAAAATAAGAAAACAAACATACCAAGCATAAAATCCTAAAAAACTAAAACAAAACAACAATAAAAAGATAAGCATGGGGTGCCTCCCAGGAAGCACTTGTTTTTGTTCGAGTCTCGAGCTTGACTCCACCCTTATTTACTAAGTATAAGGGTGTTCATCCCCTTACTTGGAATCAAGTGCGGGTGAAAATAGCGATAAACACTGTGAGGGTGTGAATTTGCTATGGGATAAGGAAATGATGAATGAAAGTTATACCTTGAATGAGATTTCATTTCCCAACTTACTTTACCCAGATTGACCGATGCATTTGATGATTTGAACACTCCATGTTGTGGTTGAATGATTGGCTTCCATGCCTCATTTGCCTCCTTGTTACTCACGGTAGTGTATATGACCTTTCCTCTTAACTCCTTCTTAAGCTCAACCAAAATTGGTTCCGTATCCGATGCAAAATAACCATCTTCGGGTGGTTTGATAAGCATGGTTTGTGAGGTTAACAGTTGCACTATGTTATCCATCATTTCTGCAACCTGTATGGGAAAACTAGCAAGATTGTTAATAGGAATAATAGAAGAGTTAGAAGTGCTACTATTATGTGTTGTAGTTGATTGCACATAAGCTTATGGAATCGCTTCTTCATCTTGTAAGTTCCTTGCTTCCATCTTATCACTTGATCTTTGCTTGTTTCTTCTTTCCTCACAACCTTCAAACGTCATGGGAATGAGATAGGTGGTACATATGGCTTGACATTAGGTAAATCATGAGGAACCGGTTCTTTGTTGACTTCCTTGGTTTGTCTCATTCTGGCTTTTTCTACCTCATTCTTTTTATTTTCGAGGACTGTTTGGTTTAATTTTTCAAACTTTGCCTCTACATTCATCCTCCTAGCATCGAGCTTCTTCAAGTTCAAATCTGTGGTTTCCTCGAACGTTCTAATTCATTCATAATTTGAGTCAGGCATCTTCCTTGATTCCTCACAATACTTATTGATGATTTCCTCAAAGGATTCCACATACTCAACCTGCTCAAATGCTTTGCATTCTTCACGAAGAGAACGCTTATGTATAGCATGAATGTTTTCTTTAACCTCCTTCATATCACACCTAAGTGTATCAATTCTTTTGGTTATGTCACCAATGTCATCCAAGCTATTGCTATTCATCAGCCAAGTGGTTACTCCATTATACCAATTTTGTGAATGGTTTGCCATCATTTGTATTGAGCTAAGGGCTTGTGCTGGAGGCATCATAGGGATCGGCCCTTGAGAGTTGAGCATTCGGTGGGAAGGGATGCTTAAACCTTTGTAGAAAATAAGGACTTTCTGATGGTTGTCGAGATCATACGTGAAGGTCATTAAACCTATCTCAAGCTTCATATAATGTCTCATTCTTCCCTTGTATGAAATTCCTTATTTCTTCCATCTTCTTGGCAATCCTTGAAGGCGAACAATATCTCCGAATAAACGTTTTCTCCAAAAGTTTCCATGTATTGATCGACCCAGCCGGAAGCCTGTAAATCCATCTTCTAGCTGCACCTGTGAGTGTAATTGGAAACACTCTAAGCATTAATGCATCTTGAGTGACTCCTGAAGTGTGAAAAAGATCTGCGATCTCTAATACTCTTAGCACATGTAAGTGGGTGTCTTCATCGTCAGTTCCCGCAAAAAGCTTCTGTTTAAGCTCCTTCATAAACTGGCTACTGATCTCAAAGTTGATATTATTATTAATTTCGGGACATACCACGCCTGATCTTTGGTTACCTTGAGTCAAAGCCATGTATTCCTCCATATTGAGCATGTCAAAATTTGAATCACCCATATCCTGAAATTTTAAAAACAAACAAAAACAGAAAGGAAAGGAAAAAGAAAACTAAAAACAAAAGTTCCTAAAAAGCAAATGAAAACCTAGAATTATAAAAGCAAATATATATATATATATATATATATATATATATATATATATATATATATATATATATATATATATATATATATATATATATATATATATATACAAAACTTAAATTAAAATCCTAATATAGCTCCCGGCAGTGGTGCCAAAAACTTGATGCAGGTTTTACTGATCAGGTCTTAAATTTATAATTAACTCAATTACCTAAGGTCTACCTATGTGCAATAACGGATAGAGAATCCGGTCGCGTGACCGAGGTCGTCCCAAGAGCAATGTGGTGCGGGTCCTATATAAGTCTATGTCACGATTTTAAATTGGTTTTGATATTGAAATGATTGACTAAAATAATAAAACAAAAATAAAAATAAAACGAAAAATAAAATAGAGTTGTGAACAGTGGGAGAGAAGAGTACTAGCCGCTAATCATCCTATATCTCTTACGACTATGTTTTCAATAAAACTAATCTCATGCTTCAAGTGAGGCGGACATATCTCACTAGGTTCATATGGTCAAGTTCCTTAGCCTATCTCCCACCGAATCGTGCCGGGAACCAAAGCCACTACCCTCTGTTATTAAGCTGATGTACGGTAGACGGGTTCGAGTCATTAAGTACCACTGCATGCTAGACTTATCCTATATGGTCCGTTGTTACGATAATAGACCATACTCTAACTACTTAAGTTTATCCAACCCGGAGAGTGGTCCTATGGTCAATTTGCACACAAGGGATTTGGTAGTATAGTGGTATATATCCCCTACCTGTCACACGGGAATTCTTACTCATTCATACCATTTACCTTGCAACCCAATTACACAAGGGTCCTATGGTCAATTCTCCAACGCATACCGGGTACAACTGGTTCTTTTAAACTACTGCAACTAAAGGATCTATGATAAACTAAGCATGCACACACTAGAAACATTATGAATAGTATGAAAGCATAATCAACACAATAAATGAATCATAACCAGGCTAGCACCAAAGGTGCTTAGCCAAACATAATGTAAATTAAACAAACTGTAATGAATAAAACATGAATTGAATTGATCATAATGTTTGATACAAATTACTTGATGTAGAACTAATAAAGACGACGACTAGTGGTGAATTCTCCCTTGAAAGATGGCTTGGGACTGCTGGAAATTGCCCTGTAGTGGTGCCCTAATCGACCCCTAGGAGAGGGTTGAAGAGAGATACTCAAAATGCAGTATTTATAGGCCTTGAAAAGGCTACGGCGTAACTCATAAATGTGTTACGGCGTAGCTAATGTAACGTATGATGATCTTATCCGATAACACTAGTTACGGCGTAGTTGGTAAGATGGTTACGCCGTAACTCCAATTAGGGTTTCTTCTTACGATCTTAGTCTTTGTGTTGGCTACGCCGTAGCAATATTCTTCGATTTTGGATCATCTCGGTGTCAGTGCTACGCCGTAACTCCATAAGTGGTTACGGCGTAGTCATCATCATTTGAAAATTCAAATTCTTGGATAAGCTACGGCGTAACACATGGTTGTGGTTACGCGGTAGTTCTTGATTTGAGTTGCTTTATACTTGAATTCCTAGCTACGGCGTAGTAGAGAGTCTGAGCTACGCCGTAGCTATCTTCAACATACTATGATGGTGTATCTTTTGCGAGTTTTTTTTCCAATTTCCGCGTCTCTTTAGCTCTTATGCTCATTTTTGACATGGATACACAATATAACGGAATTAAAGTATTTATCCATATAACAAGACTAAATAATGAGCATAGGGGGAAATTGGCTTCAATGGCTCGACGACTGGGGAGCTTCTAAGGATTACAAGGATCATGTTTTTGTAATATCCGTGGTGACTTTATGGATCTTGTGGCGGTATCAAAATAGTGTCATTTTTAATTATCATCCTATAAGGAAAAGTGATTTATTTGATTGTATTCGTATGCTTTATTTTTCTTGGCTTAAATGTAGAGGTCATAAAGTTCAATGTTGGAACTCTTAGTTAATTAAGCCTTTGTAATCCTATTCTAGTTCCTTGCTAGAGAGTTTGTTTTAATAATAATCATTGTTAAAAAAAATAGGGGGAAATTGATGCTTAAATATCAGGTTAATTTGATGTTATCATACTGCTACTTAAGGTTTTGTTACAGACCATGTTATCAGACTTGTTGTTTTGCGCTACTCGTACTTTGGCTTCTTTCTGGCATGGGTGGCTGGTTTGTCTTCGAGTTCGGTGATTGGTTGTTATGGGCCTGCTGTTGACATTGGTTCAACTTTTGTACTTGCGGTTTCAGTCTGTTGTGCGTGCCCTTCACTTGTTTCTTCATGAACCTGTGCGAACACTTGTCTTCAAACTGTGTCATATGGTTCTTGACTTTGGTGTTCCTTTTTTAATTGGTTAACCTGTTGTAGGTGGTGGGGTTATTTAGGTTGTCGGAATACAGAACAACAAAGAATTTATGATAGGTGGGGGCACAAATGGTTGTGGCTCTTGCATTGGTGAGTCGGCACCTGCAAGTGCGTTGAACCTCCGGGCCGACGATGTGCACAATCGCATATCAAGAGACTATCTGTGGGGTCGTTGTGAAGGTCTTTGGCTTGAAATTATAAAAATAATCAGAATCAATTAGTAAAACTAAAAGGGTGTGTAGAATATTCATAAACATAAACACGTATGGTTTTGTGTAGAATGGATTGAATAGATGAAGAAATCTAGAGAGAAGATAGAGAGAGAGAGTAAGAGTGTTGGGATCCTTTGAGAGAAATATGAAAGTTCATTAGCTTCAAGTGAAAGGTCCAACCCTCTCCACATGTGGAGAGGGGTATTTATACATACAATAAAACGCCCACTCCCAGGCTGTGGATCAGGCATACAGTGGGTGAAGACCCATCCTTCTTCCACGGTGTTACTTAAACTAATACTAATTAACTAATAAACAAACTAACTACGAGCTAACTTAATGCTATTACAATCATTAGGTGACCGAGACTTTTACAGGAATATTTGTATTCCTAACAATCTCCCCCTAAGCGAGGTCACCTTTGAAATTAAGATCTTTGGTCTTTAAGCATTCTTTAGTCTTTGTAGCTCGTAGGATCTGATTCTTCACTTTTCAACACACTTCGTACTTCAAGCAAGCGAACTTGTGATTTGAATTCCTTTGAGATATGTGATCTTTGAGCTTCTTTGAGATCATCAACCAAAGTAAATCTCCAAGCTCATCCATAGTAGTATTGCCTTCATGTGATGTAGTGACTAAGGACCATCATGCTCACACCCTTCTGTATTTGGAGACGTTGCATTGGAGTTGTGGATCAGGAGACCTTTTCATCAGAGTGGCGGAAATGTTGTTGGTAGTCTCTCAACATTTGTTGTAGCAAGTCTCTCATCTTCATTGATAGTGTATAGGATGTGTGAGCATGAGGTATGGATTGACCCGATTCAGCTGGAAACTGGAGCCATCAATGCCATCTTTATATGTGTCCCTGAAATAAAACAGTTAGCAATAAAGATAGAGAAAGAATATGGCTTTGTCATTCGTTCTGCGAGGACAGACTACCCTCCGGTTTTGTGAAAACCGACTTGTGATCAGGTAGAGTCTCTTTTAAAGAAGACTCTCCTTGACAGGAATTTCCAGCTTGTGGTATGAATTTTCCAAAGAATCCACTTTGGAATCTTCATACTTAGCATGAATTTCCAGCTTGTAATAATCATTTTTGAGACACGACGAGAGTTTTAAGCTTTGAATCAAATTTCCATCAAAATACTTTTGGTTGAAAGGTTATACACAATCAATGTGCTCGAAAATTAGTTTGTGAGCACATTGAAAGGATTTTGAAAAAGTATCCGTCAATCCATATCCTGGAACAAGTTTGATTCAATGTTGAATCGCACCATTGTTGCTTTCCAGTTGTTACTTGATCATTGATCCAAGATGAATCTCACATGTCACCTACCAAGAGCTTGAGAGATGTTCGCTCTAGAAGGATTTCCATCATCATTGTGAATATTTTCATATCACTCGGATGTTCTAGCAATACCACAAGGATAATGCCTAGGACTCTAAATATTTTATCTTATTTTCCACATTGTGTGAAACAATAAGCATATTTGGAATGTGTCTTAATGAGATTTATGGATGATCTCATGGCTTTAGACTCAATAGTGCGTTTTGATCCGCTCCTGGAGACTGGGGAGGCGTATCCTGTTTTAGGTATCAACATAGCTCGTAATGAGCGGTCGATACATTGCACAGGGTTCCCCGTGAGAATGAAACAAGCTCTTTTAAGAGAACTTGAGTGGTTGGGAAGTTAAGTGCAGTGCGTCACTTGGTCCATGAAGTCTTGTCTTCAATACTAGTGTTACCTTAATAACCACTAGTAGATTATGAATTGAACCCGGTTTCTGCCCTAAGGTTGAATATTTGGAGGGCTTTTTCTTTTCACCCTTTCTCATTACATTTCTTTTTCATTTTTCAACCCCTTCAGTGCTTACCGAGACTTCACCATGGGAACTCATACCTAACCTTAACCATCCTTATAACTCCATGCATAAAGATAAATGGTCGGTCTTTGGTATTACTTCCACAAACGCCTTTTGCTCCCCCTCAATATGTGCATCGATATTTGAAAGAGTTTAGCACATATGTGGGAGCTTATTTATTAAGTCCAAAAGATCACTTTTGATTATCAGATTTCATATTTAAATCACATTCTCTCCCCCGATCAAAAATTTCAAATCTTTTGAGATTTTGGATCTCAATTGATTTAAATAAGTTAGAAAGCTTTTGGAAGAAAAATGCGGTCAGTTTTAATATTGTCTGATAAAAGGAACCTTTTTCTTGCTCCCCCTCAATCTGTGAGGGAGATTGTTATGTGTCAGATTTGATGAGTTTACAAAAGATTTGAAGTTTTAATGAAAACTCTTTAAAAATTTTCTCATTCTGACACATAACCATTACAAAGTGCATTATTGCAAGGTTTTTTTGTACAAAGTGGAGAGTTTTTGATGATACATAAAATTTTGAGAAATCACTCTCCCCCTCAATCAATGACGGATGTTAAAGCTGAAGTAAATGATGTCATTGATTGAGTGAAAAATTTTATCAAAATTTTGAGTTCAATTTGATTTTCAATTAAAATCTCATGGTACCACCAAGTTTTGCACAAATACTTTCCTGAAAAATCATTGAAGGAAAAATATTTGAGATGAAAAGAAGACTTCTCTTCTTTTACCAGAAATGATGCACTTAAGCGTACCTCAAATTGGAAAGGCACGAATGTAAAGTAATTTATGCCTTTGTTAGGAACAGTCATCTTTTTGGCGATGAACTTTCCCCAATATAAAGACCGGGTTGCTATCTGAAGTAATAGCAAACCATTTTTGAAGTCCGGGTTGTAGCCTGAGATGACTACAAGCCATTTTTTTTAAGAATATTTTGAGAAACGACATGTTTTAGATAAAAACTTTATTTGAAACCGAAAAACTCTTGCTCAAGCATATGTATGTTTCCGTGTCATTATTGAATGACATTTCTAGAAACGTACATAATATTGATTACACAAGAGACATGTCGTGAGAAGAATATTTTTCGATTTTTTATGATTTTTCTGATTTTTATGGGTTTTATAGGTTTTATATTTTTCTATTTTCTTTATGGTATAAGATATATACAAGGATATGTGAAGCAAAACCATTTCTCCTCATTTTCTTCCTGAAGACGTTTGAGAGATACTGGCGAAGGACTCTTCATTCCAAAGCGCTGGAGAATAAATTGAAATCGTTCTCTTGAGAGAGCCTTAGTGAAGAAATCTGCCAGCCGAAATTCTGTCCTCACGAAGTAAAGTTCCACTACCCCATTCTCATCTAATTTTACCACACCTTAGGAGAATCCGTTTCCCAGGAGAAACTTTGACAGTGTATCAAACCATGCCCTAGGCGTCTGTTTTAGGCCAAAGAGAGCCCTTTTCAGACGATAGACATGGTTAGCACGATCAAAATATACAAATCTTTCCGGTTGACTGAAATAAAGAACTTTATTCAGCTCGCCATTTAGAAATGCAATTTTCATATCCATTTGATAGACCGTCATGTTCTGACTTGCAGCATTGGCGAGAAACATTCTAATAGCTTCAATGCGAACAACCAGAGCGAAATATTCCTCTAAATTAATGCCTTCCTATAGACGATATCCCTTAGCAGCAAGCCTTGCCTTGTTTTCAGAACGACATAATGCTCATCAAGTTTCACTTTGAAGATCCACTTAGAGCTATAATCATTGCACAGTCTGGAGGTAGTACCAATTCCCATACTTCAAGTCGATCGAAAGTGTGAGCTTCATCTTGCATCGCATTAACCCAACAGTCTTTAAAGATAGCAGTCTTGGAATCTTTGGGTTCGAATTTGGATAGTATGGAATTATAACAACACCACAAGGCATGGGTGGTAAGATTCCTTTGTGTGAACACCGGTTGAGAAGGATATCCAATAATGTAGTCAATCGGATGATCCTATATTCGTTTTCTGAGATGTTCCTGTGGATGTGAGTAGGAACATGAAGAAGCCGCGTTTGTATTCCTTGAAGAGGATGTCTTAGAAGAAGATTCATGAGCAAACAGGTTTTAGTAAAGAGCATCTTCAATAGGAGCAAATGAATTCACTTCAAAAGAATAGTCGACTGCAGTGCCTTGATGTACTGAAGGAGATTGAAGGTTTGACGATGATGGTGAGTAACTTGCAGATTGAGCATCTTGATCAATTCAAGTAGACACTGATGAACCATTTGAGTTGTACAGAACTGGAGCAGCGGCAGCTGGTGGTGTCAATGTATCATCAGTAGGTGTCTCAAAGTATTCATCAATCATTTGGTCAAACTAGATCTTCAAATACTCATTTGTAGGTGATACATAAGGTACATGCAGGAGTGGGATTCTGTACAAGACCTGAACTGATTGATTCAGGAGACAAAAGTTTAGAAGCGGGTCCTGCACTGATGTGTACCGGAGCCATATGCTCAGTCAGCTCAACGAATGTGACGTGAACGGTTTCCAGGATTTATCGGGTTCATTTGTTGTAGACTCGGTATCCCTTACTATCTGGAGCGTAACCAACGCAGAATCCAATACCAGTTTTAGCTTATAACATTCCCAGATCTTGACTGTCATTTTGTAGGGTAGCATAAAGCACCAAACACAAATAAAGAGGAGAGATCCGGTTTCTTGCCATATATCAGCTCATATGGAGTTTTGTTTTGAAGAGTATGTATCAAGTATCGGTTTTCAGTGTAACAAGCTGTAGCAATTGCTTCCGCCCATAGGATCATCGGTGCCTTAGAGAAGTAGAACGAGTTGTTTGTTGATAACCTCCGTTCCATTGTTTGTCCGAATGATTCTAGCGGTTATGTGAGTCTTACTAGCAGTTGTTTGATGAGTTTTATGATAACTTCTGGAGTCACGTCCTAGGTTCTCAAAAACTTTACCCATGTAAACCGAGAGTATTCGTCAACAACAACGAGTACACATTACTTCCCATTTGTACTCTTCACACTTATTGGTCTACCTGGGTCCTTGTGAAGGGTGTAAAGAACATCCATGTTGGTGTTGACAATTTTAGGTTTGCGAGTATGCATCTTTCGTTTACACAGTTAACAAGCCGAATGAAGAAGTTCTTTATTGAACTTTAATCTGGGTAGACCTCATACAAGATCATTGTGAGCAAGATCATAGATGGTACCAAAGTTCAAGTGATTAAAACTTTGTTGCCATAGCCACGATTTGTTCTTTGAGGTCTTTGAGAGAAGGCAAATAGGAGAGGACCGCATCACGTCTTCGATAGAACAAGTGTATAGATATGTGCCATGACTGTCTTAAAGAAGATCAATACCATCCAATTCTCAGACGAAGCATGTGTAATTTCTGAAGGCAATCTTCAAGATCGGAATTAAGATATTGACCAACAGAGAACAGATTATGCCCAAGTCCTTCCACGTAGTATACCCAGGAAATTAGCTTTCTCCAGAAACATAATCTCCATAACTTATAATTACCCCAAAATGATAGTTCCCGAATCTAACTGTCCCGATAAACTTATTCACGAAAATCTCGAGCCCTGAGCGATCCCCAATCATAGGTTTAGAGCAGCCTGAGTCCAAATATCAAAGGACGAAATGTACGACCTGCATTTGGAAACAGACGAGAGTAGAAAATTTGGAGCGTCGGATCCCCAATTTGAGTTGGTTTCCAGTTGGTTAGTGCAAACAAGTTCTGGAGCTACTAAGACCTTAGGTGCATTCGTTTCAATGGTGGAAATTTCACTAGTAGATGCAATGGGCCTAGTTAAAGGACATTGGGTCTCCAAAGGGAAAGTTCTACCAGTTGGCTTCCATTCCTTAATAGGCACTACTTTAGAGTTGGTTATTCTAGTTAAAGGGTACTGTTCTCCTAAAGTGAATTTCCTTCCTGTGGGCTTCCATTGATAACCAGCATTGGCAAACAGTTTACCTGTTGCTTTCCAAATTTGCTTACTTTGTTTAGCTCTCCAAACTTTCTTAACTGGGTTTTGTAAAACGACTTCAGAAATTTCTCAACACATTTATCATGATTACTCGAAATTATGCATTCATTACATGTTTTGCAACGTGAATTTGGTTCTGAATTATGACTCATTTTGCTCAAGTTGGACTTAATGTTCCGCATGTGGTCGTCTACTTTCTTTTTAGGAACACTTTTAGCAGGTGAAGTCCTATAATTCCTTCTATTACTCCTTGGTTTAGACTCTCTAGCTTTAGTGTTACTATTTACTCCTGTAGACGGACTAATGGGAATTTTAGTCTTTTTCACTTCCGGTTGCTGAACATGTTTTGATGTGTTGAGATCTGAAGTTTCCAAGGGTACTGGTAAGTGCTTATTCACTCACTATTTTATGGCCAAATATCGACCCAAATTGACTAATTGAGCTAACAAATGCCAAGAAAACACGTGTTTCTATGTTGTGAACATGCAGGTACGGATTAATCACAAAAAGACGAAAAATCACACGAATACCGGAAAAACGGGCACGAGAGTGGAAGACAGTCAAATAAAGCCAAAGCCGGGATCTACAAGTCAACTTCAGTCCTTCATCTATTCAGAACTGGCAGAATTAGTCCTTGGTTTAACTTTGCAAAGATGGCATTCTCAGTCCTTGAAGAATTGGCAAATTACAAAATCAGTCCATGGATTTTTAGTAAGCTACAAAATCAGTTGAGGAATGATAGAGTTTATTTAGAATTTTCGTGCTATACACGGATCTCATTACTGGGGTTTAAAAAACCCACGAGAGGTACTTGTGGCCTCCTTGTTCCCACAAGCTTGCACACCAATAATAATAGATCTCTAGGTTTAATTAAGGGTATACGGTTTGGGCAATACTTAGTTTTTCTCGTTCCCAACAAAATCTCTGCATACGGGGATTTGGTACACATTGGGGTACTGCCAGTGTTACGGTAAAATAGACTATTGCATCTTGCCGGTTCGCAGCCGATGTTGTGATCTTAGTAAAAGCCGTAGGACTTGGGGTTTGGCATATGATTATGAATATCAATAATAATAGTCCAAAGCCAAATAAAAAGGCAGAGGAATCCAAAGCTATAAAAAAGTAGCGGATAGAAATCCAAAGTCATAATAAAGCTCTTACATCTTGGCGGCTCACAAACCGTTGATCGTAAAAGAAATAAAAGACTAAGGACCAAAGTATTATTAAAGTGCTTATGATTATGCAAAAATGCCAAGCTTCGACTCCGGGGTTTCCCTAATAAAAAGCTTCCGTTTCGGGTATCAAACATGGTATGTCTCGGTCGTAAATAAAAAGGGAGCCCCTACAAATCGTGTTAAATCAGAGACCTTCATGTGGACCCGATTTCTGTATGCAGGGATTTTCGAGGGAAAGTTTGGAAACTACTTAGCGTTCAAATTTTGTGCTCTTATCGGACTAACAAATATCAAAACGAGAAAATATGAAGCAATTCATTTCTCACAAATTAAAATCTTGAGATACAAAACTTAGGACCTGGGAACAAGAGGTAATACACAAGTAACTTTTGTGGGCAGTGTTAGCATCTAACTTGTGGATAAACAATGATCTCGATTTCATGCTTAGTTTGGGAGCTTGTGAAAAATCAAGGATGACGATTTTTATCCGTATGGTCTCTTCTCTGTGAGAAGTGTTTCTACTCGTTGACCCTGAAAATTATCAACAGATAAGAATTGATAATGAAAGTCAAAATAAACCGTCACATATATAAATAAATAAAAAAGTACAAAAATAGTAGTTGTAGTTGTTATTTATGAAAATCGGAAAACGGAGCGTTTTCGGGAATAAATGATTTTATTATTTCTTTCGAACCTCCTTGCTACTTTACAAAGTTAGTAGAAAGAGTTTTGAAATTATTTATCCCAAAAGCGTGAATTGATCACATTGCGTGAGGACACGGCATTGCCTTAGTCGGGGGGATTTTGGTGAGTGCTTATTCACTCACTATTTTATGGCCAAATATCGACCGAAATTGACTAATTGAGCTAACAAATGCCAAGAAAACACGTGTTTCTATGTTGTGAACATGTAGATACGGATTAATCACAAAAAGACGAAAAATCACACGAATACCGGAAAAACGGGCACGAGAGTGGAAGACAGTCAAATAAAGCCAAAGCCGGGATCTACAAGTCAACTTCAGTCCTTCATCTATTCAGAACTGGCAGAATTAGTCCTTGGTTTAACTTTGCGAAGATGGCATTCTCAGTCCTTGGATTTTTAGTAAGCTACAAAAGTGGTCCTTGTAATTTAAAATCTGAAAAATCAAGCCTAGTCCATGAAATTTCAAAGTCCAATATTACAAAATCCTATGGCCCAATCCCATTACCAAGCCCAATTTCATTTTATACCAAATGACCCAAGCCCACAAAACATCCCTTAACCCTATACCCGGTCAAAGTTTTTACCTAGGGTCAAACTCAAAATAATAAAACCAAACGCGTTTTTTATTTTACCCCCAAATCCCCCTCAACCCAGAACCCCAAAACACCATGAACCCTAGAAATCAAACTAGGGTCAATTGGTTCACTACCAATCAATTAACCATGATTCATCCATCATTGAGCTTCTAGAAACATACCCCACGTGACAGGGGCGTGTTAGAGAGAGTATTATAAGCTCACGGACACTTGGCAGAGTGGTATTGGTTAGAACGCGTCACATACCTATCCTTGTATTCTATTTCTAGAAGGATTGTCAGCACATGGCAGTGAGTATACAAGAAAGGGACAGATGGCATGGATTGATTGGGCAAGCCACATCATTGATTCTCATCCAAGGGCTGCTATTAGTGTAAAGAAGCACAAAAAGGATCAAAGGGCTGAGAGATGGACTGAAGAAGCACAATTAGTCGTGGATTGCCAACCTGGCATAATCAGACCCAACCCCTCACTCTGCTCCTATAAATAGTGGTAGTTTTTAGCTCATTTTGTGTAGTTTTTAGTGTATTGAAATGCTGTCAATTTCTCTCTAGATTGTATTTAGTTTAGCTTATGTAACTTTCATATCAGTTTTTAATAAAATCTCTAGTTCACTTTCATATATCTCAGCTTTTTCATATCTTTTCATTGCTTATTTTGATTTAATTATGCTTTTATATAGCTTAAAATCCATTGTTCTCAGCTTATTTCTATTTCATTCAGCTTATTTCTATTTCATTTAGTTAAAGCTTATTTCAAACTGTTACTCTTATATAAGTTTTACATTCATTTACATAAAAAATAAAAATAATAAAAATCAGAAAATAAAAAAATGTTTACAAATTGATTAGTAAAGCTTTCAACAGAGCTTATTTTTATTTTTTTTATACATTCTATTTGAGCTCAATAGCTTTTAGTAGAATGTTTTGAGTCATTAGTCAAGTACAAAGAATAAGATGATTAGTTGCTGTGGTGTGGATATGCTGAGACAGACAGATACGAACTCAGCCTATCTTAGAGATAGGCCTCTGTGAATCCCCTCTGTTCTAGCTGAGGGGAAATACCTTGGTAAATCTCATTTTAAATCTTTTGGAATTGGATCTGATTTGATAGTTATTTGGTTTGTAGTTTAGTTTATTGCATCAGTAGAATTGAAATTGATACTTCTTAGTATTTTAGAGTTGTTTGCTTAACTGAGCATAGATCACTGTTTGATTGAGATTACTTGTATTGTTGGAATTTTTAGTGTAAAATTGATTAGTTGAATCTGCTTTGCTAGTTGTTTTACATATCTGTAATATTGTAGAATTGTGTTTAGATTGCTGATCTGAGTTCTGAGTTTGCATTATTATTGATAATTGAATAGCTGATTTACTGAGTTTGTAGATCTAGATTGAGTGTTGAACTGCATCTGAGTTGGAATTTATGAGTTCTTATTGCTGTTTGGATTTATCTTCTGTCACTGCTGTTGAATTAGATTTGGTAGTGAGAGATTTATTGATGTGAGAATTTGATTACTGTTTCATTGATTAGTTGCATTACTGTGTTATATAAGGGTGTTTGGATATTGTAGGTCTGCTGGTATTTAGGTTGTTATAGAAGTTGTTTTTGGTTTAAACAATTTGCTTAAGGTAATTGCTAGCTTAGTTTAGATAATAATCAGTAGGTGTTAAACTTTTAGTGAATTCAGTTTTCTTTATTCATTAAGCTGTAAGGAGAATTGGAAAAAGTTAGTGTAAGTTTACATGTAGCTGCATTATAGATTTCAGTAACTAATTTTAGAATAATATTGGCTTATAACAAAATATAATAGTAGCATTAGTAGTTTAAAATTTGATAATGTCAAATTAGAAAAGAGACATAATAGCCAACTGTCGCAAGGTATTGAGTTTAACTGGCTGCTGAACTTGTGTGATTTTAGAGCAGATTACAATAGTCTTTTGTAGTATAATTACTTGATATAGTTTCTCTGTTGTGCTACTTGTCTTTTGCTCCCTTAATCTGTGAGATTTAAGTTTTTCTAGTCAGCTTATTTTTCCATTGAAGTTGCTTTAGTGAGCCAGTTATCTGTTTATGTACTCAGACCTGCATTTGTGTTTCTGAGTGTGCATCTATGATTTGAGCTTGATTCTGAGTTCTATATTAGTGGTTCTAGTGTTGTGCATCATCATCTTATATCAGTTTCTACTTGTGCTTGTTCTGTTTGCACCTAAGTGCTTATTGCTTGAGCTTATAGCCTTTAATCTGTATCTATGAGCTTTATCTTGATCATACTTTGCATTATCTGAGCTTATAACATCATCATAAGCCTGAGTTCACAGTTTCATAAAGTTTAGATCAAAAGTGCTTAATAATAAGCACTTGTGATAAGCAATTTTACTAGAAAAAGCACTAAATAAGCTGATTTTCTTTCCAAAATTTTTATCTGAGTTCTTTTTAATATTTTAGAATTTCTGGAATTTTTCCAGATTTTTCCAACCCTTTTTACTATTTTTCTTATTTTACTTTGATTTTTATTCAACTTTTAAATAGTTTTAAATAGCAAAAATTCATAAAAAATCAGAAAAAGCTGTGAAAAATACAAAAATATTTTTAGAAATTCTTTTATAATATTTTAAAATTTTTAGAATTTAATTTTCATTTTTCCAAGTTATTTTTGTTTTTTCTTTATTTTTAATTCAATTTTAATTCCAAAAATCAATAAAAATTCATAGAAAATAAATAAAAAGTCAAAAAAAAAAATTTTCTTTTTCTTAATATTCATTTTAATAGTTTAAGATTTTTAGAAAATATTTTCAAGTTCGTAGGATCATTTTTCGATATACGTTACGTTTTAAATTTTGCGGTTGCATTTCCGTTTTTACGTTTTTCACTTTGGTGCATAATTAGCTTGTACTTTCTGCATATTTCATATTTGTTTGTGAATACGTGAACTATTTGATTGCTATTTTTACTTTCTCACTTTTCAATTCACGATTTCACGAATCGATATTCTCGATTCCATTCGCCTTCGTTGGGAAAAGACTCGGGTGATCCGTATTTTACGCGGATCACTTCGATTCTATACTATATAAATTATATAATTGATTTTCACGACGAATCAGGTACCTCAAAGGTAACATGCTTGTTCTTAGTCATAGATGATGATGCAGTAGACCTATCTTGCTTGCTATCAATTTTGGGACATGTACCAATAGCATATTCTAAGAGTTCCTGAGATCTATTAGTGAGAAAGCAGGCACCTACAATAGCTTCATCAAGTGGTTTTGCTATCCTATCCTCTTCAATGATTTCACGAAGCAGGTCAAGGCAGTCCTTAAGATGTTTAAGATAGTCTCTATGAACTAACTCATTATTCCTAAGGGGAAGAGGAATATTCACAGCATCAATTGCGTACTTCTTACAAGCAGAAACCTTTTAAACACCATTATCACAAGTGATGATTGGCATTTTCCCTTTCACCTGAGTCATTAGATTCTCAATCTTATTAAGCAAAGAAGTTATATTTTCATTGTTTATATCACGTGTGATCTTAATTGAATCATATAACTCTTTGTAATGTTGTTTAACTTTCGAATTTTCAGTACGAAACCAATCATTTTCATGTTGCAATTTATTGATGGTATCTTGAAGTTGAAAATTCTGAGAATCTATAGGCTGTGGTTTTTGGGTGCCAATCAACATCACTCTCGTTAGACTTCAATTGGGCAATTTTAACCCTCAGTTTCCGAATCGTGTTAGTGTGAGCTTGAATCTTTTCATCATGTTTGGCTAATTCAAAATATGCATCAAATTCAGGAGCATCCGAAGATGTCTTGGTATTTGAGATTTTAATTCTTTCTTCTAAATGTTGACACTTTAATTGCAAATTAAGATTATCAACTTCTAGTTTTGACAAATGCCTGACCATGTTATCATGGTCATCGTTTTGAATTTTCTCACGCAATTTTAAATTCTCCCCCTCAAGCTCAACAACACGATTCTGGAAAACGTTCAATGCAATAGACATCTCATGAAATTGGCAGGCAGATAATGTAGAATCAGTAGCAGTGTAAAATACATCCTGCGCAATACAGTTAGCAATCAAATTCTCATTCATGATGAGAATATTTTTCCTCGCAACTTCACTGTATTTAAGATCAATTGCCAATTGTTTACCCTCATTTTCCACATCTTTAAACACCTTTTTCATTTGAGTCACATCATCATTAATGGTATTTTTAAGGCCTTCAAAATGTTCTTTGAGAAGTTTGAAAAATGGCATGACTTTAGTTAGGTAACATTGTTTTGTTTGCTCAAAACCCCTTTCCCCTTCTGTAATCCTTGTTGGTGTAATTCTCATTTTACATGTTTTCTCAAAGTCATTAAACAATTGACCTAGAACATATAACCCAATTAGAGTATTACACTGTGTGGGAAGAGTAAATGGTACAAGGTGCCTGGGTGTATTTAGGGGATAAATCGTTGGGTCAGCAATCCTAAATATAGTGCGTGTGTTACCCACAATTCTTTCAGCTTTCATTTTTTCTATGTCTATGTTCCAGAAGACTTGCTCTGGAGTAAATTCCTTTTGTGGGACAAAGACAGCTAATTGAGTATCTTCAGAGTAATCATAATTGTACAAGATTTTATTAGCTATGCACAGGGGATCCCTTAATTTCTCAGCAAGTTTTTCTCTGGTTCTATCTTCTATCTCATTGCCCTCATCATCAGATGTAGCATCAGATGGGGCATGATTAGGCTCAAGCATAATGTTTGCATCATATAATGCCGGTTGTGCACCTATACCGCTTCAAAGGAAATTGGCTTTTGGCTTAGTAGAATCCTTCTCACTATGATCATCACTCAACTTCCTATGTTTATGCATCATTTGAGCAGTTTGAATGGTTTAGCCTTGCGTGTATAACTTATCCTCAAGTTTATTTTTCAGGATTTTAAGACTAGAGAAATCATTTAGAAGTTTTGTTTCCTTTTCTTTGAAATCATGTTTGAGTGTGTTTAAGCCTTTCTGAATCTCTTGTTTTTGTTTAACAGTTTGATCCAGTTGCTTTTGCAAAGATTGTAACTCCTTTTTCAATGTTTCTCGCTTAAGATTATTTTCAGATATGTATGCACGCATTTGCCATTCCATGTTCTGCTCACGTCCAGTGAGTTCAAATCTAGCATGTTGTTCATACATTGCCACCTGATCCTTAAGGATATTAAATCTAGTGGTCAAGGAGTCATCAGGGTTATAGGCAGTGTTCTCATGCAACACACAATCATCATTTAAAACAGAAGATGCACTACATTGTACAATAGACACTTCATTGTGTTTCATATGTTGTTCACATGGGTCAACATTGCTATTTCCCATGTCAACAACATCTGAATCGACATCGTTTGTCGGTTGTACTTTGTTAGGAATCTTTTGTTCATCAACCATGTTACACAGTTCGAGTACCTTAGCACATGACACATGTTCTTTTACAGGTCTGATATATGCATCCCACATCACGTGTAGGAGTCATTGAACTGTTCGTTGTGTCAAGCTTATCAGTCTCTGATCCTCTGCCTTCGGTGACAACTGACCCAGCATCCGATGCTTTACCTGAATCCACAATATTATCACTTGATTGCTCCTGACATGCCTTCACCTTGTCTTCATGCTTGAGTTTGTGTTGTGCTCTTTCCATAATGTACTTCTTCACATTACCCATGAGTTGGAGTAGTGTGACTCTGAAGGCGCCAACTTCAATTCCCGTATGAGTAGAAAAGCTCTTTTTCGTCATTTGACACTCATGATCATACTCCTCAGTGAATCGTGAATCAATGAACGCTTGGAGTTGGTTGTTGATCACACAGAATGCAGCCATAGAACTACCTTCAGAAAATTCACCTGTTTCAAGTTGTTGTTGAAGTTGATCTAAGTGTAGAGTCATTTTGACTGTGAAGGTCTCAACATTTTGACCAAAGAGTGTTGCGAATGCACGATTGAAACCTCCCAAGTATCCAGGTTTTGCAAAGAGAACTATGAGATGTGAATGGAGTGATTGAAAACATTCAATGCGACTATCCTTTGCATTTTCGGGCAATTTGATTGGCTGATGAAGCACATTGTCATTAGAATTTGAGCACGAAGATTCCATAGCAGTGATTGTAAGTTAAGAGTGGTGATTGTTTGTTATGACAAGGTTATATGTTGTTTAGCTTTGATTTCGTTTGGTAGATGCAAGTTTGGCCTCGAAGATTTGGTGAAAATTTGCTTTAAAAACTTAAAACCTCAATAACTTCACTCCGGAGGTGATTTGGGCCTCGAAAAATTCGTTTCACGACTTCGTGGTGAAACCTCACAATATTCAGCCTGTTCCGGACGTTTTGACAGCTAATTCGCTGAAAACGGAGTTACGGTTCAAAAGTTATGACCGTTTGAAGTTTCGACGTAAAAAGTCAACTATGGTCAAACAGAATTAACCGCAGGATCAGGCAAGGTAACCGCAGGAAAGGTAACCACAAGGTGAGTTAACCACAAGGTGAGATAACCGCAGAGAGTGACTAACCGCAGGGAGTTAACCGCAAAAGAGATAACCACAAAGATCTAACCGCAAACCACTTAATCGCAGAAAACTAACCACAATGAGCTAACCGCAGACCACTTAACCGCAGAAAGCTAACCACAATGAACTAACCGCAGACCATTTAACCGCAAGAGTTAATCGCAGTATACAAAAATCCAAATCTGTCACTTTCCTTTCGATTTGTTTGTATTCCCAAAATAGTAATCGCAACAAACTAACCGCAGAGATCAGGAACTAAACGCAGACAAGCAATGCAACAATAGACTTAACCGCAACTATGAAATACACCCAAAATCAAGTCCAAACTTCAAATAGATTAAAGATATGGTATAGCCAACTGAAACACAATGTTTAACTAACACCTATGATCATAAACGTACATCACTAACATGTCAAATGACACAAGAAAGATCAAACCAAGATGTTTTACAAGAAAGTGACTTCAAACTCACAAAACTACACAAAACCACATCAAATCCGATTCTACAAGGCCCTAAGATGAAACCTTGGCTCTTGATACCAATTGTAGAATATTCATAAACATAAACACGTATGGTTTTGTGTAGAATGGATCGAATAGATGAAGAAATCTAGAGAGAAGATAAAGAGAGAGAGTAAGAGTGTTGGGAGCCTTTGAGAGAAATATGAAAGTTCATTAGCTTCAAGTGAAAGGTCCAACCCTCTCCACATGTGGAGAGGGATATTTATACATAGAATAAAACGCCCACTCCCGGGCTGTGGATCAGGCATACAGTGGGTGAAGACCCGTCCTTCTTCCACGGTGTTACTTAAACTAATACTAATTACCTAATAAACAAACTAACTACGAGCTAACTTAATGCTATTACAATAATTAGGTGACCGAGACTTTTACAGGAATATTTGTATTCCTAACAGGGTGTGGCAAAAGCTCTAAACATATGTTAGTATACGAACATAAACCTTGCAAAATCTGAGTGGGCGCCCTCTTGCGAGAAACACGTCCAATAGAACTGGGAGCTGAAAGTAAGAGGCACATGTTATCATAAAAGAGTGGCGTAACATATAACAACGATGAATAAGTTTTTGAAACAATGAGGGCAACTATTGTACGGAACCCACCAATTGTAAATCGAGTGAAAACACCATCGCCGCCTCCATTGTATTCTGTTGTTGGATCATTAGTCAACTGGTGCCGAACAATGTCTTGTTCCAAATTCAACATGAGGGATCTACCAGAAACATATATGTTACCTGCTACAAAACACATGACCAAATAAATGTATAACTATTATGCTATAATGTTATTAAGATAAGGCACAACCTGTAAACCACCAACCTTGGGAACAACGACTAACAGGGATTTTTTTGTCATTGGATCCACATATGGGTGGAACAGAAGATGTGTCACCAACAGGCGCCCCAACAGCCAAAGAGACATCGTTCATCGCCGAAGGAATCATGTTTGGAGATCCGTGCAACTATTAAACAAACATGGATAATAAGCATTCAGGATAAACAAAATGCAGCCTTTTTTGTGAACCCGTCTTACAATAGGCGGTAGAATCAACAGACTTTCACTTACAGTCTCGACCATTCGATTCGGACAATGTACCACCTCCAACGGACACACACTCATCATCGTGACTAAATGAACCAATGGGCAACGAACTGTGCACAAATTGAGCAACCTTAGGTGCAACACGATGTTGAGCACCCACGGAAGAAGAACATTCCACACGGCCATGAACACGTTCGTTTTGGGATTTCATAACTGGATAAAAATACAAAACACAAATACAGGACAGGCACAAAAAGATGATAATAGCCGGAATAGGTACAAATACTAAAGGAGCATAATTCATGGTAGATGTCACCATGGTATAAGATATTCGTCAGTAAGGTAAAAAAAATAGCGAAGACAAAAAACAAATAAAATGGACATGCAAGCTCACCCAGAAAAAAACCCATATCCACAACACTTCCTACTTACCATGCCATGTAACTACTGGCATTCACAAGGACAAAGAAAGACTAACAACAGGCATGGATACATATTACCCCTAAAACCTATAATATTTACAATAGGTGCCGCAAATTTCGGGGGACCCGGGACCCTCCCCAACCCCTACATAGTTCCGTCCCTACATGGACACATAAAAAAAAGAGTATAAACCCCTTACCTTTAGACCTAAAATTTACTCTAGGTAATCGTTTAATCAAAAAACAAACAGCAACAACGACTTGATCGGATAACAAAAAAATAAAATAAAAGCCATATCTGTTTCACTTACCAAAAACCTCGCAACGAAGCAAGAGAGCTAAAGTTCTGGAAAAGTTTGGAATACGAAGCATAGTTGTGTACAAACTAATACTGGTGACAGAATAGAAGCCAATAGTTTAGGAAGTAGCCCATACGAATAAAAGTACAACCCAACGATAAGAGAAAAGCCCACTTGAGTTCTTTCTAGAATTTGGGGAGGGGCTTTACCCGAGTTCGAGTCTCGCAAGTGACAAAGAAAACATGGATTTTCTTCTTAGTGTGAAGCCGTGAGTTTTAGGGGTTTTCATTCGCAGGTCTCTCCTAGTGGTTCGGGTCCCGGGGCCTGCCTGTTTGGATGATTTAACTCGGGGGTCGGATTTCAAGTGTGATGCCGTTCTAAAAAAAAGACCTTTCTTATAATTTTATGAGAAATTTATGTTGATATTAACTTTACGCAATAGCTAACTATTATATAGAAAAATCTATTAAGTTTGATAATAAAAAATATATATATTTTAATAGACTACATCATTATTCTGAAAACCGGACATAACATCAAATCGCCCATCATTAGTCGGGGAGCGGTGAACATTGAGCGTTATAATTTTTAAAGCTCGTTTGGCAAACAACATGTTGATTTATGTTTTATTTTTTGAAATGCTCATTTTTTTACGTTTCATGAAGTAACATTTAAGACTTGTTTTAATAATAATAATAATAATAATAATAATAATAATAATATTATGCTCACAGCTATTGTTTACAACTATTGGTCATTGGATTGTTACTAATTACTACAACTGTTTACTGCTACATCTTAACATATTAACAATTCAATAAATAGCATCGAAACAAATTAACAAATTATAAGATCTGACCTCCCAAAACCCTTATGTGATGTGATATATGTCATTCTTTCTATATCAATATGTACCATCATTAATATTATTCATTCCGTCTCAAAATTATTGTCAGTAAACAAAAATCACTCAGTTTAATAAAATTGGGATAATCATAATTTTCAACTACTTAAATATAATATTTCTATACTAAATTCTTTTTTTTTTATTACTTAAAATAAAAAATAATAATTATTTTAAGACATAAAAAAAAAATATGAATTACAATTTTGAAATAAAAAGAGTACTAATGTTTGAAACAAGATGATTTTATATCTTTTACTACTATATTACAAATCTATATGCTTAATAAAATAATATGAACACATCAAGAAAAAAAGAGTATAGACACTTGAATCATTCATTTGTCAATTCTAAATAGTAAGTGGTTGCACACATGCACAGTTGGTACTATAATTCAGTCCTTCCTTTATAATTACTGAACGTGCAACAACTCTTCTGTTCCATCCATGTACCCTTTTATTGCGTCAATGATACCAATAGCGAAATTTGCATTTGAATAGGGCTCAACACGTTCTAAAATCGAACCAGACCGACAAATATTGGACCGGACCGAAACTGATTTGGTCCAAAAGTCCGGACTGAAGACCAGACCAAGATGGTTGGTCTAGGTTCGGGTCGGTCCGATCCCGTCCAACAAGGCGTAATAGTCGATTTTGCACAAGATCGAACCAGACCGGATCGAACCGTAGACTGAAATAAGCGAAAGGATAAACCGATGACCGGATTGAAATATGTTTGGGCTGGTTTCTCGGTTTGGTCCGATCCACGGTCTTTAATGCTCACCCATAATTATGACACACACTTATTTCTAACTTAACTTAACTTTTTTTCATATTGCTAAAACTAATATTTTTTTTCCCTATATTCTAATATTACTTTTATCTTTGTGTATTTTAATATATTAAATATATATGTTTTGTCTGTTTAATGTTTAACACTTAACTGCAGCTATGTTTGCAATTTCTACCGCTATCATAAGTTACTAAATCTAACCCTTTTCATCTCGAATATCATTTCGAAGCAAAAAAAGATGAATGCGATATAATTCGCTTATATCACAAAGTAAGCATATGACAAACCAGTCGGTGTTGATGATTACCTGGCTGAATTTATTTGCTTGTTACATACGAGTCAGTTACGAATAGGTTGCGAATTAGTTGAGATAGATTTGTTTGATTGAAATCATCTAACATCCACCAATAACTGATTATTTGGCTCTAATGACTAATAACACATATAAAACATATGTGTATCGAATTACTAAAGCGCAAAAACAACATAAGTACATCGATCATTCAATACGTTTTATTAAATCGAAGAAACAAACATAACAACAAATTGTATATAAAAAACAAAAATACGCTAAATCTCGGCTTTTCTAACAAACATTACAACAAGTTTTTCCTTCTCCTCGATCTCCTTATTTAGACGTTGCACTTCCTCCATAAGCCACCTTCGTTTTGTCCTGAGATCGTTTAAAGACACTGAAATAACGAAATGATATTTTTCGTAAGTTCAAGTAGTGGAACTAAATCGTTA
The DNA here is from genome assembly GCA_030686995.1 of Artemisia argyi. Lineage (NCBI taxonomy): Eukaryota > Viridiplantae > Streptophyta > Magnoliopsida > Asterales > Asteraceae > Artemisia > Artemisia argyi. The sequence goes on from CM060688.1 coordinate 76,357,374, forward strand.
TCATCCGATGCGTTTGGTGAATTAAGTTGTTTTTGTGAAGAGTTTGAAGAGATATTTTCCCATTATTTTTTTTTATTCAGTCGGTGCAAAATAAAATATTGGACCTTGTTTATATAGATCTAAGTTGAGCCAAATATGGTATGGATAGAGGATATAGTATCCACTAACATTCCTTTTATTAACGATATTATTTATTGCGACACTGATTTTCAAAATGATTTTAATTGTAGTTTGATGTTAGCAATGGTTATCAACAAAACTTTATTCAAAATTAAACTGACTAATTAAGGTAAGTACAATTACAACACACAACTTGTTTAAATACAATTACAAGAGAAGTTCCAAAAAACATTTCGCCACACATCGGGACATCAACATACAATCCTTAATTCACCAAACGACATTGTTTACTATTTTTCACTGATATAATTTTATGCCCCAACCCCCCTAGTTAGTAATTTCCTTTTGCCTTAGGTTGATCTTGCATGGGATTGGGGAAGGAAAAATACAAGAACCCGGATTGAAAGTGTTTATCAGGGACTTTCTCCCCATTTTTTTATACATACATTCCTTGTGTAGATCTTGAACTCTGACGTTAACCTTTGCGTAGGGTGTTTTTTCATTGAACTTATACATGGAGCTAAATTGGGGTTAAGATCTAAACAGTTTTGAAACATGAAGTTTGTGGTATTTATGAATCCTAAAGAAAGAGGGTTGATTCAATTTTAAGGCCCTTAAATCCCATCCACAGTTAGCATCCTTGCATTTAATGTACCAAAGGCGAGGAGTTGACATTTTAACTAGAAATGTGAAATGTTTCACACTAGTGTAACAACAAGTTGCATATTTCAAATCTTCTTTAATGTCAAAGACATCATCAACATTCAGTGTAGGCGAAATATGAGGTGAATAGCCATTTGTCATTGAATGATGATTTTTATGTGGACCAATGACGAAGGTTGATGAAAAATCAAGACCCATGTCAAAATAGGTGAAACATTGTTGATTCCTTTGGTGGGATCCTATCCATATCAACATTATAGTTTTTTTTAGACGACTCACGTGAAACGATATTTGGGATATCTTATGTAACATGAATGATTGAGGAATTCTTTTCGAAAAGGAGATCATATGGCATCTCTTGTGAAAACACATTGGGGACATCAACATGAACCTCAAGGTTTGTGGCATGTTGCTCAACTGGCATACTCTGTCTCACAGAGCTTGTCAAGTTTTCCTATTTTTGGGACCACATGTTATTTGTTGAAACACCCACATAGTTCAATGATGACAAAACAACACGTCTATATCCTGGTTAGATATAAACTTCCATTTGATTAGCCTATAAAATCTGAAAAAATTGCCGCCTAGGCAACCAGGGTAAGTTACGTCATGTGAAGAGTCATCATTAAGGTTGAGACTGACAAGGTGTTCACCTACACATTCTTTAGGAATATCTTTTATCAACCGTGTGACACACAAAGGAATACCTCCATGAGAATATCCCGAAATGAAAGTTTTTATACCGGACTTCTAATTTTAAAGAATGAGACTCTTTGGAGACTTGTAGCTTTTTGGAAGGTTATCAGTTAGTTCCAGAAGTGTCACATCCTTGGGAACAACGATAACAGATCCCTTTGAATATTTGAACAACCAATCTTTGGCATCCCAATCCCAATCTCCGTTGTAAGCAATAAATTTCGAACGATTTCTATGATAAAAAATAGGATAATAATTAGGAAAGCTATAAATCCCATAGAGAGTTGCGGTAACAAGCTATATGCAAGGTAGACATGCAATTACGCATTAAGTAACAATCGTAATATATCGCAATTTGTTGTAAACTACTAAACTAGAAAGCTATGAAGAAAGTAAAACGAAACAAGAATACAGATGAATAAACACTTACCCATCATCACAATATTGTGATTTCCATCGTGAAATATTCAACGGTGAAATGTAAAAGTGAAGAGCAATTGTAAAAAATTAAAAGGAGAAAAAAAAAAGACAACGAAGTTTAATAAAATTGATAAAATTTTACACTAGTTTCAATAATAAGCTAATGAAAACTGATAAAATTTTAGGGATGAGATTGAAAAGATGGATATTGAAGGGAAAATGATTTCGTGATGTGTCGCAAGTGGCCGGGTCATGTTTCGTATTATAGTTGAAGGATTCGTAATTGGAAGTCGGTAGAAAAGTATGGAATGAGAAGGGTAATCTTGGAATTTTAAAAAATTATAGTTTTAGCAATATACCTTAAAATTGAGTCAAGCTAAAAATAAGTGTTAGTATATTAGGTCTCAGTTTTGCAAATATGCATACATAGGCAAAAGTTATTTATAAATCTAACTTTTATCATATAACCTATCAAGCAATTCTAGCCACTTATTTTTTTATCAAAATAAAAAAATAAAAAATAAACTTCCACTCTTTTTTTAAAACTTAAATATCTCGCAAACCGTAAATCGTCAAGCTACAAAAAAATACCATCGCGACGATAATTAAATTATCTTTCTAAAGACATGCATTGTTATATACTTTTGACGATTTTTTTTTCCTTCAAATTTTCCGCCCAAAAAGATCATATATGATTTGTAAAAATCATATGTGATTCGTTAAAATCAAATCATATATGATTTTTAAAAATCATATATGATACGTAATAATCATATATGATTTGATTTTAACGAATCATATATGATTTTTACAAATCATATATGATTTTTTTAAGCGGAATTTTTTTTTAAAAAAAGTTCGTCGAAAAAAAATTCGTCGAAAGTATATAACAATGCATATCTATAGAAAGATGATTTAATTCTCGTCGCGATGGTATTTTTTTGTAGCTTGACGATTTACAGTTTGCAAGATATTTTGTTTTTAAAAAAAATGTGAAAAATAAAAATGGGTGGCTATGATTGATTAATTGGTTTTATGCCAAATATGAGATCTATATTGATCTCTTCTCTGCCTACGTATACGGTTACAGTTTACTGTTTCAAAGAATTGCAAATTTCCATTTTGATATGTATATACTTCAATAGGGGTGTTTGATAACGTACATGCAAAGTGGGTTTTTTAAATTGTTGGGTTATATATTAGATCAAATAAAGATAAAGGAACCGTAAAAAAAGTTTTGTCCTATCTTATATCTTCATCTAATTAATAACAACAATCCAAATTATTTATCCGATCAGTAACAAATTAACAATATCGTAAGGATCTTTACCTGTTAGATGCAAGTATAAATCAATAAATGTATAATGTAATTTGGATCGCCTTCTGAAAAGTAACACAACGAATCGACAAGAGGGATAAATAAGTTATAAGTTCCCAAAAAAAGATGAGAATCAGGTAGATTACCAAGGGGCATTTGCCCAGTGACACCAAGGTGTAGTTTAAGGCGTTACTCCGCCAGAAGTCGAGTGTTCAAGTGCCACTTGGGACAAAGGTGGTTTAGGGTGCATGCCGCTTTGCCGTTTCAAATTCAATACAAGAAGCAAGTAGATTAATTTGATGATGATGTGTGTAAAATGATTCAAACACCCATTTTCACTTATTGTGCACATGATGATACTCAATGAACCAAGACAGATGCATAGATCTGGACCCAAATGATATACTGTAACGATGATATTTTGGGTGTCAATTTCAGCAATAAAAAGTATTGGACTCAATTTGCAACAAGATGCATACCTTATGGACTAAAATTGTAATTTACTCTAGTTTTCTTGTTGAGAAAGGGTAGTTTCTGTTTTTAGAAAAGGTAATGGGTTCAAAAGGTGATTTTGTATGAGAAAAGACACAGTGAAAGGGAAGTGTGGGCTCGTAACTTCTGAAAATAGAAAGAAAGGAAAAACATACCGGTGTTGGCTCATTGCTCGTGACTTACCCTTGCCATTTTCTTCATGCCAATCCATTGATCAAAGCCAGCGTACAATTTGTCCTTTCATCAACTTTGTTCTTGACGTTACAAATAGCTTTCTATATTTGGTAACCGGTGACATGCATATGTGGGAAAGACGAGACGTAATTTGACTGATTTCTTGGAGTTGTAGATGTTGCTTGGTCATGTCATTATAAGTAATTAAACAAAGAAAAACAAATTAATGAGGTGCACCGTGTATGCATAGATTAATTAGTTGTGTTTTTAGCTTAAAGGATAGAAGTATTTTGCATACAAGCTTGATTTTAGAAGATTTATTTTCTAAAATAATGGGATAAATTAAAATGATGGTCCGTTGATGCTTCACACACACACACACACACACACACACACACACACATATATATATATATATATATATATATATATATATATGGAAGGGATCCGGTGCGGATTGAGTTTTAAGTAGGGATGGTGCGGATAATATCACAGTAGCTTTTTTTTTTGAAAAATTCAAAAAAATCTGAAAAAATAAAAAAATAGAAAGGACAAAAAATTATAAGGAATCACTGAAAAAATATTCAAAAAAGAATCGTTTTTATGATTAAAATGTATTATGATATTATGGTTTTTTTTTTTAATATCACTCTAATACTCATACATTCTTTTTCAGTTTTTTTAATATCACCGTAAGTTTTTTTAATATCGTAATAAAAAAAACAATGATGTTAAGCTTTTCACTAATATCACGGTTCATTTTTACATGTAAAAAAGTTTAATATCCCGTTGATTTTACAATATCGCCGTAGCTATCATGGGTTTTTAATATCACGGCTCATAATATTGTTAATATCACGGTAGAACTCATGATATGGTTAATATCACGGTAGCATTCATAATAAAAAAAATAAAAAGTTCTCAGAAAAATCTGAAAAAAATAAAAAAAATGAAAGAAGATAACAATATTAAGGATCGCTCAAAAGGAAAAAAAATTAAAAAAATCATTTTCATGGTTAATTGGTACTGTGATGATAGCGCTAGATCTTGACTTTTTTTAAAAAGTCAAGATCAGATCTGAATTGGACGGATCAGATCAATCCGCACGTCCGCACTTAAAAATTTTATCCGCACGTGATCCTCACTATATATATATATATATATATATATATATATATATATATATATATATATATATATATATATATATATATATATATATATATATATATATAGGGTAGGGATCCAGTAAGAAGTAAATTAAAATAAGAAGTGGTAAGAAGTGACCAAAACCATGCATTTGAGATGCAACGACTTGCATTAGATGCATTTCTATTCATATAGATGCAACATCTTGAGTTTCGAAAGTTAATTTTATGTATAGATGGTGCAAATTGATTTTCATGATTTTAGCACGTGCAGAGGAACAAAAAAATAAGAGAAATTAAGAAATGCATCTAATATACGTATATGCATCTGATTAAAAGCTAGAAAACACACTATGGTGCGTTATAATGCATCTAAGATTATAGGGATGCATCTAATTTAGGTCGGTGCATCTCGGATTTGTAGTTATAGTTCTTCTTATTTTTTCTTATTTTAAGTAATCTTCTTATTTGATCCTAACTCTATATATATATATATATATATATATATATATATATATATATATATATATATATATATATATATATATATATATATATATATATATATATATATATATATATATATGTGTGTGTGTGTGTGTTTAAAGAAGACGATATATTACATGTCAACATATCTAATTTTTTCTGTATTAACTACGATGTTGAAAGATATACTTTAAGAGTTCGTTATATTTATTGGCCTGATATGTCAAAACCTTACTACTTGATGTGACATAATAGCCTATGTTATTGAAGCTCTAACTATTTAAGGGATGTGTTAACCGGGCGGGCTCTATGCCTAGCCCGGTTAAAGTAGTCTGACAAAAATCTGACAATTTGTCTTTAGTTTTTTTTTTTTTTTTTTTTTTTTTTTTTTTTTTTTTTTTTTACATATTTATTATGCTATACCAAACATTAAAAAAAAAAGGACAAAATAAGGAAAAAACAAGAAAAAAAAGTGAGCTACCCCTTTTAGGGAGGGTTCAGTTAATAGAAATAGGGTCCGTGAGAATAACATATCCTCTATTTAATCACGGTTGTGGTCTATGTCTTATGCACTATTATAATGCGAAATAAGAATCCTTATAATATATGCGCGCATTAAAAAAAATTCTCCAATATGTAGTACTAAAATTCTGCACTAATTCTTTAATTATTTCAAATTAAATTATTTTGTTAATATCAAAACAATCAGGGACGGAACCAGGGTTCCCGCAGGTGCTCGGGACTCTATGAATTTTTTCGATATAGTGTTAATTTAAAAAAAAAAAAAAAAAAAAAAATCAATTTTTTCAAAATGCATCTCAAATGCACCTGGTCCATCAAAATGTGTTTCTATATTATGGTTCTAAAAAATTTGGCCATCCGAGCATATTTAATCATGGTTCCGTCTTTGAAAACAATATTTATCATTTTGGGATTATTCGACATATAAGATAAATACACCTGTGAGTCATTTAACACAAAAATCTCAAATGCATGTTTACTTCCGTCAAGATACCATCTAGGAAATGAAGACAACCTCTGAGTTATGTTATGTTTCAATCCTTATGTAAAAATGTAGCCTAGGTATAAAAGATATTGCCTATTCAACCATATACTATTTCATATACACACACGCGCGAAAAAATACAAATAAAAAATAAATAAATAAATAAAATAATAATAATAAAAAAACCTTGCCTTCCTCCTTTTACTCACTTTATTGACATGACAGTGAAGTTCTTTATGAAAGAAGATTTATCTTATGTCCCAGGGTGAAGTTCCATGATGTACCATTGGTTGCATATACATCGGATGGTTTGAGCTTGATCGCTTCTAAAATTGGTATTCCTGTGTTGCTAGACTCGTATACGAATAACATGTGTGGATTCATGGGGGAGGAGCAGCTATGCAAGAGCCTTGATTAAAATTAATGTGTCTAATGAGTTTGGTGATAATCTACTTTTGGCTGTTCAAAAGCTTAATGGAAGTGGATATACGAAACAGTGTATTCGTATTAAATACGAGTGGAAACCCCTTTGCCATGGTACTTGCTTGTTATATAGTCATTCTCTTGATGATTGTTCTAAAGTAGCTCCTAAACGTGTGGTGAGTGGGGTCGATAAGGGCATGGGTCAGAGTTCGGGTGCATCAAAGAAAGTGTCAAATGAGCATATGCCTATTGCACCAAAGAACACCAAGTTTAATGATATTCGAATTAAAAAGGTTGAGTATATACCTATTGAACCAAACAATACCAAGGCTTCTAATTCGAAAGATAACACAAATGAGGTTTCTACGTCTAGAAAACCGAAAATGAATGCTAAGTGGTAAGTACTTCTAATACGTTTGGTGTTCTAGGTGAATTGGATGAGGCTTCTAATGCTAATGTAGTACCTAGTAGTAATGTCCCTACACCTTTGATTGGTACGGTATCCAGTAGTCCAAGTATTATACCTTTGGTTGCAAGGATTAATGAACTGAAAATTCAGATGCTTGATGGGAAGCTTGTGCTAGTGGGTGATGATGGGAAGCTGCTAAAACCTTGTAAATCAATGCTTCCTAATTCTAAAAAGGTTAATGATCCTGATAATACGGATAGTGATGATGAAGTGCTCGATGTCTACGATGAAACTGCTACTTATATGGCATCTACAAGTTCCAAGGTTAATGACATCTCTAAAACTGGTGGTGGAGTGGGTAGGAAGAGTTTATACAAGCAATGAAAGGAGAAGACCTATGATGAAAACCTGTATGATGATGATGATGATGATTTTGATGATTGGGGCTTGACTAAAGCCCAAATGGAGTTTGCTAATGCTTTTGACATTAGTCTCCGTGGTCAAATTAGATAGGGTTTTTATTAGGTCCCATAAGTTTGGCATGATATTCTTATGCAAGATTAGGTGTTAAGCACAGTAGGAGCGTTTGTTTTGCCTTTTTGGGTTGAGATGTGGGATTCACTCACATCCATTGTGCTTATTTGTTTTTTGGCGTAATAAAATTTACCAGTGGCATTGAATCCCTTTACCCAAAAAAGATTTTTTGTTCCGTATCTTTAATCTTCTACTACTTTTGACTTGTCAAAATTTAGATTTTATGTTTTGCATTTTTGGCAGTTTTACCCACTTTGTTAATAGGACAAGACTGTTTTTTATGGTTTTTTGTTTCATATTTTTTGTGTTTTATTATTTTTGATTTGTCAAACTTTATATAATTTTGTTCCGTGATTTCTGTTTCACAATTTTATACTAAAATCTAAATTATATAAAAAAAGTACTAATAATAATAATAATAATAATAATAATAATAATAATAATAATAATAATAATAATAAAATTCTGAGATATCGGTATCATTTTAAAGGTGTACCAATAGCTAATACATTAACAAAATGTGGACTCAAACATCAGTTCCAACTATGCTCTAGCAATCAAAACTTGAAGTGTCTTAAATCACCTCACTTTACTTTATGGCTATGTTTAGCGCATAGCTTTTTGGAGCTTTTTAGGGCGATGAGCGGTGAGCAATGAGCTTTTTCATTTTTAGTGTTCGTTTGGCAAAAGAGCGGTGAGCTTTGCTATTTTTTTAGGAAAGCTCATTTTTCCAATGTTTTTTTAAGAAGTTGTGAGCGGTGAGCAGTGAGCTGTGGCTACAGCTCATAGCTACTGCTCACAGCTCACAGCTACTGGCCACTGCTACTGCTCACAGCTATTTTTGTCAAACATAGCCTATAGCCCCATTTTGTCAAAATAGTTTTCTAAATGTTGGCGTTATATATTTTCTTCGGAAAATACCACTAAAATGCACTGAACTTGACACATTTTATAGTTCTGTGTAGTGTTCTTTTTTTTCTAATAAAGTAATAAACTTGCGACTGTCTATTTTTCTAAGTACCTGGTGACTAACGACCGCTTACTATTTTCACCTTTAGTCCTTTATACTAACAGTATTTGCACTGTTAGTTCTTTATACTAACGACCGTTAGTCTTTTAACGGAGATACGAAATTAGAAAGTTTTTTTTCCCGTTTTCTTCCATTTTCTTCTGTTTTTCTTACGTTTTCGTCTGCTTTAATTAGTTTCGTCCGATTTTACACGTTTTCGCCCATTTTTTTTTCACTTTTTCATAAGTTTTTATCCACTTTCCTACGTTTTTAACACTTTCGTCTGTTTTCATCTGTTTTCGTCCCTTTTTACATATTTTTGTAAGTTTTTTCACGTTTTCATACGTTTTCACATGTTTTTATCCGTTTTTGTCTATTTTTATACGTTTTCGTCAATTTTTCTTATGTCGTTATCCATTTTCATTCATTTTTATACATATAATATGTATGAAAACGAATATAATGTATCAAAATGGGTAAAAATATATGAAAACTGTAACAATTCATATTTTCATGTTATTATTCATGCTCGTATTTTTACTCACTTCTACTATTCATTCCTGTATATATATATATATATATATTTTTTTTGTAATTAGGTAAATATACTAAAAGAAAACCTGACATTTGATAAAAATGTTTCTGTATCGATTTTAAGTCAGGATTTTGACCATTTTCTGATCCGAATCATCAAAAGTGTAAAACATAAAAGTTGTCCGGAATGATGTTTTACATCAAGATGTGTGAGATTTTAACCTAAAAATGCAAAGAAGGGCGGTTTACTACAAACACTTCATCGGTTTTTGACCAAATTCATAACTTATCAAATTATAGACTCTTGTAAATTTTTTAACTTATGTAATTCATTAAACTTATTTTAAAAAACCGACAAAAAATGGATAAAAACATATGAAAACGGATTAAAATATATGAAAACGTGAAAAAACTGACGAAAACATGTAAAACGGACGAAAACAGATAAAAACGTGAGAAAAATGGACGAAAACGGATAAAAACGGATAAAACATATGAAAATGTGAAAAAAAAAACAGACGAAGACGTGTAAAAACGGACGAAGACGGATAAAAACGTTAGAAAACAGACGAAAACTGTGGAAAACTAGAAGGGGGTTGAATAGTTTTACGTCTTTTTAATTTTATTATGAAAACTTAGTTTAGTTTTAAAACCATGTTTACTTTTAAAAACTTTGATTCGATCTTATGTGAATTCAAATCTTGAACAATATGAACAACTATATCTAAGTATGAAAAATAATAATGAGGTAAGCTAAGTGTGTGAAATCAACACATGCATAATGTAAACAATTATAACTACATACGAGAGATAAGTAAGTAAGCTAAGTATTAAGTAAGAGAGGATTTATAGTGGTTCGGCTACAAGGACATCTTCCTTGCCCTACTCTACTCCCCGAGTCACCTACTCGAGAGTTTTCTTCACTATGTCAACAAGCTCCCTTATGGCGGAGAAAACCTTACACAACTTTTGCTTACACCAATTAACGACACTAAGCTAAATGTCGAGTCCTAATCGTAGCTAGAACCAATCTCACAACTCTTCACGACTTATGACTTTTACACAACTTGCACACACCACAACTACTACACGACTTCTCACAACTTCACTACTTCTTCTTCACAACACTACTTCTTCTTCACTACTTCTCTTCACTACTAACACACCTAAATCTACTTATTACAAACACTCTACACCTTTACAAATAATTTACACAACTACAAGACTGTATTCACAAATCCACAATACTTCTTAACTTGATGTTGAAGGAGTATTCTTCTTTTGCACTTTGAGTGGTGAAGGATTGAATCACTTGAAACAAAGACTTATAATCTTATGATCAAAGGATTTAGAAGGATGTTTAGAAAGGATTGAGACTGAAAATTTTCGTGCAAAAGGTATGGAAAAATTACACAAATGAACCAATATTTATAGGCAATCTTTTCTGACAACTAGAGCATGTCGGCCCCCTTAAATGGTGGTCGACCCCCTTAAATATTAAGGGGGCCGCCCTATAATTAAGGGGGCCGCCCTCCTGTAACGGCCAGAAAACTTGTCTTTTTCTGGTGAAAATCTAACTGATTTTGGTTAAAAATTTGAATTCATATATTTATTATGAATTAAACATTTTCCTTTAATTACCAAAAGTGTTTTTCCAAAATATATAAAGTGTTTATAACATTTTATAAAATTTGTAGTGTTTAAATAAAGTCCCTTTGATCATAAAATGTATTAGATATTTGTTTATACATACCTTAAGTGATTTTGTTGGATGAAATGATATTTGTAAATACTTGTTTACGTAATAATTTTACATTTTGTGATCGTCAAAATGTAGGGATATCAAAAAATATGAATAACGTTTTTATGCATTATTTATATCAACAATCTCCCCCTTTTTGATGATTATAAAATCTAAACTCATTACATCAAAAATTAAGATATATACAAGTATTTAGTGAGTTTATATCATTTCTCCCCCTTTTTGTTAGCATAAAAAAGGTTATCCCGACGAATGTATAGCTCCCCTTGACGTATACTCCCCCTCGTTTTAAGGTCATAAGAAAAATCGAGATATGGAATGCTTGCAAAAATATTAGAGGCACAAGCATATATAGCAAAATATGGAAAACGACAAGCATGGCAAACACATATTAAGGACACATAGCAATATATTCATTAATTCAAAGTAATGAGTAAAATATCCTAATTTGCCAAAGAGAGCCATTGGACTTGCTTGCAACAAGAGGTTGGTTGATTCTTATTAGAAAATGAAAATTATAAGCATATAGTATGCTTAGAATGGTTGATGATGGAGTGTTTGGAATGAAGTAATTTAGTTAGGGTAAGGTTGTTGGATTAATGGAGGCATATGTTTGGGTGCATGGATGTTGGAGAGTTTGGTGGTGGAGAGTTTGGAGGTGGAGAGTCATGAGCAGAAGATGTTGATTTGAGGTTATGGATGTTATTCAAGTGAGGGTGTTGGATGAGATCTAGTGAGAAGATACTCAATCCAAGTGAAGTGTTCATTCCATGCAATTGTTTGTTTTTGGAGAAAGATGCAACAAGGACAATTGTAGATATGGTTTTCAACTTGATTTGAGTTGCGAGGTGATGAAGGAGGTTGATCCAAGTTGCTTTGTGCAAGGTGTAAGGCGAGAAGAGTACTAAGCTCATGGGTTTCCTTGAGTTCTCCAATGAACTTCAAGTGATTGGAAGAAGCTGATGATGGTGGAGTGTGGTTGTTATTTGGGATGGATGTTTAGACATGCAACATAGGAGTAGCATGTGAGTTGGTAGGAGGTGGTGGTGACACTCTTGGTGGTGTGGATATTTATGAATTTGGGTAATCATTCATGGATGAAGATGAAGGTATGGAAGGAGAAGATGTTCCATGAATGAAGGGTGTTTTGGATGGATCATTGATAGGTGGAACAAGATGTGTGGTGTTGGGAATGAGGTTGGAATTGTTGTTTTGAGATTGAGCATGCTCTTCATATGAATCATATGGGTGAGGTGAATGTGTATTTTTGGGAGCAAGGATGGATGATTGGTTATGTTTGTGAAAGGATTCATTTGAGTGATCATGAGGTTTAGGTGTTGGTAGGTTGGAAACAACATCATTTGTTAAGGTTGGCCTTTGTTGTGTTGTTCAAGGTGCATAACAAGGAGATCACGAAGGTCATGGATTTGGTTTATCTCATCACGGAAATTTTGCCTTTCTGTGGGAATGTGGATTTGATCATTTGGTGAAAATGGATGAAATTTGGGTGTGTAGTTGGAAGTGAAGTTGGATGTCTGACCAATATGATGAGGATTTTGAAAGGTTTCATTGAAGTTAGTTTGTGGTTGAGATGTGTAGTTTGGAATGAAGGTGGATGTTTGGCCAATATGAGAAGAATTGTGAAAGGGTTCAATAGAATGAGCTTGAGGATTTTGAGTGTAGTTGGGAACATATGGAGGTGTTGGTTGTTTAGTCACATCATTTGATGATATTGACTTGTTGCGGGTGTTAGTTTTTCTTTTCCAAATGGGTTTTTCGGACATCCTTGCTAACCTTGAGGTTTTTGACATTGGTTTGATGATAGATGTCATGATGAGATAATAGAAGATTTTGAGGAATGAGAGTGTTTATAGTGTAGGATTGATGGATTAAAAAATGGATAAAATTTTTTGGATGAATTGGGATAAGATATGTTTGTGAATTTTGGGAAGTGTAGGATGAAATGGGCTAAAAAGTTGAAAAGGAAACAGAACCTTCGACCATCAGATGGCCGGTCCCCTTAAATAGGGGCCGCTCCCCTTAAATATTAAGGGGGCCGCCCATCTGTTGGTTCCCAGATTACTAGAAATGAGTTTTTGGCATAAAATTGTAGGAAGGGTTGTGTTTTTAGGTTTAGTTTCAAGCAAGTCCAACTCTTTGAGGCAATTAAGCATGTAATAGATATTAATGCAAAACATGTCAATTGAAGAGATTAAGAAATCAAGTAATTTCATCTAGCATGCAAACATACTCATCAAGCAAGTAATATATATGAACTAGGAAACAATAAACTACATCAAGTATATTCTTAATTATATGTAGGTGGTAAGATTAATGAACTATTTGATGGATCCTAATGTGTGTCTATGCGCAATAAATGGGAACTTAAGATAGCATGGACTTCTAGACTTGTTACAAACAAAATCTAAATAGACAAACCGTGGTCCTCTTGATTTGTTTTGATTTTCTTATAAGTGTCATGTACATAAGTATAGATGACAAATATGAGATCGTCATGCATGATTTAAAGAAACGTTTTTAGCATTATTCAACAATGCTTGGAAATAGGTTTGTACGTAGATTTGAATAAAATAGATTGAGTTTTACTTCAAAGTATGTTAGTGAAAGGTAAAGAAAATTTTCTCAATCTTAGATTTTGATCAAAACAAAGTTATGGATATTGATAGTGAAACATGTTATTGGAAAAGTGAGATAGTCATTTGAAAAATTATTTTTTCAAAATGTGAGGTTTTTGCATATTTTTAGAGATATTAGATTTTGACAACAAAATCATTAATCATAGATTTTAAAAGATGTCTATCAAAGATCTCATGCTCAAGAGGATTGGTTAAGCCTATTGTCATATGCTATCTTTTTCTACATAACCTATGATCATAAGTGAGTGATCACTTAAATCTATATGTTAGATGTGAGAGTGTTGAATGGGGTATATCCTAACGTTTATAGCTCCTTTGTTGTTGCTCACTTATCTAAGTTAATGCCATAGTCTATGAGAGCTTGTTTCATCTATAGTTTTCTTTCGCGAGGGATCTAATCCTACTTCTATATTAATGATTAATCCACTTAACTCATTTCACTTCATCACCATGAGTTTGTAAATAGTGGATATAGAAGATTTCCATTTTCTATTTTGTTCGACAACGAACAATTTCATTTTATTCCTAGGAAAGTCAACTAATGATGTTTCTAGGTTATAAGTATATAAGCTATTTTGTACATATATATGTATAAGAGTTACAAACAATATATATCCATAGCTAAGCATTAATCTAACTAATCATTAATCTAAGCATACAAATTATAGCAATGAACATAAAAGAAAAGTGTACCTTTTTGTCTTCAATGGATTTTCTTTAAGCACTTCAAGTTACTATGTTGACTTATAGAAGTCATTTGTAGTTGAGATTCCAACTTATTCGAAGAATGACAACTTAGCCATTTGGTCCCCATTGTCTCATTGGTCTAAAATTATTTGAACCAAACATGGTTTGCATTTGACTAGGATGCATGTATGGTGGAAGTATTCCCCACGGGTTAAAGATTGGTTGATGTGGATAATTCCACATTGGGTGACTATTACTAGAAAAGTTTTGTCTACATTGATTTCTTCTAGGTTGAGGGGTTTTAGACCGAGGATGAGGATTATTTGGTCTATTTGGAGGTGGAGTTTTCGATCTTAATTTTGGTTTAGAAAATCCGGTTTTGGCTTTAATGATGGTTTATAAAAACTTTTTACTTCCTCATCACTTGCAATAAGTATTTTCTATCTTTTATAAGTATATACTTAGGTTTTGACTCTAATGTTTTTGTTTACTAGATTCATATTCAAACTTTACAATTTTATTTTCACTAGTTGAAACATTAGTTGAGTTGAATCCTAGACGGATTTTATCTCCCAAAGTTCCTTGAACACTTATTATTTTCTTAAGTAAGTTACTACTATTTTCAAGTTTGTCAAGTTTGGAAATTTCATCTTTAAGTTTTTTGTTTTCATTTTTTACCTCTAGACATGTTTTACATTCTATAAAAACTTCTTTTCCTTTTTCTAAATGTTGTAGTTTAATTTTTAATTTGAGTACCTCATTTTCTAATCGATTATTAATATGTTTTAGTGATTTATTTTTATCCATAACTTTTTTGACCTAATTTGCATAACCTATTATATTCACTATCTAGGTCATTTTCGTCTAATGACAAATTTTCGTCACTAAAGTATTCGGTTTCGGAATGTACCTCACTTGATGTCTTAGCCATAAGACACCTTTCTTCCTTTGTGGTTTCCTTCTCATCTTCATCGCTATCACTCCATGCTCCTCCAACGAACGCCTTTTGATTTTGATCCCTTGACAACATTGGACATCTTCCGATGAGATGATTTGGATCACCGCATTTAAAGCACTTCCTTTCGCTATTGCTACTTTTGTCGTATTTGTTTCTTTGGAATGTCTTTCTTTCATCATGTGATTGTATAACGAATCTTCCTCGTCTTTCGAAGAATTTCTTGAAGTCTCCTACGGCCATGGCATATTCTTCAGCATCACTTACGGCCACCGCATTTAATTCGTCCAATATCATTAACTTTCACCTATTTCTTGTTTTTACCTGAGAATCACTAAAGTAAATATAAAGGCACCAATTCTCATACAAAATAATATAAAACAAGTCAATTGAATAGGATAAATGTTAGGTAGCCATATTGATTTCACACAAGTAAGAATGAGATAGATATAAGGATTTGGGTGATTATGAGAATGAGAGAAATATAAGTGCAAGAGTTTCTTTAAGATTTAAAATAACCAACCAAGTTTACATGTATCCTAAGCTTAGTATATATAGGGAAGGAGTAGGGCAACACTACCTTCCTCCCTTTTGCTTCTAGGTCGTGGGCTTGGAGGCCCATGGACAAGTTTACATAAGCCTAGTAACATGAAACTATACATAAATGAAAGTAAATAATAACTAAGCAACCTAGTGTTATTACAAATGACCGAGACTTGATAAAATAGTAAAACTTCGTTCCCAACAATCTCCCCCTAAGGGTCGGTCATCACGGTTGCTTGACGTCTTTGTCATTTCTTTAACTTTGACTTTCATAGCTTTAGACGTCTTTCAAAAATCATTCATCGTTCTTTGTTCTTTGTTCGTTGTTGTTGTGATAGTGATCAAGTTATGAAGTTGTTTGCCTTTCGTCACTTCCGCGTCTGTGGTGGTAGTTCGCCATTCCAACATGCTCATACATCTTTGAATTCTGACTTATACATGCGCGTAGTTCCCTTTCTCTCACTTTTGATCTTTAGTCTTTATACTTTGTAGATTCTTCTTTTTGGCGTAGAATCTTTCTTTGAACTTTGTGTTGCGTTGATCCTTGAGGGAGCTTTTGATTACTTCAAGATGCATGTATGAGCATGTGGAATCCGTTGCCATGGAGAAGATGTGTCCCTGCAGGTAAACAATTAGAAATAAAACATCCGGTACTTACAGATAAGGAACTAGAGATCGTCAACAGCATAGTGTGAAGACTCCTTCTAACCCTTATCAAGGCCGTTCCCATGTCAGATACCCTCGAAGGAGCTTACAAGACCTACTAAGTAGCTCAATGACTGGGTGAGTCGCTGGGGATCACTCCACGATTGTAGACCGCTAAGAATCCACCGCAAACATTAAGCGTAACCCACAAGGAGTTACCGAAGTGACCTGCTGTCAGAGCTGTTTGATGTTGATGAGGCGAAAAATGAACCACTTTCAGGGGGTCATTTAAGCCCGGAATTGAACTTATTTGATCAAATATTGCCCTAAATCGTTCCTTTTGTGATTTTAGGTACTTTGGGAGTGAAATCTGGAAAAGGAAGCAATTCGGACGTTTTTGGAGCATAAAAGTGAAGAAAACGCCAAAGTCTTAATTTTCCTTGCTGGGAACAGTAGGTGACGGCGTCAAGAGAAATTTTCTATGACGACCCAGTACAGATTTGACGGCGTCACGAAGTAGGGCGTCAAGAGTAAAATTCATGACGGCCTGGAAATGCACAACACATGACGGCGTCAGAAGTAGATCAAGGCAGTCCGAGAAGAGTTTTGGCGGAGAGGTGACGGCGTCACAAGTTTGGTCTTGACGCCGTCAGACCCCTTTTCCTATATATAGTTTTCTAATTTTCACATTAAAAGGGGAGAAGTTTTGGAGAAACCCTAAGTACGAACTTGGTGCAAATTTTACAGGTTTCTCAAGGGTTCTAAGCCCTTGATACCTTTCATGTGTAATTAAGATAAGTGTTCTTTTAATTCAATCAATATGTCTATGTGTTGGTTGTCTATATCTTGTTCTTGTCTTAATTCCATCATGCTAGGCTAGATCTATCTTGTGTTTGCTTAGATCTAATAAAACCTAGATGTTAATTATGTGTTGATTACTTGTTTATACTTGTTTTGGATGAATGAATTTATATGTTAGGCTTAAGAAAACTGGCAGATCTCCAATTGGTAACATGCTTGAACGTCTTAGGAAACATGAACCGATGTGCACTAGGTCTTTATTGGTTGTATTTAATGCATGAGCCACTGTTTATAATCCCTATGGTTGTGTTGGGCATGGTATAGGAGGAGATAAGAGCTCATAGAATTGGGGAGTTAAGTGCACCACCCCATGAATGGTATTAAGGAATACGATCCGTCATCCATGCAACTATAACAAGTAATTAACGTGTAAAAGATGTCTAGGGAGTAGTGAAATCTAAGTAAACACATTTTCTCCACTTATTGCTCACAACTTTAGTATAATTTAGTTTATTTTCATTTCTAGTATTTTATTTTGATTGCATCTTTAGTATTGGGTTAGTTGACTAGCAACTAATTCCACCTAAATCCTTCAAACCCGATATTTTTACTTGCTTTCTAAAAAATATAAAAATACAAAAATAATCATCCTTCACCTTTAGAACTAGTATTTAGGTTTTCTAATCCTAGCGACACTATTCCTAGCTGAACGATCAATCCCCCGGTACTTATCACTATACTATACTACAACAATCAGGTACACTGCCTGGTGGGGGTTGTAAGCTTCTCAAGACCCTTGAGAGGTAAAGCCTGGTGCAATTCCCACGCATCAAGTTTTTGGCCCCGCAGCCCGGGGAATAGTTATTGTCTAGGTTAGAATCTCTTTTTATTAGGTCTAATTACTAGATTCCTTTCTAGTGAGATTTTATTTTTATTTTTAGGTTTCTTTAGTCTACCTTATTTCTTTGTGTTTTTGTTCGTAACTCTTCACCACCTGCCATCATGGCAAACGACGAATCCTTTAACCTTAGGATCACTAGGAGTCGTAGTTCCACTAGAAACCTTGTCTTACCTTATGCGGAACCCGAAAGAGAAATGCATAGATTGAGACAATATCACTCAACTTCTGAACCATCTAGCGTTGCCATCGATTTTGATGCACCCCTTTCTGAAGAAAATTCAGAAAATCATGTCACAACCCCTAGTTCCCAACCCAACAACGAGATGAGTACCCCCGCAACTCCCATTCCTAAGCGTTTTAAGGACTACTCCTCCCCAACCTCTCGTGGCTTCTCAAACGCCATTGTCTACCCAAACGAACACACCAATGAGGTTTTGCATGCAAACGATGTTTGGCTTGTCCAAAGTGTGTGTAAGTTTTGCGGATTAGATGAGGAAGATCCAATCCAACATATTAAAGACTTCCTGAAAATAGTAGACACCCTCCATACGGATGGGGCTACTAGAGACACGTCCCGATTGCGATTCTTTCCTTTCACCCTATTTGAAAAAGCCCAAGAATGGTATGATAAACTCCCCTCTAAATCTATTTTCACATGGGAGCAACTCATAACCAAATTCTATGAGAAGTTCTTTCCACCTGGAAAAACCTCAGCGTTTAGAGATAGGATCCTCCGTTTTCGAAAAGGGAAGGACGAACCCCTCCATAAATCGTGGATTAGATTCAAAGATTTAATAAGACAAGTTCCCCATCATGGCATTGAGCTTTGGCTCTTGGTCCAAATCTTCTACGATAATATCTCCTCTAACGACCGAAACGGAATTAACCAATCTAGAAAAGGGAGATTGGTCAATCTTAGTGCCAAAGAAGGATGGGATAGGATTGAAGAATATGCTCAAGACCAGGATGACACTTGGGATGAACCTGAGTCGACTGTCAGCATTTCTGAAATCACCTCAGATCGGTTGAGAAAAATTCACAAAAGAGTGGAATACCTAGCTGGATCGCAATTACCTAAACAACTGTCGAATCCTTACTTAATCTGTGATTACTGTGGGGGCCCGAATGAGGTAGAAGAATGCGGAGGAGCAACCACGACTGAACATGCATGCTTGTCAGGAGGGGACATTTATGCTGATCCCTCCCTTTTGCCTTTTTACCAAAATGACGATTACAACCTCTGGAAAAATCTGATAAAGAGAAAAGAAGGAGAGGAAGGCCCTGAATTCGAGATCAGGAGCACTTTTGAAGATGACCTTGGTCACTTCACTCACGAAAAAGGCTTGCAAATGAAAGGTCTTAATGAGCTTTTCGACGAGCAGCAGGATGACATTGGAGAATTTTTCAACAAGCTTAACTCAGCTCTAGATAATCTTGAAATGCCATCAATAAGCAAAAAAGACCCCATGCTCGCGATAACCACTCGAGCTAGAACAACAACCAAGGACTCACCTTACCCAAGCTCGTCCCCCATCGCCCCCGATCCAAACAAACCTGGCGAAGAGGAGGAGGATGTCGGCGGCAAGACCCCCGACCAACCGCCCTTGACGACCCCTTCCCCATCAACCCTACCTAACCAACCTGTGAGAATCCCGTTTCCATCCCGATTAAGGAACCAGAAAACTGAGAATGATAACAAGAGATTCTTGTCATACCTAAAAGACTCGGTTGTCACCATACCCCTCCTTGATGCTTGCTATCACATGCCAAAGTATAGCGCATACTTTAAAAAACTACTTGCTAACCGGAAGAAACTCGAGGGACTTGTGACCCTGGGGGAAGAATGCTCAATGGTGACCCATCGAGGGCTACCAAAAAAGGTAGACGATCCGGGCAGCTTCACCCTGCCTTGCTCTATAGGATCTCTATCAATCAAGAATGCTCTTGCCGATTTGGGAGCAAGTATCAATCTCATGCCTCACTCTATGTTCCTTAAATTAGGATACTCTGGATTAAACTCTACCCGTATGAACATCCAACTAGCCGATAGATCAGTCAAATACCCCGTAGGGATATGCGAGAATGTGCTAGTCAAAGTTGGGAAATTCAAATTCCCGGTCGACTTCGTAATCCTGGATATGGAGGAGGATGACTTGGTACCGATCATCTTAGGGAGACCATTTCTTGCTACCACTCGTGCAGTCATTGATGTCTATGATGGCAAATTAACCTTACAAGTGGGAACCGATAGCACAACCTTCGACATTAAGGATTCTATGGACCTCTCCCTCGAAGCAGCCAACCGGCTCTATTTCATCGGGGAAGTCGATGAACTCACAGATGTCATTGATAGTTGTGTCAATGAACAGATCGATGAAGGCTGGCTACGGGACGAGAGTTTTCTGCCTTTGCTAGAGGTAGAAAAGACGGAGGATGTTAGTGCAGTCTCCTTCTACCCCAGACAAGAGGCAACGGAGCATCTCGAGCTCCGAAAGCCCGAAAACAAGCTCAAACCTTCTATTATCGAACCTCCTAAGTTAGATCTTAAAGAGCTTCCTAACCATTTGGAGTATGCCTTCCTCCAGGGAGAGGACCAACTCCTGGTAATCATAAACTCTTCCTTGGAACATGAACAAAAAGGTAAACTCTTAGGGGTCCTAAAGAAATACAAGGGGGTGCTCACATGGAGTGTGGCCGACATTAAGGGGATTGACTCAACTTTTTGCACACATAAGATTCTCATGGAAGAAGATTATAAACCTACCGTGCAACCCCAGAGGCGGGTGAACCCTAACATTAAGGAAGTAGTAAAGAAAGAAGTTATCAAACTTTTGGATGCAGGATTGATTTACCCGATCTCGGATAGCCCATGGGTCAGTCCTGTGCAGGTTGTACCTAAGAAGGGTGGAATGACTGTGGTTAAGAATGACAAGGGTGAGATGGTGCCCCAGAGAACGGTCACTGGATGGCAGGTATGCATTGACTATCGAAAGCTCAATGATGCCACAAGGAAAGATCACTTTCCTTTACCATTCATTGATCAGATGTTAGAGAGATTGTCGGGACACGAGTACTATTGCTTCTTGGATGGATTCTCTGGGTATTTTCAGATTCCCATAGCACCTGAGGACCAAGAAAAGACCACGTTTACTTGCCCTTATGGAACATTTACCTACAAAAGGATGCCTTTTGGGCTATGTAATGCCCCCGCCACTTTCCAGCGATGCATGACCGCAATCTTTCACGAACTCATGGAAGACAGCATGGAAGTGTTCATGGATGACTTTTCGGTCTTTGGGAACTCCTTCGACCGCTGTCTTGCTAATCTAGAAAAGATGTTTAAACGTTGTGAGGAAACCAACTTGGTGCTAAACTGGGAAAAGTGTTATTTCATGGTAAAAGAAGGGATTGTGTTAGGGCATAAGATCTCAGGGAACGGAATAGAGGTGGACCAAGCTAAAGTTGAAGCTATATCTAAGTTACCATACCCCACGACTGTTAAAGCAATACGCAGCTTCTTGGGGCATGCCGGGTTTTATCGGAGATTCATCAAAGACTTCTCCAAAATTGCTCGGCCAATGACTCAATTACTTGTGAAGGATGCTCCGTTCGATTTTTCCCAAGAATGCAAGGATGCATTCGATCTCCTAAAAAAGGAACTTACACAAGCTCCAATCATGATCACACCCAACTGGGAGTTACCATTTGAAATCATGTGTGACGCTAGCGACTTCGCTGTCGGGGCTGTATTAGGCCAACAGCGTGACAAGCTTTTCCAACCTATTTACTACGCTAGCAAAACCATGAATCCCGCTCAAGAGAACTACTCCACCACCGAGAAAGAATTATTAGCCGTAGTGTTTGCGTTCGACAAATTCCGACAATATCGTGTCCTTTCAAAAACAGTCGTCTTCACTGATCACTCGGCTCTTCGATATCTTTTTGCGAAGCAGGATGCTAAGCCACGACTAATTCGGTGGATCTTGTTGTTACAAGAATTCGATGTTGAGATTCGTGATAAGAGGGGGGCAGAAAATCTGGCCGCAGATCATCTATCTCGTCTCGAAAACCCCTTGGATAAGCACGATAGAAGTGAGATTAGGGATTCATTTCCTGACGAACAACTCATGTTAATGATTGATTCGGAGCCGTGGTACGCTGATTTTGCTAATTACCTCGCAAGTAGATTTCTTCCTGAACACTTGACTAGGTACGAAAGGAAAATGTTCTTTTCTCAGCTAAAATACTACTTTTGGGATGAACCATTTTTATTCCGAAGGTGTCCTGACCAAATTATAAGACGCTGTGTTTCGGAAAGTGAGGCAGTAAAGATTATGAGGGAATGTCACTCTGGTCCCTCTGGCGGGCATCATGGGATAAAAACTACCGCCCGAAAGATTTTCGATGCGGGATTCTATTGGCCCACAATTTTCCATGATGTAAAAGAAATGGTGCAGGCATACGATGCATGTCAACGGGCCGGGAACATATCACATAGGGATGAAGCACCTCAGAATTTTATACAAGTATGTGAGGTCTTCGATGTTTGGGGAATTGACTTCATGGGACCCTTTCCATCTTCAGGGGGGAACGAATACATTTTAGTCGCCATCGATTATGTTTCAAAATGGGTTGAGACACAAGCCCTTAGGACCAGTGACGCCAGAGTAGTTATTCATTTCCTGAAAAAGCTTTTCGCTAGATTCGGAATTCCTAAAGCTCTCATCAGTGATAGGGGTACCCATTTTTGCAATGCACAAATGGAAAAGGTTATGAGGAGGTATGGAGTATCCCATCGGTTCTCCACCGCCTATCATCCACAAACCAATGGCCAAGTCGAAAACACCAACAGGGCTATTAAAAGAATACTCGAAAAGCCGGTTAGTCAAAATAGAAAGGACTGGTCATTTAAACTCGACGAAGCCTTATGGGCATTCCG
The DNA here is from genome assembly GCA_030686995.1 of Artemisia argyi. NCBI lineage: Eukaryota > Viridiplantae > Streptophyta > Magnoliopsida > Asterales > Asteraceae > Artemisia > Artemisia argyi. Next base: position 76,380,696 of record CM060688.1, read on the forward strand.
AACCGCCTACAAAACACCTATTGGAACGACCCCGTTTCGAATGGTGTATGGTAAGGCATGTCACTTACCAGTGAAATTAGAACATAAGGCTTATTGGGCGCTTAAGACATGTAACTTAGATTACACAATTGCTGGAACTAATAGGTTCTTGCAATTACACGAGCTTGACGAGCTTAGGTTAGAAGCCTACGAATCTTCCATCACATAGAAAGAGAGAGCAAAAAGATGGCATGACCAGAGGATTAAGAAACCCAAAGAATTTTCAGAGGGAGACAAAGTCCTATTGTACAATTCTCGGCTGCGATTATTTCCGGGAAAACTTAAGTCTAGATGGTATGGACCGTTTACGGTAAAGAATTCCTCTAAAATTGGAGCCGTGGTGTTATTAGACGATGAAGGTAGAGAATTTACTGTTAACATACAACGTGTAAAACATTATCAAGAAAATAACAATGAAATGATTAGTGAGGAGGATGTGACGTTTGATGATGAGATCACGTAGTAACCCATGACCTTGAGTCTAGCTACAAGACTCGTCAATAAAGAAAAGCGCTTCTTGGGAGGCAACCCATGTTTTGTGTGATTTTATTTTGTTTGTTTGTTATTTGCTTCCGTATGCATGCTTTATTTTTATTGTTGGTAGATCATGTCTCTAAACTAAATAGTGGAAATACTTTACTTTGTTGTTTTGGCCTAGTCTTAACTCCACCTAAAAGTATTTTTGCAAAAGATAAGTGTAAGGGGAAACCCCAAATATGTTTTTAAGAAACAAACCGATCATAATTCTCCACAATATTAAATGAACATGTATATTCGTACTTGTTAGAGTCAAATGCTTGTATTGAGTCATAATGAAGTTTTGCAGGATTTTCCAGGAAGTAGGACCAAGTTTTTCCAGAAATTTTCCGAAAACTTAACATAAGAATTTCTGCAGGTCACTTCTGACGGCGTCAAGAGTTAACTCTTGACGGCGTCAAGTGTAAAAATCTGGAAATTTTAGCGATTTTGTTTTTCTAACGGAGTCTTATGGTTTTTGTGAATTATTAAGTTTTATAATCTCCAGGAAATCTGCAAACTTCATTCCACAAACATTATATCTTATCTTGTTTTCTAGGATTTAGTAACTTATATAGGATGCCGCCGATTTTACGCGAGGTTGTTTTGTCTATTTTCTCAGGTTTTACAGGTTATGTATGACAATAAGATGATTTATATTATGGAAAGGAAGCTTTGATTGTTCATTTTCTTGGAGGAAGATTTAACCTGGCCACCTTATTATCCATACCGAGCGAATCAGGGGAGTATTTAATTTCATTCTTTTTACTTTTTCACTTTTACATTCTTTACTTGAACATTGGGGACAATGTTCATCTTAAGTGTAAGGGGAGGGTAAAAAGATGATACCTTACATATGCACTTTCGCTTGAGTTTGTTTTGTTTGATGGTAGATGTGTAATAAAACTATGAGAAATACTTGTTAGTGCAATTTTAGCGCCAAATTTAAAATTTTTTACAACATTTAGGAGTGAAACTTTAGCCATAGCAAGCGTCTCATGGATAGGAGATTGTATGACTAGCACATAACCGTATATTCAGAAAAATTTTCCACCCAAATATGTGAGGTTCGCCTTTAGATTTGATAGGAAAAGCATTTATTATTAGTGCTTATGAGTGTACCGGTAGCATTTAGATTCTAGAACTCGCGTTAGTGATGCATCCCGAGACCACTAGTGAGACTACATTCGTGTAGTAGGATTTACTACATGATAAGAGGCATTATGATCACCCTTGTGTTAAACCCGTATTATAATTACTTGACCATTTAAGTCATATTACTTGGCTAGTTAAGTCAACTAATCTTTCCTACACCCGTAAGCGTTGTACTCATTTTTAGTACACGATACCCCTAGTACACCCCTCCGAGCCTATCTTTTCGTTTCTAACTTTAAGCATTTTACTTAAAGGAAGAATTTGTTACACCCCACTTAAATGTACAACCAAATTGCCTTAGCCTTCCGTGTATGCGCTCATTTTTAGTGCATTATTGTTATTTGTTAAACCCTAAGTTAACTATCTAATTGATTACATGGTTGCTAAGTCGAGTCATATCCTTGTACATATTGTTTTGGGACGATTGGGACTCATGGGTAAGTACTTATTTTATGGAGTAATGGGGAAGAACATCTTATTATTACCCCCATATGTACATTAATCTTAAAAGTGCTACAAGTGTTTTGATTTTCTTAATTCGAGTCATTAGATTTAGTTTATTGTAAAGTATGTAAAAATTCAAGTGTAAGGGGAATGTTCAACCCCTATGATGTATTATTTTGGATGGTAGGGTAAGTGTGTATGCAAAAAAAAAAAAAAAAAAAAAAAAAAAAAAAAAAAAAAAAAAAAAAAAATCGAAAAAAATCAAGAAAAAGAAAAAAAAATAGAAAAAAGAAAAAGAGAAAAAAACATACGGACTACCATCCCTTTTTATTCTATGTTCATTTTTATGTTTTTGTTATTTTTTATTTATTAGCTTAAGTCGAGTCTAGTCTTGGCTTAGCAACGCCACGTTGTACATGTAATTAACCAAGATTGTTAACTCGCCACCAGTAAAAACTTCCTTTATCCAACAAAACCGTGTATTTCATATCCCTACACCTAACGTTACAACCCTTTAAAAGACCTCTTTGATTGTTTATCCTAGGTGCTTACGCCATGTGGTGGAGGTTTGATCCTTTCCCAAGCCTATGGTAATCTATTTTGCTATGACAGGTAGTGAGAGATATCTTCCGTTTCCATATTGTAATTTACACTTTATTACACCCGAGAGATGTGAGTATCGAAACACTATTTGTGAGGTGCTTGTGTATGACCTCCGTGCTTGCCTATTGGTCTTTAGTGGAACGATTATTTGTTGTAATTACTTTTATATTAGTGTTAAATGACCCCTAACTTGTATTTTGAGTAGAATAAAAGCGCATTTGCTTGAGGACAAGCAAATCTCAAGTGTAAGGGTATATGATGAGGCGAAAAATGAACCACTTTTAGGGGGTCATTTAAGCCCGGAATTGAACTTATTTGATCAAATATTGCCCTAAATCGTTCCTTTTGTGATTTTAGGTATTTGGGAGTGAAATCTGGAAAAGGAAGCAATTCGAACGTTTTTGGAGCATAAAAGTGAAGAAAACGCCAAAGTCTTAATTTTCCTTGCTGGGAACAGTAGGTGACGGCGTCAAGAAGGAATCCTTGACAGCGTCAAGAGCAATTTTCCATGACGACCCAGTACATATTTGACGGCGTCACGAAGTAGGGCGTCAAGAGTAAAATTCATGACGGCCTGGAAATGCATAACACATGACGACGTCAGAGGTAGATCAAGGCAGTCCGAGAAGAGTTTGGCGGCGAGGTGACGGCGTCACAAGTTTGGTCTTGACGCCGTCTGACCCCTTTTCCTATATATAGTTTTCTAATTTTCACATTAAAAAGGGAGAAGTTTTGGAGAAACCCTAAGTACGAATTTGGTGCAAATTTTACAGGTTTTTTAAGGGTTCTAAGCCCTTGATACCTTTCATGTGTAATTAAGATAAGTGTTCTTTTAATTCAATCAATATGTCTATGTGTTGGTTGTCTATATCTTGGTCTTGTCATAATTCCATCATGCTAGGCTAGATCTATCTTGTGTTTGCTTAGATCTAATGAAACCTAGATGCTAATTATGTGTTGATTACTTGTTTATACTTGTTTTGGATGAATGAATTTATATGTTTGGCTTAAGAAAACTGGCAGATCTCCAATTGGTAACATGTTTGAACGTCTTAGGAAACATGAACCGATGTGCACTAGGTCTTTATTGGTTGTATTTAATGCATGAGCCACTGTTTATAATCCCTATGGTTGTGCTGGGCATGGTATAGGAGGAGATAAGAGCTCATAGAATTGGGGAGTTAAGTGCGCCACCCCATGAATGGTATTAAGGAATACGATCCGTCATCCATGCAACTATAACAAGTAATTAACGTGTAAAAGATGTCTAGGGAGTAGTGAAATCTAAGTAAACACATTTTCTCCACTTATTGCTCACAACTTTAGTATAATTTAGTTTATTTTCATTTCTAGTATTTTATTTTGATTGCATCTTTAGTATTGGGTTAATTGACTAGCAACTAATTCCGCCCAAATCCTTCAAACCCGAGATTTTTACTTGCTTTCTAAAAAATATAAAAATACAGAAATAATCATCCTTCACCTTTGGAACTAGTATTTAGGTTTTCTAATCCTAGCGACACTATTCCTAGCTGAACGATCAATCCCCTGATACTTATCACTATACTATACTACAACGATCAGGTACACTGCCTGGTGGGGGTTGTAAGCTTCTCAAGATCCCTTGAGAGGTAAAGCTTGGTGCAATTCCCACGCATCAAGTTTTTGGCGCCACAGCCCGGGGAGTAGTTATTGTCTAGGTTAGAATCTATTTTTATTAGGTCTACTTGCTAGATTCCTTTCTAGTAAGATTTTATTTTTATTTTTAGGTTTTCTTTAGTCTATCTTTTTCTTTGTGCCTTTGTTAGTAAATTAAATTCATTGACTGTTCCGTTGACCATTATGGAAAACGCGAATCCACCCCTTTCCCCTAGAGAAGTGGCTTTGTTACGTGAACAAATTGAGAGTGAGATTAGGGAACTTAGGGAGCTTAATAGTTTGATTAGGGTTGAGCTCGAACATGCATTTAGTGACCTAGCGACCGCCTTGTATTCAAATGAGGACCTAGGGCCTAATGATTTTGTGAATGTTATTGAGGGACTTGAAGAGGGGGAAATAGATCCGAAGCTTAATGACTATTTTAATCTATACCCCACTAAGGAGGAGATTGCATATTATAATAATCTTATCGATAACCCGCGATCTCCTTTCACTATAATTGAACCTAAGATAAAGAGAGGTGATCCTAAGAATGTTAAGATACCATGGATGATTGGTTATAGGCACATTAGCGATGCTTACATTGACTTTAAATCTCCAATCAACATTATGTCCTCAACTGTTTATAATGATATAGTGAAAACAAGACTTGAACCTAGAAGAGATCCCAAATACCCCGGTGGAGTTTGTAACTTTGTCGGGAGAGTTAAAGGTCTACATGTCTTTGTTGGTAATTTCACTTTTGTCACCGACTTTATGATTGTGGGGGATCTTGCTAATATTATTGATTGTTGATTATCCAATGTTGTGTTTGTCAAACCGTTTATTGAGGAGTCTAAGTTGGAATATGATGAGATACAAGGAACGATCCGATTTGCAAGTAACGCCGATAGTATCACTTATAGGATTCCTAATAGGATGAAAGAATTTCGCTTTATATCCCGTTTTGATAAGGACAACGTTGGTGCTTTTGAGGACATCAATGAAGAGGATAAGAAAAGGGGCATGGATTATGTATGGGAAAAAAGGAGTCTTTATTACAAAGATTGCTTGGCCCTTGGACCAAGGTATAAAGTCGATAAAGAATTTTCCTAAAAGATTATAGGGGCGGTTGAGAAAAAGGTGATTGGTTTTTACAAAGAATATCTACAATCGGAGAGTGGAACCAATGATGAGGTCACGTAGTAACCCATGACCTTGAGTCTAGCTACAAGACTCGTAAATAAAGAAAAGCGTTTCTTGGGAGGCAACCCATGTTTTGTGTGATTTTATTTTGTTTGTTTGTTATTTGCTTCCGTATGCATGCTTTGTTTTTATTGTTGGTTGATCATGTTTCTAAATTAAATAGTGAAAATACTTTACTTTGTTGTTTTGGCCTAGTCTTAACTCCACCTAGAAGTATTTTTGCAAAAGGTAAGTGTAAGGGGAAACCCCAAACATGTTTTTAAGAAACAAACCGATCATGATTCTCCACAATATTAAATGAACATGTATATTCGTATTTGTTAGAGTCAAATACTTGTATTGAGTCATAATGAAGTTTTGCAGGATTTTCCAGGAAGTAGGACCAAGTTTTTCCAGAAATTTTCGGAAACTTAACATAAGAATTTCTGCAGGTCACTTCTGACGGCGTCACGAGTTAACTCTTGACGGCGTCACGTGTAAAAATCTGGAAATTTTACCGGTTTCGTTTTTCTAACAGAGTCTTATGGTTTTTGTGAATTATTAAGTTTTATAATCTCCAGGAAATCTGCAAACTTCATTCCACAAGCATTATATCTTATTTTGTTTTCTAGGATTTAGTAACTTATATAGGATGCCGCCGATTTTACGCGAGGTTGTTTTTGTCTATTTTTTCAGAATTTACAGGTTATGTATGACAAGAAGATGATTTACATTCTGGAAGGGAAGCTTTGATTGTTCATTTTCTTGGAGGAAGATTTAACCTGGCCACCTTATTATCCATACCGAGTGAATCAGGGGAGTATTTGATTTCATTCTTTTTACTTATTTCACTTTTCATTCTTTACTTGAACATTGGGGACAATGTTCATACTAAGTGTAAGGGGGGGGGGGGTAAAATGATGATACCTTACATGTACACTTTCGCTTGAGTTTGTTTTGTTTAATGGTAGGTGTGTAATAAAACTATGAGAAATACTTGTTAGTGTAATTTTAGCGCCAAATTTAAAATTTTTTACAACATTTAGGAGTGAAACTTTAGCCATAGCAAGTGTCTCATGGATAGGAGATTGTATGACTAGCACATAACCGTATATTTAGAAAAATTTTCCACCCAAATATGTGAGGTTCGCCTTTAGATTTGATAGAAAAAGCATTTACTATTAGTGCTTATGAGTGTACCAGTAGCATTTAGATTCTAGAACTTGCGTTAGTGATGCATCCCGAGACCGCTAGTGAGACTACATTCGTGTGGTAGGATTTACTACATGATAAGAGGCATTAGGATCACCTTTGTGTTAAACCCGTATTATAATTACTTGACCATTTAAGTCATATTACTTTGCTAGTTAAGCCAACTAATTTTCCCACACCCTTAGCGTTGTACTCATTTTTAGTACACGAAACCCCTAGTATACCCCTCCGAGCCTATCTTTTCGTTTCTAACTTTAAGCATCTTACTTAAAGGAAGAATTTGTTACACCCCACTTAAATGTACACACAAATCGCCTTAGCCTTCCGTGTATGCACTCATCTTTAGTGCATTATTGTTATTTGTTAAACACTAAGTTAACTATCTAATTGATTACATGGTTGCTAAGTCGAGTCATATTCTTGTACATATTGTTTTGGGACGATTGGGACTCATGGGTAAGTACTTATTTTATGGAGTAATGGGGAAGAACATCATATATTACCCTCATATGTACATTAATCTTAAAAGTGCTCCAAGTGTTTTGATTTTCTTAATTCGAGTCATTAGTTTAGTTCATTGTAAAGATGTAAAAATTCAAGTGTAAGGGGAATGTTCATTCCCTACGATGTATTATTTTGGATGGTAGGGTAAGAGTGTATGCACAAAAAAAAAAAAAAAAAAAAAAAAAATCGAAAAATCAAGAAAAAGAAAAATAAAAAAAAAAAAAAAAAAAAAAAAGAGAAAAAGAAAAAGAGAAAAAACATACGGACTACCATCCCTTTTTATTCTATGTTCATTTTATGTTTTTGTTATTTTTCATTATTAGCTTAAATCGAGTCTAGTCTTGGCTTAGCAACGCCACATTGTACTTGTAATTAATCAAGATTGTTAACTCGCCACCAGTAAAACTTCCTTTATCCAACAAAACCGTGTATTTCATATCCCTACACCTAACGTTACAACCCTTTAAAAGACCTCTTTGATAGTTTATCCTAGGTGCTTACGCCATGTGGTGGAGTTTTGATCCTTTCCCAAGCCTATGGTAATCTATTTTGCTATGACAGGTAGTGAGAGATATCTTCCGTTTCCATATTGTAATTTATACTTTATTACACCCGAGAGATGTGAGTATCTAAACACTATTTGTGAGGTGCTAGTGTGACCTCCGTGCTTGTCTATTGATGTTTAGTGGAACGATTATTTGTTCTAATTACTTTTATATTAGTGTTAAATGACCCCTAACTTGTATTTTGAGTAGAATAAAAGCGCATTTGCTTGAGGACAAGCAAATCTCAAGTGTAAGGGTATATGATGAGGCGAAAAATGAACCACTTTTAGGGGGTCATTTAAGCCCGGAATTGAATTTATTTGATCAAATATTGCCCTAAATCGTTCCTTTTGTGATTTTAGGTATTTGGGAGTGAAATCTGGAAAAGGAAGCAATTCGGACGTTTTTGGAGCATAAAAGTGAAGAAAACGCCAAAGTCTTAATTTTCCTTGCTGGGAACAGTAGGTGACGGCGTCAAGAAGTAATTTCTGACGGCGTCAAGAGTAATTTCCATGACGACCCAGTACAGATTTGACGGCGTCACAAGGAAGGGCGTCAAGAGTAAAATTCATGGCCTCCTGGAAATGCATAACACATGACGTTGTCAAAAGTAGATCAAGGCAGTCCAAGAATTATTTTGGCGGCGAGGTGACGGCGTCACAAGCTTTGTCTTGACGCCGTCAGACCCTATCTCCTATATATAGTTTTCTAATTTTTACACATAAGAGAGAGAAGTTTTGGAGAAACCCTAAGTACGAACTTGGTGCGAATTTTACAGGTTTTTCAAGGGTTCTAAGCCCTTGATACCTTTCATGTGTAATTGAGATAAGTATTCTTTTAATTCAATCAATATGTCTATGTGTTGGTTGTCTATATTTTGTTCTTGTCTTAATTCCATCATGCTAGGCTAGATCTATCTTGTGTTTGCTTAGATCTAATGAAACCTAGATGTTAATTATGTGTTGATTACTTGTTTATAATTGTATTGGATGAATGAATTCGATGTTAGGCTTAAGAAAACTGGTAGACTTCCAATTGGTAACATGCTTGAACGTCTTATGAAACATGAACTGATGTGCACCAGGTTTTATTGGTTGTATTTAATGCATGAGCCACTGTTTATAATCTCTATGGTTGTGCTGGGCATGGTATAGGAGGAGATAAGAGCTCATAGGATTTGGGAGTTAAGTGCGCCACCCCATGAATGGTATTAAGGAATACAATCCGTCATCCATGCAACTATAACAAGTAATTAACGTGTAAAAGATGTCTAGGGAGTAGTGAAATCTAAGTAAACACATTTTCTCCACTTATTGCTCACAACTTTAGTATAATTTAGTTTATTTTCATTTCTAGTATTTTATTTTGATTGCATCTTTAGCATTGGGTTAGTTGACTAGCAATATGGAAACGGAAGATATCTCTCACTACCTGTCATAGCAAAATAGATTACCATAGGTTTGGGAAAGGATCAAACCTCCACCACATGGCGTAAGCACCTAGTATAAACTATCAAAGAGGTCTTTTAAAGGGTTGTAACGTTAGGTGTAGCGATATGAAATACACGGTTTTGTTGGATAAAGGAAGTTTTTACTGGTGGCGAGTTAACAATCTTGGTTAATTACATGTACAATATGGCGTTGCTAAGCCAAGACTAGACTCGACTTAAGCTAATAAATGAAAAATAACAAAAACATAAAATGAACATAGAATGAAAAGGGATGGCTGTCCGTATGTTTTTTTCTCTTTTTCTTTTTATATATATATTTTTTTTTTCTTGATTTTACTATTTTTCTTTTTTTTTTATTTTTTTTATTATTATTTTTTTTTTTTTGCATACACTTTTACCCTACCATCCAAAATAATACATCATAGGGAATGAAAATTCCCCTTACACTTGAGTTTTTACATACTTTACAATAAACTAATCTAATGACTCGAATTAAGAAAATCAAAACACTTGGAGCACTTTTAAGATTAACGTACATATGGGGGTAATAAATGATGTTCTTCCCCATTACTCCATAAAATAAGTACTTTACCCACGAGTCCCAATCGTCCCAAAACAATATGTACAAGGATATAACTCGACTTAGCAACCATGTAATCAATTAGATAATTAACTTAGGGTTTAAACAAATAACAATAATGCACTAAAGATGAGTGCATACATGGAAGGCTAAGGCGATTTGGGTGTACATTTAAGTGGGGTGTAGCAAATTCTTCCTTTAAGTAAGATGCTTAAAGTTAGAAACGGAAAGATAGGCTCGGAGGGGTGTACTAGGGGTTTCGTGTACTAAAAATGAGTACAACGCTAAGGTGTGGGAAAAATTAGTTGACTTAACTAGCCAAGTAATATGACTTAAATGGTCAAGTAATTATAATACGGGTTTAACACAAGGGTGATCCTAATGCCTCTTATCATGTAGTAAATCCTACTACACGAATGTAGTCTCACTAGCGGTCTCGGGATGCATCACTAACGCAAGTTCTAGAATCTAAATGTTACCGGTACACTCATAAGCACTAATAGTAAATGCTTTTCCTATCAAATCTAAAGGCGAACCTCACATATTTGGGTGGAAAATTTTTCTAAATAGTACGGTTTTGTGCTAGTCATACAATCTCCTATCCATGAGACGCTTGCTATGGCTAAAGTTTCACTCCTAAATGTTGTAAAAAATTTTAAACTTGGCGCTAAAATTGCACTAACAAGTATTTCTCATAGTTTTATTACACATTTACCATCAAACAAACAAACTCAAGCGAAAGTGTATATGTAAGATATCATCGTTTTACCCTCCCCTTACACTTAAGATGAACATTGTCCCCAATGTTCAAGTAAAGAATGTAAAAGTGAAAAAGTAAAAAGAATGAAATCAAATACTCCCCTGATTCGCTCGGTATGGATATTAAGGTGGCCAGGTTAAATCTTCCTCCAAGAAAATGAACAATCAAAGCTTCCTTTCCAGAATATAAATCATTTTCTTGTCATACATAACCTGTAAATCCTGAGAAAACAAACAAGACAACCTCGCATAAAATCGGCAGCAATCTATATAAGTTACTAAATCCTAGAAAACAAGATAAGATATAATGCTTGTGGAATGAATTTTGCAGATTTCCTGGAGATTATAAAACTTAATAATTCAACAAAAACCTTAAAACTCCGTTAGAAAAACAAAACCGGTAAAATTTCCAGATTTTTACACGTGACGCCGTCAAGAGTAATCTCGTGACGCCGTCATAAGTGACCTGCAGAAATTCTTGTGTTAAGTTTTCGGAAAATTTCTGGAAGAACTTGGTCCTACTTCCTGGAAAATCATGCAAAACTTCATTATGACTCAATACAAGCATTTGACTCTAACAAATACGAATATACATGTTCACTTAATATTGTGGAGAATCATGATCGGTTTGTTTCTTAAAAACATATTTGGGGTTTCCCCTTACACTTATCTTTTGCAAATACCTTTAGGTGGAGTTAAGACTAGGCCAAACAACAAAGTAAAGTATTTCTACTTTTTAGTTTGAAACATGATCTACCAATAATAAAAATAAAGCATGCATACGGAAGCAAATAACAATCAAATAAACAAATAAACAAACAAATAATAAAATAAAGCTTGGGTTGCCTCCCAATAAGCGCTTGTTTTTGTTCGAGTCACGAGCCTGACTCTACCCTTATTTAACGGAAATAGGGGAGGTTTTCCCTAGACTTAGGATTAAGTGCGGGTGAAAGTAGCGTTACACACCCTTAGGGTGGAAATATGCCATGTGAGGAAAGAGTGGTGGATGAATTATATGCTCAAAGGGCTGTGCTCCTATCATCATAACCTTACCTAATTCAATTAGGTTAGTGGGAGGATTAAGATTTTCTTTTAGAAAAGGGATCATTTTCAATCAACTTCAAGAGATTACTAGTTGAGGATCCATCTTGACCTAATAAACCTGGTTTAAACCCATAATGTTTCTTGTGATCAATCATAAATGGGTGATGTAAGCATGTAAGGTCATTTTCCACTCCTATATTGGCTTCCGCTCTACAAGGCTTAGAGTCCACTACCTTTATCCTAAGACTACCCGGACTACACGGGTTGATGGGTAGGTCGGCTCCTCTTTTGTCTCCTAGATGTATAAGGATGGAAAGTTGTGTGAAGATTGAGGTTCCGGTTCATCAACACTAGGTAATTCCCTAGAACTAAGAGTAAGGTTATCACTACAAGTATTCAAACCTATATCCTCTAGTGCTGTTTGGTACAAGGGTTCTACCTCCATTGGGACTCCTAAGGTCTCATCTACTTCATCCGAATAAGTCACGGGCGGTGTGTATGCTTCAAATGATGGTAGGACTTGTGGGGTACTTGGTGGGCTTAAATTTTCAACTCTATCCTCCATCTTATCAAGATTACCAATGTGCTCAGCTTGTATTGTGGTGAAATCAAACCACCCCGTGCACCCCGTTATCTCATCTATACGTTTATCCTCAAACAATCTTCTTGCTTGTTCCCTTAAACTTGCTATCAATTGATCCGTAACAACGTTTGTTGGCTTGTCCATTTTTTTGACTAGTCTGGCACAATTCTCTATGGTTTCCCATGCTTCATCAACACTTAATCCCCAAAGGTCCTCATTTGCGGCATGGTCAATGTCCATTTTGCTATAGTGGTCGACACGATGGTAAAATATTTCAATTTGGGACCACAGATCGAAATTATGATGAGGGACTTTTCGGAGTAAATATTTAAAACGAGCCCATGCATCATAGATAGGTTCATCCTCATATTGGTTAAACATCAAGATGTCATTTGGAGTGGGTGAATTTCGTGGTTGGTAGTATGGTGGATTCGCGTTCTCCATAACGGCTAACGGAATAGTCAATGGAAAGGTTTTTACAAACAAAGACACAAAGAAAAAGATAGAGTAAAGAGAACCTAAAAATAAAAATAAAAGCTTACTAGAAAGGAATCTAGCAAGTATACCTAATAAAAAGAGATTCTAACCTAGACAATAACTATTCCCCGGGCTGCGGCGCCAAAAACTTGATGCGTTGGGATTGCACCAGGCTTTACCTCTCGAGGGATCTCGAGAAGCTTACAACCCCCACCAGGCAGTGTACCTGATCGTTGTAGTATAGTATAGTGACAAGTACCGGGGGATTGATCGTTCAGCTAGGAATAGTGTCGCTAGGATTAGAAAACCTAAATACTAGTTCTAAAAATGAAGGATGATTATTTTTGTATTTTTATATTTTTTAGAAAGCAAGTAAATATCTCGGGTTTGAAGGATTTGGGCGGAATTAGTTGATAGTCAACTAACCCAATACTAAAGATGCAATCAAAATAAAATACTAGAAATGAAAATAAAACTAAATTAACTAAGGTTGTGAGCAATAAGTGGAGAAATGTGTTTACTTAGATTTCACTACTCCCTAGATATCTTTTACATGTTAATTACTTGTTATAGTTGCGTGGATAACAGATTGTATTCCTTAATACCATTCATGGGGTGGCGCACTTAATTCCCCAATCCTATGAGTGCCTACTTCACTCCTATGTCGAGCCGGCTAAGAAGCTCCTAACATGGGATCATTAGAATTTACTCATGCATTAAATACAACCAATAAAACCTAGTGCACGTCAGTTCATGTTTCCTAAGACGTTCAAGCATGTTACCATTTGGAGATCTGCCAATTTTCTTAAGCCTAACATCAAAATCATTCATCCAATACAACCATAAACAAGTAATCAACACATAATCAACATCTTGGTTTCATTAGATCTAAGCAAACACAAGATAGATCTAGCCTAGCATGATGAAATTAAAACAAGTACAAGATATAGACAACCAACACATAGACATATTGATTGAATTAGAAGAACACTTATCTCAATTACACATGAAAGGGTTCAAGGGCTGAAAACCCTTGAAAAACCTGTAAAATTCGTAATAGGTTCGGCCTTAGGGTTTCTCCAAACTTCTCCTTTTTTTTTTAATGAAAATTAGAAAACTATATATAGGAAATTGAGGCTGACGGCGTCAAGACCAAATAGGTGACGCCGTCATCTCGCCGCCAAAATAATTCTCGGACTGCCTAGATCTACATCTGACGCCGTCATGTGTTAGGTCCTTCCAGGCCGTCACGCATTTTACTCTTGACGCTCTACTTGTGACGCCTTCATGTTTGCACTGGGCCGTCATGCAATTTACTCTTGACGCCGTCAGGGTGTTGCTCTTGACGCCGTCACCTACTGTTCCCAGCAAGGAAAATTAAGACTTTGGCGTTTTCTTCATTTTTATGCTCCAAAAACGTCCGAATTGCTTCCTTTTCCAGATTTCACTCCCAAAGTACCTAAAATCACAAAAGGAATGATTTAGGGCAATATTTGATCAAATAAATTCAATTCCGGGATTAAATGACCCCCTAAAAGTGGTTCATTTTTCGCCTCATCACTTACGTGGCTAGTTAAAGAGTTCCATTGTCAGTTTTTAGGTGACAACTAGCTCTAGTAACTAACTTGATGTTATTACCTGTTGATGATAAGTCTTTTCGAGATTACTAACTTTTATGTTTCGTCAATTCTTGGGTGAATCTGAGTCTAGCTCACATGAGATTTGACTTTTAATCAACTTTGAACTTTCATATTTTAATCACATTTTCTTTTTCTCCCCCTCAAAATAGCATAAAAGATGATATTTTTGACAATTTTTTGATTTAAATATGCCTTTTGAGTCTTATGAGGAGAATTCAACAAGAACTTTTGTATTTAAGAACGATGATTTTGTTTCAAGTGCTCCCCCTCAACAAGTGAAACTTATTGAGGTGAAATACTTGTCTTTTGAGCAGAATTATGAAAATTAGAAAATATTTGATTAATTCTACTCTAAAGTAAGAAGCCTTCGCTCCTTATATTAGGATTGAGGCACTGATGCGTACCTCAGGGTCCTTTTTTTATAAGAACGGGTTGTACACTGTTATGTGTGCACAAGCCATAGTTTTAATACAAAATTTGTTTTCTTTTAACAAAATACTCCCCCTCAAATAATGAAGTTTATTCGAGAGATAGTCTTCTTGAGCAGAATATTGAATCGTATTTAAGAAATACTTTTTGAAAATTCATGAGATGATTCTGCTCAAGGTTTTAGAAAACACAATCAAGTATTATACAACAAAGAATGTTTGAATATCATATTAGACAACAACCTTGAGGACTGAAAACCTTTGTTTACCAAAATTTGAAATCCATTTGTAGGTTGTGTCAATCCAATTTAAAAAATTTGAATTCCAATGAGGATTGAAAAATCATTGTTTCATTTTGATATAACACTCGTTGAATAAACGGAAATTTAAAACTCTTTTACTTTTGAAAGTTGTTTGAGACCCGGAGTCTCTCTTTTGAGTTTTAAAATCTGAAGAAGAATATTTCCATTTAAAGTTGAACTTCATGGGTTCTTTTTGAAGATTTGTTTTTGTGATGAATGGAAAACTTCCGGTATTTGGGATGTTCAAATTAGAGTCATTCTTTTATTGTAGCCAAAGCATTCCAGATTATGAAAAATTTGAAAGGTTTTGAACGACTTTGCTTTGATCTTCACACTTGCTTTACCGGTCTAAAACAATAGTGTAGAGCTTGGAAAAAATTTGTTTCACACCATTTTGAATCCTTTTCCAAGTTTAGCCTTTTGACACATTTAGCCCTTTGTCCTCAAAATATGCTCCATAAGAAACATTTTGACAATTGTTGAAGTTTTGACTTTCAATGGGATGACATGTACTTGCCCACAGAGAAAATGCATCAGGCATAAACAAGTATGCGGATTAATCAAAAACTCATTCTAAATCTTCCTAAGTGCTCCGAATTCTCAGATTAACACACAAGATCATAGATTAATTCATTCTTTCACTCGAGATTTTCCAATTGTGATAATGGTTAGGGGTTATGATTAGAGACTTTGCACGCATTTTAGCATCATAATGCATGAATATTGTACAATCAAACGTCCTAGTAGCAGCAAATGCATCTATATCTTAAACCCTAAATCACTTGATTTCAAACCTTGTTGTTTCTAATCGTGCAAACACACCCATCGAGCATACTTTAGTGTTCTCTAAAGCAATATGAAATAATTAATTAGACTAAACACATAAAAAAAGAAACGCCCCGATCGATAATTACATAAACCCTAGTTTCTGATTATGCCTTTTTGACCGTTGAAAACATTTGAAAATTTAGGAAATGATTAGACAACAACAATGAAGATATTAGAAACTAACAATCGAAAAGAAATCGAGGATAAAAAATCGTTAGTCTGATTCGTTGAGGTTTATAATTATGTGTGAAACTTTTGAGAACATTTGTGAAAATATTGATTCGAGCCTGTTTTTTTTTTATGCAATATCCTTTTACCTAAGTTTAAGACTTTTGTGAACTTTACTCATTAAAGGTTAACTACTTTTCCATTTGAAGTCTAAACATGGTTAACTTGAAATCCTTGCCCAAAAAATTTCTTTTCTCCCCCCTCGAATTAGCATTAATTTTGTGAATCATTTTTTTTTTTTTGCACATTTTAATTTGAGAGATCATAGAACTTTTTGAAAAATGAGTTTTTAATTCGAATGATGAAGAAAAATTTTATCCTTGAAGAATAACGATTAGGTGTGCAAACTTCATGATTTTGTGAAAACTTTTATCCCCCTCAAAACATGTTCCATTTTGCCAATGTGAAGCAAAATTTGTTTTAATAGAGGAACATAGTTTTGAAGATTATAAGTTTGTACAAGAGAAAGAAGATTTTTTTTTTTTTTTTTTCATTTTGATAAAATATTTACAAAAAGAGTTTGATGTTTGACTCTCTTAGGTTTTAAGAAAATTTTGCAAATCATCTGGAGTCAAACACCACATACCAATTTGGTGAACTGAATCAACAAACCTTGATGGATGTAAAGCCTTTGAAAACAAGTCCGCCAATTGGTATTCAGTACCCACAAAATCTAATTCAATTGTACCCTTTTCGACATGCTCTTAGATGAAATGGTAGCAGAGAGCAACTTGTTGGGCTTTGGAATGATGAATGGTGTTGCATGAGATTGCAAAAGCACATTTTGAGTCGCAGTACATTGAGATCTAGTCAAATACATAGCCGTAGTCTGTGAGCTAGGTTCTCATCCAAATGACTTGAGCACAGAAAGCAGACATGGCTACATACTAAGCTTTTGTTGATGACAGTGATGTACAATCCTGCTTCATTGATTGTATCCCTTTGTAACTAAACAAGATTTGTTGCGAATCACAGTGCTTTCTGCGTCCAGCTTGTTTTCTAAATCCATTTAAGTCCAATTATGTGTCGAAGGGTGATGTTGGTAGAACGTATGCATATTAGACGGATCCAAATTGCGAGAAGACGACTCTATTATATCAGGAATGGTTGGAGTCGGTGCAAATGGATTGAAGAAAGTATTTCCGTCATAATCTGCAGGTTGTGGTACTAATTGTTGTTATGGATTTTCAGCTGATTGTCTGGAGTTGGAAGCGGTTTGTCCTGCTGTTGTTGGAGATTCACTTGGAGGACCGTCTTTCTCAACAGTGGTTGTTGAATATTCTTAGGGTGTGCAGCGGAAATTGGTGAGACTTCTTGAGGACGGTTTTCAATTGAATCATCAAACAGTTGAGCAAACAGGGTTTCCAATTCCTTGCGAGAGAGTGACAATGGTTCAGCCGAAGTATCCGGAAAGTTTAGATGGTTGATTGCGGGTCCTAAGCTGTTTTGCTCAGAAGCCATTGCTGAAGTGCCTTTGAACGGTTGATTACGGGTCCTAAGCTGTTGTGCTCAGAAGCCATTGCTGAAGTGCTTTTAAACGGTTGGCTGCGGGTCCTAAGCTGTTGTGCTCAGAAGCCATTGCTGTTATATCTGAAAAGAAGAAAGAATAGACAAAAACAGAGAACATGGATCCCCAAGTGTAATTGGGTTCTGGATGTTAGAAGCATAAAGATGTAGTGTCAATTATCTTCTTGACACTCGGACACACTATATCAATGATTTCCTTTCTCGCCTCAGGGATAGATGTTGTGGATTTCACATTAGTTTTGGTGCAACTGTCTAAAATCTTTCCTGTAGGAATCCACCTAAGACCAATCGATTTGAAAATTCTACCCGTAGGTACCTACCTAATGTTAGATCTAGGAGATGTTTTCCTTTTAGATGTAGTGGAATGAAATGTGGGAGCATCACTTCGTTGAGAAAACCTACGTCCTATATTGATCCACTTCTTAGGTTTCTGACTTATGACTTTTGGTTCAACGGGTTTGTTTGTCTTAGTCGATTGAGCCTTTTCAAGTGAATTTCCTTTTTGAAGATATTCTAAAGCACAAAAAACATGATTATTTACGCAACTACTCTTAGATTCTAGCCAATTCCTATTAGTTTGTTGAGAACTCCTAGGTTTTGGTGTGCTACTACGAGCAGTGTTCTGTACTACAGTGGAAGGCATCACTTGAGGTTTTGAACCTAGAATTCCATCCTTTTGAAATAGCGCCTTTTTCCTAGCCTTTTCTAGATCATAGTTCGTGTACATGCCATATTTTCCATAAGAATCTTTACTTTTATTGCTCGTTTTAGACACTGTTTTAGAACCAATCCTAGATGAGCCAGGCATAATCACGTGTTGAGATTTAGCAGACACATATGCATTTTTCTTAGGCCAAGAATGTGGAGTGACTGGTTTTGTCAAATTGTTTTTCTCAACAACTTGGGAGTCAAACCGATATATTGAAAATTTAGGTCATTCAGATTTAAATGCAGTTGGTTGTCTAACAACTGATTGTTTGAGAAGGCGGTTTCCCCAAGATTGATGGTTTTGCAAACTTAGTATCCACACTCTTGCCAGTCAGTCTTCTTAATTTGTTTTGCAATGCAGCATGTGCAAACACCTTTGCTTGAATTTGACCTTTTAATAGCTCATTTTCTTTAACTAATGTATCCACACGTTTACTTAGTTCATTCGAAACTTGACCATTGTTGCCCAAAGTTAAAGATTCGTTTTGCAATTTAAGTTCAAGCGAGATGCAATGTGCCTCTAGTTTTGAAAAATCTTTATGAAACTGGGCAATGGTCTTTTTGAGAAGAACGTTTTCAGACTCAAGAGTTTGGTATGATGTTTCAGTTATTGGATTATCAGGTAAGGACTCAGACTTAGAATGTTTGTTAAGACATTATACAACATTCTGGTCAACCTCTCCTTCATTACTGAAGTTAGGTTGCCCAGATTGTTGTTTCTCATTTGCAGGCATAATATGATCAACAGTAGATTATACCTCAACCATTTGCTCTTTGTCAAAGTTAGGTTTTGTGTCATAGATGGGTATGACATCTTCCTCATCCATCTGTCCTTTGTCAAAGTTGGGCTCTAAGTCATAAGTGGGTCTGATATCAGCATAATCAACATCTGTATCATTCCCCAATCTGCTGCTGTCATTTTGTTCTTCTGATTCTGTCCCATTGCTTTCCATGACACCCAAATTAGCTTCCAATGCATCAACTATGAATTTGCTCTTCTTGAATCTGCATCTTCATTACTTTGAGTTTTCTCTCCTCATATCCTTCAAATGAAGTGATCTCTCATAAAGCACCCTTTCAAGATAGCTCATTCGTGAACAAACTGATCTCTAAAAGCTTCAACCTCCATACTAGTGATGTTCTCTCTCCATAATCTACATTGAGATTCATAGTCTCGAGAAGTTTTGAACACTTTAAAATCCATGGCCATGAACCCTTTGAACAGATTCTTGAGCGCTATAAATCCTACCATGCAATCGCTTCCCTGATCAATTTGCTTTTCAAGTTGAACTATGTTTTCTCGGAGTTTCTTTTGGAAGGTTAGAACGTCCGTTTCAGTTCCAAAGAATACAGTAAAGGTCCTCCACGAAGGAAACCTTGTATCTGAGAGAATCTTGCATTGAATCTTAACTGAATGAAAATATGCTAAACAATCTTCCTTTGAACGGATGACTCTTTTCGCAACTTTATCCTGAAGGCCTGTATTACCGACATCTGCAGTATTCCCAACAGTTCTTTCAGCATTCCTTCCTTGTCTATCAACTCTTTCACCTTGCACAACAGATTGATTCCTTGTATTGGAGTATTTGCTTAGGACACGAGCAACAAGTGCGATGCTTTTTCTGGTGACTTCATCAACGTCATCTTTATAGACATTTGAATAGTACATTGTGTCACTGCTTTCATGTGGGCCTGTATTATTCATGTGAGATTCCTGCATGTCTGCCATTAACATCACATCTGTTGTATCGGCTTTCAAATCTGTTGTATTGGATTCCAAATCTGCATATTCATCATCAGATGGAATATCTCCCATGAAACTTTGTGAAACATCATAGAGATTACCCCCTTCAACTTCCATTTGACTAAGTGTGGCATTGTATTCAACATTATCGTCAGAGAGTGAAGTTGAATCATAATCTTGATCTTCCACATCTGCAATATTTTCTGTGTATGCTATAAATGCCATGCTTGGTTCAATAAGATCTTCTTCGTCATCAGTATCTTCCATTGTATTGAAGCATTCATAAGTTGAAGTCATCACGCATTTGCCTTTCTCAGAAAATACTTGTCCAAGCTTCACAAGATTTTGCAGAAATGATTGCATATGATTATATAGTGTTGCAGGAAGGTATTGTAGAATGAAGATAGGCTCAGGTGCATTTGGAGGATTGAAGAAGAGACCATTTGGAGTGTAAATTAAGGATCCATTGTCAACAGCTGGAGATGGTGGAGCAGGGAGGATGATCTTCAGAGGATTCATGCTTAAACAGGATTCAAGAATTTGCTTCATTCTGATGTGATGAAGTTCTTCTGTACGATGCATAGATTCAATATATTTCCACATTTTATAAGCACGGGCTTGAAAGTCCATATTCATGCAAATTGAGTTGGGAAGGGCTAGTGTCATGAACCATGCAGCTTGTTGGTCATCATCGTATTGAGCAAGTTCAGTAGCATTCAAATCTTCATCAGTTTGTAGTCTGATAATCCCTGTTGAGTCAGCAAGAAATATCATTTTGTATGGACCATCTTGAATGGAATTAAGCATGAGATCTGCAGCAGGACAATCTGTGAGCCATTGTAGAAAACTCTGTTTCCAATCAGTATATGTTCTAGGTAACAACATTGGAGGCCTTGATTCATTGCCAAATAGCAGAACATGACGAATGAGGGAGCTGTGACTTTGTTGTTGATGATACTGTTGCCGATGAGAATATTGGTGAGGAAGGTAGTTGGCAGAAGGTACTTGAGACATTGTAAATGACATTTCTCTCCCCCTTGATTGTTGCGATGTAATCGAAATAATCAAACAGAAATGTAAAACCAAGGTCAAAATAGTGATTTCAGGTTTTCCCTCCAAAATTAATTTCAAAAATTTTATGTTCCAAAATTTTGAAAATCACTGTAAAATGCTATTCTAAGGTATAGATGTTAGAAATAGAAATAGAAAGAAGATAGTAAGAAGATGTTAGAAAGAAACTTGTGTGATAGATGGATCTTATAGAAGGTAGATGTAATGCCAATTCTCGAAACTTAGTCAGAAAGCAGTTCTCGAAAGAATTAGAGAGTTCTCAAAAATATATGTAATCTCAAAACTTTGGTAATTTCGAAACTGTGTTCTCGAAAAAAATGAGTGTTTTCGAAACTTTTGTGTTTTAGAAATTTTTCAGTGTTTTAGAAACTTTTCAGTATTCTAGAAACTTTTTAGTGTTTTAGAAACTTTTCAATGTTTTAGAAACTTTTCAGTGTTCTAGAAACTTTTCAGTGTTTTAGAAAGTTTTCAGTGTTCTAGAAACTTTTCATTGTTTCAGAAACTTTTCAGTGTTTTAGAAACTTTTCAGTGTTCTAGAAACTTTTCAGTGTTTTAGAAACTTTTCAGTGTTCTAGAAACTTAGCACCAAAACTTTCTAAATTATACAATTTAGAGAGTATACCACGAGTCGAAGTGTTTTCTCACTTATACAAGCAAGGGAAACACCGAGTAAGCAACGGGAGCAAGTGTGTTCTCGAAACTTTGCGATTTAGAAACTTTGTGATTTAGAAAGATTGCTAGAATTTTGATTTTGCAAAAAGCTCATCCAAATGAAGTTTGTATTTCAAGATTCTTGTACTTCTAGTTGTAAAAACACCAAAACTTGAAGAAAGTTGCAAACTTGATGATTTTTATGAAAATTTTTTGTGTTCTAGAAAGTTTGCCAAAATTTTGAATTTGCTAAAAGCTCACCCAAATGAAGTTTGTATTCCAAGATTCTTGTACTTCTAGTTATAAAAACACCAAAACTTGAAGAAAGTTGCAAACTTGATAATTTTTATGAAAATTTTTTGTGTTCTAGAAAACAAGTACAATAACCAAAATCGAATTTTTTAAGCTTGAAACTTTCAAAAAGATTGAAACTTTCTTGTTGAGAAAGGTTTAAAACACTAGTTTGTAATCAAAAAAGTGTTAAAACCCAAGAAAAACAAGAAAAGTAAGGATTTTTTGTTATAAAACGTCTAGGGGCTTAAAAAAATTCGAAACACACAAGCTCAAAACACTTTTTATGAAAGAAAGTTTGACACTTTTTTGTTTGTTATGATTTGTAGCACAAGTTTGTAAGCAAAGATGTGATAAAAACCAAGAAACAAACAAGAAAGTACAAAATTTTCACAAAAAATCTAGTAGAAAAAGAGGTTTTGGATCGGATTCAACTTAAAAAACAAGAACTACACCTTCTTCCGGCGAATGATACCACTTGTTAGGTACCCATATTGATTTCACACAAGCAAGAATGAGATAGATATAAGGATTTGGGTGATTATGAGAATGAGAGAAATATAAGTGCAAGAGTTTCTTTAAGATTTCAAATAACCAACCAAGTTTACATGTATCCTAAGCTTAGTATATATAGGGAAGGAGTAGGGCAACACTCCCTTCCTCCCTTTTGCTTCTAGGTCGTGGGCTTGGAGCCCATGGACAAGTTTACATAAGCCTAGTAACATGAAACTATACATAAATGAAAGTAAATAATAACTAAGCAACCTAATATTATTACAAATAATTGAGACTTGATAAAATAGTAAAACTTCGTTCCCAACAATAAATGATGCTAATAAAATGTACTTATTTGATTTCATCAGTAAGTAAGCTAAGTAATAAGTAAGAGATGGAAAGAGCAAACCGTGGGACAAAGGATTTATAGTGGTTCGGTTACAAGGACACCTTCCTTGCCCTACTCCACTCCCCGAGTCACCTACTCGAGAGTTTTCTTCACTATGTCAACAAACTCCCTTATGGCGGAGAAAACCTTACACAACTTTTGCTTACACCAATTAACGACACTAAGCTTAATGTCGAGTCCTAATCGTAGCTAGAACCAATCTCACAACTCTTCACGACTTACGAATTTTACACAACTTGCACACACAACAACTACTACACGACTTCTCACAACTTCACTACTTCTTTTTCAAAACACCACTTCTTCTTCACTACTTCTCTTCACTACTAACACACATAAATCTACTTATTACAAACACTCTACACCTTTACAAATAATTTACACAACTACAAGACTATATTCACAAATCCACAATACTTCTTAACTTGATGTTGAAGGAGTATTCTTCTTTTGCACTTTGAGTGGTGAAGGATTGAATCACTTGAAACAAAGACTTATAATCTTATGATCAAAGGATTTAGAAGGATGTTTAGAAAGGATTGAGACTGAAAATTTTCATGCAAAAGGTAAGAAAAAATTACAGAAATGAACCAGTATTTATAGGCAACCTTTTCTGACAACTGGAGCGTGTCGGCCCCCTTAAATATTAAGGGGGCCGCCCTATAATTAATGGGGCTGCCCTCCTGTAATGGCCAGAAAACTTGTCTTTTTCTGGTGAAAATCTAACTGATTTTGGTTAAAAATTTGAATTCATATATTTATTATGAAATAAATATTTTCCTTTAATTACCAAAAGTGTTTTCCAAAATATATAAAATGTTTATAACATTTTATAAAATTTGTAGTGTCTAAATAAAATTCCTTTGATCATAAAATGTATTAGACATTTGTTTATACATACCTTAAGTGATTTTGTTGGATAAAATGATATTTGTAACTAAATACTTGTTTACGTAATAATTTTACGTTTAATGATTTTACATTTTGTGATCGTCAAAATGTAGGGATATCGAAAAATATGAATAACGTTTTTATGCATTATTTATATTAACAAAAATGTTTAAAAACGGATAAAAATGTAGAAAATTGGATAAAAATGTATGAAAACGTGAAAAGATGGATAAAAACATGTAAGTACGGATGAAAACGTGTAAAATAGGACGAAAACGGATAAAAAGCAGACGAAAACGCAAGAAAAATGGATGAAAATGTTGAATAATAAACAGAAAAGAATAAAAGTGTATGAAAACGGATAAAAACATATGAAAACGTGCAAAAAACGGATGAAAACTGAAAAAAGGCAAAAACAGATAAAAACATGAAAAAACCTTACGAAAACATGTAAAAGGGGACGAAAACGGATAAAACATGAGAAAACGGATGAAAATGTTTAAAAACGGATAAAAATGGATATAAACGTATGAAAACATGCGAAAACGGCCGAAAACGTGTAAAAATAGACAAAAACGGATAAAACCGTGTGAAAACATATGAAAACGTGAAAAAAAAACTGACGAAAACATGTAAAAAGGGACGAAAACGGATAAAAACCTGAGAAAAACGGACGAAAATGTTTAAAAACGGATAAAAACGTAGGAAAGCGGATAAAAACGTATGAAAACGTGTAAGTGCGGACGAAAACGTGTAAAATCGGACGAAAACGGATAAAAGCGAACCAATACGTAAGAAAAACGGATGAAAACGGAAAAACGGATGAAAACGGGAAAAAACTTTCTAATTTCGAATTTTCGTTAAAAGACTAACGATCGTTACTATATAGGACTAACGGTGCAAATACTGTTAGTACAAATGACTAAAGGTGAAAATAGTAAACGGTCGTTAGTACCAGGTACACAGAATAATAGACAGTCGAAAGTTTATTATTTTATTTAAAAAAAAATCACTACACAGAAATACTAAAAATGTCAAGTTCAATGCATTTTGGAGGTATTTTCCCAATTTTCTTTTATCATAAGCCACTGAAAAAGGTGTATACTCTGTGACCAGATGATATCTCCATCACTCTTGGATGATTCATAGGAGTATATCTTATTATCAACTAAAATTTACATATTTACATATATACCAAAACATGCTTAAGCATCTTTATTTTTATTTTTATTTTTATTTATTTATATTTTGCCAAGGGTGAAAATTTATATTAATATCAACAAAATTTACAAGTTTAAACACAGAATATGCTTAACCATCATTGTATATTGTGCATTAAAAACTTATATTTTAAAAAAATATGCAAATATTTATGTTTTAGTGGGTATATATGCAATTCCTTTTATTTTTTTTGTATGTGATTTATATTGCTAGAAAGCTTTCTATTAACATTCTGCCGTTCAAAAAAAAGGAAGTGTAACATACGTGTTTTGAATAAAATATATATATTCAGTTTAAAAAATAAATAAATAAATAAATAAAAAAAGAAAGGAAAAAAAAAGCTTTTAGTGTTTTCATTTTCTATGCTTTAGCTTATTGCTACTTCAACATTTTCTTAACCGGCACTTCAAATTTTACTTGTTTTATCCAACTTTACTCAAATGATTATATAACCTAGCTTATTATTATTTGAGTTGGAGTTGATATCAGGTTATTACATCGATGAAGTTGGTTCTTAAATTAGACGACTGAAACAATGAACACTTGTTGTTCCTTTCGAAATGTCCGTATGGTTTCAGCCATCCAATTTAAACACTCAATCCATGGTTTAATTAGCGAAATACATTTTTTTTTCACAATCATTCCAAGTTGCAACACGGCTGGTTTACATTATATCAATTTGGTTTGATTATTCTTTCTGTTTTGGTTTGCTTTCATTAGAACTAGATGCACCTATGTTCTTGACTTCTTACAGTATACGGTGGTAGAGGATAGAGAAAACAAATTTAATAATGGTGTTGTCACCGCAAAACTACAATGGTTCATCGGTGAAGTTTTTCTGATTTTTCAGCGACAATGTGTGGTTTGGTTTTACACTTTTGAGAGACATACATACATTTGTAGGTTTGTTAAATATAGTGAAAATGGTGAATAAAGTGTCAAAATCCTCATAATCGGGTGTGCATACATGTATACAGCTGGCGGACCCAAGGAGTTACAGGGGTTTACGGGAACCATATGGATTTTTGCCCGATTGTAAATTTTTGTCAAAAATCTCGATTTTTCCGAAATGAATATGGTCCTCAAATCTTGTGTCACTTGTTTTCTTTTGTTGGTACATTGTATATTCGTAAAGAAAATATTATGAACCTAATCACTTGGCTCATAGACATAGTTCTACCCCTGCATGTATGGTATAACTCTATGTAACATACATCACCTTCAAAATTGTCTCGTTTTAACACTAACAGATTCCTCAGTTCTCATATTTATTTTCTACCAAATATCATTTCATTTAAATATAGAAAGACATCTTTACTCCCCTATAGCTTAGCAATTGCATTAAAGTGTAATAAATTTGATTATTTCTTTGCATTAACATAACAAGATGAAAAAGGAAAACAATCACTCACGATCTTTTCCATAGAGAAAACAAATTTAATAATGGTGTTGTCACCGCAAAACTACAATGGTTCATCGGTGAAGTTTTTCTGATTTTTCAGCGACAATGTGTGGTTTGGTTTTACACTTTTGAGAGACATACATACATTTGTAGGTTTGTTAAATATAGTGAAAATGGTGAATAAAGTGTCAAAATCATCATAATCGGGTGTGCATACATGTATACAGCTGGCGGACCCAAGGAGTTACAGGGGTTTACGGGAACCATATGGATTTTTGCCCGATTGTAAATTTTTGTCAAAAATCTCGATTTTTCCGAAATGAATATGGTCCTCAAATCTTGTGTCACTTGTTTTCTTTTGTTGGTACATTGTATATTCGTAAAGAAAATATTATGAACCTAATCACTTGGCTCATAGACATAGTTCTACCCCTGCATGTATGGTATAACTCTATGTAACATACATCACCTTCAAAATTGTCTCGTTTTAACACTAACAGATTCCTCAGTTCTCATATTTATTTTCTACCAAATATCATTTCATTTAAATATAGAAAGACATCTTTACTCCCCTATAGCTTAGCAATTGCATTAAAGTGTAATAAATTTGATTATTTCTTTGCATTAACATAACAAGATGAAAAAGGAAAACAATCACTCACGATCTTTTCCATAATGCAGATCGACAGTAAGTGTCGTCCAAATTGGTAGTAGACCACAGATTTTCAACCAGAAAAGGTACCATATAATATCGTTTCAGTACTAAATAGAAACTAAAAAAATAAAATAAAATAAAATAATGGAACATCTTTATTACGGATCAATACGGGTGTCTACGACTCTACGAGTCCTCTATTGACTCAACAAGGTTCCAAACCATATAATATCGGTTTGACACTGGTTCAAAACTGACCCAGTTTCAAACCGAAAATAAAACAATTCTTTTTTTTGACATTACTTCCTATTTAAACAACTCCCCACCCCTCTATCCTATTTAACACACCCTCATCACTATTCACAAAAACAGGCCACCCCACAACCCACCCAACCACCCCCCTCTGCCTGCTGCATTCCATGCTACCACGACTACCCATAATGGCCAAATTACATATTTCTCCCTCATTTCTCATCTTATCTTTCTTGATTTTATCTTTTCAACTCACCCAAAGTCACCAAAACAACCATGTTCATGAAGAAGAAGCTGACAGGATTATATCACTTCCTGGCCAACCTAATGTCACTTTTCAGCAGTTTTCTGGTTATGTGACTGTTAACCATGTTGCAGGCAGAGCACTCTTTTATTGGCTTACTGAAACACCTGATAAACCTCTCACTAAACCCCTTGTCATATGGCTTAATGGAGGTTAGTAACTTGGTACACACATATACTAAAAAACATACACATTTTTATATTTAATCATATGTGCATGTACATGTTATATATTGCTTTTATAGTTTTATGCTAATACAAGTAGTTGTCATTTTTTATGGTCAGTTTTTTTGTGTATGTAATTCTAGTTTCTTGTTAGTTTATATTTGATTCTACATAATTGTTTTTTAAGAAAAACAAAGTATGAAAACATTAAAGGGCTACTGTTACATTGCTTGTTTACAAGGTTTTGAAACTATAAAGTTAATTATATTATAATCTTCAATTGTTGAATTTTTTATTTTTTTCAGTGATCATATAGAAAATATTTTGGAATGGATTTATTTTATTTTTGTTATTTGAATTGATGATATGGAAAAATGAGGGTGAAAATATAGTTGCATCTACCGTATTAAATGAGTGGGCAGATGTTAATAATAAATGTATAATTTTCTTGAAAAAAGATGGGAATCTTGAAAATATTTTGATATCTTTTTCGGGCTAGAAAATTTTGCTCTGTATAGTATCTGAAATACTGAGAATGGAATTCAGCTCTGTTTTTATTTCTTAACTAGGTTATGACATCAGAACTAAGTTACAGAATACCATATGCAGTTTTTTTTTATATTTGACCGTTTTTTTATTTGAACTCTAAAATTTGAAGTTATCGCTTTAAAAATATATTTCAAAAACATTTTTTTATAACCGTACAGTTTATGACGACTAGTTTTGTGGTTAAGTAGGGGCAGTATTCACCGGCATGCCTAAAACCTGTTTTTTAGCAATGATTTATGGTGTCAAAATTAAACTGAATACTATTTGTACCCGGTACACATATATACAGAGACGGAACCAGGGTGGGTCCTGAGGACTATGTAATTTTGCGGCGTAGAGTTAATTTTCGTAAGAAACTTTGATTTTTCCTAAATGCATATGGTCCAAAAAATTGTGTTCCTCGTTTTGTATAATTTTTCGTAAATGTACCTTGTTAAATAGTGTCCTACTTACTCATATATGTGATGGACCTAATTGCAAGCCAAAAATTCTCAAAGAGATTTTCATTTCATAGGGATTTTGGGCATGAACTCATTTATGCCTTTCCTTAGACTAATGAGCTGAAGGCAAGAGGCCGGCATGGTCAGATTGTATAGTAGGTTCAAATCCAGCCACATTCTAATGGGACCTATTACATTTCGTAATATTTGATAGTAATATCCATTAAAAACTTTAGATCCATTTAGAATCTATATTTGAAGTAGGGGTGATCATTTCCGACCGAAAACCGAATTCCGACCGAATCCCGACACCGACCGACAAGCCCGACACCGAACCGATCATAATCGGGTCGGGACTCGGTTTGGATTTTCAGCTTATTCGGTAATCGGGTCGGGACGGGTCGGGACGGGACGGGCCAAAACCGAAGAAATAACAAACGATACCGACATCCCGACCGAATCCCGATCCCGACCAAACCGATACCGACATCCCGACTGGTAATCGGTTCGGGACTCGGTTTGGATTTTCAGCTTATTCGGTAATCGGGCTTGTCGGGTCGGGTCGGGGTCGGGACCGGCCCGATGCTCACCCCTAATTTGAAGTATGGTAATTTTGTTGGTCGTTATGTATAATTATAACTCCATTTTTGTGTGTGATGAGTCTCACATATTTTTTATAGCTCTACTGTAAAATTTATTTGACCACAGTTTGAACTGATCGAGAGCAAACATTGGTACAATTTTGGTTGTGTTAATGAAATGAATGGTGGAGTTACAAAGCATCCTCCAACAGTCCAGGGGCGGTGTTGAGAACGTAAAAAAAAAATTAGGCCCGGTACGAACAAAAAATGCTTCTATATTATAATATCCATAGACCATAATCAAGTACGAAAAGCCAAAAATACGAACAAAAATCATTTTTGCAACAAAAGTATTATTTCTACAAAATAAAATATATTTAAGTGGGTTGGGCCTTCACCCTTTTGTCCATTCACAATTGTTTTTTACTTTTTGGATTAAAGGATTAATAGTGTTTATTTTTAAGTGGGTTGAGCCTAGTATATATAATGAGTATAAAAAAATTTAGTGCCCCTTAATGGGTTGGGCCCGGCTCGATTGCTGATGGTGCACCGGCCCAAAACCGCCCATGCAACAGTCCGTATTTATTGTGATTCCTATAGACTATTTGTCTACATTTTACGATACAGTTACTTGTACACTGTACCATTCATGCATGCTATACGTGTACACTGTGATATGATACATCTATTCATAGATTAAATGCATACATTACTTCATTTTGTATGTTTCTTTATATATTTACATTGTATGTTTCTTTTTATGTTCATTTTATGATATGATATGATGCATGATAGATTTGAAATACATAATAAAAGCATAAACTGAAATAAAATAGCTCATGACCATCTTAGCATTATAGTTCTAAATGTATTTTATCAAAACTTAATGTTAACGGAGGCTATAAGTTCTTTAGAGTTCTAACAAGTTAAATTTAACAGGTCCCGGATGTTCTTCTGTTGCTTATGGTGCATCCGAGGAGGTGGGCCCCTTTAGAATAAACAAAGGGGCTACGGGGTTGCACCTCAACAAATTCTCGTGGAACAATGTAGCTAATGTTTTGTTTCTTGAAACTCCGGCAGGCGTTGGTTTCTCTTATAGTAACCATTCTTCTGATCTTCTTGACACTGGTGATCGTCGCACTTGTAAGATATTGTCTCCTCTACTTAAAACCAATATGTCATGAACACATTTGATTACTTGAAGTATCATGGTTGATTTTACGAGTATGACCAAGTGTCCTCTGTGAAAATATCTGAAATACTTTATAGGTCCCAAGAATAAGTGATATTGGGCACTTTTTAAGTAGAAAACAATCGTAACTGATAGTTTAGTCCAATAAATTTTTTACAAAATGGGTTCGTATTGTTTGAACTGTTGCTTTGTTTATTTTAGCCGAAGATTCACTTCAATTCGTGATACATTGGCTGGAGAGATTTCCTCGTTATAAAAACCGTGAAGTTTATATAGCCGGAGAAAGCTATGCAGGGCACTACGTCCCACAGTTGGCCCGGCAAATTATAAGACACAATTCCAACTCACATTCCAATTCCATCAATTTGAAAGGAATTATGGTACCTTGTTACCCCTTGTCATTTATATAAAATGACTAAATTAAACACAAACTAATGAATTTTATTACAGGTTGGAAATGCTGTGACAGACAATTACTATGATAACCTTGGGACTGTGACATATTGGTGGAGTCACGCAATGATATCTGATAAAACTTACCACCAACTCATCAACACATGTGATTTTAAACGCCAAAAGAATTCAAACGAATGTGAAACGTTATATAGCTATGCTATGGATCAAGAATTTGGGAATATCGATCAATACAACATTTATGCACCCCCATGTAACAATTCTGATGGTAGTCACCATTCAGGTGCCACACGCCAAACCATGCGATTGCCCCATCGACCCCAACAGGTGATTGTGTGTATTTATTATTAAATTTAAATAATCATGTATGTTTTTCATTTTAATAATTTGATACTTGTGCTATTACAGATGCCTAGGCAGCTTGCGGGTTATGACCCATGTACTGAAAGCTATGCAGAGGTTTATTACAATCGACAAGATGTTCAAAAGGCGTTTCATGCTAATACAACACGCATTCCTTACAAATGGACCGCTTGCAGGTTTTTATCTAAACTACTTATTAACAAAATTCGTAATGTTCTGAGCTTTGTAATACTAAAGTGAAACATGATGGTTCAAAAAATAAATCAGTTTTTGGCATTTTTTGTTAATTGATGATATGCTCTTTTACAGTGAGACTTTGAATCGGAATTGGAATGATACTGAAGCGTCAATTCTTCCCATATATCGTGAGCTCATGGCTGCTGGATTGCGAATTTGGGTGTTCAGGTATCTTCAATTCCCTTCATTATTATTTTGTTTGTGAGACGTCACAAAAGCGTTAATATATTTGGGCTTATTTGATCATTTTGTTTTGTTAAATGGCAGTGGAGATGTTGATTCAGTGGTTCCAGTCACAGCTACTAGGTATGCACTAGCACAACTCAAGTTGAAAACAAAAGTTCCATGGTATCCTTGGTATGTCAAGAAACAGGTTAGTTTAAATCCCTCAAACACTTGCTTAAAACTTATTAATGCATTTATAGTATCCGTCACGAGTCGCGACCAAGTGAGATCGTCAAAAACAATTTGATGTACATAGAGACACGTATCTTCTTTGAACTGATGTTTAGAACCAAAATGCAAAGAAACGAAACTCCCTATCATAACTTCTTTTGTATATATCAGTTACGCAAGTTTAATGTATAAAGGAGCAATGCATGACAAAAACGCTTGCAACATGACACATTGAGCAATTTGTCAACGCATATGGTCCTTGAACAATTACACATGTAGAGCTATAAAAAAGCACATTAACCACTTTCAAGCTTGCTTGCTTTTTTTGCACATTGTGTAGATGACTAGCACATGAATACATGATGCAAAAGTAAACAAACAATGCACATTAACAGTGGACACAAATGACCAACTTATCGCATAAATAAACAAACACCCAATCATGGTTCTATTACCTTCGTATAGATTGGTAGTATCATGTGCAAGTATTCAATGCACCATCAAGACATTTATCTAAAACCGGTTATTATGTGTAGGTGGGAGGATGGACAGAAGTTTATGAAGGACTAACATTTGCAACAGTTAGAGGGGCAGGTCATGAGGTGCCACTTTTCAAGCCAAGGGCAGCATTGCAACTTTTGGTGTCTTTCTTGAAAGGCCAACCACTTCCCAAAGCTTGAGTAAAAGTCAAATACTGACTACAAAATCTATGTTTTGACTATTTTAATTAAATGTATCAAGTGGCCAGAGGCAAAAGATTGCCTTTTGACTTTCATTATTTGGGTAGAAATTAGAGAGATTTGGAGAAGGAAAACATTTTTATTGAAAGCAATATTGATTGGTGTCATGTCTTGGTTCAAAGTTTGTGGAAAATAATTAGAGGGGTTTAAAGGGATTTATCATACATTGTGATTGTTTGTTGTAACTTACTGTTTATGCCTCATGTCAAACGCCTGAAATTCTTTGCGTGTTATGTAGTAATTTATTACAGTATATTTTGAAAAGTATTTTAATTAATTTGACGAACTATAAGCCCGTTTCAATGGGCTTAGGTTTGTGATTTATAAAAGTGTCTATAGAGTAAGGATTAAATGAGAAATAAAAGTAAAATGAGAAGAATGAAAAGTAACCACATCCGCACATTTCAGATGCACCTACAAAATAAGATGCATCTCTCATGAAATACTCTTTCTTCATTTGAAATATGTGGCTACAAACATTTCTCATTTTTCTTATTTAATTTTCTATTCTTAGTGGATCCATTCTCAGTGTCCATAAGTCTATGGACTAAGGATCAAATGAGAAGAAAACTTAAAATGAGAAGGATGAGAAATAATTATAACTAAATATTTGAGACGCATCGACTTGAATTAGATGCATCACTAGTCTTTTAGATGCACCATAATATATTTTCTAGCAAAAAATTAGATGCATATACATATATTAGATGCATTTCATCAAGTTAGACGAATCATATGCATTTTTCGTCCTCTGCGGGTCAAATTTGTTGTTAGTACTACTTTGTATCGTTTTCACTTCAAAATCACTTTCGAAACTAATTGGGATGCTTCTAAATGAATATAGATGCATCTAAATCAGGTCAATGCATCTCAAATGTGTGGTTATAATTATTTCTCATCCTTCTCATTTTAAGTTTTCTTCTCACTGGATCCTTACCCTAAGTCTATGTGCCAAACAAAACCTTATTTTATAAACACAAGCCGCTATAAAGCCTCTTACAAACCCACGCCAAACACAGCCATAAACGCTAGTTGCGTTTATGTTTTACTTCGTTACTGTTAAGCTATTAAATTTTCCAGAGCCTCTCTCGTCCTCCCCTATAATAGTAACAATAAATTCATTTAAGTCTTTATACCCTTAATGCCATTCTTTCATCAATTGGAACACCCATGTCGTCACCTTTGCGTAGATTTGGATATCGAGTAACAGTTGCGATATGGATTCACAGATCTTTGCAACCACCTATGACGACTCTAAAACAAAACCATATGGGGTACCTACTAATATTAGGGAGTCTTTTAGAGTGTTTGATATAGATCTTTAATTTTCTTGATGATGCAACATATTTTGGTTGGTTGTAAGTGGTCCATACACAATGGTGGAAAAGATGATTGCTTCTTGTGTGTTCTAACATTTGTTATAGATTTTGTATCATGTTGTCCGAGAAATAATAGAACAGGTTTTGAGAATATCATGGAAAAAAAAATTTACGCATCTAAATTAAAACTCATGTATATTCGTAATAACATACCATCAAGACTTTAGGAATTTTGTGATGCATAAATGGTTATAATCTGAATTAAGCTGAATTTGTGATCACTTTCAGGTTAAAGCTTTTCGAACACTACATGCATCGGATTCATGAAATCTTTAATTAGGGAAGAGAGTGTGTCGACTTAATTCAAAGGCACAAAAAATCCATCTGAAAACCTTATGATAATTGAGTTTAGATCAATGTAGAACTAAAATTATCTAAAGATCCAATAAACTAGTCCTAGCCACTTATTTTTTCATTAAAAAAAATAAAATAAATAATAAATAAAAATAAATAAAAAAATCCACCTATCTATACTATATTATAATGCATGGATAATCAAACCCTAACTCCAAACCAAAAATTAAGATAAGGAGCTCCAATCATGAGGTGACATGTGTCACTTTCAACTAACTCCAAGCCTAACTCCTAAACAAATATTAAGATAAGGAGCTCCAATCATAAGGTGACATGTGTCACTTCCTAACTTAAAATTCACATTTATTTTCAAATTGAAATATCTTTTTATATATTTATTTTTATAATGATCTAATTTCACCATATTTTCTAAAATTTTGTGCTCTTTAATACAACATCCATTTTGATATATATTTTTATAAGTTTTTAGTTTTTACATTTTTAGTGGGTTTATTTTATTTTTATTTAAATTTTTACAACTTTAACTTTTATTTCAACAAATACAATCTTGATTCGTCAAAATCATATACTTTTGGGGTAGTGTTTGACGGGTAAGAGATTGCGAGAGTTTTTGTATATGCGGGAATAATGATGTCACAGTAAAGCTACAGAAACCAAGCAAACAGATACAATTAACGTATATACATTCGGAGTATTATGAAACAAATTCATTAAGCGGGTAGGGAATTTCGGGCAATTCATTTAATATTTTTATAATGTAACTATATTTATCGCCGCAGCTGTGCGCGGGTATCCAACTAGTTATTTAAAAATAAGATATCTTGCAAACGGTTAGTCATCAAGTGAAAAAAAATACACCATCGCGACAAATATTTTTTTATCTTTCACTAGACTGTCACTTCGATATATACCTTTGACGAATTTTATTTCCAGTTACATATGGAAAAATCAAATATGATTTGTGATACAAATCACATGTGATTTTTTCAGACGTAACTGGAAAAAAAATTCGACGAAAGTATATCGAAGTGCCCGTGTATAGAAATATAATTTAATTCTCGTTGCGATGGTATGATTCGTTTTGCGTAACGATTAACGGTTTGCAAAATATTTAATTTTTTATAAAAAAGTCGATCAACAATGAACTTTTCATTATGATAAATTGATAATGTTTGTTTTGAAATTGAGACAAAAAATGTGGTTATAACAACCTACCAAATTTCAGTTACATTCGGTTTTTACCAAAAGTCGTGACTGTTGAGTAGTGTAAAGTCATATAATTTACAAGCAATCCCCCGAGCCGTATGAGAGGCGGCCCCTCTCGACCTAAACTAGAGGTGTCGTCCCACAACCCGGCAATGGGGCATAGCCAACTTGACATCGCTTTTGTTGTGGCGGTATCAAACTAGCTATAAATAGGGGTAAGCAGGTCGAGTTCAGCTCAGTTCGGGTAAGGTCTATTCATGTCTCGAAAAAAAAAAAAAAAAAAAAAAAAAAAAAAAACCCACCATATTAAGATCTCAGGTTAGTCAGGCTCAAGTTATTCCGGTTGGGACCAATCAGGTTTTCATTAACCTGAATACGAGTAAACTTATATAAAATAAAATATAAAAATCCCTTATTCAGGTTCATCGAGTCGACCCGAAACCAAGTTAGCCAAACATATTTACCCGACCTTACTTAACATTCAGGTCAATCGGGTTGACCCTGTAGAATAATAGAGCCGTATGTATTGAATGAATAATAAGTAAGCAGGTCGAGTATAGCTCAGTTCGGGTAGGGTCTATTCATGTCTCGGTAAAAAAAAAAAAAAAAAAAAAAAAAAAAAAAAAAAAAAACCACCATATTAAGATCTCAGGTTAGTCAGGCTCAAGTTATTCCGGTTGGGACCAATCAGGTTTTCATTAACCTGAATACGAGTAAACTGATATAAAATAAAATATAAAAATCCCTAATTCAGGTTCATCGAGTCGACCCGAAACCAAGTTAGCCAAACATATTTACCCGACCTTATTTAGCATTCAGGTCAATCGGGCTGACCCTATAGAATAATAGAGCCGTATGTATTGAATGAATAATAAGTAAGTAGGTCGAGTACAACTCAGTTCGGGTAGGGTCTATTCATGTCTCGGTAAAAAAAAAACCACCATCTTAAGATCTCAGGTTAGTCAGGCTCAAGTTATTCCGGTTGGGACCAATCAGGTTTTCATTAACCTGAATACGAGTAAACTGATATAAAATAAAATATAAAAATCCCTTTTATTCAGGTTCATCGAGTCGACCCGAAACCAAGTTAGCCAAACATATTTACCCGACCTTATTTAGCATTCAGGTCAATCGGGTTACATTCGGTTTTTACCAAAAGTCTTGACTGTTGAGTAGTGTAAAGTCATATAATTTAAAAGCAATCCGAGCCGTATGAGAGGCGGCTCCTCTCGACCTAAACTAGAGGTGTCGTCCCACTACCCCGCAATGGGGCATAGCCAACTTGACATTGCTTTTGTTGTGGTGGTATCAAACTAGCTACAAATAGGGGTAAGCAGGTCGAGTTCAGCTCAGTTCGGGTAGGGTCTCTTCATGTCTCGAAAAAGAAAAAAAATTAAAAAAAAAAAAAAAAAAAAAAAAAAAAAAAAAAGAAAAGAAAAAAAAGAACCCCACCATATTAAGATCTCAGGTTAGTCAGGCTCAAGTTATTCCGGTTGGGACCAATCAGGTTTTCATTAACCTGAATACGAGTAAACTGATATAAAATAAAATATAAAAATCCCTTATTCAGGTTCATCGAGTCGACCCAAAACCAAGTTAGCCAAACATATTTACCCGACCTTATTTAGCATTCAGGTCAATCAAGTTACATTCGGTTTTTACCAAAAGTCGTGACTGTTGAGTAGTGTAAAGTCATATAATTTACAAGCAATCCCCCGAGCCGAATGAGAGGCGGCCCCTCTCGACCTAAACTAGAGGCGTCGTCCCACTACCCCGCAATGGGGCATAGCCAACTTGACATCGCTTTTGTTGTGGCGGTACCAAACTTGCTACAAATAGGGGTAAGTAGGTCGAGTTCAGCACAGTTCGGGTAGGGTCTATTCATTTCTCGAAAAAAAAATTAAAAAACACCATATTAAGATCTCAGGTTAGTCAGGCTCAAGTTATTCCGGTTGGGACCAATCAGGTATTCATTAACCTGAATACGAGTAAACTGATATGAAAAAAAAAATATAAAAATCCCTTATTCAGGTTCATCGAGTCGACCCGAAACCAAGTTAGCCAAACATATTTACCCGACCTTATTTAGCATTCAGGTCAATCGGGTTGACCCTGTAGAATAATAGATCCGTATGTATTGAATGAATAATAAGTAAGCAGGTTGAGTTCAGCTCAGTTCAGGTAGGGTCTATTCATGTCTCGAAAAAAAAAAAAAAAAAAAAAAAAAAAAAAAAAAAAAAAAAAACCTACCATATTAAGATCTCAGGTTAGTGAGGCTCAAGTTATTCCGGTTGGGACCAATCATGTTTTCATTAACCTGAATACGAGTAAACTGATATAAAGTAAAATATGAAAATCCCTTATTCAGGTTCATCTAGTCGACCCGAAACCAAGTTAGCCAAACATATTTACCCAACGTTATTTAACATTCAGGTTAATCGGGTTACATTCGGTTTTTACCAAAAGTCATGACTGTTGAGTAGTGTAAAGTCATATAATTTACAAGCAATCCCCCGAGCCGTATGAGAGGCGGCCCCTCTCGACCTAAACTAGAGACGTCGTCCCACTACCCCGCAATGGGGCATAGCCAACTTGACATCGCTTTTTTTGTGGCGGTATCAAACTAGCTACAAATAGGGGTAAGCAGGTCGAGTTCAGCTCAGTTCGGGTAGGGTCTATTCATGTCTCGAAAAAATAAAAAAATAATAAAAAATTAAAAAAAAAAACGCCATATTATGATCTCGGGTTAGTTAGGCTCAAGTTATTCCGGTTGGGACCAATCAGGTTTTCATTAACCTGAATACGAGTAAACTGATATAAAATAAAATATAAAAATCCCTTATTCAGGTTCATCGATTCGACCCGAAACCAAGTTAGCCAAACATATTTACCCGACCTTATTTAGCATTCAGGT
Organism: Artemisia argyi; assembly: GCA_030686995.1. Classification (NCBI taxonomy): domain Eukaryota; kingdom Viridiplantae; phylum Streptophyta; class Magnoliopsida; order Asterales; family Asteraceae; genus Artemisia; species Artemisia argyi. The sequence goes on from CM060688.1 coordinate 76,419,367, forward strand.
CAATCGCGTTGACCCTATAGAATAATAGAGCCGTATGTATTGAATGAATAATATGTAAGCAGGTCGAGTTCAGCTCAGTTCGGGTAGGGTCTATTCATGTCTCGAAAAAAAAGAAAAAAGAAAAAAAACAACCCCACCATATTAAGATCTCAGGTTAGTCAGGCTCAAGTTATTCCGATTGGGACCAATCAGGTTTTCATTAACCTGAATCCGAGTAAACTGATATAAAATAAAATATAAAAATCCCTTATTTAGGTTCATCGAATCGACCCGAAACCAAGTTAGCCAAACATATTTACCCGACCTTATTTAGCATTCAGGTCAATCGGGTTGACCCTGTAGAATAATAGAGTCGTATGTATTGAATGAATAGTTCGGTACATAATACAGAATATATAATGTTACAATATGGGCCAAATACCACGGGCCTAATCACCCCTAATACCAATCGTCTAACACTCCCCTGCAGTTTGAGCGGGAGGAGACCGGACACTCAAGCTGTCACGAAACTCAGCAAACAAGGCAGACGGTAATCCCTTGGTAAAAATATCAGCATGCTAAAACCGAGAAGGAACATGTAGAACTCGAACCTGACCAGTAGCAACCAAATCACGAACAAAATGAATATCAATCTCAATGTGCTTCGTTCACTAATGCTGAACAGGATTTGAGGACAAGTACACGACACTCACATTATCACAATAAACAATAGTATTAGAGGACAAAGGTGTATGAAGCTCACGAAGTAAATTCCGAAGCCAGCATGTCTTAGCAACAGCATTGGCAACACCACGATACTCAGCCTCAGCACTGGAACGAGAAAGCATAAGCTGACGCTTAGAGGACCAGGAGAGCAAGTTGTTGCCAAGAAAAACACAATAACCTGATGTAGACCGTCTTGTAGTAGGGCAACCCGCCCAATGAGCATCCGAATAAGCAACCAAGGATTCAACGGTAGAAGAAAATAACTGTAAACGATAATCTAAAGTCCCCTGAACATACCGTAAAATCCGCTTTAGTGCAGAGAAATGAGGCTCCCAAGGATCATGCATATAAAGGCAAACCTGCTGAACAACATATGTAATATCAGGTCTAATGAAAGTGAGATGCATAAGAGAACCTGCAAGACTCCGATATAACTTAGGATCAGAAACCGGATCACCATCATCGCCCAATTTAGACTCAGTGTCAACAGGAGTCCGAGAAGGATTACAGCCAACCATATGTGCATGCTACAAAATCTCCATAACATATTTACGCTGTGACAAAAACATCCCAGATGAGTCACGTGTAACCGACACACCCAAAAAATAGTTAAGAGCACCCAAATCCGTCATAGAGAACTCCTTATGTAAAGAGGGAATAATCCTTTGTAATAAACTATCAGAGGAAGCAGTAAGTACAATATCATCCACATATAGTAACAGAAAAGCAGTATCATCACCCTGTCTGTAAATAACAAAGAAGAGTCACAACGACTCGGAGTAAACCCAACAGTAGTAATGTAAGCAGCAAACCACCGAAACCATGCCCGAGGTGCCTCCGTAAGACCATAAAGAGACCTCTGTAATAAACAAACATAATCCGGATGCTCTGGATCCCTAAAACCGGGAGGTTGATGCATACAAATATTTTCAGCTAAATCACCATGTAAAAAAGCATTCTTGACATCAAGCTGATGAACAGGCCAATGTCGAGAAATAGCGACGCTAAGAACAATCCGAATGGTGCCCGGCTTAATGATGAGGCGAAAAATGAACCACTTTTACGGGGTCATTTAAGCCCGGAATTGAATTTATTTGATCAAATATTGCCCTAAATCGTTCCTTTTGTGATTTAAGGTACTTTGGGAGTGAATTCTGGAAAAGGAAGCAATTCGGACGTTTTTGGAGCATAAAAGTGAAGAAAACGGCAAAGACTTAATTTTCCATGCTGAGAACAGTACCTGACGGCGTCAAGAAGGAAATCATGACGGCGTCAAGAGTAAAATCCATGACGACCCAGTGAAAACCTGAAGGCGTCACAACAAGGGCGTCAAGAGTTAATATGGTGACGGCATGCATAAGGAGTATTGATTGATGCGAAACCGTCAACCTAAATTGACCAGGGTATGGTCAACAAAGTCAGACAGCTCAGAACCAATGCTCCGCGGAAGTATAAGGTTTCCCCGGGTCGTATGTCCCGACGAGGTGTGAATTGTAAACAAAACGGTTTCGTGATCGGGTGAATTTGGATGGATAAGGGTTTGAGTGAGATTAAACTAAGGAATCTACAATGAAATAGCTTAAACAAGCTATTTGAATAAGACGAGAAACTAGGAAAAACTAGAAATGATTAAAACCTAAAAACGCGTACGTTACGTTTAAATAAAACGTAAGCGTACGAAATAAAAAGTGAAAACGTAAAACTGAAAACACCCAGGGGGTGAAAATGACTTTTTTACAAACTTAAAAGTAAAAGAAAATTTTTAGAAAAAGAAAATAAATTTTTACACTAATTAATTATTTAATATTAATTAAAAATTATTTAATACTTATTATTAATACTTAAAACACTTAAATATAATTTAATACTAATTAAATACTAAAAAGGTGAAAATAAAATTTCTAAAATTATAAAATAACTAAAAATAAGTTTTAAAATTAAAAATAACTATTTTTGTCTTTTTGTGAATTTTCTATTAATTAATTACTTATTAATTACTAATTAACTAATTAAACTATTTTAAATTAAGAAAATTACTAAATGAACAGTAAAAATTCTAAGAAAATTTCTAAAAATATTTTACAACATATAAAAGCTATAAAAAATATAAAAACTAGGTTTTACTTAATAAAAACTAATTATGCTATTTTGAACTTAATATTAATTAATAATTAATTAAACTAAGATTAAATCTAATTAATACTAAAAGATAAAATAAAAATCTGAGAAAATTATTATAATTACTTTAATATAATAGGAAATTAATAAAAATATAAAAAAGCTAAGTTCTTAATAAAAATCTAAAAATGAAAAATAAAATTTAAATAAAATTAAATAGAAACTATCACTTGAATTTAAATTGGTTTTTCTTGGTTTTTCTTTTGGAAACTTATTTTACAACTAAAAATGAAGAACTTTTGTAAAAACAAACTTTTTAGAAGCTAAAGATAAGCAAAGCAAGTGCTTATTATGGTGACAGTTGACTTTGGTCAACTGTCAAGGGAAAATGGTAATGTGGACAACTAGAGGGGCCCACAAAGGATAAGACTGATGCAAATAAGCTATGAGAACTATAATAAGCTAGAAAAAGCAACTTAGAACCACAGAATAAGCAGAATGGTCAAAATAAGCAAATCCAACAACCATTTGACATTCAGAATTGGGACAGATTTGTGGAGATGATTCAGGTGGGGCCCAGTGGGTGTGAAGTCAAACCAAGGGTCAAAACATGGACCCTGGTAGGAGGGGGGTTAGAAGGAACAAGGTTCATGGCCTGGGGCCCACTAGATTGCTCAGAAAACCACCACCAAGTGGTGGTGGTGGTGGAGGTGCTGCTGAGACAGAGCAGTAGTGCAGCCCTGCAAGTCACTTTGGTGCCTTGTGGGGCCCACAAATAAAATCACAAAAATGAAAGGAGGGGGGAAATCAGTAGTTGGGGTGGTAGACTTCAATTAGAAACAAGAATCAACTTCTAAAACAACACACAAAATTCACATTAAATCCTTGAAGTTTTGAAAAAATCTGAAAAACAAATTTTGACTTTTTGATAAAACTTGGCTAAATTGACTTTTGTGAGATTTGTTTGATTCCTAGCTACTGATATGGATTAATTATCCTAAACTAAGACTAATTTAAGTGAAAGTAGCAAGTTCTAAGTAAATGGGTGGGATATGAGATCACCAAGCTTCAACAGTTAACTGTTGGAAGCTAATGAGGGTGATCTTTGACTTTTGCAACTACAACCACCTAAATCTTGACTAACTAGGGCTAATTTGATGCTAGGAAAACTGTTGAAACAGGTTTGGTACAATAAACCTAACTCCCACACAGCAAATCACCCTAAACCAAACACCCCTTATTTAACTGTTTTGAAAGATTTAATAAGCAAGTGGGACATTTAGGCTTCAAAACAGATTTCTAATAACTAATTATGATTAAGCAACCTTAAATAAGCTCAGAAACACATGCTAAAACCACAAACACCTAAGATTTTAAGAAAAGGATAACCTTGGCCGTTAATTTAAGATTCCTTTAGCACAATTGACTTTGATGGACTAATACTTAATATTGAACACTAAACTGGTTTTAATACACCTAATAAGCATACATAAGCATCCAATAAGCACAAAAGAAGCAATGCTACAGTAAAATCTAAAAATGGAAAATTGAGCTTACAAATGGATCCAAGTGAAACTGAGGTTCTCAAGTACCAATAACACACCTATTAGCTTCCTAATAAGCTACTAAACCCATGCAATCAGAATTTCACCATTCTCCAAGCTTTGTTCTTCATATAAACTGATTTTTGATTTTTGACCAATTTAATTGGAATTTTTGAACATTTTTGAGTTTTAGGTCCTAAACTGCTTTTATTGCCTTGTAAACTTGAGAGAACTTAATATTTAGCTATCATGAGCTTAATGGGGCTTTGGATATCAATTTTCACCAACATTTAAAGTACAATGAAATTTGAAGCATAAACTGAAATCAGGTTAAGGAATTGAAATTGACAATTAAAAATGGTTTTGATTATACTGAAAATGATATTACAACCTTACTAGACTAATGAGTACAACTAAAAACTAAATTACATTAAATTCGTATCACTAGACTAAACTACAACTACTAAAACTAACTGCTACCCACTAACTTCTCTTTTTCTTTTCTTTTATAGTTCCTGGGAGGTTCCACTTTCTTTCCCACCATCAATAATAGCCGTTGGATGGCTTGAACTTATCTGAGCCGTTCAAAAGTTCTTGGCGGGAAAAAGGATTTTGGCAGGTAGGGGTTTGCTTGGAGCAATTTATGGGCATTGAATGGGTTTTGGAGGTATTGGTGAGGTGGAAGGGACAAGGTATGGGTTTTGCTGAAAAGAGGAGGGGGGAGGTGACTTGTGGAAGTGGTGTTAGTAGGTAACTAGCCAAGTGGGGAGAAGAAGGTCTTGTTTGACCTGGCGTTGACTGGGGGTGGATAATACGGGGTGTTTGTTTGTTTTTGATTTGGTGGGCTTGGGTAGTAAAATGGGCTTGGGGTTTATTTTGGGATGTTGGGTTTGTGTTTTGGTTTTAGGTGGGTTAAATAATAGTTAAGGTCCGTTTGGTTTTGTATTAAATCACAAGGACCACACATGTAATTAACTAAAACTTAAGGGACCGAAAATGTATAATTTTCAAACTTGTTTCACGGACCCAAGTTGCCAAACTCCAATTATACAAGAACCACGAAAGTTAATTTTCATAATATTAAATCCCGAGGACCAAAAATGACAAGTTTCCAAACTTGAGGGACCAATATTGTAAATTACCAAAAGTTGGAGGATTGAAATTGTAAATGTTCTAAAGTTATCACAAGGATGAAAATTGACAACTTTAATAACCCAGGGATCCAAAATGTGTTTTTTCAATATTAAATTTCCCGGGGACCATTTTTGCAAAATTTCCAAACTCCGAGGACCAAAAGTGTAAATTCACAAAACTTTTTACCCAAGTGTTATTTTTGATAACTTTTTATTTTAAAAGGACTTGGGTTGAGTTTTCTTGCAAAATAAATGCACAGGGACTAGATTTGTAATTTTATGAAAGTTGGGGGACTGAAACTGCCAATTTTGCAAACTTTATACGTTTTTCATCTGTTTTTGCTCGTTTTGCATCTAAAACATATAAAACACAATTTTGAAATATTTTCAGTATTTTGATGCATTACTGAGTGTTTTTGTATGTTTTGCAGTTCAGATTAGACCAAAAATGATGAGTGTTTGAGCACTCATCAATCCCCCACACTAAACTATTGCTAGTCCCTAGCAATACTGTTTTGAAAACTTGATGGATTTGAAAAACTCTTTACCAAAAGCCATCACTTCTGGAGTAGCCAGGTGTAAGAACTGTGGCACACCTGATAACCGTGTGATTTTGAGCAAACCACCAGCTGTCAACGGATTTGAGTAGTCTTTACCAAAAGCCGTTTGCTTCTGGACTAGCCAGCTCTTGATGGAATAGTCAACATCTTGGTGAGCTGATTACCAATTATGGATTTTCCACGGCCTTTACCACAAGCCATAATCTTGCGGGCTAGCCAACTCATTTGTTTCCGGGGAGTTGATGAACCATACAATTTTGGGCAAATTGCCAGCCGTCAACGGATTTGATATGTCTTTACCAAGAGCCGTTTGCTCCTGGACTAGCCAATCCCTTTTGTCGGTTAGACAAGGCGGACTGATTACCATAAAAATTTTGAAGCACCAGTGAAAAATTTTTGAAATTTTTGAAATTTTGGCAAAAACGGGGGTATTATATAGTAAAATGTGATAAAATTCGCTAGAATAGCGAATACCCCCCCCCCCCCCACACTTAGGATGAATATTGTCCTCAATATTCAAAAGCCCGGCTATTATGCCGACATTTTGAACGTAAAAGGGCAACATTACAAGCTAAGCGTGGAAAACACCATTTTGTTTTTTCACTCTTGTAACCATAGCATGGGGGACTCCCCCACACTTAGGGTGAAAACCCTATATGCATGCTACTGTTTTTGTTTACCGAGTCGCTAGCTTGACTCGACCCCGAATTCATTTGTCCTTGGGGAAGCATGATGTGGAAGAAGTGATCTCCATCGGACTTTCATTCAAAATGTTTGGACAAACATATGAAGCACGGGAAAGTTCCACACCGATGAGATATAATCCCGGCTCAAAATAATGGTACATGAAAATGCCGGGATCAAATATAGTGTCCTCACTCCCGAAGGAGTGAAGGAGAGAAGAAGTCACCCTGTAGGTGAAGAAAAGGAAGAAAACCATGACGAAAATCATGAGTTGATCTTCTTCCTCGAGAGGAGGCTCAATAGCCCGAGTTTGGATTCCAAAAGGTAAGCTCGTAAACAACCCGGGAGGGTGGGTGGGATTTTGCAAATTCTCATAATTGAGAGCATCTCCCCCCGGGATATCAAACTGATGAGCGAGTTCACCGGAGAACTCCTCATGAAGAGAATCATTCACAAGATGTGAATCTGTGGACTCATGTTCCATTGTGGACTCATCACAATCCTCGTCAAAGATTGGATTATTAGAAATCATAGTGAATTCATAATCGAATTCAAATAGAGGATTGGTGAGAGTCGTATCGAATGTTTCGGGAAAAAAGAGATTAACATTCTCTATTGGACTGCTGGGATCAGAAGTGAGTGACGGATCATGATGTAGGAGACTTTCAATTTCTCCCAGATCGGCTTGGAAGTCAAGGAGACCATCATCACTTTCCAAGGAAAGTGGATCGATGTGAGCAAGTTCATCAGCGAACTCCTCAAGAAGAGGATCAACATCAGACTGAGGCAGTGGTGCCTCAATATACTCAATGTCTCCATGAGATGTACAATCATCATTAAAATCTGAGAAAGTCTCAAATTGATCGTTTGAACACTCAAGAGGTGAAGGAATATCACACATATGCTCAAGAGTTCCCTGTGACTCTCTTGGGATTGGGACAAGGATCTCAACACTAGACTTTATTAATTCGTCCGATTCCCTTTCAGGAACAGTGTCAAGATGCTCGTCCCCCATGATCAAAGAGTGAGTGGAAACCTCGGGTGTGATAGCAGTTGTTTGAGATGGAATCTCAACTGCTGGGGTATCAACTGATGAACTTGAAGTTTTATAAAATTCAAGGATGTCAAGTGTATCCTCATCATCACTGTCATCAGGGATAAAACGGAACAAAGAGCTAGACTTGGCTGCTTTTTCTCTTGCAATGGATTCCCTCACAGATTTTTCATATGCATCTTGGGAATTTATTCTAGCAGCCTGCTCTTCAGCAAGCAATTCTTCCATGGATTTTTGATGAGTATGTCTTTGGGCAAAGTCGTTAACTAAACCCTTAAGCTCATCAACGATTTTCATCAGATTTTGCATTTCTGGAAGAAGTGCTTGATTCATATCGTACTGTGGAGGTTGGTCATAATAGGGTGTGTCAAAATTGTCATAAGGGTATGGATTCCCCGTTTGACAATCTGAACTGAAGTGTGGACCTCCACAGAAATCACAACAGTAAAACTGTTGAGGCTGTGGGTTGTACGTGCTAGAGTCATAATTGTTATCAGGAAACTGCTCATAGACAAGCGTGTTTCCCGATTGACAATCAGAACTGTAGTGTGAACCACCACAGTACTCACAACAGTAAAACTGCTGAGTATCATGGTGTGGTAACTGATGGAATGAATCAGTCGTATCATGGTAGGAATAGGGATCTTGGTTATAGACAGACCCGTTTCCCGACTCTACCATGCCACAACTGGGGCAATCGCCACCATTATGAGGATTACCACACCAATGGCAAACCAGAAAGTGTGGATGAGACATAGAAAGAATCAAATGTATATAGAGGGTGAGGAAATGAGAATCAAAAGGGTAGGAGGGTGAAGAAGGATATTTTTGGGTTTTTCGTAATACATTTTGTACAAATGAGAAGGAAAATCTTTTTGTGTTTTTTTTTTATGAAAATATGAACAAAGATGGATAAATGTACAATGGAACGAATTCCAAAGACACTAATCAGAAAACCGTTTAGATAAACGCGCACAACCTCCCCGGCAGCGGCGCCAAAAGTTGATTGACGCGAAACCGTCAACCTAAATTGACCAGGGTATGGTCAACAAAGTCAGACAGCTCAGAACCAATGCTCCGCGGAAGTATAAGGTTTCCCCGGGTCGTATGTCCCGACGAGATGTGAATTGTAAACAAAACGGTTTCGTGATCGGGTGAATTTGGATGGATAAGGGTTTGAGTGAGATTAAACTAAGGAATCTACAATGAAATAGCTTAAACAAGCTATTTGAATAAGACGAGAAACTAGGAAAAACTAGAAATGATTAAAACCTAAAAACGCGTACGTTACGTTTAAATAAAACGTAAGCGTACGAAATAAAAAGTGAAAACGTAAAACTGAAAACACCCAGGGGGTGAAAATGCCTTTTTTACAAACTTAAAAGTAAAAGAAAATTTTTAGAAAAAGAAAATAAATTTTTACACTAATTAATTATTTAATATTAATTAAAAACTATTTAATACTTATTATTAATACTTAAAACACTTAAATATAATTTAATACTAATTAAATACTAAAAAGGTGAAAATAAAATTTCTAAAATTATAAAATAACTAAAAATAAGTTTTAAAATTAAAAATAACTATTTTTGTCTTTTTGTGAATTTTCTATTAATTAATTACTTATTAATTACTAATTAACTAATTAAACTATTTTAAATTAAGAAAATTACTAAATAAACAGTAAAAATTCTAAGAAAATTTCTAAAAATATTTTACAACATATAAAAGCTATAAAAAATATAAAAACTAGGTTTTACTTAATAAAAACTAATTATGCTATTTTGAACTTAATATTAATTAATAATTAATTAAACTAAGATTAAATCTAATTAATACTAAAAGATAAAATAAAAATCTGAGAAAATTATTATAATTACTTTAATATAATAGGAAATTAATAAAAATATAAAAAAGCTAAGTTCTTAATAAAAATCTAAAAATGAAAAATAAAATTTAAATAAAATTAAATAGAAACTATCACTTGAATTTAAATTGGTTTTTCTTGGTTTTTCTTTTGGAAACTTATTTTACAACTAAAAATGAAGAACTTTTGTAAAAACAAACTTTTTAGAAGCTAAAGATAAGCAAAGCAAGTGCTTATTATGGTGACAGTTGACTTTGGTCAACTGTCAAGGGAAAATGGTAATGTGGACAACTAGAGGGGCCCACAAAGGATAAGACTGATGCAAATAAGCTATGAGAACTATAATAAGCTAGAAAAAGCAACTTAGAACCACAGAATAAGCAGAATGGTCAAAATAAGCAAATCCAACAACCATTTGACATTCAGAATTGGGACAGATTTGTGGAGATGATTCAGGTGGGGCCCAGTGGGTGTGAAGTCAAACCAAGGGTCAAAACATGGACCCTGGTAGGAGGGGGGTTAGAAGGAACAAGGTTCATGGCCTGGGGCCCACTAGATTGCTCAGAAAACCACCACCAAGTGGTGGTGGTGGTGGAGGTGCTGCTGAGACAGAGCAGTAGTGCAGCCCTGCAAGTCACTTTGGTGCCTTGTGGGGCCCACAAATAAAATCACAAAAATGAAAGGAGGGGGGAAATCAGTAGTTGGGGTGGTAGACTTCAATTAGAAACAAGAATCAACTTCTAAAACAACACACAAAATTCACATTAAATCCTTGAAGTTTTGAAAAAATCTGAAAAACAAATTTTGACTTTTTGATAAAACTTGGCTAAATTGACTTTTGTGAGATTTGTTTGATTCCTAGCTACTGATATGGATGAATTATCCTAAACTAAGACTAATTTAAGTGAAAGTAGCAAGTTCTAAGTAAATGGGTGGGATATGAGATCACCAAGCTTCAACAGTTAACTGTTGGAAGCTAATGAGGGTGATCTTTGACTTTTGCAACTACAACCACCTAAATCTTGACTAACTAGGGCTAATTTGATGCTAGGAAAACTGTTGAAACGGGTTTGGTACAATAAACCTAACTCCCACACAGCAAATCACCCTAAACCAAACACCCCTTATTTAACTGTTTTGAAAGATTTAATAAGCAAGTGGGACATTTAGGCTTCAAAACAGATTTCTAATAACTAATTATGATTAAGCAACCTTAAATAAGCTCAGAAACACATGCTAAAACCACAAACACCTAAGATTTTAAGAAAAGGATAACCTTGGCCGTTAATTTAAGATTCCTTTAGCACAATTGACTTTGATGGACTAATACTTAATATTGAACACTAAACTGGTTTTAATACACCTAATAAGCATACATAAGCATCCAATAAGCACAAAAGAAGCAATGCTACAGTAAAATCTAAAAATGGAAAATTGAGCTTACAAATGGATCCAAGTGAAACTGAGGTTCTCAAGTACCAATAACACACCTATTAGCTTCCTAATAAGCTACTAAACCCATGCAATCAGAATTTCACCATTCTCCAAGCTTTGTTCTTCATATAAACTGATTTTTGATTTTTGACCAATTTAATTGGAATTTTTGAACATTTTTGAGTTTTAGGTCCTAAACTGCTTTTATTGCCTTGTAAACTTGAGAGAACTTAATATTTAGCTATCATGAGCTTAATGGGGCTTTGGATATCAATTTTCACCAACATTTAAAGTACAATGAAATTTGAAGCATAAACTGAAATCAGGTTAAGGAATTGAAATTGACAATTAAAAATGGTTTTGATTATACTGAAAATGATATTACAACCTTACTAGACTAATGAGTACAACTAAAAACTAAATTACATTAAATTCGTATCACTAGACTAAACTACAACTACTAAAACTAACTGCTACCCACTAACTTCTCTTTTTCTTTTCTTTTATAGTTCCTGGGAGGTTCCACTTTCTTTCCCACCATCAATAATAGCCGTTGGATGGCTTGAACTTATCTGAGCCGTTCAAAAGTTCTTGGCGGGAAAAAGGATTTTGGCAGGTAGGGGTTTGCTTGGAGCAATTTATGGGCATTGAATAGGTTTTGGAGGTATTGGTGAGGTGGAAGGGACAAGGTGTGGGTTTTGCTGAAAAGAGGAGGGGGGAGGTGACTTGTGGAAGTGGTGTTAGCAGGTAACTAGCCAAGTGGGGAGAAGAAGGTCTTGTTTGACCTGGCGTTGACTGGGGGTGGATAATACGGGGTGTTTGTTTGTTTTTGATTTGGTGGGCTTGGGTAGTAAAATGGGCTTGGGGTTTATTTTGGGATGTTGGGTTTGTGTTTTGGTTTTAGGTGGGTTAAATAATAGTTAAGGTCCGTTTGGTTTTGTATTAAATCACAAGGACCACACATGTAATTAACTAAAACTTAAGGGACCGAAAATGTATAATTTTTAAACTTGTTTCACGGACCCAAGTTGCCAAACTCCAATTATACAAGAACCACGAAAGTTAATTTTCATAATATTAAATCCCGAGGACCAAAAATGACAAGTTTCCAAACTTGAGGGACCAATATTGTAAATTACCAAAAGTTGGAGGACTGAAATTGTAAATGTTCTAAAGTTATCACAAGGATGAAAATTGACAACTTTAATAACCCAGGGATCCAAAATGTGTTTTTTCAATATTAAATTTCCCGGGGACCATTTTTGCAAAATTTCCAAACTCCGAGGACCAAAAGTGTAAATTCACAAAACTTTTTACCCAAGTGTTATTTTTGATAACTTTTTATTTTAAAAGGACTTGGGTTGAGTTTTCTTGCAAAATAAATGCACAGGGACTAGATTTGTAATTTTATGAAAGTTGGGGGACTGAAACTGCCAATTTTGCAAACTTTATACGTTTTTCATCTGTTTTTGCTCGTTTTGCATCTAAAACATATAAAACACAATTTTGAAATATTTTCAGTATTTTGATGCATTACTGAGTGTTTTTGTATGTTTTGCAGTTCAGATTAGACCAAAAATGATGAGTGTTTGAGCACTCATCAAGTATACATGACGACGTCAGACCCAGATCTAAGCAGTTCGAGAAACTATTTGGCGGCGAGATGACGGCGTCAGACTTTTGTTCTTGACACCGTCACCTATCAAAATCTATATATAGTTTTCTATTTTTCATTCATTAAAGAGGAACTTGTGTGGAGAAAACTAGGGCCGAACTTTGTAAACCCTAGGTCGTATTTTACAGTGTTTTCAAGGATTTTCACCCCTTGAATCCTTTCATGTTCAATTAAGATAAGTCTTCTCTTAATTCATTCAATATGTCTATGTGTTGTTTGAATATATCTTATGCTTGTCTTGATTTCAACATGCTAGGCTAGATCTATCTTGTGTTTGCTTAGATGTAATGAAACCTAGATGTTAATTATATGTTGATTACTTGTTTATGGTTGTAATGGATGAATGATTTCAATGTTAGGCTTAAGAAAACTGGTAGATCTCCATTGTGTAACATGCTTGAACGTCTTAGGAAACATGAACCGATGTGTACTAGGTTTTATTGGTTGTATTTAATGCATGAGCAAATTCTAGTGATCCCATGTTAGGAGCTTCTTAGCCAGCTCGACATAGGAGTGAAGTAGGCGCTCATAGGATTGGGGAAGTAAGTACGTCACCCCATGAATGGTATTAAGGAATACAATCCGTCATCCACGCAACTATAACAAGTAATTAACCTGTCAAAGATATCCAGGGAGTAGTGAAATCTAAGTAAACACAATTCTCCCACATATTGCTCACAACTCTAGTATAATTTAGTTTTATTTTCATTTTTAGCATTTTATTTTGATTGCATCTTTAGTATTGGGTTAGTTGACTAGTAACTAATTCCGCCCACTTCCTTCAAACTCGAGATGTTTACTTGCTTTTCATAAAATATAAAAAATACAAAAAGAATCATCCCTCATCTCTAGACCTAGTCTTTAGGTTTTCTAATCCTAGAGACACTATTCCTAGATGAACGATCAATCCCCCGGTACTTGTCATTATACTATACTACAACGATCAGGTACACTGCCTGGTGGGGGTTGTAAGCTTCTCGAGATCCCTCGAGAGGTAAAGCCTGGTGCAATCCCTACGCATCAAGTTTTTGGCGCCGCTGCCGGGGAATAGTTATTGTCTAGGTTAGAATATCTTTTTATTAGGTCTACTTGCTAGATTCCTTTCTAGTAAGGTTTTATTTTTATTTTTAGGTTCTCTTTAGTCTATCTTATTTCTTCGTGTTTTTGTTCGTAACTCTTCGCCATCCGACATCATGGACGATGGCAACATCTTTGAACCCGTCATCCCACCACAACAAAACCTACCACTAGATAACCAACCTCTTAGGCCCCGAACCTTAGGAGAGTATTCCCGACCTAGCCACCAAGGCTATCGAAACACCATTGAGCTCACCCAATGAGCCAATGTGACCCCCTTACGATCCGACACCATCCGGTTGGTGCAAAGCGGATGTGCATTCCATGGACTTCGTTCCGAAGATCCAAACCAACATCTCAAGGACTTCCTTAAAATCGTAGATTTTATAGACCTTGATGTTACAACTAGAGAGTCAACCCGATTACGCCTATTCCAATTCTCTCTACGTGATCAAGCTAGCCAATGGCTTGAACGTTTACCCGCGGGATCCATCACCTCATGGGATGATCTCACCACTCGTTTCCTTGCTCAATTTTTCCCACCGGGGAGAACTACCAAGCTTAGAAATGATATCTTGATGTTCCAACAACGTCAAGGTGTAACTCTATATGAAGCATGGACTCGATTCAAGGACTTACTCCAAAAAGTCCCTCATCATGGCATAGATCTTTGGCTCCAAGTCCAAATCTTCTATGACCATATAGATCTCTCCACAAGGCGAGCCATTGACCAATCGGCCGGTGGTAAGCTACGTGATCTAAGTGCGGAACAATCATGGGAACTCATAGAAGATCTTGCTCTCTATGACAACGAAAGTTAGAATGATCCTCGTGATTTGAACAAAACGATCAAGGCAATATCTGTCACAACTCGTAATTTCCGGTCATTTTCCAAACCTCGACAATTTACTATTCACAGGTTACTATTCATCATTTACTATTCATCAATCACTATTCATCATTTTTTAGGTCAATTCGATATTCTGAGAAGCGTTCAGAAATTTCACTATTCACTTAACATTATTCATTTCCGGAAGAAAAACACTATTCACGTGCATTACTCGTGTCATCATAAATTTAGTTTACGAGTATTCAAATTCGCGTAACCGTATTGGTTCAGGAGCGAATTCATGCATTATCATTGGGACACTTCGTACGGACTAGAAATAGTCTTCATATTATCATTATGGCACTTGCATATTATTCCACTCGTAGAATAATTAAATTAATACTTTTGGTATAATTAATTTTTACGTATAATTATTTCTATATAAACGTTAACAAACGATCAATAATGTGACTAACACGTCCGACACTCCCGACTATGATCCCAATATATTTTTTTATATTCATATTTATAATATAAAAATTATAATATTAATTTACCCGGTATTTTGGGAATTTATTTAATTTATATCGTAAGTTTATTAAAATTACGACGGTTTTCGTAGAAATTAAACAATAATTATCCAAACGCCCAATATTTATACCCGGCATATTTTTACAATTTTTATAACTTTATTATATTCCGGTTAACTCCGTTAAAATTTATTTTTAGTTAACCCGGTACCCGGTATTACCCAAAAACACTAAAATACTACTTAAAACACACTAACTCTTACACAATCCATACTTTTCTTCCACCCTCCCATCTTGCCCCCCCCCCCCCCCCCCCTCCATTCCAATCACTTACACACTAGAAAATAATGCTACTAACTAATTAATGCTTGCCTTAAAAATTATCTAACCTATTTTATATATATCAAACTTGTACACTCATTTCTCATTTCACCAAAACTTCAAGAAAAACTTTCCTCTCTTTTCTCTCTTCTCTTGGGCTCGACAAAACAACAAAGAAGAAGAAGAAACCATAAATTTTTCAAGATCAAGTATTTAACTAGTCCATTTGGTACTCCTTTTTGGGATTTGAAATAAAATCCAAGAAGTTATTAGGTTTTCATCACCAAAAACTCCCTAATCTTTGAAGTAAGTATATCAAACTCATTTTTATAATTTTACCAAGTTTATACAAGATCCATATGATATATATACTAGATCTACATGCATATGCTATTTATACCACTTTATTTTATAAACTTTTAACTTTTGAGCCATAGAAGTAGATTATAGTTAGATCCTTGTTAGATCCACTTGATTTATGATGTTTAGGAACCCATGATACCCTAAGAAGGTGTATGGTAGGATTAGACTAGTTTTGTGGTGATTGAAAGTGATTTGGTTGAAGTTGGAGCAAGTTTGAAACTAGGAAAATGATTTTGGAAAATATATATATACCTACTATCCCTATTTTGGAAACGTGGGAAACTCAGGAACTCAGGGGTAATTTTTGACCAAAGATTTAGAAAATACTTTTAAAAACGAAACTTTTGGCGAAAGAACGGATTAAAACGAGCTTATAACGAAGGAGATATGATTTTTGTAAATTTAACGACGAAAACTATTTTCTGAAAAACTGCATGCTGTTTGACAGTTTTCGATGGGTAAATAGAGACGTTAGACGTAACCTAGAGGAGCCGAACTACCAAAAATATATTAGTATATAGTAAAACGAATCCGTGGATATAAAGAACGAGTAAAATGAGCTTAAAACGACCAAGTTATACACGTTTTAAAGTCGTCAAAACTATATATATATATATATATATATATATATATATATATATATATATATATATATATATATATATATATATATATATATATATATAGTCACTACTAGAAAATAATATAACTACGTACTAAATAATATATTTTCTAGATTTCTTATTCAAGGAGTTTATTTTTAATTAACGAACTACGTACGACTCAAGGTTTATTACGCGACTACTAGACATTATTTTAAGGTTTTCAAGACGAGGAATATAACACTAACATTCTTATACGATATACTACGACAAGTTATATACTTCTATATTTGGACTTATTTTCCTAAGTATGAAAACTATTTTACTTTGACCATAACTAGTATTTTCAAGTTACGAGTGGTATAGGCATCATGTGCATGTGCATTCATTTCATCACGTCATGATCTAAAGTAGATCGTTATTACTCATATTAGGTTGCGGTTAGAGATCGTACCTCATTTCAGTGTATCCATTCTTGTCATCGTAGCTATCGCTCCAGGTGAGTCATAGCCCCTATTCTTTCAATTGTTTTGGTAAACTCTTTGGGGGAGAATACATGCTCGTTTTCATCTAAATGTATACTTGATTTAATGGATTATGCTACTTGCTTAGTCAACATTTACTTGCTCCATTTATGAATTTCTTACTCATTCGAATGTAGTGTATATTCACTTGCATCACACTTAATCTTTTATCTTCGGACCCAAGTCTTTTCCATTACGATGCACACTTGACCAAATGAACCAGCTTCACCACTATGTACATACATATCCGAATGTACGGGTCACTTAACCGAATGAACGGGTCACATATCCGAATGTACGGGTCACTTAACCGAATGAACGGGTCACATATCCGAATGTACGGGTAACATAACCAAATGAATTGGTCACGTAACCAAATGTATTGGTCAAACTACACTTATCTTTGATTATTGGTCCACATATTACTTTTGTTTCCGTAGACTATAACATATTTGGCAGTGGGTTGTGAACACACAGGTTACAAGTCTCTTATGGCGGGACTTGGAACTGAGTGGATTTACAATGCCTTTGTTGGGCGATCATTTCTCTATAGGCATTATTTGTTAAACAAACTCTATGAACTCACCAACCTCGTGTTGACACTTTAGCATGTATTTTCAGGTTTTAAGCAATGGCACGCTACAGGAGGTTTTGGCAGGGCATGGCATGGTCATAGAAGACTCTGCTTATTCATTTGGGGACCGTTTTAAACCATTTTAAGGGCCTACTTCCGCACTACTTTTAACGATGTAAATTCAACATTTTTGATTAAACGATTTTATTCTAAATGATTAAAGTGAAAACCATTTTTGTACTTGTGTTGTGATACCGATTGAGTTACACCCCAGCTACATGTATGCTTCCGCTGGACCCGATTTTGGGGGTGTGACAGATTGGTATCAGAGCTTTGGCTATAGTGAACTAAGTGTTTTTTAAAACCTAGACTATAGCTACTTTTACGAAAACTTAACCCTATGACTGTCACGTGCCTGCCTGCCAAAATGATGCCTCACTTGTGGTTTGTTGCTGACATATGTGATGAGATTTGTATCTCATTATCTGGTATATTATATTCACTTATTCTAGTTGATTACTATCATTGTCTTTCATATAAGCATGTTCACGTATCATATATGTCACCGCGTTATGTTTTTCCTTGCATAGTTTCATCATTCGACCTTGAGTTTGGTCACCTGCCTTAGTCTTTCTGAACGTCTTGGTATTTGTGAAGGACATAGTATTAGTATAACTAAGCTGAGTATTTCAAAATTCATGGAACCTCGGTGGAAGATAGATTGGTCATCTATATTCGACCCGGGATAGTGAGATATAGGCTGACCACCTATGTCTGACTCAGAGATGAATTTTGCAACACTGAGAATGGTTATAATAAAATTTTGTCTGGATTGAATTCTCTATCCAATTTCCAAATGTTTCATTTTACATCACAGTATTCACTTTCATCACAATCTCATTATGCCGCAGCTGTCACAGTCTTTTCCCTTCTCACCATCATTATCATTTCTTTTCCCCATGAAATATATATAAGGAATTAGGTAACACTCTATAGATTCCTATGTCACTCATCAGTCATTACTCCCAATATTGATAAGTGGATATTATCAATGACCTCCCTAGGAAAGACTTCCCATACCATATATAAGGAGGATCCCTAGGTACATTATGACCATTTAAAACTCAACAGAAATCTCAGGATATCACAAAACCACTCGAGCCACGTCAACTCGTCATATCGCAACATCAACCTTTCATTCTACGATAACCCACTCTCGAACATCTACTACTAGGAAACGTCTTAATTATCTCTCACCCTTCTTTTCTCGTTTTGAAGAGCTATGCCGCCAGGGAAAGCTAAAGCTACTCCAACTATGACACCTGCTGCTATTCGGAAATTGGTTAAGGATAGTATCGCCGAAGCTCTAGAGATCGAGAGAGCTGAGGTAGCTGCAAGGGCTGCTGAAACCGCTTTACAGACAGGGACAGATGGACAATCCGATAATAGGCGTGAATGTACTTGGAAAAATTTTAAGATTAGTGATCCCATCAAGTTTAAGGGCACTGAAGGAGCGGTTGCTTTGATTCGCTGGTTCGAAAAGACTGAGAATGTGTTCCTCATGTGCAACTGTCCTGATGTCAGCAAGGTAAAATTCGCTACTGGTATGCTTTTGGATGAAGCTATGTCATGGTGGAATTCTTATGCTCAACCGATGGGTATGGAAAATGCCTACAAGCTCACCTGGGAGCAATTCAAGAAATTGATGACTGATAAGTTTCGCCCTCGTACTGAGGTGCAGAAGTTGGAAACAGAGTTTTATAAGCTAATGACAGCAGGTAATGATATCGAGGCATATATCAGAAGGTTTCAGGAATTGGCTGTGTTATGTCCAACTATGGTTCCAGATAACGAAAAGCTGCTAGAAAATTTCATCGGTGGACTACCGTGCAACATCAGTGGGAACGTAATTGCTTCTAAATCAGACATGCTGGAGGAAGCTATCAGAATGTCTCAAAAGCTTATGGCTCAAGTGATGAAGCAAGAAACTACTGTCAACAACAACAACGAAAACAAGAGGAAAAGGGATGACAACCAAGGAGACGATCAAGTATGGCAGCCAAACAAACAACATGAAGTGGTTAGGGCCTACGTTGCGGAGCCAAGTGAAAAGAAAGGATATGCAGGTACTTTACCTAAGTGCAACAAGTGTCAGTTTCATCACAAAGGACCTTGCCCCACTCAATGTGGAAACTGCCAAAAGGTCGGACACAAAGCCAAGGATTGCAAGACTCCCACCCTCGTAATGCATCAAAAAGCCACGGTAACTTGCCATGAGTGTGGAGTAATTGGACACTTCAAGAGTGAATGCCCAGAGTTGAGGAACCAGAATGGAGGAAGAGTTCGTTGAAATGCGAAGCTCGTCAGGAAAACAACAACGATGTCAATGTTAAAAAGAAAACTCCTACCTTGTATATAAATAAAACCTAAACTCTCTAGTGTTGTACTTCTTTTGTGTTTAATTCTACGTTCTATCGTATAAGTTTCATGTACTATTAACGAATTCCGACCTAATGAATATTCTATCTTTTATCACCGCAAGCTCCTAGCGATTTCATTAAGATTCTTTGGAACTACACCACTTATCATCGGCAGACCAATGGTCAGGATTAGAGAACGATTCAAACATAGGGAGATATGCTCAGAGCATGAGTGGTTGACTCTAGAAATGGTTGGATTAACCATTTGCCATAAATCAGATTCCTTTATAACCATAGTTACCACACGAGCTTAGAGACTACACCATTTGAAGCACTCTATGGTCGAAGTGCCAACATCCATTGACAAATCGAAATTAGAAAATCCCAACTCACTAGTCTAGTAGGCATTCATGAAATAACCAGAAATTTCTTACGAGTCAAGAATCAGATACAAGTTCAATAAGTTGCAAACCCTTAGAATTTCAAGTTGGTGGCAGGTTTATGTTGAAAGTTCTGCCTAGAAAAAGGTATGATACCATTCAGAAAGATTCAGGAAGTTAAACCCGATATACACTGGACAATAGGGTTATACAAACATGTTTCACATAGGTTACAGAGTAGGCCTAGTGGCCGTCAGACTTGAGCCCCAGTGGCTTACACGATAAATATCACCATCTTTTCACCAATACCATTCTAGAGACTTACACAAACTGAACTTCGGGACGAAGTTCCTGTTAGAAGGGAAGACTGTCACAACTCGTAATTTCCGGTCATTTTCCAAACCTCGACAATTTACTATTCACAGGTTACTATTCATCATTTACTATTCATCGATCACTATTCCTCATTTTTAGGTCAATTCGATATTCTGAGAAGTGTTCAGAAATTACACTATTCACTTAACACTATTCATTTTCGGAAGAAAAACACTATTCACGTGCATTACTCGTGTCATCATAAATTTAGTTTACGAGTATTCAAATTCGCGTAACCGTATTGGTTCAGGAACGAATTCATGCATTATCATTGGGACACTTCGTACGGACTAGAAATAGTCTTCATATTATCATTATGGCACTTGCATACTATTCCACTCGTAGGATAATTAAATTAATACTTTTGGTATAATTAATTTTTACGTATAATTATTTTTATATAAACGTTAACAAACGATCAATAATGTGACTAACACGTCCGACACTCCCGACTATGATCCCAATATATTTTTTTATATTCATATTTATAATATAAAAATTATAATATTAATTTACCTGGTATTTTGGGAATTTATTTAATTTATATCGTAAGTTTATTAAAATTACGACGGTTTTCGTAGAAATTAAACAATAATTATCCAAACACCCAATATTTATACCCGGCATATTTTTACAATTTTTATAACTTTATTATATTCCGGTTAACTCCATTAAAATTTATTTTTAGTTAACCCGGTACCCGGTATTACCCAAAAACACTAAAATACTACTTAAAACACACTAACTCTTACACAATCCATACTTTTCTTCCACCCTCCCATCTTGCCCCCCCCCCCCCCCCTCCATTCCAATCACTTACACACTAGAAAATAATGCTACTAACTAATTAATGCTTGCCTTAAAAATTATCTAACCTATTTTATATATATCAAACTTGTACACTCATTTCTCATTTCACCAAAACTTCAAGAAAAACTTTTCTCTCTTCTCTTGGGCTCGACAAAACAACAAAGAAGAAGAAGAAACCATAAATTTTTCAAGATCAAGTATTTAACTAGTCCATTTGGTACTCCTTTTTGGGATTTGAAATAAAATCCAAGAAGTTATTAGGTTTTCATCACCAAAAACTCCCTAATCTTTGAAGTAAGTATATCAAACTCATTTTTATAATTTTACCAAGTTTATACAAGATCCATATGATATATATACTAGATCTACATGCATATGCTATTTATACCACTTTATTTTATAAACTTTTAACTTTTGAGCCATAGAAGTAGATTATAGTTAGATCCTTGTTAGATCCACTTGATTTATGATGTTTAGGAACCCATGACACCCTAAGAAGGTGTATGGTAGGATTAGACTAGTTTTGTGGTGATTGAAAGTGATTTGGTTGAAGTTGGAGCAAGTTTGAAACTAGGAAAATGATTTTGGAAAATATATATATACCTACTGTCCCTATTTTGGAAACGTGGGAAACTCAGGAACTCAGGGGTAAATTTTGACCAAATATTTAGAAAATACTTTTAAAAACGAAACTTTTGGCGAAAGAACGGATTAAAACGAGCTTATAACGAAGGAGATATGATTTTTGTAAATTTAACGACGAAAACTATTTTCTGAAAAACTG
This sequence comes from Artemisia argyi, assembly GCA_030686995.1. Classification (NCBI taxonomy): domain Eukaryota; kingdom Viridiplantae; phylum Streptophyta; class Magnoliopsida; order Asterales; family Asteraceae; genus Artemisia; species Artemisia argyi. The sequence goes on from CM060688.1 coordinate 76,441,730, forward strand.
CATGCTGTTTGACAGTTTTCGACGGGCAAATAGAGACGTTAGACGTAACCTAGAGGAGCCGAACTACCAAAAATATATTAGTATATAGTAAAACGAATCCGTGGATATAAAGAACGAGTAAAATGAGCTTAAAACGACCAAGTTATACACGTTTTAAAGTCGTCAAAACTATATATATATATATATATATATATATATATATATATATATATATATATATATATATATATATATATATATATATATATAGTCACTACTAGAAAATAATATAACTACGTACTAAATAATATATTTTCTAGATTTCTTATTCAAGGAGTTTATTTTCAATTAACGAACTACGTACGACTCAAGGTTTATTACGCGACTACTAGACATTATTTTAAGGTTTTCAAGACGAGGAATATAACACTAACATTTTTATACGATATACTACGACAAGTTATATACTTCTATATTTGGACTTATTTTCCTAAGTATGGAAACTATTTTACTTTGACCATAACTAGTATTTCCAAGTTACGAGTGGTATAGGGATCATGTGCATGTGCATTCATTTCATCACGTCATGATCTAAAGTAGATCGTTATTACTCATATTAGGTTGCGGTTAGAGATCGTGCCTCATTTCAGTGTATCCATTCTTGTCATCGTAGCTATCGCTCCAGGTGAGTCATAGCCCCTACTCTTTCAATTGTTTTGGTAAACTCTTTGGGGGAGAATACATGCTCGTTTTCATCTAAATGTATACTTGATTTAATGGATTATGCTACATGCTTAGTCAACATTTACTTGCTCCATTTATGAATTTCTTACTCATTCGAATGTAGTGTATATTCACTTGCATCACACTTAATCTTTTATCTTCGGACCCAAGTCTTTTCCATTATGATGCATACTTGACCAAATGAACCAGCTTCACCACTATGTACATACATATCCGAATGTACGGGTCACTTAACCGAATGAACGGGTCACATATCCGAATGTACGGGTCACTTAACCGAATGAACGGGTCACATATCCGAATGTACGGGTAACATAACCAAATGAATTGGTCACGTAACCAAATGTATTGGTCAAACTACACTTATCTTTGATTATTGGTCCACATATTACTTTTGTTTCCGTAGACTATAACATATTTGGCAGTGGGTTGTGAACACACAGGTTACAAGTCTCTTATGGCGGGACTTGGAACTGAGTGGATTTACAATGCCTTTGCTGGGCGATCATTTCTCTATAGGCATTATTTGTTAAACAAACTCTATGAACTCACCAACCTCGTGTTGACACTTTAGCATGTATTTTCAGGTTTTAAGCAATGGCACGCTACAGGAGGTTTTGGCAGGGCATGGCATGGTCATAGAAGACTCTGCTTATTCATTTGGGGACCGTTTTAAACCATTTTAAGGGCCTACTTCCGCACTACTTTTAACGATGTAAATTCAACATTTTTGATTAAACGATTTTATTCTAAATGATTAAAGTGAAAACCATTTTTGTACTTGTGTTGTGATACCGATTGAGTTACACCCCAGCTACATGTATGCTTCCGCTGGACCCGATTTTGGGGGGGTGACAGATTGGTATCAGAGCTTTGGCTATCTTGGCGGATTTTCACGTCCTAGACATGGTTAGTGACACTACATGCCCATTGTTGGTAGGAAGAGGATTTTTGGCAACCGCTAGCGCCATGATAGATTGTAAGGAGTCTAAGATAGCGGTAGGTGAGGGCGACACTTGGTCGGTATATGATGTTAAGAAACATAGCTACGATTGTGAGGATGAACCGACACCACATTGGGTAGAGATGAATAGGAGACCATCTAGATATGGACCTTTCATAGAAAGGAACTTTATAGGACCTCAACGCCCATTCTATCTAGAAAAAGATTTCATCGAAAAGACACATTCGGTGGAACAACTCATAGCTAGAGATGAAGAGCTAGATCCTTTTGAGGACCCCTTAGTCTTTAGGAAGATGATTGAGTTCTTAAGCGTAATGCCTATTAATATAGAGATGAATAAGTGGGAAAGATAGGGAGATAAGTGTAAATGGAGGTGGAACAAGCCACCTAAGGAAGGTGACGGATCATGGCATATGAAGATGACTTTGTATGATCCGGATGGAGAAAATTTGAAAGGTCATACCGTACTAAGAAAACCGATAGGAAGTTAAAACCTAAGTTTGATCCCAAAGATGTCCTTAATGAGGAACTCACCCATATCACGTAGTAACCCATGAACTTGAGTCTAGCTACAAGACTTGTAAATAAAGAAAAGCGCTTCTTGGGAGGTAACCCATGTTTTGTGTGATTTTTATTTTGTTTGTTATTTGCTTCCGTATGCATGCTTTATTTTTATTGTTGGTAGATCATGTTTCAAAAACTAAAATAGTGAAAATACTTTATTTTGTTGTTTGGCTTAGTCTTAACTTCACCCAAAGGTATTTTTGCAAAAGATAAGTGTAAGGGGAAACCCCAAATATGTTTTTAAGAAGCAACACCGATCATGATTCTCCACAATATTAAGTGAACATGTATATTCGTATTTGTTAGAGTCAAATGCTTGTATCGAGTCATAATGATGTTTTACAGGATTTTCCAGTAAGTAGGATGAAGTTTTTCCAGAAATTTTCCGGAAACTTAACATAAGAATTTCTACAGGTCACTTCTGACGGCGTCACGAGTTTACTCTTGACGGCGTCACGTGTAAAAATCTGGAAATTTTACTAGTTTTGTTTTTCTAACGGAGTCTTAAAGTTTTTGTTGAATTATCAGTTTTATAATCTCCAGGAAATCTACAAACATCATTCCACAAGCATTATATCTTATTTTGTTTTCTAGGATTTATTAGCATATGTAGATTGCCGCCGATTTTATGCGAGGTTGCCTTGTCTGTTTTATCAGGTTTTACAGGTTATGTATGACAAGAAGATGATTATTATTCTGGAAGGGAAGCTTTGATTGTTCATTTTCTTGGAGGAAGATCTAACCTGGCCACCTTATTATCCATACTGAGCGAATCAGGGGAGTATTTGATTTCATTTGTTTTACTTATTTCACTTTCACATTCTTTACTTGAACATTGGGGACAATGTTCATCCTAAGTATAAGGGGAGGGTAAAATGATGATACCTTACAAATACACTTTCGCTTGAGTTTGTTTGTTTGATGGTAGATGTGTAATAAAACTATAAGAAATACTTGTTAGTGCAATTTTAGCGCCAAATTTAAATTTTTTTACAACATTTAGGAGTGAAACTTTAGCCATAGCAAGCGTCTCATGGATATGAGATTGTATGACTAGCACAAAACCGTACTATTAAGAAAAATTTTTCACCCAAATATGTGAGGTTCGCCTTTAGATTTGATAGGAAAAGCATTTACTATTAGTGCTTATGAGTGTACCGGTAGCATTTAGATTCTAGAACTTGCGTTAGTGATGCATCCCGAGACCGCTAGTGAGACTACATTCGTGTAGTAGGATTTACTACATGATAAGAGGCATTAGGATCACCCTTGTGTTAAACCCGTATCATAATTACTTGACCATTTAAGTCATATTACTTGGCTAGTTAAGTCAACTAATTTTTCCCACACCTTAGCGTTGTACTCATTTTTAGTACACGAAACCCCAAGTACACCCCTCTGAGCCTATCTTTTCGTTTCTAACTTTAAGCATTTTACTTAAAGGAAGAATTTGTTACACCCCACTTAAATGTACACCCAAATCGCCTTAGCCTTCCGTGTATGCACTCATCTTTAGTGCATTATTGTTATGTGTTAAACCCTAAGTTAATTATCTAATTGATTACATGGTTGCTAAGTCGAGTCATATCCTTGTACATATTGTTTTAGGACGATTGGGACTCATGGGTAAAGTACTTATTTTATGGAGTAATGGGGAAGAACATCATATATTACCCCCGTATGTGCGTTAATCTTAAAAGTACTCCAAGTGTTTTGATTATCTTAATTCGAGTCATTAGATTAGTTTATTGTAAAGTATGTAAAGATTCAAGTGTAAAGGGAATTTTCATTCCCTATGATGTATTATTTTGGATGGTAGGGTAAGAGTGTATGCAAAAAAAAAAAAAAAAAAAAAAAAAAAAAAAAAAATCGAAAAAATCAAGAAAAAGAAAAAAATAGAAAAAGAAAAAGAGAAAAACATACGGACTACCATCCCTTTTCATTCTATGTTCATTTTATGTTTTTGTTCTTTTTAATTTATTGGCTTAAGTCGAGTCTAGTCTTCGCTTAGCAACGCCATATTGTACATGTAATTAACTAAGATTGTTAACTCGCCACCAGTAAAGACTGCCTATATCCAACAAAACCGTGTATTCCATATCCCTACACCTAACGTTACAACCCTTTAAAAGACCTCTTTGATAGTTTATCCTAGGTGCTTACGCCATGTGGTGGAGGTTTGATCCTTTCCCAAGCCTATGGTAATCTATTTTGCTATGACAGGTAGTGAGAGATGTTTTCCATTTCCATAATGTGATATTACTTTATTACACCTGAGATATGTGAGTATCTAAACACTATTTGTGAGGTGCTATTGTATGACCTCCGTGCTTGTCTTTGGTCTTTAGTGGAACGATTATTTGTTGTAATTACTTTTATATTAGTGTTAAATGACCCCTAACTTGTATTTTGACTAGAATAAAAGCGCATTTGCTTGAGGACAAGCAAATCTCAAGTGTAAGGGTATATGATGAGGCGAAAAATGAACCACTTTTAGGGGGTCATTTAAGCCCGGAATTGAATTTAATTGATCAAATATTGCCCTAAATCTTTCCTTTTGGGATTTTAGGTACTTTGGGAGTGAATTCTGGAAAAGGAAGCAATTCAGACGTTTTTGGAGCATAAAAGTGAAGAAAACGGCAAAGACTTAATTTTCCATGCTGAGAACAGTACCTGACGGTGTCAAGAAGGAAATCATGACAGCGTCAAGAGTAAAATCCATGACGATCCAGTGAAAACCTGAAGGCGTCACAACAAGGGCGTCAAGAGTTAATATGGTGACGGCCTGCATAAGGAGTATACATGACGGCGTCAGACCCAGATCTAGGCAGCCCGAGAAACTATTTGGTGGCGAGATGTCGGCGTCAGACTTTTGTTCTTGACGCCGTCACCTATCAAAATCTATATACAGTTTTCTATTTTTCATTCATTAAGGAGGAACTTGTGTGGAGAAAACTAGGGCCGGACTTTGTAAACCCTAGGTCGTATTTTACAGTGTTTTCAAGGGTTTTCACCCCTTGAATTCTTTCATGTTCAATTGAGATAAGTCTTCTCTTAATTCATTCAATATGTCTATGTGTTGTTTGAATATATCTTATGCTTGTCTTGATTTCAACATGCTAGGCTAGATCTATCTTGTGTTTGCTTAGATGTAATGAAACCTAGATGTTAATTATATGTTGATTACTTGTTTATGGTTGTAATGGATGAATGATTTCAATGTTAGGCTTAAGAAAACTGTCAGATCTTCATTGTGTAACATGCTTGAACGTCTTAGGAAACATGAACCGATGTGTACTAGGTTTTATTGGTTGTATTTAATGCATGAGCAAATTCTAGTGATCCCATGTTTGGAGCTTCTTAGCCGGCTCGACATAGGAGTGAAGTAGGCGCTCATAGGATTGGGGAAGTAAGTACGCCGCCCCATGAATGGTATTAAGGAATACAATCCGTCATCCACGCAACTATAACAAGTAATTAACCTGTAAAAGATATCCAGGGAGTAGTGAAATCTAAGTAAACACAATTCTCCCACATATTGCTCACAACTCTAGTATAATTTAGTTTTATTTTCATTTTTAGCATTTTATTTTGATTGCATCTTTAGTATTGGGTTAGTTGACTAGCAACTAATTCCGCCCACTTCCTTCAAACCCGAGATTTTTACTTGCTTTTCATAAAATATAAAAAATACAAAAAGAATCATCCCTTATCTCTAGACCTAGTCTTTAGGTTTTCTAATCCTAGTGACACTATTCCTAGCTGAACTATCAATCCCCCGGTACTTGTCATTATACTATACTACAACGATCAGGTACACTGCCTGGTGGGGGTTGTATGCTTCTCCAGATCCCTCGAGAGGTAAAGCCTGGTGCAATTCCCACACATCACTTAACAACCGGACTAAATGTCTCATCAACATCAACCCCCTCAATCTGTGTGCTACCATTGGCAACAAGACGTGCCTTATACCGACTAAGAGTGCCATCAGCCAAATATTTATGACGAAATAACCACATACAACTAACAACATTGACACCCTCAGGTCTAGGTACACGAGTCCAAGTTTTATTCTTAAGAAGTGCATTATACTCATCATACATAGCATTTTGTCAATTAGGATAATTAAAAGCATCTTTATATGACCGAGGCAATGGAGAAACAGTAGACACATGACCAACATACTTAGGATTGGGACGAGTAATCCCTGCACGAGAATGTGTGACCATGGGATGAGTAGAGACAAAAAATGAAGGCGAAGGTGGTAAAGGAGGTGTTGGTGCAGGAACATGATCATTTGGTGGAGGTGTAGGTGGTGCAGGGATATCGGTTGGTGTTGGTTCAGGAACAATTGGTGTTGGTTCAAGAGAAATTGGGGTGGTGCGGATAATGGTGGAAATGAGATTGGAATAATCTTCCAAAAAATCATATGAGAGCGTGGGTTTGGAAGGATGGGATTGAAACGGAAAAACCGTTTCATCAAAGGTAATATGGCGAGAGATGATAATTTTGTTGGTGTTAAGATCAAGACAACGATAGCGACGATGAGATAAGGACAGTTGCAAAAGAATAAATTAAGGTTCGACCAATAAATTTAGAGTTTGGGAATCGTAGCAGTGGAGGGTTTATAGGCAATCGTAGCAGTAGCAGTTATGGTTTAAGGATGGCAAACGATAAAAAAAAAATCAAACAGGTCGACAACTCTTTTGGTCGACAAACACACCAGGCAAACACGGACAACACTAAGGTCAACAAACAAAAACACTTTGGTCGACAACACAAGGTTGACAAACAGTAACTGGAAAAGAAAAGAGAAAAAAAACGAGAGGGTTAGGGTTAAACGTGCGGAAGGTGGGGATCGGTTAGGTATGATACCATGTAGAATAATAGAACCGTGTGTATTGAATGAATAGTTCGGTACATAATACAAAATATATAATGTTACAATATGGGCTAAATACCACGGGCCTAATCACCCCTAATACCCATCATCTAACAGACCCGAATCACACGAATAAGATTACCGATCCGAGTAACCAGTTCTAAATAGGCTTATATGGTTACAAGTCACACACTATAAAACCATATATTTCATTGACGGGTGTTGCTTTGGCGTTACCTTTTTTCTAATACAAATTCTTAGTTGAATACTAGGGTGTAATCGAATCGAGTTGAGCCGAGCACGCCAAGCTCGACCTTGATTCGACCACTAAAACATGTGTTCGAAACTTGATGCGAGCGCGGTCGAGATTAAAATGCTAGCTCGAGTCCTACTTGCTTTCTAAAACTCGGACTCGAATCTAGATTTGAGCTCGATTGAGTCTACATATTAATCTTAGGTTTGATAAATAGTCGACATATTAAGCTTGACCCAGTTCGATAAAACTGGATATTTAGGTAATTATATGTATATAAAAGGTTAAGATGTAATTTAACCTAAACTTGGAAAGGTTCACGAGCTTAATTAATCGAGTATTATGAAACTCAAACTCGAGCTCGAGCTCTATACGATTATAGTATAGTCAACTTTAAATATTTTTCAAGGCGTATTTAGTAGTTCACGAGTAGTCTCGCGTCATTTGCATTCTATTGAAAAAGTTAAGAGGCTTTTTTTAGGAAAGTGACAATACCTTTTCTCTAGCACAAATGGTTAATTGGACAAGTTTTAGATAACTTTTTATGAAAAATGACATGTCTTCGATTTCGTCAAAAACTCATTGTGACCACTGGATCATGTTTAAGTCTGATATCATTCTAACAAAATTCCAAATCAAAGTTTTATGAAATTAACTTTCACTTATTCTCACTAATTTATAAAGTCACTCGGAATTCACGGTTGCGCAGAATCAATATTCTCTTCGCCAGATTAAACTTGTTGAAAAGGATAATGAAAATGCGCTAACGGTACATTTACATTATTGCAACATATTTATTTTATTTTAACTAACGATGATCGTGCAATATTATTCTAACATGTATGCCAACATTCATTAAAATACTTGGAGCTGTGATCCAATACAATCCAACCTTTTCTTCCAACTATATAGACTCACCAAAAGACCTATCCACAACACCCAATATCACACCGCCACGTACACAATTTTACTTGCTAATTTGCATAAGACTGGAAGTCATAAAAGTCAAACCCCAAAATTTTCATTTTCTTAAAATCCAAAACAATTTTTTTTTTTTTTTTTTTTTTTTTTTTTTTTTTTTTTTTAAATTCAAGACAGCCGGCTTTAAAATAATAAAAATAAATTTCAAGAACTCATAATAATCCGTACCAAACATGGATTAAAATTGAGTTCGCATATTGATAGGTTGTTGCTTGGAACCTCAGATTACCTTAAAAACAACAACAACAGTAGTCTTCCTATAATCATTGTTCTTTTTGGTCAGTTGTTTCATTTTCCGTCTCATTTTTTTTTTTAAATATTTTAAAAATATATATATATATATGATCTTTTATATGGTTTTTAGTTAATTAGTTTGATAACTTGATTTCAATCATATCATGGTTGACTTTGGAGCTTGAATTTGGGTTGCACACCAAGTGTTTGATGAAATTCCTCTTTGATTTTTTAATGATTTTTGGTTAAGTTTTAGTGTTTTAAAGGGATACTGTTTGTGGGTTTTGTATATGGGAGGGTGTAACCCCATGATGGAAACTATAGAAGAAGAGAAGATAGTTGATGCTGCTAGGGTTATACTAAGAGCATTGGATTCAAATAAGGAAATACGTGATGAGACAATGAAGATTTTGGCGGATTTGGGTGCTCGGTTGACGTCCATGGGGAAGATTATTGTGATTGAAGATGGAGGTGAAGAAGAACAGGAGGGAGGACTTGGTGATGTAAAAGGGCGGATAAGTTCGATTCAGAAAAAGATTGTGGCTTGGGAAGGGGAGGAGTCTATGATATGGGATTGTGATCCTGAAGAGGCGAAAGAGTATTTGAAGACGGTGGATGAAGCTCGTAGATTAGGCGAGAGGTTAGAGGGTTTAAGTTTGAGTAAAGAGGAGAATGAGCTTTTGAGAAATGTGAATGGTGTGTTACAGACGTCGATGGTTAGGATTGAGGAAGAGTTTAGGCATATGCTTGTTAATAATAGACAGAACTTTGAGCCTGAACATATGTCTTTTCGTTCTAGTGAAGATGATGGTCTGGATATGAACTCGGTTGCTTCGTTTGGGGATGATTCTATTGATGATTCGATTCAGAGAGATAGTATAAGCCGTGGGGCGGAGGTTTATATTATGGATTTGATTAATCCTCAGGTGATTCCTGATCTCAGAAGCATTGCTAGTTTGATGTTTGATTCGAATTATGGTCGAGAGTGTTCTCAGGCATTTATAAGTGCGCGTAAAGACGCATTGGATGACTGTCTTTTTATTCTTGAAGTTGAAAAGTTGAGCATTGAAGATGTTCTGAAAATGGAATGGGTTGCGTTAAACTCGAGAATCAGAAGATGGACTAAAACAATTAAGATCTTTGTGCGAGTTTATCTTTCAAGTGAGCAGTTCTTATGTGAACAGATATTCGGTCAAAATGAGTCCGTGAGTTCTATGTGTTTTTGCGAGTCATCAAAAGCTTCAATCTTGCAGCTTTTGAACTTTGCTGAGGCGATTGCTATTGGACCTCACCAACCCGAAAAACTTCTCAGGATACTTGACATGTATGAAGCATTGGCAGATCTTATGCCGGATATCGAGGGTTTATACTCTAATGAAAATGGATCCTACATTAAAACAGAATGCGAAGACGTTTTAAAACGGGTTGGCGACTGTGTGAAGGCGACGTTTATCGAGTTCGAAAATGCTGTGGGTTCCAACACGTCAAATAGTGCATTCCCTGGTGGAGGGAACCACCATCTCACTCGATATGTTATGAATTACATTAAAACATTAACCGATTACAGTGATTCATTAAACGTCTGCTTGAAAGATGATCAAAGTTTTTCATCTTCACCTGATATAAACCAATGGATTGATGATGATGATACAAGCAACGAAAAATCATCTTCTTCACCAATGGCAGTGCATTTCAGGTCACTAATGTCAATACTCGAATGCAATCTTGAAGAAAAATCAAAGTTATACAGAGACGATGCTTTGGGTTACATTTTCATGATGAACAACATCAATTACATGGCTGAAAAAGTGAAAAGTTCAGAGCTAAGAAACGTGCTTGGAGATGATTGGATTCGAAAACGTAACTGGAAGTTTCAACAATATGCCATGAGTTATGAGCGTGCCACATGGAGCTCAATTCTGAATATACTTAAAGAAGATGGTTTATCAAATTCAGGTAGTTCGAGTTCAACCTCCAGAACTCTGCTTAGAGAGAAGCTGCAAGCGTTCTACACAGCTTTTGAAGAGATTTACAAAAGTCAAACTGGATGGTCAATTCCGAATATTCAACTTCGCGATGATTTGAGGATTTCAATATCACTTAAGGCTATTCAAGCTTATCGCACTTTCATTGGTAGACATGCTAATAACATAAGTGAGAGGTACATCAAGTATGCAGCTGATGATCTTGAGAATTATATCTTGGATTTGTTTGAAGGAACACCAAAATCATTACATGGATTCCTTAGAAAGTGATGTCACTGGTTTTTGAGTGATTTATTTTCTGTGTTTGTGAGCTCTTGTAATCGAGCCCAAGGATGCCTGGTAAGGTTTCTCATATATCTTATATCAGTTATTAGTTTGTTCATTCTGGCTTCAGGTTTTGGGTCTGACGACACCATTATTTTGTAACATAATTTTTATATAAATATATAAGAAATGTATGGTATTTTCTGTTTCTTAGGCTTCTTTTTTCCCTTTGTCCGGATATACAAATCGATAGCAACATAAAGTTTTAGTACACTGTGTCTGCCTTGCTTTGGATTTCTGGATCTGTAGCTTTGTAAATGAGGAATTACTTTCTTTTAAAGTAAAGCTCAAAATCGGCCCATTTGGTTTTTGCCCAAATTGGCTTAAACCATTTATATCACAAACTATTGGCATTAATCATCACTGATAGTTAAAAATAGGGGTGTTGATCGGTTTGGTTTTTGGTTATTCGGTTAATTCGGTTCGGTTAAAAGTTTTTTTAGGGTCAAACCGTGAACCAAACCAAACCGAATTCAAATTCGGTTTTCGGTTTAACCGAATTACACACTTTATTTAAAAAAAAGAAAAATATACAAATATATTTAGCCAAAAAAGTTATTTCAAACATAAAAAGTATTTTTTAATATTAGGATAAAATTGTATTGTTATTCATATATATATAAATATAAATATAATATATATATATATATATATATATATATATATATATATATATATATATATATATATATATATATATATATATATATATATATATATATAATGTTTGATTGATCTTTTATATTTATATATATAAATATATAAAAAATATATAAATTTATATGAATTCGGTTTTCGGTTTGGTTTTCGGTTTTGATTACCAAAACCATATCCAAACCGAGAACCGAATTAAAAGTTCGGTTTGGTTCGGTTTTGACAAATTCGGTTCGGTTATTAGTTCGGTTCGGTTATTTTCGGTTCGGTTTTGGTTTTCGGTTTATTCGGATATTTCGGTTTTTCTGCTCACCCCTAGTTAAAAACGCAAGCAAAAGCCCTCTCAATGAGTCTCAAATGGTTTCATTTGACTTTTTGGATAAATTTTCGCTTTAGGTTTTGCTTCTTAGATATGATTCATGTTGGCGATAAGGATCATTTCAGCTTCAACGAGCAAATCAAAAAGACTTTCCCAATTCAGTCTCTTTAGAAATTTGGTTACCCCAACTCTTGAATGTCCAATTAACTCCACATCTCTAAGTATCAGCTTGCTAACTATTTCGGTTCTGAACTTTATTTGTATTATTTGAATGCTATCTCTTAGCTTATTTGCAGGAAAAAGTGTCGGGCGTTATTGACATGCTCTTGTAAAGTATAAAAGAAGTTTCATGATACTACGACTACGAGTGTTTCAGAACTAGCTGGAAGCTTATGATGCTTCTTAGAGCACCCACAATACATGTTTATATGAATGTCCATTTTGACATGGATGTGAGGTGGCGTCAAAATTATAAACTTGTCAATTGCATGTCATGGTTTATACAAGTTTATAGGAGAGATTGTAATTGTGGGTCTCGATCACGTATTTTAGTTTTACACTCATTTACAAAGTAAAAACCGCTAGAAAATAAGTGGGTCAAAAAATAAAAATGAATTGGACATTTGATTTTTGCAATTTTTTTTCTTTATTTTGGACTGACTTCAATTAAGTGATTGTATTATTATTAAATTGGGCCACGACATACCCAGCCCACAACCACTCTAAATAAAGAAATGTAACTAATTATTTTACTACTAACTCTTTGTTCAAAAATATTTTTACTAATACCACCAAAAGCAAATTAAAAATTATATTATCAAATGCTGATTAACCATGATGTTATTTTTTGCTATATTTTCTAGATGATAACTAATCTATTAATATTAAAAGTAATCTTTTAAGATTGTTTCAATTTGTCTAATTTTTATTTAAAAGACTACCTATTTTATATTTTATACTTTAATAACTCTGAATAATTCAAAATGTCTTATAAACTATCTTTTAATGATTACACAAGTTAATTCTTGCTATTATTTTCGAACATTTTTGTAACATTTGGAACATCTAACTTAACAAGCTTTTCAACATTTGAATTTGAAAGTAAAAGAATGGTAATCAAAGCATTTTATAATCAAAATTTTATAAATGCACAAAATTAAAGTCCGCAGCAAAGCGCGGTTCTAATCACACTCGTTAGTAACAATAAAACTACGAAAAAAAAATCAAGCTATTAAACATGAGAGAACTAAATTTAAGAACTTCGACTTTTACCGAACAAACACTTAATGTTTCATACTAGTGTAGTTTTAATTTGTAATAAAGATGACTCGACCTTGATCCGACTCTTACACTAATCACTAGTTGCTTTTGATTTTGCCATCTTAAGTAAATCCAAGAGCGAATTCACCACCTAAAAAACATGGTCATTTTTATTAAAGCACATTGTTATACCTCAAACGAACGTACTATCAACATGTTGATGTGGGATCATATGAAATGACTACACGGGAGTGATCATGACATATGGAGTCATTGATATCACAATTAAGTATTCATTTGGTAGTCTTGGAGCATATCAATAGAAAGATCAAGTATGGTCGAATTTAGGTTATACAACTTTCTATAATGTCAAAAAGGATAGGAATGGAATACTATCTAGAGGTGAGATCCACTAAGATCATGCATTTTCCAAAGAACAAATAAGCCGATCGTGGCCTTTGATCTAACTTTAATCCAATGGTTGTGATCAACTCAGCCAACCACACAACAAGGGTAGATTTGTCTATGATAAAAGTCAAGAATATCTGATTTACTCTAAAACACACCAAAAAAACACACAAAAACCACAGTAAACCGTTGTCTTTGTCGATCCGCCGACAATCCTCCTTCTACTCCGCCGACGATCTGTTGTTTCGCCGTTGACATATTGTTCCGTCGCTGATCTGTTGTTCCACAGTCGACCTGTTGTTTAGGTGGCCGGAGATGTCGTCGCCTAAGGCCATTCAGTCGTCTTCCACCTTCGCCGTCGACATCGCCGCTCGATCGGAGTCTACAGATGTACTACACTATCATGCTCTTTATTAGTTTTTAGTTTTATATTTTGTATTTGTATTGTGGAATATATTGAAATGTGACATGTAAATGATGATGTGATAGTTTTCATCTGGTGTGTTGCGGTGCTCGAGAATGTATCAAATTTATGACAACATTGTTATGTTAAGTAGTACTAGCTGTTGTTTCGAACTAGATGCCATTGCCGTAAACTTGTAAATTGTATTCTCTTGTTGTAGAAGATGACCATTGGGAAGAAAGAGACAAATGAAAAAAAGTAGCTTATATATTGAAATTTTATTTAATGTAGTAAAATAAAAAGTTAATAGAGCTAGAGTAATTTGTAATAGAGCTAAAAAGATGAGTTTACTCGATAAGCAATCAAGGGAACTTGAGTCAATTGCAACATCCTAAGACGTTTTTAGAAATCACATGTAATTTGTACAAAAATCACATATGATTCTTTGCTGGATCATGTGTGATTCTCTCATAAAAATGTAATTTGTACAAAAAATCTCATGTGATTCTTTGTTAGATCATGTGTGATTCTCTCATAAAAATTTAAAGTATACACTCTTTATTAGTTCAGAGATTCTTTTACGGTAACCACATGTGATTTATACAAAATCCCGTGTGATTTTTTGGTGGATCACGTGTGATTCTATTAACCGCTTGCCATCAAAACAATTGATAAAATTCTCAGTTATACACACCGACTCCAAATTCCAAATAATTAACTCTTCACACATGACTTTAATATTATCACATGTGATTTTAGTCGGCTCGTAATGTCGACTCGAAACCTCATGTTAAAAAAATGATTTCACAAGTCACATGTGATCTTTAAAAGTAATAAATCACATGTGATCTTCATGAAATATTAAAGTATACACTCTTTATTAGTTATGAAATTTGTAAATATTACATGGGATTTGTACAAAATTTCATGTAATTTTTTGGTGGATCACATGTGATTCTCTCATAAAATATTAAGGAATACACTTTTTATTAGTTCTGAGATTCTTTTACAGCAATCACATTTAATTTGTATAAAAATCTCATGTGATTATTTGATGGATCACGTGTGATTCTCTCATAAAAAATTATTAGTTCTGAGATTCTTTTACGGCAATCACATGTGATTCATACAAAATCCCATGTGATTCTTTGGTTGATCACATGTGATTCTCTCATCAACATAATATTTAGAATTCTAAATAATACGAAGTACCAAAAAAGTTGAAGTGGCCATTTATAAAATAAAACGCTACACATTTTGAAAAAAATGTGACCCAAGTTATTTAAATGCGATCAAAATTTGCAAAGTAAATACTCAACCCAAGTTTTATTTAAAAAAGTAAAAACACGGCCCATGGCTAAACGCGACCTAAATCTCAAATTCTCGAACGACTTGTATTGAAAATTGATGTTGAGTCGGGTATTTGGTATAAATCTCAAATTATCAGGAGACTTGTATTGGAAATTGATTTTTTTTTAATTATTTTTTCTTTTTGTGATCGTGTGTAAACCACATGTGATTTGTATGTAAATCACATGTGATTTGTATGTAAATCACATGTGATTGATTTTATTTTTTTATTATTTTTTTTAAAGCAAACTCATCGATAAAAAAGAATACAAATCACATGTGCGGTAAACTCATTGACAAAAGTAAACTCATTTATTAAAAAGATTACAAATCACATGTGCGGTAAACTGATTGATAAAAGTAAACATTATCAAAGGTTTGAACTCATTGATATAAGTAAAAAAGGAATGCAAATAAAGATAAATATCATAAAGTGGCGCACATGTGCATCGCCTTCTAGTATAAGCAAATATACATTAACAATTAGAGCTAGAAACAAAAAAAACACAGCCACATAAAAAATAGCACTCAAACTTGGTAACAAAAACATGCTTCTTGTTCTTCATTTTTGTGAATTGTAAAGATGAAGTTGTTGTATGTTAACAAAAGGTTAATTTGGGTAAGTGAGATATGGGATCTGAGATGAGGTAACATGATATGGGATCTGAGTTGTTGTATATTAATCAAAGGAGGAGGAAGAGCACCAAAACAAGTATGGAGAACACTGATGACTTGGTTATCTTTCTTATTTCAAATCTGAGTTGTTGTTGAGTCGTCGGAATCTGCTTCTCCTCGATCGACGTCTGCCGTACATATTCCGACGACCGGTGACGTTGACCCGCCTCAAAAGCTCACGGTATAATGATGACGCTTCCTTCCTCGCTACTCCGCCAGGTCAATCGCAATAGTAGCCGGAAATTTTTGTCGATGAGAGTAAATGAGAGACACCGTGTAATATGAAGAATTGAAATGAAATAAGATGGTGAGGGTTTTTAGTTTTGAATAGATATTACAAAAGTGTTATTCAATAATTAATTATATTAAAATGGGGATTAATCTAGACCTTTAGATTTAAAATAGATGAATGGTTGAAATCTTCTGATTCGTTCTTTGAATAATTATTGTTCTGCATTGAACTTTTGTCATACTATCTAAAGCTTCTATCTGCTTTTTGGTTTTATTTTACTTTATATTTATATTTATGGTAATTTCTAACTTGTGTTACGGTGGTGGTAGAGGTTAAAAGACATTAAATAAACTCAGATTACTATATTCTCATGTTTAGTAATATTAATAATTTTCTAAAT
The DNA here is from genome assembly GCA_030686995.1 of Artemisia argyi. Taxonomy (NCBI): domain Eukaryota; kingdom Viridiplantae; phylum Streptophyta; class Magnoliopsida; order Asterales; family Asteraceae; genus Artemisia; species Artemisia argyi. Next base: position 76,458,341 of record CM060688.1, read on the forward strand.
TTATAATGTTTACCAAAACTAGCCATGTATTGTATGAAAATTAAGTTATTTAAAAAAATTTGTCTTCATTAAACACTTGTAAGTTTGTGCCACCATGTTAGAAAAACCCTATACTTAGGCTAGACATACTAAGGAGAGACAATCTCTTCCTTTTTTTCTGCAACGTTAGCTTTCTCTCTCCAGCGACTTTCATGCGAGGTGCCCCAGTAATACGACCTACATTACAAAAAACATACCCCACAAAAATACCTCTTTTAATTAATTAAATACACACAAAGAAAAAAAAAATCAAGCGATTGTTGATCGCACAAAATTAAAGTCCGCAGCAAAGCGCGGTTCTAAAAGAGTTTATTAGTAATTATGTTTTAAATTTTGTAGTAATCAAAAACCTAAATATCAATTTTGCAAGTGAGTGAATTTTCTAAAAGTCCATATGTTAAGATTTAAAATGTATCGGTGTCAATCTTCTAGCACTACATTAGAAGACATGATCTGCCATATAATATATATATAATATATATAGATTTGTGAGAAAAAATCTATCCAATCCATCGAAAAGTGAACTGGTATAAACTCAGACATCGCAACTCACCCCTAAGACATGTGACGGGCTCAAGGTGCCTCACCTCATTCTTGAAGTTATTTCTCATCCAATCTATGAATCTTATTTCTTAGTTTGTATATAAAATCAGATTATAATAAATAACAGAAAGGTGTAAAAGCAAAAGACAGACTCTATATAACGATAAGTAAATAAAAGTAGTAAAAAGTCGAAACGAGGCTCGTGTTAAACACGATTCCCTTGCAGGTCGCGTGTGAGTTTAGAACCTTCGAACTCATTTTGACCCAGAAATCCCACAATCTGCACCCCCCTTGCGCGCGCACGTAGGAGTGGGAGCATAGCTCATTTAAAAGAATTTGAAAGAAAGTACAAAGAAATCCTTATAAACTAGTCTCCACTTCCTTCACTAGGCGATGTGGGATGTGTTTTTGTTTTCAAGTTTTGTGTTTCAAGTGTCCCACTTTGAGACACGATATCTCATTAATCTTAGCTCTATTTTGACATACTTTAGCTTGTTGCGAAGCTCTCTTGAAGAAGAACAAAACACCCACAAAAAACACAAATATATGTAACATGTACATACATTAAATTATGTCCAAAGTTTGCAAAAACCATCTTTGAACAAAACTAATTTTCCAACACATGGCATATAAGTACTTCTTTTAAAGATATGATCTACTAGTAACTTGAGGTTCATTTTGATATCAGTCTGTTTGGAGTCATAATGACTTTATTGATTGTGTGGCTATGAATTGTCGAGGACATGCATATGTCATGTTTAGATTTTTGCATGTCTTCCATATAAAACGTTTTAAACTTTTAACTCGCCACCGACCAGCCGGCTTGTTACCTTCTCACGATTTCCCAAATCAAACGCCTGCTATTCAGATAGGGTGTCGTTACTCCCGCCCTCCAAAAGCACAAACCCAACCCCCCATGTCTTTTTTTTTTTTTAATTATTATTATTTTTTAAACTTTGTTTATTAAAAAAAACAAAAAAAAAACCTATAAATACAGAATAGAAAAATATAAATTTTAATAAGTTAAAAACTTAAAACTGACAATAATATAGAATAGAAAACTGATAAAAAAATTGTATTATACTGAAAGCCAGGAGACAAAAGGAACCTTTAATTTCCCCCACCCTCTTTTATGTGACATCAGAGATTATTATTATTTTTTAAACTTTGTTTATTTAAAAAAAAGTACTGAATAGAAAAATATAAATTTTAATAAGTTAAAAAACTTAAAACTGACAATAAAACATAACAAAAACTGATAAAAAAAATTGTATTGTACTGAAAGCCAGGGGATAAAAGACACCTTTAACCCCCCCCCCCCCCCCTCCCCCCCCCCTCCATCTTTTATGTGATATCAGGGATTATTATTATTTTTTAAACTTTGTTAAAAAAAAAAAAAAAAAAAAAAAAAAAAAAAAAAAAAAAAAAAAAAAAACTGAAAGTACAGAATAGAAAAATATAAATTTTAATAAGTCAAACACTTAAAACTGACAATAACATGATAAAAAAAATTCTGTTGTACTGAAAACCAGAGGACAAAAGAACCCCCTCCCCCCCTTTATGTGACATAGGGGGTAGGGATAACACCCCCGGGATGTAAGGGAGTTATTCGGGCTGACCCAGTCAGGTTCGGGTCAATTCAGGTTAAGGCTAAAGACCTTGTTTAGAACTCGGGTCGGGTAAATTCGGGTCAGGGTCAAATCGTGTCAGGTTAACTAAGGTTCGGGTCTAGGCCGTTTAAAAATGATACAATTTTGGTGTTCTAACTTGAAATACATAAAAATTATAAAGAAGAAAAAAATCAAACTCTGGTCACTCGGGTTGATTCGAACCCGAGTAAGATACATATATTAAACCCGAACCCGACCTTGTTTACAACTCAGGTCAATTCGGGTTGACCTTATTGACCCGAATATAAATTTGAATCCGATTAACCCCACCTAAATAACTATATTCGGATTCGGGTCGGCTTTTATGACACCCCTATTGTGATGTGACATTAGGGGGGGGGGGGTGAGGGGGGGGGGGGGGGGAGGGTTTCAGGTAAAGGTACAACACAGTCTTTTATCAGTTTCTATTCCATGTTTTCTGTTAGTTTTAAGCTTTTGACTTATTAAACTTTATATTTTCTGTTACATACTTTAAATTTATCGTCTTTTTATATAAACAAAATTATAAAAAGAAAAAAAAAAAAAAAAAAAAAACACAAAGAAAAAAGAAAAAAAAAATTAAAGAAAAAGGTGGGTGTCATTTGCAAAAAAAGAGGTTAAGAATAACCTCTCCCTTCATAAATTTTATAATTCTTGGATGACAATGAATATTTCTTTGCTTATTAATTGGATGTTGGTTTACCTTATTTATATAACTATTTGCGGGTTAATTTAACTCATCAAAATAAGCCATTTATCTTGTTAGACGACGTGATCATTTTCTAAGCACCGATTTAGCCAATTATAAATGAGTGGAGGAAATCGAAAGTATTATTTTGGTTTGACAAATGAAACATGGGTCCAGGCATATTTTAAACCATGAATTGAACTTTTCCCCTTAATTCTGAAGACATGACATGACTTGTGTGTATGGCGTTGTTTTAAACGAGATTTGTCAAATTCACGCTTCACCGTAGGGTACGAAACTGTAGGGAAATTTGCAAAACCATGAATATCATATTTATTTCTAATTTGATTCAACTTTATGACATATTATTAAAGTTAAGAGTTGTTATTTTTATATGTCAAGATTACCCCTAGCATTATGTACTTTAATATATTAAAACGTATATTTTGTTTGTTGAATGTGTGCCGCCTAACTGCAACTACGTTTGTAATTTCACCAGCTAGCCATATGTTACCAAATCTAACATTTTACATCTATAAGATTATTTCGAAGCGCAACGACAAGTGCGATCAACTATGAGAGCATTGCTGATCCATTGCAAAACCAATATGTATGACATACGCCTATGATAGACCAGTCAGTACTCTGTGACCGAATTTGAGATCGAATTGCGAAGTATTACAATTACATTTTCCGTGTTTATAGTTAGTTTCCGGAACATCTGTGTTCCATATTAACCCAACCTACATCCACTAAAACACTTGTTTCAATGTTACACTATCAATTACTTCAAAAAGTTTTAAAATGGAAGCCTTGGTTACTACAAGAGATTACAACTCGGAGTTCGTCAATACGCTATGGTTAATCTATAGATTTCGTCGCAATAATCAAAAGTAAGTTGCGTTGAAGTCTAGCATGAATCATCTAGTGACAACAAGACACGACTTTGAGAATAAAAAGTAATTGTAAACTACATATTCGGAATACTTATATTGGTGACTTGACATCTTCGTAGTTTCTATATACACAATACTCTTGATCCACTTGATCAACGCACTATCACACTAGCTGCAAGAGATCTCCAAGATCTCAACAACATCACAATGATCAACACAAGAAGACTTCAACAAAACTACGACACTTGTTGTATATCATGATACAATCAAGTTAACTAACAAGTAATGCAAGTGCACTACACAAAGACTCTTAACACTTTGTATCTTCTTGACATTTGGTGTTCTTCTCTTGGCTAGTAGAGGAATGATGGTGATCACTTGATTGGTTGGATGAAAGGATCACTCTTTGAAACAAAAATAAACTAACTAAATGATCAAGGAAGGTTTAGGTGATAAGAGGTTTTATCACAATGAAAATTTGACCGTTTTAAAGTGCACGGTACCACTAAATATATTACGGTACCACTAAATTTAGTGGTACCATGCCAGAAAAATACGCTCCAAATTTTGTTTTTAGTCGTGAAGGTGTATTTGAGAAAGTTTGGAGCTGATTTGGGGAGGAAAAATAGCTGTTATGTTTTTAAACTTATTTTTTTAAATAAAACATTTCTTTATAATTCAAAAATAATTTGTAGGATGTATTTTTGGAAAGAATGTTTTGTCACGTTAAAAATATGAGGTTTGAAATAAAAATTCACTTCTTTGATCAATTGTCAAGTTGTAAATTTGTTTGTTCTTACCTAGAGTGATATACGTAGAAACATGATATTTCGACTAAAAACTTGTTTACGTTAAATTTTACGTAAAGTGTTTTCACATTTTGTTATCATCAAAATATAGAGATATCGTAAGATAGAAATAACGTTTTTAGACATTATTTGCATCAACAATCTCCCCCTTTTTGATGATGACAAAACATAAACTCATTTTTAGGTGAAAAATTAATTTTGACAAGTTTTTAATATGAGTTTATATCCCATTTCTCCTCCTTTTTTGTCGAAGCAAAAAGATAACTAAGGCTCCCCCTTGATGTATACTCCCTCTCATTTGGAGAACACCAAGGAATCGAGCAATAGTTCATGCTACAAAACAAAGTTAGATGACAAAAATACAATATCAAACATGTAGCATTCAAGACAAATATCTAACCATAATAATACTAATGACAAGCCAAACATAAAGTAAGCCCATGCATTAATACAAGAAAGATAATCACAAATAAGGTGTGAGTACATCAACTAAACAACAAAACAATAAAATAAAAACTACAAGAAGCACATATTAATCTTTAGTGACTTGAGAAGCCCTAAGATTTGCTTCTAGTCCAAGAAGGAATCCTAATCGTTTATTCTTGAGTACTAAACATGAAAATGTTTAGTTGAAGGGCTATATGATGGTGATGGTGATATGACTGGTGGTGGTAGAGGTATCAAGAGATGTTCAATATAGGAGAACATGTAGTAAAGTTCATCTCTTAAAGAAGAGATGAGGTTGCGGTTGTGAAGGCAACATAGACAATTAGCACTATGTATATCAACCGGGTTGAGTTGAATAAGAGGGGCCATGATTGGTGATGGAGGTGGTGGTGAGTATATTGGTGATGGAGTTGGCATAGCAAAATCCCATAGAGTGATAGGTGAAAGTGTGTAGTCCATGGATGATGGCATGGGGTTGAAGGAGGAAGATGTTGAGGATGGTTTCCTAATAGATGATGATTTAGAGGGAGCATTTGCTGGAGATGGAGAGTTAGGAGTTCTTTGGGAAGGTGGTGTTGTGTGATGCGAGGAATAAAGCCTCACAAAAGGTTTTACTTCTCAAGGGATCTTGAGAAGCTTCGCAATCCTCCAGGCAGTGTACCTGGTCGTTGTAGTATAGTATAGGTATGTCCGGGGGATTGATCGTTCTTTAGGGGAATAGTGTCATTAGGTTGAAGTGTATGTCAATTAAGCCTAAAGGTGGGGGATGATTCTTTTTATATTTTTTTTAGATTTTATAAAAGCAGTAAAATCTAGGTTTTTGAAGGAGTGGGCGAAATTAGTTGCTAGTCAACTAACCCAAAACTAATAATTAAAGTAAAAAAAAAAATTAAAATAACATAAAATAAATGTGGTGGACTTCTTATAATGAAACAAATGTGTTTACTTAGATATAATTACTCCCTAGTTCTCTCTTGTTGATACGTTAAATGTCACAATGCAGTTGTTTTAGTTGAACCGTTGTATTCCTTAATACCAGTCGTGGGAGTGTGCTACCTTCCCCAACTCTATGAATATCAATTTCTCCTACAACGGCACATTTAGTACCCTATCATAGAATTACTAACATCAATCCATGCATTAAATACAATGAGAAAAACCGTAGCGCACATACAATTGTATTTTTTAAGACGTTCAAGCTTCTTACACGATGGAGGTCAACCATTTTTCTTAACCTAACGTGAAGCAATCAACTGAACAATAGATAACTTATCAACAATTAGTAACTAGGTTTCATATGTTCTAAGCAAACACTAATAAACTGAAGCTAGCATTTTAAAAGGAAGAAAAGATAGACAACTAATCAAAAAACACATAGACATATTGAGTGATTAAAAGAAAACTTAACTTCAATTAAACATGGAAGAAAAGAGTGTATGAAAACCCTATAAATCCTGACACCGTCAGGTCGCCGTTTTTAGGGTTTCATCTTGTGCAAGTTAACCTTCTGACATTGTTACGTTATAACATTTTTGGGCCGTCTCTCTTTAAGCTAACACTAGATGACCTGCTTGTAAATACACCTGACGCCGCCAGGTGTAAATTATTCAAAAGTTCACTGGAGCGTCATGTGTAATATTTCCAAGCTCCATTATCTTCAAGTGACGGTGTCACCTATTAAGGCGTGACACCGTCAGGTGCAATTCCTGACCGGTTTTCCACGACTTTACTGTTTTCTTCACTTTTGAGCCCAAAAAACGTCCAAAATGCTCCAAATTCAAGAAATCACGTTCCAAGTACCTAACATGAGAAAAGAAACGATTTGAGGCAATATTTGATCATATATTCACGAATTTAGGCTTAAATGACCTCCTAAAAGCGTAACAAATAAATCCTTTTCAAATATCCCTACACTTGGGATTTTCTTGTCCTAAATAAATGAGCTTTTATTATAGTCAAACTACAAGTTAGGGGTCATTTAACATTAATATAAAAGTAATTACAACATACAATCGTTCTACCTTAGTCAAAATAAGCACAGAAATTATACACTAGCACCTCACATTAAGTGTTTGGATTCTCACATTTCTCGGGTGTTATAAATTTATATATCACATATGGAAACGGGAAAATATCACTCACTACTTGTCATAGCATATAGATAACCATAGGCTTGGGAAAGGATCAAACCTCCACTACTTTGGCGTAAGCACCTAGGATAAATTATTAAACATGTCTTTTAAAGGGTTATAACGTAGGGCTAAGCAATCCCGACCGACAACCAAAAATCTACCGACGCCCGACTCCGACCGACACCGACCGACACAAACTACCTATACTCGGGTCGGGACTCAGTTTGGGTTTCCCAGTTTGTTAGGACTCGGGTTAGGTCGGGAGTCTGGATTACCCGAGAAAACACAAAGAATACCATACAAACGGTTTCATTTCGGGACTCGGGTCGGGAGTCGGGATTACCCGAACTAGATTCGGGTCGGGATTTGGTTAAAATTTTCCAGCTTGTCGGTTTAGGAATGGGTCAGGACAGTTCGGTTTTGGCCCGATGCTCAGCCCTATTATAACGTTAGGTGTAATGGTATGGAAAACACGGTTTGTTGGATAAAGGGATATTTTACTGGTGGCTTGTCAATTGTCTTGGTCAATTACACGTACAATGAGGCGTTGCTAAGCGAAGACTTGACTCAACTCAAACTAACTACAACTCTTTTTTGGGTATTTTTCAAGACACTATTTTTGACTTAAACATAAATAAAAGAAACGGATGGTAGCCCGTATGTTTTTCTCTTTTCTTTTTTTTTTCTTTCTATTTTTTCATTTTTTCATTTTTTTTCATACATTCTTACTCTACCATGCAAAATAATACATCAAATGGATCTTGTTTCCTCCCCACACATGAACTTTTACATACTTTACACATAACTATTATAATGACCCGAATTAAGAAAAGGGTTAATGACATATAATAGCAACGTACTATTTCATTTGTGCCATTATCAGATATGAACTAAAAATATTACCACAATACCCATCGAACTTTGCCATTTTTGTGCCGATATCAGCAACTTCGCTATTTTTACTTTCAAAATTCACGTCATGTAACACGTGTACATGTCATGCCCATTTTCTGAAAATTCACGTCATGTAACATGTGTACATGTCATGCCCATTTTTACTTTCAAAAGAAAACTTAACTTCAATTGAACATGGAAGAAAAGAGTGCATGAAAACACTAAAAATCTTCTGAAAATCGTACTAGGGTTTATGTCTCCAAAGTTGCACATTAATGAACGAAAAATCAAAAAGTATATATAGATTTACAAGGCTGACGGTGTCAAGTTATAAATCTTGATGCCGTCAGGTCACCATTTTTAGGGTTTCATCTTGTGCAAGTTAACCTTCTGACGTCATCACGTTATAACACTTCTAGGCCGTCTCTCTTTAAGCTAACACCAGACGGCCTACTTATAAATACACCTGACGCCGCCAAGTGTAAATTCTTCAAAAGTTCACTGGAGTGTCATGTGTAATATTTCCAAGCTCCATTATCTTCAAGTAACGGTGTCACCTATTAAGGCGTGACGCCGTTAGGTGCAATTCCTTACAGTTTTTTCATGACTTTGCTGTTTTCTTCACATTTGAGCCAAAAAACGTCTAAAATGCTCCAGATTCCAGAAATCACGTCCCAAGTACCTAAAATGATAAAAGAAACGATTTGAGGCAATATTTGATAATATATTCACGAATTTAGGCTTAAATGACCCCCTAAAAGCATAACAAATAAATCCTTATCATTGTGACTTCATCATCTTTGGTGAGATCAACAGAAATAGGTTTGGATGGTGGCCTAATGGTAATTCTAGGTTTCTTAGAGATATGAGTTGTGGATTGTTGGGTAGAAGACATGGTTAAGAAGGAGTATGATGATGAAGATGAATTGTAAGAAATGCTTACAATGGTGAGGCCTTATATAGGCAAGGATGGTGGGATTTGAATTAAAGTTGATGGAGATGTCCTATGGTAGTCTAAAGGAATCTTAAGGTGTATGAGAATATGTAAAACTTTGCAAGTTTTAAGGTTAGGGATGTAGAAGTCTATAAGGAATAGTGAAAATTCGCCAGACATGGGACGGTACCACTAATACTGCTCGGTACCATTAAATTTAATGGTACCGTGGCCTATTTAACGGTATCGTGACATGAAAATCATGAATTTTCCTGTGATACCTATTTCTAGGCAGCTAAAAGGAGTTTTATAGGGGGACTATTTGCAGGAAATGTTAGTGCCTCAAACCACTAAAGATTAATTTGCCAAATATATCTCATGTTAAGCTGTTTCTAGCAATCAAAGTTAGTCAAACACTTATCTAAATAAAGCTAAGCATGCAATCAAAGAGGCAAAATGAGCTAGCATCCAAAGAAGCATATAATTTAAATCATGCAAAGATGGTAGAGAAGATCAAGCAAAGATAAGTTATGCAAGATAGTTAAAAAGGGATAAGAGTTTGAAGAAATAGTCATAGATGAATCATATATAAATTATAACATTGTAGCAATATATAACTTAAGTAGACACGACAAACACATACATATATGAGTTTAAGAATATTACTCACACTACCTCTTCTTTTAATTTCATGAACTCATATAAACCATTCCCAAACCCTTTCTTCGTATGAGTGAGTTCAAAAATCTCAGAAGTCATTGGAGTTAAAGGGGTCTTGAGTTCTTTTTCCTATAAATCCACATAATTTAATCAAAATACATAATACATATTTTGAATTGAGCATAGCAAAACTCAAGAAAATGTAAAAATGGAAATGTAAAAATTCGACATCATACGAGTTTCCTTTTATTTTGTGCAATAGTAATTGAGCCTGCACAATGCTTTGACACGCCTTTCATGATGAATTGATTCACTCTTCTGGATTTTGACTTCGTTTTCCATTCAGCAGTGTTCCATACTCGATCAATCGTGTCTTCCCATTAACTTGATTCTATCCACTTCGGGTTATAAGGCTTGAGAACAGAAAAGTCAGAACCATCAAACTGAACCCTGGCTAATTGTGCCTTATTAATTGACTCATCTCTTGCCTTTAACATGATATACGGATAACGTTATTTCATACTATCCTCACACACCTCACAGACCAACACTTCACTCACAACTTCCCATTGAAAAAAGTGCTAGGCAAACAAAAGTAATGATGTTATAGATGTATGTTTGTTGAAAACATGTTTGGTTTATTTACTAATAAACACTTGTATGTACACACCTTAAAATGCACCTATAGTTCATCGCGAGCAGTCTTGTTAACTTCCTTCCAGGTGGTCCAAGAACCATTAAACATGTACTTGAGTATAATAGTTCACATGCGAGAAATCTTTGCATCAGCAAATCTACAAAAGAGAAACATTGTAGCATAATGAGCGCATGTAATAAAAGCCTAAATGCATGTTAAAATAGATATGCATACCCTCCACCATCCAAAGTGATCATTTTCCTCTTTGATGGGTCACGTGGGGCTTGGTTGATAAAGTTGGAACGCCTTCTAGCATGAGATGATACCCGAATAGCTGTAACAGAAAAAATTTGAAACTAAACTAAATTTGAAAGTAAACTGAATTAAATACTTAATATGATACCCGAAAACAAGACGAAAAATATATACACAATGCATAAATAACAAGCAAACAATTTGTACAACTATCCACGTATGAACTATTAAGCATTGGAAAAACCATTACTTATGCTAGTGCTCCTACTAAAATTGAAAGCTACTTTAAAACTTATGCAACTTAAAATTAATTTGCATATAAAGATCGTTAAAGTCCCTATTACACACCGTTGAGATGTTACATATTGTAGCCTCTTTCCCGCCTATATTGGACTTCTGTTTCAACAAACAATTGTAAAAATAATGCAAGGCACTACTTAGAAATCTTTATGAAATCCCAAAACGGATGGAAGGCACCACTTTACAATAAAGTTTTTGAGAAGCTATTATATTTATATTTAATATCAAATGTTTAGTAAAGTTGTACAAGATTAAGAATGAATTGAACTTATCCTCAAATTATAGACATAACATACATCAATTCGATTCATATATGTAATCATGTAACTCAAATAAGTAATCCACAATTAATTGAAACATAGAGACCAAATTGTACCTCAAATTAGGGTCGTAGGTTGCTGGTGTCCCTCAATTTTCTTTAGTGGGAGAAGGAATTACCAAAAGAGGGTTGAGCTTTTTATTGAACCAAATTGGTAAGTAACTGTTGCCTCTATTTTTTGTTTCTCGGGTTATTTGTTTGACTAAATCAAAACAGTTAACCCTCGCCTCTACATCCATTAGTTCGTGGGAAATAACTGTTGCCGCCTAATTTATGTTGCCTGGTATAGAGGTAGTTGAGTTGTGTTGTGAATATTATCCTTCTTTTATATTTGTTAACAAATTATCTGTTTTAATATGGTATATAGATAGAAAATACATATCAATTTTATAATAACTTATATTACTAATTAAACAAGATCCTTAGGAATGGGTAAAGCATTTGCTTACCATAGCATATACTCGTAGTCTCTTGGTTTATACCTTAATAGAATACATTTGTACAATATTATGCTACCACTTGAAAGTTTAACATTTTTTAATTGCTTAAAAGCTATTGAAAAATATATAATTCTTTATGTTATTTTTAGTTGTAAATAAGTATTATAATGAAAAGTAAAACAAAAAAGTAGTCTGTATATGTACTATTTGTCCTAGCGCCTTGCTAGTAGCTTTTTATTTATATATATCTCGGCCGTTCTAAAAAAGGTAAAATATAAAAAGTTGCACATACAACTTTAGACTCTAATAGGTAACTATGAGAAAAAAGTTAGTGAAAAATTTGAGACAGCTAAAAAAATCCATTGTTATGTCGTCAAAATTTTTTCGTTGTTAGTTACAACATAAGTTCGACACTAACTTCATCTCTATACGATTATATTTAGCGTTAGAATTGTGACATACGCGTAATTCATCTCTAATGTTGTTAGTGATATGCACTACTTTGTCGCTAATTTAACAAAGCCAGTTTTGTAGCTAATCTATCTCCAATCCTTCTATGGATAACACTACCCCTAGTAATGAATTGGAAGAGGAACTAGATGATGACTCTAGGGTTTTTAGAAATTTCTTTCCCAAACATATGAGGAATTGGCCTACCATAAGTTCCTTTTAAAGTACCATTGTCCCTTGAAAATATAGGAAGAAACCATGGATTAGGAAGCGCAATTATATGAATATCAAAATCCCTTGCATGGTTGGTTATATGTATAAAGAGCACACATACATTGATTTAAAAGAACCTATGAATATTATGTCTAGGCTCTATTACAATTGGATCATAAATGAAAAGTTTAACCCTAGAAAAGATCCTTATAACCCTAATCGATTGAGCAATTTGTTGGGAGAGTTGAAGAGTTACATATCATTGTGGGAAATTTCAATTATCGATGTGATTTCATAATCCTAGAAGATGTTAGAGGTATTATAGACCAATACTTAGGTGAGATTGTGCTAGGAAAACCAGTTTTAGAAGTATCTAAGATGCTTTGTGATCATGATGACGGAATAGTTCAGTTCACTAATGGAGCAGAAAATATCACTTTTATGATGCCCCATAAGAGGGAAGAGTTGAAGGCATCGAGGATTTAGAAGTTGATGTAATTCGAGCCTATGAAGTTAAAGATGATAAAATTGATGATGATGTTTATTATGGACGAAAATGGACTTATTATTCGGGTTGCTTAAGTCTAGGCCCAGAATATAGGCGTGATGAAGGTTGGATTACGAAGTTTGAATGGGCACATAAGTTGTGCAAGAAAACGTAGTTGGTCATGACTTTGAGTCTAGCTAGCTACAAGACTCGTAAATAAAGAAAAACGCTTCTTGGGAGGCAATCCAAGCATTATGTTTGTTTGATTTTTATTTTGTGTTTGTGTCTTTTATATGTCTTATCATCATTGTTTATCTTTCATGCTTTGAATATAATTTGTAAAAAATGCGTTATTTTGTTTTTAACTTCGTCTTAATTGCATATAAAGGTATTACAAAAAGATAATTGTAGGGAATATCATATTTGTCTATAAGAAAAAAAATTCAAACATGAAAGTTAACAATAAATGATAAGTATATATTTATGCGTTTGTTTGAGTCAAATGCATGTATCGAGTCACAATGAATGTTCCGCAGTTTTCTAGGTTTTAGTACTAAAATTTTTCGAGAAACAAAACACAAAATTACTATCAGGTCATTCCTGACGGCGTCAGGTTTTCAACCCCACGGCGTCATGCACTGTAGCTGCACAGTTTTCTAGGATTTTGTTTTTCTTATGGAAATTAATTTTTGAAAATTTTCAGAATTTTAAATTTCCAGCATGTTGCAAAAATCGGCCTAAGCGTCCTTGTAATCGGTGATTACAAAGTACACGGCCTTCCACCTTGTTGATTTTTACAAGGTAATCGGCCTTGTAATCGGAAATTACAAGGTAATCGGCCTTGTAATCAACTATTACACGCTACAGGGTGGTCAACCGCCTCACTACCGACTCACAATTTTTACAACAGTTTTCTAGGAATCTGTAAAACATTTATTTTGTAAGCATTATATCTTACTTTGATTTCTAGAAATTAGTCTTTATATATATAGTGTTTACCACCAATCTTATGCGAGGTTTCGTGTTTGTTTTCTTAGTGAATTACAGGTTATATTGGACAAGAAGATAAAAGATAAAGTATGATGAGCACTTATTGCATTTATTTTCTTAGAGGAGGATTTAACCATGTTATCACATCGCCCATGACGAGCAAATCAGGGGAGTATTAGTTTCTTTCATATATTTTATTTTTCTCTTTTGTCATAACTGTGATACTTTTCAAGAACATTGGGGATAATGTTCAATTTAAGTGTAGGGAGGGTAACATGGGATACCTAAGAAACTATAACCTCGCTTGATATTTGTTTTGTTTTATAGTAAATGTGCAATAAACTAAAAGAGATACTTTGATTCGAGAGTTGCAAGACCTCACAAGGAAGTTTCACAATCCTCTAGGCAGTGTACCTAACTGTTGTAGTGTAGTATAGGTAAGTCCGGGGGATTAATCGTTCTCTAGGGGAATAGTCTCGCAATAGTTGTGGAAAGGTCGAAGTGTATGAGATAGGTCTAGAGGTGAGAGATGATTCTTTTTGTAATTTTATGTTTTATAAAAGTAGGTAAAATCTCAGGTTTTAGAAGAGTGGGCGGAATTAGTTGCTAGTCAACTAACCCAAAACTAATAATTAAACTAAAAATAAACAGAAAAGTAAAGTGGTGATAACTCTTATGATAGGAAAAGCAGTGTTTATGTAGGATATGAACATCTAGATTCGGGTGGCCTTAATTCATGGTAGATGATATCCATGTTTGAGTTAGATTCAAGAACTAGAGAGAGAGAGAGAGAGAGTTTGGAACCTTGAGATAAAAGAAGAAAGAAAAATTAGATTAAAATGAAAGGCTCACCCTCTCCACATGTGGAGAGGGATATATATAGTCCCTACAAGATAACTAATAAAACACCCACACCCGGGCTGTGGATCAGGTATACAGTGGGTAAAGACCCGTTCCTTCTTCCACGGTGTTACTTAAACTAATACTAATTAACTAATAAACAAACTAACTACGAGCTAACTTAATGCTATTACAATCATTAGGTGACCGAGACTTTTACAAGAATATTAGTATTCCTAACAATCTCCCCCTAAGCGAGGTCACCTTTGAAATTAAGCTCTTTGGTCTTTAAGCATTCTTTAGTCTCTGTAGCTCGTAGGATCTGATTCTTCACTTTTCAACACACTTCGTACTTCAAGCAAGCGAACTTGTGATTAGAGTTCCTTTGTGATGTGTGATCTTTGAGCTTCTTTGAGATCATCAGCCAAAGTAAATCTCCAAGCTCATCCATAGTAGTATCGCCTTCATGTGATGTAGTGACTAAGGACCATCATGCTCACACCCTTCTGTATCTGGAGACGTTGCATTGGAGTTTGTGGATTAGGAGACCTTTTCATCAGAGTTGCGGAAACGTTGTTAGTAGTCTCTCAACATTTGTTGTAGCAAATCTCTCATCTTCATTGATAGTGTGGAGGATGTGTGAGCATGAGGTATGGATTGACCCGATTCAGCTGGAAACTGGAGCCATCAACGCCATCTTTATATGTGTCCCTGAAATAAAACAGTTAGCAATAAAGATAGAGAACGAATATGGCTTTGTCATTCGTTCTGCGAGGACAGACTACCCTCCGGTTTTGTGAAAACCGACCTGTGATAAGGTAGAGTCCTTTTTAAAGAAGACTCTCCTTGACAGGAATTTCCAGCTTGTAGTAATAAATTTTCCAAAGAATCCACTTCGGAATCTTCATACTTAGCATGTTCTCATACCGGAACGTCTCAAAGCAGACAGCACGATAGAGTGAATCGGTGAATAGATATTCACGGATTGATGAGAAATTGATTTCTAGAAATCACTCGCGTGTCATATGATAAACATTTTTGAGAGTTTTATACTTTGAATCACATTTCCATCAAAAATACTTTTGTTTGAAAGATATTACACAATCAATGTGCTCGAAAGATAAGTTGGTGAGCACATTGAGAGGTTTTGGCAAAAGTATCCGTCAATCCATATCCTGGAACAAGTTTGATTCAAATTTGAATCGCACCATCGTTGCTTTCCAGTTGTCACTTGATCATTGATCCAAGATGGATCTCACATGTCACCTACCAAGAGCTTGAGAGATGTTCGCTCTAGAAGGATTTCCATCTTCATTGTGAATATTTTCATATCACTCGGATGTTCTGGCAATACCACAAGGATAATGCGTAGGACTCTAAATATTATCTTATTTTCCACATTTTGTGAAACAATGAGTATATTGGAGTTGTGTCCTAACGAGATTTATGGATGATCTCATGGCTCTAGACTCAATAGTGCGTTTTGATCCGCTCCTGGAGACTGGGGAGGCGTCTCCTGTTTTAGGTATCAACATAGCTCGCAATGAGCGGTCGATACATTGCACAGGGTTCCCCGTGAGAATGAAACAAGCTCTTTTAAGAGAACTTGAGTGGTTGGGAAGTTTAGTGCAGTGCGTCACTGGGTCCATGACGTCTTGTCTTCAATACTAGTGTAACTTTAGTAACCACTAGTAGATTATGAATTGAACCCGGTTTCTGCCCTAAGGTTGAATATATGGAGGGCTATTTCTTTTCACCCTTTCTCATTTCATTTCTTTTTCATTCTTCAACCCCTTCAGTGCTTACCGAGACTTCATCATTAGAACCTTGTTGGGTTTGTTCCAGTCCTAGCTCTATCTCAGTCCGCACTCTTCCCTTTCTCACTTTACTCCTTTTTTCAATCATTCCTAAGGACTTCTAATCTATCTAGAGGATTGTCCCTGGGAAGATCCTTCCGGTTCTGGTGGATCATGGGAATTCATACCTAACCTTAACCAACCTTATAACTCCATGCATAAAGATAAATGGTCGGTCATTGGTATAACTTCCACAAACGCCGTTTGCTCCCCCTCAATAAGTGCATCGATATTCGAAAGTGTTTAGCACATATGCGGGAGCCTTTTATGAGACTTAAAGATCACATTTGATTATCAGATTTCATATTTAAATCACATTCTCTCCCCCGATCAAAAATTTCAAATCTTTCGAGATTTTTGATCTCAATTGATTTAAATAAGTTAGAAAACGTTTGGGAGAGAAATGCGGTTAATTTTTTTTAATATTGTCTGATAAAAAAGAACTTTTTCTTGCTCCCCCTCAAACTGTGAGGGAGGTTGTTATGTGTCAGATTTGAAGAGTTTGTAAAAGATTCGAAGTTTTTGTGAAAACTCTTTGAAAATTTACTCATTCTGACACATAACACATCACAAATCATTTTTCTGCCAGGTTTTATGTACGAAGTGTGGGGAGTTTTGATGATACATAAAATTTTGAGAAATCACTCTCCCCCTCAATCAATGACGGATGTTAAAGCATAAATATTTTCATAAACGATTAACGTCATTGATTGAGTGAAAATTTTATCAAACTTTTGAGTTCAATTCGTTTTTCATTCAAAATTTCGTGGTACCACCAAGTTTTGCACAAATACTTTCCGGAAAAATCAAAGAAGAGAAAGTATTTGGCGATAAAAAGAAGACTTCTCTTCTTTATCAAGAAATAATGCACTGAAACGTACATTAGATCGAGGGTGCATGAATATAAAGTAATTCATGCTCGGATGAACGGCACCCTTTGTTAGGAACAACCGTCTTTTTGGCGACGTGTTTTCCTTAATTTTGAAAACCGGGTTGCTATCTGAAGTAATAGCAAACCATATTTTATGAATGTTTTAAGATACGACATGTTTTTGGAAAAGAACTTTATTTTGAAATCGAAAAACTCTTGCTCAAGCATATGTATGATTCCGTGTCATTATTGAATGACATTTCTAGAAACGTACATAATATCGATTATACAAGAGACATGTCGAGAGAAGAATATTTTTGAGTTTTTGTAAATTTTATTTTATTTTATTTATTTATTTTTATTTATTTATTTTTTTTTATATGTTACTATTATGTTATTGATATGATACTATACAAGGATATGTGAAGCAACCCCTTTACTCCTCTTGATCTTCCTGAAGACATCTGAGATCCTCAGGTGTGAGACTCTTCATACCAAGGCGTGGGAGGATGAAGTGAAACCGTTCCCTAGAAAGTGCTTTGGTGAAGATATCGGCTAGTTGGAACTCAGTCCTCACAAAATAAAGTTCCACAATTCCTTTCTCAACTTGCTCCCTGATGAAGTGATGTCGAATGTCAATGTGTTTAGTTCTTGAATGCTGGACATTGTTGCAACAGAGGGCAATTGCACTTTTGTTGTCACAGTACATAGGAATCTTATTGCAGATGAAGCCATAGTCAGAAAGTTGAGATCGCATCCAGAGGATCTGAGCACAGCATGATGACATAGCAATGTATTCAGCTTCAGTGGAGGAGATAGATGTACTCATTTGTTTCTTTGAAGACCAACTGACTAGCTTATTTCCTAAAAACTGTGCACCCCCAGATGTACTGCGACGAGTGTCTTGACATCCAGCATGATCAGCATCCGAATATGCTGTGAGAGCCATAGAAGTTTCTTTAGGGTACCAAAGGCCCAAGTGGATTGTTCCTTTAAGGTATCGAAAGACTCTTGACAGCTTCCAAATGTTTCTTGGTGGGTTTGGATTGATACCGGGCACAAATGCAAACTGCAAATAGAAGGTCGGGTCTGCTTGCAGTAAGGTACATTAAAGAGCCAATCATGCTTCGATACATGGTTTGGTCGACCGGAATTCCCACATCATCTTCGTCAAGCTTTGATCGTTCAATCATAGGAGTATCAACTGAATCACTGGAGTCGAATCCAAATTTCTTCAAAATTTCATTGGCGTATTTGGATTGATTGATGAATATGCCATTGGGGTTTTGAGAAATTTGCAGTCCTAGAAAGAATGACATTTGACCCATCATAGACATTTGGAATTCGGAGCTCATTTCTTGAGAGAAACGATCACATTCTGAGGGATCAGATGAGGCAAAGATGATGTCATCGACATAGATTTGTACATGTAAGAGGTTTTTGCCTGTTTTTCTGGTAAAGAGGGTAGGATCAACAACGCCTTTGGAGAATTTGTTGGCCAGAAGAAATTTAGACAGTGTGTCGTACCACGCCCTGGGTGCTTGTTTAAGCCCATATAGAGCCTTCTTTAATCGGTACACGTGATTAGGGCGTTCTGGATCCACAAAACCTTCGGGTTGAGATACGTACACCACCTCTTTCAGATCCCCATTTAAGAATGCGGTCTTGACATCCATTTGATAAACCACCATGTTTTGACTTGCAGCATTAGCGAGAAAGATCCTTATGGCTTCTATTCGAGCAACTGGGGCGAAGGATTCTTCAAAGTCAATACCTTCTTCTTGTCGATATCCTTTAGCCACAAGCCTAGCTTTGTTTTTCAAAACATCTCCATGCTCATCAAGTTTAACCTTGAATATCCATTTGAGAGCAATGATCATAGCACACTCGGGAGGTGGTACTAGTTCCCAGACATCCAGTCGGTCAAATTCATGAATTTCGTCCACCATTGCAGTGAACCATGAGTGTTTAGACATTGCATCCTTGACGCTTTTTGGTTCAGCTTTAGAAAGAACAGAATTGAAGAAGCACCACAATGCGTCGGTTGCAAGTTGCTTGCGGGTTGATACTAGACGTGAAGGGTTCCCAATAATGTTGTCAATAGGATGATCATTGGTCCATTTTTGAAGGTATTCATGGGGTTGAGAATGTGGAACTGAGGTAGCCGTGTTAGATTCGTCAGAGGATGTTACATCATTTGATGGTTCAGGAGCAAAGATGTTAACAAACGGCTCATTATCAGGTGGAGCAAAAGGATTTACTTCAGATGTAATATCTACATTTGCCGCTCTATGTGCAAGTGAAGGTTGGACATTAGACATGCTAACCGATTGACTGATGGCGGGAGCTTCAGAATCCCATGACAATGAAGTGGATGGACCGTTATTGTCATCTTGATCATTCACCACCCCATCTGGTGGTTGAACCATTGCAGCTTCAGGAACATTCATCTGTTGAGGTTCAAAGTATTCATCAAACATTGGGTCAAACAGTTTCTTCCAATCTTCACTTGTAGGAGGTACACAAGGAGCAGCAGGGATGGGATTCTGTATAAGCCTGGAACTAATTGGTCCAGGGGACAAAAGGTTAGGTACGGGTCCAGAACTTGATTGTCCAGGAACCGGTTGCTCAGTCAGCTCATCGAAAGTAACGTGGATTGTTTCCATTATATCTCTGGTACGTTTGTTGTAGATTCGGTACCCCTTTCGCTCTGGAGCATAGCCAACGAAGAAACCAATGTCGGCCTTGGCCTTGAGTTTCCCAAGGTCTTCACTGTCATTAGTTGGATAGCAAAGTGCACCAAAAACTCGAAGAAACGAAAGATCGGGTTTTCTGCCATGAACCAGTTCATAGGGAGTCTTGCAGTGGAGAGGATGTATCAAGGATCGGTTCTGTGTGTAACATGCGGTGGCAATTGCCTCAGCCCAAAGAAATAGAGGAGCTTTGGAGAAGATGAGCATGGTCCTAGCAGCTTCAACTAAGGTGCGATTGCGTCTTTCAACGACTCCATTTTGTTGAGGAGTTTGTGGAATGCTCTTTTGATGACTAATCCCGACACCTTCATAAAACAGAGTAAGTTGTCTGTTCACAAATTCTGTTCCATTATCAGTGCGAATGACTCTAACTGTTTTGTTGAGGCGGACTTGCAACATCTTGATGAGCTTGATGATGGTTTCTAGAGTTTCATCTTTAGATCGTAGAAATTTCACCCATGTGAATCGAGAGTAGTCATCAACAATCACCAGCACATATTTCTTTCCATTGATACTTTGAATCCTCATTGGTCCACAAAGATCCATGTGAAGAGTATGAAGAACTTCCATGATTGAATTGACAGTTTTGGGTTTATGGGTATGTTTTTTGCTCTTGCCCATTTGACAGGCGGAACACAGATGGTCCTTTTCATACTTGAGTCTGGGCAAGCCTCGAACAAGATCCTTACGTGTAAGTTCATTGATGGTCCCGAAGTTCAAATGGTTTAAACGACGATGCCACAACCATGACTTGTTCTTGGATGCTTTAGAGAGTAGACAAATTGGAGAGGACCGTAGCATATCTTCTATGGAGATGGTGTATAGATTAGTGCCACGACTCCCCTTGAGAAGATCAACACCATCTAATTCTCTAACAAAACAGGTGTGCTTTCTGAAGGCGACTTCGAGATCTGAGTCACAGAATTGACCAACAGAAAATAGATTGTGCCCAAGTCCTTCCACGTAGTAGACTCTGGATATAACACTGTCTCCAAAGACATAATCACCATAACCCATTATAGAACCAAAATGGTCATTCCCAAACCTAACCGTACCAATAAACTTTTCCACGAAATTCTTGAGCCTTGAGCGATCACCAGTCATATGTTTTGAGCAGCCTGAGTCCAAATACCAAAGGACGATTTGTACGACCTGCATTTGAAATCAGACAATCGTGGATAACTGAAAAAGCTGGAGCCCCACACACAGTTGGGGTCCGTTTGGTTAGAACACACAAATATTGGATTATCATAAGTAACAGGTATCTCACTGGAGTGTTCACATTTTGATGCACTAGACCTAGGAGTGGTATTTATTGCTTCTATTGGAAATAGTCTACCAGTAGGTCTCCACTTCCTAATAGGCATGACCCTAGAGTTAGTAATCCTAGTCACTGGGCACTTTTCCCTCAGAGTGAGTTTCCTTCCAGTAGGTCTCCATTGATAACCAACATTAGTGAAAACTTTTCCTGTTTTGTTCCATACTTGTTTTGCCCGTTTAATACGAGAAACATTCATAACTGGTGATTGCATAGTGGGTTTAAGAACAGACACAGCACATACATCATGATTACCATCAAATAAGCATTTGTTACACGTCTTACAAATAGCATCAGAATTCGAATTAATTACATCATTTTTCACACAAATGTCTGAATCAACACGATTCCTTTCACTAAGCAACACTTTATTGTTCCTAGATGATTCTTCTACTTCCTTCATAAGTGAGCTCTTAGCCGGCAAAGTCCTATCATTCTTTGTATTGCACTTAGGCTGTGACTTGCTAGCATAAGATACACCTTTTACTCCTGTAGAAGCAATGATGGGAACATTAGTCTGATTAGTTGCTACTTGTTTACTAGTGATCAAGATGGGGAATTGTGGCATGGTTTGGGGAAAGTCAACTGTGACATGCTTGTTGCCACTGAGAGGGTGCAATGCAGTTGTCCTATCCGACTTGGTATCATTCTTGGGACATGATCCTATGGCATATTCTAATAATTCCTGGGCCCTATTAGTGAGGAAGCACGCACCAATAATAACATCATCAAGTGGTTTAGAAATCCTCTTATCTTCAACGGTTTCTCTAAGTATGGCCAGACAATCCTTAATATTTCTAAGATAGTTATTATGAACTAACTTATTGTTCCTAAGGGGAAGAGAAACATTCACAGCATCGCACTCATATTTATTACAAACATGTACATTGGAAATTGCATGATCACATGAAGCAACGGGCATTTTACCCTTCACCATGGTCTTTAGATTCTCAATTTCATTTAACAAAGAGGTGACTTTCTCATTGTTTTGGTCATGTGTTGTTTTGATAGACTCAAACAATTCTTTATAACGTTGTTTAGCGTTGAACATTTCAGCACGAAGCCACTCATTTTCATGTTGTAAGTCATTGATAGTGTCCTGTTTTTGAAAATTTTGAGAATCCATAGACTTCTGGTAATTGGTATTGGTCACATCGCTTTTGTTCGATTTTAATTGTGAAATTTGGACCTTCAACTTCCGAATCGTGTTTGAGTGAGCTTGAATTACTTCATCCTTTTTGGCTAATTCAAAACATGTTTCAAATTCAGGAACATCCGAAGATATCTTGGCATTTGATATTTTTATACTTTCTTCTAGATGTTGATATTTTAATTGTAGGTTCAGATTATCAACTTCTAGTTTTGAGAAATTCCTGATCATGTTATCATGATCATCGTTTTGAATTTTTTCAGTAAGTTTGTAATTCTCCCCCTCAAGCTCAATCACACGATTTTGGAAGACATTCAAAGTAACCGACATTTCATGAAATTGTTGAGCAGATAGCGCAGAGTCGGTGACAGTATAAAACACATCTTTAGCAATGCAGTTAGCAATCAAGTTTTCATTCATGATGAGAATGTTTTTTCTGTCAATTTCACTGTGTTTGAGATCAATAGCAAGTTGGTTACCCTCACCTTTCACTTCATCAAAAACTTTTTTCATTTGAGTCACATCATCATTAATGGTGTTTTTAAGTCCCTCAAAATGTTCTTTTAGAAGTTTAAAGAATGGCATAACTTCAGTTAAGTAACACTGTTTTGTTTGCTCAAAACCCCTTTCCCCTTCTGTAATCCCTGTAGGTGTAATTCTTATTTTACAGGTTTTCTCAAAGTCATTGAACAATTGACCTAGCACATACAGCCCAATTAGAGTATTGCATTGTGTGGGAAGAGTGAAAGGTACAAGGTGCCTAGGTGTGTTTAGGGGATAGGCAGTTGGGTGAGCAATTCTAAACATAGTGCGTGTGTTACCTACAACTTTTTCAGCTTGCATTCTCTCAATGTCAATATTCCAAAACACTTTTTCAGGAAAAATTCTCTTATGAGGAACAAAAATTGCAGTATGATTGTCATTTGCATAATCATAGTGAAACACGAGGTTATTAGCAATGCATTTAGGATCCTTCAAACGTTCAGCAAGTTTTGCCCTAGTTCTATCCTCTGCCTCATTGATGTGGTCATAGGATCGTGTATCAGGAGGGGCATGGTTAGGTTCAAGCATAGTTTTTGCATCATATAATGCAGGTTGTGCACCTAGACCTATTCTAAGGAATCTTGCTTTGGGTTTGGAGGAATCATGTTCGCTAAATTCATCCCTTAACTTCCTGTGGTTTTCCATCATTTGAGCAGATTGAATGGTTTGGCCCTGTGTGTACAATTTATCTTCCAATTTATTTTTCAACGTTTTTAATTTTGAGAAGTCATTTAGAAGTTTAGTTTCTTTATCTTTGAATTCTTGTTTGATTGTAGTCAAACCTTTTTGAACCTCAAGTTTTTGTTTGACAGTTTGATTCAATTGGTTCTTTAAAGAAACTAGTTCCCTTTTTAATGATTCTTGTTTGGAATTGTTTTCAGATATGTAAGTACGCAGCTGCCATTCCATTTTCTGCTCACGTTCATTCAGCTCAAACTTAGCACGCTGCTCATAAATATTTACTTGGTCCTTAAGGGTGTTAATTCTAGTGATCAAAGAATCATCATGGTTGTATATAGAGTACTCATATACCTCATGTTGACTAGAATCAATAGACGGCATGTCACTTGGTACAACTGGGGGTCCATTGTCATTCACATACATTTCATAAGGGATATTATTGGTATTACCCATATCAGTGATGTCTGTGTTGACGATATTCTTGAGTTGTACAGAGTCACATGCCCCCTGTACAGGTGTAGAATTATTCAGATCATGTTTAGGCGATTTTGGTACCTCAGAGATAGCAGACGTGATGGATAAATCAGGATGCTGTGAAGAGGATGCTGCTGCAGACAGATTAGCCATGAAGATTGTTTGAGCAGTTGGTTCATCATCCACGTCTGAGTCAAATGCATCACACTCTTCAACTTGAAAGATATTTGGGTCATTAAGAGCCATGTCCTGAACAGGTTGATCATCCACATCAGCATCAAAGGTGTTCCCATCATTTCCAGCCAGAAAGAGCAATGCTTCTTCATCCAACACAGTCCCATTTTCTTGTGCCTGCATCAGCAGCATCTTGTCTTTGAAGTACTCAGAGTTTTGGGGACGTTTTGGGAGAGTGCAATTCCTAGCAATATGGCCCAACCCTCCGCAGTTGTAGCATTTCGGTTGCTTAGCTTGTGCTTGAAGAGCATTCCCAACTCTGTACTGCCCATTCTCTCTACCAACATTTCTTTGGTTGAAGTTCTGTCTTCCCTGCACATTCTGCACCACTACCCGACCATCTTCAATGACTGCCTGATTACGTGGATTAGATGAGATTCTGAGCTGGTTGTTAGTAGATGGGAGTGCAGCCCTGAACTGTTGGACCAGTAAAGACACTTGGTTGGAGAGATTATCAATCATCATGTCAGTGTGAGAATACCCAGAATCAAGTTGAGCATTCACTGCAGATGGTGAGGGAGTTGATGATTGACTTATGGTTGGGGTAGACCTGGAGGATGATTGTGATGGTTGACCTTGATCTTTAGAGGTTTGATTAGGTTGTTGAACATTGGAGATAAAAGCAAGAGATTCATTTGTTGCAGACGGATTGAGCTTTTCTCGCATTAGCCGATCGTAAGCTGCATGTTTCTCATGTTGCTGGAGATACGCATACAGCTGTTCATGATTGGTATGCCTGAGACCCTTGTTGAGCTTAACAGCCGTGACAAACCTATCCCATTCCGGTGCCATGTTGTTCACGAATTTGGAATTGAGCTGTATGTTGGGCATTGTCATCTTGATGGCTCTCATGTCATTGACCAGCTTGTGAAATCTGACGTAATAGTCAGTGATGCTTTCACCTGGATTCATTTTGAAATGCTCAAATTCATCGTATAGCTGTGACTCACGATCTTCTTTAGTTAACTCAGACCCCGCAAGAAGCATTTTGACATTATCCCAGACCGCCTTTGCTTCAGTGTTGAAGTTGATCAGTTTGTAGACATCTTTGGGAAGGCCTTGAATGATGATATTAGATGCTCTGATGTCTGCATCATATTGTTTCTTTTCTTCTTCAGACAACTCATTGTAAGTGCGAGGTCTATCAGGACCAAACACGGCCGGTAGTTGATCAGTTGCTTCTGAAATCGTGTCTCTAGTAGTACCCGCTTGAAAGGGTCCCTCATCGATGGATTTCAGGATGTTAACCCCATTATCTTTACCTAGACAGTACAGCCGTATCCTTTGAGCCCATGATTCATAGTCAGTTCTGTCCAACATCGGAGGTCGGGTGTCAGACCCCGCAGCTTGAATGTCATCGGAAGAAGTCGACATCACAAATAAGAGATTACCAAACCAAAAGTGGGAGATAAGTTAACCACAACTTAACCACTACTTAACCACAACTTGACCAAACCGCAGAACACTAACCTCAAACAATACCAAACCGCAACACAATCCAACCGCAGAATGAGCAAACCGCAACCAGAGCCAACCGCAGGCCAAAGATACTAACCGCAGAGAACTAACCGCAAGTTATACCAAACCGCAACCCAAGCAAACCGCAGGCCAAAGATACTAACCGCAAAAGCTAACCGCAACCCAAGCAAACCGCAGGCCAAAGATACTAACCGCAAGACACTAACCGCAGATAATACCAAACCGCAGAAAATAACCAACCGCAGAAACAGTTAACCGCAAATGATTAACCGCAGAAAACTAAACGCAGGCAGATAACTAATCGCAGTGATAATGGTCCAAAAATGTCACTATCGTTACGTTTTGTTTGTATTCCCGAAATAGTAAACGCAGAAAGTTAATCGCAACTCGCAGGACTTAACCGCAACCAAGAAAGTGAAACAGTGGACTTAACCGCAACCAAGAAAGCCGCCCATAATCCACTCCAAACTTCAAATAGCTTGATGATATTGTAACACACTCTACACTACAATGTTACACAAACACTAATGAACATAAAAGAGCATCACAAACATGTATAACAACACTAGAGGGATGAAACCAAGATGTTTTCCAAGAAAGTGACACTAAACTCACAAAACCACTCAAAACATCATCAAATTCGATTCTACAAGGCCCTAAGATGAAATCTTGGCTCTTGATACCAATTGTAGGATATGAACATCTAGATTCGGGTGGCCTTAATTCATGGTAGATGATATCCATGTTTGAGTTAGATTCAAGAACTAGTGAGAGAGAGAGTTTGGAACCTTGAGATAAAAGAAGAAAGAAAAATTAGATTAAAATGAAAGGCTCACCCTCTCCACATGTGGAGAGGGATATATATAGTCCCTACAAGATAACTAATAAAACACCCACACCCGGGCTGTGGATCAGGTATACAGTGGGTAAAGACCCGTTCCTTCTTCCACGGTGTTACTTAAACTAATACTAATTAACTAATAAACAAACTAACTACGAGCTAACTTAATGCTATTACAATCATTAGGTGACCGAGACTTTTACAGGAATATTAGTATTCCTAACAGTTTACTAAAACATCGTTACTCCCTAGTTATCTCCTACTGATTTGTCGAATTGTCACGTCCTTGTTTTAATTGAAGCGTTGTATTCCTTAATATTGGTTGTGGGGAGGTATCGAGGGCCCCAACTCTATGAACATTAGTCTCCCCTAAAACCCTTAAAGTCTATTAAGTTTTCTAGGATCTACAAGCCGTAATTCACGCAATAAATATAACGAGGACAACCAATAGTGCACTATATGGTTGCGTTTTATAAGACGTTCAAGCTAATACATATAAGAACATAGCCATTTTTCTTATCCAAATTTGAGGCAATCAATTAAACTAGAGACGACAAGTCAATTATCAATAACTTGGCTTCATTTGATCTAAGTAAACACTTATGAAATTAAGCTAGCATGTTAAAGTAAAGAGAAGATAAACACATAATCAAACAATACATAGACATATCGAATGATAAAAGGAATAACTTATCTCTATTGAAACTTGAAGTTTAAAGGCTATAAAAGCAGTGAAAATCTTCTAGGGTTTTCCTCTCCAAAGTGTTACACGAATTAATGAAAACATGCGAAAGTATATATAGATTTACAGTTGTAACAACATCACTTTATAGGTGTGACACCGTCAGCTCACCTCCAATTAGGGTTTCGTCTTCTCCAAGTTGCCTTGTGACGGCGTTACTCAGGATCTCTGACGTCGTCCCTTAGTAAAAGCTTTGGGCCATCTCTTGTTAATCTTGAACAAAATCTTGGTCTTCAAATACACATGACGCCGTCAGGTTATAAGGTCTTTAGATTTGACTGATGTGTCGCTTGTTACTTCTGAACTAAGAATCCATCTCCATTTGCAAGTGACGGCATCATGTTGAAATGTGTGACGCCGTCAGACTCCCTTATCTGACAAAATTGAGACTTCGTCGTTTTCTTCACTTTTTTATCTAAATAAATTGTAGTTTCACATATAGGAGTGAAACTTTAGTTTCACTCCTATATGTTGTAAAAAAATTTTAGGAGTGAAACATATAGGAGTGAAACTTTAGTTTTAATAGGAGTGAAACTTTAGTTTTAATAGAATCTATAGGAGTGAAACATATAGGAGTGAAACTTTAGTTTTAATACAACATATAGGAGTGAAACTTTAGATTTAATAGAATCTATAGGAGTGAAACTTTAGTTTTACAACAAATTGAGACTTGTGTTTGTGATGCATCACAAGATCGCTAGTGAGACTACATTCGTGTAGCTAGGATTTACTAAATGATAAGAGGCATTAGGATAACACTTATTTTAAATCTGTTTTATAATTGCATTGGCTACATTAGTCAAGTGATTTTCCCACACCTTTGTGATGTACTCATTTTTAGTACACGATACCCCTAGTACACCCTCAGAGCCTATCCTTTTCGCGGTTCTCATGATATTTTGGTGGATTCAGAAATATTAGTGATGCACATTGTTGACTATCCACCCCCAAATGTACACCCAAATCGCCTTATCCTACCTTGTATGTACTCATCTTTAGTGCATTATAGTTACAACATATGTGCTAAACCCTTTGTTAAATATCTAATTGGTTACATAGTTTCTAAGTCGAGTCATATCTTATAAATGCAGTTTTGAGATGATTGGGACTCATTGATAAAGTATTAGTTATTATGGAGTAATGGGGAAGAATGTCAATGTTATTATCCCCATATGTGAAATTATGTTTTAAGTACTCCACGTGTTTTGATTTTCTTAATTCGGGTCGTTAGTTAGTTCTTATTTATGTAAAAGTTCAAGTGCAAGGAGGTTGCAAGTAATCCCTTTGTAATGATGTATTATTTTGGATGGTAGGGCAAGAATGTATGAATATATATATATATATATATATATATATATATATATATATATATATATATATATATATATATATATATATATATATATATATATATAAAAGAAACAAAATTGAAAAAAAAAGTAGAAAAAGAAAAGAGAAAAAACATACAAACTACTATCCCGTCTTTTATTATTGTTTTAGT
Source organism: Artemisia argyi (assembly GCA_030686995.1). Taxonomy (NCBI): domain Eukaryota; kingdom Viridiplantae; phylum Streptophyta; class Magnoliopsida; order Asterales; family Asteraceae; genus Artemisia; species Artemisia argyi. The sequence continues at coordinate 76,487,406 of CM060688.1, forward strand.
CAAGAAAGTGTCAAGAAAAATATAAAAAGAGTTAGTAGTTAGTGAGTCGAGTCGAGTCTTTGCTTAGCAACTCCACATTGTACATGTAATTGACCGAGATAATTAACTTGCTACCAGTAAAATTCCCATTATCCAACAAAACCGTGTTTTTCCATATCCTTACACCTACCGTTACAACCCTTTAAAAAGACCACTTTGATAGTTTATCATAGGTGCTTATGCCAAAGTGGTGGAGGATTGATCCATTCCCAAGTCTATGGTAATTGATGTGCTATGGCAGGTAGAGAGTGTTTTATTTTCCCGTTTCCATATGTTATATAACTTTATACACCCGAGAGATGTGAGAATCCAAACACTTTATGTGAGGTGCTATTTTATAATTTCCGTGCTTGCTACGACTAACGTGGAATAATTGTATATTGTCATTACTTTTATATTAATGTTAAATGATACCTAACTTGTAAATTGATTATGATAAAAGCATATTTGCTTGAGGACAAGCAAATTCAAAGTGTAGGGATATTTGATGAGGAATTATTTGGTACCTTTTTAAGGGGTTATTTTAGGCTTAAATCGTATTTATATAATCAAATATTGCCCTCAATCATTTCTTTTTGTATTTTAGGTACTTAGGACAAAAAATCTGGAAAATGGCACATTTACGGCTTATTTGGACGAAAAAGTGAAGAAAACGACGAAGTCCCAAATTATGTCAGATAAGGGAGTCTGACAGCGTAACACATTACAACATGACACCGTCACTTGCAAATAGAGATGTATTCTTGGCTTAGAATTAACAAGCGATGCCTCAGTCAAATCTGAAGACCTTATAACCTGACGGCGATTTCGTGCGAAATTAACAAGAGACGGTCCAGAGCTTTTACTAAGGGACGGCATCTGATACGTGGGAATCGCACCAGGCTTTACCTCTCAAAGGATCTTGAGAAGTTTACAACCCCCACCAGGCAGTGTACCTGATCGTTGTAGTATAGTATAGTGACAAGTACCGGGGGATTGATCGTTCAGCTAGGAATAGTGTCGCTAGGATTAGAAAACCTAAATACTAGTTCTAAAGGTGAGGGATGATTATTTTTGTATTTTTATATTTTTTAGAAATCAAGTAAAAATCTCGGGTTTGAAGGATTTGGGCGGAATTACTTGCTAGTCAACTAACCCAATACTAAAGATGCAATCAAAATAAAATACTAGAAATGAAAATAAACTAAATTATACTAAGGTTGTGAGCAATAAGTGGAGAAAATGTGTTTACTTATATTTCACTACTCCCTAGACATCTTTTACACGTTAATTACTTGTTATAGTTTCATGGATGACGGATCGTATTCCTTAATATCATTCATGGGGTGGCGCACTTAACTCCCCAATTCTATGAGCTCTTATATCCTCCTATACCATGCCCAGCACAACCATAGGGATTATAAACAGTGGCTCATGCATTAAATACAACCAATAAAGACCTAGTGCACATCGGTTCATGTTTCTTAAGACGTTCAAGCATGTTACCAATTGGAGATCTTCCAGTTTTCTTAAGCCTAACATATAAATCATTCATCCAAGACAATTATAAACAAGTAATCAACACATAATTAACATCTAGGTTTCATTAGATTCAAGCAAACACAAGATAGATCTAGCCTAGCATGATGGAATTAAGACAAGAACAAGATATAGACAACCAACACATAGACATATTGATTGAATTAAAAGAACACTTATCTCAATTACACATGAAAGGTAGCAAGGGCATGGAACCCTTGAAAAACCTGTAAAATTCGCACCAAGTTCGTACTTAGGGTTTCTCCAAAACTTCTCTTTTTTTAATGTAAAAATTAGAAAACTATATATAGGAAATAGGGTCTGACGACGTCAAGACCAATTAGGTGACGCCGTCACCTCGCCGCCAAAATAATTCTCGGACTGCCTTGATCTACTTCTGACGCCGTCATGTGTTATGCATTTCCAGGCCGTCATGCATTTTCCTCTTGACGCCCTTCCTTGTGACGCCGTCAAATCTGTACTGGATCGTCATGGAAATTGCTCTTGACGCCGTCAGGATGTTACTCTTGACGCCGTCACCTACTGTTCCCAGCAAGGAAAATTAAGACTTTGGCGTTTTCTTCACTTTTATGCTCCAAAAACGTCCGAATTGCTTCCTTTTCCAGATTTCTCTCTCAAAGTACCTAAAATCACAAAAGGAACAATTTAGGGCAATATTTGATCAAATAAGTTCAATTCCGGGCTTAAATGACCCCCTAAAAGTGGTTCATTTTTCGCCTCATCAGCGTCAGAGATCCTGAGTGACGCCGTCCCAAGGAAACTTGGAGAAGACGAAACCCAAATTGGAAGCGAGCTGATGGCGTCACACCTATAAAGTGACGCCGTCACAGTTGTAAATCTATATATACTTTCGTATGTTTTCATTAATTCGTGTAACACTTTGGAGAGGCAAACTCTAGACGATTTTTACTACTTCTGTAAGGCTTTTACAGCCTTTGAACTTCATGTTTCAATAGAGATAAGTTATTCCTTTGATCATTCATGTCTATGTATTTTTTGATTATGTGCTTATCTTTTCTTTACTTTAACATGCTAGCTTAAGTTTATTGGTGTTTACTTAGATCTAATGAAACCTATTTATTGATAATTGATTTTTCATCTCTTGTTAAATTTATTGCCTCACATTAGGATAAGAAAACTTGCTAAGTTCTTATATGTATTAGCTTGAACGTCTTATAAAACGCAACCATATAGTGCACTATTGGTTTTCCTCGTTGTATTTATTGCTTGAATTGCGGCTTGTAGATCCTAGAAAACTTAATAGACTTTAAGGGTTTTTGGGGAGACTAATGTTCATAGAGTTGGGGACTTTGAAACCTCCCACGACCAATATTAAGGAATACAACACTTCATTAAAACAAGGATGTGACAATTTGACAAATCAGTAGGAGATAACTAGGGAGTAAAGATGTCTAAGTAAACACTGCTTTTCCTATCATAAGAGTTACCACCATTTTACTTTTCTCGTTTATTTTTATATATTTTAGTTTAATTATTAGTTTTGGGTTAGTTGATTAGCAACTAATTCCGCCCACTCTTCCAAAACCCGAGATTTTACCTGCTTTCATAAAATATAAAAATATAAAAAGAATCACTCCTCACCTCTAGACCTATCTCGACATACACTTCGACCTTTCCACAACTATTACGAGACTATTCCACTAGAGAACGATCAATACCCCGGACTTACCTATACTACACGACAACGGTTAGGTACACTTCCTAGAGGATTGTAAAACTTCCTTGTAAGGTCTTGCAAACACATCAATGGCACAACATCATAGACAAACAACACGACACACGCTTGATTGTATAAACAATATAATAGTGTCATAGATAATACAAGTAGATTAAGAACCATGTTGTTTTAATAAGAAATTGTGCACAATTATTCAATAGATAATGTTTCGGGAAGCAACATCAGGAAAACAACATGTTATCTTATAAAATAAACTGCATTCTTCCATAAAACTATGGTTATTTATATTTAGAAAGTAATGAGTTATTTTAAGACAAGCTAGAAATAATATGGGTAACTGACAAGGAAATAAAGCTTGTAGCTCCCACTTAATTAGACAACATTACATGAATGTCTTTCCAATAGCAAAACGCAAAGCTCCCACTTGATTTCTCAACATCGTAAGTGTTACATTACCGGTAGAAAACAAATAGCGATTTATTTACTTTCCTACTCTCTTAGATTGTCTACAAGTAGCAATGTACTTAGGTATTGAATACAGTATATGAAGTTCTACTTACGTAGATAAGGGACTAGCCATCAATGCTTTCATTAACTTGAACATTAGCATGAAATTCATCCTCAATCGGTCTGCCTAGCAAAAAGGGTGTGTAGCACCTTAGGGAATTAAGTGAGCCAAGGAAAAATACCTAGAAGACATGCTAGTAATTTTCTTTAGGGTTGCGATTATTGAGATTTCCACTTATTAACATTTAATACTCGTAGATCGTCTTTACAAGTGCAAGATGTTATCGTTTTGGTAGCTATAGGAAACATGTTCTCTAGTTACACAAAAGTATTTTATCTTTTAATGGTTTCAAAACCGAAAAAGGGGTAATGAAAAGAGTGAAAGATAAATGTGAGTTTAAATATAATAGAGAAAAATTCAAATTTATCCTATCATAGCTTTGTCAAGCAAGGAGAAGATAGGAGTGAGTCTCTCTCTTTCTTACAAGGAAAAGAGACTTGGTTTGTCTTTTCAAGAAAAACAAACTTCTGTTTATGATTTGTATTGCAATAATACTATTAAATAGAATGTAGAAAGTTCAATTTTCGTATTTTCGATAATCGGTTCTTTTAGAAATTAACTACCTATAGAACAAATAATTTGCAAAAATACTAAAAGACTAAGATCCTTACTTGAACTCCTACTTATTATAGAAGGTCTGATCAACTAGTACTTAATAGGGTAAGAGGTAAATGACATGCGTTAAATGGCATTTTTAGATTTTTGAGACTCATGGCATTGGAGAAACAATCTGCAATGTCAAGTCATGTTTTGTCTCATCTTATGCCCCGGGTAGAAAGGTTTGACCAATCATACTCGATTAAGCCAACCTATGTAAGAACTTGCAAAAATTAACAAAAGGTTTGACCAATTAGAAAAATTGCCTTGGGTTGGAATTCACCTAAAGTCTGGCCAGAGAGTGAAAACCAATTGCAACTGTTCTTAGATTGGTTGGCATAGACTTAAATTTGCACATAGGGTATTCACATAAATTTTGATACAACATGTATCAAAAGTGTTCAAAGAAGCATGCATACATCTTTGAAACACAAGTTAAGAAAATAGTTTGTTAACTTTTTAGGTGCACTTTTATCGTGGTATTGGTAAAACCAATTAAAAAATGACCAACCACTATATTCTACTTCTACATGAGTTAAAAACCCATGTTATTCAAATAATTATCACAAAAGTGGTGGGTGAAATGGTAGTCAATCAACCTGAAGATGGTTTTGTCAATACCATCCACTCGTACGAACTCACATCGATTCGTCATACCTTGCAAGCCATTGGTAGAGAACAAAACACGTCATCGACAAAATAGCAAAACTTTATAACTAAAGTTTAGATAAATCACATAATTCAAGCAAATTTAAATCCTGGATTCTTTGAGTATATTTTTCACACCCTCAATAACTTGCTAGAATCAATGATTTAGATAAATCAAATTTCGATAGTTTAAAGTCTGATATATGCCAAAAAAAACAATTTTTTACACATAACACATAACAAGTCACAAGGAATAATATATGTATCATTAACATACAAGAATTAAACCAAATAATTCGAGCAAGTTAAATCCTGAATTCTTCGAGTATATTTTTCACACCCTTAATAACTTGCTAAAATTAATGATTTAATTAAAACAAGTTTCGATATAAGAATTTAGTCTGTTTTATATTTACAAAATCTTTTGAAAATATGTAAAATAAGTCACAAGGAAAAAACACATAAGCAAATAAAATAGACAAAAGATGGGTAGAAGCAGAAAGCAGAATTTTTATATTGCAATAAAATAAATAAAGTAATAACACATAAAATCTGAGAACTCACTCTTTATAAAAGGAAAGAGACTTCCCCCATAAGAGAATCAGAAGGCTCCCACAAGGTTTTCAAGCTAGGTACCAAGTGAACCACATACATCATAAAGCTTATCCATCTATTATATCTAAAGCTTATCCCCCTTAATTTAATGTGCAAAGGGGGGTTGTGCATAAAAGAAAGTACGGTACAACATGCTTAAAGCAACACCTTAAACTCTAAAATAATTATGCACAAAAGAATGTATTCAAGCCATAATCGTCAATTATTGCCCGAAAGATGAAGTGAAGAGGAATATGAATTGTTTGATGTGCTTGAAATATACAACAATTAAAAATGTAACATAAAGAGCTCTTTTCATCTCCTCACCATTAAACAATGTCTATTAAATCCTATAAATAAGAGTTGTATCACTATTTTTCTGCGAGTTGGTTGAAAGCTAAACAAATAAGCTTCAATTCTTAAATCATTTGGGGTAAGTTTGCAAAAAAATTGTTAATAGAACACATTTAAGCTTACTCTTTTTTTAATTCTTTGTATTTGTGTTTTGACAGTGGATGCAAATGAGGGCAAAATAATACTTGATATAGATGAAGTCATCAAAGCATATTTTGGATTGAAATCCATCCGATCTACGCAACCCATGGCCACTGTTCATTGTGCTACTCCGGTCACCGATGGAGACGGTATGTTTACATGTGCATGTTTTGGTATGTTTCGGTAAATCTTATTTAGTTCTAAAGGGTTTTTATTCTTAGTTATATGTTTTTGATTATTTCTTTATATCTAGTTGTTTACTTATTTGTCCTTGATTTGTTTATGTTGTGTGGGTATTAATTTAAGGTTTCAGGAACTTCAAGATACCAATATCATCATGAACTTGGATAGAAAGTTAAAAATTTGGAAGATGTGAAGGATATGTAGTTTTTCTCAAGGATTGAGGTCGTTTTCTATATTTAGGAAGGGTCTTTTTTGCTTGATTTTGTTTGTTCACGTTTTATTTTGCTTAATTTTTAGGTGTTTGGTGGGGAAACTTGATATAAATTAAAGTTGGAAATGTATAATTATGATGACGATGGAGCTTTGATGTTTGATTTTTAGGTGTTTGGTGGGAAACTGGATATAAAGTTGGAAATGAATAATTATGATGAAGATGAAGCTTGATCTTTGATAATGAAAATCAAAAGATAAAATCTTTGAAGAAAACTACTAATTTAGTAAAAGGTTTTAAAATTTTACTGTAATTAAAGACATGTGTAACTAAATTTTCATTTAATTATTTATCCACTATGATAAACCTTTTACAAAGGTTTATACAATAACACACCATTAATCTTTAGAACTTTTGATATTATAAACCTACATTCATTATAGTATTCCTTGCAAAACCGATGATCTCTATGATGAACAAAGCCCGTGCATCGCACGGGCCTATTAAGGCCTATCAAAATAATAAATAACATTATTACAATATGTTATTTTTTTAGTTCAAATAACAAACAATCAAGTCAATAGCAAAATCGATACTTAAATTTATGACAAAGTTGTGGTGTCAAGAAAGTCGGGTTGTTTCAAAGCTGAATATGACCACACAGGATAACATGATATTGAGTATGACCACACGGGTCAACATGATACTGATTATGACCACGGGTCAACATATAATTAAAATCTTAAGGATTTATCAGTTCATTCTCATATGTGACAGTGCAAGTTATAATTAGCATGAAATTTCATTTGGTCTTTTCACCCGAAAAAGAGAGATTTCCACCTTGCAAATCGAGTGGGAACTGATTCTATGATAAACAACAATTGATTCAAAAAAGTATACGTAGGGCTGACAGGTAAACATTATGTGATGAACAATTAAATACAACATTTGTGCATCGCACGGGTCAGTTAGTAAGCTATAATTGTCTCATGCTACACATAGTTACATTAGAGCAACTTTTATAGTCACAAACAATGTTTTGCTTCCATGTACGCGATATAATATGTGTTAAGTCATACATGATTTTGTCCCGATAGGCAAAAAAAAAATATGTAACTTATTCATATTAAAATATTACATGTGAAAAGACTATTTTAGTTGTAACTTTTAATGCAAATAAACTAATTTAAATACAAAAGTTATGATAACATCACAATCAAATCAACTAAAATAAATACAATACATTACATATAACTAATTGCATAGACTTAAATAAAAGGACAATAACAATAAAAAAAAAATCTATAAACTTATCTAGAAGGCATCTAAATTCCACCATACGCTCATTCAACCATCTGCACCAACATTACGTACAAAACACGTAGATATTCAACCAAAGACCATGCATCGCACGGGTTGAAAAATGCAGCCTCTGCATCTTCCCCATGCATAAATGGAGAATGAGTATTTAGGAAAATGTCCAGTATTGCAATATAAACCCCTTATTTATACATTGTATATAAAACAACCCCTCCATTCACAATGCATTACAATTAACATCCTCAACTTAAAAATAACGCTTATAATTTATCTTTATATTGATATCTAAAAATTCCCCGTTTATGTTAATTAAAACTCTTAATGAAAATAAACATTACTAGGCATCTACCATCATATGCTTATACAATAGGCTACATCAATATTATGAAAAACCACTTAATTATTCAACCAAAAGACCGTGCATCGCACGGGTTGGGGGAAGCCTCGTTAATATATATAAATCAAGATTAAGATTTCATTAATAAATTATTCATGACAAGAATGCATGTTATTGTCATATTTTTCTAATAAAACAATTAATTATATGTGTTTAATCCTATGGTTGTAACCCATAACATCAAACGATATGACTCGTGATGCCACTAGTGGGATTTCATATTGATATAACCATCAATACTACGTGTACGTAGCGGATGGATCTAGTTAGTTGTTGTGCATTAACAAATAAAATAATACATAATTTTGCTAACCTTGAATTAATCAATAATGATTAATATTACGAGATCTTGAATCTTGAAACCCTAAAAGTGATTAAATCAATCACCTCTATAGGTTTCTCACACTACACGTCATAAAGATACGCTAGAATGCTAGTGCTTGCTTTCATGAATAACCACCACAAACAAACTAAAGTTTGGTGTCCTTGATTAAACATGATCGAAACAAAAACCCCTTGGGTTTTATTGCTGCTAATCGAATATATCAAAGGGAAAAACCACTTTGAATGTAAGTTATGATAGGGTTTGTGGGCTTGTGGCTTTGCATTGTGTCTTTTGACTTTAGGGATATATTACAGATTTACAGGTATGTTTGATACGGAGCGGTGTGGAGATTTTTGAAGTGGTGAGCTGTGACTGTGAGCAACGAGCATTTTGACTTTTAGTAGTCATTTAGCGAAGGAGCGGTGAGCTTTGCTACTTTTTAGGAGTGCTCATTTTTCTGATGCTTCTTTAGGAAGCTGTGAGCGGTGAGTAGTCAGCTGTGACTACTGCTCACAGCTCACAGCTCACTGCTACTGCCTGTTGCTACTGCTCACTGCTACTTTTAATAAACACACCGTATGTAGACTTAAATTTTGAACCAAAAGGTGTATATATGGCCGGCTCCTTTACCTCCAATCGCACGGGTTTTGGTTTTCGAAAAAATAAGTCCTTCGCTTATTAATTAATGCCTAATTAGTTAATAATACCGACTGTTGGTATAATTAACGACCATTTATTATTAAGTGAAAAATACTATATATTTAATAAATATACACGACATATATATATATATACGTATGTGCCCCCAATAGGCTCACGTAATGATGCGTGGGGATTGCACCAGGCTTTACCTCTCGAGGGATCTCGAGAAGCTTACAACCCCCACCAGGCAGTGTACCTGATCGTTGTAGTATAGTATAGTGACAAGTACCGGGGGATTGATCGTTCAGCTAGGAATAGTGTCGCTAGGATTAGAAAACCTAAATACTAGTTCTAAAGATGATGGATGATTATTTTTGTATTTTTATATTTTTTAGAAAGCAAATTAAAATCTCGGGTTTTGAAGGATTTGGGCGGAATTAGTTGCTAGTCAACTAACCCAATACTAAAGATGCAATCAAAATAAAATATTAGAAATGAAAATAAACTAAATTAAACTAAGGTTGTGAGCAGTAAGTGGAGAAATTGTGTTTACTTAGATTTCACTACTCCCTAGATATCTTTTACACGTTAATTACTTGTTATAGTTGCATGGATGACGGATTGTATTCCTTAATACCATTCATGGGGTGGCGCACTTAACTACCCAATCCTATGAGTGCCTACTTCACTCCTATGTCAAGCCGGCTAAGAAGCTCCTAACATGGGATCATTAGAATTTACTCATGCATTAAATACAACCAATAAAACCTAGTGCACATCGGTTCATGTTTCCTAAGACGTTCAAGCATGTTACCATTTGGAGATCTGCCATTTTTCTTAAGCCTAACATCGAAATCATTCATCCAATACAACCATAAACAAGTAATCAACACATAATCAACATCTAGGTTTCATTAGATCTAAGCAAACACAAGATAAATCTAGCCTAGCATGGTGGAATTAAGACAAGCACAAGATATAGACAACCAACACATAGACATATTGATTGAATTAGAAGAACACTTATCTCAATTACACATGTAAGGGTTCAAGGGCTGAAAACCCTTGAAAAACCTGTAAAATTCGTAATAGGTTCGGCCTTAGGGTTTTTCCAAACTTCTCTCCTCTTTATGAATGAAAATTAGAAAACTATATATAGGAAATTGAGGCTGACGACGTCAAGACCAAATAGGTGACGCCGTCATCTCGCCGCCAAAATAATTCTCGGACTGCCTTGATCTACATCTGACGCGGTCATGTGTTAGCTTCTTCAAGGCCGTCACGTGTTTAACTCTTGACGCTCTCCTTGTGACGCCTTCATGTTTGCACTGGGCCGTCATGCAATTTACTCTTGACGCCGTCAGGATGGTACTCTTGACGCCGTCACACACTGTTCCCAGCAAGGAAAATTAAGACTTTGGCATTTTCTTCACTTTTATGCTCCAAAAACGTCCGAATTGCTTCTTTTTCCAGATTTCACTCCCAAAGTACCTAAAATCATAAAAGGAACAATTTAGGGCAATATTTGATCAAATAAATTCAATTTCGGGCCTAAATGACCCCCTAAAAGTGGTTCATTTTTCGCCTCATCATATACCCTTACACTTGAGATTTGCTTGTCCTCAAGTAAATGCGCTTTTATTCTAGTCAAAATACAAGTTAGGGGTCACTTAACACTAATATAAAAGTAATTACAAAAAATAATCGTTCCACTAAAGACCAAAGACAAGCACAGAGGTCATACACAAGCACCTCACAAATAGTGTTTAGATACTCACATCTCTCGGGTGTAATAAAGTATAAATTACAATATGGAAACGGAAGATGTCTCTCACTACCTGTCATAGCAAAATAGATTACCATAGGCTTGGGAAAGGATCAAACCTCCACCACATGGCGTAAGCACCTAGGATAAACTATCAAAGAGGTCTTTTAAAGGGTTGTAACGTTAGGTGTAGGGATATAAAATACTCGGTTTTGTTGGATAAAGACAGTCTTTACTGGTGGCGAGTTAACAATCTTGGTTAATTACATGTATAATATGGCGTCGCTAAGCCAAGACTAGACTCGACTTAAGCTAATAAATGAAAAATAACAAAAACATAAAAATGAACATAGAATAAAACGGGATGGTAGTCTGTATGTTTTTTTCTCTTTTCTTTTTTCTATATTTTTTTTTCTTGAATTTTCGATTTTTTTTTTTTTTTTTTTTTTTTTTTTTTTTTTTTTTTTTTTTTTTGCATACACTCTTACCCTACCATCCAAAATAATAAATCATAGGGAATGTAAATTCCCCTTACACTTGAATTTTTACATACTTTACAATAAACTAATCTAATGACTCGAATTAAGAGAATCAAAACACTTGAAGTACTTTTAAGATTAACGTACATATGGGGGTAATAAATGATGTTCTTCCCCATTACTCCATAAAATAAGTACTTTAACCATGAGTCCCAATCATCCCAAAACAATATGTACAAGGATATGACTCGACTTAGCAACCATGTAATCAATTAGATAATTAACTTAGGGTTTAACAAATAACAATAATGCACTAAAAATGAGCGCATACACGGAAGGCTAAGGCGATTTGGTTGTACATTTAAATGGGGTGTAACAAATTCTTCCTTTAAGTAAGATGCTTAAAGTTAGAAATGAAAAGATATGCTCGGAGGGGTGTACTAGGGGTTTCGTGTACTAAAAATGAGTACAACGCTAAGGGTGTGGGAAAAATTAGTTAACTTAACTAGCCAAGTAATATGACTTAAATGGTCAAGTAATTATAATACGGGTTTAACACAAGGGTGATCCTAATGCCTCTTATCATGTAGTAAATCCTACTACACAAATGTAGTCTCACTAGCGGTCTCAGGATGCATCACTAACGCAAGTTCTAGAATCTAAATGCTACCGGTACACTCATAAGCACTAATAGTAAATGCTTTTCCTATCAAATCTAAAGGCGAGCCTCACATATTTGGGTGGAAAATTTTTCTGAATATATGATTTTGTGCTAGTCATACAATCTCCTATCCATGAGACGCTTGCTATGGCTAAAGTTTCACTCCTAAATGTTGTAAAAAAATTTTAAATTTGGCGCTAAAATTACACTAACAAGTATTTCTCATAGTTTTATTACACATCTACCATTAAACAAACAAACTCAAGCGAAAGTGTATATGTAAGGTATCATCATTTTACCCTTCCCTTACACTTAAGATGAACATTGTCCTCAATGTTCAAGTAAAGAAGGTAAAAGTTAAATAAGTAAAAAGAATGAAATCAAATACTCCCCTGATTCGCTCGGTATGGATAATTAGGTGGCCAGGTTAAATCTTCCTCCAAGAAAATGAACAATCAAAGCTTCCCTTCCAGAATATAAATCATATTCTTGTCATACATAACCTGTAAATCCTAAGAAAACAAATAAAGCAACCTCGCATAAAATCGGCGGTAATCTATATAAGTTACTAAATCCTAGAAAACAAAGTAAGATATAATGCTTGTGGAATGAAGTTTGCAGATTCCTGGAGATTATAAAACTTAATAATTCAACAAAAACTTTAAGACTCCGTTAGAAAAACAAAACCGGTAAAATTTCCAGATTTTTACACGTGACGCCGTCAAGAGTAAACTCGTGACGCCGTCAGAAGTGATCTGCAGAAATTCTTATGTTAAGTTTCCGGAAAATTTCTGGAAAAACTTGGTCCTACTTCCCGGAAAATCCTGCAAAACTTCATTATGACTCAATACAAGCTTTTGACTCTAACAAATACGAATATACATGTTCACTTAATATTGTCGAGAATCATGATCGGGTTGTTTCTTAAAAACATATTTGGGGTTTCCCCTTACACTTATCTTTTGCAAAAATACCTTTAGGTGGAGTTAAGACTAGGCCAAAACAACAAAGTAAAGTATTTCCACTTTTTAGTTTAGAAACATGATCTACCAACAATAAAAATAAAGCATGCATACGGAAGCAAATAACAAACAAACAAAATAAAATCACACACAAAGCATGGGTTGCCTCCCAAGAAGCGCTTTTCTTTATTTACGAGTCTTGTAGCTAGACTCAAGGTCATGGGTTACTACGTGACCTCATCATTGGTTTCACTCTCTAGGTCGTCTTCTAAACTAGTATCGCTTTCATAGTGTAAGTACTTCGGGTCTTCGAACTTGAAGACATCTTCTCGATACTTAGAATCAAGCTTACTAACATCCTTAAAGAATCCACATGATAAATCAGAAGTGTTCTTACACCCTCTCCGAACATCTTCATCACACAAAATAAGTTGGGAACTTATCCTATCAAGCCCGTCACAATCGATTTCCTTAAGGTCTTTTCTCTTGTACGGCGTTTGGTATGAAACCCTCATAATTCCATCAGCGAAGGTCATGATTCCGTTCTGGTCATCAACTATCAGATTAGTGATTTCACAAAAGGGTGCCCCAAAAACGACTTGTGATAACCTAGGGTCGACATAGTCTTCGATGTTGTCCACAATCGTGAATTCCATAGTGAATGCCATATTTCCTACGAACACCTGGATTTCATGATCTTTACCAACCACTTTCTCTCCCTTGTAAATCATTCCCCATCTGCAGATATTGTTATAATGGAATAGGGACATAAAATTCTTAGGCATGAATATGTTAATGTAGATGTTATTGAAGTACTTATGACCGATCATGCAGGGAATTTTGAGATTATTCGGATCACGCCTCCTTATCTTCCCCGATTCTCCGTCCCTTGATCCATATAGATTCCCCTCAATGGGGGGACGATACTCGTATACCTCCTCATTACCCCAATGAAAAATTACCTTCTTAACACCATTGGTAAACAATGCACTTCCATCCTTCTCATCAAGGATTACTCCCGATTCATTGATAAATGGTTTCCCAAGAACAAGGTTGGTTAATGTTCGATTGGTGAGAGGGTCTACATCATCGACCACGGTGAGGGCAATATTGTAAACAAGTTTTCCAATCATAATTGATAGATTTCTTATTACCCTTGCATTATCGACTCTCTCACACATTATGCGTTCTGGGAAGGCTTCTTGGTATAGGGAAAGGGGTATTATGTTATCTGGGGAACTAGGATCTATATGACTATCAGTTAAGAGCTTTTCCTTGATGGTGCAGGAGATCTTAAAAACTTTAGGGTTGCTTTCATTAGTCCTATCGCTACTCCCACTGGTAACATCCTCCATTTTTCTCTTGGGCTCCTCTAGAATAGATTTACCCAATTTGGCTGGATTTCTCGTATGCTCTTCCGATCTCTCTTTCCCTTCATCCGATTTGCTAGATTCTTGCGTGACGCACTGCTCGGATGAGTTGGTAGGGCTTCTGGCCAAATCGTGGTCCACCCTTGAGGTATCATCCTCAGCTTTATGACCAATTTTTTTAGCTTGTTGTTGGTTCAGGTTAGGTGTAGAAGCAGACATCGTGGTGATGGTGTTTACGAAATGGATTGGTCCTAAGGGGTTGACAGGTTCTTTTTCTTTTGGTGATAGATGTTTGAATAGCTTACTAGGACTTTTTATTTTCACAGGGGAAGTTGGCGGACTCATGATGGTAACAGATTTGACCTCATCAACGTGAATAGGTTTATTAACAGCATGCTCTTTGATAGCAGTTAACAGATTACAAATCTTGTTATTCATATCGGCCTGCTGCTGTCTAAATTTAGCCTCGAGCGTAGAGAGCTGTAATTCTTGAGATAGAATGAATTTTCGCAAAGCATCTTCACAGCTTTGCCTAGGAATGCTTTGTGATGGAAAATGCTCGGACCAAGTGAGTGGTGAGGAGTCATTGAAGGATACGCTCCTCGTTTGGTACCCTCTGAAATTAGGTTTATCCTTCCACGCCTCGTAGGCCTCGTCAGAAGTTCGAGGGCCTCGACCCACGTGTGACGATGTGAATTCGTTATAAGCACGTTTTGGAAGCTCCATTCAGTTATGAGTCTCGTGAGGGCCATTACATAATTTACATGTAGAAGCGATTCTGCTTACTTGGCTTGAAGGTTTTTGAGCTTCGTAAGATTTCATGAGAGACTTGACTCGACCTTCAAGTTCCATGATCCTACGGTCGGGAGTGCTGGAGTTATTCGCAGGCAAAGATATTGCCTTGACCGCTTTGTTCAAATCACGGGGATCATTCCAACTTTCGTTGTCATAGAGAGCAAGATCTTCTATGAGTTCCCATGATTGTTCCACACTTAGATCACGTAGCTTACCACCAGCCGGTTGGTCAATGGCTCGCCTCGTGGAGAGATCGATATGGTCATAAAAGATTTGGACTTGGAGACAAAGATCTATGCCATGATGAGGGACTTTTTGGAGTAAGTCCTTGAAACGAGTCCATGCTTCATAAAGAGATTCATTTTGACGTTGTTGGAACATCAAGATGTCATTTCTAAGCTTAGTAGTTCTCCCCGGTGGGAAAAACTGAGCAAGGAAACGAGTGGTGAGATCATCCCATATGGTAATGGATCCCGCGGGTAAATGCTCAAGCCATTGACTAGCTTGATCCCGTAGAGAGAATTGGAATAGGCGTAATCGGGTTGTCTCTCTAGTTTCAACACCTAGGTCTATGGAATCTACGATTTTAAGGAAGTCCTTAAGATGTTGATTTGGATCTTCAGAACGAAGTCCATGGAATGCACATCCGCTTTGCACCAACCGGATGGTGTCGGATCGCAAGGGAGTCACATTGGCTTCGGTGAGCTCAATGGTGTTTCGGTAGCCTTGGTAGCTAGGTCGGGAATACTCTCCTAAGGTTTGGGGCCTAAGAGGTTCTAGTGGTGGGTTTTGTTGTGGTGGGATGACGAGTTCAAGGATGTTCCCATTGTCCATGATGTCGGGTGGTGAAAAGTTACGAACAAAGACACAAAGAAAAAGATAGACTAAAGAAAATCTAAAAGAAATAAAAATAAAATCTTACTAGAAAGGAATCTAGCAAGTAGACCTAATAAAAAGAAATTCTAACCTAGACAATAACTATTCCCCGGCAGCGGCGCCAAAAACTTGATGCGTGGGGATTGCACCAGGCTTTACCTCTCAAGGGATCTCGAGAAGCTTACAATCCCCACCAGGCAGTGTACCTGATCGTTGTAGTATAGTATAGTGACAAGTACCGGGGGATTGATCGTTCAGCTAGGAATAGTGTCGCTAGGATTAGAAAACCTAAATACTAGTTCTAAAGATGATAGATGATTATTTTTGTATTTTTATATTTTTTAGAAAGCAAATTAAAATCTCGGGTTTTGAAGGATTTGGGCGGAATTAGTTGCTAGTCAACTAACCCAATACTAAAGATGCAATCAAAATAAAATATTAGAAATGAAAATAAACTAAATTAAACTAAGGTTGTGAGCAGTAAGTGGAGAAATTGTGTTTACTTAGATTTCACTACTCCCTAGATATCTTTTACACGTTAATTACTTGTTATAGTTGCGTGGATGACGGATTGTATTCCTTAATACCATTCATGGGGTGGCGCACTTAACTACCCAATCCTATGAGTGCCTACTTCACTCCTATGTCGAGCCGGCTAAGAAGCTCCTAACATGGGATCATTAGAATTTACTCATGCATTAAATACAACCAATAAAACCTAGTGCACATCGGTTCATGTTTCCTAAGACGTTCAAGCATGTTACCATTTGGAGATCTGCCATTTTTCTTAAGCCTAACATCGAAATCATTCATCCAATACAACCATAAACAAGTAATCAACACATAATCAACATCTAGGTTTCATTAGATCTAAGCAAACACAAGATAAATCTAGCCTAGCATGGTGGAATTAAGACAAGCACAAGATATAGACAACCAACACATAGACATATTGATTGAATTAGAAGAACACTTATCTCAATTACACATATAAGGGTTCAAGGGCTGAAAACCCTTGAAAAACCTGTAAAATTCGTAATAGGTTCGGCCTTAGGGTTTTTCCAAACTTCTCTCCTCTTTATGAATGAAAATTAGAAAACTATATATAGGAAATTGAGGCTGACGGCGTCAAGACCAAATAGGTGACGCCGTCATCTCGCCGCCAAAAAAATTCTCGGACTGCCTTGATCTACATCTGACGCGGTCATGTGTTAGCTTCTTCCAGGCCGTCACGTGTTTAACTCTTGACGCTCTCCTTGTGACGCCTTCATGTTTGCACTGGGCCGTCATGCAATTTACTCTTGACGCCGTCAGGATGGTACTCTTGACGCCGTCACACATTGTTCCCAGTAAGGAAAATTAAGACTTTGGCGTTTTTTTCACTTTTATGCTCCAAAAATATCCGAATTGCTTCCTTTTCCAGATTTCACTCCCAAGGTACCTAAAATCACAAAAGGAACGATTTAGGGCAATATTTGATCAAATAAATTCAATTCCGGGCCTAAATAACCCCCTAAAAGCGGTTCATTTTTTGCCTCATCACGTAAACATAGCCGTATAATTATTAACTATGTAACAAGCACAAACCAACAGTTGATAGATTAGAAGATGTGACGGGGTGACATACAGATAGTGGCTCATTGCGGCCGACTAGATCAAACCCACTTTAATGCCATATTAAATGATCTAATTATTGTAGGTTTTATATTTTGTTAATCGATTATTTATAATGCAAATGACGTTAATGAACTTTAGCTCCACCAGTTGAGCATTTTTTTTCCCTAAATGTTAATATATAAACATGGTTAAAAGATAAATTTTGCCACTAAAAACAAAACAAAAGAGTTTATTTGCCACTCATCTTTAGAGCAACCCTCATTTACCATTAAAAAGATGAAATGGTGTGTATTTGCCTTTAATCTTTTCTAAATGTGTATTTTAGGCACGTAGTAACTTAACGTAAAGAATATTTCCCTATTTTTGAGAAATATTCCGTTAAGTCATTACATCCGACGTACTTAACTTTGTATTTGAACTGAACTTTGCCTATTTTTTTTTCCATCATCCATCAAACACGAAAGCTTCCACTAAGGTTGTATTTAAGTTGATAACACATGACATATTGCATTTTGTTGCACACTAGTAAATAAATAAAATCTAACAATTATATTTTGACTAATTTACATCTCTTGTGTAGTTGTGTGTAAGATTTGCTTCAACTAAAATAATTATGACTTTATGACCATAATTATACTATGAACATAGAATATGAGCTTCCTACATACGGAGTATTTCACTACTTCACTACTGATAAAGAGTTTGGTAAATTGTAAAGTTTGGAGACTTGTTCGAGAAAAAGACATCGGCCAAAATCTTAATTCGTCATATGTTCTATATAAATATTTCACTAGTAACACTAGAGTTCATAATAATATCCGTAAAAAGCTTATACAACAACTATGACTATATGAGGGTTTACAATGTAAAGAATATTTTAATCAAAATGATGTGTTGCTTCATATCAAATGATTTATCTATGAAATATTTAGAAATTAAATTGGAGTTCATTCGAGAAGTAAAATTACTAAATTTCATAATCAAACCTAGCTAGTATTGACATGTTCTTCTTTATTCATATGCATGCTCATTTAGTATATGAAATAAGATCATAATCCTTCTCCACCCTTGTAGTCCCTTCATCTTCTGATGTTGGTGAGATAAATAACATAACGAATTAAATCTAGCATGCCACTTGCTCACTGTCAAGATATCATATGAGCCCAAATAATAGGACCCGATTATACCTAGTAATAAGTTAAACATATGGATGGCAAACATCCTCTAACGGTGGATGGCAAAAATATATCAGAAGAGTTTATAAACGGTCGAAATCTTTTCAAATAAAACAAAGCTAGCACAACTATAAATAACTGACTTGCGACTGCGAACAACATACACCTAGTTGAAACACAAACAAATATTTAACTTTTGTCTTAAACTCTCTCACTATTCTAACATGATCTTCGTTATTCTTTTTCTTATGTCAATGTTGCTTTTCCTCAAGAGGAGCAGAAGCATCGGTAGTTCCAAACCTTTGCAACCGCTTCCTCCGGGCCCGAAACCGCTACCCTACATCGGCAGCTTAATCCCCATGCTTCGAAACAAGCCGACTTTCCGATGGATTCATGGATTGATGGATCAAATGAACACAAAGATCCTATGCACTCGTCTTGGAAGTGTCCATGTTATAGCTGTTAGCGATCCAAAAGTAGCTCGTGAGTTCTTGAAGAACAATGATGAGATTTTCTCGTCCAGGCCCAATTGTGTGTCTAGTTATTTAGCAAGCAATGGTTACATGACTACTATATTTGTTCCAATGGGTGATCATTGGAAGATGATGAGAAAAATCCTCGCCACACAGATTATTTCTGTTGCTAGGCACAAATGGCTTCAAAATAAGCGAGATGAAGAAGCCGATAATCTGATTAGGTTTGTGTTTAAATTAATTTGTTTATGCTTACTTTTTGTAGGTGTTTATTTGCTTTATTATATGTAAGGAATGGTAATTTCAATCTACTGTGTGCATTTACAACTCGAACCATCTTGCTTAGTTTCTTGCCACCATGTAGGTACATTTACAACCGATGCCATATCGATGATGCTGTCATGCCTAGAGGGGTCGTGAACATAAGGACTGTGGTGCAACAATACTCAAGCAACATTCTCAGAAAGATCATTTTTGGGAGTAGGTATTTTGGTAAAGGGAATGTAGATGGTGGACCTGGACACGAAGAGATCGAGCATGCTGAGTCAATTTTGACCATTGTTAATCACCTATTTGCATTCAGTGTGACTGATTACTTCCCATGGTTGAGATGGATAACTGATTTTGATGGGCATGAGAGGATCATCAGGAACGCTATTCGTACTGCAAGAAAGTATCAAGACCGTTTGGTGGATGAAAGGATTCAACAATGGAAAGATGGAGTTAGAACCAAAGAAGACGACTTACTTGATGTGTTCATCAAACTTGACAACCCTCGATTAACTGTTGACCAAATTAAAGCCCAAATACTGGTAAGATTAACACGAATTTTCGTTGTTTTAGTCACTAAATTTGTGATACTTCTTTTTGATGTAAATTGATTAGTATTTATGTCATGTGTAACAGGAAATTGGCATAGCAACAATTGATAATCCATCAAATGGCATTGAATGGGCTATGGCAGAAATGATAAACCAGCCGAGGATTTTTGATAGAGCGATTCAAGAGCTTGATTTAGTGGTTGGAAAAGATAAACTCGTGCAAGAATCTCATATACCTAAACTTAATTATATCAAAGCATGCGTGAGGGAAGCTTTCAGGTTGCACCCAGTTGCACCTTTCAACCCCCCTCACGTGGCAACATGCGATACTAGTATCGCAGGTTACTTTATACCAAAGGGTAGCCACGTGTTATTAAGCCGGCCTGGGTTAGGGCGGAACCCTGAGGTTTGGGATGATCCACTAACATTTAATCCAGATCGCCACCTGAAGGGTGATAGTGAAGTGGTGCTAACAGATCATAGTCTTTGTATGTTGTCATTTAGCACCGGTCGGAGGGGGTGCCCTGGAGTGTTGTTGGGATCAACCATGAGTGTAATGCTTTTGGCTAGACTTGTTCAAGGGTTCACGTGGGAGTTGCCACCCAGTGAATCACATGTTGATCTCAAGGAGAACTTGCATGATTTAGCAAAGGCTAAACCCTTGTTAGCCAAGGCAAAGCCTCGTCTTCCTCACGATCTATACCCACGATGTTAACTAGGATTTGGGCATATATGCTATAGTATGAATATTCAATAAATGTATCAACTTTAGCTTATTTATATACATATATATAAGTTGATCGCTTTTTATTGCCTATGTCAATTAACGGATTAGAAGTGATAAAATTAGCTATAAAAGCTCATGAAAACCATCGCAAGACTCTAATATGTGTTTAAGTAGTGTCGTTTTTGGATAAATAAGTCCAAACTAGATTTGTATTTGTTATATTAACTAGTCGAGTACACGTTCATAGCAACGAGATTTTCTAGCGTCAAACTCTTATAGTTGTGATATATTGGGGTTAAGTGTTTCGCGTAACATTTATAAATAAAACGTAATGTAATCAAAATGTAACTGAAAAAGGTTGTAACATGTGATAATTCAACTAAAAAAAAGATTCTTAAAATGTATCAAATAACATATAAAAACATTTAGTGAAACTGAAAATAAAACATTGCATCAATTATGAAATAACTAACAATGTATGCTATTCATCACATAAACTTCTTGGTACACGATATTAATTTGGGGTGTAGACTCATTCTTGACCGAACTTTTGGGCATGCTTCAGAATAACTTTGTTGCTATACGTGATATCCCTTTAGACAACGCAACATAAAGCTGGCCATGCGAGAAAACAAAATCTGACAAATAGACACCCATATTTGGAATTGTCTGGCCTGAGCTTTATTGATAGTCATCACAAAGCTAAGGCGCACATGAAATTGTTTTCTCTTTACTTTAAAGGGGAGCACGTCTTCTTTAGATGGAGCAAGAGTAATTATCGGCAAGAGTACTCAAATTCCAACATGTTGGCCGATCGATCTCAGCATTGATGACATTAGGATCAAAACGTTTACATATCAACCTCGTGCTTTGACATAATCCATTTGTCGAATCAATATTTCTTAAAAGAATAATCGAGCATCCAATTTTCAAGCGCAAGTAGTAAGGGGCAATCCGCTAACATTGAGCAAGTTTAAGAATTCCATAGGATAGAAGTTGTTCATGTCGTCTTCTGCTCATCAAAACTATAGTAAACTTTTGCTTCGCCCGGAAACTTGTCAATCATCATTGATGTTGTCAACATGTTCATTTTTAGTTGATAAGATTGCTCTTGAAATTATATCAGCAGATGAATGAGCATTGGTGACCAAGGAAGGAAATATTTCATTGATCAATGCATCCTTTGAGGTATCCTCGTTAGTGTATAGATTGGTCATGTCATCAGGTATGTGCACATAGTTTCCATCAATGACCTATTCAACTTTGTCACCTACTTGTAATAGAAAGTCCGAAAAACATGGGTTTGTTCGTGCCCTCATGTTCATGGTTAACCACATTTTTTTTAATTCTAGACCAAAGTGATGATATTTGTAGACTTGAATCTACAATATGTGCTCGTATTCCATGTCTGACGACCGACAAAACCTGTCTACAATATTTTGTCACTGAATGAAAGTTTGACCCAAGTAATGTGTTGAATAGTTTAAACAACTGCTTCAACACATTTCCTTTGAGCCATTGATGCTCCACTTTTAATCTTCATCAATTTCACTTTCACGTTTATCAATTAGACTGTAAATCTTTTTTCGTCCAAGTACCAAAACTTGATGCACCATGAAGTTCTCAACAATTGGCGCTAATATGTTGTCATCATCATCATTCGAGATGACAATAACATTAACTCAATTCCAGTTAAACAGGGATTGAAAAATGGATTGAGACCGGCGCGGGATTGGGAACAAGAATGTGATGGATCTGTAAAATATAAGAAAAAGAAATATGAATATAGATTATTAAAATAAAAAAACACAATAAATAAAGATCAAAACCTCATTTTTGTTTGAACTTGTTCAACAATAACATCAACATTTTTTTCATTGTTCATTTCCATTAACTTTTGGACTATTTCAACTTAACTATGAATTATCACAATTGTTAAAGAAGCTTATGGTGTGTTATATAGTAGAGACTAGCTAAAAGACCCGTGAAATTTACGGGAATTTTAAAGAAAAGTTAAAAAGGTACGAAATGTTGATATCTTGTGTAATAAGATGGAGTAACGAAACCTGTAAACATATCGTGTTTGATAGAGTAAATGTCGAGAAATTAAACATATAGATACTATAGCAATTGCCAAAAATGTTAAGAAAAGCATAAAATCGTATACAAACATATTGTAGTTTATGATTATGATACAATACGCAATTAAGTTTGAATTTCCACAAACTCATACATTAGCAAGACCACGATGACACCTTCATCTAGTTGATGATTAAAACCTAACACCAAAGCAATTCTCGTTGAAAGCCCTCAAATGCCCATTTAGATTGCCACTCTAGAAAATTCGCAATATCATCCTGTCATTAGAGAACAAATAACATTCCATAATACCTACATTAACTATAATGCATGAAAAATAACATGTCAATAATGATGACAGAAGATTAAAATAGAAATTGAAACCAAAAGAAAAAAGGAGTGAGATTTAATGGAAGTCTACCTGGTTTAGGGACCACATAATTGTTGCTAAGATGGGTAACGGATCCTCTAACAACTTCTGCTCCATCTGTGAAACAAAATATATATTGATCAAAAGAACAGTGAAGATATGATACCCATTAAGCAAAATATTTCCTCCAAATCAATCCAACATTAAGCACACTATACGATACCCATTAAGCAAAATATTTCACAAAACCTATTAAGACAAGTTGTGGTCTAGCTCTTCCTGTGCATTTGCATATTCTTCTTTTACCTGAAGAACAAAAAAATAAAATTGACTTATAAACCACACCGAGGTTAACTAAATTTTTGCATTGACAAAGAGTGTGACTGTAACGATTACTTTTCATGGTAAAACATGCTTATAATAAAAACAGCAACCACGAAATTATGTGTCATTACTTCCATTTTAAGAGATTAGAAGATAGACTCATAGGCTTATCCCTCTAATCATAAAAAAACATTACACAATCCAATTCACCTCTTCACTACAACAAAACATAATTAATTAAGCAAAGTTTTGAAAAATACAAACCTTCAAGATGCTCTAAGTACTATAGATCAGATGGTCTTCTTTTATGTGCCTTAATTATTCTCAATCCTTAAATATGCTAATTAAAAAGGTTATTGGAATGCCAAAAGATGATCAGATGGTAACATCGGACCTTAACAAGCACTTTCACTTGTTAGTTTAAAAAATTAGCGTTTATACATGCCCTTTTGTGGAAATTACTCAAAGCCACCCCTAGAAACAACTAACAAAATAATTATTAAAAGCTTTCATTGATGCATTTTCAAGCAATATGTTATAAGCTTTTTGCATTGTCCTAAAACAAAAACAAAAATGAAAGACAAATGCTAGGAACACGGTTCAATTAAACTGTCTAAATACCAGTAAAGTGATATATCCATTAGAGCATCTCTTCAAAAAGAACAATTACTTCTTCTTCCCTTAGGCTAGATGGCAAGTTAACTCCTAACTCACGTTACACCTCAGCGTCATGTCAGCTTTCTCTCTTCTCTCACTTCCACTCACTCTCGCTCGCTCACCTTTTTGTGTGCAAGGCAATACCATGTTCACCTTAACTCCCATGTTTTTATACTTGCACAATTAAAAACATAAATGTAAAAATATAAAAAAACGTAAACGTTCAAATTTAAAAACACAACGTAAGAAATTAAAACGTTGCATAAACTTCTTGGAATTAAAATAGTACATAGATTTAAAATGTTACATAAACATAAAATAAACATTACATAAGCAGAGTAGTTAACCCAAGTGATCCCAAGTTTGAGAGTTATCTGAGCGATAACCATCGTCGTAAGCAGAGTAATTCGCAAACCTGCTCTCTTCGTACTCTATTTCCAAAGTGTTAAACTCCTGCTCCTTACTCTCGCTCCAAACCGCCTCTTCTTCATAACATAGCCTAAATTGAGTTAACTAAGGTTGATATTGTTGTTGCTCAATAAATCTTAGTGCATCAGATGAAGTTGATGCACCCTGCACATTTTGATTCATCTGTTGTGATACAGAACCAACAATTTTGTTTTTCTTAAAACTCCAATGGATCTTGTTGCTGATTTGGGTCTGTATATGTGAAGCACACCCCCACAACGTCTCGCTAATGGCGACATATTTCTTGGCTTCGTCGCTCAGAAATTGGTCAATCACAGCTTTTCTTTCCTCAGAAATGTCTTTGCACTCTGCGTACCGTTCTCTCAAATGTTGTTTCTTTGCCTTTCCGAGCTCAAACTGCTTGATAACTTTGACAATAGCCTGTTGTCGAGCCGTATTGTCTTGATCGCATTGTCTTTGAATATACTTTTGAATTTGTTCGACGGTATGGGGGAGACGACAAGCCATTAGAAGTTTAGATGATTTCTTAATGTTTAAGTGGAGTTGTGTTTAAAAAATGATGAAGTAGTGGTTTAAAAATTATGAATTGGTGGGTATTTATAAGTAAAAATGGGGTAGTGTGTAATTTTTTTTGCAAATGAAACTAGGTGAATCGTTCACCTTATTGTGCCTCGATACATGGAATCGCGCGTTACTTTCTTCTTTGGCCATTGAACTCGCGCATCACTTTCTCAAACTAAGTGAACAACTTACACCTTTGCCGAGTAGCCTTGTAGTTTTCCTGTAAGCACTAATGAGTAGGGTATAGCTCACGAAAATGAACATATGCTAATAAGCAATCTCCTTATAAGCATTTTAAAAAGCAATCCCAAACAGCCCCTAAAAGTAGTTATTACAAAAAGCTATGATGATATAGCTACAATGAACCTAAAAGTAGTTATTAAAAGAAGTGAAAAACTATTGATATAGCCATGATGAACCTGAATGCACCAAACCGTTGCCCATTTTATTACAAAATTATGAACAATAATATTTTAGTTTAGTTTGCAACCAAAATCCTTTTATGGGAGTGATGCACCTTAGAATTAGTCTGTCATGGTTTTGCGCTTACTACATTTTCAAAGTAAATATATAGGCATTTTTCCAACTGTCATAGGATTCCATCCCTATTGATTGAAAAATGAATGACTAGTATAGCTCCATTTGATCTTTGATTTTTTGTCATCTTTGTTATACTCACCCCTTGTTATGTAAGTGCATATTTACTAATTGTGGATGTTACTAGAAAATATATGTAAATTTATATCCGTCAAATGATGCATGTTATTTGTGGGCCAATATTTTTAAGTTTCAATAATTAAAATTTTCGTGCATTTACAAGCTCATAACTTTTTCGTCTAATATCATCTTTTCCTTTTCCCACACAAAAAGCGCACAAACATATACTCACACATAAAACACACAGGAATATTCGGACCAAAAAAACCACACATATTATATCTAAAACTATAGCCGCCACCAATTTTCACAAGTACCATTCTAGTATATATATTATGTATGTGTATATTTTAGGGGTTAATATGTATATACATTTGTTAGTGCAAATATTACGATATTTAATCTATACAGTCTCGTTTGTTTTGATGGATGACAAACATGTAACTTGATATATAACTTAAAATGTATAAGTTACTCGTAATCATATTTTGTCTCAACATACATTCAACACTTCTCAATGTCTCAAGGCCTCGTATGCTACAAGACAGGTTAGTACATGTTTGTTATGTGGCATTATGATCAAACCCCTTAACAAATCATTTAGAATGTTTAGAATACGTTTAGAGTCATTAAGTATTTTAATAGGTTAACCATTCTATCTCGAACCTCATTTTATATTTTGCATTCACAAGTATTTTATACAAATAAATCTTTTGTAAAATGTCTAACAAATATATACTTTTATTTGTACAAGTAAACTAATTATAATATTCATATAAATACTAAAGTTTACTTACTCTTGACAAAATATGTTTTATTTTGACAAGCACTCAACTAGATATTTTATTTTACAAAAGGTTAATTACATTTTTTCATATACAAGTAATTTACCTTTTCAAGTAAGTATATACATTTGTTTAAATGTATTTTTCATAAAAAGGAAACACTCTTTTATTACCTCATGCATAGTGTCATCTAAATCTCTAAAGATCAGAAAAGATATCCTAGAAAGATTTGATAAAGATTTTGAAAATATTTAGAAATATTTGATAAAGATTTTGGAAAGATCTTAGTTAGATTTGGAGAGATTTCAAAAGATTTTGTAGATTTTCTATCAGAGGATCACGGAACCAAAAATTGTAAAGGACGGATCCCTTTTTTTTGTTCTGTGTGATCCGTGGGTTGCTGAGCCAAAATGGCTATAAATAGCAGCACATTGTTCACTCATTTCTTTACCACTTGAACATACATTCTCTCTACTATGTTTTCATACATTTATATCAGTATTAAAATACATTAATCACCCTCATTATCATGATCATAATGCTTCTAACTTACATTATAGTGGTTTTAGTGGGGAGACCTCTTTCAGCCGAGTCCAATCTCAATTCAAAGCTTCCTTCAACTGAGTTTAAGCTTCTCTTACAAAGGCTTGTCAAAAATAATATTTTTGAGTCGAGTTAGTTGCACGTACCCTTGTTGGATGTGATAATGTGGATGCTCAGTGTTTGTTTAAGTTTATATGTGGCTTATGAGCTTATTTGATTTTCAGCTTACATTTCATAAGCCTCAATTTTCTAGCTTATTTTGAGACTTGTGGGTTTATATGAGTTTATTATGATAATGTGGATACTCTTATATATATCTACATGTAATGGAAAAACCTACAAAGTGAAAAGTGAAAACTTAAAAGTAATTTAGGAAGTCTTTACACTATTTTTGAAAAGCATATGCAAAGCTGGAAACTTTTAAAATACCATTAATACACATTTAAACCGGGTTGACTCGGGGCGCCTCAAACCCGGCGAGTAGACCTGCTATAATTTGACCCATTTTTTAAACCCAACTTGGCGGGTTGACCAGGTTTAATTTGACCCGTTTTTTCAACCGGACCGGGTTTCAAAACATTATGTTAGAAATGTAGAGGAGGGGGGGGGGGGGGGCGTGAATACGTTCCTGTTTAAAATCTTAAATGTTTCATATCAAATTCCCGATAAAGTGTGACTAAATATGAATAGTGGTTATGTCACTCATAATGAATATATATGTCACTCAATTACAAGTATCCAAGCAATTACATAAACTTAAGCATAAGTGCATAACACGAGATTTAAAAGTATTTAGCTATTTTTGATTGCACTGGGGACGGTCCTTAATATGTACGGACAGTCCCATATATATTTGGGACTGCCACCCTAATTAAGGGACCACCGTCAGTGGAGCATACACACAACAAGCCACACAAACCTAAATGTAATGCAAGTATAGAAAGTAAAGGGATGGGAAGAGAAAACGCAAACCGGACATGATGATGTATAGTGGTTCGGCACGAAGCATCTCTTCGTCCTACTCCACTCCCCGAGTACCACACTCGAGAGTTACTTCACTAATCAACACGCTCCCTTTATGTGGAACAAACCATACACAAATCTTACACCAAGTTTAACGACACTAAGTTGAATGTCGAGTCCTAATCCTAGCTAGAAGCAATCTACACAAAGCCCACGTGGCTACACGAACAACCACTCTTGTCCACTTGGATTTCTACAATCCAAGTCTTCACACAGACGATCACCCCTTCTGATTCTTCACATGAACGAGCACTCCCGTTCACTTGAATCTTCACCCAATTCAAGCCTTCACACACGGACTTCACTAAGTCCTAATTTTCACACTAATGAGCACTCTCTTACACTTGAATCTTTACCCGATTCAAGTCTTCACACGAACCTTCACTAGGTTCTAGTCTTCACTTCTTGGACTCATACCAAGTCCAAGTCTTCACACACCTAGACACCAACTTATACAAAATCCTAGTCTAGATACAACACTTTATGGACTTACACACAATTCGGATCAACTAATATACAAGAATAGAGTTTAGAGGAAGATGTGTATGGACTCAATAATACTTCGATTCTTAACGACTTCGAGTGTTATTCTCTTTCACTTGAGATAGAGGATTACGGGATCACTTATAAACACATACCAAAGAGTTATAGTGATCAAAGAAGAAGGAAGAAAGAAACAGAAAGTTTTTGTGCAAAGAGGTTTAGAAAATCTGATAAAAATGGGTCAGTATTTATAGCCAGCTTGAGGAGCCCGAGACGGTCCCTTAAACCTTGGACGGTCCCTTATCAATAAGGGACCGTCACCTATTTAAGGGACCTTCCCGACAGTTTTTTTCCTTTAGTGGTG
The DNA here is from genome assembly GCA_030686995.1 of Artemisia argyi. Lineage (NCBI taxonomy): Eukaryota > Viridiplantae > Streptophyta > Magnoliopsida > Asterales > Asteraceae > Artemisia > Artemisia argyi. Next base: position 76,516,659 of record CM060688.1, read on the forward strand.
AAATGTTATCTGGTGGAATTTTATCTAATTTGGGCGGGAAAAATAGCTGTTTGGGATTTGAAATTCAAATTTCAAATTTATTTTTATTAAAAACATTTCTTTATAAATACAAAAATAATTTGTCTAATTTATTTTTGTAAAAATGTTTTGTTACATTTGTAAAAATGTGAGGTTTAAGGACTAAAAAAGATTTTCTTTGATCACTTAACAAAGTTGGTATAGTGTTTGTTCATACCTGAAGTGATGTAGACTTGAGTCGTCAAGAGAAGTTGATATGTGGACGAGTAACTTGTGCACTTTACGTTATGTATTACAAGTTACGTGTTTGTCATCATTAAAACATGAAGACATTGTATAAATTAAACGTCGTAACTTTTGCACTAACAATCTCTCCCTTTTTGATGATGACAAAAGGTGTCACCAATGTAGAGATAGAAAGAAGATCAACGAGAACTTGTGAGGTAGATGACTCAAGAAGAAAACTTGAGAAGATGACTTGAGCATAAGACTTGAGAACAACTTGAGAAGAGGAATTGAGAAGATGTCTAGAGAAGAATGCTTGAAGATAACTTGAAAGGAGATTTATTGAGAAGATGACTTGAGAAGAAGACTTGAAGGAGACTCAAGCATAAGACTTGAGATGATAACTTAAGCATATAGAATGAAAGATGATTCCCGAATGTATTAGACTATCCCGACTCCCACCATTAATAGAATTGAGCGTGCATCATCCTAGTGAAGCCTTGCTCCTATCGCCATGGTTTAACCAACTCCGAACCATGTACCCAACTACTTACGAGCTCCCCCTAGCTCATTGCATCCCCATTGACTTTAGCATATCCATAAATTAGTTATGAACCAAATGCTTAACCTACATCAAGGGTTAGTTTTTAAGCAACAAAGTATGTAGATGCGTCAACGATTGCAAATGATTTTGAAATTTACAAATTCTCCCCCTTGGTGTATGCTCAAAACTTGTTTTGGCTACCAACGAATCGAGCGATGAAGTAATGCTACAAAGCAGAGTTAGTAGACAAATGCACATATATATAATAATGATGATATGCATAGGAAGACATTATTGAAGATTAACATATGCATGACTCAAATATGATTATTCTAAAGCATGGCATGAAAGGGATTGAAACTAAACATATATAATTGTTGATTAACACACCATTCTTAAACTTCTTCCAAGATAAGTGTCTAGTGTCTAGGTGATATAGGATGAGGATGATATGCTCCTAGATAAGAATGAAGATGACTCTCTAAAGTTGAGAAGGAAGATATGAGACTTCAAATTTGAAGGTAGTGGTTTAACTTAGGCTTATGTTGAAAGGGATGAGAAGAAATGTGTGTGGGAAACAATGAAGAAACCGTTTGCACTTACAATGAGTGAGGATGAAAAGATGTGAGGAAGATGAGAGAATTTGAAGATGGTACATACTATCCTAGTTTTGTTGGGTGTTTTATCAATAAGAGGTAGATGTGACACAAGAATAGGGATGCTAATATGGACTCTTAATATTGTCTAAAAAGTGAGGAAGAAGAAAAAGTTCTTGAAGGGATTCTTATGGGTGATAAAAATTTTATGAATGAGTTCTAGAAGGAAGAAAACAAAGGAGATGACTAATGAGGGTGAAGAGTTTGTCATTTTGGACAAGGCAAGGTATAGGAAGATTTAAGATAGTGTTCACCTAAATGGAGAGAAAGAAACTAGTCTAGAGAGTGGTAAGTTAAGAATAAAAAAAGGGAAAATAGAGAACCAGTTTATAACACAACTACTGGAGACTGTCCTTTAAATAGGAGATGGTCCCATATATATAAGGGACCGCCAATATATTTTGGGGACCATCGTCAGTGAGGTGCAAAGTCTCTCCAGTTTTCTCTGTTTTTCCAAGATGAAAGGATAGGAGTAATCAAATGATTGATCATGTGAGAATCATATTGCCATTAAGATAGAAAAGAATTGGGCAACAATGATAATGATGATAGGAATAATCAAGGGATTGATTATGAGAAAATCATATTGCCATTAAGAAAGAAAAGAATTGGGCAATAATGATTAAGGAATGGTTTTGGTAATACGTAAAGAATGTAGAGTAGTGTGGAAATAATCTTTCCTAGATAAAAGAGTGGATTATTTGGAAGAAGGAGAGATTGTGACACTAGAGACCCTAAAGGAAGATTATGATCTAGTGTGAGGAGAAATAAGCCTAGTTACATAATAATCAAAGATTTAAGCATGTAAGCCATTTAAGCATGTATCACATAATGATCAAGGATATTAACGTGTAAGACTATATGACATCTAAGAGGTTATCATAATAGGCATACCTATTCCAACATAGTTTGGGTGTACAAATAACACGTAAGTCATGTAAAGAGATATATACAAAACATGATTAATATGAATGCAAGCATTGAGTAAAACATGTTGAGATTTAGCAAATAAAAGCATGTATCATGAGCATTTATCAAGAAATATGACATTAGAAAAGCTAATTCAAAGCAAGATCTTTGTAATGAACATGCATTCAATATTTAAGCAAGTAGGCATTGTACATTTAAGAGAGCATCAAGACGTTTAATCATATTTCAAAAGAACAAGTTGTTATTTTCAAACATCAAGCACATATATGCATATAATCTAGGTTTGTCAAGAAGAATCCTAATTACTACTTGTTTAAAGTGCACTCCTAACGGGAGACAAAGATCATCCATGTAAAACATCTTTAGTCAAATGTAGGAATGCAAAATTTTCAAGTTAGAGAATGGATATGAGACTATTATTAGCGGTGCTCAATTAAGGCTAAACACGGCCATTTTTACAGGTCTACCACAAACCCAACTTCCCTCATGGAAGCAATTCAACCGTTAGGTTAAATTGAATTTCTAGTGCAATAGGTTTTCCATTAGCCATTCTCATATTAGAAAAATTGGAATTCCTATATTTTCCCAACAAAGTTTTCCAAAAATGATATTAGTTGATTCCGCTAATACATATCCTAACCATATTTTAAAGGCCAGTTAATGAAAACAACTTGTCTTACACAAAATCCTTACAAAAGCAAGCACAATATTTTAAATATGTGTTTGAGATTTGGAGGTTGTTTGGTTTCAAGAATACTCCATAGTAAATCTTGAGAAAGAGATTTTAATTAAGGTTACTTGCCTTAATAGATCTTGTAATGTTTTACGTTTTATCATTGAGAGAAAACATATTGTATCTTTTGACAAATATGCTTATTTAAAAGGATAAAATTTTCACTCTTATGAATTGCTTATGAAAACAAGTATTTTAGTGTAACATATGTGATTAATGAATTTTACTTGTTTAAGTGGTGACACACGTTGTATTAGGTTGCTTACGAAATCTAATATCCTATATTTTTTTAATCAAGATATGATGTATTATGTGTGACATTTTTACTTGACATGTGATATTGAGTCTTAACTTGTGCATGAGCAAATTCTATATATGTTGTTTGTTTGCTCGTGTTTAGTTTTTCGGAAATGACATATTTACAAATTGCGTTGCAACATAAATTGCTTGAACATTTCGGATGAAACATCCAAGTCGTCAATCCTATTTCGTTGTGTATTTTAAGCATATTTTAAACATATTAGTTTAATACTTGGAACACAACTATTGGACAAGAAGACTTAATACGACATCATCAACACAAGTGTGAGTTATGATCCAATGTATATTCTTTTCATCTTGAGAAGGACGTCATTATTTTCATACTAATTGAGTGTTATTAAGTATGTAGGTTCAAGATAATATATTTCGTTAGATTTTGATTTTATCTTGAAGCTAAACAAATAATGATTTCAATTTCATGTCCACACTCGAAAACTTGTCAATTAGGTTCGATAATGATATCAATAATAATTTGAATAATGAATTGATATATGCTCGAAATTTTTCTTGACCCTAACGACCACTCTTTTTAATAAAGAAAGTAAGTAAAGATTTATAGAATGTGCTCCATCAAATTTAATACTACATGTATGTGTGAGGTTAATGATAATGACATGTTAATTTAATAATTCAAGATTGTCATTTATTTTTGTGTGCGAAAACTATTTATTATTACATATAATATGCATAGTTTTTGACATTTCATAAGTATAAAAATAATTATCCAAACCATTTTTATACAATACACAACTTATGTAAAAATAGTTTTATGACTACATGTTTGAAACAATTAGTGTGTGTTCAAATAGATGCAAGGTTCAAAAATACATTTTCTTTTACTTAAATACTATTGTCTTTTATAGGAATTTCTCTTGATTAGACAACCTATGACCAACCAAGATAAGTGTGTGTAATGTTTTAGAAATCATGTTGAATAAGTGTTAAATATTTTAAGGTGACACATTTTAACACTTGAACCTTTGGAAAGATAATTGTGAAAGTCAATCGTTTTCTTCATACATGATTAATCAACTTAGTCTACATATTTAAGTGAGTTACTAAAATATTATAACATAAGCAAACACATAATCATATAGCATAGCGCACATAAAGATATTTGTAATCGTTTTGTATGTTAGATACAACAATGTATACTTGCTTGATTTTGTTTCGAAAAGAATTATCCTCCCTATTTCAAAAATTAATTAAGATTGATATTTTGAAAAGACAAAAACATCATTTTTCAAAATTCATTTACTAAAGATGTCAGACTCGAGAGTTATAGCAAAAAGCTAGTTTTACGTTAAAACGTGACATACGGTTTTGACTACTGTGTAGTAGTTTGCATTTACGACTTATTTAAGTTTGGAATCAATCCTTACAAGTATTTTTAAATGAAGGTAAACTCAATTACCTTTAAAACGGCGGGTGACACGACTCCTATGGACTTATGGTTGAGTTTATATGAATTTTCAAAGTTGACACCATTCTGGTGGAGGTCCCTTAAATATCCGACAGCCCCTTAATGATAAAGGACCGTCCAGAGATAAGGGACCGCCACCAGTAAGCCAAAACACCTTTTTCGTGTAAAAAATTATTTTATTCAAGCTAGTATATAAAGTACATTTAACCAACAAAACTAGTACGAATTAAGCAACAAAATACTCTAGCATGAGTTTAGCAACTTAGACACTTTTCATATTTAATTCCTCTTAATGAGAAATTTGATACGTGGACCGTACTCTATTTTAAAAACCATTTGTTTTGAAAACTAGAGCGACGTAGCTTTGATACCAATTGTAGAAACATAGAGGGGGTGAATACATTCCTGTTTAAATTCTTAAATGTTTCGTATCAAATTCCCGATCAAGTGTGACCAAATATGAATAGTGGTTATGTCACTAATAACAAATATATATGTCATTCAATTACAAGTATCCAAGCAATCACATAAACATAAGCATAACACGAGATTTAAAAGTATTTAGCTATTTTTGATTGCACTGGGATGGTCCTCAATATGTACTGATGGTCCCATATATAATTGGGACCGCCGCCCTAATTAAGGGACTGCCATCAGTGGATATTTCATTACGTGTGATTGAGTTTTCTTATGTTTTTTATTTCTAAGTTCACTAGTTAATATCACAAGCATACACAGAACAAGCATACACACAAACCTAAATGTAATGCAAGTATATAAAGTAAAGGGATGGGAAGATAAAACGCAAATCGGACACGATGATTTATAGTGGTTCGACACGAAGCACCTCTTCGTCCTACACTACTCCCCAAGTACCACACTTGAGAGTTACTTCACTAGTCAACACGCTCCCTTTAGGCGGAAAAAACCATACACAAAGCTTACACCAAGTTTAACGACACTGATGCGTGGGATTGCGCCCTCGCAAAAGGTTTTACCTCTCAAGGGATCTCAAGAGGCTTGCAATCCCCACCAGGCAGTGTACCTGACCGATGTAGCATACAAGGAAGGCTAAGGTGATTTGGGTGTACATTTGGGGTGGATTGTAAACAAATTCTTCCTTTAAGTAAAATGCTTAAAGTTAGAAACGAAAAGATAGGCTAGGAGGGGTGTACTAGGGGTATCATGTACTAAAAATGAGTACATCGCAAAGGTGTGGGAAAATTAATTGACTTTAGTAGTCAAGTATATTGACTTTATTGGTCAAGTAATTATGATACGGGTTCAACACAAGGGTTATCCTAATGCTTCTTATCATGTAGTAAATCCTACTACACGAATGTAATCTCACTAGCGGTCTCGGGATGCATCACTATCACAAGTTCTAGAATCTAGGTACTACTGGTACACTCATAAGCATCTTTTCCTAACAAATCCATAGGCGAACCTCACATATTTGGGGCGGAAAATTTTGAGTGGTACGGTTTTTCGTGCTAGTCATACAACTCCAATCCATGAGACGCTTATTAAGGCTAAAGCTTCACTCCTACATGTTGTATAAAATTTTAAATTTGGCGCTAAAATTACCATAACAAGTGTTTCTCTTAGTTTTATTACACACCTACTATTGAACAAACAAAATCAAGTGTAATTGCATTCTCTAAGGTATCATCATTTACCCTCCCCTTACACTTAGGCTGAACATTGTCCCCAATGCTCAATAAAAAGGATGTAAAAGTAACGAAGGTAAAAGAATGAAACAAATACTCCCCTGATTTGTTCGGTGTGGATAATGTGATAACATGGTTAGATCCTCCTCAAAGAAAATGAACGTTGAAAGCTTCCCTCCAGAAATATAAATCATCTTCTTGTCCAATATAACCTGTTAAACCTGAGAAAACAATCATAGCAAACCTTGCGTAAAATCGGCGGAAAACTCTATATATACTAAAATCCTAGAAAGTAAATTAAGATATAATGCTTGTGGAATGAATATTTACAGATTTCCTGGAGTATATAAAACTAAAGATTTAACAAAAACTCTAAGACTTCGGCAGAAAAACAAAACTTGCAAAATTTCCAGAATTTTACATGTGACGCCGTCAGGTGTTAACCCTGACATCGTCAGAAGTGACCTGCAGAACTTTCATGTTAAGTTTTCAGAAAATTTTAGGAAAAACTCACGCCTTAATTCCTGGAAATCCTGCAAAACATCATTATGACTCGATACAAGCATTTGACTCAAACAAATACTAATATGCACATTCGTTTAATATTGTTGTGATTCATGTTCAATCTCGTTCTTAGAAACAAATTTAGATTTCCCTTACACTTATCTTTTGCAAAATACCTTTATATGTAGTCAAGACGAAGTTAAAAACAAAATAAAGCATTTTCACTATTTATTTTGAAACATGAGCCACACACAATAAAATAAAACATGCATACGGAAACAAATAAAATCAAACAAACAAACAATCAAACAAGTAAAGCTTCGGTTGCCTCCCAAGGAGCGCTATTCTTTATTTACGAGTCTTGTAGCTAGACTCTAAGTCACGGGTTATCACGTGACCTCGTCATTAGTCACGGTTTCTAGGTCATCCCTCAAATCTCTATCGGGATCGCTTTCATAGTGCAGGTATTTTGGGTCTTCAAATTCAAAAATATCTTCCCGATATTTGGAACTAAGCTTACTGACACCCTTAAAGAACCCACATGATAAGTCAAAGGTGTTTTTACATCCTCTCCGAACATCATCATCACATAAACTAAGTTGGGAACCTAGCTTATCAAGCCCGTCACAATCTAATCCTTCAAAATCTTTCATCTTATATGGCATTTGGTATGAGATTCTCCTAATCCCATCGGTGAAAGTCATGATTCCATTCCGATCGTCAAACATTAAGTTATTGATTTCACAAAAGGGCGCCCCGAAAACAACTTGTGATAACCTCGGGTCAATATAGTCTTCAATATTGTCCACGATCGTAAAGTCCATCGTGAATGCCATATTTCCTACAAACACTTGCACTTCATGATCTTTGCCGACAACATTCTCTCCTTTATAAATCAACCCCCATCTACAATATTATTGTAATGGAACAAGGACATGACATTCTTGGGTAGGCACATGTCAATGTAGACATTATAAAAATGCTTGTGACCGATCACACAAGGGATTTTGAGGTTATTCGGGTCACGTCGCTTTATCTTTCCCAACCTTCTATCTTGTAATCCCCTTGTATTACAATCTAATGATGGTTGGTATTCATACACTTCCTCATTACCCTTCTGAGAAATTACTTTTCTGACACCATTGGTAAATAGAGCACTACCATCACTCTCATCTAGGATCACCCATGTTTCTTTCACAAATGGTTTTCCGAGGACGAGGTTAGTTAATGTTGGACTAATGAATAAGTCTATGTCATCGGTCACGGTTAGATCAATGTCATAGATGAATCCTCCAATCATAATTGGGAACCTTTTCTATATCCTGACGCTATTGAATCCCTTACATGTAATCTGTTCAGGGAAGGCTTCATTGTAAAGGGAGAGAGATCGTATTTGTTGGGAGGTCAGGATCTACGTAGGCATCAGTTATAAGCTTTTTCCTGGTGGTGCAAGAAATCTTAAAAACCTTGGAGTCGCCTTCCGCTATTCTATTTCTGCACCCTATAGAAACCCTTGTCGTGCCTTTCTCGAGTTCATCCTTAATATAGTTATCAAAAACTCCCAGATTTTCTTTAGGCCCCTCGGATTCTTCTTTCAACTCCTTCCTCTCACTCGAACCTTGTGTGATGGTGTCCTCGGGTAAGTCTACAGGGCTCTTAGTCACATCGTGGTCCTTCTTAGGGGCTCTACTTTCTACTTCATGGTCCCCATTCCTAGTTAGTTGTTGGCTCTTAACGGGTTTAGGAGTAGGTATTGTAGTAATGGCGTTCACGAAGTGGATTGGTCCTGAGGAGTCAAAAGAGTACCTAGTTTCCTTCACCTTTGGTGATATATGTTTAAAGAGTTTACTAGGTTCTTTATTTTTACTTGTGAGGGTGGCTGATTAATGATGGTGACGGATTTCATTTTTTCAGCCTGAGCCAATTTACTAGCAATGCGCTCATTGATAGCATTCAACAGGTTACCAACCTTGTTATTCATATCGGCTTGTTGTTGTCTGAATTGATTCTCGAGCGTGGAAAGTTGTGTTTCTTGAGAGAGAAAAAACTTTCGCATTGAGGGAGAATCATTGAAGGATACGCTACTAGTTTGGTACCCTCTCAAATTTGGCTTATCCTTCCACGCTTCATAGGCTTCGCTGAAATTCCGAAGTCCACGATTATTGGTGGGCCACCTATCCTCCGCTTTGTCGGCACGTGAGGATGCGAATTAATTAAAAGCTCATTTGGGAAGTTCCATGCAATCACGAGTGTCGTGAGGGTTGTTACACAGTTTACATGAAGAAGTGATTTTGATCACTCGGCTTGAAGGTCTAGGAGCTTCGTCGGATTTCATGAGAAACTTGCCTTGGTCTTCAAGTTCCATGATCCTACGGTCGGGAGTGCTTGAATTGTTCGAAGGCAAAGATATTGTCTTGACCGTTTTGTTTAAATCACGGGGATCATTCCAACTTTCGTTGTCATAGAGAGCAAGATCTTCTATGAGTTCCCATGATTCTTCCGCACTTCGATCACGTAACTTGCCACCGGCCACTTGGTCAATGGTTTGCCTCGTGGAGAGATTGATATGGTCATAAAAGATTTGGACTTTGAACCAAAGATCTGTGCCACGATGAGGGACTTTTTGGAGTAAGTCCCTGAAACGAGTCCATGCTTCATAAAGGGTTTCACCTTGACGTTGTTGGAACATCAAGATGTCATTTCTTAGCTTGGTGGTTCTCCCCAGTGGGAAAAATTGAGCAAGGAAACGAGTGGTGAGATCATCCCAAGAGGTGATGGATCCCGCAGGTAAATGCTCAAGCCATTGACTAGCTTGGTCACGTAGAGAGAATTGGAAGAGACGCAATCGGGTCGTCTCTCGAGTTTCAACATCAAGATCTATGGAATCTACGATTTTGAGGAAATCCTTGAGATGTTGATTAGGATCTTCGGAACGAAGTCCATGGAATGCACATCCGCTTTGCACCAACCGGATGGTGTCGGATCGCAAGGGAGACACATTGGCTCCTTGAGTGAGCTCAATGGTGTTTCGATAGCCTTGGTCGCTAGGACGGGAGTACTCTCCTAAAGTGTGGGGTCTAGGAGGTTGGTTTGGTTGTGGTGCGTTTTGTTGTGGTGGGTGGATGGGTTCAAAGATATTACCACCTTCCATGATGGCAGATGGTAATGGAATGGTTACGAACAAAGGAACGAAGAAATAAGATAGACTAAACAAAACCTATAAGAATAAAATAAAAATCTTACTAGAAAGGAATCTAGTAAGTAGACCTAATCAAAAGAAATTTCAACCTAAGCAATAACTATTCCCCGGCAACGGCGCCAAAAACTTGATGCGTGGGATTCTCGCAAAATTACCTCTCAAGGGATCTCAAGAGGCTTGCAATCCCCACCAGGCAGTGTACCTAACCGATGTAGTATAGTGTAGTGGCAAGTACCGGGGGATTGATCGTTTTCTCAGGGAATAGTGTCATTAGGATCAAAACTAAATTAAACTAGTTCTAGAGGTGAGGGAAGATTCTTTTTGTATTTTTATATTTTATGGAAAGCAAGTAAAAATCTCAGGTATTGGAAGAGTGGGCGGAATTAGTTGCTAGTCAACTAACCCAAATAACTACAAATGCAATAAAAATTAAATAACAAGAAAGTAAATGTTGAGAAAAACAATAATGAGAGAAACGTTTTTACTTAGATTTCACTACTCCCTAGCGATCTTTCATTAATTGAATAGTTTGTTACAATTGCGTGGATGACGGGTTATATTCCTTAATACCATTCGTGGGGTAGTGTACGATCTTCCCCAACTCTACAAGTTTCTACCTCTTCCTATGTCGAGCCGACAACTAGCTCCTAACATGGCCTCTTTAGTAGTCACTCATGCATTAAATACAACCATTAAAATCATAGTACACATCCGATTCATGTTTCTTAAGATGTTCAAGCATGTTACCAATTGGAAGTCTGCCAGTTTTCTTAAGCCTAACATCGATATCATTCATCCAATACAATTAATAACAAACAATCAACCAACAATCAATAGCTAGGTTTCATTACATCTAAGCAAACACAAACAAACCTAGCCTAGCATGTTAAAGTAAAGACAAGCATAAGATAGAATCAAACAACATATAGACATATTGAATGGAAGACTTATCTTTATTGAAACATGGATGAAAGAAGGGTGAAAAACCCTATAAAATTCGACCTATGGTTTATCCCAAAGTTCTCCCAAAAGTACTCTCTTTAATGAATGAAAATTAGAAAACTATATAGAGAGATTACAGGTTTGACGGCGTCACGTTGTAATTCTGACGCCGTCAACTTGCCGCCAATACTCTTCACGGATTTCCTAGATCCAGATCTGACGCCGTCATGTATAAATCATCTCTTGGCCGTCACGTGTAAAATTGTTCTTGACGGCCTTGGCTTCCCAAAGCATGACGCCGTCACGTGTTAAGTTCCAAAAACATTCTAGCGAGTCTCGTGTAAACTTTTTATCCACCTATTTTCCAACACATGACGCCGTCACATGTACGTCTTGACGCCGTCAGGTACTATTTCCAGCTTGATTTTTGAGACTTTGCCGTTTTCTTCACTTTTCGCTCCAAAAACGTCCAAAATGCTTCCTTTTCCAGATTTCTTCTCCAAAGTACCTAAAATGATAAAAGGAATGATTTGAGGCAATATTTGATCAAATAATCACGACTTAGGGCTTAAATGACCCCCTAAAAGCGTAACACTTTTTGTCTCATCAGACACTAAGCGGAATGTCGAGTCCTAATCCTAGCTAGAACCAATCTACACAAAGCCCACATGGCTACACGAACAAGCACACTTGTCCACTTGGATTTCCACAATCCAAGTCTTCATACAAACGATCACCCTGTCTGATTCTTCACACGAACTAGCAATCCCGTTCACTTGAATCTTCACACAATTCAAGCCTTCACACACGGACTTCACTAACTCCTAATCTTCATACTAATGAGCACTCTCGTCCACTTGAATCTTCACCCGATTCAAGTCTTCACACGAACCTTCACTAGAGTCTAGTCTTCACTTCTTGGACTCACACCAAGTCCAAGTCTTCACACATCTAGACACCAACTTATACAAAGTCCTAGTCTAGATACAACACTTTACGGACTTACACGTTTTCCGTTTCTAACCCAACAAACCTAACCACGACTCACACACAAGTTGGATCTCCTAATATACAAGAATAGAGTTTAGAGGAAGAAAAGAATCGTAACACTAGTTACGTTTGTGTGTGGACTCAATAACACTTCGATTCTGGACGACTTCGAGTGTTCTTCTCTTGCACTTGATATATAGAATTAAGGGATCACTTATAAAACATACCAAAGAGTTATAGTGATCAAAGAATAAGGAAGAAAGAAACAGAAAGTTTTTGTGCAAAGAGGTTCAGAAAATCTGATGAAAATGGGTCAGTATTTATAGCCAGCTCGAGGAGCGGGAGACGGTTCCTTAAACCTTGGACGGTCCCTTATCAATAAGGGACCGTCAGCTATTTAAGGGACCTTCCTGACAGTTTTTGTCCTTTAGTGGTGAAATGTTATCTGGTGAAATTTTATCTGTTTTGGGCGGGAAAAATAGCTGTTTGGGATTTGAAATTCAAATTTCAAATTCAATTTTATTTTTCTTTAAAACATTTCTTTGTAAATACAAAAATAATTTGTCTAATTTATTTTTGTAAAAATGTGAGGTTTAAGGACAAAAAATGATTTTCTTTGATCACTTAACAAAGTTGGTATAGTGTTTGTTCATACATGAAGTGATACGACCCGACTAGGTAGTATCGATAGTTAGCATCACTTTTAGCGGGTGCTAGCTCCTTAAGAATTCAAGAAGAAGAAGATTGGAGTTTACTTTAACAGTTATATGACTTTCATTGATAAATAATGGGGAATAAATGTTAATACAAATATCGCCTAAAAACGTTATTTATATTTTACGATCTTTGCTAAGTTTTATTAACGACAAAGTATAAACTTTAATTCTTAGCAAATCATGAATATAGTTTAAGTCTTTCATAACCAAAACTTTATTTCATTTAAACATCACATTTGCTACATTTACATTTAACATAAAACATAACATTTTTATATTTCTATAAATAGAAAATGTGGTATGACATTATGGCATACATCATGCGCATTTATGGAAAGATTTCCAAATCTAGAAGTTGACTTTCCATAAGATTTCTTACACACTTGGAAAGATTCTTACTCAATATATCTTGTTGTTGACCTTAAGGAACTTGATTAGACATTGCATAGACATGGAAATATTTCTTGAGCTTTTGACTGTCAGACTGGCGGAACCTTGTGGATACAAGGGCGGAACCCTTGTTTTGGTTCCGTCGGATCCGCCAGCCTGCTGTCTTGTTTGACTATAAATACCAAACCAATCTCAAGAATTCTCTCATCACTTCTCATTATATTTTACACATACATTCTCATTACATTCATCTAACTCATTAACATTTTATTTGTGTGAGATCTTTTGTAGCAAAGAAGATCACAAAGTTCACACCAAAAGTTACAAGTCTCAACACAACGTTTCAAGTCTTGATAGCTTAGCATTGTGTAAACTCGTGAAGTTTAAACATCATCTCATTATGTAATTTCAGTAGTGATCGGTTAGTATTTTAGGCTTTAAAATACATAGTGTGACGGGAGTGGTTGTACCCTTGTAAAAGAACTCGACATCTAGCTTTGTGTCGGAAATCTTGTGTAAGCGACGTGTAAGGTTTTCCCCGCCGGTGAAAGGAGCTTTTTTGACCAGTGCTCTCGCCCAGAAGGATCAGGAGCTAACAAAGCTCCGTGCGCAGGTGGAGTTGGAGTCCTCGCGGGTGTATACTGAGAAGATCACCCATGAGAAGTTGTCCGCCTTGGCTGAGGTGGAGAAGGCGCGCGGGGAGCTTCATCATTATAAGTCCGACCTGACTTGGGCTGTGCGCTTCTTGGAGGAGAAGAAGGTGGAGCATTTTGCTAACATTGCCAAGTTTAAGGAGGATATGATGAAGATCATCCAGGTGCAGGAGGACAAGCTGCGTGGCCTGAGCATCGAGTATGATGAGGAGTTATATCCTCATTTGATGTCGACCATTGCTGAGCGCAGGTATTTCTTTTATACTTTTCTCCTTCGTAATACTCCTTGTTGCTATGCTTGTTATTAACACAAATTATCTTTGTTGATGTAGGTGGTTGATTAGCCACGGGCTGCGCCTGGCAGCAATGGGTACTCTTGAATCCCAAGAGCTGTTGGACGCCTTTGGGAAGGTGGTTCACTGCGCAGTGGCTCGCGGGAAGTCGCAGGCTATGGAGGATCTCCATGAGGCCAAGTTGCTGAACAAGGATTTGGCTGAAGTCCCTGGGTATAATGCTGATGCGTATGATGAACTGATGCAGGCTATGGCGGGGTTAAAGGTCCTCGAGCTGCCGCACATTGGGAGGTTGGAGCGCGACCAACGGTGAGTTACACCATACTTTTGCATGACTTTGTCAAATTTGTCATTGCAAAAATGCGTACCACGATCACTAATTATAGCACGTGGAGTTCCAAATCGAGCAAAGAGAGCTTTTAAAAATTTCACAACAACTCGGGCATCATTAGTGGGTAAAGCTTTCGCTTCAACCCATTGATGCGTGGGAATTGCACCAGGCTTTACCTCTCAAGGGATCTTGAGAAGCTTACAACCCCCACCAGGCAGTGTACCTGATCGTTGTAGTATAGTATAGTGACAAGTACCGAGGGATTGATCGTTCAGCTAGGAATAGTGTCGCTAGGATTAGAAAACCTAAATACTAGTTCTAAAGGTGAGGGATGATTGTTTTTGTATTTTTATATTTTTTAGAATGCAAGTAAAAATCTCGGGTTTGAAGGATTTGGGCGGAATTAGTTGCTATTCAACTAACCCAATACTAAGATGCAATCAAAATAAAATACTAGAAATGAAAATAAACTAAATTATACTAAGGTTGTGAGCAATAAGTGGAGAAAATGTGTTTACTTAGATTTCACTACTCCCTAGACATCTTTTACACGTTAATTACTTGTTATAGTTGTATGGATGACGGATTGTATTCCTTAATACCATTCATGGGGTATCGCACATAACTCCCCAATTCTATGAGCTCTTATCTCCTCCTATACCATGCCCCAGCACAACCATAGGGATTGTAAACAGTGGCTCATGCATTAAATACAACCAATAAAGACCTTAGTGCAATCGGTTCATGTTTCCTAAGACGTTCAAGCATGTTACCATTTGGAGATCTGCCAGTTTTCTTAAGCCTAACATATAAATTCATTCATCCAAAACAAACTATAAACAAGTAATCAACATATAATTAACATCTAGGTTTCATTGGATCCAAGCAAACACAAGATAGATCTAGCCTAGCATGATGAAATTAAGACAAGAACAAGATATAGACAACCAACACATAGACATATTGATTGAATTAAAAGAACACTTATCTTAATTACACATGAAAGGTATCAAGGGGTTGGAACCCTTGAAAAACCTGTAAAATTCGCACCAAGTTAGTACTAGGGTTTTTCCAAAACTTCTCTCTTTAATGTGTAAAAATTAGAAAACTATATATAGGAAATAGGATCTGACGGCGTCAAGACCAAATAGGTGACGCCGTCACCTCGCCGCCAAAATAATTCTTGGACTGCCTTGATCTACTTCTGACGCCGTCATGTGTTATTCATTTCCAGGCCGTCATGCATTTTCCTCTTGACGCCCTTCCTTGTGACGCCGTCAAATCTGTACTGGATCGTCATGGAAATTACTCTTGACGCCGTCAGGATGTTACTCTTGACGCCATCACCTACTGTTCCCAGCAAGGAAAATTAAGACTTTGGCGTTTTCTTCACTTTTATGCTCCAGAAACGTCCGAATTGCTTCCTTTTCCAGATTTCTCTCCCAAAGTACCTAAAATCACAAAAGGAACGATTTAGGGCAATATTTGATCAAATAAATTCAAATTCCGGCTTAAATGACCCCCTAAAAGTGGTTCATTTTTCGCCTCATCATATACCCTTACACTTGAGATTTGCTTGTCCTCAAGCAAATGCGCTTTTATTCTACTCAAAATACAAGTTAGGGGTCATTTAACACTAACATAAAAGTAATGACAACAAATAATCATTCCACTAAAGACCAATAGACAAGCACGAAGGTCATACACTAGCACCTCACAAATAGTGTTTAGATACTCACATCTCTCGGGTGTAATAAAGTATAAATTACAATATGGAAACGGAAGATATCTCTCACTACCTGTCATAGCAAAATAGATTACCATAGGCATAGGAAAGGATCAAACCTCCACCACATGGCGTAAGCACCTAGGATAAACTATCAAAGAGGTCTTTTAAAGGGTTGTAACGTTAGGTGTAGGGATATGAAATACACGGTTTTGTTGGATAAAGAAAGTTTTACTGGTGGCGAGTTAACAATCTTGGTTAATTACATGTACAATATGGCGTTGCTAAGCCAATACTAGACTCGACTTAAGCTAATAAATGAAAAATAACAAAAACATAAAATGAACATAGAATAAAAAGGGATGGTAGTCTGTACGTTTTTCTTTTTTTTTTTTTTTTTCCTTTTTTTTTTTCTTTTTCTTTTTCTTTTTCTTTTTTTTTTTCGATTTTTTTTTTCTTTTCATTTCATACACTCTTACCCTACCATCCAAAATAATACATCATAGGGAATGGTAATGCCCCTTACACTTGAATCTTTACATACTTTACAATAAACTAAACTAATGACTCGAATTAAGAAAATCAAAACACTTGGAGCACTTTTAAGATTATCGTACATATGGGGGTAATAAATGATGTTCTTCCCCATTACTCCATAAAATAAGTACTTACCCATGAGTCCCAATCGTCCCAAAACAAAATGTACAAGGATATGACTCGACTTAGCAACCATGTAATCAATTAGATAGTTAACTTAGGGTTTAACAAATAACAATAATGCACTAAAAATGAGCGCATACACGGAAGGCTAAGGCGATTTGGGTGTACATTTAAGTGGGGTGTAACAAATTCTTCCTTTAAGTAAAATGCTTAAAGTTAGAAACAAAAGGATAGGCTCGGAGGGGTGTACTAGGGGTTTCGTGTACTAAAAATGAGTACAACGCTAAGGGTGTGGGAAAAATTAGTTGACTTAACTAGCCAAGTAATATGACTTAAATGGTCAAGTAATTATAATACGGGTTTAACACAAGGATGATCCTAATGCCTCTTATCATGTAGTAAATCCTACTACATGATTGTAGTCTCACTAGCGGTCTCGGGATGCATTACTAACGCAAGTTCTAGAATCTAAATGCTACCGGTACACTCATAAGCACTAATGGTGAATGCCTTTCCTATCAAATCAAAAGGCGAACCTCACATATTTGGGTGGAAAATTTTTCTGAATATACGGTTATGTGCTAGACATACAATCTCCTATCCATGAGACGCTTGCTATGGCTAAAGTTTCACTCCTAAATGTTGTAAAAAATTTTAAATTTGGCGCTAAAATTGCACTAACAAGTATTTCTCATAGTTTTATTACACATCGACCATTAAACAAAACAAACTCAAGCGAAAGTGCATATGTAAGGTATCATCTTTTTACCCTCCCCTTACACTTAAGATGAACATTGTCCCCAATGTTCAAGTAAAGAATGTAAAAGTGAAAAAATAAAAAGAATGAAATCAAATACTCCCCTGATTCGCTCGGTATGGATAATTAGGTGGCCAGGTTAAATCTTCCTTCAAGAAAATGAACAATCAAAGCTTCCCTTCCATAATATAAATCATCTTCTTGTCATACATAACCTGTAAATCCTGAGAAAATAGACAAAACAACCTCGCGTAAAATCGGCGGCATCCTATATAAGTTACCAAATCCTAGAAAACAAGATAAGATATAATGCTTGTGGAATGAAGTTTGCAGATTTTCTGGAGATTATAAAACTTAATAATTCACAAAAACCATAAGACTTCGTTAGAAAAACAAAACCGGTAAAATTTCCAGATTTTTACACTTGACGCCGTCAAGAATTAACTCGTGACGCCGTCAGGATTGACCTGAAGAAATTTTTATGTTAAGTTTCCGGAAAATTTCTGGAAAAACTTGGTCCTACTTCCTGGAAAATCCTGCAAAACTTCATTATGACTCAATACAAGCATTTGACTCTAACAAATACGAATACACATGTTCATTTAATATTGTGGAGAATCATGATCAGTTTATTTCTTAAAAACATATTTGGGGTTTCCCCTTACACTTATCTTTTGCAAAAATACTTTTAGGTGGAGTTAAGACTAAGCCAAAACAACAAAGTAAAGTATTTCCACATTTTAATTGAGAAACATGATCTACCAACAATAAAAATAGAGAATGCATACGGAAGCAAATAACAAACAAAAAAAAATAAAATCACACAAAACATGGGTTGCCTCCCAAGAAGCGCTTTTCTTTATTTACGAGTCTTGTAGCTAGACTCAAGGTCATGGGTTACTACGTGACCTCATCATCAAACGTCACATCCTCCTCACTAATCATTTCATTGTTATTTTCTTGATAATGTTTTACACGTTGTATGTTAACAGTAAATTCCCTACCTTCATCGTTTAATAACACCACGGCTCCAATTTTAGAGGAATTCTTTACCGTAAATGGTCCATACCATCTAGACTTAAGTTTTTCCAGAAATAATCTCAGCCGAGAATTGTACAATAGGACTTTGTCTCCCTCTGAAAATTCTTTGGGTTTCTTAATCCTCTGGTCATGCCATCTTTTTGCTCTCTCTTTATATGTGATGGAAGATTCATAGGCTTCTAACCTAAGCTCGTCAAGCTCGTGTAATTGCAAGAACCTATTAGTTCCAGCAATTGTGTAATCTAAGTTACACGCCTTAAGCGCCCAATAAGCCTTATGTTCTAATTCCACTGGTAAGTGACATGCCTTACCATACACCATGCGAAACGGGGTCGTTCCAATAGGTGTTTTGTAGGCGGTTCGGAATGCCCATAAGGCTTCGTCGAGTTTAAATGACCAGTCTTTTCTATTTTGACTAACCGTCTTTTCGAGTATTCTTTTAATAGCCCTGTTGGTGTTTTCGACTTGGCCATTGGTTTGTGGATGATAGGCGGTGGAGAACTGATGGGATACTCCATACCTCTTCATAACCTTTTCCATTTGTGCATTGCAAAAATGGGTACCCCTATCACTGATGAGAGCTTTAGGAATTCCGAATCTAGCGAAAAGCTTTTTCAGGAAATGAATAACTACTCTGGCATCACTGGTCTTAAGGGCTTGTGCCTCAACCCATTTTGAAACATAATCGATGGCGACTAAAATGTATTCGTTCCCCCCTGAAGATGGAACGGGTCCCATGAAGTCAATTCCCCAAACATCGAAGACCTCACATACTTGTATAAAATTCTGAGGTGCTTCATCCCTATGTGATATGTTCCCGGCCCGTTGACATGCATCGCATGCCTGCACCATTTCTTTTACATCATGGAAAATTGTGGGCCAATAAAATCCCGCATCGAAAATCTTTCGGGCGGTAGTTTTTATCCCATGATGCCCACCAGAGGGACCAGAGTGACATTCCCTCATAATCTTTACTACCTCACTTTCCGAAACACAACGTCTTATAATTTGGTCAGGACACCTTCGGAATAGAAATGGTTCATCCCAAAAGTAGTATTTTAGCTGAGAAAAGAACCTTTTCCTTTCGTACCTAGTCAAGCATTCAGGAACAAGTCTACTTGCGAGGTAATTAGCAAAATCGGCGTACCATGGTTCCGAATCAATCATTAACATGAGTTGTTCGTCAGGAAATGAATCCCTAATCTCACTTCTATCGTGCTTATCCAAGGGGTTTTCGAGACGAGATAGATGATCTGCGGCCAGATTTTCTGCCCCCCTCTTATCACGAATCTCAACATCGAATTCTTGTAGCAACAAGATCCACCGAATTAGTCGTGGCTTAGCATCCTGCTTCGCGAAAAGATATCTAAGAGCCGAGTGATCAGTGAAGACGACTGTTTTTGAAAGGACAAGATATTGTCGGAATTTGTCGAACGCAAACACTACGGCTAATAATTCTTTCTCGGTGGTGGAGTAGTTCTCTTGAGTGGGATTCATGGTTTTGCTAGTGTAGTAAATAGGTTGGAAAAGCTTGTCACGCCGTTGACCTAGTACAGCCCCGACAGCGAAGTCGCTAGCGTCACACATGATTTTAAATGGTAACTCCCAGTTAGGTGTGATCATGATTGGAGCTTGTGTGAGTTCCCTTTTTAAGAGATCGAATGCATCCTTGCATTCTTGGGAAAAATCGAACGGAGCATCCTTCACAAGTAATTGAGTCATTGGCCGAGCAATTTTAGAGAAGTCTTTGATGTGTTGGATTGGATCTTCCTCATCTAATCCGCAAAACTTACACACACTTTGGACAAGCCAAACATCGTTTGCATGCAAGACCTCGTTGGTGTGTTCGTTTGGGTAGACAATGGCGTTTGAGAAGCCACGAGAGGTTGGGGAGGAGCAGTCCTTAAGGCGCTTAGGAATGGGAGTTGCGGGGGTACTCATCTCGTCGTTGGGTTGGGAGCTAGGGGTTGTGACATGATTTTCTGAATTTTCTTCAGAAAGAGGTGCATCAAAATCGATGGCAACGCTAGATGGTTCAGAAATTGAGTGATATTGTCTCAATCTATGCATTTCTCTTTCGGGTTCCGCATAAGGCAAGACAAGGTTTCTAGTGGAACTACGTCTCCTAGTGATCCTAAGGTTAAAGGATTCGTCGTTTCCATGATGGCAGGTGGTGAAGAGTTACGAACAAAGGACACAAAGAAATAAGATAGACTAAAGAAAACCTAAAAATAAAAATAAAATCTTATTAGAAAGGAATCTAGCAAGTAGACCTACTAAAAAGAAATTCTAACCTAGACAATAACTATTCCCCGGGCTGCGGCGCCAAAAACTTGATGCGTGGGAATTGCACCAGGCTTTACCTCTCAAGGGATCTTGAGAAGCTTACAACCCCCACCAGGCAGTGTACCTGATCGTTGTAGTATAGTATAGTGACAAGTACCGGGGGATTGATCGTTCAGCTAGGAATAGTGTCGCTAGGATTAGAAAACCTAAATACTAGTTCTAAAGGTGAGGGATGATTGTTTTTGTATTTTTATATTTTTTAGAAAGCAAGTAAAAATCTCGGGTTTGAAGGATTTAGGCGGAATTAGTTGCTATTCAACTAACCCAATACTAAGATGCAATCAAAATAAAATACTAGAAATGAAAATAAACTAAATTATACTAAGGTTGTGAGCAATAAGTGGAGAAAATGTGTTTACTTAGATTTCACTACTCCCTAGACATCTTTTACACGTTAACTACTTGTTATAGTTGTATGGATGACGGATTGTATTCCTTAATACCATTCATGGGGTATCGCACATAACTCCCCAATTCTATGAGCTCTTATCTCCTCCTATACCATGCCCAGCACAACCATAGGGATTGTAAACAGTGGCTCATGCATTAAATACAACCAATAAAGACCTTAGTGCAATCGGTTCATGTTTCCTAAGACGTTCAAGCATGTTACCATTTGGAGATCTGCCAGTTTTCTTAAGCCTAACATATAAATTCATTCATCCAAAACAAACTATAAACAAGTAATCAACATATAATTAACATCTAGGTTTCATTGGATCCAAGCAAACACAAGATAGATCTAGCCTAGCATGATGAAATTAAGACAAGAACAAGATATAGACAACCAACACATAGACATATTGATTGAATTAAAAGAACACTTATCTTAATTACACATGAAAGGTATCAAGGGGTTGGAACCCTTGAAAAACCTGTAAAATTCGCACCAAGTTCGTACTAGGGTTTTTCCAAAACTTCTCTCTTTAATGTGTAAAAATTAGAAAACTATATATAGGAAATAGGGTCTGACGGCGTCAAGACCAAATAGGTGACGCCGTCACCTCGCCGCCAAAATAATTCTCGGACTGCCTTGATCTACTTCTGACGCCGTCATGTGTTATTCATTTCCAGGCCGTCATGCATTTTCCTCTTGACGCCCTTCCTTGTGACGCCGTCAAATCTGTACTGGATCGTCATGGAAATTACTCTTGACACCGTCAGGATGTTACTCTTGACACCGTCACCTACTGTTCCCAGCAAGGAAAATTAAGACTTTGGCGTTTTCTTCAATTTTATGCTCCAAAAACGTCCGAATTGCTTCCTTTTCCAGATTTCTCTCCCAAAGTACCTAAAATCACAAAAGGAACGATTTAGGGCAATATTTGATCAAATAAATTCGAATTCCGGCTTAAATGACCCCCTAAAAGTATTTGTTTCCATGAGATGACGGAAATGGCCCCATAAAGTCGATGCCCCAGATGTCAAATATTTCACAAACTTGGATTGCATTTTGTAGCATTTCATTCTTTTGTGAAATATTCCTGTGACGTTGACAAGCGTCACAGGATTTGACCAATTCTTGGGCATCCTTATAAATCGTAGGCCAAAAGAAATCGGAATCAAACACCTTTTTGGCGGTGTAATTTGGATTGTGGTGGCCCCCCGTGGGACCAGCATGGCAAGCCTTAAGAATTTCAGTGGCCTCTTGACCATATACACACCGCCGGATGACTTGATCCGCACATATTTTGAAAAGGTAGGGGTCGTCCCAGAAATAATGTTTCACATCTTTAAAGAACTTGTTCTTTTGTTGGGACGACATCCCTTTCACAATAAAGTTACCCACAAGGTAGTTTGTAAAATCGGCAAACCATGGGGTAACAAAATCTCCACAAAAGGCAACCGCATTGAGTGTCTCGAGAGGGAAGGTTTCATTAATTTCCTTCTTTTCGAATACATCTTGATGGGGGTTTTCCAAACGGGAGAGATTATCAGCAGCTAGGTTCTCAGCTCCTTTTTTATCACGAATTATGATATCAAATTCTTGCAGGAGGAGAACCCAACGAAGTAGTCTCGGCTTTGCATCTTGTTTTGCAAAAAGGTACTTCAAAGCCGAGTGATCCGTATACACTATGCTTTTGGTCAAGATCAAATATGACCGGAATTTTTCAAAGGCATACACCACAGCTAATAATTCTTTTTCAGTGGTGGTGTAATGACTTTGAGCCTCGGTCATTGTTTTGCTTGCATAGTGTATAGGCTAAAAGTGTTTAGACCTTCGTTGCCCCAAGACTACCCCTATTGCATAATCACTAGCATCACACATAAGTTCAAAGGGCAAGTCCCAATCGGGGGCAACAAGAATAGGTGCCTCAGTAAGCTTTTTCTTTAGAGTTTTAAAAGCTTCTACGCACTCAGGTGAGAAGATAAAAGGAGCATCATTTTCGAGGAGATGGGTCATAGGCCGGGCGATTTTAGAAAAATCTTGAATAAACCTACGATAGAAACCGGCATGACCCAAAAAGCTCCTAATACCTTTGACGGTAGTGGGATGAGGTAATTTTGCAATGACATCGATTTTGGCTTTGTCAACCTCAATCCCATTCTTTAAAATTTTATGGCCGAGGACAATGCCCTCTTTGACCATAAAATGACTCTTCTCCCAATTTAGACACAAGTTTGTGTCTTCACATCGTTTCAACATATTTTCCAAGTGGGAGAGACAAGATTGGAACGAATCCCCAATGACCAAAAAGTCATCCATGAATACCTCCATTGTTTTTCCGATCATGTCGGAAAAGATTGACATCATGCACCTTTGGAAAGTGCCAGGAGCGTTGCATAAACCAAAAGGCATGCGACGGTAGGCAAAGGTTCCGTAAGGGCATGTGAAGGTAGTTTTCTCTTGATCCTGTGGATCAATGGGGATTTGAAAGTATCCCGAGAAACCATCGAGGAAACAATAGTACTCATTCCCCGCTAATCTTTCGAGCATTTGGTCCATGAAGGGTAGAGGAAAATGGTCTTTACGGGTGGCTTCATTGAGTTTTCTATAATCTATACATACACGCCACCCCGTAACCAAACAAGTTGGAATCAACTCGTTATCCTCATTAGTGACAGCAGTTATGCCACCCTTCTTAGGAACACAATGAATGGGACTCACCCAAGGACTATCAGAAATAGGGTAAATCAATCCAGCATCAAGAAGTTTTAGAACTTCTTGTTTGATAACTTCGTGAATTTTTGGATTTACCCTCCTTTGATGTTGCACCGTGGGTTTGAAGTCATCCTCCATCAAGATTTTGTGTGAACAAAATTCAGGGTTGATACCCTGAATGTCGGAGAGTCTCCAAGCAATTGCTCGCTTGTGTGACTTCAAAACCTTTATGAGCGCGGTTTTCTCCTCATCTTTCAAGTCTTTGGCAATAATGACGGGTAATTTATTATCACCCTCCAAAAATGCATACTCAAGATGAGGAGGCAACTCTTTGAGCTCAACCTGAGGAGAATCATCAGTTTTTTCAACATATTTGATCTCCTCTTTATGAAGTTCTTTGGGAGGTTGAGGGGGAAAAGGGTCTTCATTTAACAGTTCTTCTAGCAAAAGAATGTCCCCCTCAGGATCAAAATAGTTTTCATCAACTTCATGCGAAGTTGAACTATCTTGAGCAAGAAAAGCCTCGACATCTTCCAAAGAGAAGTCACCTCCCTCAAAAGGAGTAAGAGAAGGGGAAGAGT
The DNA here is from genome assembly GCA_030686995.1 of Artemisia argyi. Lineage (NCBI taxonomy): Eukaryota > Viridiplantae > Streptophyta > Magnoliopsida > Asterales > Asteraceae > Artemisia > Artemisia argyi. Next base: position 76,541,411 of record CM060688.1, read on the forward strand.
CGGCTATAATAGGCTCAGAAGATGGAGTGGGACTGCCACTCGAAAGATAACCAAGAAGTTCTTGCGAGTACTCCTCAGAAGCAACATCAGTGACATCGATTCGGTTAACCGATTCAGTGTCATAATTTGAGGAGTACCTCGAAGTTTGATCGAGGTTAAATGTTACTACTTCATTACCAACACGAAGAGTTATTTCCTCTTCGTGCACATCGATTAGAGCACGGCCTGTTTTCAGGAATCCTCTTCCAAGAATGAGAGGAACCCTAGGATCAGCATCGAACTCAACAACAACGAAATCAGCGGGGAAGTGAAACTCTCCTACTTTCACAAATACGTTCTCGGCAATGCCAAGGGGATGAGTAATGGACCGATCTGCAAGCTCAAGAGTCATGCAGGTAGGATTAAGTTCTGGAAGAGAAAGTTTCTTCTACACTGAATTAGACATCAGGTTGATGCTAGCGCCAAGATCGGCCAAGGCGAAGCATTCAACCATCCCAGGAAAAACACATGGAATGAGAAATCTCCCAGGGTCTCCAAGCTTTTTAGGAAGCTTCTTTAAGATAACTGCTGAGCAGTTTTCGTTCAATGGAGTCTTTGCCATTTCGTACAATTTTTCCTTGTTGCGTAACAAGTTCTTGATCATCGATGCAAATTTGGGCATCAGGATGATAGCATCCGCAAGGCTAACGTCAAAATGCAAATCTTGAAAGATTTGATAAAACTTATCCATTTGGTGACTAGCCTTTTCGCGGAGATTTTGCTCATTAAGTCGTGATGGATATGGTATTGAAGGTTTGGATTTAGGGTTCTCAACAGGAGTTATTGGTGGTTCAAATACAACTCCTGGTTTGGTCTTTGGAACAACCTGAGGGTGGACGTGTGCGGTACTTCGTGGGCTAGTAAATTGCACCTTGTCCTTGGTTGTCTCAGGTTCACTTTCCACTTCTTTAGGAGGAAGAGAAGAAGTAGTGGGAAGTGGTGGTTCATCATAAGCTTTACCACTACGTGTGGTAATGGCTTTGAGTTCACCCTTAGGGTTGACAACTGTATTACCAGGAAGACCTCCCGAAGTAGAGGGTGGAGCGATATGACTCATGAGACTAGCAAACATATTTTCAATCTTGTTTTGAGATTGATCAATTTTGTTGTTTGTTGCCATAAGCTCATTCTTCAGTTCGTTACCTTGCTTGGTTATTGAAGATTGAAATTCATTCTTCAAAGTTGAGATTTGATTCTGCATCGCCCTCATTTTGGTCTCATTAACTTTAATGTAGTTATTGAGCTTGTTAGGGAGAGGTTCTTGGTAATTAGGAGTTGAATACCCTTGATTACCCCTTTGGGGTGGGTATTGATTCACCGGGGCATGAGTTTGATTTTACATATTATTACCCCTTGGTGGATTAGGATTAAACCTATTTGGATTTTGAGGAAATCCGGGTGGTCCACCTTGATTGCTAGCACGGTAGTTTGGTTCCACTTGAGGACGGTATTGGTTACCTCCTTGGTTGGAACTTCCGGCTATTGCATTGACTTCAAATGGATTGCCTTCAGTGGCAGTGCAATTGTAATACGAATGTGGACCACCACAAGTGACACAAACTTCTACCTTTTTTATTTCAGCTTGTGGAGAAGGTTAAGAAGAAGAAACTATCTTGTTTTGGGTGAGAACCAGGGCATGAATAGCCTCCGTGAGTTTGTCAAGTCTAGCATCGATGCTAGATTGAGCCACGGGTGATGAAGTAGAAGGACTAACATTCACTTGAGAAACAACCGGCTTGCTTCGTGGAATGCGGACCTTAGACTTATTCTCAATGATCGCTAAAGCATCCTTTGTGGTTCGATTCAAGAAATTACCTCCCGCGGAGGAATTGAGAGAGTCTTGATCGAGTTGGCTCACACCATTGTAGAAACTGTCAAGCTGCATGAGATCAGAAAAACCATGATGAGGGCACTTGCGAAGCAATTCCCTATAACGATCCCATGCCTCACTGAATGATTCATCAAATTTCTGTGTAAATTTCATGATTTCATTCTTGAGACTCGTGGTTTTGGAAGGAGGAAAGAATTCATTCACGAACTTCTTAACCAAATCTTCCCATGTTACAATCGATCGAGGGGGTTGTTTATCAAGCCAAATCCGGGCAGCCCCATCGATGGAAAATGGAAAGAGAAGAAGTTTAATCGCCTCTTCAGGGACATTTTTGCATTTGATGGTTGATGTAATTTTGTTAAACCATCGAATGTGATCTTGAGGATCGTCCCTCTCAAAACCGTAGAATTGACGTGAGGTCACCAGATTTATCAATCCGGTTATAAGCTCAAAATTCTCGGCCACGATGGCCGGAACAACGATAGCATCTCCGTAACCCTCAACGGGTGCTTGGAGAAGCTCGTTCATAGTTGGCTCAGCAGCCATGATAACGGAAGATGTGGGAACAGTACGGATCTCAGATCCGGCTGTTGGTGCTGAACGTCTATGACGTCTTCTAGGTATTCTTACAAGCTCACGTAATGGGCTAGTAGACCTAGAAGAGCGAGTGCGCATGCACTAAAAACAAACTCACTCAAAACAAAATCGAGGCAAAACGACAGTGAACTTAAACCAATAATCACAAGCAAGTGGCTTCTTTAAGAAAGGTACACCACTCACAAGGATACAAAGGCAAGTTTTAAATCTTTCGTTTGGGAACTTATTATGTCCACACCCCCAGTTGGTAGGTGTTCTGTCTTGGTTTGCGACGGTTTATTTTTATGTAGAATTATTATTTACAAGAAAAAGACGAATATTTTTGGGTTTTTAAGTATGGGTTAAAAACTTTTGGATAATATTTTTGGTATCGTTTCGTTTACCAAAATCGTATCTCTTTAAGAATCACCTTAAAAGAAACACGATATAGAGAACGTAACGATCTGTTTTGTTTGTTTTTTGATTTTTTTTGGTGTTGTTAACACTTTAGGAAAAGTGTTAATGACGTTTTTGTTTTATGATTAAGATTTACAAAAAGTTGGTGGGTTTATACAGTGACGAATGAAAAACCACTAATCTCTAAGAAACGTTTTGATTACGCAGCTACCTCTCTGGCAGCGGCGCCAAATTTTGATTGGTTCCAAATGGTCAACTAAGTTTCCCAGGTGATGGTCAACCAATTCAAACGTCTAAAACCAACTAACCAAGGAGTACAGTGTATTCCCGGGTCGTTATGTCCCAGCGAGGTAAGCAATTGTATTCAAAAACGTTTAAAGTGATCGGGTGATTTAACAGGAGGATCAGGAATTTGATTTGAGTGATTAAACTACGAGATTATGATTGAAAATAACTTAGAAACACTATTGGAACAATTACTGATGATCAGATTACCTAGAAATGTAAGTTAACCTAAAAACGCGCGTTTAAATTTAAAATAAACGCGAACGCGCAAAAATAAAAGTGAAACGTGAGCAAATAAAGTCCTACGAATGTGAAAATTATATTTTTACAATCCTAATGACTTAAGAAAATTTTTAGAAAATTAAAATTATTTTTTACACTATTTAATTAATTACTATTTAATAATTACTTTTTAATTAACTAAATTACACTAGTTATTAATTAATTATGAAAATTACCTAGAAAAATGAAAATTAAATTTAGAAAAATCTAAAATATTATAACACTAATTTTAAAACAGAAAACCTAATTTTCCTACTTTTTAATAATTTAATATTAATTAAAACTAATTATTTAATTAATTTAAACTAAAATTAAATATAAAAAGTACTAAATGAACAAGGAAAAATCTGAAAAAATTCCTAAAATTATTTTAACTAAAAAGGGACCTGAGAAAAATTTAAAATTGAAAAGTGCTTATAAATAAGCAGAAAATAAGCCAAAATGGCTTAAATAGAAGCTATCACTTTATTTATTTTTGGATTTTCTGGAATTTTCTTTTACAAAAGTAATAAACAACTGAAATTAGGAAACTTTTGTAAAAGCACCTTGGCTGAAACTCAGAAATAAGCACTTGAGAAACCCAAGTGCTTAACAGATTCTAGGTCTTAGCTTATTAGGACTTTTGGATTTTGCAAAAGCTGTACTTAAGCTACTCTACTGACAAATAAGCTAATGAAAGAGTTATATTAACTTACAATGAGACAAATTGACCCAATGAGCACAATAGATAAGCTGCCAATACCAAATAAGCAATTCCAAATACTACTCAGAACCCAACAGGCCAAATGGCTTGTTTGCAGCCCACTGTGGGGTCCACATGGGGGTTCAGGGGTTCAAAATGAAGCTAGAACCTGAAAGATGGGCTGGGGGACTCTTAAATAAGCCAGGGTTCAATGAATGGGGCCCACAAATAAGCTCTTGCAGGGCTTGGGAAAATGGAAGTATACACTGAGTACTTAGTGTACTCAGTGAAGGGTAAGTGGCTTAAGGGTACAAGCAGGCTAGGGGCAAAACTTCTAAGGTCCAAACTATCTACTGGATTAAAGAGTTGAGCCAACAAGCTCTTCAAAAAACTAAGACACTAAAGGTGGGGCCCATTAATAAGCTTGCAACAAGCTTGAGAAACAGGGGCAAATCCTGAATTTTCAGAATGAACAGTTGTCAAAGGGGTAAATAAATAAGCTACAATAAGCCAACAAACCAGCAATTTAAGGCCCAAACAGATATATACCTAACAATTCAACCTAGGATGCTATCCAAAACCAAAAACCTAGCAAATTGATCTATGACTGAGCAAGTTTTGGTCTAAAAAAAATTGGGTGAGACTGGGTGCACAGGGGAGGTTATAAGCTCAACAGACAACTTTTAAGACCAAATTACAATGACCAAATGAAGTTGAAAATCCAATCTCCTTTTTGATTCAGACTCACAAGCAACCCAAGAACATAAATCAGCAAGAATAATCTATCTCCAAGCAATATTGAAGCCTACATTTGACCTGGAAATCTAGCCCATTTTGACAGTGGTGACCTTTTTTTGACTTTGTGAGTAACACACAATGTTTGACTAAATTGAAGTTCAAATGACTAACACTGATTATAGATGCAATATTAAACTAATATGTGAGTGAATTAAGCTGTGATATCTACTTTTCCATCAAAATAAGTGGTTATGGGACTTGCTTATCAAACAGTGAACAAGAAGGAGAGCTCAAACTGAGAACTTGACTTTCTTTCCAAAGACCATAGTGTTTTATACTGAATTGGATTACTAAAAACCTAATTGGACTTGAAGCAAACACAAACTATCCATAAAACTCAATGAAGCTCAGTTAGATTCCTTGATCCAAACACCCTATATTGAAGCTGTGTGAGAATTTAAAGAAGCTACAAACTTATATAACACATGAAATTGAAAATTAACACTATACTAATCATTCATAAACACAAATGGACAGTAATGAACAACTTTTAACAACAAAACTTAATATAATGGATTATGCTAAAATATAGAAAAGTTCTTACAAATTGCATCCAAGCTTGGAACCAATGAGAACCAGAACCCACACTATAAACCTATTGCTCCCCTGAGCAGTAAACCACATCCATCATACTTGCAGTGCTCCAGCTCTCTTCACTTCACCATTCTTATTTTCTTGATTAACCCTTTATTTTTTTGTATTTTCTGATTTTTGAGAATTTTTTAGTTAAACATGTAAATTGAAGATGTGAATGCCAAAGACTACTTATGTTGATCACAAGTGACTTATGAAATAGTAACTACACCATTTTGATACTTATTAAGCTTAATTGAGATTTTATAGTGAACTGAGCAAATTTGCATTAGAAACAAGTGAACTGAACTTTTATTTAAATAAAACTTTAGGATTACAATAATGGGACTGAGAATTCAACTAAGAAACTTAAATAAACCAAATTGACATAATACAGGATTACAATAAATTAAAATTAACTAACTACTGGGTCTTCACAGCATCCTTTCCTCTTATAGCCTCTAATTAGGGTTCCTGGGGTTCCCCTTGTCCTTTCCCAGCATTAATCCAAGCCATTGGACCACTCCACTAAATCTTGGCCGTTTAAAGTTTTTGCCGCCCAAATACTTTTTGGAGTTTTCCTTGATTTATTGATGCCAGAAGGGATAGTTTTTGGAGTGGAGTGTTTGGAGAGGTGTAGGTATTATGATGATGGAGTGTGGTTTAGGTGAAGGCAGGGTGTGAAGGTGATGATGGTGTTTGTAGCAGGGGTTCACGGGGTGGTTTTTTTGGGGAGGTGGAGAGGTCAAACGTGGGGAGTTGACCGGGGTTTAATATAAAAAAGGGGGTGGGCTAAGGTGAGGATTGGGCCAGGAGTTTGGAGTGGGCTGGATTGTGGATTGGGTGGTGTTTTGGATTAGGGGAAGTAGTATTATTAAGGATCCGTTTGGTTTGTTTGAAATTTCACAAGGATCAATTTCGTAATATCTTGAAAGTTGGAGGGTCTGATTTGACACGTTTCTAAAATACATCACAAGGGTAAAACTTGCCAACTTCAAATAACCAAAAGCCATAATTTCAATTTTCCAAATTTTGAAACCTCGAGGACCAATTTTGTCATTTTTCAAACTGCAGGGACCAAACGTGTTATTTTCTCAAATTTTTCATCCAAGGATCGTTTTTGATAATTTTGACTTTTGAATTCCTTGGGTTGACTTTTCTTTCGTTTTAAACTTTCAGGGACTAGTTTTGTCAATTTTTGAAACTTGAGGGACTGAAACTACCAATTGTGCAAACTTTGTTTGTTTTTCATTTGTTTTTAAACATTTTGCATCTAAAACATATAAAACACACTTTTGGGATAATTTCTGTATTTTGATGCATTTCTGAGTGTTTTTGGATGTTTTGGCAGTTCAGATATGATAAAATGATGAGTATTTACACACTCATCATTTAACAAATAACAAAAATGCACTAAAGATGAGTGCATACACGGAAGGCTAGGGCGATTTGGGTGTACATTTAAGTGGGGTGTAACAAATTCTTCCTTTAGGTAAGATGCTTAAAGTTAGAAACGAAAAGATAGGCTCGGAGGGGTATACTAGGGGTTTCGTGTACTAAAAATGAGTACAACGCTAAGGTGTGGAAAAAATTAATTGACTTAACTAGCCAAGTAATATGACTTAAATGGTCAAGTAATTATGATACGGGTTTAAAACAAGGGTGATCCTAATGCCTCTTATCATGTAGTAAATCCTACTACACGAATGTAGTCTCACTAGCGGTCTCGGGATGCATCACTAACGCAAGTTCTAGAATCTAAATGCTACCGGTACACTCATAAGCACTAATAGTAAATGCTTTTCCTATCAAATCTAAAGGCGAACCTCACATATTTAGGTGGAACATTTTTTTGAATGGTATGGTTTTGTGCTAGTCATACAATCTCCTATCCATAAGACGCTTGCTATGGCTAAAGTTTCAGTCCTAAATGTTGTAAAAAATTTTAAATTTGGCGCTAAAATTACACTAACAAGTATTTCTCATAGTTTTATTACACATCTACTATCAAACAAACAAACTCAAGCGAAAGTGTATCTGTAAGGTATCATCATTTTACCCTCCCCTTACACTTAGGATGAACACTGTCCCCAATGTTCAAGTAAAGAATGTAAAAGTGAAATAAGTAAAACAATTGAAATCAAATACTCCCCTGATTCGCTCGGTATGGATAATAAGGTGGCCAGGTTAGATCTTCCTCCAAGAAAATGAACAATCAAAGCTTCCCATCCAGAAAAATAAATCATCTTCTTGTCATACATAACCTGTAAATCCTGAGAAAACAGACAAGGCAACCTCGCATAAAATCGGCGGCAATCTACATATGCTAATAAATCCTAGAAAACAAAATAAGATATAATGCTTGTGGAATGATGTTTGCAGATTTCCTGGAGATTATAAAACTAATAATTCAACAAAAAAATTTAAGACTCCGTTAGAAAAACAAAACTGGTAAAATTTCCAGATTTTTACACGTGACGCCGTCAGAAGTGACCTGCAGAAATTCTTATGTTAAGTTTTCGGAAAATTTCTGGAAAAACTTCGTCCTATTTCCTGGAAAATCCTGCAAAACTTCATTATGACTCGATACAAGCATTTGACTCTAACAAATACGAATATACATGTTCACTTAATATTGTGGAGAATCATGATCGGTTTTATTTCTTAAAAACATATTTGGAGTTTCCCCTTACAATTATCTTTTGCAAAAATACCTTAGGATGAAGTTAAGACTAGGCCAAACAACAAAGTGAAGTATTTTCACTTTTTATTTTTGAAACAAGATCTATGAACAATAAAAATAAAGCATGCATACGGAAGCAAATAACAAACAAACAAAATAAAAATCACACAAAACATGGGTTGCCTCCCAAGAAGCGCTTTTCTTTATTTACGAGTCTTGTAGCTAGACTCAAGGTCATGGGTTACTACGTGACACGAGTTTGTTCCTCATTGAGGACATCTTTGGGATTAAACTTAGGTTTTAATTTCCTATCGGTTTTCTTAGTACGGTATGACCTTTCAAACTTCTCTCCATCCGGATCATACAAAGTCATCTTCATATGCCATGATCCATCACCTTCTTTAGGTGGCTTGTCCCACCTCCATTTACACTTATCTCCCTCTCTTTTCAACTTATTCATCTCTATATTAATAGGCATTACACTTAAGAACTCAATCATCTTCCTAAAGACTAAGGGGTCCTCAAAAGGATCTAGCTCTTCATCTCTAGCTATGAGTTATTCCACCGAATGTGACTTTTCGATGAAATCTTTTTCTAGATAGAATGGGCGTTGAGGTCCTATAAAGTTCCTTTCTATCCAAGGTCCATATCTAGATGGTCTCCTATTCATCTCTACCCAATGTGGTGTCGGTTCATCCTCACAATCATAGCTATGTTTCTTAACATCGTATACCGACCAAGTGTCGCCCTCACCTACCGCTATCTTAGACTCCTTACAATCTATCATGGCGCTAGCGATTGCTAAAAATCCTCTTCCTACCAACAATGGGCATTTAGTGTCACTAACCATGTCTAGGACGTGAAAATCCGCTAAGATAGTTAACTTCCCTACGTGAACAACTACATCCTTAACCATTCCAACAGGGTGGGCAATACTTCCATCCGCTAGAACTATCAATACCTCCGTCTCCTCTAACTTTCCTAGCTTGAGAGTGGTGAAAAGGGATAAGGGAATCAAGTTGAGGCTTGACCCTAAATCGGCTAGTGTGTCGAAAGCTTCGGATCTTCCTATCTTACAAGGCAAAACAAATATACCCGGATCATCAAGCTTTTTAGGCAACTTGTTTTGAACGAAGGCGGTCCCATTTTTACCTAGTTTAAACTTCTCATACTTTTCTAGGAGGGCACTATAGTAGGGAGCACGGGCTAAGACATCAATGACGGGGCGTTCAAGGTGAAGCTCCTGGAATTCATCATCAAGATCTTGCGTGGGAGGTGTTTCAACTATGCTTTTGACCGGTTTTATATCGGGTGTTTTATTCGATTGGTCCTTTTGAAGAATTTGGTTTTGCTTGAAACACGTGCTCGTTGATTCCGAGTAGTATTGCGGGCAAGAAGTGGGTGACGAAACTGATGATATGGAATTAACGTTTAGTTTCGGATTCTTGACCGTGTCGCTTGGGAGTGCTCCCATTTCTCGGTCATTAAGAACTTTCAACAATGTGTCAATTTTGGTGGTCATCTCGCTTTGCTTTTGTTTGAAATCGGCTTCAAACATAGATATGCGAGCTTCTTGAGATGCCATGAACCTAGACATCAATCCTTCAAGATTGTTGGTACTACTTTAGTTGTTAGAAGGATTGTTGTTGAAAGTACGGTTGGAGGGTGGAACGTTTGGTTGATAACGATTAGGCGGATTGGAAGAATTGGCTTGATTTTGTTTCCACCTAAGGTTTGGGTGATTTTTCCAAGAGAGGTTGTAGGAATCACCGTAAGGGTTTGGCTCGGGTTTGAAAGTGTACCACTTATCTCCCACTTCGTCGGTACGCGAGGATGCGTAGTCCGAAAAAGCTGTTCCGAGGAGTTCCACACAATCACGAGTGTCATGGGGACCACTACATAATTCGCATGAAGAAGTGATTTTGTTCACTTGACTTGAAGGCTTAGGAGCTTCGTAAGATTTCATGAGAAACTTGACTTGGTCCTCAAGTTCCATGATCCTACGGTCGGGAGTGCTAGAATTGTTCGAAGGCAAAGATATTGCCTTGACCGTTTTGTTCAAATCACGAGGATCATTCCAACTTTCGTTGTCATAGAGAGCAAGATCTTCTATGAGTTCCCATGATTGTTCCGCACTTAGATCACGTAGCTTACCACCGGCCGATTGGTCAATGGCTCGCCTTGTGGAGAGATCGATATGGTCATAGAAGATTTGGACTTGGAGCCAAAGATCTATGCCATGATGAGGGACTTTTTGGAGTAAGTCCTTGAATCGAGTCCATGCTTCATAAAGAGTTTCATTTTGACGTTGTTGGAACATCAAGATGTCATTTCTAAGCTTAGTAGTTCTCCCCGGTGGGAAAAATTGAGCAAGGAAACGAGTGGTGAGATCATCCCATGAGGTGATGGATCCCGCGGGTAAACGTTCAAGCCATTGACTAGCTTGATCACGTAGAGAGAATTGGAATAGGCGTAATCGGGTTGACTCTCTAGTTGTAACATCAAGGTCTATAGAATCTACGATTTTAAGGAAGTCCTTGACATGTTGGTTTGGATCTTCGGAACGAAGTCCATGGAATGCACATCCGATTTGCACCAACCGGATGGTGTCGGATCGCAAGGGGGTCACATTGGCTCTGGTGAGCTCAATGGTGTTTCGGTAGCCCTGGTGGCTAGGTCGGGAATACTCTCCTATGGTTCGGGGCCTAAGAGGTTGGTTATCTAGTGGTGGGTTTTATTGTGATGGGATGACGGGTTCAAAGATGTTACCATCTTCCATGATGTCGGATGGTGAAGAGTTATGAACAAAAACACGAAGAAATAAGATAGACTAAAGAGATCCTAAAAATAAAAATAAAATCTTACTAAAAAGGAATCTAGCAAGTAGACCTAATAAAAAGAGATTCTAACCTAGACAATAACTATTCCCCGAGCTGCAGCGCCAAAAATTTGATGCGTAGGGATTGCACCAGGCTTTACCTCTCGAGGGATCTCGAGAAGCTTACAACCCCCACCAGGCAGTGTACCTTATCGATGTAGTATAGTATAATGACAAGTACCGGGGGATTGATCGTTCAGCTAGGAATATTGTCTCTAGGATTAGAAAAACTAAAGACTAGGTCTAGAGATGAGGGATGATTATTTTTGTATTTTTATACTTTTTAGAAAGCAAGTAAAATTCTCGGGTTTGAAGGAGTTTGGCGGAATTAGTTGCTAGTCAACTAACCCAATACTAAAGATGCAATCAAAATAAAATACTAAAAATGAAAGTAAACTAAATTATACTAAAGTTGTGAGCAATATGTGGGAGAATTGTGTTTACTTAGATTTCACTACTCCCTAGGTATCTTTTACACGTTAATTACTTGTTATAGTTGCGTGGATGACGGATTGTATTCCTTAATACCATTCATGGGGTGGCGTACTAACTTCCCCAATCCTATGAGCGCCTACTTCACTCCTATGTCGAGCCGGCTAAGAAGCTCCTAACATGGGATCACTAGAATTTGCTCATGCATTAAATACAACCAATAAAACCTAGTCCACATCGGTTCATGTTTCCTAAGACGTTCAAGCATGTTACACAATGGAGATCTGCCAGTTTTCTTAAGCCTAACATTGAAATCATTCATCCAATACAACCATAAACAAGTAATCAACACATAATTAACATCTAGGTTTCATTAGATCTAAGCAAACACAAGATAGATCTAGCCTAGCATGTTGGAATCAAGAAAAGCATAAGATATATTCAAACAACACATAGACATATTGAATGAATTAAGAGAAGACTTATCTTAATTGAAAATGAATGGATTCAAGGGGTGGAAACCCTTGAAAACACTGTAAAATATGACCTAGGGTTTACAAAGTTCGACCCTAGTTTTCTCCACACAAGTTCCTCTCTAATGAATGAAAAATAGAAAACTATATATAGATTTTGATGGGTGACGGCATCAAGAACAAATGTCTGACGCCGTCATCTCGCCGCCAAATAGTTTCTCGGACTGCCTAGATCTGGGTCTGATGCCGTCATGTATTCACCTTATGCAGGCCGTCACCAAATTAACTCTTGACGCCCTTGTTGTGACGCCGTCAGGTTTGCACTGGGTCGTCATAGATTTTACTCTTGACGCCGTCAGGATCTTCCTCTTGACGCCGTCAGGTACTGTTCTCAGCATGGAAAATTAAGTTTTTGCCGTTTTCTTTACTTTTATGCTCCAAAAACGTCCGAATTGCTTCATTTTCCAGAATTCACTCCCAAAGTACCTAAAATCACAAAAGGAACGATTTAGGGTAATATTTGATCAAATAAATTTAATTCCGGGCTTAAATGACCCCCTAAAAGTGGTTCATTTTTCGCCTCATCAGCACTACACATTTAGGATTATGGTATCCCAAAGGAATGGGAGTAGACACTATAGTGTATGCCGACTCAGACCATGCCGATGACTATGATGATAGAAAAAGCACAAGTGGTATTTGTACTTTTGTTGGACATTGTCTCACCTCATGGTTCTCTAAGAAGCAAACGGCTCTCGCCATCTCAAAAATTGAAGCCGAATAATTATCGGCTAGAAAAGCATGTCAACAAGCTCTTTGGATGAAGCAAGCTCTTGTCGACTACGGAATTCAACTTGAAGACATCTCTATTCTTTGTGACAACAAAGGAGCCATTGATCTTAGTAAGAATTCAGTTCAACATGCTTGCACTAAACATATGGAAATCCGTCATCATTTCCTTCGTGACAATGTTCAAAAAGGAAACATCTCAATTGAGAAAGTTTCTTCCAAAGACAACATTGCCGACATTCTTATAAAACCTCTTAAACGAGAACCATTTAACCTTCTTAGGCTTGGCTTAGGACTTATGGAACCTACATTGTAGTTTGGAACAATAGAATAAAATCACAAAAATCACAACAAATCAAAACAATTGTCTCTTTCTGCTGATCTGGCGGAACCTTCAGCCATAACGGGCGGAACCCTCCTTTTGGCTCCGCCGTATCCGCCAACCTGCAGGCACCTTTTTCTTATTTTATATTAAACCAAACACCCCTTATCACATACCACCACTTCAAAACAGTTACTATTCACTTCACTACTCATCCACATACAAAACTTTGGTCTTTCCATCATCCTCCTTGCTCTCAAATCATCATTGTAAGTATTCTAAACATAATTACACTCCTGATCTGTGTCTAGGAATTCTATTTATGCACTAAAACTAAAACTTGGGGTTGTGCATTAACTTGAGAAATTCATATAGGTCATTAGTTGTAAAACCAAACTAATCATGTTCCCATAGTTAGGAATTGCATCTTTATAAGAAATTAACATGTTTACTAAAAGACCCCAAGTCAAATTTTTGCAAAAATGACTTCTCACAAATAGGACAAATATTTTTTCGTCTCACATTGTGAATACAAAATCAAAATGTTACTTTCAAAACATCACGTGCATAATGTCTCTTGAATGCTAACGGGAATACATAACTAATATGTATTTTCGGGTACATTCAAACGAAGCTACATTGAATTAGGAGCGTTTGAGTTATCTTTTGTTTTATACCAAGCTTGCATTATAAAACGTGTTAAGCATCAAAATGAGTCAAGATAACCGCACCTCCACATTGTTTGCATATAGGCACACACTAGAACATGCACATTGCAATAGTCGTCAACTTAGACTAAAATGTGAAATTTTGTGTTTCTAGGGATCATCATGCCACCCGCAACTCATTATGGCCATAAGGACACCATTCACTACTTACCCAAACACCACAAAACCAAAGGTCTTACTCAAAATCAAGTCAATGTTTTCAAAGCCTTAGAAAAATGCTATGTCTATGAGGGTAGAACCATTGATCCATCCTTCCTAGAAGGAACTAATCTCCGTAGGGAACTTGCCAACATCAACTTTGATTGTCTCCTAGATATAGACGAGCCTATTTGTCCTAGGTTCATTCTAGAGTTCTATGCATCCGTCACTCTTTCCACCGATGACTATGGTCTCATGTCTCTAAACTTCTCGGTTAGCAGTCACCAATACTCCATCACTCTCAATGATTTTGCCCAAATCCTAGGTGTTCCAAACCATGGTACTTGCATCTATACCGACAAACATATCCTCACAACTCTTGACACACTCTTTGACCGCATCCATCCCTATGACACTCCTCTTGTGTCCAAGGATGTACTTCATGATCATCTCTTTGTTATGACCTCCGACACTAGGAGAACCCGTTCCGAAAATGAGGTTAACAAGGACCCTTATGGTATGGAACTCAATGAACTCAAGCCTCCTTTCAAGAAATAGGAGGAACTCCTTAGAGCTAATGTCATTAGCACCATAGGAAACCGGGATCACATCAATGTTTTCCTTTGCTACAAATCATCCTTTTTATTTAGAATCTCATTTCTCATTAGTTCATAACTGCATTAGGATCATTCTCACTCTCTAGAACCAATAGGAACCCATTTCCCGCCAAAAATCAAATTATACCATAACTAACTCAAGGAACCCTTCTCCATAAGGCAAGGAACCCTTCAAAAGGTCCCTTGGAATCCGTGGAACATCTAATCCAAACATGACCTGATGCGTGGGAATTGCACCAGGCTTTACCTCTCAAGGGATCTTGAGAAGCTTACAACCCCCACCAGGCAGTGTACCTGATCGTTGTAGTATAGTATAGTGACAAGTACCGGGGGATTGATCGTTCAGCTAGGAATAGTGTCGCTAGGATTAGAAAACCTAAATACTAGTTCTAAAGATGAGGGATGATTATTTTTGTATTTTTTTTAATTTTTTGAAAGCAAGTTAAAATCTCGGGTTTGAAGGATTTGGGCGGAATTAGTTGCTAGTCAACTAACCCAATACTAAAGATGCAATCAAAATAAAATACAAGAAATGAAAATAAACTAAATTATACTAGAGTTGTGAGCAATAAGTGGAGAAAATGTGTTTACTTAGATTTCACTACTCCCTAGACATCTTTTACACGTTAATTACTTGTTATAGTTGCATGGATGACGGATTGTATTCCTTAATACCATTCATGGGGTATCGCACATAACTCCCCAATTCTATGAGCTCTTATCTCCTCCTATACCATGCCCAGCACAACCATAGGGATTGTAAACAGTGGCTCATGCATTAAATATAACCAATAAAGACCTTAGTGCAATAGGTTCATGTTTCCTAAGACGTTCAAGCATGTTACCATTTGGAGATCTGCCAGTTTTCTTAAGCCTAACATATAAATTCATTCATCCAAAACAAACTATAAACAAGTAATCAACATATAATCAACATCTAGGTTTCATTAGATCCAAGCAAACACAAGATAGATCTAGCCTAGCATGATGGAATTAAGACAAGAACAAGATATAGACAACCAACACATAGATATATTGATTGAATTAAAAGAACACTTATCTTAATTACACATGAAAGGTATCAAGGGGTTGGAACCCTTGAAAAACCTGTAAAATTTGCACCAAAATCGTACTAGGGTTTCTCCAAAACTTCTCTCCCCTAATGTGTAAAAATTAGAAAACTATATATAGGAAATAGGGTCTGACGGCGTCAAGACCAAACTTGTGACGCCGTCACCTCGCCGCCAAAATAATTCTCGGACTGCCTTGATCTACTTCTGACGCCGTCATGTGTTATTCATTTCCAGGCCGTCATGCATTTTCCTCTTGACGCCCTTCCTTGTGACGCCGTCAAATCTGTTCTGGATCGTCATGGAAATTGCTCTTGACGCCGTCAGGATGTTACTCTTGACGCCGTCACCTACTGTTCCCAGCAAGGAAAATTAAGACTTTGGCGTTTTCTTCACTTTAATGCTCCAAAAACGTCCGAATTGCTTCCTTTTCCAGATTTCACTCCCAAAGTACCTAA
Organism: Artemisia argyi; assembly: GCA_030686995.1. Classification (NCBI taxonomy): domain Eukaryota; kingdom Viridiplantae; phylum Streptophyta; class Magnoliopsida; order Asterales; family Asteraceae; genus Artemisia; species Artemisia argyi. Next base: position 76,557,482 of record CM060688.1, read on the forward strand.
AATCGCAAAAGGAACGATTTAGGGCAATATTTGATCAAATAAATCCGAATTCCGGCTTAAATGACCCCCTAAAAGTGGTTCATTTTTCGCCTTATCATGACCACTACGCATTTAGTGCATATCTTGGTCTTTTTACTCCACCATTTTCATTAGATTGACTCCAATTGATCTGACAACCTTCATAAATCATCCAAATCATTAGAAACCTCAAAATTTGTATGGTAAAACATCAAATCCAAACACTCCTTTCAACATTTCTTCAACTCTATAAATTTGACCATCTTAGAACACTTCCAAATCACACCATCACCTTCACAATCTCTGATCTTAAGCTTCTTAACCAACATTTTGACCATGACAAAGTCAACAACCACCTCTCCACCATCAAGACCCATTAGGAGAACCGCCCGTATTAGTGTGAAACCATGTTGCTTCAACACTACAATCAGCCTAAGCTCCTCATCTTCGGATGAATCACCACTCATCATTTCTTCACCCATCAAAGATGAAAACTTCTTGAACCTTGCAACTCCCACACCATCACCAAGGCTTAACAATGTGATCACCACTCCACCTCCAACAAAAACTTCCATTGACCCAAGTCCACCACTGGCTCCAACTCAACTATCTAAATCTCCATCACCACCCAAATCACCAAAACTTGAACAAATGGAGATTTTTGGCACTCCACCAACATCTCCACATCCTTTCTTACAAGACCTTGATGATCTTCCGCCAAGAACTACCAATCCACCACCATTGCCTTCATTTGGTTCAATTGAACGAATGGCAACCCATCAACCAATGGCATTCTTTGGGCCCAATGAACCTTTTGAACAAGAACCATCATCACAACAAAAACCAACCGCACAACCACCTCAACCAAAACCATTGTTATTTCATCCCCTCTTCAAAGATATTCATGGCCCTCTCTATGGAGAACCAAACTTTGAACACCATGATCAACCACCACCTCAACCAACTCAATCACAATCACAATCCCAATCACAACACTTTGAGTCCTTCTTTCCTTCGTCTGAGGAATTAGAGGCATCTCTATGGAACAACCCACCAAACACTCACGAGGAGATCAATGATCGCCTCGACAACCTCTATGCTTTCAAAAGCATGGTTGACTCCCATCTTCATCAAGCAATGGAGTTTCAAACCACCTTACTCTCCTCCATTGCTAAACCAACCTCATCTCAACAAACCACCAATGTTCCACCTCCACCACCACCATCAACAAATGACCCACTCCTACCTAATCCTCGCCATTTACGTTTTGCAAAAAACATAACATTTTCATATTTCTATAAATAGAAAATGTGGTATGACATCTTGGCATACATCATGCGCATTTATGGGATGATTTCCAAATCTAGAAGTTGACTTTCCATAAGATTTCTTACACACTTGGAAAGATTCTTACTCAATATATCTTGTTGTTGACCTTAAGGATCTTGATTAGACATTGCATAGATATGGAAAGATTTCTTGAGCTTTTGACTGTCAGACTAGCGGAACCCTGTGGATACAAGGGCGGAACCCTTGTTTTGGTTCCGCCAATCCGCCAACCTGCTGTCTTGTTTGGCTGTAAATACCAAACCAATCTCAAGAATTCTCTCATCACTTCTCATTATATTTTACACATACATTCTCATTACATTCATCTAACTCATTAACATTTCATTTGTGTGAGATCTTTTGTAGCAAAGAAGATCACAAAGTTCACACCAAAAGTTACAAGTCTCAACACAACGTTGCAAGTATTGATAGCTTAACATTGTGTAAACTCGTGAAGTTTATACATCATTTCATTGTGTAATTTCAGTAGTGATCGGTAAGTATTTTAGGCTTTAAAATACATAGTGTGACGGGAGTGGTTGTACCCTTGTAAAAGTACTCGACATCTAGCTTTGTGTCAGAAATCTTGTGTAAGCGACGTGTAAGGTTTTCTCCGCCGGTGAAAGGAGCTTGTTGACTAGTGATTGAAACTCTCAAAGTTGGATACCCGGGGCGTGGAGTAGGGCAAGGAAAAAGAGTCCTTGTAGCCGAACCACGATAAACAATCGTGTTGTGGTTTGATCGTTTCTTACTTTATACTTGCATATTACTTATCGTTAATTAGTTTCAATTGTTGATTACACGTAAAGTTTTCAAAGTAAAAAACCGGTAAACTATTCAACCCCCTTCTAGTTTTCCACAATAAATACCCAAAAAACCCTAACTTGTAACACAAATCTAATACAAAACATTCTAATATGACACAAACATTCATAAACAAAATAGATACATTTGATTGTTCTAACCCATCACATATTCTCTATGCCAGCCCGGTGCAGACTTGGCCCGTTTACCACGGACCAACCTTTGACCCGCAGGCGTATCATTCCCTCCTTCTTTAGAAACCACCTTGTCCTCAAGGTTAAAAGTTGGATATGCAGCCTAAAATTCAGATAACCATTCCTAAGTAGCTTCTTCTGGTGACTTGCCGACCCATTGCACTAATAGTTGTTGCGTTGAAATTCCATTGCGCAATACAGTGTGCGCACATCACAAATTGAAAGAGGTTGTTCAACCGGATGCCCCTCGTATACCTCTTCAGGTAGGTCAGATATTTATTCACTGTGGGTACCTGTAAAAACCTTAAGAAGTGAAACATACCGGGTGTATCTTACTTGTTTCCGGTAGCGCGAGGCGATATGCTACCTTCTCCACGCGTTCAACGACTTTATAAGGTCCGTAATACCTTTTTGACAACTTATTAGATAGGCGTTTAGCTAGAGTAAGCTGTCGATATTTCTGCAACTTGACAAGTACCATGTCTCTGATATTAAATTCTACCTACCGACGATGGCGGTTAGCCTTCATTTCCATACGATGCTTACCGGCCAACAAGTTTTGCTTAAGTTAGCAAAGAAGGCTGGCTCGTTCCCCCAATGCTTCGTCCGCAGCCGCCACTTTTGAAGAACCTCGCGGATATGGAATAACTAATTGGTGGCAATTTACCATACAACGCTTGATATGGAGACATCTTAATACTACGATGATAACTAGTATTATAACAATATTCCACCCATGGCAAGAATCTCACCCATTTGTGAGGCCGGTCCACAACCATAGCTCGTAAATATTGTTTAACGCCTCTATTGACTACCTCCGTTTGCCCGTCCGTCTGATGATGATATGTCATGCTTTGATTTAATTGAGTACCACTAAAATGAAACAATTGTTTCCAGAACTTGCTAACAAAGATGGGATCACGATTTTTTTTGGAACTTCATGATGCTTAACCAAAATATCCATGAACAACTCCGCAACCTTATGAGCATTAAAACTAGTTGGTAATGTTCCAAAGTACGTGGTAGCGTAGGGATTGCACCAGGCTTTACCTCTCAAGGGATCTCGAGAAGCTTACAACCCCCACAAGGCAGTGTACCTAATCGAGTAGTATAGTATAATGACAAGTACCGGGGGATTGATTGTTCAGCTAGGAATAGTGTCGCTAGGATTAGAAAACCTAAAGACTAGGTCTAGAGATGAGGGATGATTCTTTTTGTATTTTTTTATATTTTATAAAAGCAAGTAAAAATCTCGGTTTTGAAGGAGTTGGGCGGAATTAGTTGCTAGTCAACTAACCCAGTTACTAAGAAGCAATCAAAATAAAATACTAAAAATGAAAATAAACTAAATTAAACTAGTGGTATGAACAATATATGGGAGAATTATGTTTACTTAGATTTCACTACTCCCTAGATATCTTTTACAGGTTAATTACTTGTTATAGTTGCGTGGATGACGGATTGTATTCCTTAATACCATTCATGGGGTGGCGTACTTACTTCCCCAATCCTATAAGCGCCTACTTCACTCCTATGTCAAGCCGGCTAAGAAGCTCCTAACATGGGATCACTAGAATTTGCTCATGCATTAAATACAACCAATAAAACCTAGTACACATCGGTTCATGTTTCCTAAGACGTTCAAGCATGTTACACAATGGAGATCTACCAGTTTTCTTAAGCCTAATATTGAAATCATTCATCCATTACAACAACATCTAGGTTTCATTACATAAAAGCAAACACATGATAGATCTAGCCTAGCATGTTAAAATCAAGACAAGCATAAGATATATTCAAACAACACATAGACATATTGATTGAATTGAAAGAGGACTTATCTCAATTGAACATGAAAGGTTTCAAGGAGTGAAAACCCTTGAAAATACAGTAAAAAACGACCTAGGGTTTATTAGGTTCGACCCTAGTATTCTCCACACAAGTTCCTCTCTTAATGAATGAAAAATAGAAAAGTATATATAGATTCTGAGAGGTGACGGCGTCAAGAACAAATTTCTGACGCCGTCATCTCGCCGCCAAATAATTTCTCGGACTGCCTAGATCTGGGTTTGACGCCGTCATGTGTACTCCTTATGCAGGCCGTCACCAAAAATACTCTTGACGCCCTTCTCTTGACGCCTTCAGGTTTTCTCTGGGTCGTCATGCATTTTACTCCTGACGCCGTCACATTTTTCTTCTTGACGCCGTCAGGTACTGTTCTCAGCATGGAAAATTAAGTCATTGCCGTTTTCTTCACTTTTATGCTCCAAAAACGTCCAAAATGCTTCCTTTTCCAGAATTCACTCCCAAAGTACCTAAAATCACAAAAGGAACGATTTAGGACAATATTTGATCAAATAAATTCAATTTCGGGCTTAAATGACCCCCTAAAAACGGTTCATTTTTCGCCTCATCATATACCCTTACACTTGAGATTTGCTTGTCCTCAAGCAAATGCGCTTTTATTCTAGTCAAAATACAAGTTAGGGGTCATTTAACACTAATATAAAAGTAATTACAACAAATAATCGTTCCACTAAAGACCAAAGACAAGCACGGAGGTCATACACTAGCACCTCACAAATAGTGTTTAGATACTCACATCTCTCAGGTGTAATAAAGTATATATCACAATATGGAAATGGAAAACATCTCTCACTACCTGTCATAGCAAAATAGATTACCATAGGCTTGGGAAAGGATCAAACCTCCACCACATGGCGTAAGCACCTAGGATAAACTATCAAAGAGTTCTTTTAAAGGGTTGTAACGTTAGGTGTAGGGATATGGAATACACGGTTTTGTTGGATATAGGCAGTTTTTACTGGTGGCGAGTTAACAATCTTGGTCAATTACATGTACAATATGACGTTGTTAAGCCAAGACTAGACTCGACTTAAGATAATAAATAAAAAATAACAAAAACATAAAATGAACATAGAATGAAAAGGGATGGTAGTCCGTATGTTTTTTTCTCTTTTCTTTTTCTATTATTTTTTTTTTCTTTTTCTTGATTTTTTCGATTTTTTTTTTTTTTTTTTTTTTTTTTTTTTTTGCATACACTTTTACCCTACCATCCAAAATAATACATCATAGGGAATGAACATTCCCCTTACACTTGAATTTTTACACACTTTACAATAAACTAATCTAATGACTCGAATCAAGATAATCAAAACACTTGGAGTATTTTAAGATTAACGCACATATGGGGGTAATAAATGATGTTCTTCCCCATTACTCCATAAAATAAGTACTTTACCCATGAATCCCAATCGTCCCAAAACAATATGTACAAGGATATGACTCGACTTAGCAACCATGTAATCAATTAGATAATTAACTTAGGGTTTAACAAATAACAATAATGCACTAAAGATGAGTGCATACACGGAAGGCTAAGGCGATTTGGGTGTACATTTAAGTGGGGTGTAACAAATTATTCCTTTAAGTAAGATGCTTAAAGTTAGAAACGAAAAGATAGGCTCGGAGGGGTGTACTAGGGGTTTCGTGTACTAAAAATGAGTACAACGCTAAGGTGTGGGAAAAATTAATTGACTAAACTAGCCAAGTAATATGACTTAAATGGTCAAGTAATTATGATACGGGTATAACACAAGGGTGATCCTAATGCCTCTTATCATGTAGTAAATCCTACTACACGAATGTAGTCTCACTAGCGGTCTCGGGATGCATCACTAACGCAAGTTCTAGAATCTAAATGCTACCGATACACTCATAAACACTAATAGTAAATGCTTTTCCTATCAAATCTAAAGGCGAACCTCACATATTTGGGTGGAACATTTTTTGAATAGTACGGTTTTGTGCTAGTCATACAATCTCCTGTCCATGAGACGCTTGCTATGGCTAAAGTTTCACTCCTAAATGTTGTAAAAAAAATTAAATTTGGTGCTAAAATTGCACTAACAAGTATTTCTCATAGTTTTATTACACATCTACCATCAAACAAACAAACTCAAGCGAAAGTGTATCTGCAAGGTATCATCATTTTACCCTCCCCTTACACTTAGGATGAACATTGTCCCCAATGTTCAAGTAAAGAATGTAAAAGTGAAATAAATAAAATGAATGAAATCAAATACTCCCCTGATTCGCTCGGTATGGATAATGAGGTGGCCAGGTTAGATCTTCCTCCAAGAAAATGAACAATCAAAGCTTCCCTTCCAGAATATAAATCATCTTCTTGTCATACATAACCTGTGAAAACCTGAGAAAACAGACAAGGCAACCTCGCATAAAATCGGCGGCAATCTACATATGCTAACAAAACCTAGAAAACAAAATAAGATATAATGCTTGTGGAATGATGTTTGCAGATTTCCGGGAGATTATAAAACTAATGATTCAACAAAAACTTTAAGACTCCGTTAGAAAAACAAAACTGGTAAAATTTCCAGATTTTTTACACGTGACGCCGTCAGGAATTTCTTCCTGACGCCGTCATAAGTGACCTGCAGAAATTCTTATGTTAAGTTTCCGGAAAATTTCTGGAAAAACTTCGTCCTACTTCATAGAAAATCCTGCAAAACATCATTATGACTCGATACAAGCATTTGACTCTAACAAATACGAATATACATGTTCACTTAATATTGTGGAGAATCATGATCGGTTTTGTTTCTTAAAAACATATTTGGGGTTTCCTCTTACACTTATCTTTTGCGAAATACCTTTGGATGAAGTTAAGACTAGGCCAAACAACAAAATAAAGTAGTTTCACCATTTTAGTTTTGAAGCATGATCTACCGACAATAAAAAAAAAATAAAGCATGCATACGGAAGCAAATATCAAACAAACAAAATAAAAATCACACAAAGCAAAGAATGAAACCATAAGCACATTATATCATTACTAGTTAACGTGAGCATAAAAATAAAAATTATCCAAGGCCAACAAAGGCCATAACCTAAACTATTACAGTTCCAATTGTTTCAAATTACATCACCATCAATAAATTGTTCAAACATAACAGAAATTAAGACAGATCATTGGGGAGGGGGACCATAACGGTAGTCATAACCAGGAGGGAGGTGCCCAATGTACCCGTAGGGAGGGTAGTCCATCTCACGATCGGGGAATGGGTTAATCTGCAGCTGGGGCTCAATCTGATCACGGGTGGAAAGGTGCTGCATCTGGTGGATGGTATGATCATACATCCAATCAAAGCGCTGGTCAGTGGTGGTCCACCATGCGTCCACCTGACCCATCCAGGCCCCCTGGTGTGCCTGCCAGTCTCCCCGACTCATGTGTCGGTAGTAATCAGCAGACCCAACCTCGTAGTCCCTGAACTGATGCTGCTGGGGCGCTCCCTCATCATCATCATCATCCTCAGCACCATCAGGTCCTCCTGCCATGTACCAGGTATAGGACCCATCCACCAGCTGCATCACGATGCTCATCTGCCTGAGGGATTTAGCCCTCACCACCCTACAAGTCCCGCAGTCGCTCAAGTATCCCATGATCTGGGAAACAAGCAGCCCATAAGATCGAGCCAACCGGGTCACAAACATCCCCCCATACACCTTGTCAATATCCCTCTCCCCCACACTAGTCTTCAAATAGCTGGCTACCCAAAATGGGATGTTGCAGTAAACACCTGCTGAAAAGATGGTATATAGGTAGAAAAGATCTGAAGCAGTGACACGGTGAGTGGTGCCATGATGCCCCGACAAGCTGTATGTGATGCACCTGTAGGATAACCTAATCATGGGGTCCCTTATTGAGGTTGCCCCAGTAGTCGAGGTGTACACCCCGTTCCCAATACTTGGCCAAAAAGTGGCGCACCTCATCTCATTCCTCACAGTCTCCCCATGCAATAACCTCTGCATAAAACCTCTCAACAGCCTCCTCCCTAGTGTACAAACCAATCCTCCACCCAAACTCAGTAACCGAACATGATCGAACCTCCCCCTAACCTAAAGTAAATAGTGGTACCCCCCATATCCGTCCTGGCCTCCGCCAAATCAAAGTGAAAAGTCGCAAAGCAATGTTTTAAAACCCGGGTTGACCCGGCCGGTTCAACCGGTTGAACCGGGAACCGGCTCGGAGACCGGGCCGGATAGGACCGGGTTTTTGCTTGTTTGAGAACCGGATTGAACCGCCGGTTTTTCGTTGACCCGGTTTGATAAACCCGGCCGGGTCATGACTTTTTATAAAAAATAATTAACAAAATGATTTTTTTCCATTAACTTTTCTAAGTTTAGTTAAAAAGTTAAAGATGATTACTTATCTTTGATAAAATTTTGTAAAATAGTAGTAAATTCTAGTTATACATGATGTTAGAATCACCGATTAATATAGTTTTATATCGATTTAATCGAATTTAGAACCACTTGTTGAAATAGTAGTAAACCATTATAATTTAGAACCACTTGTTGAAATATTTTGCTATATTATTATAGATATATACTTAAAAAGCAAAACTTATCGGTATAATCTCAATATTTTTTTATCGATTTAATCGAATTTATGAATAAAAACGGATAAATTATGAGATCATGTAAATACTAATTATTAAATATGGAAAAAAGTATATATATTTATAGAACCGGTTCGACCCGGCGGTTCAACTGGTTGAACCGGTGACCCGGTGAACCGGTGACTAAACCGGGTCGATGAAAAAACCGGTTTTTAAAACATTGTCTCAAAGAACTCCCTAACCAACTCACTATACACAGTCTCCCTCATCCTGAACAATCTCTCCCATTGAGGACCCGTGAACCCATCGGTTTGGATCCTCCCCAAGAACTCAGCCTCTAAACCTTGGGATCTCAGAAACTCCCAATCAATCACAACACCAGCATCAATGTGGTGATAAACAAGCTTCGCGTACTTAGTTGTGGCGGCATCATTGTCAAACTCACCCCAACTATGGACCATTTCCCTATAGTTAACTTGTTGGGACCTAGATGAGCTGCCACGGTGTTGTCGTGATCGCTTGCTCATTTTCCTGGAAAAAGATAGAGTGGACGAAAACGATTAGAATGAGAATTTTATTGGCTCATGCTGTTAGACACACCTGACGCCGTCAGGAAGGAGATCCTGACGCCGTCAGACCCAGCAAAAATCGAACCATGCAATTACGAGGGAAAATCAATTTTCAAACTCTAAACCCATTACCCAAACACTCCTTTATGCAGGAAACATGGGTGGGGGGTCAAAAAATCCGTGGTGTGAAAGATTTTTCCTTAATTAACGCATGATTCAAGTAGAACAACATCATCTAATGGTAACCTCATGATTACAAATCGTCAAAGGGAAGGCATTACGATTTATCAAAGATGGGTCAAAAATGGGGTTTCAGATGATGGGGGTTTTCAAAATTGGTTGAACCTAAGGACAATTGAACGAAAAAGAGTGAAAAAAAACTACTTACCAAGTGGAGATTTGTCACGGAAGATGTCGGATTGGATGATGGAGACTCGGAGGTGGAGCAGCAATTTGGGTGTGATTTGTGGGGTATGAGTTGAAAGTGATGGAGTTTGGGTTATTATTGCTGAGATAGCGAGGTGACGGCGTCAAGAGTTAACATCTGACGCCGTCAGATACCCGTATCAGGAATAAAAAGTGGTAATTCCAAATTCAGTCCCTGCACTAGTGTGAATAGCTAAACATAAGTAAAAACTATGAGTAGCCATCCCATTAGTGAAGTCCACCAGGGTCGAACGTTTCGTTACTGTCACGGAAAGTGATGTGGTTGTAGAAAGGGGTGGGTGATGTTTTAGTTAAGTTGTAGCCTTCGCATTGGTCAACGGTGGGTACAAAGAGGTATTGTTCCATAGAGGGTCTCAAAGCTGTGGTGTTTTTGAGGTGCAACCTCTTCACACCGGGTTTAAAACCAAAGGAACGTCTCTTGCACAAATTTGGGAGTGTGGTTTGCAAGCATCCAACGAAGATGTTATGAAATTGCGAGTTCTTCTCCTCCTGAGGATACTCACAAAAGTAGGAGGTGATTGACGGTGAAGCACTTGGAAAGGATTTCTCGTTATCCTCTTGGTCAAACACCAAAGGAGTTGGAACCTCAAAGATTTTTTTGATTTTTCTTGGTGCGGATTTTTCCTTAATCTTCTCTTTGATCCTTGATATGAATTTATCTGCTAAATCCATTAAAGCATTGCGAGTGCTTTCCATGCGTGCTTCTAAGTGCCGGATTTGTTTTTCCTGATTATTCATGAAGGTTACCATTATCCCTTCGAACTCTTCTTGTCGTGAATGTTTAGGAAAATTATGTTTGATAGCCGCATTCCTACGTATATTAGGATTCCTTGCGGTTTCAGCAGCAGGTATTTCAGCTCTCATTAATTCTTTTACCTGCTTCTCGATATTTCCCAATAATTGTTCTTGGGTGGCGTGTGCGTAATCAAGTTTCCCCTTACTTGAAAACATCGGGTCCTCCCATCCTTCTTCTTCGTACTGTGCCAACCCCTCAAGAACTTTTGTTGAGCTATAGACCTTGATAGATCTTCTTGAGCACTCTAGAATCCTTAGTAATGTCACTGTAATCAATAACACACTAATAGACAATCTCTGCAACTTGTATTTATAAAGCGGAAACAAAACACAAGCTTGATACTAAGAACTCTTGATCCTCTATGGATCTTTTTAATAATATTAAGAATTCTCTAAAAGTTATTTAATACATAAACCGTGTGTTCCTTTTATACTCAAGGAATCCTAAACCGTTTCTCAAGAAACGTATACTCTAAAACTTCTAAAAGATATGCATTATCACTTCCTAAATAAACTCATGCATATCCAAACTACATTACATAAAACACGGAAATACTATATCCGCAGAAACTAATAAAGCTGAACTATGTCTTCAGCAGATAGTCATCAGCAGAATCTCTATGATCAGCATATACTTGAAAGCTCCATTCTTTGCAGCAACAAATGACTAGATGTACATCAAAACAAATTAGTTTCATACTATTCTCATCACTTCCAGGTGTGTTAACTCCTGTGAGAGGTGAATCATTGAAAATAATGGATTTGATGTCTCTTTACCAATAGCCATTACTACTGGAGTAGCCAAGTGTTCAAAGGTACACTGATAACCACATGATTTTTAGCAAATCATCAGCTATAAACGGATTTGAGATGTCTTTACCTGTAGCCGTTTGCTCAGGACTAGCCAATTATCTTGATGAAAATCATCTTGGTTAACTGATTACCAAATATGGTTTTCCACTGCCTTTACCACAAGCCATATACATGTGGGCTAGCCAATTATTCAGAATCCATAAAGGAAAAATCCATGGTCAATTGACAACCATTTCAACTACTCAGCAACAAAGCATGGGTGAGTTGAAAACCCTATGGTTTTGAGCAAACCATTACAGCTATCAACAGATTTGACATGTCTTTACCAAAGCTGTACCCTTTGGACTAGCCAACTTTATGATGGAATAGTCAACATCGGGTAAGTTGATAACCAAACCTGCAGACAAATACTATACAACAACATGTTTTTTTTTTTTTTTTTTTTTTCCTCATAATAAAATAAATATACAACATAATATCTCTACTCAGATGCTGCTCTGGAAGTCTTAATCCTTTGTTTGAAAACCTTCATCAAAGATTCAGCAAACAATCTTGTATTACCAGCTGGATCAGGAGGAATTTCCAACTTCTGTTGTAACATTTTCTCCATCAAAGATACCTTCAGAAGATATTTGTTGGTAAGATCCATGATAATCCTCAGACCAGTGGTGGTTTCCAGCACATGCACATAAGATATAGGATAGAACTTCCAACTCTGAACTTTCCATTTCTGATTGTTCTTCCAGATATCATAACTTGCACCAGTAGGAGTAGAAGAATCAAACAACACTTTAAGATCACCCAACAAATACAATCCAGAACCTTCAGGAGTATGAGTGGCATAATACTTAGTAACCAACTCATATAGAGTGACCAAATCTTGATAATTTACAAGATGAAGAATCTGCTGAAGAAAAGCAAAGGATATGGATGTCTTATCCAATCTATAAATGGTATTGAGTTGACCATCTTGACTTAACTCCCAACTCACCAGAACAACTCTAGTTCCTTCTGGCCAATCATCAGATGATCCTTCCCTTATAAATGAAGCATCAGAATCATTCACATTAATTAGACTTTGTTTTGAATGTGATGATCCTACTTTAGCCATTCTCTTTCCTCTTCTTCCAGGAACATAAATAGCATCATGAACTGCTGCTTCAGCAGAATCACCTTCTGCAGCTTCAGTATCCACTGATGGAGTATCCAATTGGTCATCAGCAGAATCTTCAGAAGATTCAAGTGTAGCAGAGGCATATTGTTCATCCATAGCCTTCCTGATTTGTTTGTTTCTAGCAGCTTGAATTTCAACTTCTCTTGTCTTCAGTTCATGAAATCTAGCAAGCTCAGCCCTTTGTTCAGCTTCTTGATCTTCAGTCAACTTCCTAGCAGTTTCTTCACCTAATTTTTCCAGCTCCAATTGTCTCCTAGTTCTCTTCCTAGTTGGAGCATCTGATGTTGTCACTTTGGCTTTACCTTTATCCATAGAAACATCAACACCAGCAGAAGTAGCAGGTAAAGATACTTGTTCAGCAGCAATATGAATATTCTCAGATGAATCATCATCAACATTTAGAAGTGGAATATTCTTTGAAGCATCCATTCCAGCTTTAGCATTCCTAGTTTTGATTCTATTATAAATCTCAACTAGTTTTTCAAATGGAAGTCCCCATACTTGTTTCTTAGACCAAGCAGAATTATATAATGAGCTGCTCTGATTTTTCACATATGTTCTCATATACTCTGTTTGCTGTGCTTGAGTCATGGGTTTTTCCCTTTTTGCTTTAGCTTTTAATTCATCAGCTGCCTTCTTCCTCATCTTTAACATTTTCACAATCTCAGATTCATAATCTTGTTCCCCTACTCTCTTTCCAATAAGATCAGCAGTTAAAGTAGGATTAGCAAGCATCTATTTTCCAATCATCTGCCAGTCTGACTCATCAAACTCTAGAACTGCTGCATCCAATTCCCTTTGTCTTGCAATAGGTAAGGTAGAAACATATCTTTGAGTCTCAGAATCTAATTCTGCATCAAACTTAGCTTGTACTTCCTCAGCTAGATTTGCACTCTTCATATAATTTTCCCATTCTTGTAATAATTTACCTTGACCAGCTCTATCTTCAGCAGTTACAAGCTCATCTAAACCATCATGAGGAACATTAGCTGCAGCAACATCATCATTAGACACATGCACATCTGCCATAGGTTCATCATGTACATCTTGAACCTCTTTATCAGTAGAAACTTGTATATTCTCAGATGAATGATGAATAGGAGAATTCAAGTATTCTTTCCCAGCTACAAAATATGTTTCTCCTGATGTATTTCCTTTGTCAGCAGATTGATCAGCAGTAACCCTTCTTAATGATTGTTTCTCCTGAAGTATATCCACAACTTCAGTCATCAGCACATCATTATCACCACCAGATACTTTTGAAGCTTCAGCAGCTTGTCTTGCCAAATACTATCTTGTACTTCTTCTTTGAACTAGTATTATTGGTTTAGATTGAGGTGCTGCAGCAGCTTTAGGAGGAACAACATGAGACTGTCTAGCAACTTCAGCTAGAATCTCAAGAGAATCCAAATTTGCCTCCTTTGCTACTTCAGTAGAGTCCAATCCATCTTTGCTTTGCTTCTGCTGACTTAGCTGTGTCTCCAAATCTTTGACTTTGCTTTTCAGACCTTGAATTTCATTACCAAGAGTAGTTTTGGTCTCAGCAAGTTCTTTCTGGAGATCTTCAGTCATTTTCATGTACCTGCTTAGAGAATCATATACAAAAGTGAGAGTAATAGGGTCCTCTGCTCTACCACCAGATTGCTCAGTGGTATGAGGAGCTTCATTGAACCCAGCAGGAGAAACAGACTCATGTACAACATTAGGAGAACCTACATTAATTTACTCTCCCAAAGAACTAGGTGAAGGTAGTCTAGTAAGATCAGGTTCAAAAGTCTGTAAATCATCTTCAAACTCATGAAGTTGCTCAACTGGAGCATCCTGAACTGGTGAAATGGTAGGGCTAGGTGACATTTGTACAGGGGTAGGTGGTGGTAAGTCAGTAGAATCAGGTAAAGGTTCAGCAGTTGTAGCTGGCACTTCCTCCATTACCACTGAAGGATTACCATCAGCAGCAACACCAAAAGATGATGGATTACCATCATCAGCAGCATTAGAAGCAGGCACATTACCAGCATCATCACCCTCAACTACATTAGCATTGCCTTGTGGCAACATTGCTTCCAACATAGGGTAATGTTCCCTAGTATAATTAGTTTTCATTGAGGCAAACAACTTAGAACCTAGAGTTTTAATGGGTATATGGGTCATATCTTCAGTGGTTATGTCTAAGATTATCTGTAAGAATCTAGGGTACATTAAAAACTTATGATGTTCCTTATCTATATTTTCAAAAATAAACTTAGAAAAATTGTAAGTTTCACCCTTAGAAAGACAAACAATACCACAACCCAATTGCAGAGAGAACTGGTTCCATCCACCACACTTGTTGCTCATACATTGAAGCAGCAGATGCACCAAATACCTCCACTTTGGACAAAATTGATTCTTGTGCCACTTTGATGTATTAGTACTTTGATATCCAGCTTCTCTTAACCCATCAAGAATCTCTGCAGTGTTGGAATGATACACACCATTTTCATCATCCAACTGAAGCTTTGTCCTTATCAACCCTTCTGTCACCACATATTCTACACCATCTATTTCAGCTACAATCTCTGTAGCAGAT
This sequence comes from Artemisia argyi, assembly GCA_030686995.1. Taxonomy (NCBI): domain Eukaryota; kingdom Viridiplantae; phylum Streptophyta; class Magnoliopsida; order Asterales; family Asteraceae; genus Artemisia; species Artemisia argyi. The sequence continues at coordinate 76,572,637 of CM060688.1, forward strand.
CTCTTAGTAGCAGATGCCCAAAATTGCTTCACCAAGGATTCACACACCAAATTGGGACAATAAGTCAAAGCATAATGAATCTTCGACCTTTGTAGAAATTCCACCATCAAATCGAATTCTTCATGTCCCTTCTTTGTTGTTAGAATAGCGTATTTGTTATGATCGCCCTTCAATTCAAGTTGAGCCATTTGACTGAATGTGTGTGAGAATGTTATGAATTACTCCAAAGAATAATGGGTTTATTTGAAGTGATAAGCGAATAATTTTGATTCGAAAAGATATGCAGAGTGAGTTAAATTTGGAAGTTCCCCAATCGTGGTCAAAATTATCGGAACAACTTATTGACCAAGTCTGACAAAACTTCTAATTTGAAAATTAACCCTTCAGCAGCAATGAAAGTCAAACCTGCTGAAGCATAGTCAACTATCAGCAGAATCAACCAAAGGTAAAAATATCTTCGGTCAATATCTTGATTTTACTGTGCCACCCAACTCGCATTAAATATCGTAACTCCTAAAATTAGCTTATTTAATCACCCCAAATCACACATCTCATTCATCAAATTTCCCAAATTATCTTTCAAACCCTAATTTCTATTAACCCCAATTATGTCTTCATACCCAAAAACCTCAGATCCAAATTCCACTTCTCCAACATCAGAAGAAGATATACCACCATATCCATGGGGGTTTGAAGGTTCTGACTTTGAAAGAGCATTGGAGAACCGATGGGATGCACAAGAAAGACAATGGAATGCTCACTTGAAGGGTGAACCAAGCAATGTACCCAATCCTGCTGAGAGAGAGCTTGTCTCTCCCTTCATCTATACCTCTGATGAAGACTCTTCAGAGGAAGAGAATGAAGATCCATCCTTTCTTCCTCCTTCCACACCAGAGAGATCCCAACCAAGATCAAGTACTAGGGATCCATCTCTTCCAACATCACAAAATTTGGTGTTGGATCTTCCTGCTCCAGGACCTGGTCTTCCACATCAAGAACATATTGGACAGAGCAAGAGGTCTGAGATCATACGTAAGGGAAAGGAGAAGCAGAAGTAGGTGATTGAGGAATGTAACCATGAGGCAAAGTTCTTGAGTATTCTCTTGACTTTAATTCATGAGCATCTTCCCAGTCTTCCTTCTCTTCTTTTTCCATTTTCATCTTCAGCTTCTTCATTGTACTTGTCATAGCCTCAAGTATTTTGTAATAATTGATAGAAGCTAGTAGTACTGAATTAGCCAATAGTTTAGGAATGGTCATTGTATCTCATTTGTAACATTGAATGTAAGCTGTAACTTGTTTCTATGAATGATGAATGAAAAGATCTTATTTGAATTTATCCATTGTGTAAGACCTTCAGCATGTTTCAATTGATCAGTAGAAACCATGTTCAGCATATTGACCACATTCCTTTGACTTTAGCTCTTGGTGACATTAATCATGGAACTTTCATTCTCAGAACATCTGCAAAACAACCATCAAACAAGCAAATACACCAAACAACTTGCACAACTGTTAGAGGGTTAGTGTTAAGAACTTGTTAAAAACTCAGAAATTATACAACTTATACAAATATTACAAAGTTTACAGTTATCATCCTCCCCTGAGGCTTATGCCTCCCCTTAAACTTTGCAGTTAAGGGTTTAACATTCCAATATGGACCACCAAATATTGAAACCTTGGTCCATCAAATGCCTTGGTTAATAAATCTGCCACATTTTCATCTGTGTGAATTTTGACCACTTTAACCAAATGTTTCTCATAAGCATCCCTTATAAAGTGATGTCTGATTTCAATATGTTTGGTTCTATTATGAAAAACTGGATTTTTAACAATGCAAATGGTACTTTGATTGTCAATGAAAATGGTAGTATTCATGAAGTTATACCCATAATCCAGTAATTGATTCTGAATCCATAGAACCTGTCCACAACAATTGGCAGCAGCAACATACTCTGCTTCAGTAGTAGAGGTAGCAACTATGGTCTGTTTCTTGCATTGCCAAGAAATCAGTCTTCTTCCAAGAAATTGGCAACCTCCAGTTGTGGATCTTCTATCCAAATTGGCACCAGCATAGTCACTATCACTATAAGCTGCTAGCTGAAATGGAGACTCTTTGAGATACCAAAGACCTAATTGTGGTTGGCCTTTAAGATACTTAAAAATCTTCTTGACAGCATTCATATGAGAGGTAAGTGGAGTGACTTGGTGTCTTGAACATGCACTCACAGCAAATTTAATATCAGGTCTTGAGGCAGTCAAGTACATCAAAGAACCAATCATAGACCTGTATAAATGAACATTCACAGGAAGATCAGGAGTAAGATTGTTCTTTGGTTTGGGAGCCTCATATGGAGTTGTGGCAGTACTGACATTTTCCATATCAAACTTGGACAACATATCTTTTACATATTTCTCCTGATGTATAAATATACCATCAGGTTTCTGCTGAACTTGCAAACCCAGAAAGAAAGTGAGTTCTCCCATGGCACTCATCTGAAATTCTCCCTTCATCAAATCCTCAAACTCTCTACACCAGGCTTCTTTGGTAGAACCAAAGATAATATCATCCACATACACCTGCACAAGAATAATATCCCTAGAATCTTTCTTGAGAAATAAAGTCTTGTCAATGGCACCTCTTCTGTAGCCATTCTTTAGCAAAAATGTGGAGAGTCTAGCATACCAAGCTCTGGGAGCTTGATGCAGTCCATAGAGAGCTTTGACAACTTTGTACACATACTCAGGATGATCAGGGTCTTCAAATCCCTTGGGTTGAGTCACATAAACCTCCTCTTCAATCTCTCCATACAAGAAAGCACCTTTTACATCCATCTGATAAACCATAAAGCCCATATAAGAGGCATAGGCCAAAAATATCCTTATAGCTTCAACTCTGGCCACTGGTGCAAAGACCTCATCATAGTCAATGCCTTCCTCTTGTCTAAAACCTTGAGCTACTAGTCTTGCTTTGTTCTTCACCACAATACCCCTGGCATCTCTTTTATTCTTCAGAATCCATTTTGTCCCAATGGCATATTTCCCATCAGTAAGAGGAACTAAAATCCAAACCTGCTGATTCTTAAATTGCAGCATCTCCTCTTACATTGCTTCAAGCCAACTTGAATCAGCCAGTGCTTGAGGAACACTAGTTGGTTCAATCTGAGAGAGAAAGCATGCAAACAAACAATGTTTGAAGTTTGTGTGATTATTCCTCTTTTGATTGTAGACATAAGAGATGAAAGCAACTTCTCCATATTTTGTATTCTTGACAGTGCTTCTAGTTCGAACAGGGTCTTTAGGATCACCAATAATCTTGGATAGGGGATGAGCATTGTGAATCCTTTTGGTAGTTGTAGGTGGAACATCAATGTTGGCATCAATGTTGGTGAGTGTAGGCTCAAACTCAGTGTCATAAGAAGCTGAGTTAAACAAGCCAGGCTTTGGTTGATAATTTCCAAGATCAGAAGGACTTGGAAATCTGGTAAAGGGCTTATCAAAATCTGCAGAGACTTCAGTAGAAATGGGAGAGTGAACATCAGCAGAATCAGCATCTTTGACATTATCAGTGGGAAGAGGTGTGCCTTCAGCAGTATCTTTGTTTCCACTGACTGCTTGTGCTGACTGATGTAGGATAGCCTCAGTCTCTTGTGTAACCTTATCATTGAGTTTCTGAGCTTCCTTAGTAGCAGCATGTTCCTGCTTCTGCAATCTTGCAAGATCTTCTGCATAATGTGACTCATCATCTTGTTCAGCAGCAGAGTGATTACCTACAAAATGGTTAGGAGGAAAAGATGGTACAACAAAAGTATTCTCTTCTGACTCAGACTCACATTCTGAGTCATCATCCATGGAACCTGCAGGATTAGAACTTGAATCTTTGGTACCTGCAAGGATTAGAAGCATGCCTAGTATAACCCAAATAGTCAGTCAAATAGTCTAGGTCAAAATACCAAGAATGGCCTTGACCCTGAATATTAGGCTGATCTTCAAGAAATCTCAGATTAAGGGTCTCTTCAATCTTTTTAGCATTCAGATTATAAACCCTATAGGCCTTGCTATGAGCTGAATACCCAACTATATATCCCTCATCAGCTTTCCCATCAAATTTACCCAGTATATCAGCAGTATTCAGAATAGTCACCTTGCATCCAAAAGGCTTAAGGTAATGTATGTGTGGAACTTTCCCAGTGAGAAGTTCATAAGGTGTCTTGACAAGAAGTCTAGTGATGGATACCCTGTTCAAGACATGACATGTAGTACTGACTGCTTCAGTCCAAAACATGGTGGGTAGTTTGGAGTCTGCAAGCATTGATCTTGCTGCCTCAATGAGGGTTCTATTTTTCCTTTCAGCAACCCCATTTTGTTGTGGAGTTCTTGGAGTACTATAGTCCCTTCTTATCCCTTTAGACTTACAGAATTCTATGAAGACAACATTTTTGAATTCTGTACCATTGTCACACCTAATTCCTTTCACCTTTTTATTCAGCTGGTTCTCAACTAAGATAATGAATTCTTTCAGAATTGTAGTTGTTTCATCCTTAGTTTTGAGAAAGAACACCCAGCAAAACATGCTATAATCATCTGTAATAACCAGGCAGAAGTACTTGTGATCAATACTTCTAATGGGGGTTGGACCAAAGAGATCCATGTGCAGCAACTGAAGAGGTTCTGAAATGGAGCTCACTGCTTGGACGGTTTTGTAAGAGGCTCTATGTTGCTTTCCCTTGTTGCAAGCAATACAATTGTGTTCATTGGTGAAGAGTTTAGAAGGAAGGCCCTTAACAAGACCAAGTTTTGATAACTTGTTGATGGTCTTGTAATTCACATGTGCCATTCTTCTATGCCATTTATTAGATTCATCCAGGGAAGCTTTGGCAACCAAACATGTTAGATCACCTTCAGGCTGAACATCATTCAGATTGAATGTGTATAAGTTGAAGGTTCTAGGAACTCTCAGCAATACAGTTGTGTCTTCTGGGAGTTTGAAGTCCTTGGAAAGTACAAGACACTCATCTTCAGAGAAGAAAACCTTATGCTTAGAGTCACAAATTTGTGATACTGAGATAAGATTAAAATGCTCCAGTTCCTTCACATAGTAAACATTTTCAAAGTCTAACAAGGGTGTCTTTATGGTTCCTTTCCCTGTTATTTTGCCATCTCCACCACCAAATGTTACAGTGCCTCCTCGTTCAATGGGCTCAAAGTCATGCATCTTATCCTTGTTCCCTGACATACTTCTAGAACAACCACTATCAACAATACCAACTTCAGTACTTTTCAAAGGATGTTCCTACAACAACAACAAAATTTACAAAATTAGTACACATTGGAGACTCAAGTTATTGCTGACTTGAGCCTGCCTTGTGGATCATTAGTAACAGGCCATGTAGATGTTTTAGATCCACCATTGTTCTTGGGCCTGTAATGCATATTAGGTCCCTTCTTAGTCCAAGAACAACCTGCTGAGGGCTTCACAGCAGTATTCCATTTCCCACCACCATTACACATTGAGTCAAATTGATTAGGCCAATAACCATTATAAAAGAAAGAACTAGTGGGTCTGACATATGGTCTAGTACTGGTTCTTCTCCATGAAAAATGAGATTCAGCAGAATTAGGTTTCTGCTGATGTGGAACAAAAGATGGTATTTCACTAACATTCTTCCACATTTGCCTAGTTTTTCTTTGACTAACACATGCACCCATTCTTTGCTCATGATATGTACAATCCTTAATCAAGTGATATTTACTTCCACACATAAAACACTTCTTCTTTTTAGAAGATTTATGCAAACCAAAAGAATTTCCATAACATGAAAAAGTATTCAAATCACCATGACAAACAGAATTGTTTTTAACAAAGCCAAAAGTATTATTATGCAAAGAATTGAAAAACAAGTCTTCAGTAGAAACTGTCTTGTTATCAGCAGCAACTCTAGAAGGCTTGTGAGGAGTCTTGGGTGATGTCTTTGGTGTGGTCTTGGGTATGGTCTTGGGCAGGTTCGACTTCTCACTTGAATCACAGCTAGCAAATGAGGTAGACCCTTCATCAGAAGACTTGTCACTGTTACAACAAGAGACAGAGTCATTAGATTTCACAATAGGGTCTTGCAAGTCAGTTGACTTTTTGCCATAGAGATGGTGTGATCCATCAAAGTCACTAGGTATGGATAGGTCAATAGGCATATGTTCCCCTCTTATAGGTCCAGGGACAGCATGTAAGTTACCTTCTTTAACAAAGTTAGCTAAACCTGCAGGTGTGGATTTACCTAGGTCATTCTTAGCCTCTAAACCAACATATTTTTGAAATCCCAAACCTATTTTAGAGTTCACAGCCTGACTACCATAAAGTTCCCTAGCTAGATTATCACCTGATATTAACCATTGTTTATTTCTAGCTATCTCTTTGTCTAATTTAGCTTGTAACTCTTGTTTTTCTTTTTCTAAATCAGACTTCTCTTTTTCAGTACGTTTTAAGTCTATCTTAGCAACCTCTAAATCACTTTCTAGAACTCTTATTTTTTCATCATATTTAACTTGATTCTTTTGAAACCATACTTTTTGTTTTTCTACAGTTTTTAAAGCCATTTTATAAGACTCTACCTCTATATAACACTCATTGTACTTTGGTTTCAATTCATCAAACTCTTGTTTAAGCTCATTGTATCTTACACTACATCCAAACACACAGTTGGTTACCTGAGAGATTCCCATCAAGGAGACTTGCTCCTTCTTGTCTTCTGAAGGTGTGAATGCCAGCAGATTCAATTGTGAAGAAGTAGCAGCTTCCTCTCCAGCAGGTTCATGATCAGCCCAATCAATTTGGTGATCCAGAGTCACCATAGCTTTTGAAGGTACAGTCTTGTTATTCCCTGCTTCCAATGGATAAGAACCATATCTAACTTCATCTCCAGCCTTTCTATCTTTGCATTCCCTTGAAAAATGTCCCACTTGACCACAAGTGTAGCATTTAACCTTCCTTCTATCAAACCTTGCTGCTTCTTTGCCATTAAAACCAAACTTTCTTCCAGACTTGGCTTCAAACCTTCTGATGTTCATTGAGATCATTGCAAGCTCCCATTTCAAGTGCATCTCCTCCATTTCCAATGGATCTACCTGTTCAAAGTCCTCATAAGCAATAAACTGTTGAGGTTCATATTCAGCCACAAATGAATGAATAAGATCCTCCAACACACTACTTGATTTTGATTTGGGAGCAGTTTGATTATAAGTTTGAGAAGATGCTCCTGATGAATATGAACTTGAGGCTTGATGCACAGGTTTAGTAGAGGCACCAACAAATGCAGAATGAGTGGATGGACGAATGGGACTTCTAACATCAGGCTCAAGTGATTTAAGCCTATTGTAGAGGTCATCAAAAGACATCATGTCCAACCCACCTTTGGTCTTGAGAGCAATACAAACTTGTAACCAAGATGGCGGTAGAGATCTCAGACATTTAGAATTGCAGTCTTCATTGTCGGGTCTAGCCTTCAACTGATTAAGTTGACTCAATATTCGATGAAACCTGTCATAACCCTTATGAATTCCCTCTTCTTCAGATATCTGAAATTCTTGGAACTTTTGCTTCAGCAGAGACTTCTGCAGCCTTCTTGATTCCTCATTCCCACCAAATCTTGCTTTTATAGCCATCCAAATATCCTTGGCATCCTCCATAAAATGGAAGTCACCCATATGGTCATCTGGTATAGCTTGGAGCAAAATAGTTCTGACTTTACTCTCCCTTTGCACTGCCAGAATCTCTTCAGTAGTTTTGGGTCCTACAATAGTAACAACTCCATCAGCATCTGTAACATGCTTCTTCAGACTATTCCCTTTCTTAACAACCTCCCACAGATTCCAATCAATGTTTGTGATCCAGTTCTGCATCTTCATGGACCACAGATGATAATCTTCTGCATTCTTCAAATATGGAAACTTAGCATTACTGTTGGAGAGATTGAGTTGTTGAAGAGAAGTGGTGTTAATGTTCTGGGTTGTATCTACATCATCATCCGATCCAGGCATGTTTGTTGATTTGTTTGGATTGTAAAGGTGTAAGATTTGTGATTCTTAGTATAGCAGAGACTCTCTCAAGGCTCTGATACCACTTGTTGAGCTATAGACCTTGATAGATCTTCTTGAGCACTCTAGAATCGTTAGTAATGTCACTGTAATCAATAACACACTAATAGACAATCTCTGCAACTTGTATTTATAAAGCGGAAACAAAACACAAGCTTGATACTAAGAACTCTTGATCCTCTATGGATCTTTTTAATAATATTAAGAATTCTCTAAAAGTTATTTAATACATAGACCGTGTGTTCCTTTTATACTCAAGGAACCCTAAACCGTTTCTCAAGAAACGTATACTCTAAAACTTCTAAAAGATATGCATTATCACTTCCTAAATAAACTCATGCATATCCAAACTACATTACATAAAACACGGAAATACTATATCCGCAGAAACTAATAAAGCTGAACTATGTCTTCAGCAGATACACTGCTTCAGCAGAAACCAACTCTTCAGCAGGATCCTTTCAGCAGAAACAGCAGCAGAATTCTTACTTCACAGAATTCCCAACAACTTTCCAGCATTCATCAATGCTAAGTCTGTTTAACCTGCCCTTGGCTGCATAATCTATAGCCCTTCTCGTTTGATAGTTAACTTTATCGTAAAAGATTTGAATCTGGAGCCATGGTTCAATGCCATGATGAGGGACTTTTCGGAGTAGGTCTTTGTATCGAGTCCATGCTTCGTAAAAGGTTTCACCTTGATGTTGTTGAAACATCAAGATGTCATTTCTAAGCTTGGTAGTTCTCCCCGGTGGGAAAAATTGAGCAAGGAAACGAGCGGTGAGATCATCCCATGAAGTGATGGATCCCGCGGGGAAACGCTCAAGCCATTGACTAGCTTGATAACGTAGAGAGAATTGGAATAGGCGTAATCGGGTTGACTCTCTAGTTGTAATATCAAGGTCTATAGAATCTACGATTTTAAGGAAGTCCTTGAGATGTTGATTTGGATCTTCGAAACGAAGTCCATAGAATGCACATCCGCTTTGCACCAACCGGATGGTGTCGGATCGCAGGGGAGACACATTGGCTCCTTGGGTGAGCTCAATGGTGTTTCGGTAGCCTTGGTGGCTAGGTCGGGAATACTCTCCTAGGGTTCGGGGCCTAAGAGGTTGGTTAGCTAGTGGTGGGTTTTGTGGGTGGTCTTGTTGTGGTGGGATGATGGGTTCAAAGATATTACCATCTTCCATGATGTCGGATGGCGAAGGGTTACAAACAAAAACACGAAGAAATAAGATAGACTAAAGAGAACCTAAAAAAATAAAAATAAAATCTTACTAGAAAGGAATCTAGTAAGTAGACCTAATAAAAAGAAATTCTAACCTAGACAATAACTATTCCTCGGCAACGGCGCCAAAAACTTGGTAGCGTAGGGATTGCACCAGGCTTTACCTCTCAAGGGATCTCGAGAAGCTTACAACCCCCACCAGGCAGTGTACCTGATCGATATAGTATAGTATAATGACAAGTACCGGGGGATTGATCGTTCAACTAGGAATAGTGTCGCTAGGATTAGAAAACCTAAAGACTAGGTCTAGAGATGAGGGATGATTCTTTTTGTATTTTTTTTATATTTTATAAAAGCAAGTAAAAATCTCGGTTTTGAAGGATTTGGGCAGAATTAGTTGCTAGTCAACTAAACCAGTTACTAAGATGCAATCAAAATAAAATACTAAAAATGAAAATAAACTAAATTAAACTAGTGGTGTGAACAATATATAGGAGAATTGTGTTTACTTAGGTTTCACTACTCCCTAAATATCTTTTACAGGTTAATTACTTGTTACAGTTGCGTGGATGACGGATTGTATTCCTTAATACCATTCATGGGGTGGCGTACTTACTTCCCCAATCCTATAAGCGCCTACTTCACTCCTATGTCGAGCCGACTAAGAAGCTCCTAACATGGGATCACTAGAATTTGCTCATGCATTAAATACAACCAATAAAACCTAGTACACATCGGTTTATGTTTCCTAAGACGTTCAAGCATGTTACACAATGGAGATCTGCCAGTTTTCTTAAGCCTGACATTGAAATCATTCATCCATTACAACTATAAACAAGCAATCAACCTATAATTAACATCTAGGTTTCATTACATCTAAGCAAACACATGATAGATCTAGCCTAGCATGTTAAAACCAAGACAAGCATAAGATATATTCAAACAACACATAGACATATTGATTGAATTGAAAGAGGACTTATCTCAATTGAACATGAAAGGTTTCAAGGGGGAACCCTTGAAAATACTGTAAAAAACGACCTACGGTTTATTAGGTTCGACCCTAGTATTCTCCACACAAGTTCCTCTCTTAATGAATGAAAAATAGAAAAGTATATATAGATTCTGAGAGGTGACGGCGTCAAGAACAAATTTCTGACGCCGTCATCTCGCCGCCAAATAATTTCTCGGACTGCCTAGATCTGGGTTTGATGCCGTCATGTGTACTCCTTATGTAGGCCGTCACCAAAAATACTCTTGACGCCCTTCTCTTGACGCCTTCAGGTTTTCTCTGGGTCGTCATGGATTTTACTCCTGACGCCGTCACATTTTTCTTCTTGATGCTGTCAGGTACTGTTCTCAGCATGGAAAATTAAGTCTTTTCCGTTTTCTTCACTTTTATGCTCCAAAAACGTCCAAAATGCTTCATTTTCCAGAATTCACTCCCAAAGTACCTAAAATCACAAAAGGAACAATTTAGGGCAATATTTGATCAAATAAATTCAATTCCGGGCTTAAATGACCCCCTAAAAACGGTTCATTTTTCGCCTCATCAGTGCGCATACTTGGAAAAACGATCTACCACCACAAGAATGACCGTTAAGCCATGTGAAACCGGAAGTCCCGTAATGAAATCCATGGACACATCCTCCCATACCGCGGAAGGTATTGGCAAAGGCTGTAAAAGTTCTCCAGTCGCTTGCGTCGATTAAATTGTTGACAAACTAAACAATTTTTTACGAAGGCTTCAACTGATTTACGCATTCCTCTCCAGAAAAAAAGGCTGACAAACCTACTAACATCTTCTTAGTTCCACCGTGACCCGCGCTTGGAGTATTGTGAAATTCCTGTAACAAAGGTCTAACCTTGACTCAACCCCAAGGTAGTAGCGATCACAAAAAATCAGAAGCCCGTTCTCACATCGAAACTCTGACGACAATTCCCCTCGATCCAACTTCTGATGTAACTCAAGCAACTCCTCCAAAGTTTCATTTTCCTATTTCAAATCAGTAACCAACCCTACTACAGGTTGACTTATGGCCATGAATGAGGCCGTCACTCCCTCATCTTCAAATACCTGCGACAAAGCATCGGCTACTTGATTCAATACCCCAGGTTTATACTCAATAACAAAGTCAAAACCAATCAATTTCCGGACATACTTTTGTTGGAGTGACGTCTGAATGACTTGTTGCATAAGCTCCTTAATACTCTTGTGATCTGTACGGACTATAAAATGACGCCCTACCAAGTATTGCCGCCACTTATAAATGGCCTCAACAATCACATAAAGCTTTTTCTGATATGTAGCCGCAATGCGCATTTGTGGTCCTAACTTATGACTAAAATAGCAAAGTGGTTGGTTATTCTGAAGGAGAACCCAACTAATTCCCTCAGCAGACGCATCGGTCTCCACTACAAAAGTCTCATCAAAATTTGGCAGCTAAAAAAAGGGCGCATTAGTTAACTGATGCTTAAGACCTTCAAACGCACTAGATTCCAATTCTCCCCACTTAATCCCATCTTTCTGCAAAAGATTAGTCAATGGTGCAGTTGTCATGGTATACCGTTGGATAAACCAACGATAAAAACCCGCAAGGCCCAGGAACCCACGTACTTGTCGTTGATTATAAGGGTCAGCCATTCAAGAACCGCCGAAATCTTCCTTGGGTCCATCTCTACCCCTTTCCCAGAAATGATGTGACCTAAATATTCGAGAGTGGCAGCCCCGAATACACATTTTGATTTCTTGACAAAAAACTGACGATCTTGTAAACACTGTAACACACATCTCAAATGTTGCACGTGGGCGGTTAGAGTGGTACTATAAACTAAGATATCATCAAATAAAACAATCACAAATTTACGTAAATAAGGAGAAAACAACCGGTTCATTGTTGCTTGAAAAGTAGACGGCGCATTGGTGAGCCCAAAAGGCATGACCAAGAACTCGTAGTGCCCATCATGAGTGCGAAAAGTAGTTTTGTAGACATCCCGATCATAAACTCGTATTTGATGGTACCCTCCTAACTCGTCGAACATTTCATCCGCGGTAGGTATAGGAAATTTTTCTTTTCCCGTGACCGCATTTAGGGCACGATAGTCCACACAAAAACGGTAACTACCATCCTTCTTTTTAACCAACAATACTAGAGATGAAAAAGGACTGTGGCTAAAATGAATAATACCTTGGCTTAACATTTCATTTACCAATTTCTCCATCTCGCCCTTTTGATAATGCAAATAGTGATACGGACGGACATTGACAGGTTTTGTATTTGGAAGTAAATGAATATGATGGTCAATTAAGCGATGTGGAGGCAATGAAGTAGGTACATGAAAGAGTGAATCAAATTGCACCAAGAGCTGATCAATGTCAGCATGCCCCGTACCTGCCGCCTTTGATGTCACCCCATTATCAGATTCTTCAGCCGTCAAGATATGGAGCTCATAAATCCCGTACACGTCATTTGTTTCCACTAGTGCTTGCATACGATGAAGACTAACCCGTTTCATACGCAAGGACTCATCCCCTTGCAGCAAATAAGTTTTATTGCTAAGGGTGAACTTCATAGTTTGTTGCACGTAATCATGTGTAGCCTTACCCAACTTTTGTAGCCATTGAATCCCTAAAACTACATCAGGACCTTGCATGGGCAATACATAGAGATCAACTTCCATTGACAATCCTTACAATTGAAGTGGTACATGTTCACACACACTCTCGCAAAGCAAAGTCGCACCACTGCCAATATAAACCTTGAAAGCTTTTGTCGCCTCGAGCGGAAGGGACATTCGTTCAACAACACATGCCTCACAAAGTTATGAGTGCTGCCATTATCAATTAGCACGTGAATCTTACCTGCTCCCACGTTTCCCCATAACTGGAGAGATCGAGGGCTTCCGTGACCGACTAGCGAGTTAAGAATGGAAATATCTCCACTCTCCATGGCGTCATCCTCCTCAATTACAGTGTCAGATCTAGGTGTCTCGTCATCCTCACCCGTCATGAGTAATTGAAATTTACCCAGACATTTATGACTGCGAACTCACCGATTGTCACAATTAAAGCACAAACCTTTGTTAAGATGTTCTTGGCGTTCCGCGAACGAAATCCATTTGATAGCAAGCGGTGGAGCATTAGTGTTGGTGGTTGGTTTACATGGTGTAGCTAATAAAGGTTGTTTAACGGAGTTTATGCTGCTAACAGAAAGTCGTGATGAAGTGGGCTTAGTTGTTTGAGGAACAATACTGAACACGGTGGTGGTGAACCTTTGATCAGCAAACTGCGCCTCTGTACAATGTGCTAAAGCAAACACGTCGCCTAAAGATGTGGGTTTGGATACCAGCAACTCACGTTGTAAAGCCGGCTTAAGACCAGAGATGTAGAACGAGATTAACAAGCTTTCAGAGATATCGGTAACCCGGTTCATGAGTTTCTCAAATTCACTTTGATATTGAGCTACTGAACTTGTTTGCAAAAGTTTAGATAGAGCCCCCTGTGGATCCTCATATTTGGATGGCCCAAACTGATGTTGTACACTTTCTAGAAACCCATCCCAACTTGTAATCAGCTTGTTGTGTGTCATCCAACGATACCATTCCGCCGCATCCCCCTCAAGGTTAAACCCAATAATGCGCAATCGTTGTTCAGGGGTTGTTTCGAGAAGAGAAAGTATTCGTTGATTGCAAAAACCAACTATCGGGATCAGACCCATTAAACTTAGGAACATCTAGTCGCATGGAGTGAGGGATACCGTGATCACCGCTGCCCTGCCCATGCCGCACCCAACCCGCTGCTTTGGCTTGTTGAAGTTCCAACGTTAGAGCTGCGAGCTGACTTTGGACCCCATCAAACTGCTCCTTCAAGAGTAACCGAACTGCCTGCTCATCCATAGCAATGAAAGCACCAATTGATACGACTCGACCAGGTAGTATCGATAGTTAGTACCACTTTTAGCGGGTGCTAGCTCCTTAAGAATTAAAGAAGAAGAAGATCGGAGTTTACTTTAACAGTTATATGACTTTCATTGATAAATAATAGGGTATAAATACCCAAACAACTCTAACTTGTAACACAAGTCTAATACGAAACATTCATAATACGACACAAACATTCATAAACAAAATAGATAAGTATGATGGTCCTAACCCATCACATATTCTATGTGCCAGCCCGGTTGTAACACCCCAACCCGATAAGGGTAGAAGTAATACATTACAGTGACATATCAGAACAAAACCCAAACATATGATTTATAAATACAAAAGGAATTCAGGGTTTACAAATGGAAAATCTGATACTACAAGGTTACAAAAATAAATACTAAGTCTAATGAGGTGAAACTTCTTCTAATCATCTCTAGTCCAGCGTAACTATCAAAGCATAGTCTTCTAAGTCCAGTCACACTCTCTTCCCATAACCCAGCTTCCTACTAAAACCTGCCGCAGGAAAAGGAAATGCGGCTGAGCTTAAAAAGCCCAGTGAACAGATACATATACAAAGCAATGAAAATGAAACAGAACTGAAATACAGTGCATTGGGGAAATAGAATAAGGAATAAACAAATGAATAATGGAATAGAAAGAAGAAAGGATAGTCATCTACCACGAGCCCAGAAACTCAAAGTCAATCTCAACATCATAATCTCAAAGTCATAATCACACAATCAGAGGGGATACCTCTCAGGCAACCAGATAATATGAGGGGTGTCCTCATGTATCATAATAGTGGAGTAGCTAGCTCCCAGAAATTGTGAAAGGCGTGTATTGCACACAGCACCAGTCACCTCAAAGTCAACTCAAAGTCATAGTTAAATCCACTAAACATATCAGATCTAGGATTGCAATCCATACGCCCCTTACTCAAAGTCAATCTCAAAGTCATATACTCAAAGTCATAATAGCCGGCAGATAATCATAAAAAGGACGGCGTGAGAAATCACTCACCCACACATGAGTCATGCCAGCGGTGCATCACTGACATGCCTATGGTACCTCCATAGGTAGGGAAACATAAATGGCTCGGGTATCAAACTAAGAGTCAGGTCTCAAAGTCATACAAAAGGTCATATAGCAAAGGTTTATCTCAAAGTCATGTCTCAAAGTCATCTCAAAATCATAATATCAGAAGTCATATCAATGGTTCAGAATATCCAAGGTTCATTCCCAAAGGTTCATTTCAAAAGATTCATTATTAAGTTTCGTAAGTTCAAAATAAAATGTGAAAAAGTTAAGAGAAAAATAGATTTAAAACTTTAATGGTCATTTACCCATTTCACCTCAAAGATCTCCCTTTTTAAACATTCTTCATAAAAGCCAATTAATCCTTCATTTAAAATGGTTTCGTTTTCAAAATCATAGAGTGTCATTTCAAAACAGTTTCCTTCCATAACATCAAGTTATATTTTCAAAAGGTTTTCATATCAAATTATCATAAAAGATGAACCAGAGATATCGGATATTCAAGGGTCAGAAGTCATAGCAACGAAATCAAATCAGAAGCTAATATATCAAATTTTAACAGAATCAGAGGAAGTTCACAACAGAAGGAAACATAGCAATGGCTTGGGGAATCTTAACTGAATCATAGCTCAAAGTCATAAGAAGAATATAGGAGCCTTTACTAAAAAGGCAGAGTATCCGTACCTTATTACGAAAGCACAAATAGAAACAAGCACAGAATAAGGAATAGCTCAAGATCTTTTCTTCTTCACACCTAGAGGAGAAGAGGGGGAATCATAATTCATTCTCAAATTCATGCCTTTCCATTTTAAGTAACTTTCCCTTTTAAGCAGGTTTCTATAGATAGTAGTTTCCACTTTTAGAAAGTTTCCATATTTAGAAAGTTGAATCATTATTATTGGTAATAAGATATCTTTTAACATAATTACACCTTTGGTCCTTGAAGTTTCATAACTTTGCATTTTATACCCTTTACTTTCCAAAATTACACTTTAAACCTTTTAGTATTCAAAGTTACACATTAAACCCTTAACTTATCCATTTTACATAATGAGCACTTATTTTAAGATGTTATACGAATGGATACTCAAACTTTCATAATTTACACCTTAAGTCCCTCAAGTTATAAAAGTTACATATTTAACCCTTTCATTTACAATTTCAACTTTTAATTATCAATAATTACATATTAAGCCATTAAATGGTCAAAATGACACATAAACCCCTGAATATATTAATTTACTCAAAACAGCTCCAAATATCTGAAATTTACATCTTTAGTCCCTCTCTTTTAATTATTTTCAAAACAAACCCTAATTAGGTTTAAAAATACATTTTAATCCTTTAATATACAAAATTTACACTTGGCACCCTTATCTTATATTTTATTCGAAAAGTACACAGCCCAGAATAAGTTCTAAAAATAACCCACAAGTTTTAAAAGTTACAAAACTCACCCAAAACTTTTTAACCAAATCGTATAAACATAAAATCATAGGATTAAAAACCCTAATCAAAACTAATCCATTTTCAATCATTAAACAATCATTAAACATCATTAAAAATCACCAATACAAGCCCTAATTCTCAAAAATCAGATCGCATGAATTTTCCTTTTTCTTTTTATACGATTTATGCAAAATTCATTAAACCCAAAAATAATTCGAAACAAAGGATTTAGGTTACAATAATTCTTTCCAATAATTTTCCAGGTCATAATACATTATAACAAGCGTATAATAATTTTATTAATAATTATTATGGATCGGAATATATATTTCACAATAAGGCACGTTTTTAGGGTTTTAAATCACGAAATCGATGTAGAGCATGCATGGATCAAATGGAACATTTTAGATGATGTTAATAGGATGTAAGGGACCTAAGAAAAATACCAAACCAATATTCGAACGTGTGGGATAGGCTGTGCGAATTGTTGTGTACGCGTATAGGCAATTCGAACCCAAAATGCTCACGCCTTCACCGACGACCTTCCAACCTTGTAAACATTTTTCGTGGGTTGTATATGATGTAAGGATCACAAGAAAAATAAGAAACGAATTTTGTAGAGGTCGAATGATGTATAAACGATTTACCTTGTTTCTTGGCTCGACAAAAAGAAAAGTAGTACCATGATCGAACCAAGCCTCCACAAATCAAAAAGGGATTTTTTTTCTAGTACCTCTTGGATGATGATGGATCACAGAAAATTGCTTGAGGATTATGGGGTTGTCGAATGGAGGCTTAGGAATTATTTGTGTGTTTTTCTTCCAATCGGAAATTAGGTTTAGGGAGAAATATGGTATGGATTGATTTTTAAGTGGGGATTGCCGATCCTAGGGGAGGGCTTGGGCCAAAAGTTTCGGCCCTTTAGTTGAGGAAATTGATTTGATGATTATTTTCCATATTTATCAATATTTAAATCATTTAAATAAATATTAAAACCATTTATTATTAATTCGGTCCATAGAGGGTAATTTGGTAATTTCACAACTTGTATAAATGTTAAATGTAATTGTTAAAATTATTTGGATACATACTTGTGCATTGTTTGAAGTTTGGGATTTATTTGGAGATTTTAATAAGCTTTTAATTAAGTTTTAACTTGTAGGGGCATTTTGGTCTTTTCACATGTTCTCGGATTTTAGGTGTTACAACTTCTTCCCCTCTAAAAAGAAAAATTTCGTCCTCGAAATTTGAATTCGCAAAGTTAGACGAAGTCGTAGCAAACCGCAAACGGTCATTACAAACATTCCCATGCTCGGGGAAGTTCTTCCAAAAAGATCTTCAGACCAATTAGTTTCTCATGACTCGTAACTATTGTCAAAACAGTTTCAGATTTCCCAGAAAGGCATATCATATTGAATTTGAATCAAAATGGATGATAATCGAATTCTCCAGGAAGAGGTATAAAAATACATTGGGATTGAATCGGTGAATCAGATGAGAATACATTGAATTGTAACAAACATGAGGTGATATAAGGTTTAACTCTTCAGCTTCACAGATAGTCTCGGCTTTTAGATAACTTTCGAAAGGTATTCTCATAAACGAACAGATCTCGTTTCCTCAAAGTCCACAATCACATAATTTACTCATAGCAGATCATAATGAACAACTTCACGAATGCGAATCGTATACGGACAGAAAGCATATCGTTAGATATCGTTAACGGCAGAAATTTCATAATGGAACCTAAGATTCTTATCAGAAGTTGCAAGATCAGCAAAACACGTGTCGAGAGTCCAAACGTTTCGAATCGTATATCAAGGACAGCAGATTAAACGTATAGGTAGAATGAACCTAAAGTCTCACTAAACTCAGATGATCTTGATCAGATGTCAGAATTTTAAAGCTTCTAAGGCACTCCTCGAAATATCACATGCCCACCATAAGTGCACGTTATATGATGTAAGTATTATCACGTTGGCCAGGCGTCATAATACTTGCATCATATACATATGCCCTCATGATGGTCATACTTTATCTCAAGTCGTGAACCACACAAACTTATCTAAATCCACTTAGTCCACCTACATTCTCAGAGTCACCAAAATCAAACAACATAACTAAGAGAACGAAATTACTCGAAGAGTAACAGAAATCCGAGAATGTCATTCAAAAATTAAGGTACGTCATCAATAGCGTCAATCCTTTACAGCATCATCTCGTTTAAACACACTGTCCGCTTCAGAATCCGTCCACTCAAATATGAATTTCAAAATTTCTTACAAGTTGTGGTAGTCTGTTTACTCTTGTCCATCTTACCCCATGATTAAAAGAATTTAAAACTCGAGTCGGGTTCCTCCGGTCTTCAGCAGCTCTTCTTGGTAGTGTGGCATCGTAGCGGCAGTCTCTGACGCGCTTACTGTGCATCCCTCCATCTGCAGGTCTGCTTCTGCTCTCAATTCATCTTAGTACAACTAAAATGAATAGAGAAACAAGACTGCGTGTCTTCGACAGGTCTTCTAACATAGCTCCAGGTTTTAAGGTACATGATGTTGTTGTCGACTCCAGGTTGTGTGTTGAATGGTTCGTCTTCTTTGGTCTGGTTGTCTTGGTGCCCAAACTGAAATCTTCACGTGTTGCATGATGTATGATTGAGCACTATCCCAGTTCCTCTCTTCTTCTTATATGCTTCTTCCATGGTAATGCTTGTCGCAACCACCTTCTACGACTCTTCCACCAAGTTTCTAACTCCGATAACGATCTTCGATCTTGGTCCTTCTTGTGAAAGCTCTGTCTTTACATTATACAGAGTAGTGTTGTCTATTATGCTTTCTGAACGTCAATCAAATTTCTCTTCCAGAACAAAGGGTCGTCTCACCAATTAATCTCTATGTTCTTCTTTCGTTTTAGAACACAACACAACGTCATACTATGACAATTTGTCCAAAACATGCGAAAAACATGATTATTCTAGCCAACACCATTGGCATCATTCAAGCTCATAAATGTTATAACGAGTGCAAAGGCAACTTCAGAAATCATCTCAGGAAATTTTCACATCGCCTTCTTTCTTCTTCAAGAACTGAAATACTTCACAAAGGTTACTCTCGGTTAGTTAACCCTATTCTTAGAAGTTCTTGTGGTTGCTTCCCCAGTCCTTCAAATCTAAAATGAGGCAATCAGATGCGGAGTTTCAAAGGAAGACTAAATAATTATTGATACACGGAAACAGATAATGATTAGTGATAGTGGTACGTTTAAGTTTACGATAGTCGATACGTCATCGCATACTTCTCTCGTTCTTCTTCATAAACAAACAAGAGCATCTAAGGAGAATCACCAAGGTTAAAAATCATATTCCATCAGCTCCTTCAATCTCTCAACTTCTATGGCACCATGGTTTCTTCAACTGAGATCAGTTCAAAGGAGTACCAAAAAGGTTCATCAGAGAATACCGAAAAATCTTCGTACAACAAAATATTTTCCAATAGTCGAACTTTCTAAGGGTTGATAATAATGGTTTTCAGGAAAGACTTGATAATCATATGAGTTCGGGGTTGGTGTTTCCATAGTGGCAGAAATTTTAGTAGATGTAGAGAATCATCATAACGAAATAGGGTGAAACAGATTTTTAAGGTCACACTTCAGATATGGTAGTCTATGGTATCTTCACGAATAGTCATTCAGTCCAAAAGACCGTACAATCAAACATATCAAGGTCAAAGGATTTCATAGAGTGAATACCGTCGTCAAATCATACAGATAGTTCACATATCAGAGTCAAGTACATGGTTCAACAAAAATGTTGGGATGGATAAACGAACAGTTCAATGTGTGGGAATTTCGTTTAGCTTCTTAGCATAAGCGACAGGTAGGATGTGTATCATTGGTAATATGAACATCGTATAATTGTCAATTGTGAGATGTACAGAATCTCAGTTATCAGCATCATCATGCTTAGTTAACAGATCCATACAAAGATAGTCTTTACATCATACCCTTCCAAAGGAAACGGTAGGCAGAACAAGGTTCATCATTCAAAGAGAGGAAACAAAACTTCTCATATTCGTGGTTCATAATTACCAAAATTCTCATAGGAGTAATAATGGATCATACAGAGTTAAGTAGTATCGGATGATACATTCATACCCAGCATAAGAAATGAATTTACAGAATGTGTCGAACACATTGTGATTGAATGACCTACGATGTGGTCGAAAAGGTGTCAAACAGCTTATCAAACAAATCGGAGGCGGAGATCAAAATCTGAAAGTGAAACTTAAATGTGTATGGTATCCAGGTAGCTTTCCGAGGTATTCCAAACTTACTTGGTTACTAAGCTTAAGTTGCAAAACTTCTAACTTCTGAAACAAAGGTCCTTATAAGGCTTATCTAAGAGCAAAGGCATGATCAGAGTGATACGGAAGCAAATGATACTTACATACATGTCTTAGTCTACCCATTCCTCACTGGTAATAACTTGGGTTCCTATGGGGAATCCTAAGGTAAAGTTTCAAAGGTTGTCTTATGAGCGCCTACAGTGGAAACTTAGGGGTCCAAACTTCACAGGTCAAGGGTAAATGTATTACGAATCGCAGCCTGGGCTCTGATACCATAATTGTAACACCCCAACCCGATAAGGGTAGAAGTAATACATTACAGTGACATATCAGAACAAAACCCAAACATATGATTTATAAATACAAAAGGAATTCAGGGTTTACAAATGGAAAATCTGATACTACAAGGTTACAAAAATAAATACTAAGTCTAATGAGGTGAAACTTCTTCTAATCATCTCTAGTCCAGCGTAACTATCAAAGCATAGTCTTCTAAGTCCAGTCACACTCTCTTCCCATAACCCAGCTTCCTACTAAAACCTGCCGCAGGAAAAGGAAATGCGGCTGAGCTTAAAAAGCCCAGTGAACAGATACATATACAAAGCAATGAAAATGAAACAGAACTGAAATACAGTGCATTGGGGAAATAGAATAAGGAATAAACAAATGAATAATGGAATAGAAAGAAGAAAGGATAGTCATCTACCACGAGCCCAGAAACTCAAAGTCAATCTCAACATCATAATCTCAAAGTCATAATCACACAATCAGAGGGGATACCTCTCAGGCAACCAGATAATATGAGGGGTGTCCTCATGTATCATAATAGTGGAGTAGCTAGCTCCCAGAAATTGTGAAAGGCGTGTATTGCACACAGCACCAGTCACCTCAAAGTCAACTCAAAGTCATAGTTAAATCCACTAAACATATCAGATCTAGGATTGCAATCCATGCGCCCCTTACTTAAAGTCAATCTCAAAGTCATATACTCAAAGTCATAATAGCCGGCAGATAATCATAAAAGGGACGGCGTGAGAAATCACTCACCCACACATGAGTCATGCCAGCGGTGCATCACAGACATGCCTATGGTACCTCCATAGGTAGGGAAACATAAATGGCTCGGGTATCAAACTAAGAGTCAGGTCTCAAAGTCATACAAAAGGTCATATAGCAAAGGTTTATCTCAAAGTCATGTCTCAAAGTCATCTCAAAATCATAATATCAGAAGTCATATCAATGGTTCAGAATATCTAAGGTTCATTCCCAAAGGTTCATTTCAAAAGATTCATTATTAAGTTTCGTAAGTTCAAAATAAAATGTGAAAAAGTTAAGAGAAAAATAGATTTAAAACTTTAATGGTCATTTACCCATTTCACCTCAAAGATCTCCCTTTTTAAACATTCTTCATAAAAGCCAATTAATCCTTCATTTAAAATGGTTTCGTTTTCAAAATCATAGAGTGTCATTTCAAAACAGTTTCCTTCCATAACATCAAGTTATATTTTCAAAAGGTTTTCATATCAAATTATCATAAAAGATGAACCAGAGATATCGGATATTCAAGGGTCAGAAGTCATAGCAACGAAATCAAATCAGAAGCTAATATATCAAAGTTTAACAGAATCAGAGGAAGTTCACAACAGAAGGAAACATAGCAATGGCTTGGGGAATCTTAACTGAATCATAGCTCAAAGTCATAAGAAGAATATAGGAGCCTTTACTAAAAAGGCAGAGTATCCGTACCTTATTACGAAAGCACAAATAGAAACAAGCACAGAATAAGGAATAGCTCAAGATCTTTTCTTCTTCACACCTAGAGGAGAAGAGGGGGAATCATAATTCATTCTCAAATTCATGCCTTTCCATTTTAAGTAACTTTCCCTTTTAAGCAGGTTTCTATAGATAGTAGTTTCCACTTTTAGAAAGTTTCCATATTTAGAAAGTTAAATCATTATTATTGGTAATAAGATATCTTTTAACATAATTACACCTTTGGTCCTTGAAGTTTCATAACTTTGCATTTTATACCCTTTACTTTCCAAAATTACACTTTAAACCTTTTAGTATTCAAAGTTACACATTAAACCCTTAACTTATCCATTTTACATAATGAGCACTTATTTTAAGATGTTATACGAATGGATACTCAAACTTTCATAATTTACACCTTAAGTCCCTCAAGTTATAAAAGTTACATATTTAACCCTTTCATTTACAATTTCAACTTTTAATTATCAATAATTACATATTAAGCCATTAAATGGTCAAAATGACACATAAACCCCTGAATATATTAATTTACTCAAAACAGCTCCAAATATCTGAAATTTACATCTTTAGTCCCTCTCTTTTAATTATTTTCAAAACAAACCCTAATTAGGTTTAAAAATACATTTTAATCCTTTAATATACAAAATTTACACTTGGCACCCTTATCTTATATTTTATTCGAAAAGTACACAGCCCAGAATAAGTTCTAAAAATAACCCACAAGTTTTAAAAGTTACAAAACTCACCCAAAACTTTTTAACCAAATCGTATAAACATAAAATCATAGGATTAAAAACCCTAATCAAAACTAATCCATTTTCAATCATTAAACAATCATTAAACATCATTAAAAATCACCAATACAAGCCCTAATTCTCAAAAA
Organism: Artemisia argyi; assembly: GCA_030686995.1. NCBI lineage: Eukaryota > Viridiplantae > Streptophyta > Magnoliopsida > Asterales > Asteraceae > Artemisia > Artemisia argyi. Next base: position 76,596,359 of record CM060688.1, read on the forward strand.
TCAGATCGCATGAATTTTCCTTTTTCTTTTTATACGATTTATGCAAAATTCATTAAACCCAAAAATAATTCGAAACAAAGGATTTAGGTTACAATAATTCTTTCCAATAATTTTCCAGGTCATAATACATTATAACAAGCGTATAATAATTTTATTAATAATTATTATGGATCGAAATATATATTTCACAATAAGGCACGTTTTTAGGGTTTTAAATCACGAAATCGATGTAGAGCATGCATGGATCAAATGGAACATTTTAGATGATGTTAATAGGATGTAAAGGACCTGAGAAAAATACCAAACCAATATTCGAACGTGTGGGATAGGCTGTGCGAATTGTTGTGTACGCGTATAGGCAATTCGAACCCAAAATGCTCACGCCTTCACCGACGACCTTCCAACCTTGTAAACATTTTTCGTGGGTTGTATATGATGTAAGGATCACAAGAAAAATAAGAAACGAATTTTGTAGAGGTCGAATGATGTATAAACGATTTACCTTGTTTCTTGGCTCGACAAAAAGAAAAGTAGTACCATGATCGAACCAAGCCTCCACAAATCAAAAAGGGATTTTTTTTCTAGTACCTCTTGGATGATGATGGATCACAGAAAATTGCTTGAGGATTATGGGGTTGTCGAATAGAGGCTTAGGAATTATTTGTGTGTTTTTCTTCCAATCGGAAATTAGGTTTAGGGAGAAATATGGTATGGATTGATTTTTAAGTGGGGATTGCCGATCCTAGGGGAGGGCTTGGGCCAAAAGTTTCGGCCCTTTAGTTGAGGAAATTGATTTGATGATTATTTTCCATATTTATCAATATTTAAATCATTTAAATAAATATTAAAACCATTTATTATTAATTCAGTCCATAGAGGGTAATTTGGTAATTTCACAACTTGTATAAATGTTAAATGTAATTGTTAAAATTATTTGGATACATACTTGTGCATTGTTTGAAGTTTGGGATTTATTTGGAGATTTTAATAAGCTTTTAATTAAGTTTTAACTTGTAGGGGCATTTTGGTCTTTTCACATGTTCTCGGATTTTAGGTGTTACACCGGTGCAAACTTGGCCCGTTTACCACGTCCCAACCTTTGACCCGCAGGCGTATCATGAAGTGATGTAGACTTGAGTCATCGAGAGACTTTGATGTGTGAACGAGTAACTTGTGCACTTTACATTATGTATTACAAGTTACATGTTTGTTATCATTAAAACATGAATACACAGTATAGATTAAATGTCGTAACATTTGCACTAGCAATAAATTTAATCCCAAATCCTCAGACTTTTATTATTTTTCGTTTATAACCCATAAAATCTTTTTTGTCACTAAAATTATCCAATGCTATAAAATCCCGTTGCTATACGCGGGTACTCGTCTAGTGTTATGAAACAAACAAAGTTTAAAAGTTCACATTGTATGAAAGAAGGAATAAAATGTAGTTTCTTCAAACAACAAACCCAAAAATGTAAAAAAAACAGAAAACAAAGACCTACTAACAAAATGACTAAAACCCTTAAAACAATCTTCTATGTTGTACACCACCGTTAAACCCTAGCCGTTTTTTTTGTTCTTCACATTTTTAAGGTTTAAACTGTGTGTGTGTGTGTGTGTGTTGGTTAAGATGGATATTGATGAAGATGTATCAAGAAGAGTGCAAGTAAAATTTGTGACGAAATTAAAAGCGCCGTTAAAAGTACCGGAGACATCTATTGCTTTGCCCTCTACTTTAACTAGGAGTGGCTTGTCTGCTATTGTCAATAATCTTCTTGAGTCAGGTTCTTTTTTTTCTTCTTTGTAATGAGATTTTTAGTGTTTTAGGGCTGATTAGTTTATGATTGCTTATTTTTAAGGTGTTTGGTTTAGCTTATTTTTTGAGCTTATGGATTGTGTTCACTGTTGGAAAAGCTTATGAGTGAGATTGTGGAGTTGAATAAGCGTGTGACAAGCTGATAAACTGTTAAAATGAACTTATTGCTTTTTCTGAATTAAGCTAAACGAAACACCCCCTAAGATAAGAAGTAGTTCAGTTAATAGTGTTGGATTTAATTATGCAGTAAAAAGTTACAATTAGACCCCAAAAAGAGATTAATTGCCCGGAGAGTGTCATCAAAATCTACTTTACTCGGGCGGTTTAGATTAGATATGAGGGTAAAAAGATAATTTTTTTTCCCAGGTGAGTACTTTAAAATGGATCTGCTTTAAAAGCAGATAAGCAGAAGCAGTTCCAATTATCCAAAACACTCCAACTTGCTAACCTGATATGAAATAAGCAGGCAATAAAAGAAGTCTGAACCACCCCTATCGAATTATCTTGTATTGTTTCTAAAATAGTGGCCTTGTAGGTAACTAAATTAATACGGATTTGTATGTAATCTAACTGTATTTGTTTTGTTGTTATTATAGGAAACGATGATTGGAAACATGAACCATTTGATTTTCTTATCCAGAATGAGCTGGTCAGGATGTCACTTGAAGAATTTCTTCTTGCTAAGGGCATTTCAGCGGTATACATTTTTTCAGCATGCTTAGATAGTTTACTTCTGTTATTAATAGCAATCGGTATATATGATTAAACATCAATCTTTCCATATGTTGTAAAATTAGAAGTTATAATGGGAGAGTGATTCAATGATAAATATTTAAGGGATGTCGCTGATCATTTACATATATCATCTGGTCTTTTTCTGGTTGATACCTGACTATATTTTGCGTCCAACAACAGGAGAAAACTGTAGAAATTGAATACATAAGAGCTGTAGCTCCACGCAAGGAAGAAGATCCTTCATTACATGATGATTGGGTCAGTGCAGTTGATGGTTCAAGTCGGTAAGCCTGTCTTCTTGCTTTTTATACCCACCTTTTGTTTTCCACTTTATCGTTATGACTTTAAGATACTTTTAAAAGTGTCTGTCTTGTATGTGCTGTGGTAGGCATGAAACATAACCATTTTGGTATAAACTCTTGAAGCCTCGATATTCTGCAAAATTTGAACTTCTTATTTTTAAAGAGTTCAAATGTTTTATCTTATTAGTCAACTTCTGAACCACAGTTGACCAGTACAAGATATGCAGAAAAGTTAGGGTCTAAGATGAAAAGGCTTTATAAAGTTGTACTTAGGTGTGTCTGACCTTTGACGATGGTTAGTTTATTTTCACTGAAATCTGTGTACATGTGCTTCTTTATGCAGGTTCATTTTGACGGGTTGCTATGATGGGTTAGGAAGGTAATGCCATTTACGTTCTGAAAGATTATATGCCCTTTATTTTTTACCTATGTGATAAAAATGTAGTAAAGTGTATGTTACTATGTTACTTTTCACTATATAATTTAGGGTATGGAAAGCTGCTGGGGTTTGCACACATATTTTGGACGGACACAGTGATGCAGTAACATCAGTTGGTGTTGTGAAAACAACAGGTATTTAGTTAGTTCTTTTCCACCTTTGTTTGCAAAATTTATCATTTTCATTATCATGTACTGATGAATGCAAACATATTTTTGTCGTTCTAGTATACACAGTAAATAAATTATCATTAACTACCCAGCTGAATTGAATGGCTAGAAACTATGAAAAGCTTTCTTTTATCTACAATTTCATACATGAATGGTGAATATAGCTGTTTGATGTTGGGCTGTGTGGTGACATTATGCGAAACTAATGAACTTTTCCGGGTCGCTTACTTCTAGTAACATTAATTCATTGCAATTTTCGAGTTATAAGTTCACCATATTTATCAGTTATACTATTTGTTTTCTAATTATAGTTTGATTAATATGCAGAGGATGACAATTTGGTTGTTGCCACTGGCTCAAAAGATCGGACTGTAAAACTTTGGAAGGTAAGTTTTCATGGCTTTTCAGTTTTAAAATACACCTATGCTGAATTAACGGCTCTAAGATAAGACTTTTATCTTGTAGGTTGATGCAGAGTCCCAAGACGAGAACCAAAAGATAAGGGCTTATAGAACTCTTTGTGGGCATACCGCTTCTGTGCAAAGTCTTGCAGCAAAGTCTACTGGAGATATGGTACACTTTCTTCGTCTTTATTTTCTTTTCTTAAGTACACATCTTTGTTGTCTTGTAATTTCTTAAAAGCTTTTTTCCCCAATCTATAGGTGTGTTCTGGTTCTTGGGATTGTAGAATCAACTTGTGGCAGACCGACTCTAACGAAGGAGATGTTGTGTCATTGAAGAAAAGGAAAAAGGGAAGTGAGGAAGAAGAATCTCAATCCGAGGTATTTTTAATCTGACAATTACTGGTCGGCTGCGAGTCCCATGACATACCTTTGTATGTAGCTTTTACCATCGTAGAAAGCATAGTTATAAAATGTGTGTCTAGGCTAAGAGATGCACTAGAATCATACAATTGGCTTTATTGATGAGGCGATGCACATTGATGAGTACACCTACTCCCAACGCCTTGATTACTAGGTCATGGAGGTCTTAGTGTTGCCCGGCTTTTGGATCTACTAGTGTTTTGTTGATCAACTTTTTGCTGACTAACTATTTTTGACTAAAATCTTGGTTGTGACTATTTATGATATTTGAAAAGAGAGTTGATTGGATTTGAGGATAAGATGGTAAGAAAACATTGTTTTAGTTGTGCTTGAATTGAAAAACGCAGTGTGCAAATGATCTCCTTTGAATATGCACTTCGTGATAAAGATTAGGAGTTAATGATCATAATTGATGATGGAGTAGGACCTTTGACGTTTTTATCTGCAGAAACCCAGCAAACAGGTTTTTTTTAAATCCTGAGTTGTTTTCTGGTTCATGGAGGAATAAAAGGGAGAAACATAAAAAACACATAATATGTTATAGTAAACTTGATTGGTTTATAAAGAAAAGTGCAAATTGTTTTTATTTTATCCCTAAAATAGGACTAATATGACTAGATGACAAACTGAGAAAATATATTAATTACTATTAAGAAGATAAATGTTAGGACGCAATCTCCCAACTCTCGGGTTTACCTTAGGGTAGGTGTATGATCTGTCTACACTTCACCTCCCCCATACCTAGCTCAGACGGGATTGGGTATTGTTGTTGTTGTAAGAAGATAAATGTTAGAAAGTTAACTTCTGAAAGTAAGCAAATAGAATAGCTAGATAATTTCAAATAAAACTATCGTAGTTACTCTAGCATTTCTTTGTTTGTTATGTCATAATAATGTTGATATTTTAAGTCTGGAGTTTAACTAAAATTTGTACTTTAAGTTATAATGCTATTAGCTGTATATATCCATACTTTAAATTATTTCTATATAATGTGCCTCACAGTCAAGAGGCTTGCGCTTAGGCATGTGCACAGTCCCGCGAGCCTAATCATCTGTGTCTACCTTGAGCATTTAAAAGCAGGGGCGGACCCAGGACTTAAAGTGACCAGGTGAAAAAACAAATTGTAACGTGATATTAAAAATATATAGATGAATTAAAAAGATACCGGGTGCATTTCGAAAAAAATTGGGAGTTTATAACAAAATTTACACCAAGTGGGGAAAATCCGTGGCACCAGTGAACCTCCAGGTCCGCCCAATAGAAGGATGTTGTTTACACTGTCAAGACACAAGACTCAAGACTCATTTCATATAGTCACCGATGAAAAAAACATGCTGGAAAAAATTATAATCCTAAGCATATAGCCCAAAGGAAATTATGATGCGAAAAAGGAAAAAAATTATCTGTTAGTGTTTGACAGTTGCAAGCGGGTCCTATCAAAAAGTGAGAATATTTATCACTTAGGAACGCATATACAATCTTCTTGAAGTCTTTGGCTTTTGGGGGAAGGTTCTTCAATTCCACTTTTGGTTCATAAAATACTACTATTGAACTAACTACTAATACCAGTAAATACTTTTACTGGGTGACCAATGATCTGAGGTTCAGGTCTCTATGTTCAGCAGCTTAGCTATTTTGTTGGTGATGGTGTCAACTGTCAATGATGAATTTGACTATGTAGTAACATGTTATGTCTCTTAAAACCTCATTGTCTCGTCTAAAAGTTTTCATGCTTTCAGGGTGAGGCTGTATCTACACTTGTGGGTCATACACAATCTGTATCTTCAGTTGTTTGGCCCGAACACGGAACTATTTATTCTGCATCATGGGATCACTCTATTAGAAGATGGGATGTGGAGACAGGAAAAGATACATTAAACATGGTACGCTAAAATGAATAATCACTATTATGTTTGAGTTCGCCTATACAACGGTCTCTTTTCTAACATTCTTATCACATTTACAGTATTGTGGGAAAGCTATTAATTGCATCGATGTTGGAGGTGAAAGTTCTGCTCTCATTGCTGGTGGTGGCTCTGATCCCATCCTTAGGGTTTGGGATCCTCGTAAACCAGGTACTCTTCAACTCAAAAGTAATGACTGGCAGTCCACAATTTATGCTCAAACTCAACCCCATATGTTGTATGTTACAGGGACTCTGGCTCCTAGCTTCTTATTCCAATCACACACATCCTGGATAACAGCGTGCAAGTGGCACACAAGGTCTTGGTTTCATTTGCTATCTGCATCTCATGATGGAAAACTGATGTTGTGGGACTTGAGAACTGCGGTATTTGCTTCATTCTTATATAACTTTGATTTGAAGTGAGATTGACTCTTTGAACTATTGTATATATCTTTGAGTAGCATGGTGAACCTTTTTTTAATGCCATATATTTGATATTTTTTGTGCAAGAAAAATTGATTTCATTGCAATAGAGAGCTAAGTTAACTTTTATGTTTGAACCCAACCATATGCATACTTATAACATTTGATCACTGTTGCTTGTTGCAGTGGCCATTGGCTAAAATTGAATCACATGAGGACAAGGTATTTGATTGTTTTTACTTTTACACAAGCTCTTTGTTTGTCAGCAACTCAGCATTTTGTCCATTTGATATGTAATAATGTGGTGTATATCTAAATCTATAGGTGCTAGCTGCCGACTGGTGGAATGGAGATAGCGTGGTAAGTGGAGGAGCTGACTCGAAGCTAAGAATTTTTTCGGAAATTTGTATTCCATGATTATGAAGGTATGGAGTTACGCAGAATTTAGTAAATTGTTTCATTTCTCTGAAGAAGTTGGTTCTTTTTTTTGTTCCAATTTGTTATCTCCTGTGTTATTAGAGGAACTTAGATGATATTAATTGTGGCAGAAAATCAACTTTACTTTCAAAATTTATGTTTGCATGGAATCATTGCAGCATTTTAACTGCATATAGTGTACTACAAGTGTTTGAAACTGATATTTTCATGAAATGTATAATGTGTAACTCTGCACATATATGTGTCAAGACAAGTGTTCGACTTTATAGTAATCGTCTTGTTGATACATTATGGCGCATGTTTTGGTTCTAAATTGGCTATCACTTTTTTATTTTTTTCATTTTGTATATGCAGCTCTTATTATTTCTTACCCGGCATAAATGTTTGTTTTCATGCAGAAGAAAGATAAATGCTGGTTTCAAATAGCATGTAGACCAGTATCTGTGTTCAATTGAAGAGATGATGGAGGCTTGATTAAAGAGTGCTAACTTTCTCTTGTACTTTGGTCTCAGCCAATGTTATTTTGCTAGTTATTAGGGAAATGTAATGCAATCTCCATACGATTTCCTTACATAGAACGGAAAGATTGATGACAGTAGCTTGTGATGGCACAAATTAAAGGTCGTATTGTTTAGCAGTCTTGAGTTTTTATAAAATTTTGACCGTTTTTGTTATCATAGTCTGAAAGGAAGTATTTTTGGGCGTCATTTACTCATTATGCTTTTTCTATGTAAACTGCAGAAGCTTATCTAATTCAGAGATGCAAGTATTTATGAGCTAATTTGACGTGATTTATATTTTATAAGCTTAGTTCTTGGACTTATTTTTTGACTTGTGGTCTTATTAAGGCTTGAGTATGGTAGATAAACACATAAGCTTGGAATTAAGTAAAAGAAAAATGGGTTTGTGAAATATAAGCCAATAAGATAGACTCGTAAGCTCAAAGCTAAGCTTAAGCTGACCTTCATCATAGTAATTATGGCAAGCCTGAGTAGAGTTATGACTTGTAAGAAACATGTTTTCCGCATAGATATCGGGGTATTCACTTTGTGCAGATGCGCTCTCCCTCAAGTGCTTTACAAGCAGAAGCATACTTATGCGGGTCCTATACTTTCTGCGTTACAGTTCTTCCTTTGCAAGAACGGTTCTGTCTGCCACATAATAACTGTGACCAACAAATGTTCGTCTCTCTCTACCGTTTACTTGACAGGTAAAATCTTAGTTACCTTTGGCTTGTGCTTGTGGCAATTTCCCCACTCGATAAATAATGGCGTTTTCACTGAATCATATTTTCTACAATAGAAGAGCTCTCTTTGTTGATGCCAAGGGACTGGGCTAAGCAAAATCACTCGAAAACCGACCCAAACAGACAAACCAACCGAAATCGGGACGAACTGAACCGAACCGACCTTATTCGGTTCGGTTTTGTAAATTATTTCAGTTTGGGTCAAAACACACTTATTCAGTTCGAAATAGCTAAACCGACCCGACTTGAATCGAACCGACCTTATTCTGTTCGGGTTCAATAACTTTTACTTGGTTTGGTTCTCGGTTCACGTCTTCACGTCTTACCCTTATTCTGTTTTCGGGTCGGATCGGGTTTGACCCGTTGCTAGGTGTAACCAAATTTGGTCTCTTAGTTGTATTAGTTACTAAGCAATGACATCTTTTTAGTTTTAAGTATGACATTATCTTGACTTAAATGATACAGTGTACTTAAATAAGTCAATGTTTACAAAATACTAAGGAGACAAAAAATAGATTATATATAAAATTAAAAGAACTAGGAAAAATAAATGGAGATGCAGGGGATCGAACCCTGTACCTCTCGCATGCAAAGCGAGCGCTCTACCATTTGAGCTACATCCCCAGATGTTAAAGTGCAAACTACATGTTTATAAGAACTCTACCTAATCTTTGTCTTTCCAGATAGTTACGAGCTTCCTTTCTTGTCCCATAGAAGCTCATCAATCATTTAACAAATAGGGTATCGATCAATACAAATCGTGACAGTAAGATAATAAGTGAATATAAGGTTGGTATAATTTGTTTAGACAAGATACATATGTAAGTTTTTTAAAAAGCAAACTGCATCTGATACATGATTGATTGCAATATAATTGGCTCAACATGACAAGGATATAAGCTTTTGGGAGCGACATGTGTCACCTCCTTTAGCAAAAAAATTGTTATCCACTTTTCGCACATGAGAGATGTTTCTTATAATCTCATCCTTTAAAATTAAGTGTAGCGTTGAAGATTTCGCGCATAAGCTTGATGGTTATTCGTTATTAAAGATGGCAAAATGAGCGGGTCACTAGTCATAGGTTTCAGATCTATACATGCTAGGGTCTAGATTGGTCATTTGAGAGCGCGTGTCTTAGCGGGTTTCAAGTCTAAATAGGTTCGGGTCTAGATAAGTCATCTGGGAGCCCGAGTGTAAACGGGTTTGACTCATACTGATATTTGGTCGGGTTTACCCATCCATTTTAGGGGAAAAGAAAGTTAAAAATTAGTAAAAAATGAAAAAGTGAAAAAAAAATGTGTAAATTACCCATCCTAAACTTGTTGGTTATTGTTATACAATTGAGTTTTACATCAAATACCCAATTTCACACATCTTCCATATTTAGTGAGACCCAATAAGTCTCATCCCGTGATAAATATTACCCAACTTGACCCGTATACAACTAACGGGTCTTAAATTGCCATTTCTATGCATGACTATCGCTACGGACCCTGTCACATGTACGCGAGGTGATTTTTGCACACACTGTTTATAGTGGTGATTGAACAAAAAGGGCGTGAAGAGTGTGTTGTGGCGTGATTTTGCATGTGTTACCTTATAAACAAACAAATAACCATTAGTTACAAGCAAAAAACATGTGAGTATTACATGAATGCTAGTGATAAAGTATTAAAATGGTATGCGGCTAATATAGCAATCAATAAAAGAGTTTTGATAGGTAAGAAGTAGGAGTGACAACCTGGTCGTGTTTGGGTTGACCTATCTCAGTTGGCGGGTTGGTATAATCTTTACCCAAACACAACATGTTTTATTAATCGTGTCAAGAAATTAAACCTAACCTAAATGTAAAACATCGCAAAAAATCATATAATTAAAAACGTTTAATTATATATTCATCTTTGTCATTATCTTAATCACCATTTTTACGGAGAAATTTAAAATTTTCTTATTATATTAAAATGGTCACGATTACGATATTGAAAAATTCACCAAACGACAAAACAAGTTCTCGACGCGTTTAACAAAATATTAAAAACTTACTAAACTTAATTAAAACTAATTAATACCAAACGGGCCCCTAATTATTTTCCCAGCCCAATGTCTCGTGTACTGTTCATCCGGCCCATGATTCAAGCCCAAAATCCATTTAATTTGAATTATTCGACTAAGCAACTATCCTCCAAAACGACCCTCGTTTTCTCTATTCTTACACACGACTCATGAATATTTTTGCACCATCTCATTCCCCACCTAGCCAACTATTAGTGTGTCAAATCCTAAGTTCATAGGACGACGTTTGATACATTTTTAGGAGGCAAAGTGATTGACGAAAAATCCAAATCAATCGATTTGTAAAATATTCATTTTTTAACCGTTTCGACTCTAGTTTGTTTCTAAGAGTTCCAAATAATAATTCTAAGATGATTTCATGTTTAAATGTCAAGAATAATCAGTTATATCCAAGGGGTACACGATTTATTAAATCGTGTATGGAATGAAAATGATTGTCGACATATATACATGAATCATCAAACATTCACCTCAATTCTAGCTCTCACAATCAATATTATATGTTAAAACCTCATCCTATAAACCTATGTTGCTGACATTGCATAGTGTTTATAGTTTCCTTGGATGATTTCACACCATACGTGTTATCAAATGAGAATATATATACGTTACATGCATGCATCCGATTCCCACAATTACCTTACACTTTCACAACTTCCTTTCTTCCTTAAAACTCACTTCTAAGAGTCCAGGAACAAGTTAGCTCACGTTTGGAAGCAATGGAGAAGGAACGAGTTGAATAAATTCGAATATATCTTTGGGTTATAGTCGAATTTTATAGTTTCTTGTGTTTCCTTCGTTCCTACTCGTTTCTCCACCACCCTAAAGGTGTAGTATGTCGTTTCAAACTCATTTCAATTCATTTCACACGTTAAACATGTCTCATGCATCATGTTTATGTTTTATAAATCGTATACAAGCTTTATATATATATATATATATATATATATATATATATATATATATATATATACGTATAAATTTGTAGTAACACAAGCGTGGCTAGCCTCTATCTTGGAAGGCCTAGGAGTCACGTAGCACACCTATTTCACGTTTATTTTACGATTCTTGCATCATACAAACTTATTTTTAAACCATGCTTAATCGGTACAAAAAAACTCTAAATACTTAGAAAAATTTCACCAAGTCTTTAACATATAGTAAACTCGTACCAGCGCCTATAAAACGACCTTGTATATCGAAAGTTTACTTAACAATCATACCGTATTTTTACACGACTCAATAGACCTCCTAGAAAACTACCACTTTCATATAGATAACTTGTAAAAATACTCACGTTTCGACACTCAAATTAATTCATTTTGGATCGACAATCACAAGGTTTCTAAATCTCATGATATTCAAAATTTTAATAAAATTCGATTGGGCTTATACTAAGCCCAATAAGATTTAACGTTTTATCAGTCTACCAGGCTCATAAAATATATTTTTGGAATCACAAAAGTAGCCCAAGTTCATGCCCAAAACAATTTCTATGCCCTCGCCTCCAAATTTCTAAATGGGCTTTTGTTTGGCTCGTTAGAAGCCCATAAGCTGAAAAATAAGCTCTTTTATCAAATAAGCAGTTGAAATAAGCTTTAATAAACTTAAATAAGCTACGGGAATTTTTCTATAATTTTCCCACTTTTTATTACACGTTTGGACTAAAAATGTAACGCGACGACACTTAGGAGGACTAAAACTGTCAAGGACTGAAAAGTAGGGACTGAAACTGTAAAAACATAATCTATAGGATAAAACTTGATGTTATTTAATATTCCAATCTTAGAATGTTATTTTGGACAAGTAGTGGACTATAATTGTAAATTATATATAAAAATGACTAACGATGTAACGCTAACGCCATTAGCATAAAAAGTGTAAAACTGGAAAAAGGACAAGGACCAACATATTATATTTGACATTCTTATTTTATTTTCTATTTTACGTCAACCATCACGTCATATGCATTTTTATTACGTTTTATTTATATATTATTTATTTTTACGTTAATAATATATATAACGATATTTCAAAAGTTAATATTTTTACTTACGTTTAAAAAGGTAAAACTTCGATGGATAATTTAAATAAAGTATTTTATCATATCATGCATGGCATAATAATTACACTGCACATCATCTATTCGTCATAACGAATAAATATTATTCGTTATTCGTTCGTATTTACCAAATAGTATTTGGTCAAATTCTCAGATAAATTTATTTATCAGGTTCCGTATCAAAGACGTTTTCAAATCATTCTCATAATCTCATCCTACTCTACTTTTCATCATTTCCGTATCAATCCAGGTGAGTCATAGCCCCATTTCCAATACTTGTTTTTAACTCATTGGGGGAGATACATGCTTACATATACTTTGATAAATTGATAAGTATATGAATAAATTACATGATTCAAATCAACTTCCTTATTAATAATTATCTGATATGGTTTATAATTTAAGATGTGATATATACAATACTTGACGAAATACTTAATTGAAATACTGATACTCATATGATAATGTTTCCAATTCGATTATTGTGGTATGTGATATATATATTTTACCGATGAATTACTTGACTGAAATACTGATACTCATATGATAATGTTTCCAATTCGATTATTGTGGTATATGATATATATATATATATATATATATATATATATATATATATATATATATATATATATATGTTACTGGCGAAATACTTAACTGAATTACTGATACTCAGATGATACTGTTTCCAAATTGATTACTGTGGTATGATACTTGATTATATGATGCTATCCTGAATGATCCCATTATTACCTTGATATTGCCTAAGTTACCTTATCGCCATAAAGTCCCTTAATCATGAGCCATTAATCACTGTTATGTGAGCGCGAATATAGTGAACAGCTTCGAAACCTGTTAAGGATTGACCTCCTGTCCCACTAATACTTGACGGAATGCCGTATGCATATGGTTAGTCGTATTAGTCGTGATACACTATATTTGAGTAAAAATAGGAATTGGCAAATCACCTATTACACGAGGGAAAAATTTATCATTGATTTGATAAAACACCCCTTTTGTTAACGTCTTGCGTGTCATGAGGCTTGGGGCAATATCTATAAAGGAAATGTATGTTTTCAACATATATTTAGATACAGCTGTATAGGAATTTGACCATACTTGAATTGTATATCTGATTAAATTAGCATCATGAGTTTCCAGCTCATGTTCGGATTATTGATTCCTTACTTGATTTTGATTGAATATTTATATGATTTATCTGTGATTATAGTCAACATTACTCAATACTTGTTCCATTACTATCAGTACCAAATATTCTTGAAATCTATCAAAATAAATGGTTTTCCATAAAACTCTATGAACTCACCAACCTTTGTGTTGACACTTTTAAGCATGTGTATCTCAGGTAATTTAACAGAGCAGGACAAGACACGGAGTGGGCATTTATTGCTCTGATAAATTAAAATGGTGTAAAAATCAAATATGTCATTCTTTCAAGCCTTTACATCTTTTAAAAAGATTTTAAATCAAATGGTTCATCTTTTATCAAAAATATTATTTGAATGACAAATAACTTTCAAAAAGCTTCTTTTAAGCTGTTTTATGAGATTATAACTTCGATCCTCCCCGTAACACCCAAATTACTTTTCCGCTGCTACAAACTTAAATTTGGGGGTGTTACAGATTGGTATCAGAGCTACAGTTATAGAGAATTAAATGTTTTCAAACATTAAAACTATAACTACATTTTCAAAATAATGATTTTACACCATACCATTTTATGCCCTCCATGTCTGCAGAATGCCGTGCTCAATACTTTATCTGTTGAGATTATCTTACATGTTTAGAAATTACTCTTACACAATAATTATTTCATCTGTACTATTACATCTTTAACATACAAAATACTCATAAAATATTATTCTCGGTTACTACTGTAGCAAGTCTTCAGGAACTCCCGTGAATATCAAAACTACTCTCCATAATACTAATACCTCATCTATCAATCAAAATTCTCCGAATACTGAAGATCCTTACGTACAAATATCACAACCCCAGCCTAATATAGAACTCACTCAGAGATCACCTCCATCGTCACCTATTCGTTCACCTTTACGTCAAAGATTCAGGAGAGCTACCAAATCATTTGAAGATTTGATTGGTGGCCAGGCAACATTCGAAGTTGGACAAAGTTCAAGCCAAGGGATATCATGGAAGAATGTTGAGCCAAATTCTCCATTACCTTATACTTCAGATTCCACAATACCAGATTCTCCAAATAATTTATCCTCACCTAACTCTCCCGACTACAATATAAGCACTCCTGAAACAATATGGAATCTTATTTATCGACAAGCCAACATATTGAATGCTCACACTAAACAGCTAAAAGGGTTACGACCAACTCAAGTTGAATGGTACGACCATAACCTTGACGCATTGTTCAAAAGGGCGGATGCTGAGAGGCGAACAATGTGTAAGTTAGGAATAAAGATTAATGAGATAAAGGACAACACCAACCAGGAGCTTGGAAGTTTGGACTCCAGGGTCCGTTGTGCAAGAAGAGAACACGGTCATACACATGTAAGAATTCAAGATATTGAAAGAACCCTATGGATGGCCAGAGATGCAGCCAGAAACCAGGGTCAAAAGATTGCCGCATTAGAGACTATGTTGGCAAATCAAATGAACATGTGTCAAGAACGTTTCTCAAACATGGAAGCTGCACAACTTGAACTTGAGAAAGAAATTAGATATTTACGTCAGAGGCGTAACTAATCTTAAGTTTACAAGTATCCTTGTTGTACCTACTAAACCAAATAATTTTGGTTAGTATTTCGTGTAATGTTCAATAAATCTGGAACTTCAGAACTTGTAATCAAGACATATTGTATATTAACATCCTTTCTGTTATATCTCTATGTTATGAATCAATCTTTTCTTTCGTATCAATCATGCATGTAATGAATCCTTGATGAGTGTGTAAATACTCATCATTTTTAGTCAAATTTAAACTGCAAAACGATTAAAAACACTAAAAAACGCACCAAAATACGAAGAAAATCCCAATGATCAGTGTTCTAAAAGGCGCGCCAAGGCGCCGCCAAGGCGTGAGGCGTGGCCTCGCCGCCACGAAATAGACCATGGCGGCTGCTCTAGGCGTGGCGTCGGAAAAGGCGTGACAAGGCGTGAAAAGGCGCGCCTTTTGGTAAGGCGTGGCGCGCCTTTTTGAAACAGTTTGGTTTTTTTTGTTTTTTTTTAATTATTATTATTATTTTAATAACTATTTGAACGATCATTTGAAATTTGGGCTATTTGTTATTTGGGTCTGATAATTATATAATAAGTAGTAGTTAAATGTCTAATATATTAGTCCAAATGTATATGAAATATGATATTATAACATAAATGATAAATATATAAATATTTTTTCGCCGCCTTAGTCACGCCGTAAAAAACGCCATGGCTTCGCCATGGCGCGTAAGGCTTGAGGCGTGGCCTTGCCGCCACGCCACGCCTCACGCCATTTATAACATTGCCAATGATCGTATTTTATATGTTTCTGATGCAAAACGAGTGAAAACAAACGAAAAAATGAACAAAATTTGCATAATTGGCAGTTTCAGTCCTCCAACTTTCAAAGTTTTACAAAACTAGTCCCTGGTAAGTCATTTCAAAGAAAAGTCAACCCTTGCTCTTTAAAAGTCAAAATGAATAACAAATGATCTTTGGGTAAAATGCTTTCAAAAGATTTCAAGTTAAACTTTGTGTTAATACAAATATCGCCTAAAAACGTTATTTATATTTTACGATCTTTGCTAAGTTTTGTTAATAACAAAGTATGAACTTTAGCTAAAAGTAAATTATCACTTTGAGTGTTTAAGTCTTGTTTAACTAATGTTTACATTTCCTTTTAAACTAAACATTGGTTTTATTTCTTAAATTAGAAATAGTCACATCACATTTATGGCAAGTTTTGTCATTATGTATTTATGGCAAGTTATGTGTTTGACTTGCTTTCATGTTGCTTGCAAGTATCATGTTTGACTTACTTTAAGTGATGTGACATTGTTTGGTTGCTAGAAGTTATGAGACAAGACATTGTTTGGTTTGGGAAGTTATTGCAAAAACCTACTGCAGACCCGGCGGTACCCTGGGGGTACACGGGCGGAACCCATCTCAGGGTTCCGCCTGATCCGCCAGACGTGCAGAATAGTGTGCTATAAATACCAAACCATTTGTTTGTTTTGTGTAACCCTTTAGGACTTATTCTCACATATTCTCTCAACTAACTCAGTAACCCTTGACTTGTGTGATTCTCTTATGTAGCAAGGAACTCCACAAGATCATTCAAGAAGTTGCAAGCTTCAACTCTAAAGTTGCAAGTCTTGGTAGCTTGGTCATGTATAAGCTTTGGTAGTTTATACTTCATGTGTGTCATGTATGTAGAAGTTATAGGTTAGTATTTTAGGCCTCAAAATACAAAGAGTGTTGGGAGTTGTTGTACCCTAGTAAAAGAACTAACGGGAGTGGTTGTACCCTTGGAAAAGAACTCGACATCTAGCTTTGTGTCGGTAAAAGTGTAAGCGACGAATGGGAGTGGTTGTACCCTTGTAAAAGAACTCGACATCTAGCTTAGTGTCGGTAAAAGTGTAAGCGACGTTGTAAAGGTTTTCTCCGCCGGTGAAAGGAGCTTGTTGATTAGTGTTTATAACTCTCGAGTTGGAAACTCGGGGCGTGGATGTAGGGCAAGGAAAAAGAGTCCTTGTAGCCGAACCACGATAAACTATCGTGTTGTGGTTTGATTGTTTCTTTCTCTATCTTTGTTTATTATATGTTGTTGTTTAGTTAGAATTGTTGATCACATATAAAGCTTTTCAAAGAACCAAAACAAGTAATATTGTTCTTATATCTTTCAACATAAGTAAAGCTTTTCAAAGAACTAAACAAGCAAAGTTAGAATCATTACAAGTAAAGCTTTTCAAAGTATAAAACAAGTTAAGTTAGAATGGTTATCTACATGTAAAGTCTTTTCAAAGAATCAAACATATTAAGTTGTGTTTATATCTTTAACCAAATGTCAAGTTCTCAAAGATTATTTAAGCAAATAAGAATCGAAAAAGCGGTAAACTATTCAACCCCCCTTCTAGTTTTCCACAATTGGCATCAGGAGCTACGTTACCCAAGTTCCTTAAAATTAACTGTATTTTAAAACTTGGATCGATCCATGGATTTTGAAAATCTCAAAGAAGGGCAACCTATTCAAAACCCACCGCTATTTGAAAAAGAAAGCATGCTTAAATGGAAAAGTCAATTTGAAAACCAAGATGATCAATTTGATCTCATCTTTGAGTTAGAAGTCTTAGAAATATTAATGGATAGACATCTAGTTGAGATTAATACATGTGCTACTAGTTTAAATGTTTTAAATGAAGGTGTAAGTGAAGATAACTTCTCATGTCAAGCTCTTGGTGGACTTGCTTATGATTCATGGACTAACACGGATGAAGATGAAGTCAACCATCCGGTTTGTGATTCTCTCTTAGCTAAATCACCAAGCAAGGTACATCTTGAAACCAAACATTTTTGCTTTGACATATTCACCCTAGAGTTTTTTAAAATAGAAAATGAGTCTAAACTTTCATGCAACATGGACCTAAAAACTATCTTTAACAATGAAGATCTTGTGTAAACACTTTTGAAAATGAAATCATGTTAGAAGATAAGATGTCTAGACTTGAGAGTCATGTTGAAATTGATTTAGAATGAAAAGTATGTCTAGAGTACAAACATGAAATTCTAAAACAAAATGAAAAAGGAAAAATGCTTGCTAAATTTGATGAAAGTTCAAAAACTCTTGAAAGTTGTTTGAAGAATCAAAGGTCATTTAGAGATAGAACCGGATTAGGATTTAACTCTAATGAATCATCAACAAGTAAAACAAAACATGTTGTGTTTGTGAAACCTAAGAGTATATTGTAGAAGTTACTCTAGCTCTAGTAGGAACACATGATAAAGGGATAAAAATATCATGTTCAATACATTTATGTGTCTTTCTAACTTTCTTGGATTTATAAGAAGTTGTGGTTAGCCTCTCTACATATCAAGATTATGTGCTTTATGTTTATCTTCTTGATGGCTAATCTATGGAGCTTAAAAGGTACACGTCTCTTCAACTTACCTTTTAATGTTTCTTGTTGATTAGTTGTATGATTTGACATAAGTGTTAGTATTAGTCTTTACTATAAGGCGTCTATGTTGTGAGAGTAACAATAAGGATTTGATCCTTCATAGGTAAAGTAGTTTGATACTACTTCTAGTAGGAGATATAAGGTGTCTTGCCTCATTTAATCTTTTGGGTAAATACACGAGTAACTCTTGAGTAAGTCTCACTTAATTCTTATCTACAAGTGAGTGAACTAAGAATCTCTTAAGTGATAAGACAACCAACACTTTTGTGATGCTTGCAAATCTAGCAAAACCACTACATTTCATAAACACTTGAAGTACAAAAGTCTTTTGGTATTATACCCTATATTTTCAATATCATCTTAAGTCCAATCATTCTTTTGCTAAAAGTTTCACGAAAGACACACAAAGTAAAATAAATCTGTTGAATTTTATTTGAATGACTGGGAGAAAATGATGTATTAAACTTCTAGGATGTGAACATCAAATTCGACCCATAGTCTTATGATGTTGCATATCTTAGACATTTACACTTATGAAGTTTTACGAAAATAAACCCAAAGAGTCGAGGAATCATTGAGTTTAACATTCAATGAAAGACCACCTCCTTCTAAGATATCATCTTTGGAAGATGATGACTTAGTCGAAAGCCCAACATTAATAAGACAAGATTGTCAAGATCAAAAACAAGGAAGATGGACTATTAAAAATTGAAAAACAACATCCTTTCGTCTTGTGTCAAACATTGAGTCAAGCAATAACAAAAAGAATGATAATCTTTAAAAGATTGTTTATTAACCTAAGCATGCTCCAAAAGAAATGGATAATCACTCAAAAACATTCCTAGTTATTCACTTGTTCAAAATGATTAAGTCCTTTATGACTTATCGAGAATAAGATTAGTAAATCCATAGGTAAAACTAAATGTAGAGAAATGTTTGGAAGACTACTTGTTCTCATAACAATTAGATTCAACATTATGTTTAGCTTTTGCCTATGTGCTCGTGTCAAAGAAAATCCTAAAACAACTCTTTAGTTGAGTCTTTTTGGATACATCATAAGGTACTACACAACTAGAATTATGGTCTCCCAAAAGAACGGGAATAGAAACCATAGTGTTTGACAAATGGAATTATGTCGGTAATAAGTTGATGAGAAAAGCACAAGTGGTACTTGCACTTTTATACTTACTTACCCAATGATTCTCCAAAAACGCGCATGATTCTCAAATTTGTATCCAATGGAGAAACACATCAACAAGCTTCGCTTGAACAAGCAAACTCACATCAACAAAGGAATTCATCTTATCAACATTGTTATACCCTCAACAAAGGAAGCATCGACTTCAGCGACAATTCAATCCATTATGTTCTTTATTGACATATTGTGATCCATCATCATCGTCTTGGTAAAAATGTTCATTGAGGAACATCTTAACTAAGAAAGTCTTATACGTTAACCATTCTATTAACGTTTTCACAAAACCTCTTGAATGAGAATCATTCATCATCCCTAGGCTTAGGCATGAACTCATAAGACCAAAAACCTTAGTTTTGAACATTAGGATAGAACCACAAAAATCAAGACAATTCCTTTTAAGTTTTTTTTTTTTTTTTTTTTTTTTTTTTTTTCCTGCAGAACCCACGGCACCTTCAGACCATACGGGCGGAACCCATTTTTTGGTTCCGCCTGGTCCGCTAAACCTCAGAGTGTTTTAAACTCTTTATTTCAAAGCCAAACACCCTATTAAGTCTTAACAAAAACTAACAAACAGCATCACCCTCTCTAAAACACATATCCTCACGAATTTTAGGGCTTCTAATCCAATCTCTTCCAATCCAACTAACTTTGTAAGTATTCTAATCACAATTACATTTTTAATTTAATCATAACATTTTTGCTTACAATCATTAACTAGAATCTTAGGGCTTTTGCATAAAACTTCATGATTCATGAAAAACTTGGTGGCTAGTCAATTATGTATTTCATTAAGTTAAGAAATGTATCTTTTCATTGTTACCTTGATTCACCAAACACACCAAGAGCATTATTTTTCTAATTGCAACATGATTCATCACCACATTGTTAAAACAAATAAAAAAAAAACATCATTTAAACATCACTTGCATACTATCTCTTGAATGCTAAAGGGGATACATAACTAATATGTATTTTCGGGTACATTCAATCGAAGACACATTCAATTAGGAGAGTGTTGGTTATCTTTTGTTTTTACAACAAAATTTGCATAACAAAACGATTTGGGTCAAGATAACCATGTCTTCACATTGTCTTGCATATAAGAATATATTAGAACATCCTCGTTGTTAAAAGTCATTAACATACAATTTTATGTTTTCTAGGAATCAACATGCCTCCCGCAAACAAATCCAATCACAAAGAAACCCTTAAATACATGCCCAAACACCATATGACCAAAGGTCTCAACCCGGTTCAAGTAGAAACCTTTAAGGCATTAGAAAAACGCTATGTTCACGAAGGTAGAACCATTGATCCATCCTTTCTAGAAGGAACTTCTATTCGCCAAAACTTTGCCGCAATTCACTTTGATTGTCTCCTTGATATAGATGAGCCCATTTGTCCTAGGTTCATCTTGGAATTTTATGCAACCGTAAACCTTTCCTCATGTGCCGGTGGTAGGATCTCATTAAACTTCACAACCAATCAAATATCACATGATATAGATTTAAAAGACTTAGCTATAATTCTTGGTGTACCAAATGAGGGAACTTGCCTCTACACGGATAAGTGGCCCATTTCAAGTCTTGATACTATTGATCGTTTTTATCCATACGATACACCTCTTGCTAGTAAGGAAACTATTAAGGAACACCTCTTTGTTAGAACCTCTACCACTAGGGTGAACCGTTCGGGGAATACTATAGATAAAGATCCTTTTGGTATGGAGCTCAATGAGCTTAAACCGCAATTTAAGAAATGAGAAGAAATTCTTAGGGCTAACGTCATAAGTACCATAGGAAATAGAGATCACATCAACGCATGCCTATGCTACATGCTATATAGCATTTCCACCGGTCAACCCTTCAACTTAGCCTACTACCTTGCCAAAAGAATGGCCGACATATCCTTAGTTGGAACAACCGCTCTTCCCTATGGCATGTTTCTTACCCTCCTCTTTAGAGCAATCTCACCCATTTCTCCTAACGAAGATGGAATACGTCTTGACTATTTTCTTGTTCCTCACACCTTCGTTCCCCTAAGTGATAAACGAGTTTTCAAAAATAAGGGCAAACGTACTCGATCACCTACTCCATCTTCATCATCATCCGGCATGAGCGACGATGATAAACTACCAAACTCTAAGTTACCTCCTTTAGAATATCTTCAAGCTCTCCCCATCATTGACAATGCTTCCGAAGAATTCAAGCAAACCAAAGGAATGTTCAAGTGTTTTGGAAGGTACCTAAACAAGCTCAAAAAGAAGATTGACCGGTTGTGAGAAGATTAAGGAGCGTTTGTCTTATGTGTGCTTTAGAAGCGTCTTTATGTTAAAACTATGTGAATTATGTGATGTGTATTACTTCTCATATTCATGTCTTATTACGTTTGATGGATTATGTTTTGTATGCTCTTTTATGATTAATGACAATATTGGTGGTATGTGTCAATTTCATGCTTATGGTAAAATTCACTAAGTTAAGTGAAAATCGTTAGCCCCCGGTCAAAGTCCTAAGAGATGAATGTCTATATGCCCAATTTTTGCATTTCCTAATCTGTCATATAGTAAATTTTCATTTCCAAGAGTTTTCGAAAAATTTGAAAATCGTTTCGCGGGTCAAAAACGCGGACTGTATACTTTTGCAGCACTGGCGGATCCCAAAATTGGGTTCCGCCAGTACAATTTCTGGGAATTCCAGAATTGGCCCAACGGACCAGGCGGATCCCAAAACAGGGTTCCGCCTGTGTAGTCTCAGGGTGCCGCCAGTACCTGCAGAAAATTTGTGAACATTTTTCTTAAGATCATAACTTGTAAAGTGTCAAATCATTATCCCAAG
Organism: Artemisia argyi; assembly: GCA_030686995.1. Classification (NCBI taxonomy): domain Eukaryota; kingdom Viridiplantae; phylum Streptophyta; class Magnoliopsida; order Asterales; family Asteraceae; genus Artemisia; species Artemisia argyi. The sequence continues at coordinate 76,618,983 of CM060688.1, forward strand.
TGAGAAACATCTTTCATTAACACCAACAACCATATTGGAACAAACCTCACTCACTAAAACAATTAGGAAGACACTTCCCGCCAAAATTCAAATTCAAAACATAACTACCCAAAGGAACCCTTTTAAAGGATCCTTCAAACCTTTGATACATTTTCAACCAAACCACTTCCCATGATCACAAAGCATTGAGTGCTTAGGTTGGTCTTTCACTCCATCCTATTCATTGGATTGACCTCAAATGATGTGACATGGTCATGAAAATCATTTGACACCTCAATCTTTGAATAGTAAAACATCAAATCCAAATACTATTTCAATACCTTTCTCATCCTATAAAATTGAAAGCTTCACAACAATTCTAATCACACCATCACCATCAAGACTTCTTCCCTCAAACATCAAAACCAAAACCTTTGAAATGACCAAATCCAACACCTCATCCGAATCATCAAAATCATGTGCTAAAACCACTAGGATTAGTGTGAAACCTTGTTGCTTCAACAAAACCACAAAGTCAAGCTCATCTTCATCAAGTGATGCTTCACTTAACATCTCCTCACCTATCCAAGATTTTCTTAATCTAACTACCTCAACTACACCTTCAACACCTTGTAACACAAATGTGATCACCATTCAAGATTTGCTTAATCTTGCTACACCACCACCTTCTCCACCTCATTGCAACTCAAACCTAGCCATTAATCCATCACCAACTAGACCTTTGAGTATATCAACCTCACCTTCTCAACAAGCCTTTAAATCAAAAACTCCTTCACCTCAATCACCAACACCTACACCAATGGAACTTTTCCATACACCACCAACATCACCACTACCAAATTTAGAAACTTTTGATGATCTATCATCAACTCCACCATCCTTCTCACTTTTTGACACCATTGCTCAAATAGAAACCCAACAACAACCTAGTGAGCAACTAGATGATGAACCCCATCACCCATCTATAGTAGAACGGTTAGCTTACCGTTATGCTAGACCATCCATTTTTCCAAATGATCAAGGTCATACCCACCAACAATCATTTGTGTTTCACCCAATTTACAAAGACCTTCATGGCAATCCTTCCGGCGAACCAAGCTTTCGCCATTTTGTTCAAAATCAACAACCACAACCACAACAACAATCACCACAACAACAAAATTCCCAAAATTTTGAAACTCTACTTTCTTCTTATAAGAAAATAGAAACATCCTTATGGGAAAAACCTCCAACCATGAATGAGGAAATAAGTACTCATTTAGCCCACCTTAAGGCCTTCAAACGAATGGTTGACTCTCAAATCAACCATGTTATGGAATTTCATACGGCATTAGACTCAACAAGTGAAGGAAGCAAACACACCTCTCAACCATCCACATTTGCTCCTTCAAGTTCAAACCATCCACCACCAACAAATCAAAACCATCCATCCACCACCATCATTCCCCCGCCATGATTGCGGACATTGCGAGAGAACCGCTCACATTAGTGAAAGATGTCGAACGGAACTTCGTGAGTTATCCGAAGAAATGAGATTTATTCTAAACCACATTTTGGAGCATCTACAATCCTTGTCTCACCCACCTCAACCTTAGAGTCTCCAAAATGAAACGAAACCGTTTCTATTGGAAAATGTCCCCATTTTAACCAACAAACCAAAACCAAGACACCTCCTCACCTCTCCAAATAAAACCCGCTACAACCTTCAACCCACATTTTTCATCCTTAAAACAACCCAATCCTTGTTTTTGGAAAATGTTTCTTATTAAGGAAAATGATGATTTCCTTGTAGCATTGTTAGTTTATTTTTATTTTTTCTTAGTCGTTAAAAGTAGGATGTTGTCATCTTAATGTTGTGTCTTTGATTATCTAAGAGTCAAAATTTTACAATTTAATGAATGTCATTCTACTACAAGGTTTAAATTGTTTGATGACCATTTAGGTATGATGAGTGAACTATATCTTGGTATGGTAACATACATAAACCTTGTGCTTTAGAAACTAATTTTTTTTGTAGGTTCATTATCCATGTCTTCCTTCCTTGAAACTCCATTTAGGGGAGTAACATTCAAGGGGGAGCATGAGTCTTGCTTTATTCCGCTTCACAACTCTTAGTTGTGTTTTTAAACATGAAATGCTTTCATGACTTATCTTGTGCGGAAACTAACTTTTCTTTTGTAGGTTCAAAATCCATGTCTCCTCTCTTGGCACTCCATTTAGGGGGAGTATCAACCAAGGGGGAGCATGCCTATAATTCCGCTTCGCTACTCTTCTTTTTGTTTCGACAAAAAGGGGGAGAATTTATATGAAACTTGCATTATATGAAACTTGCTCTATTATTTTAAACTTCCGCGTAGCCAACTCTTTGCAAAAACAAGTTTCATTACTAACTTTATAAGACTTAACACTAAATCTTATGACTTACTTTTAAATAAAGTTTATGTTTTGTCATCAACAAAAAGGGGGAGATTGTTAATACAAATATCGCCTAAAAACGTTATTTATATTTTACGATCTTTGCTAAGTTTTGTTAATAACAAAGTATGAACTTTAGATAAAAGTAAATTATCACATTGAGTGTTTAAGTCTTGTTTAACTAATGTTTACATTTCCTTTTAAACTAAACATTGGTTTTATTTCTTAAATTAGAAATAGTCACATCACATTTATGGCAAGTTTTGTCATTATGTATTTATGGCAAGTTATGTGTTTGACTTGCTTTCATGTTGCTTGCAAGTATTATGTTTGACTTACTTTAAGTGATGTGACATTGTTTGGTTGCTAGAAGTTATGAGACAAGACATTGTTTGGTTTGGGAAGTTATTGCAAAAACCTACTGCAGACCCGGCGGTACCCTGGGGGTACACGGGCGGAACCCATCTCAGGGTTCCGCCTGATCCGCCAGATGTGCAGAATAGTGTGCTATAAATACCAAACCATTTGTTTGTTTTATGTAACCCTTTAGGACTTATTCTCACATATTCTCTCAACTAACTCAGTAACCCTTGACTTGTGTGATTCTCTTATGTAGCAAGGAACTCCACAAGATCATTCAAGAAGTTGCAAGCTTCAACTCTAAAGTTGCAAGTCTTGGTAGCTTGGTCATGTATAAGCTTTGGTAGTTTATACTTCATGTGTGTCATGTATGTAGAAGTTATAGGTTAGTATTTTAGGCCTCAAAATACAAAGAGTGTTGGGAGTTGTTGTACCCTAGTAAAAGAACTAACGGGAGTGGTTGTACCCTTGGAAAAGAACTCGACATCTAGCTTTGTGTCGGTAAAAGTGTAAGCGACGAATGGGAGTGGTTGTACCCTTGTAAAAGAACTCGACATCTAGCTTAGTGTCGGTAAAAGTGTAAGCGACGTTGTAAAGGTTTTCTCCGCCGGTGAAAGGAGCTTGTTGATTAGTGTTTATAACTCTCGAGTTGGAAACTCGGGGCGTGGATGTAGGGCAAGGAAAAAGAGTCCTTGTAGCCGAACCACGATAAACTATCGTGTTGTGGTTTGATTGTTTCTTTCTCTATCTTTGTTTATTATATGTTGTTGTTTAGTTAGAATTGTTGATCACATATAAAGCTTTTCAAAGAACCAAAACAAGTAATATTGTTCTTATATCTTTCAACATAAGTAAAGCTTTTCAAAGAACTAAACAAGCAAAGTTAGAATCATTACAAGTAAAGCTTTTCAAAGTATAAAACAAGTTAAGTTAGAATGGTTATCTACATGTAAAGTCTTTTCAAAGAATCAAACATATTAAGTTGTGTTTATATCTTTAACCAAATGTCAAGTTCTCAAAGATTATTTAAGCAAATAAGAATCGAAAAAGCGGTAAACTATTCAACCCCCCTTCTAGTTTTCCATACTTTGAAATTTCACAATTGGCATGTTTGGTCCCTGTACTTTGCAAATTTGGCAGAATCCAAGTAATACTTTGTGCTTTTCTTAATTATATGTGTTGTTGAATGCTAATTGTTGTTGTTAACTGTTCAAACTAGCTTATTTAGGTTCAATTCAACTAGATCAGTAGAATTTAAGTGTTAATTTATTGATTTTCTTTGAAATTCTTCAAAACAGTCCACTGTAGGGGTGTTTGGGACAAGTTAACTTGCTAGGTTATTGTTGGTATTAAGGTTTAGAAATCAATTGTGCACTAGTCTATATCTCATACAGTCCATTTTGACCATCACTTTGGTCAAATTTCTCTATAAAAGTTAATTTCTCTTTCAAATCTTTTAGGCAGTTTACTGTGTGAAGTTGTGAGAGCCAAGCTCTTGAATTCAGTTAGGGATTAGTTAAGGTAGCTTGAATTAGGTCACATTAGGGTAAAGCAACATCAAGTAATTAATTGTGATCAATCAAAAGTCACAAAAGTCAATTTGGAACTTATTTCTTGAAAAGTCAAAGTTGCATACACCAAAATGGGACAGATTTCAATTCAATGTGTAAGGTTCAATTCTTGTTGAAATTATGAAGTTTTTGTTGTTTTGAAATATTTGTTAGCTTGTGACTCAATAGCAAAAAGAAAATCCAAATTTGGAGAAGTTTAGCTCATTAAAAAGCAAGGTGGAAGTTGACTGTCTGATTGCATACTTCCCCTGCTCCCAGGTTTTTTGCAAGATTTCATTTTGACATAAGTTTCTCAAATCTGAGCTTAAGGTTGAGATTCTTGTTGATTTAGAAAGCCCTTTAGGTTGTAATTGGAATTCAGAAATTAGTTTCTCCATAATTGCTTATTTGCTGCTTGTTTTTAGGCCATAATTTGGCTTATTTTCTGAGGTCTGTTGATGCATCATGGTTAGCATGAGCTGGTTTGACATGATTAATCATTCTTGTTGTTGTTATTGATCATGTTGGTGTCTTTGTTTATATTGTTGATGTTCACAAGTATTTTTACAGTTATTGTTGTTATCATTGCTTAAGTCTGGCCTATTAGTGGCTCATTGAGCTTGTTTGGCAGTCATTAGAACAAAACCAAGAACACCAAGAATTTTAAAGTTTAATAATCAATCAGTTTATGTTTTAAGAAGTTTGTTGTTAGACTTGCTTTGTGAATCTGTTTTCAAGAAAGAGTTGGTTATTAACTGAGTGTGTAAGACAAAAAGAGAAAAAAAAATAAATAGTAAAAAGGTGGTTGCTGGGATTTGAACCCTGGCCACCCAGCACACCAACGACACAAACATAACTCCCATACCAACTGATCTGGGGCACCAGTTCCGTTGGGACTTCTTTCTCTGGTTTATTTAAGGCATTTCTACCATGGTTCCTTTAATAGCTTATTGATCACTGATAAGCTCTTTGCAGCTTATTGGTAAGAAAAATTTCTGAAGTAATATTTTTCTCAAGTATTATTTGGAATAAGTTAATTTTTGAAAAAGGTTTTAAATTTTTACACCTTGTAGTTTATTTATTATAATTTAATTAGTGATTATTAGTTTTTAATTAGTAATAAATAGAGTTTTTAGTGAAAAATTAATTTTCTTTTTTCCAAAATTTTCTTTTATCTTTTAGTGTGTAAGAAAATTATTCGTAAACCCGTAGGACGTTTAGAGCTTAGATTTTACGTTTTATTTTGTGTATTGGCGTTCATTTTTTAATAAACGTCGCGTTTTTATTTTAGTTCACGTTTTAGGATTCCCGATACCTAATTATGATTTCCCGTAGTGTTTTAGGTATTTCTTAGTTAGTTAGTTGCCTTAGGATAACTTACTTTCACTTTCATTAGTTAATTTTTCAAATTCGTTAATTTAACGTATCGTAATACCAAATAACCTTTCCAATCATACAAGATTTTAATCCCAATCTCATTCGAAGCTTTCCATTCATACCTCGTTGGGGTACGACCTGGGAAATCACTTCCCGGTCTCACAATTTGAATATCACTTTCACAAGTTTTGCGAGGTAATCGTTTTCCTAAACGGTTTACTCGTATTACTTCACATTTATTTGTCTCACGACGAATTAAACCTCACGTTTGTTGATATTTTGATAAATTGTTGTTTGCACACACCAAAACACAATGAATCAAATGGCGCCGCTGCCGGGGAGGTTGTGTGTCGAAAGTCTCGATAAGGTTTAGACGATTAGTCTTGTAGAACCTTCGCAAGAAGTTACGCTTTTATAAAACTTATAAAAAACCAAAAATATTTTTCTTTTGTTTCTAGTATATGTATTATATCTATAAAAGTTAAGAAAAACACAAAAAGATTTTCCCGTTTCATTGTTTAATAATTACAACATTAAAATCTTACCACCGCAAACCAAGGCATAACACCTACCAACTGGGGGTGTGACCATAATAAGTTCCCAAACCAAAGATCAAAACTTGCCTTTGTATCACTTGCGTTTTGGAAAACTTTTAAACGAGAAACACACTTTAAGATGAGTCGAAACGGTATGTGGCGATCCAACGAACTTCGCCCAGTGAGAGATCCATTCTTCTCTCCCGCTCCTTTGTGCGTTTTTCTTTAGAAGTCGACCTTGCGTTCTTGATTATTGGTTTAAGTTCCCTTGTCGTTAAAGTGATATTGTTTTAATTGATATTTTTTGTGGTGCATGCGCACACGTTCGTCTACGTCAACAAGTCCTTTGCAATCGCTTAATAACATTCCAAGAAGAAGGCGTAATCGACGACGTACCAATCAAATAGTCGAACCCGAGATTCGTACTATTCCAATCATGGCGGCCGAGCCCACTATGAATGAGCTTCTCCAAGCACCCATCGAGGGTTACGGAGATGCTATCATCATTTCAGCCATCGTGGCTGACAATTTCGAGCTTAAGACGGTGTTGATAAACTTAGTCACCTCGCGTCAATTCTATGGTTTCGAGAGGGACGATCCTCAAGATCACATTCGATGGTTCAACAAAATCACGTCCACCATCAAATGCAAAAATGTCCCTGAGGAAGCTATCAAACTTCTTCTCTTCCCGTTTTCCCTCGATGGGGCTGCCAAAAATTGGCTAGACAAACAACCCCCTCGAACGATTGAAACGTGGGAAGATTTGGTCAAAAAGTTTGTGAATGAGTTCTTTCCTCCATCTAAAACCACCGCCCTCAAGAATGAGATCATGAAATTCACTCAGAAATTCGATGAATCATTCGGTGAGGCATGGGATCGTTACAAGGACATGCTTCGTAAATGTCCTCATCACGGTTTCTCCGAGTTAATGCAACTCGACACTTTCTATAATGGTGTGAGCAAAGTCGATCAAGACTCTCTTAATGCCTCCGCGGGAGGTAATTTCTTGAATCGCACTACCAAAGATGCTTTGATGATCATTGAAAATAAGTCTAAGGTCCGCATTCCACGAAGCAAATCGGTTGTTTCACAAGTTAATGTTGGTCCTTCTTCCTCATCACCCGTGGCTCAATCTAGCACCGATGCTAGACTTGATAAGCTCACGGAAGCTAGTCATGCTTTGGTTCTCACCAAAACAAAGAAAGTTTCTTCTCAACCTGCTGAAGTCAAAAAGGTTGACGTTTGTGTTACTTGTGGTGGTCCACACGCTTACTACAATTGTACTGCCACCGATGGCAATCCATTTGAAGTTAATGTAATAATCGGTAGTTCTAATCAAGGAGGTAACCAATACCGTCCTCAAATGGAACCAAATTACCGTGCTAACAATCAAAGTGGTCCACCCGGTTTTTCTCAACCCAATAATCCAAATCGATTCAATCAAAATCAACAACAAAGAAACCCGAATGTTCAAAACCAATTTCAAGCCCCTATGAACCAATATCAAAATCAAGGGGGAAATTACAACCAAGGTTCTCAAAATCAAGGAAACTTGAATAGAAACCAAGGATATGGTAATTTCAATCAAGGAAACAATTTTCATGGTAATCAAAACCATGGAAATTTTCAAAATCAAGGTTTCAATCAAAATAACCGAGCTCAAAATTTTCCTCAAAATCAAACCGTTGCTCAACCTCAATCATCAACCGATGAATTGTTGAAGCAATTTATGAAAGCTCAAGAAGAAACTAACAGGTTGTTGATCGGTCAAATTTCTGAACTAAAGAAGTCTTTAAATGATCGACCTTCGGGATCGGGAACGCTACCAAGCAACACGATCGCCAACCCGAAGGGCGATGTAAAGGCGATCACAACCCGTAGTGGAGTTTCTTATGATGGACCCGCGATTCCTACTACCTCATCTTCTTCTCCTCCCAAGGTAGTGGAACGTGAACATGAGGCTACAAAGGACAAGGTGCAAATTACTAGCACACGAAGTACCGCACACGTCCAACCTCATGTTGTCCCAAAAACCAAATCCAAACCGGGAATTGTTTTTTAACCCTCGGAAAATCCCGTTCAACCAAAAGCTTCAATACCATATCCTTCGCGGTTAAATGATCAAAGACTCCGTGAGCAAACTAATGATCAAATGAAAAAGTTTCTTGAAATCTTTCAAAAATTACACTTCGACATTAGTTTCGCGAATGCTCTTCTCTATATGCCCAAGTTTGCTTCCACTTTCAAGAGTCTTCTAAGTAACAAAGAGAAACTATTTGAACTCACCAAAACTCGTTTAAATGAGAATTGTTCGGCGGTTCTTCTAAAGAAACTTCCCGAAAAATTAGGAGTCCCCGAAAAATTTCTCATTCCTTGTGATTTCCAAAAGCTTGAGGAATGCTTCGCCTTGGCCGATCTTGGCGCTAGCATAAACCTCATGCCTTTCTCTATTTGGCAAAAACTTTCACTTCCCGAGCTTACACCAACACGAATGACTCTAGAATTAGCAACCCATTCGGTTACGATTTCGAAGGGTATTGCTGAAGATGTCTTTGTGAAGGTTGGCAAGTTCCATTTTCCTGCCGACTTCGTAGTCGTTGATTTTGATGCCGATCCTTATGTTCCCCTTATTTTGGGAAGACCATTCTTAAAAACGGCTCGTGCATTAATCGACATCTTCGAAGGGGAAATGACTCTTAGAGTTAGCGATGAGAAATTGGTCATTAACATTGAAAACACTTCAAAAGATCTTCTCGAACTCGAACGAGAAGCAATTAACCAAATTGATGTCATCGACGTTGCATGCGATGACCATTTTGAAGAAGTGTTAAATGTGAAAGGATCAATCAATTCTTCCATTGATGTCTCTCCCCCCTCTCTTACTCCATTTCTAGGAGGTGACTTCATTTTGGAAGAAATTGAAGCTTGTTTGTCATGTGAGTCTCATGTTGATAATGATTTAATCAATCCCGAGGAAGACATACTTCTACTTGAGAAGTTGCTCAATGATGATCCATCATCTCTTCCTCCAAAAGAACTTCATAATGTGGAAGTCAAAGATGTTGAAGAAACTGATGACTTTCTTGAGGTCGAACTCAAGGAACTTCCGCCTCATCTCGAGTACGCATTTTTGGAGGGTGACGATAAGTTTCCCGTCATAATTGCTAAAGACTTGAATGAGGAAAACAAAACCGCTCTTCTCAAGGTTTTAAAGTCACACAAGCGAGCCATTGCTTGGAGACTTTCTGACATCAAGGGTATTAACCCGGAATTTTGTATGCACAAAATTTTGATGGAGGATGACTTTAAACCGGCGGTTCAGCAACAAAGAAGGGTAAATCCTAAGATTCATGAGGTTATCAAGCAAGAGGTCATAAAACTTCTTGATGCCGGTTTGATTTACTCTATTTCGGATAGTCCTTGGGTGAGTCCCGTTCATTGTGTGCCCAAGAAAGGTGGCATAACGGTTGTAAAAAATGATGATAATGAGTTAATTCCTACTCGATTGGTAACGGGTTGGCGCGTTTGCATTGATTATCGAAAATTAAACGACGCCACACGTAAAGACCACTTTCCATTACCTTTCATGGATCAAATGCTCGAAAGATTGGCGGGAAACGAATACTATTGTTTCCTTGACGGTTTTTCGAGTTATTTCCAAATTCCCATCGATCCTCAAGATCAAGAAAAAACGACTTTTACGTGCCCATACGGAACATTTGCTTATCGACGCATGCCTTTTGGCTTGTGCAATGCTCCGGGCACGTTTCAAAGATGCATGATGGCCATTTTTCACGACATGATCGAGAAAACAATGGAGGTCTTCATGGATGATTTTTCGGTCGTTGGGGATTCATTCGAATCATGTCTCGCCAATTTAGACAAAATGCTTCAAAGGTGTGAAGACACCAATCTTAGTCTAAATTGGGAGAAAAGTCATTTCATGGTCAAGGAAGGAATTGTCCTTGGCCATAAGATTTCCAAGAGTGGGATTGAGGTTGATAAAGCTAAAATCGATGTCATTGCTAAGCTTCCTCCTCCCACTACTGTCAAAGGTGTTCGGAGTTTCCTGGGTCATGCCGGCTTCTATCGTAGATTCATTCAAGATTTCTCGAAGATAGTTAGGCCTATGACCCGACTTCTTGAAAAAGAGACTCCATTTGTCTTTTCCGATGAGTGCATCGAAGCTTTTCAAACTCTCAAGAAAAAGCTTACTGGGGCACCCATTCTAGTTGCCCCCGATTGGGACCTACCTTTCGAACTCATGTGTGATGCAAGTGACTTTGCAATAGGTGCGGTCTTGGGGCAACGAAAAACCAAACACTTTCAGCCGATTCATTATGCAAGCAAAACCTTGACTGAAGCTCAAGCTCATTACACCACAACGGAAAAAGAATTACTAGCCGTGGTGTATGCGTTTGAGAAGTTTCGGCCATATTTGATCTTGACTAAATGCATAGTGTACACGGATCACTCGGCTCTAAAATATCTCTTTGTCAAGCAAGATGCAAAGCCAAGATTGCTCCGTTGGGTTCTCCTCCTACAAGAATTTGATATCATCATTCGTGATAAAAAAAGGAGCCGAGAACCTCGCTGCTGACCATCTTTCCCGATTGGAGAATCCTCATCAAGGTGTTCTCGAGAAAAAGGAAATAAATGAAACGTTTCCTCTCGAGACACTTAATGTGATTTCCTCTCGTGGTGATTCTAGTACCCCATGGTTTGCCGACTTTGCAAACTACCATGCAGGGAACTTCGTTGTCAAAGGGATGTCGTCCCACCAAAAGAGCAAGTTTTTCAAAGATGTTAATCACTACTTTTGGGACGATCCTTATCTGTTTAAAATTTGTGCGGATCAGGTTATCGAAGGTGTGTTCATGGCCAATAAGCCATGGAAATCCTTAAGGCTTGTCATAATGGACCCACCGGGGGACATCATGGCCCGAACTACACCGTTCTAAAAGTTTTTGAATCCGGTTTTTATTGGCCCTCCATTTACAAAGACGCCCATGACCTAGTCAAATCTTGCGACTCGTGTCAACGTCAAGGAAAGATCACACAACGGGATGAAATACCACAAAACGTCATCCAAGTTTGTGAGATCTTTGATGTTTGGGGCATAGACTTTATGGGGCCGTTCCCGTCTTCACGAGGGAACAAGTACATACTCGTGGCCGTTGACTACTTGTCAAAATGGGTCGAAGAAAAAGCTCTCCCAACCAACGATGCCCGAGTAGTTGTAAAGTTTTTGAAATCGCTCTCCTCTAGGTTTGGAACTCCCCGCGCTATCATTAGTGATCGCGGTACTCACTTTTGCAACGAACAATTTGCAAAAGTCATGCTCAAGTATGGTGTCACTCACCGACTTGCTACTGCTTATCACCCACAAACAAGTGGGCAAGTGGAGGTTTCAAACCGTGGTTTGAAAAGGATTCTCGAAAGAACCGTAGGCGAAAACCGTGCCTCTTGGTCAGATAAGTTAGACAACGCTCTATGGGATTTTCGCACGGCTTATAAAACACCCATCGGGTGTACTCCTTATAAGCTCGTGTATGGAAAGGCTTGTCATCTACCGATTGAGCTCGAGCACAAAGCCTATTGGGCTTTGAAGAATGCCAATTTTGATCCTAAGTCTGCGGGTGATCACAGGAAAGTTCAACTCAGTGAACTCAATGAACTTCGTGATCAAGCTTACGAAAACTCTTTAATCTATAAAGAGAAAACAAAGAAGATCCATGACTCCAAAATCAAGAACCGCGTTTTCAACGTTGGTGACCGAGTCCTTCTTTTTAACTCTCGATTAAAGATCTTTTTGGGTAAGCTTAAAACCCGCTGGACTGGACCTTTCACCGTTGCCAAAGTTTTTCCTTATGGCACTGATGAGTGCTCAAACACTCATCATTTTTATCGTATTTAAACTGCCAAAACATCCGAAAACGCTCAGAAATGCATCAAAATACTAAAAATATCCCAGGGATTGTATTTTATACGTTTTAGATGCAAAATGAGCAAAAACAATGAAAAATAAACAAAGTTTACACAATTGGCAGTTTTAGTCCCCCGACTTTCAAAAATTTACAAAACTAGTCCCTGAGCATTTGTTTTGAAAGAAAAGTCAACCTAAGGCATTTAAAAGTCAAATATCATCAAATGTTGTCCTTAGGTGAAAACTTTTGGAAAATGACATATTTAGTCCCTGTACTTTGGAAAATTGATGAAATCAGTCCCTGGGAATTTTAAATTGGAAAATATCTTTTGTGACCCTCATCTTATGGGAATGTAACAAATCTGGTCCCTGGATTAACTTTGAAAAGGTGGCAACTTTGGCCCTTCAAGTTTCAAAATTGGCAAAAATGGTCCCCGGTGGTTTTATTTTGGAAAAATCATTTATGTTACTTATATAAATGAAGCGTGTCATGTTTGGTCCCTTAAATAACTCTGGAATTATGGCGAATCAGGTCCCTAAAATTCAGGATAATTACATTTTGAGTCCTTGTGAAATTTCATACAAACCAAACCGGACCCAATGTTTTTATTACTTCCTAATCCAAAAGCCCACCCAAAACATAAACCAATCCACCCTTATACCTCCATTTACCCAGTCCACCAAAACAACCCAACCATCCCCAGGCCCAAAGATACCAAAGCCCACCCCCAATTTTATTAATAAAACCCACCAGGTCAACACCAGTCAACCCTTCTCCTTCCCCCTTTTTTGCCCGCCAAGAACCAGACAAGCCAGCCCCAATCAACCTGTACCTCCCAACAATATTGTCCCCCTCCACACTCCCCCATCACCTATCAGCCACCCTACACCAAGCTCCAAAGTCAACCCCATGTATTACAAACTCTTTGTCCCTTCCAGGTCACCAATCCAGGACCCTCATATAATACCAAAGCTGATTCAAAGGCTGTGATGACATCAAAGGAATCCAATGGCTAGGATTGATTGAGAGGAAGCACACAATGAAGACAGGAACCCTAGTTTTTATTTTCAAGTATAAATAGTCATTGTAAGCCAATTTTTTTGGCAGTTAGATAGTAGTAGGTAGTTTAGTATAGAATTAATTAGTTTATGTTAAGTTAGTTCTAAGTCTTTCAATTTAGTGTTGTAACTCACATTGTCAGTTAATCAAAATTTCAAAGTTTTAATTACAATTACTTCTCTAAATTTCTGTTTCAGCTTACATAGTAGCTTATGTGTCTGCTTATTCCTGCCTTTCAAATTGCTTATGATTAGTTAAGATTACCTTTTTAGTTGCAGTAATGCTAAATCATCCATTGTGGTTCAAAGTATTAGCCTAAGTATGAACTGATGTTTTTGAATCCCTCACAACCATTAGTTAAGGAGTGTTTGGATTAAGGTAGTATTAAGTGTTTGGCCTTGGTTTAGTCACTGATCTTAGTTGGGTTAAGTCATATTAAGTTTATAAAGAGTAGTGATTGCATAACTTTAATAGTTCCTGTGTTAAGAAGTCAAGTGCATTACTTAAATTAAATTCTGCCTTACAGTTAGTGTTTTGAGGTTCCACAGTTATTCATTTCATTGCATAAGTAGTTTAGGTATCTTAATTTAGTGTTATTTTAGTTTAATATATCATTTGCAGCATCTAGGATTGAATCAAAAGTCATTTTAGTCAACATTCATTAGTATTGGTAAAAGTCAAAGCTTCATACTCAGATTTTTTGACAGATTTCAAATCAAAATCTAGGGTTCTTTAATGAATGAAAATAAATAAAGTTTGTTGTTTTGAAATCCTTTTCAGCTTGTGAGTCATAATCAAAAAGAAAAATGGTGTTTGAAATTCATTTGATCATGAAAATTTAGCCTCAAAGTCAGCTGTTTGAGCATTTAACTGCCCTGCACCCAATGCTCTTGTTTTGACTCAGTTTTCATTTGACCATAAGTTGGTCAATTCTAGGTCTTTGGTTGTGATTTTTGTTGTTTTAGAGTCCCCCCTAGGTTGTTTATAGGCTAGTGCTTTCTGTTTCCCCTCTAGTGCTTATTAGTTAGCTTAAATTTTAGCCTTATTTTCCCTTTTAGTTACTGCTACTGTTTGTTCTTAGAAAGCTGATGCTTGTTAACTTCTTTTAGTTGAACCAACTTAATCATTTCCCTTTTAGATTACTAGCATTCCCCTAACTTGTTCCATTTAATTCAGCTTATTGCAGCTTATTGTATAGCTTTTAGATTTCCCATCTCTCTTTATAAAACTTACTCCTTAATTACTTTGAGATGTTCTACTGGTGCATCAGTTCACCACCAAGTCTGTTTGATTATTGATTTTAGTTGTAAGATGTTATTTGAGGTTGGGTGAAACTGAGTGAGTGATAATTTTTACCATTGTGCTCATTGAGCTTGATCTGCTTATTTCATGAAGCTCACTTAAACACAAACTCACCACTGTTAAGATTTTAGGTCTGCACAAGCTTATTTTAGTTTATAATTTTGTCCAATCATGTCATTTGGCTCTCCTTGAGTAGTTCCCTAGCTTGTGTGCTTGTGAGCCTTGCTTGATTGCTTATTGGCTTAGCTTATTTCCCTTGTGACTACCCTGCACCATAGTGACTGAGCCATATTCACAAGCTCATTGTGAGCTCCTCAATGGGTCCCACCTTGAGTTACTTGGTTTTTTAAGAAGCCTTCCAGCTCAACTTATAGGTTCCAAGCCTTATCAGGGTTTTTGAGCTTATTTGATAAGCTAAAGCTTGGCCTGCAGTTGCCTCCCAAGGCCTGTTTGGCTAGTTGGGATTTTGATTAGCTTATTTGCAATTTAAGCTTGTTATGTGTTTCCTTTTGGTTGATCAAACTTATTTTTAGTGCATTTTACTTGTTTACATTTTAGTTCACCCTTGGTTCTCACCTAGCAGCTTATGCTAAGCTTTCATAAGCTTGTTTGACCAAAAAAGTCAACTGTTGAGCTTAATCAAGTGCATTGGGCTTATTTTTGAGTTCCACCAAATGTATCTTCATAAAAGTTAGTTATTATCAGTAGTTAATTAGTTTTGAAAAAGAAAAATCCAAAAAAAAAACAAATTTAATTTCTAGTGATAGCTTCTATTTAACATAATTTAGCTTTTTAATTTTTCTTTTTAATTTTTTGTCAAGTACTTATATGTTTTTATATTTTTATTAAATTCCTAGTATATTAAAGTATTTGTAGGAATTTTTTCAGATTTTTATCCTTCCATTTAGTATTTATTATAATTAGTATTAGTTTATTAATAATTAAGTAATATTAGATAATTAATTAGGTTTATTAATTTTTATTTAGCAATAGTACTTTTTTATATTTTTCCTAGGTTTTAGAAATCAATAAATAATTTTAGGAAATTTTTCATAATTTTCACTATTTATTTTCTATTTTTCTTAATTTTAGTTAATTAATAAATAATAGTTAATTAATAATAATTAGATAAAAAGTAGGAAAATTATATTTTTAATTTTAAAATTACTTTTATATTATTTTAGAATTTTTAGAATTAAATTTTCATTTTTCTAGCTTAATTTCATAATTAGTGTAATTTAAATGTTATTAATTAGTAATTAAATAGTAATTAATTAAATAGTGTAAAAATTAATTTTAATTTTCTCAAAATTTTCTTTTATCATTAGGAATGTAAAAATGTGATTTTCATATCCGTAGGTATTTTATTTCACAAAACTCACGTTTTATTTCGTACGTTAATGTAAATTTAAATCCAATGTACGCGTTTTCAGTCCTAGCTTACGTTTTTAGTATATCTGATCATCAGTAAATGTTAATATAGTGTTTCTAAGTTATTTTCATTCCTCATTCCGTAGTTTAATCATTCACAGCCCCTTTCTGTCCAAATTCACCCGATCACAAATCCGTTTTGATTACTATCCACACCTCGTCGGGACATAACGACCCGGGGAAACCACTATATTCCGCGGAGCATTGACTCTGAGCTGTTTGACCTTGTTAACCATCATCTGGTCAGTTAGGTTGACCGTTTGGGATCAATCAGGCACCGTCGAGTTATCTCAAGACGACGGTCCAAATTTCAAAGTAAATGGGCATCGGTTGAAACATTATTTTGGAGGGGACATACCACCTATTGTCCCGGACCTCCAAACTTTCCCCATGGACCAATGAATTCGGGGATCGAGTCAAGCTAGCGACTCGATAAACAAAAACTGTAGCAACAACATGGGTTTTCACCCGTGTATCTGATTTCCTTCTACTTTCTAACACCCTAGTGTGGGGGAGTGGCCACCCCCTGCAGCTATTTGAGATGTATATACCTTCAAAAAAAATTGTGTGTTTGTATAAATAAAGTGAAAAATGAAAAATGACGTTCCCACAGTTAGCTTTTAATATTCTCGTCTTTCATTCAAAATTTCGGCATAATAGCCGGGACTTTGAATATTGAGGACAATATTCAATTCTAAGTGTGGGGGAGGGGAAAAATTCTAGCGAATTTTATCAAATTATACCGTCTAGTACCCCCATTTTTGGCCAAAATTTAAAAAAAAAAATCACTTTATTTCAATTTTTTTTTTTTTGGTTATCAATTCGCCGTGTCTAAACGACTAAAGGATTGGCTAATCCAGGAGCAAACGGCTCTTGGTAAAGGTAACTCAAACCCGTTCATGGCTTGCAATTTGCCAAAAATTGTATGGTTCCTCAACTCCCCATATCCTCAAAAGCAAATGAGTTGGCTAGCCCGCAAGATTATGGCTTGTGGTAAAGGCAGTGGAAAAACCATAATTGGTAATCAACTCACCAAGATGTTGATTGTTCCATCAAGAGTTGGCTAGTACAGGAGCAAACGGCTTCTGGTAAAGACAAATCAAAACCGTTGAAAGCTGGTGGTTTGCTAAAAATCACATGGTCATCGGATGGACCATAACTCTTACTTGAACCCAAAACATCCGGCTACTCCAGAAGTGATGGCTTTTGGTAAAGAGACTTCAAATCCATTACTTTTTCTCAAAAAGATTGCTAGGGACTAGCAATAGTTTAGTGTGGGGGATTGATGAGTGTGTAAATACTCATCATTTTTAGTCAAATTTGAACTGCAAAACGATTAAAAACACTAAAAAATGCACCAAAATACGAAGAAAATCCCAAAGATCGTATTTTATATGTTTCTGATGCAAAACGAGTGAAAACAAACGAAAAAACGAACAAAATTTGCATAATTGGCAGTTTCAGTCCCCCAACTTTCAAAGTTTTACAAAACTAGTCCCTGGTCAGTCATTTCAAAGAAAAGTCAACCCTTGCTCTTTAAAAGTCAAAATGAATAACAAATGATCTTTGGGTAAAATGCTTTCAAAAGATTTCAAGTTAAACCTTTGAAATTTCACAATTGGCATGTTTGGTCCCTGTACTTTGCAAATTTGGCAGAATTGGTCCCCGGGTGATCTTTCTTTGGAGAATATGCAACAAAGGTCCTTGGGAAATAAATGGTGGACACAAATAGTCCTTGGTTGAATTTTGAAAATGTGGCAGAAGTAGTCCTTGAAGTTTCAGCTTATTGCAAAAGTGGTCCTTGTGAAATATATACACCAAACGGACCCTTGATTCTATTAGCCCACCACAATATTTCATTCATACAACCAACACCAGCCCACCATTTAAAAGAAATCTACCCAAGCCCAAAATAATCCCCAAGGCCCAAACCTTATACGCTTTAATATAAACGTATCCCTGCACCTTTAACCGGTCAACTCCAACATCATCCCTTCCAACTGACACCTCCGTGACTGCAAAACTTCAACCCCCCCCCCCCATCACCATCTTCCCATCACCCTCAAACACCAATTTCAATCCCACTACCATTTCCCCCTCCTCACAAATCCTACCTAACCCCTTCACGTTGGCAATCCACCCACAACTGTTTGGCACCAAAACGCAATTCAAAGGCTGAGATCACTTGGAAGATAAATCAAGGGCTGGGATGTGTTCACAAGGTCAAAAGATGCAAGGTGAAACCCTAATCTGAGAGAAAGAAGCACAAGAGGGAGTTGTTTCATACCTACCACTTCCTAGGTTATTAGTATAAATAGAGGAACATTGTAAGCCCTTGAGGCATCCCTTTTCTTAGTATCTTTTCTGTTTTAGATTCCATTTACATTTGTAATTCTGATTTTCCAGTTAAATTGAAGTTATCTTTAAGTTCTCTCAAATTCGTGTTTTCATTCAAAGTCTTAAGTTTCTTGTTAATTCATTTAAGTGCTGGTTATTTTGTTTCAAAATGTTGTTTAATCCTGGCTAAAGTTGTTTGGAAGAAAAAGAAAGTGGAAATTCAAAAAAGAAAAGAAACAAAAAAAATATACAAAGAAAATCAAAATAAAAAGGTTTTGGAGAATTGGCTTGAAGCAGAAAGAAGGAATGGTTTTGGAATGGTGTAGAGTCCCATGGGGGACAGTAGGTGGTTCTTGTGGTTCTTTGTTCTCAGTCACCAACTTCTTGGAATACAAGTAATACTTTGTGCTTTTCTTAATTATATGTGTTGTTGAATGCTAATTGTTGTTGTTAACTGTTCAAACTAGCTTATTTAGGTTCAATTCAACTAGATCAGTAGAATTTAAGTGTTAATTTATTGATTTGCTTTGAAATTCTTCAAAACAGTCCACTGTAGGGGTGTTTGGGACAAGTTAACTTGCTAGGTTATTGTTGGTATTAAGGTTTAGAAATCAATTGTGCACTAGTCTATATCTCATACAGTCCATTCTGACCATCACTTTGGTCAAATTTCTCTATAAAAGTTAATTTCTCTTTCAAATCCTTTAGGCAGTTTACTGTGTGAAGTTGTGAGAGCCAAGCTCTTGAATTCAGTTAGGGATTAGTTAAGGTAGCTTGAATTAGGTCACATTATGGTAAAGCAACATCAAGTAATTAATTGTGATCAATCAAAAGTCACAAAAGTCAATTTGGAAATTATTTCTTGAAAAGTCAAAGTTGCATACACCAAAATGGGACAGATTTCAATTCAATGTGTAAGGTTCAATTCTTGTTGAAATTATGAAGTTTTTGTTGTTTTGAAATATTTGTTAGCGTGTGACTCAATAGCAAAAAGAAAATCCAAATTTGGAGAAGTTTAGCTCATTAAAAAGCAAGGTGGAAGTTGACTGTCTGATTGCATACTTCCCCGCCTCCCAGGTTTTTTGTAAGATTTCATTTTGACATGAGTTGCTCAAATATGAGCTTAAGGTTGAGATTCTTGTTGATTTAGAAAGCCCTTTAGGTTGTAATTGGAATTCAGGAATTAGTTTCTCCATAATTGCTTATTTGCTGCTTGTTTTTAGGCCATAATTTGGTTTATTTACTGAGGTCTGCTGATGCGTCATGGTTAGCATGAGCTGGTTTGGCATGATTGATCATTCTTGCTGTTGTTATTGATCCTGTTGGTGTCTTTGTTTATATTGTTGATGTTCACAAGTATTTTTACAGTTATTGTTGTTATCATTGCTTAAGTATGGCCTATTAGTGGCTCATTGAGCTTGTTTGGCAGTCATTAGAACAAAACCAAGAACACCAAGAATTTTAAAGTTTAATAATCAATCAGTTTATGTTTTAAGAAGTTTGTTGTTAGACTTGCTTTGTGAATCTGTTTTCAAGAAAGAGTTGGTTATTAACTGAGTGTGTAAGACAAAAAGAGAAAAAAAAATAAATAGTAAAAAGGTGGTTGCTGGGATTTGAACCCTGGCCACCCAGCACACCAACAACA
This sequence comes from Artemisia argyi, assembly GCA_030686995.1. Lineage (NCBI taxonomy): Eukaryota > Viridiplantae > Streptophyta > Magnoliopsida > Asterales > Asteraceae > Artemisia > Artemisia argyi. The sequence continues at coordinate 76,638,922 of CM060688.1, forward strand.
CAAACATAACTCCCATACCAACTGATCTGGGGCACCAGTTCCGTTGGGACTTCTTTCTCTGGTTTATTTAAGGCATTTCTACCCTGGTTCCTTTAATAGCTTATTGATCACTGATAAGCTCTTTGCAGCTTATTGGTAAGAAAAATTTCTGAAGTAATATTTTTCTCAAGTATTATTTGGAATAAGTTAATTTTTGAAAAAGGTTTTAAATTTTTACACCTTGTAGTTTATTTATTATAATTTAATTAGTTATTATTAGTTTTTAATTAGTAATAAATAGAGTTTTTAGTGAAAAATTAATTTTCTTTTTTCCAAAATTTTCTTTTATCTTTTAGTGTGTAAGAAAATTATTCGTAAACCCGTAGGACGTTTAGAGCTTAGATTTTACGTTTTATTTTGTGCATTGACGTTCATTTTTTAATAAACGTCGCGTTTTCATTTTAGTTCACGTTTGAGGATTCCCGATACCTAATTATGATTTCCCGTAGTGTTTTAGGTATTTCTTAGTTAGTTAGTTGCCTTAGGATAACTTACTTTCACTTTCATTAGTTAATTTTTCAAATTCGTTAATTTAACGTATCGTAATACCAAATAACCTTTCCAATCATACTTTTAATCCCAATCTCATTCGAAGCTTTCCATTCATACCTCGTTAGGGTACGACCCGGGAAATCACTTCCCGGTCTCACAATTTGAATATCACTTTCACAAGTTTTGCGAGGTAATCATTTTCCTAAACGGTTTACTCGTATTACTTCACATTTATTTGTCTCACGACGAATTAAACCTCACGTTTGTTGATATTTTGATAAATTGTTGTTTGCACATACCAAAACACAACGAATCAATCCTCATATCTTCATGCAAAAATCTCATCATTTGTTATTTTCTTCGATAACCAAATGATTTTACTCAGATTAATGAAGTATTAATAAAAGATCTTGTATCATTTATCTTGCAAAAACAATCAGTCAAGTTATTAATATTCTATTTGCATCTGTAATGTTATTCAAATCTACTGTAAGATTTCTTTCAATCGTTAGAATTTCTTAAAAATACCATAATCAACCCAAAATCTTAAGAATTGTCTAAAAATCGATTCTTGAAAAGCAATTTAAAGAATGAAGAAAAGATTATTAAGCTTCAATTTTAGTAGACAAATCGGTTTGTTCCTTAGTAATCCCATATCAAGAGTTTGATCATTTATATATGATACAACACAGACATATCTTGAAATTAGATTACAGTAGGGAGTCAATTCAGTCTATCATCAATGAAATAATTAACTTCATTATTTAAATTATTCTGATATTATATGGATTCTAATGTTGAGTTTTATTAATGTTTACAGAAAATAGACAACATGAACAATGCATATCAATCATCATCAGAAATTACCATGACTCCTGGAGCTATCCAGAAATTGGTAAAAGACATAGTGTCGGTGGTATTAGAAGAGACTACCGTAGTTTATCTGAGAAGAGAGACGGGTATACTTGGTAATCACCACCCTGCAAGTTTCATGAAGTATAGGCCACCTCATTAAAGATTCAAGAAGGAATGATCAACCCTACCATCAACCATCATCAAGGAATTAGGCACGGGGTTATACCAAATGGAAATAATCAAAAGAGGAAACTCCCCGAAATAGGAACCATCAACCCCATCTACTGCAACATCATCAATGCTCAAGACCGTTATCGTAAACATCTAGAAGATCGTATGGATTATCAACGTCAGCTGGAACACAATCAGAAAGCTAATAGAAATTGCCTCGTCACACCTGTTACTGGAAGTGGTTATCGTGGAAATCTACCCTGGTGTCAAAAATGCAACCAGCATCACACCGGAATCTGCAGGGTTAAATGCACGAAATGTCAAAAAACAGGTCACCAGGCAATTAGCTACAGGACTAAGGACATGAAAGGACAACCAACTACAGTAGTATGCCACGGATGTGGTGGAAAAGGGCATTATATGAGTCGATGTCCAAACTGCAATGTTAATTGGAAAGCCAAGACCTTTACAAGAAAATGAAGAATCTTTAAAAACCTTGATAGTATCGAGGGAATGGCAACTAGATTTGAACAGATGAATAAATTCCTGTTGTAGATAAATAAAATCTAGTTTAAGAATTTCCTAAGTTGTATCTCTTTCCTGTATTTCACTTCAAGTTATGATGGATGTAACTTAAGTATAACAACAATCTTTCTACTGTATCAAAAAATATACCTTGTTATATTTCCATAATAATGATAATCTAAGTTAATTTCAATTTCTGTCTCATTTACCAAATGGCAATATACTATAATTACTCCATAAATTTCTGATTTATAGTATGAACCCTAAAATTTTCTATTTTATTTTAAAAAGGAATTACGTGTTATATTATAAAAACAACACGTTGAACACCATCTAAAACAATTTATAGAAATATATGATTGAACCAAACATCACATCATTTGGTCCTCAATTATACATAGCCTGATCAACTATGTCTAATTTAGGAAGAATTATGTTATGAAAGGAACAGTGATATTTTAAAATTTTTAAATAACAATCTTTATTCAAAAGCAAAATATAGAGCTAAAATAAACTGTTCATAAACAATACATTGAACAACCCACAATAAATACCTATCTTATCTCATCACCATTATGATAAGAAATCAACAAAAGTACAAGCAAAAGAACACAAATAATTCACAAAAACTGATAGAAGAGTCCAATAGCGAAAATTTTATTAAAATCCATAAAAATTAATACATAAACAAATAATTAGCATCGGAAGTGCTACCGTTACAATTATTACAATATACACCAAGGAATCTTCAATAGGTTGATCCGCTATGGCAATAAAGACTCCCACCAATAAAACAATAGCCAGAGCCACCACAGGATGAATCACGTTAATTATACTGAAAAATAAATATAAACAAAACATTAAAAATAATAATGTGACAAATTCCTAAACATAAAAACAAAACGAGTTTTATTCCTTATTCGTTACAAGTACATAGAAACACAACAAGAACTTAATTTAAAACAACCCTAGCTCAAGATTTTACCCCCAGATCTTGTCGACGGTAATGGCTAGGATATGAGGGGTACGACGAACATCAAGATCGCGACCAAGAATCCAAAGTCTTCATCCGGAACATACGCTAAGTAGATAGCGGCAAGGACGACATACACAATCGCTAAGATGGTTATGAGGTGCGGCATTTTGAGATGGAAAATGAGAAGAAAATGGTTGATGGAAGAAGTGCAAATCGGAAGTGGTATATATAGGTTAGAATATAGCCGTTGGGTACTATTCCCGACTGTTGGACACTATGCACTAGCCGTTATTTCACTATTCATGACCACTATTTTCAATATTCACAACCCTTAAATACGTCAGTTACCTTGTCTTGTCTAGTACAAGTAAATCTAACTGAATCACGTTTCCTTAACTTTAGGAATAAAAATCTCTCGACAACCCTCTGTTCAAAAATTCTGCACTCAAGTAATCACATTAAATTTGAATTTCGGGACGAAATTCAGAATGACATGTGGGTACTGTAAAACCTCGCAAAAATTCATATAATTAAAAACGTTTAATTATATATTCATCTCTGTCATTATCTTAATCACCATTTTTACGGGGAAATTTAAAATTTTCTTATTATATTAAAATGGTCACGATTACGATATTGAAAAATTCACCAAACGACAAAACAAGTTCTCGACGCGTTTAACAAAATATTAAAAACTTACTAAACTTAATTAAAACTAATTAATACCAAACGGGCCCCTAATTATTTTCCCAGCCCAATGTCTCGTGTACTGTTCATCCGGCCCATGATTCAAGCCCAAAATCCATTTAATTTGAATTATTCGACTAAGCAACTATCCTCCAAAACGACCCTGTGGTTTACTAAAAATCCCTGATTGAGTCCCTATAGTTTCAATTGCACTTTTTTGATCCTTATTGTGAAACTATTGCACGCCGTCCATCCTTATACCCTATCCCAGTTAACTATCCTCGTTAACTCACCCCACCCCAAGGGTATTTCTGTCTTTCTATATCTTTCACATATATTACTCACACTTAGGGTTATTAAAACACAAAAAAAAAAAAAAAAAAAAAAAAAAAAAAAAAAAAAAAAAAAAAAAAAAAAAAACCGCACACAAACACAAACACAAGCACCAAAACAACACAATACAGTGATTCAAAGATGGTTTTTTGTCATTGTGGAAAACGGGCCGTGGTTCGTACATCATGGACACCAACGAATCCAGGTTGCAGGTTTTATGCTTGTCCTGATAGGGTAATGATTTTTTATTATTGATTTGGTATTTAGGGTTTGATGATTATTGATTAAAGTGGTTAATTATTTGATATGGTTTTCTTGTATAGAACTCTGATTGCAGGTTTATTGATTTTATGGACCCCCCAATGTGCCAACGTTCAGTTCAAATCATACCTGGACTGTTAAGGAACATCAACAACCTTCAAGCCAATTTGAGACAAGTTCAAGATGATCGTGATAGGGTCAAGAAATACCTGATTAGGACTTGGATTGGAATTTGCTTGTTTGTTTTGTTCATGATAATATTTTAGACTGGTAAGATGTTGAAGGTTGTAGGTTTTATTAGTTGTTTGGTCTATGCACTAGATGTAATGTAGGTCTAACCTGTAACAACAGCAACCTATGTTTTGTATTTTGGTAACATTAATTAATGAATGGGTTGTTATGTAGTTATTGTGTTTGTGTTTACATATTGTTGAATGGGTTGGCATGTTTAAAATGGGTCAATGATGGTTACATGGTTTGGTTGGTTTAAAATGGGTAAAAGATAGGTTAATAAAAACACACTGCCATCACTTCATTAAAGATAACATTTGACTGTAAAAAGTCAAATGACATAGTTCTTAGGTTTACAACTTCATTATTCTACATCATTCAAGTGGCTTGATTTTATGAAATTCACTTTGAACCATCTTTTGGAATTTTTGCTACAAATGGCTTGATTTTATGAAATTCACTAGTCTCCTTATTTGGCAAGCCCAAAACCTTCTTCCTCTGAGCAAAAGCCATTTTATCAAGCTGTTTTGGGGTAAGGCTGCTGCTAGGTTCAACCTCCTTTGAACTTGACCCAACTTTGGACACAACTTTTGGGAAATAATCAGCCCATGAATCTTGATAGGGTAATGAATCATCACTTTCATCACTGGATATGTTAATGATCTCTGCAACAACAAAAAAAAAACAAATGTAAAATACAAAAAAAAAAAAAAAAAAAAAAAAAAAAAAAAAAAGAAAGACAAAAAAAAAAAAAAAAAAAAAAAGACAAAGACCTGGTTTGATTTTATTGCTTGAACTCATGTTTTCAGTTAGTATGGATATGCAAATGACAATTACCAAATGCCTTTTTATAATGCCTATTTCCATTGAAGAAGGAGAAAAAATAGTGAAGGTTTTAAAAAAAACAGTGGTATGCAGCTTTATTGTTGGAACTCATGTTTTGAGTTAGTATGGTTCAGCTTTATGTGAAGCTTTTGAAAAAAACAGTGGTATGCAGCTTTATGTGATGTTGGACTAAGATAATAGTCCAAAGAGAATAGGCCAAAAGACAGTGGTATGCAGCTTCATGTTGAAAAAAATAGTGGTATGCACCAACTATATACCATGTTCTAAGAACTTAAAACATACATACAAATCTCAGGAAAATGGTTGACTATTTAAGTCAAACATACATAGAAACATATAACTTAAAACAGCAGTGTATGTGACTGCATTCACATATCAAAGTAGCAAAATGGAACACATTGTTTAGTTGCATACACTGCAACATTGTTTAGTACATACACAGCACATCAAGTACAGACATAGAAAATAAAAAGTAGACAGTTACAATACATAAATTGTTTAGTGCATACACAGCACATCAAAATAACATGAGAAGATAAAGTAGTTCACTACACTTGTTTTTTTTCCCTTCTTGACAGGCTTCTTGGCTTTCTTAACTGGATTAACTTTTTTAGCAGCCTCAGAACTTGTCTGCACAACACCATCAGGCACACATCTTGTCCTTTTGTTGGCTGTGTTACTAGTTCCACTAGCAGCCTCAGAACCTGGCCTTTTGTTGCCCACATTAGATCTTGGACCTGTGCAACTTCTCTTGTTATGGCCCTTTGTTTTGCACAACACACAAGTCACTGTCTTTGATCTCCTAGAAAGCTTTCCAGTGTCCTCCATTGGAATGTTCTCACCTACAGACCTCTTTCTTGCCTTTTGTGGCCTACCAACTTGTGGATGATAATTTGGAGGAAGGATAGTGGTTGGAATGGTACACTTTGGCCATAAGCTTTTATGTCTTATGGGATTAATATAGTGACTGTAAACTTCTCTCCATGTATCTAGCCTATAACAAGGATGTGCCCAACTTTCAGGTAATCCCACCTCCATGTTGTTGGCTGCCATATTCCAATTACATGCAACTGCATGCTTACATGGCATCCCAGTTAGTTCCCATTTTCTGCAAGTGCAAGTCCTCTTTTGCACATCAACCACACACGCATCACCCCAAGGACCTGTAACCCCATACAAATGCCCTCCATTAAAGTGAGGAATGCAATCTTTAGCTTGAAACTTCACCACATTTAACAACTTTGTAGCAGTGGGTGTAAGTGGTCCATCACTTTTCTCTATCATTTTTTTCACAATGACTACCCTTTTCATTAAGTACTCCCTAGCATACTCAAGAGTGCTTATTATAGGCCTATCCCTACCATCTACCAACTGAGCATTAAAAACCTCGCATATGTTGTTTAACAACATATCAGTTTTAGCTTGTCCTGTTAATCATATTCTAATTAGTCTACATGTAAAAATAGCAACATTGTTTAGTGATATTCTAAATAGGAACATGTAAAAATAGCAACATTACCTGAGAAGTATGCTCTAGCCCAATGTTGTGGTGGTATCTTTGCTAGCCAATCATGACATTCTTTGTTGAAATTCTTCAACTCTGTCATAGCTTTTTCAAATCTTGGTATTGTCAAAGATGTTGCTGCCTTCCATAGTAACTCTTTATATGCAGTTCCACTCCACTTCAATTTCATGTTTTCATGAATATGCCTAAGGCAATATCTGTGTTCTGCAAGTGGAAACAGGTCTGCAATAGCTGGTATGATACCCTGTAACAAAAAAAGTATATATATATGACACTGTCTAAGTAAACTAATATGGGTAAATTAAAATAGAAGCTTACCTTCTGTCTGTCACTCATGAAGGTGAAGTCAGAGTTGTCTGAAAGGTCTAAGTCTCCTTTTAAGTGTTCTAAAAACCAGGTCCAGGAGTCCCTTGATTCTGTTTCTACAATCTCAAAAGCCAAAGGATAAATGCCATTATTTGGGTCTACACCAACTGCTGTTAATAGTTGACCAGGGAAGGGTCCTTTCATGAATGTGCCATCAAATCCTAAAAACTGCCTCTTACAAGATTTGAACCCTTCCTTACATGCTCCCAAACAAACATAGATCCTCTTGAATGTCCTTGTTGGACACATATGATATGCTTCACTTTCCACTCCAATTCTAACAGTTGTGTTAGGATTGCTATGTTGCAATTCCATAACATAATCCCTCAACTGTTTATATTGACCAGTGAAATCACCTCTGACATGTTCAATTGCTTTTGCTTTTGCCCTAAAGGCCTTCATCCTAGACACCTCCAATTGAAACTTCTTTTGTAGTTGTTCTTGAATAACCCTCACTGGTATCTCTGGGTTTGTCTCAATTTGATCCATAATATCTTCAGACAGAAAATCAGCAGTGCAATATTTGATCTTCCTTGATTGTAGACATTTATGCTCAGAATCATATGTTTTCACCTTCCATGTCTCATCTTCTAATTTGGAAACATGTAAAACCCAAGGACATTGATTGGCTGCTAGTTTTCTCAAAGTAGGTTTACCACCAACACTTTTTCTCTTTATTGGACTCTGAACCCCCTTACTTAACCCAACTTTCTGTTTTGTCCACTTAACTTTTTGACTGGACTGACTTGTTTGACTTGGCCCAACTACTTTACTAGGCCCAACATCTTGCCTTGTCCCAACATCACTGCTATTATTAAACACAAGAATTGTACCCCTACATTCAGCCCTCACTCTCACTTTATCATTCTTTTTAAAATACAATGATCTCCTAGTTTCAATGGAATGCTTATGCACCATGTCTTTTACCTCAGCAGCACTGGTAAATTCTTGACCCACAAAAAAATGAACCTTATGCAGTCCACCATCTTTATCATCACTCTGTTTCTTAAGATGTTTAAGTTTTCTTTTCCTAATCCTGTCTATTGCATCATCATCAGAAGCACTCTCAAACTCTTCATTATCTATACCATCAATACCAATATCAATATTAATGTCCTCTTCTGTATCCTCATTTCCTAATTCTTCCTCAACAGTTGTATCCTCATTTCCCATTGTCTTAGCATTTGTTGTGTCAAAATCATCCATGTTAACTGCTACATCAACTAATTCATTCTCCTCATCCACAAACACTGGACTATCACTACCCTCCCCATCCCTGTTTTCAGCCTCAGTTTGAACCATTTCCTCATACACTTGGTTATCATCTAATGCTACCCCTTTACCCTTACCAACACATTCACTATGGGTTGTAGCAGCCACTGGTTCACTATCTAAACCATCAAAAGGATCAAAGTCATCTAGTCCTGAGTAGAAATCCTCAACAAAATCACTTTGGATTGTAGACTTAGGCTGACTGCTTTCACCAATTAAATTGTTAGAGCTACCTTCACCAAACTCATTTGCATCATTGTCTTTCCATCCTAACATTAATTTCTTATAACAAGAACCTGGAAATTCTTTTCTAGGTTTCTTCTTGCTAGGTGCTGTTTTTTGGGGGTCACAGTCTCAGGTAGTTCCACAATCACACACCTTTTAGATGGTGTGTTATAGGCAGCATCTATATAAGTGTATACAGTAGTCTTCTCATGTTCTATGAAGACCTCAATCTTCTTATACCCAAGCCTAATATAATCAGCCATTTTTCTAACATCATCATCATTTCCTAATGCATATAATCCTTTGTCTAAGTCCATATCAGGCCTAAGAAAACTGTAGTACATTATGTTTTTACCAGTAAATCCTAGTTCCTTAACTATACCATTAAGCTCATGCACTGAGAACTCATCAATATCAATGCAGTCATAAAAAGCAAAGTCTCCATTAGCATAAGTCCTACCAGGTGAATCAGTAAACATCCCAGCATAATGTATTTTCAATGTAAACAGAGCATCTGTATTTCCCTCTTTATTTGCGGCAAAAACAATATCAACATAAGAGGGAAAATTAGGGTTTTGCTTAGATACTCAAAATTAGGGGTTTTCTTGTTAAAGGAAATATTAATTCGTACATACTTAATTGACATTGAAAAAAACAAAAAAATTTCAAATGTTCAATATGGTAACCTTTATCCTACCATAAGCTTCATAAACATCAACATCTTCCTACGTCTGACGCCTTGTCCATTGTGCTATCGAGGCAACCATTGCATTAACTTGCTCTGATTTTGATCATCAACTGTAGAAGACGAATGGTTTGTATGTGTGGGTGGGTGGGTGAGAGAAAATGGGGGGGGGGGAAACTGATTGTTACTTTGCGCTTTTTGGTAAAGGACGGCACATATATATATGTGAAAGATATAGAAAGATAGAAATACCCTTGGGGTGGGGTGAGTTAACGAGGATAGTTAACTGGGATAGGGTATAAGGATGGACGGCGTGCAATAGTTTCACAATAAGGATCAAAAAAGTGCAATTAAAACTATAGGGACTCAATCAGGGATTTTTAGTAAACCACAGGGACGAACCATGTAATTTACTCTAAAAACAATAATGAGACAAATTCCTAAACATAAAAACAAAACGAGTTTTATTCCTTATTCGTTACCAGTACATAGAAACACAACAAGAACTTAATTTAAAACAACCCTAGCTCAAGATTTTACCCCCAGATCTTGTCGACGGTAATGGCTAGGATAGTGAGGGGTACGACGAACATCAAGATCGCGACCAAGAATCCAAAGTCTTCATCCGGAACATACGCTAAGTAGATAGCGGCAAGGACGACATACACAATCGCTAAGATGGTTATGAGGTGCGGCATTTTGAGATGGAAAATGAGAAGAAAATGGTTGATGGAAGAAGTGGAAATCGGAAGTGGTATATATAGGTTAGAATATAGCCGTTGGGTACTATTTTCGACTGTTGGACACTATGCATTAGCCGTTATTTCACTATTCATGATCACTATTTTCAATATTCACAACCCTTAAATACGTCAGTTACCTTGTCTTGTCTAGTACAAGTAAATCTAACTGAATCACGTTTCTTTAACGTTAGGAATAAAAATCTCTCGACAACCCTCTGTTCAAAAATTATGTACTCAAGTAATCACATTAAATTAGAATTTCGAGACGAAATTCAGAATGACATGTGGGTACTGTAAAACCTCGCAAAAATTCATATAATTAAAAACGTTTAATTATATATTCATCTCTGTCATTATCTTAATCACCATTTTTACGGGGAAATTTAAAATTTTCTTATTATATTAAAATGGTCACGATTACGATATTGAAAAATTCACCAAACGACAAAACAAGTTCTCGACGCGTTTAACAAAATATTAAAAACTTACTAAACTTAATTAAAACTAATTAATACCAAACGGGCCCCTAATTATTTTCCCAGCCCAATGTCTCGTGTACTGTTCATCCGGCCCATGATTCAAGCCCAAAATCCATTTAATTTGAATTATTCGACTAAGCAACTATCCTCCAAAACGACCCTCGTTTTCTCTATTCTTACACACGACTCACGAATATTTTTGCACCATCTCATTCCCCACCTAGCCAACTATTAGTGTGTCAAATCCCAAGTTCATAGGACAACGTTTGATACATTTTTAGGAGGCAAAGTGATTGACGAAAAATCCAAATCAATCGATTTGTAAAATATTCATTTCTTAACCGTTTCGACTCTAGTTTGTTTCTAAGAGTTCCAAATAATAATTCTAAGATGATTTCATGTTTAAATGTCAAAAATAATCAGTTATATCCAAGGGGTACACGATTTATTAAATCGTGTATGGAATGAAAATGATTGTCGACATATATACATGAATCATCAAACATTCACCTCAATTCTAGCTCTCACAATCAATATTATATGTTAAAACCTCATCCTATAAACCTATGTTGCTGACATTGCATAGTGTTTATAGTTTCCTTGGATGATTTCACACCATACGTGTTATCAAATGAGAATATATATATGTTACATGCATGCATCCGATTCCCACAATTACCTTACACTTTCACAACTTCCTTTCTTCCTTAAAACTCACTTCTAAGAGTCCAGAAACAAGTTAGCTCACGTTTGGAAGCAAGGGAGAAGGAACGAATTGAATAAATTCGAATATATCTTTTGGTTATAGTCGAATTTTATAGTTTCTTGTGTTTCCTTCATTCCTACTCGTTTCTCCACCACCCTAGAGGTGTAGTAAGTCGTTTCAAACTCATTCCAATTCATTTCACATGTTAAACATGTCTCATGCATCATGTTTATGTTTTATAAATCGTATACAAGCTTTATGTATATATATATATATATGTACGTATAAATTCGTAGTAACACAAGCGTGGCTAGCCTCTATCTTGGAAGGCCTAGGAGTCACGTAGCACACCTATTTCACGTTTATTTTACGATTCATGCATCATACAAACTTATTTTTAAACCATGCTTAATCGGTACAAAAAAAGTCTAAATACTTAGAAAAATTTCACCAAGTCTTTAACATATATTAAACTCGTACCAGCGCCTATAAAACGACCTTGTATATCGAAATTTTACTTAACAATCATACCGTATTTTTAAACGACTCAATAGACCTCCTAGAAAACTACCACTTTCATATAGATAACTTGTAAAAATACTCACGTTTCGACACTCAAATTAATTCATTTTGGATCGACAATCACAAGGTTTCTAAATCTCATGATATTCAAAATTTTAATAAAATTCGATTGGGCTTATACTAAGCCCAATAAGATTTAACATTTTATCAGTCCACCAGGCCCATAAAATATATTTTTGGAATCACAAAAGTAGCCCAAGTTCAGGCCCAAAACAATTTCCATGCTCTCGCCTCCAATTTTCTAAATGGGCTTTTGTTTGGCTCGTTAGAAGCCCATAAGCTGAAAAATAAGCTCTTTTATCAAATAAGCAGTTGAAATAAGCTTTAATAAACTTAAATAAGCTACGGGAATTTTTCTATAATTTTTCCAACTTTTTATTACACGTTTGGACTAAAAATGTAACGCGACGACACATAGGAGGACTAAAACTGTCAAGGACTGAAAAGTAGGGACTGAAACTGTAAAAACAGAATCTATAGGATAAAACTTGATGTTATTTAATATTCCAAGCTTAGAATGTTGTTTTGGACAAGTAGTGGACTATAATTGTAAATTATATATAAAAAGGACTAACGATGTAACGCTAACACCGTTAGCATAAAAAGTGTAAAAACTGGAAAAGGACAAGGACCAACATATTATATTTGACATTCTTATTTTATTTTCTATTTTACGTCAACCATCACGTCATATGCATTTTTATTACGTTTTATTTATATATTATTTATTTTTACGTTAATAATATATATAACGATATTTCAAAAGTTAATATTTTTACTTATGTTTAAAAAGGTAAAACTTCGATGGATAATTTAAATAAAGTATTTTATCATATCATGCATGACATAATAATTACACTGCACATCATCTATTCGTCATAACGAATAAATATTATTCGTTATTCGTTCGTATTTATCAAATAGTATTTGGTCAAATTCTCAGATAAATTTATTTATCAGGTTCCGTATCAATGACGTTTTCAAATCATTCTCATAATCTCATCCTACTCTACTTTTCATCATTTCCGTATCAATCCAGGTGAGTCATAGCCCCATTTTCAATACTTGTTTTTAACTCATTGGGGGAGATATATGCTTACATATACTTTGATAAATTGATAAGTATATGAATAAATTACATGATTCAAATCAACTTCCTTATTAATAATCATCTGATATGGTTTATAATTTAAGATGTGATATATACAATACCTGACGAAATACTTAATTGAAATACTGATACTCATATGATAATGTTTCCAATTCGATTATTGTGGTATGTGATATATATATTTTACCGATGAATTACTTGACTGAAATACTGATACTCATATGATAATGTTTCTAATTCGATTATTGTGGTATGTGATATATATATGTTACTGGCGAAATACTTAACTGAATTACTGATACTCAGATGATACTGTTTCCAAATTGATTACTGTGGTATGATACTTGATTATATAATGTTATCATGAATGATCCCATTATTACCTTGATATTGCCTAAGTTACCTTATCGCCATAAAGTCCCTTAATCATGAGCCATTAATCACTGTTATGTGAGCGCGAATATAGTGAACAGCTTCGAAACCTGTTAAGGATTGACCTCCTGTCCCACTAATACTTGACGGAATGCCATATGCATATGGTTAGTCGTATTAGTCGTGATACACTATATTTGAGTAAAAATCGGAATTGGCAAATCACCTATTACACGAGGGCAAAATTTATCATTGATTTGATAAAACACCCCTTTTGTTAACGTCTTGCGTGTCATGAGGCTTGGGGCAATATCTATAAAGGAAATGTATGTTTTCAACATATATTTAGATACAGCTGTATAGGAATTTGACCATACTTGAATTGTATATCTGATTAAATTAGCATCATGAGTTTCCAGCTCATGTTAGGATTATTGATTCCTTACTTGATTTTGATTGAATATTTATATGATTTATCTGTGATTATAGTCAACATTACTCAATACTTGTTCCATTACTATCAATACCAAATATTCCTGAAATCTATCAAAATAAATGGTTTTCCATAAAACTCTATGAACTCACCAACCTTTGTGTTGACACTTTTAAGCATGTGTATCTCAGGTAATTTAACGGAGCAGGACAAGACACGGAGTGTGCATTTATTACTCTGATAAATTAAAATGATGTAAAAATCAAATATGTCATTCTTTCAAGCCTTTACATCTTTAAAAAAGATTTTAAATCAAATAGTTCATCTTTTATCAAAAATATTATTTGAATGACAAATAACTTTCAAAAAGCTTCTTTTAAGCTGTTTTATGAGATTATAACTTCGATCCTCCCCGTAACACCCAAATTACTTTTCCGCTGCTACAAACTTAAATTTGGGGGTGTTATACTAAACCTGCATATATGTGTAACCTGTTTGCCCGTTTTACCTCTTTAGGTAAATATAAAGTAAATATGTCAAGCGGTGAAAATATATGGTATATTGATTCAACTATCTTTAAATCCAAAAATGATATAATAACTTATAAATAATAAAATAAACATATGCTAAGAACTCAAGTTATATTCATAATTTTATGTCATATTAAGTAAATAATAAAATAATCCAACTCCAACATCAAATCCAAGTTAAATAATCTACTTTTTGTCATATTAAAGAGGACATTGATTTAGCAGCCCCAATCGTTGGATGCTCCACGTTTTCCCCTCCTTTCGATTATCTTAGAATTAAAGTCGGAGCTTCAATGTCTAGACGTAATTTGTAGAAGGAAATCACTGCTAACATCTCTTCTTTGTTGTCAAAAAATGGTATGGATTCGATGGGAAAATATTTTGGCTTCAAAGAATAACGGAGGGCTTGGCATTTCAAGTTTTTATTCTACAAACCGTGCTCTTTTTATTTAAGTAGATGTGGCGATTTCTTACCCAATGATCCTCCTTATGGTCTAGATTCATCAAATCCATTAACGGTGTTAGAGGAGCTATTGATAACCCAAACTCTACGAATATAGGCTCAATTTGGCTTGATTTGATTCGTGGATTCTCTTCCCTTAACCACAAAGGTATTGATCTCCTAGCCTTAATTAAAAGGAAATTTGGGAATGGAGAGAACACTCTTTTTTGGGAAGACATTTAGATTTGAGAGGCTACTTTGAAAACAAAATATCTAAGACTTTTCGCCTTGGAGTTACGCAAGGGAATTACAGTGGCTGCGAAAAATGGGTCAATCCTCCTTAGATTAGTCTTTTCGCCGGCTACCTAGAGGAGGGTTCGAAGACGAGCAATATAGGGACTTATGTTCTACCACTTCAGAAATTCTTCTTCCACAAATGCATGATCGCTAGGTTTGGTCCCTCAACGCTTTGGGTGATTTCTCGGTAAGCTTGGTACATAATCTTATCAATGATGCTCTTTTGCCAAAGTTGGATGTTCCAGGTGGATCAAGTTGGTTCGTATTAAGATCAATATTATAGCTTGGAAAATCAATCTGGATAAATTACCAACTTGGTTAAATCTCTCATCCCGTGGCTTGGAGATTCATTTGATTCTTTGTCCTTTATGTAATGAGGTTGTGGAATCCACATCTCATATTTTTTCTCATGTCCTCTTGCATGTAAAGTTATGAACAAAGTTTCCCGATGGTGGGAGCTTGAATTTACTTCATTCAATTCTTATGATGAGTGACTTAGTTGGTTATCTAATACTCGCTTATCTAAACTCATGGAGGAGATTCTTGAAGGCATCTGCTATGTGACATGGTGGCTTATATGGCGGTT
The DNA here is from genome assembly GCA_030686995.1 of Artemisia argyi. NCBI lineage: Eukaryota > Viridiplantae > Streptophyta > Magnoliopsida > Asterales > Asteraceae > Artemisia > Artemisia argyi. Next base: position 76,654,692 of record CM060688.1, read on the forward strand.
GAAAAATCAATGTTTGTTTGGATCTACTCAGCCTAAAAGGGATCTTATTTTTGATAATATTGTTCATTTTTTTTAATGGATTTCTAATCGTTGTAAATACAAGATTGACTGGGTTACTTGATGCAGAATCATAATTTTCCTTCTTTGTAGTATTTTCCAGCTTTTTGCTAGTTTTTTAATAAAATCTTCGCTCAAAGAAAAAAAGATAAATTTTGTTTTTAATTGCTTATATACTTAAATGATTTTACATGTTGACCTATTTATTGAACGGGTTAGATGAATTAAAACGTTATAAACACAAACCAGTGATCATGAACAACAATACCCAATCTCGTTAAAACAAAATATAAGGAAACCTATAATCGTGTCATGTCGAAAATTCACATCCCTATAAAAAAAACTACACGAGCTAATCACTGAATAAAAAGGTTATAATAAAATAAACTTCATTTCCAAATTTACAATGAAAAAAAAAAAAAAAAAAAAAAAAAAACGTTTGATAGATAGAAAAAAGAAAAAGATTCCCAACACGCGCAGAAAGATCGCGTAACAGCACAACAGCAACCACACTTCTTGTCTTCACTCAAAGATCCAATCCCCTACAACTCACTTCCACAACACCCACTTGCCTCTCTAATAATCCAACGGTTCAGATCATCATCGTCAAAACTATGTAACCAAACCTAAAAATTTAATAAAAAAATATTATTGTCTATAGAAATAAAAAAGAAAGAAACACATCTTTAAAGAGAGTGTTGTAGTTAGTAAACGATAAAGTAAGTAAATGTGTGTGTGTGTGTTTTACTGTGTGTGAGAGAAAGAGAGAAACAAAACATATACATATATACATACATATACATATATTTGTATATCTATTGAAAGAAGTAATAAGGTGCATTTGAGCTGGTGTGACTGTTTTCAAGTGAAGAGAAACTCTTGATCTTTAAAGTAATTACTTTTTTTGTTTTGTACAAATTTGGATCATATTGATTTGCTATTGTTATAATGATTGCTTTTGCATTATTGGAGATTTTTAGGGTTTGTGTTATGTTTTTTTTAATTGTTGGTGTAATTGTTTTATGGGTATATGTGAATTTGGTGATGTTAGGGTTTATTTGATCTTGTTGTTATGAAAAAGATTTATGTTTGCCTTATTTGTATAGATTTTAGGGAGGATGGTTCTTTACCTACCATGGAGATATCAAGTTAGGTTAAGGGTATGATTTGAACTTGGTTGTTGTTTTAATTTTGCGATGTTTTTCTTGTAAAAATGCTAAGGAAAAATTGTAGGAGTAGTTTGCGAATATGAAAGTATTTCGACAAAGTGTGGAAATGTATGCTAGTAAGATTTTTGTCAAAAATTACTGTTTTTTATGTTATGGTCATGTCTTTGGAAGAATGAAGAGCCAGTTACAATGGTCCAAAAAGGTTATAACTACTTTTTGATCGGGTGTAGTATATCTGAATTGAGTTTCGGTTTGTTGTGTGCTTAAATTGTTGTGCTGATTGATAGTATATGCTCTAGAAATTGTTGGTCTTAGATTTGCTTACAAAAGAGCAAAGGCATCCAACTATCCAGGTGCCATAAAGGGAACCTTTTTTATATCCACTGATGTTTACTTTTGAGTATAAATAATATGTGAAGTCACTGGTCATATGATATGGAAAGGTTGTGAAGTTGAACCGTTTTCATTTTAAAGATAAGTTCTTGGTGCATCGTAATAGTTTAATTAATTTGTCGTGCAAGTGTGAGGAAACATAAATGTCGCTTAATTAACGTGGCTAGATTTTTCTACCGTCTTTGATGTTTCTCACTATAATTGTTTCCATGTTTGTTTTTCTTATTAATGACTTGTAATCTGTAGGTTTCGTGAGAAGGATGTTGCAGAAGTTATCCGCAAGTTCTTGATACGCGATGTATTTATCCGCTACAGTTAGATATCAACGTGCGTGATTTGGCATTTAATAAGGGGTCTTGTGGGTAGACAAATTTGGAAGTTATTTATTAAGTTAAGTGCGTTGAAAAACATCAGCCTTGGAAGCAGTTTCACTTTAATGAGATACAAATGTTGCAGCGGCAAATTATGTTTAAGCAGCTAGAGGAACTCCAAAGGCAAAAGAAACTCCAAGAGTTAAACGACCCCAGACAACAAAATGTTATAAATCAACAATCTTTATTACACAATAAGCAAGCCAACGGGGCCCAGTATGCACCTTTAATAAATGGAACACCGGTTCGCGATCCGTCACAAATGTTTATGTTTGGTAATAACAACTTGGTCCAGGGGTTTCAAAACAGATTGCCTTATTTACAGTCTCAAAATCAAGTTCTGCATTCAAGTGGTCTTACACCTCAGCTGATTGATGGAACTCCTATACCTACGCCTGGACATGGTTATAGCCACTTTCCTCGGTTTCAGGGGGCTAATCATGAATCCAGTGGCGAGATAGTAGACACAATTAGTAGACCTTCTATGAATGATCAGTTGAATGTTTCATATCAGGAGAGAAACATGTTTGGACCGGTTTCTAGTCAAGGTAGTGATCAGCAAGAAATTGGAAGGGGTCAAGAACAAGGTATTGATCAAGACGTCAGTGGTTTGGATCCTATGGAACAAAAGTTCTTATTCGATACAGATGATACCAGTTTGGGAGGATTTGCGAACATGTTTGAAGATGAAACTGATAATTCGCAAGCTCTTCCTTCTTTACAAAGTGGGAGTTGGAGTGCTCTTATGCAGTCGGCACTTGAAGAAACCTCGAGTACTGATACAGGGGTGCAGGAAGAATGGAGTGGTTTGAGCTTTCAGAATCCAGAACCGTCCAATGACATTTTTCAGCAGAATAGCAGTTTCCAAAACGCGTCATCTTTAAATTCAAGGCCAGAGCATTTGAAAACAGCTAATGCAAGCTTGAGCGTTCCTGGTTCTCTGCAGTCCCATCAAGCACTGAGTGGGCCTACTGGAGAGTATGGGTTTGTTAACAATGCTCCGAATAATGACATGGAGTTCAAGAAGGTAAGCGGTAAATATGTTGTTTCTAAGTGTATGCTATATCATGTGTCAATTTGTCAGAAACTTTACAACCCGTGCTTATCTACCCTTTTTATAGGGGCTGTTGGCTGAACACCAGAGACAGTCTAAAGCATCTGAGGCGACAGCTATTAAAAGCAGTGATTCTACTAGTATGTCTGCTATTGTTGACAGATCAGCTGACTTTTCTGCTTTGGATTCAAATGCGCAGACAAGGTATGTACTTCTTTGTTATGGATATGTATGCTCCACCATATCATGAGAATTGTAAGATTTGACATATATAGATAAGTAAGATAAGTTATTTGACTGTTTGTCACTATTATGATAATTGCAATGGTTGATTTAATATCTAAGATATTATCCAATAAATAAACTATTTCAAGAAATCATGCCGACCCAAATCAACACTATCAATAGTCGATAAAAGGGAACGTTGCAATTTTCATGTTATGCATGATCTTATAAACTTTCTTTGGTTTATGCTGGCAGTCGTCATATGGTCGAGCTTCTTAACAAGGTAGACAAGTTCCGAGATTATAGACATGGTACACCCTCTGCTGGTTGTACTGACTCAGCTCCAACAAGCGTGATGCCTAAGGTAGAAACTGCAGATATATTTACTCCACCCACCAACTCCTCTGCTCCACAGTACTTTGGCTTCATGTTGGGTGCTCAAACTCAAAGGCCCCCAATGAGTTATTTTGACTCATCACAGATTTCCCAACAAGCGGTATGTAGCACTCTTTTATCTGTTGGTTATTTTGCACTAGTACAAGCGTTAATGTTATAAAACAATGGTCGACAGATTGCTAATTCAGCAAGGCAAGGTAACGTCTGGGTTGATATACCTTCACAGCAACAGCAAAATCTTTCTGGGGTGGGAATATATAAGGCGCCAAGTGGATCTCCTTCAATATCAGATGTGGCAAATAGTAGGATGGAAACTGCTTCTGAAGCTCCAAAGGAGGCTCCCAGCCAGATGTACAGAAGCAATGATTTATTGGAAGCTAGTGGACATGTGTTGAATTCCCAAGGTTTTGAGGAACAATCATTTTCAGGACGTTCAGAAGCAAATATGTCTTTGAAGCATGCACATATTTCCTCTCATGGTTACTCCTCATTAAACCCCACAACTCTGAAGAACGAAATGGTTGATTCTGAGACTAAAGTTCCTCAACTAACATCCATGCCACATCTCACTTCTGCATACGATCAGTATAAGACCATGCTCATGTCATCAGCTAAACACTCATCTTACCCTCCTCTTCAAGATGTTTCTCAGCCGCATAGAAATAATTCGTTTGTGCAAATGAATATAGCCAACACGAGTCAATATGGGAGTTGGGCAGTCTCTGGGACCAACTCAAACCAATCAACGTCCCCTTATTTGCAGCATTTAAATATGCCCAGTCTTGTTTCTCAGTCCAAAAAGCGCAAGTTTCCTGCATATGAACTTCTACCATGGCATAAAGAAGCGACAAAAGGCTCTTCAAGGCTTCACGATATGAGGTGGTTGATATATATTAAAATAACTAGAACGGTACCCGCGCAATGCGGCGGCGGGTACCGTGTGATTATATTTTGTGTTATTTGGTTACACGTTTAGTTGTTTTCATACTTTATAAGTAGAGATATTAGAGATAGTTAAGCCAAATAATTTTAGTTTGAACAACCAACCGCTTCCTAACAAACTTCCTAACCAACTTGCTTACTAACAAATTAATTTTGAAATCTTTCCATAATAAGAAAGAAGAAAGTATGAATTTTAAGCCTTTCTAATTATAGAATAGTCCCAAATGCATTATATAGTAGTATAGATTAGATCCACTTTTTGGTCTATATTTCAAGCTTATACATCAGAATAGCTACATAATGCTTGAATACGGCCTAATATTTGACAATGTTGTCTTGCAGCATTGCTGAACTAGAATGGGCACAGGCTGCTAAACGGATACCTGAAAAGGTGTGGTTTTTTGGTTAAGCAGTTCGATTTTATGAAAAATTGGCTTTCATAAGACTTCCAACTCTTTTTATACTTGTTCTAAAGTCTAAATGGTTACAATTTATATTAACAGTTGAAAGAAGAGGCTGAAGCATTAGGAGACTCACCATCGATGGTTCCCTCTAAGAAAAGAATTATCCTAACAACACAGCTTATGCAAGTGCTGTTTCGGCCTGCCCCGGCTGGAATTCTCTCAGATGATGCTGATGCATGCTATAATACAGTAACATACTTTGCTGCTAGGTTAGCACTTGGTGATGCATGTAGCTTGGTAAACCGTTCTCACATGCCTTCTGATCTATCCGACTCGTAAGAAATGCACTTGCAAGTTCAATTTTCTTTTCGTTCAGTTTTTATAAAAGTTTATCATTTTCTGTCATCATGTATCTTGATTATTTATCCATCATTATTTTGCAGGTCGTCAGGGAAAAATGATACATCTAAGGGCAGTAGTGATCAAAATCTCTCAAAGATTGTTGAAGACTTGATTGCTCGAGCAAAAAAGCTGGAAGATGAGCTTTTGAGGTACAAACATGATAAAAACTACCATCAAACTCCATTTTTAAAGCACGTTTTGGATGACTTGAAGTGACCTTTACATTACTAGGATATCCTTTTTCATCAAACATAAAAAAGATAAAAACTAGTTCATAATACGAAAATGAACACAAAAACCCATGGCTTCTATGGAAAACTGTATTTACAAGTGAAAATTTGAATGTTAAAATTTGGCAATAGAGTAATCACGGTCTTGCTTAGGGCATGCTTGTAAATTGCTTTTCATGTGTATAAATATGGTGAAGGTTGGAGAATGGAGGATCAGTTCTGGATATAAGATTGGAGTCTCAAGATTTGGAAAAATTTTCAGTTATCAACCGTTTCGCCAAGTTCCACAGCCGGACTCAAATGGCTGCAGCTGAGATGGGATCCTCGGGTGGAGCTTCTACTGTCACTAAGTTATATCCTCAAAGATATGTCACAGCTAGCCAGATGCCCCAAATAGTACCCGAAGGGCATAATTGTTTGTCACTGTGATCGTTATTTATACTAGTCTTGTTATTGCCTTATCTGTCCTTTTGCTTGTCTAACCTAACTGATGACGATTTTGACTAGTATATAACGTTCTTTTGTACATGTCCATGCGACACTAAAGAGCGTTTAGAAACTTTCCCTGGAAGGCTTGCGATAATGGCAGGTATGCATCTTCATTAACTAGAACTATTTAGGCCACAATTAGAAACTATCTTCAAACTCATTGTTTTACCTTTTACTTAATAAACATATAAGGTAATGCACATTCTCTTTATTTGATTTTGATGGTATTGGTCTATTGGATCACTTTGTAAATTTATATCCAACCCTTCTCATTAGCTTCATAGGGCCCAATCAACATTTGAAACTTCGTTTGTTTATAAGATATTGACATGCTTATGACATGAATTGATAGAAACAAAGAATGGGAACTATATTATTTTGAAATTGATCGATGACCGGGTGATTGTCATCGACCTTGGTTGTCACATAGTGATGAGGCGATTGTGACGAGAGCCTTGTATTTGACATGTGTATATAGCTTTGGCTCTTGAACCTGCTTGCATAGATAAAAATGAAAATATCTTTTGAGGGTTTTTGACTTTTCTTTTGTTCCTTTTGCTAATAAAATGCGAGTGATAAAGATATGGTACTAGGATTCTGACACTGACAGAGTGGACCTTAAAAATGGTCAATAGTAAAGTTATTTAGATTTTTATGTGTCGACTATACACTTCATGCTTTGAATACTTTTGAAGTCTGCATGAAAAGGCAGTAGTGACATGTCAACTGGTCCTAGCATTTTTAACTTATATAGCTGGAGTGTATCTTTAGCACATGTCAACTTTAGAAATATGCAGTTGGTATCTGAAGTCTAAAACTCTCAATTACTGGTGGTTTGTTTGGTAGCAAAATTGACTTTAACTGAAAGGAAATCATGAACATTTCATAAAGGGTTCACCTGCTAAGTTTTTTCCATCTAATATTTTTCAAGGGTTCGAATCAAACGGGGAGAAAATTAATCCCCTTGTGGCCACGGAGGTTCACCTGCGCCGACTCCGGGCTATCCAAAAGGGTAGTCGCCGTGGGATTAGTCGGCTCGCAATGTCGAGTCGGAAATCCATGTTACCCAAAAAAAAAAAAAAAAAATCATAAAGGGGGCGCACTTTGATAGTTTTTAGGAACTGCACTTATGGGGGCAAATTAAAAAAATCAGCATATTTTTAGAAAAATTACACTATAATTTTTTTGCTAGGGGGCGGGTCTCTGCCCCGCTCGTCTCCGCCACTGCCAAAATGCAAAAGGGATAGTGCACAGTGAACCATGTGTTGGAGTCCTGGTTTCACTATAGCAGATTTTCTTTGTAACCTTGTTATATATATGTGTTGTGCTTACGTCCATGTGTATATACATATTTTTGTTTCAATATACATCAGTTATGGTGTGATCTGTATTTTCAAAGTTGCATTTTCTTTGAGAAGGAAAGATTGGAAACATAAGTGGTAAATTAAATATATGAACACTGAAGTTTTCATTCTTGGGGAAAATAGATGGTTTGATTTTTATGTTACATTAAAATCATCTATGTGTATATGCGGTCCATTCAAAATATCATGTTATGGATTTGTGTTTGAAGAATCAAGTGAATAACTAAGATAGATGAGATGAGAGGTTGAAGAAGCTGTAAAGACAAACTCGTGTGCCGGGCCTATGGGGACTTAACGATCTAAAGTTAACAGACTAACGGTCAAATGACTCGTCTGTTACAAAACGTCAAGTATAGGGACAAGTGGTGTTACTATTGAAGTTTTAAGACGAAAGGTGTAATTATGTGCAAACCACAAAAAATGGGTTTTTGTAATTAACTTCTTTCCAAATTAAGTGACTGCAAACAAATCATGAACATAGTAATAAAGAAAGAATAGCAACAAGTTCAATCTATTGGGGGATATCCGTAATACTAATGGATATAACATATACTCATTGACAGAGCATTTCATTATACTCTCTCCGTCTCTTCAGATAACTTGACAAAATAATAATAATAATAATAAATAAATAACATTACGATTGATACCTTTTATGCCAGTAAGATGCATCTTCTGTTTTTTAGAGATTTTGTGGATTACATAGTTAAATGTTATTGTACTGTAAAATAAAAATAGCGATGTAGATACTTATTTTGACACGGAGGATGTAGATACTTATTATGACAGAAAAACAATCATTATTCATTACCATTGCTACTTCTTGGCACAATAGGCACTCGTGCATGAAAACCGAACTTTCAAACGGCCTACTAAAAGTTGAATTCGATTTATTGTAAATTTTCATATAATGGATACATCTTCCAATTGATTATTGTTCCTTTTTTTACAAACTAGTACCTTAGTTGCTACTGTGCCTTTTTTCCAACAAAGTAGTTGCATATTATTTGGATTTTGTAGAACTTGACAAAAAGGCCAAACTTTGCCAAAAAATAGTGACCAAACTACCAAATCTTCTTGATCTTTACTAACAATTATAGGAATTTGTTAACCCCGCGTATGCGTCTTTATTTAGTATTTAGTTTAGATTTTTATTTTCCTATTTCTTAAGAGTAAATTACATGGATGGTCTCTCTGGTTGAAAAAAAGTTGCAGATTTAGTCCCTAACCGTTGGCAACTGACGGTCTTTGGGGTTTTCAAATATGCATACCAATAGTCTATAACATGATCAACTTTTTGTAAATATCCAATATGATGACATAAAGAAATGTTATTCACCTTGCATTCAAGACGTAACCGTTTTAAAGCAAGCGCAATATGATCATAAAATTATTCTTCAATATATATGTGGTTTTTATGTTTTTAGTTGCATAAATACGTGAAAAAGAATCGATGGTATAATAATAATAATAATAATAATAATAATAATAATAATAATAATAATAATAATAATAATAATAATAATGGATATGAGTTTCTCCCTTTTTCATTATATTCTTTTGGAAAACTTGAGAAGGATGCGGTAACATTACTAAAGCGTATCCGAAGATTCGCGATGACTCAAGACATTGGAGCACGTGCTGCTGCTCATATTTTTAGTAGGATTAACTTTGTTATTTATAGATTAGTGGGGGCGTAGTTAGTATCTTGACTCCCCACTAATTTCTTGTAAATCCTATGATTTTCTAATAAAGTGATGTTATAATAATAATAATAATAATAATAATAATAATAATAATAATAATAATAATAATAATAATAATAATAAGTTTGTTAATTTTATTGTTACCGAGGTCGCTAAGAGGCGAAAGCAACATATTTCCTTTTTAGTTAGTATATGATTAAGCTTAAAAGGTACTCGTATTTGTATTCGTACATCATCACATGCGAAACTATTAAACTAAAATTGTTTATTTTAGTTATTTATATTTGAATGTACTTTTGAAAACATTTTATTGATCTTTAAGAAGTATAAATTTAAAGTTGGTTTGATGAGAAGTTGAAAATGGGGGATGTTTGGAATTATATCTTTTGTATACTAAGGGGTGTTTGAACAAAAAACAGAAGTGTATTATTGTCAATTAGAAAGAGTAAAATTATGTTAGGTAATATTGGTGTGCCTATTAGTAAACCATAAGGACTATCGATGTAAATTTTAAGATCTAAGGACTAAATAAATAATTCTGGACAACCACAAGGACAATTCATGTAATTTAATCATTTATTAATTACCAACGAGGAATCTTTCTAAAAAAAAAATAGATGATATGTACACATGCATTTTTATTTTGCACACATAATTTTGCTTGTCCTTACACATTAATTTGTTTGTCCTCACACATAAATTTATGCGTGCAAAGTAAAAATGTATGTGTACATATCACCTCAAAAAAAAAAAAAAAAAAAAAAAAAAAAAAAATTAGCGGCATCGATTACTACTACTAATAATAAAGGGTTAAGCGCCTTCGATGCCTATAAAATAGAAGCTACTTTCTGTCTATATTTTCAAAGAGTTACGACAACACATCGATGCCGAAAGAATCGTCTCAGTTCTCCCGATGGGCCTCGAAGAGAAATACTTCGGGTGTGTTTGTTTCATTAAGATGTTTTAGATCTGAATCTGATTACCACATCTTACCAGTAAGAGTTGGCTAGAAAGTCTAAATCTGAATGAAATAATGTTGTTTGTTTTTGTATAATTATCCGAATGATTTTAAGTGCTTGTTTTTGCAATTTGTTTAAGTAACTTGTGCAAATATGAAACAAGACTTTTTATCATAAATATAACATAGTTAATAAACCATTAAATATATTATATTAACACAAGTTTTCAATCTTTTTTCGAGTAAGAGGCAGTAAGACAAGTCACCCACCTCTTACTGAGTAAAATGTTATATGTCTAACTGGGTCTAACTCAAAAGGAAAAAAAACAAACAAGCAAAACCTCTGTCCACCTCTTACTGGTAAAAGTTGTTGGAATATGCTCGTGTTATAATAAATAATTATATGGCTAGACATATGTGAGCCTATGGGGTCACACACTTATACACATAGACACCATTTTATAGATTGTATTTATCGTATTTACAATATATAAACGACTACGTAACTCGAGATCAATAACGAGCCATTAAACACGAAGTTAGACTTAGTGTTTTAGGACCGGGCCAACAATGAGCAAGCCCATTGTGGGCCCACATAGTGGCTGGCCAAGGAATGGGGTCTAGAGGGGGCTTATTGAGCTTTTCAAGGGGCAAAGTGTAAGTGGTTACATGATAAAATTAAATGTGATTTAGTCATATCTTTACTAATCAATTTAACCTAATTGAGATATTCTATCCCCATCCTCCTCTCATTGAGGTGACGGCAAAAACATAACCCATCTAGGGTTTGTGTTTTTTTTTATCTCTCTTGACTTTATCTATTGTAGGTTGATTCAAGAATTGGTGTTACAAAGTCAAGACTAGCATCGGGTGGTGTTCTATGTCGTGTAGTGTGTTTCCATCATAGAGGTGATCTATTTTGGTCACTTGGTTTAGGTGGTTCGTGGTGTTGGTGATGGTCTCCATACGATTCTACCGATCACGCTACAAAGGTATAACATGTTGTTGTTTATTATTTGATTGATCATATGGCAATATGGATCCGTTGTTGGTGATGTTTTTCCGCTGCGTTTATATGTTTCTTGTATGATTATATATTCAACATCACCTATAGTGGTATCACGAGCCATCATATGTGCCATATGATTATCGGGTATGCATAAAAATGGCTAAAACGGGTGTTTTTTTTATGATTTTTGAAGTCATGGTTAAAACAGCCCTAATGCTCAAATCTTTTCACATTTGAATGACCCTGTAGGGGTCTAATGATCTGCACTTTTTGGTCCCATGGCCATTTTTTATGCATACGTTAATTGGTTACTTGTCGGGTACGTGTAAAATGACCTAAAATGCTTGTTTTTAATCGGTTTTTGAAACGGTTTTGATTCAGCACCATATCCCAATTTTTCTGTGGTAAAATGGTATTTTGAAGGTCCTAATATCAGTGGGTTTTGATCCTTGAGCCATTTGACACGCGTACCAATCGGGGTTTTAATTCTTGTTAGTTATTTCTTCGATTTTGTTGGCTAATAATTTATTTCTTGTTATTTATTTTGTTTTCATGGCAAATACATGCATGTTTGTCCATGGAGTTAGCCAATACTTTGTATTGATCATAATATTATGGTATTATTATATGCATATGCAAAGCCGATGAATACCTAGACCACTTGTGATATGGATTGTTGTGTATGTTGTTTAATTTCGTGTTTTGGGGTTTTTGCCATTGTTTCGGCATTTACGTAATGATATTATTTTAGTTGTAGCCATTTTTTGGGCACTTTTACAGTAGGTTAAAAGTAGATTATTTTTAGTTTACTTTCAATATCATGTAATCGTGTCTTGGTGGTGAAAGGCGAAAGAGTTAAAGACATTTTTGTCGAAAAATAACTGCTGGAACACCAGTTGGCAAAACGGAGTTTCCCGGCGATTGGTAAGGTATTTTTGGCTGAAATTGTTTTTGCAGGTACTCAAGACGTGGGCCTACAAGTTTCTAGTTTTGAGCTAAGCCCGGGGAAGCCTCCTTCATGGACTTTTGGGCCTCCGAACACAGAAATTCTGGAAGGACATCAACTACTTTTCATGTGCATTATGGGATTCCAACTTGCTCTTGATTGTCTTGGAGCAAGTGGAAGTCCTCCGTGTGGTTGTCTGGTTTGTCCCTAGTTGACTCTTGGTTCTCGCGATGGCTCACGAGACCAAGCATAGTGTAGGATCGTATTTTTATGTTGATATTGTGATTCGGGAGGTCGGGTTTGGTGAAAGAATAAGAAACCCATAGTTAGAGAGAGAGAGTAGAGAGAGAAGGGAAAAACTATGTGTTTTATTGAATAAGAAGAAAGATGGAAAATAACACACAAGTCTCACCCCTCCATGGAAGTATGGAGGGGTATATAAAGCCTAACACATGCTATACTATGGCAATATTACATAACTAGTCCATCTGTTTTGGCTTAACAAGATAGTAAATGTAATCCCGTAAATGTCGTTCCCTTTTACTTATCTTGTACCCCGGCTTGAGAACTTTATCTTTACTTGTAGGCAAATGATGTAATATGCATGAAATGGATTAACTTCCCCCCAATTCATGCTGCATGTCTTTAGCAGCTTCTTCGTACACTTCTTTTTGGCGAAGTTTCTGAATCAGCTTCCCCCCAAACTGACAACCGTTTTTAGCAGATTCGAAACTTTGATGTAGTCCACATGTCTTCTAACTATTGAAGTTTTGAGTACGCAACGGAATTTGTAGATGACACCGTAAACCACACCAAGCAAATCTGACTAGTTACTTAATCACAGTTATGCTCAATGCGGAAGCTCCGTTCGGGGGTAACATGCAAGAAATCAGCAAGATCTTCTCACTTAAGTAGGCTACTTCACACTTCACAACCCGCGAGAGTTGAAATGATTACACCAAAGTCACAAAATTTAACCACTGATCATCTCTGCGGACGTCTCTCCGGTAGTAATAAAATTGTAAGTACGATCACGTGAGTCTATTATGCGTCCCTGATGTGCACATTTCTTCCCCCTAATTGCAGAACCTCGTGGAAAATGAGTGTTTTCGCAAAGAAGGCAAGAAAAGGGTAAGAAAGCAAAGAACACCCACTCTATCTTCCCCCACGATGTCTTCGCGGAATCGGAAGCATACACACTATGTTTACGATGGAAAACGGAGGCAGCGTAACCCCATATGTCTAACTAACCGATTATGTGTGAAGTATTATAAAAAATAGCCTGTGAGAATCAACTGCTGATGAACAACTCTACTCGTTTATACTCCTCTCAACTAACTCATTACCAACCCCATTATCATTCTGTCGGCTCTTTGTAGTAACTACTGATGGAGAAAATTCAAAATTATGAACTTGAGAGCAAAGTAAAATAACCCAAACTTGTGACTTAAACTTGCACTAATGTATGACTAAGAACCATTACTGAGAATTTCAATAATGGTAGGAAATCATATACCCATCCAACACAAATGGATTATGCTAACACGTAAATGGAACGACATTTACGGGATTACATTTACTATCTTGTTAAGCCAAAACACATGGACTAGTTATGTAATATTGCCATAGTATAGCATGTGTTAGGCTTTATATACCCCTCCATACTTCCATGGAGGGGTGAGACTTGTGTGTTATTTTCCATCTTTCTTCTTATTCAATAAAACACATAGTTTTCCCTTCTCTCTCTACTCTCTCTCTCTAACAATGGGTTTCTTATTCTTCCACCAAACCTGACCTCCCGAATCACATAATCACATAAAAATACGATCCTACAAGTGGCATCAGAGCCAAGGTTATTACTTTGTTGATTTGTGGTATTATCTTGTCAAAAGTCGTATTTTTTTTTTGTGGTTCGGATCTGTTATAAAGTTGTTTTATGCCAAACTTTCATCATCTATTGTGGTTCAATAGTTTTATCTCAGTTTTTGTTTGTATCAAATGGTCCAAAACAGTCAACTTTTATATCCAGTATCACAAAAATATAAAAAATCTTGTCTTTCGACATTTTTGTTTGTCCAAGATAAGTTTTTTTTTTTTTTATGTCTTACTCACATATGTTTTGGTTCCATTTCCCGTGAAGTTTTGGTGGTCTTAAAGATGGTCATCGGAATCTGCATAAAATGGCTCATCGGAATCTGGTAATTGTCGTCGGAATATTGTCGGAATTTCTTGTATAAGAAATTTTCGTGATGTACTGTTTTCGAGAAAAATACTGGCTATCGAGAACCAAAACCCTTAACTGTCGAAATCTTTTTCTCGATAACTAAGGTTCTCGATAACTTGACCATGTTTCTCGATAAACTGAGGTTCTCGATAATTCTATTCTCGATAATCTTTAATCTCGATTAAAATGCAAGTTCTCGATGTTTTTCAAAATTTCTTGTAAAGAAATTTTCGAGCAAGTTTCTAAACCCTATGTTTTTTGAAAATAGTGATCTCGATAAATTTTTTCTTTCTCGAAAATCATGTTTGCGATAAATTGTGATGTTTCGAAAATTAAGAATAACAACATGCCTAATCCAAACCAAACAACCACTGCCTTACTACTACTAATCTATCAAGACTCGCATACATCATAAATAATCTGATCTCAGTTTATTCCGTGCGTGAGGTACAATAATCTTCAAGACATTTCAAGATCATACACACGAAATATATCATCATCGATCCACTCTTTTTGAAGCTTACACTTCGTTTATATCCGAATCACAAAGAACGTGGTGTAACAATTTTTTACACCCGTTTCTTTAATTCGTTTATAGCCCAAACTACAACAAAAATTAGTGCCAAACCTACCTTAGACCCTTCAAAGGATCTTGATGTCTTCTAAAGGCTTTCTTTGATTCTTCTTGAGCTGATTTTTTACAACAAAGGCATGGTATGGCTCCAATTGTATTTGTGATGTTCGGTTGTGAATGGTATTGATGGTTTTGATATTAGATTTTTTTGAGATGGTGATAGTCTTGATGAGTAGCAGAAATTATTGAGATGGGATTTTTTTTGTCTGCTAACGTGTGTGAGACTGATGAAAGAGCAGAAGATGGGGGCGTTATTTTAAGATGTGAATGTGATTAGGTTTGAGATATTATGATACGGTTGATACCACATTATACGCTTTTGGATCAGGTTGATATTATGGGCCGCATAATATGGATGTTTATTTTGGGCCCGGATTGTGCCTATGTTGCAATGGGCTGGACATGTGAGACATGAACTAGATGGGCCGACAATAACAATATTATACCGGAATGTCAATTGCCAAAGGAAATTTTGGATTTGCAATGGACCGAATTTTTTTTGAGTGTGTTTAAGTTGGTTATTATTGGTCCGGATCATATCTTAATTAACATGGGCTGAATTGTAATTATTTAAATGTATCTTTAATACACTGTGTTAATTTTGGTATAATGTTTGGCGAAATGGAGTGGTATTTCGGTATACAAATTTTCACGGCGATACATTTTGACAAGATCGGGAAACCATTATCAAGTTCACTTAAACCGTCAAAAGGCTAGATATGGGCATTTAACCGTAAGATGGGACTACGGCGATAATTCTTTATTATTTGTTTGAGATTGAAGTGGGATTTCACGGGCGTGTGTACTTAGTATCTGAAGATATCGGGGTTGGTTGGATGCATGATTCTTCTAGATCCTTGTTCGAGCTTTTATCCGTACGAATGACAGAGACTTGAGTTATCTAGTTATACCTGATGTAAGGAGTTACGTTGTTGTGCTCACAGTGTATAGCTATCACTTTAAAGGAGTTACGTTGTAGTACTCAAGTGTCACCAAAAGATGTGGATGATTCAAGAGACGTTCATATACATTTAAGGAAGGTTGGATGGGTATATGATTTCCTACCATTATTGAAATTCTCAGTAATGGTTCTTAGTCATACATTAGTGCAAGTTTAAGTCATAAGTTTGGGTTATTTTACTTCGCTCTCAAGTTCATAATATTGAATTTTCTCCATCAGTAGTTACTACAAAGAGCCGACAGAATGATAATGGGGTTGGTAATGAGTTAGTTGAGAGGAGTATAAACGAGTAGAGTTGTTCATCAGCAGTTGATTCTCACAGGCTATTTTTTATAATACTTCACACATAATCGGTTAGTTAGACATATGGGGTTACGCTGCCTCCGTTTTCCATCGTAAATATAGTGTGTATGCTTCCGATTCCGCGAAGACATCGTGGGGGAAGATAGAGTGGGTGTTCTTTGCTTTCTTACCCTTTTCTTGCCTTCTTTGCGAAAACACTCATTTTCCACGAGGTTCTGCAATTAGGGGGAAGAAATGTGCACATCAGGGACGCATAATAGACTCACGTGATCGTGCTTACAATTTTATTACTACCGGAGAGACGTCCGCAGAGATGATCAGTGGTTAAATTTTGTGACTTTGGTGTAATCATTTCAACTCTCGCGGGTTGTGAAGTGTGAAGTAGCCTACTTAAGTGAGAAGATCTTGCTGATTTCTTGCATGTTACCCCCGAACGGAGCTTCCGCATTGAGCATAACCGTGATTAAGTAACTAGTCAGATTTGCTTGGTGTGGTTTACGGTGTCATCTACAAATTCCGCTGCGTACTCAAAACTTCAATAGTTAGAAGACATGTGGACTACATCAAAGTTTCGAATCTGCTAAAAACGGTTGTCAGTTTGGGGGGAAGCTGATTCAGAAACTTCGCCAAAAAGAAGTGTACGAAGAAGCTGCTAAAGACATGCAGCATGAATTGGGGGGAAGTTAATCCATTTCATGCATATTACATCATTTGCCTACAAGTAAAGATAAAGTTCTCAAGCCGGGGTACAAGATAAGGACAAAGAGCGTTAACTGTCGTCATCCTCAGCAATTTGAAGAGCTTATGAAGACCTTTCTTTATTTGTATTTGTACTTGTAGGAAATGTTGTAAGTAATCCCTTATGTCGCCCCATTGGGGGAAGATTGTTAGGATCAAAGTTTTTGATCCTAACACGTAAATGGAACGACATTTACGGGATTACATTTACTATCTTGTTAAGCCAAAACACATGGACTAGTTATGTAATATTGCCATAGTATAGCATGTGTTAGGCTTTATATACCCCTCCATACTTCCATGGAGGGGTGAGACTTGTGTGTTATTTTCCATCTTTCTTCTTATTCAATAAAACACATAGTTTTCCCTTCTCTCTCTACTCTCTCTCTCTAACAATGGGTTTCTTATTCTTCCACCAAACCCGACCTCCCGAATCACATAATCAACATAAAACTTAGATCTTACACATAGGTTTTTTCATCGGTTGAGGCTTTGCATATTGTGGTTGTGTGTTTGTTTTTGCTTTTTATATATCTTGTGATCATATGTAAATTGCAAATAGTTTTCTATAAACTTAAAACGAAACACAAACCATTTTCAAAACTAAGTCTTTTGATTTAGTTTTACTAAGTTTTTGAAACTTGAAATCATTGTTTTTATATAACACCTAAACTTGTTATGTATGTTATTTCATTTATGTATTGTCCAAACTTATTATCCACGTAGGATGAATATTAGTCATGAAAATGGACAACTCGACACACATAAATTAAAACAATGATTAGACTTAAGTTAAGAAAAGTTTTTAACTTGTGCTACTAAAGATGAATGCATGCTCTTTTCGTACACTTTTTTGATTCACATCAAAACTTTTACCCGTCAAAATTTAAGTCATGCCGTCCAATGTTGAGAACACTTGCAATTACCTTTTGCCTATGCATGGGACCTAGGTTGAATTGTAACCCAAGGTGACTATTCTCTATACGTGAGACCTAGATGTATTCTCGCACGTCCTCATATTAGATGACTTAATCAAGTTAAGCGGTGAGACCTTGACCCGAGGCAAAGATGGGACTAAACATGCCTACATGACACTAGTTGTTTGACACTAGATGCCATGAGTCCCATAAGGATCTAAGAGTTGCACTTGTAATGCAATTGGTGATCGTCGCCTACCAATTGAATCTACTATTGCTAGCAGATCAACTGATGTGATAGCAGAAGCACAATGTGGATCTTAGCCTTTTTCGTAAATTAATTGTTTTAAATTGTAAACATGGGGTAATTAATTTATAAAAGGATAATTATCGAAAATATTAAATATGAACTTTGTGAATTCAATTAATGAATTAATGCAACACAAACCGTAAACAAAAGTTTGTTCTTTTCCTGTTAAAAGGATCAAACTAAGTCTCTCTTTCCTTGTAAGAGAGAGACTCGTTCCTATCCTTTTTCTTTATGAGGAAAAGCCATAATAGGAATATTTTAATTGTCCTAATTCTAATCAAACTCAAAGCACACATACTCTAGAAATCGTGATGTCTTGTAAAAGTCAAAACGGTTAAGTATGGTTGCACATCTTATTCCATCAAGTTCGTTTTATAACCCTAGTTCCGGTTTTGAAACCTTGAAGAAATATAAGATATTTGGATAACTAGAGAACATGTTTTCTATAGCTACCAAACTGAAATGAGTTTAAATAATTAGAAAAAGGAAATATCAATAAACCGCAAAATGATAAAGGCAATTACTAGCAGGATTACCTAGCAATATGTCTTAACTCAATGAACATGGAGGAAATGCATGCATATTTTCAAGGGGTTAATAGACAAAAAAGTAACTATACTTTACAAAAAAGTTCGCCTAAGTTACTCAACTTTCAAATTGTTCATCCAAGTTACTAATGTTTGCGTATTTATTCAGTAGGATACTGATATTTAAAAAAATTGTTATTCGGGTCACTCCATAGAAGGGTTACCTGCTAAATGGGTTTAATAAATTGACGAGTTACATGAATGGTCCATGGATTGACAAATATTGCACCAACCGTCCTAAAAAAACGTTTTCGGTCTTTTTCTTACGTTTTCATCCGTTTTTATATGCTTTCATCCTTTTTTTTTTACGTTTTCGTCCGGTTTTAAACGTTTTCGTCCATTTGTATACGTTTTCACCCGTTTTTATACGTTTTCATCCGTTTTTCTTATGTTTTCATAGGTTTTTATCCACTTTTAACTGTTTCCATACGTTTTCATTCATTTTTTTACGTTTTATCCGTTTCCGTCCGCTTTTATACGTTTTCGTTAGTTTTACTTACGTTTTCTCACCTTACCACATCACCTCAAAAAATCGAGAAAACAAATCAAAATAATTTTTTTGAAAAAAATTAAATCGAAATTTTTTTTCGAAAAAGAAATTAGATTTTTTTTTTCGAGCAAAAAAAATTCAACTTCAAAAAAAAAATCAAAAATTATATTGATGAAAAAAATCGAGCAAAAAAAATTCAAAAATTTTTTTTCGAAAAAAAAATCGACCAAAAAAATTCACTTTTTTTTAAAAGAAAATAATGGAATTTTTTTCGAAAAAAAATCGAGCTAAAAACAGACGAAAATGTAAGAAAAACGGACAAAAACGTATAAAAACGGATTAAACGTATTAAAATGGAACAAAACGTATGAAAACGTAAGAAAAACAGACAAAAACGTAAAAAACGGGATTAAAACGTAAGAAAAACGGACAAAACGTATAAAAACGGATTAAAACATATCAAAACGGACAAAAACGTATGAAAACGGACGAAAACGACTAAAAACTGACGAAAACGTATAAAAACGGACAAAACCGTTTGAAAGCCTAAGAAAAACGGACAAAAATATATAAAGGACTAACGTTGCAAATAATCGTTGGCTAAATGGACTAACGTTGCCACATGATAACTAACAGAATTGGCGGCCGTTAGCTCAGGGACGAATAGTGCAAATTCTGTGTGTAAATTGGATATTTTAGTCATATCACATTTTTTAACTGATTATCTTGAGTTAATATAAGCTCAGTAACGTATATAACCGGTTAGTCAAACATTGGTAACTTAGATGAACAATTTGAAAGTTGAGTAACTTAGGTGAACTTTTTTGTAAAGTATAGTTACTTTTTTTGTCTATTAACCATATTTTCAAGTTAAAAATGATGGCTAGCCCATCATCTATATGTTAGAACTTGATACACTTTCTTGAATACCTAAGTACATGTTTACTAGTCAAAGTGACTCACATTAGCAATAATGTATAGATATTCAAAGAAAGAAGGAAAGTATCAAATCGACACTCACTCTCCACTGGTGACGTAACACTTATAATGTTATCTAATCAATTGGGAGCTACTTGATTGTATTACTGGTGACGAAACACATGTAATGTTCTCTAATCCAGTGGGAGCTGTAAGCTCTATTAACTTACTAGTTGCCCATCTTATTTCTAGATTGTCTTGAAATAATACATTACTTTCTACATATGAAGCATCATAGTTTTTATGAGAACCATTGCATAAATTTTATTAGATAACTTTTCGCGTTCCTGATGTTGCTTTCGGAAATGTTATCAATAAAATTGTTATGCATGATTCATTATAAAAGAGATAAAAGTTCTACACATCTATATTTTGATTTTAACTAAAATCATATGTTATCTGTGACACTGTCATATTTACTTGCATGATGTTGTTCTATTCACAAATGGGAGAAATCTTAATTGTGTGCAAGGTACAACATATAAAAATATGACTAATGGTTTTTCTTGACTGCAAGGTAAGAAAACTAAGGATCTACTAGGACTTATACACATAAAATGTATGTTGCCCTAATTAGAAAAATGTCAAGATAACGTGAAAAGCTACTTCAACATATTCGCTGAATTGTTTAGTAAATATGATTATGTCTTCTTGTAAATTCATAATCATGAAGTATGTAATTAACTTGAAATTACTATTGAGGCCAATTGTCGGCACTCATAATTACCTTAGTTGAATATGTTTAGGTCTCTTGTAAAGACATAAACATCAATTCCGTTAATTGTTGAAAGACTTATAAAGTAAAGCAAGACGTTAACTTGTTATGTCTTCTTGTTAAGACATGTACACTTACGACGTATAATAAAATATTTTATGTTTATGTTTTTTAGTCAAAACATGCACATAAAGTTCATTGACTTGGTCAAAGACTTTTAATATAAAGTATGCAGTAGGCTAAAAATACTATTGATGCCATCTGGTATGACTTGGTTGGCAGATACGTAAGCCAAAGAATATAAGTTCATCTAATGAGTTGTGTGATAGTCTCACAACATCTATCCACGTGGAATACCACAACTTTATGGTATGTCCATCATGGATATTGTTTGATCTTTGATGACTTAAACTCTTTTACCTCCAAAGCAATCAAGGTTAGAAAATTGGATGTGCCATGTGTACACACAATATGGTTCCAACCCAGAAGGAATTTAAGACACCATAGTATTATGGAATGGGATGAATCCCATTATGTCTTGATTTTAGTTCTGAATTTGTTAAATACATAAGAGTAAGTAATTAACAAACAAGAGTCAAGAACTAATGATGTATTTTGGATGTCCCACTTGAAAACAATTTATTGTTAATCAAGATGCTGAGTACTTGAAGATTAGTCTCCACTTACAAAAGCAAGTGGGAGCACCTTTAGATCTTGAAGTCATTCAAGAGCGAAATACAGAACCTTCTAAGTACACTTGATAATGTCATACTAAGGTTGAACATGCATATGTTAAACCATATATTGATATCTCTCATTCATAAATCCGCAAGGATACCCCTAACACCTGAATGATATAGTTCTATATCAATGTTAAGGAACATTAGTTGGAGGATCATAGTGAACCTGCTAACTAAAGAGATGCATTATCAGATCTTGAATCTGATGAATAGCTCAAAACTATGAATGTTAAGATGAAGTCCTTTGAAGACAATCACTCATGGAGCTTGATTGATCTCTTACCAAATCAGTTAGAATGTGAGGTTAAAAATGAGTTTCTTGAACTAGAAGACTCATAAGGACAAACTTGTACACACATTTAATGCATGTGTAGTAGAAGGAGTTTACTTGTACTCAAGAAATTGACTATGATTAAATCTTTATACCTACAAACATTAAATGTATAAAGATGATTAATTGTTATACTTGTATTCATGTAAATGAAATATGACAATAGGATTTCAAAACACTTTTTGATTACTTTTGCGAGGACGATGAGTAATCAAAAGGGTTTATGAACCTATGTAATCTTTATTAATGTATACAAGATATAAGAATCCAAGTGTGGATTAAATCATGCATCTAGGAGCAGAGATCTTAAGTTAATTCTGAAATCATTCATTTGATTTTGATTAAATAAGATTACTCCTGAGTACTCTGAGAGCAAGTAGGAGCAATGCATTTATTTTCTTAAATCTCATATGTTGTTAACATATAAGAAACAATATTCCATCTAAGCTAGACTTTAATCCTTAGCCTGGAATGAAGTTTCACTTAAGGGATTTAGGAAATAAAACATACAATCTTGTTGCATGTGTTTATTAGAATAAACATAAGCGGTTAATAATCTAAACACCATATGACATGTCATCGAGGGGAGTCTCAATGATCAATCTTACATGATAAGATCGAATGCATGAATGGAAACCTTAAGTTTAACTAAAGGATTCATTATGTAAATCGTATTATGTATTGGATTATTTATATCATTTTCATGAATGCAAGATGAGTTGATAACAAAAAAAAAAAAAAAAAAAAAAATCTAAGTGAAGGTCATTAGATAATTGTTAAACGAACAACCTAATGGACCTGAAAAGGACCAAAGATTTGTTCAAACTTTTACGGATATTTGAGGAGGTCTGTTATATTTTCATTCATTGATGCTTATATAACTGAGATGATGCTCAATCCTAGTCGTAGTAGGATGACATCATGAATAATGACACCTCTAACTAGATGTGCTCGATTGAGAGCATTAATGCATTATACATTAAAAGAATAAGAATACTTTATAGTTTGGAAAACTGTTATTATGATTGTCTAAAGTAGGTGTTTTGCTAGCTTTGTTGACATAAATAATGTCTAAAAACATTGTTAGCATATTAACAATGTCTCTATGTTTTGATAATTACAAAGCATAAACTCATTAATCTAAAACTTATGACGTAAACAAGTTTTTAGTACTTAATATTTGTCTTTGCTTCCATATCACTTAAGGTATGAATAAACAAAGGGTTTATTGCATTTCATGATCAAAGGAAATTTTTCTAATCACTAGAATTTTTATAAAATGTATTAAACATTCTATATCTTTTACAAAATTACTTTTGGAATTAAAAGAATATGTTTAATTCATTATAAATATATGATTTCAAATTTCCAACAAAAAATGGCAAATTTTATCTAGAAAAATATTCCCCACTAAAAGACAAGAAAAACCAACGTTCTGAAGGGGCGGCCCCCTTAATTCCTTAGGTGGCCCCCTTAATCATTAAGAGGACCGGCCATTAATTAAGGGGACCGGCCACGCTCCAGAACAGTAATTTTCTCCCCTATAAATACTGGTTCATCCCACAGAATTTTCTCACCTTTTGCACCCCAAAACTTTCTGTTCTAGATCTCATTTCTATTCTCTAAAATTCTTTGATCATACATACATAAATCTTTGTTTCAAAGTGATCCAAACCTCTACCTTTCAAGTGCAAGAGAAGAATACTTCAATCCTTCAAGAGAAGAAGTATTACAACTTGTTGTGACCTCCACATCCAAGTTGTTAGAGCATCATCCATTATATCTATTTCTTTGTGTAACTAGTTGTGAATATTTGATAGAAGATAGATTAGCAAGGTGTGTAGATAGAGTGAGTGTGTAGTAGATAGTTGTGAAGTAGAGAAGTTGGGAAGTAGATAGTTGTGAAGTAGAGAAGTTGGGAAGTAGATAGTTGTGAAGAAGATTGTTGTGAAGTAGATAGTTGTGAAGATAGATAGGTGTGAAGAAGTAGTGTTGTGATTAAGTAGTGACTAGGTGTGAAGAAGTAGTGTTGTGATTTAGTAGTGACTAGGTGTGAAGAAGTTGTGTAGAAGGTGTGAATAAGTTGTGACGAAGTTGTGGTGTGTATATTGGTGTGTAAGGTTTTCTCCGCCATAAGGGAGCTTGTTGACATAGTGAAGAAAACTCTCGAGTAGGTGACTCGAGGAGTGGAGTAGGGCAAGGAAGGTGTCCTTGTAGCCGAACCACTATAAATCATTTGTCTCGCGGTTAGATCTTTCCATATCTTACTTATTATCTTGCTTATATCGTTATTAATTTTGTAGACGTAGACGTATATATATATTTGCTCATATAGTGCTAGTATTGATTTTACTTAAAGATCAAACGAAAGTTTCATTCACAAAACAAAGTTTTTACAATCAAACTAAAAAGGTAACATACATATAATTGATCATTTCGATCAAGTAAAGTTTTCATACAAAATATAACTAAGGATTATAAAATAAACGATTACTTACTTATCTCTCGTATATAGCTATAATTGTTTATATTGTGCATGTGTTGATTTCACATACTTAGCTTATATTATTATTGTTCATACTTAGATATAGTTGTTTATATTGTTCAAGATTTGACTTCACATAAGATTGAATCAAAGTTTTAAAAGCAAACAAGGTTTTAAAACTAAACTAACTTTTCATAATAAAATAAAAAAGACGTAAAACTATTCAACCCCCCCCCCATTCTAGTTTTCCACAATTGGCATCAGAGCTACGTTAAACAAGATTTTTAAAATATACTGTATTTTAAAACTTGTATCGATCTATGGAATCGGAAAAATATTTAGAAGGGCAATCTATGCAAAGACCACCACTATTTGAAAGTGATGGTTTTCTTTATTGGAAAAATAGATTCGAAACTTATGTGAAATCAAAAGATCTTGATCTTTGGCATGTCATTACCTTTGGTGATTTTCCCCTTATTCAATATAATTTTGAAACTAAAATGGATGAAATTGTATCTTTTGAAAAACAAAATGATGATTTGAAAAAGAAACTAGCAAAAAATAATGAGGCTAAAATGGTTATTTATAATGCGTTACCACGCAAAGAATATGAAAGAATTTTTATGTGTAAAACCGCAAAAGAAATTTGGGATTCTTTACTAATCACTCACCAAAGTAATAGTCAAGTTAAAGATAACAAAATAGATCTTCTTGTTCAACAATATGAACAATTTACGATTCCGGAGGAGGAATCAATAGATAATGCTTTTGCTTGGTTTAACACTATCATCACAAGTTTAAAAGCACTTGATGAGAATTTTTCTCGTAAGAATTTTGTTAGGAAATTTCTTAGGGCTCTTCATCCAAAATGGCGAGCTAAAGTTACGGCGATTGAAGAATCAAAGAACTTGTCAACTCTTCAACTTGATGAGTTGATCGGCAACCTGAAAGTCTACGAAGCAATAATAAAGAAAGACTCCGAGATGGTCAATGGAAAAAGAGAGCAAAGCAAGTCAATTGCGTTGAAAGCTAGGAAGGAATCTAGTAACGAGGATAGCTCAACCTCCGAAAGTGATGACGAAGAATATGCGATGGCCGTAAGAGACTTCAAGAAATTCTTCAAAAGGCGAGGAAGATTCGTTAGACAACCGCATGATGAAAGGAAAGAAAACCAAAGAAATAAAGATGACAAAAATGGCAAAAGTGATAGGAAGTGCTTCAAATGTGGTGATCCAAATCATCTCATCGGAAAATGTCCAATGATGTCAAGAAATCAAAATCAAAAGGCGTTTGTTGGAGGAGCTTGGAGTGATAGCGATGACGATGAGAAAGAAATCACAAATGAGGAGAAATGTCTTATGGCTAAGACATCAAGCGAGGTACGTTTCGAAACCGAATACTTTAGTGACGAAAATTTATCATTAGACGAAAAAGACCTAGATAGTGAATATAATAGGTTATGCAAATTAGGTCAAAAGGTTATAGCTAAAAATAAGTCACTAAAACATATTAATAATCTATTAGAAAATGAAGTACTCGAATTAAAAATTAGACTACAACATTTGGAAAAAGGAAAAGAAGTTTTTATAGAATGTAAAACGTACATAGAGGTTAATAATGAAAACGAAAAACTTAAAGATGAAATTTTCAAACTTGACAAGTTTAAAAATAGTAGTAACCCACTTAAGAAAATAATAAGTGTTCAAGAAACTTCGGGAGATAAAACCGGTCTAGGATTAACCTCAACTAATGTTTCAACTAGTGAAAATAAAAGTATAAAGTTTGAATGTGAATCTAGTAAACAAAAATCATTAGAATCAAAACCTAAGTA
The DNA here is from genome assembly GCA_030686995.1 of Artemisia argyi. Classification (NCBI taxonomy): domain Eukaryota; kingdom Viridiplantae; phylum Streptophyta; class Magnoliopsida; order Asterales; family Asteraceae; genus Artemisia; species Artemisia argyi. The sequence continues at coordinate 76,681,051 of CM060688.1, forward strand.
TATATTTACAAAAGATAGAAAAATACCCATTGCGAATGATGAAAAAGTAAAAACTTTTTATAAACCATCCTTAAAGACCGAAGTAGGATCCTCTAAATTTAAATTAAGATCTAAAACTCCACCACCGAGAAAACCAAATAATCTTCATACTCGATCTAAAACACCTCAACCTAGAAGAAACCAAAATAGACAAAACTACAATAATACTAGTCATCAAATGAAGAATTATCAACCAAGTTACAATCCTTGGGGAATACTACCACCATACATGCATCCTAGCCAAATGTTGAATATGTTTGGACCAAACAACTTTGGACCAATGAGACAATGGGAACCAAGTGGCTAAGCTGTCAATCTTGGAAGAAGTTGGAATATCATCTACAAATGACTTCTATAAGTCAACATGGTCACTTGAAGTGCTTGAAAATATTCCATTGAAGACTAAAAGGTACGCGTTTCTTTTAAGTTCATCGCTATAATTTGCATGCTTAGATATATGATTAGTTAGATTAATGCTTAGCTATACATATATGTGTACATAATAGCTTATATTCTTATAACCTAGAAACATCATTGGTTGACTCTCCTAGGAATAAGATAAAATTGTTCATTGCCGAACGAAATTGAAAATGGAAATCTTCTATATCCACTATTAGCAAACTCATGGTGATGAAGTGAAATGAGTTAAGTGGATCGATCGTTAATATAGAAGTAGGATTAGATCCCTCACGTAAGAAAACTATGGATGAAACAAGCTCTCGTAGACTATGGCATTAAGTTAGATAAGCGTGCGAAAACAAATGAACTATAGATGTTAGGTTATACCCCATTCAACACTCTCGCATCTAACATATAAATTATCGTCTTCATTTCCTTTAGGATCATAGGATATGTAGAAACGATAGCATGAGATAATAATAGGCTTAACCAATCCTCTTGAGCATGAGATCTTTAATAAACATTTTTTAAAATATTTGATTTATGATATTTGTTGTCAAAAATCTAATATTTCTAAAAATATGCAAAAACCTCACATTTTGGAAAATAGTTTTTCAAATAACTATCCACTTTTAAATAACATGTTTTCACTATCAATATCCACAATTTTGTTTTGATCAAAACTAAAGATTGGGAAAATATTCTTTACCGTTCATTCACACATTTTGAAATAAAAACCCAATCTATTTTATTCAAATAACTCTCACATCTAAGTGAAAACTTACTTTCAAACATTGTTGAATAATGCTAAAAACGTCTCTTTTAAAATCATGCATGGTGATCTCATATTTGTCATCTATATTTATATAAATGACACTTATAAGTGAACTAAATCAAATCAAGAGGACCATGGTTTGTTCATTAAGACTTTGTTTGTAACAAGTCTAGAAATCCATGCTATCATAACTACCCACTTATTGCACTTTGATACACATTAGGATTAATCCTCCTAGTTATGTAGTTATGAAATACTTGATGTTGCTTATTGTTTCCTAGCACTTATATTTTACTTGCTTGATGAGTATGTTTGCATGCTAGATGAAATTGCTTGTTTACTTAATCTCTTTGATTAACATGCTTTGGCTACATAATTGCCTACATAATTAGTATATGCTTAATTGCCTCAAAGAGTTGGACTTGTTTGAAACCAAAAACACAACCTTTCTGCAATTCACTACCAAAAACCCTTTTCTGGCAATCTGGGAATCACCAGATGGGCGGCCCCCTTAAATCATAAGGCGGCCCCCTTAATTATTAGGGGACCGGCCTCCAATTAAGGGGACCGGCCATCTGATGGTCAAAGGTGTTGTTTCCTTTTTCTACTTTTTAGCCCATTTCATCCTACACTTCCCAAAATTCATAAATCTATTTTATCCTAAACCTTCTATCAAAATTTATACATCCTTAATCCTACCAATCCTACATTATAAACACTCTCATTCCTCTCAATCTATACTCATCTCTTCATGACCTCTCCCATTAAACCAAAACCATCAAATAACCCGTTTGGAGAAGAAAGCCTAACTTCCATTAAAAGCCCGTCAAACCAAATGATGTTGTCAAACATCCAACACCAAATTCCTCCTATGTCTTCAACATTACATACCTAACACCTCACTCTCCTTCTCACCAACATTACATATCAAAAACCTTTACTCACCCATATCCTTTTACATTACACTCAAACCTCATAATCTTTTCACAACTCAAGCGATGTTGTTCATAATCAACCAACACCTAAACCTCACTCTCACACAAATGATCCATTTAACAACAAATCATCCATTCGTGCTTCCACTAATGCTCCTTCTTATGATGAGCATGCACAATCCCAACCTCATTACCAACACTTTACATGTTGCTCATTCAACAAAAACACCATCCACTCATGAAGCATCTCTTCCACCCATATCATGTTTTCATGATTACCCAAGCTCAAACATGTCTCCACCACCAAGAGTATCACCACCACATCCTACAACTTCACATGCCATTCCTATGTTGCATGTTCAAACCCTCACCCAAGATAACTATCATGCTCCACCACCATCACCTTCCTCCGAACACTTAATGTTCGTTGAGGCGCTAAAAGAATCCCATGAGCTTAGTGCTCTTTTAGCCTTACATCTTGCTCAATGCAATTTGGATCCACCTTCATCTAGATCACCCTCATCACTACACAACATAAATCAACTTGAGAAGCATGTCAACAATTGACCTTGTAGCATCTTTCTCCTAAAAACCATTGCATTCAATGAACACTTCACTTGGATTGAATATCTTCTCACTAGATCACATCCAATACCCTCACTTGAACAACATCCAAAACCTTAATCAACCTCTTCCGCTACAAACTCTCTCCAACATTCATGACCCAAACATATACCTCCATTAATCCAACAACCTAACCCTAACTCAACCATCTTCATTCCAAACACTCCATCATCAACCATCTAAGCATCCTATATGCTTATGATTTTCACTTTCAAATACGAATCAACCAACCTTTTGTTACAAGCAAGTCCGATGGCTCTCTTTGGCAAATTAAGATCTTTAACATAATCTCTTTGAATTAATTGTTATGTATCCTTAATATTTGTTTGCTATGCTTATTATTTGTATATTGCATATTCTTCTATATATGCTTGTGCTTCTAATATTTTTCTTGTGAGCATTCCATATCTCGATCCCTTGGTGCCATCGAACGAGGGGGAGCACACATCAAGGGGGAGCTTTCATCCCGTCTAACTTCATTTATGAAGCTAGCCGGCATAACCTTTTTGATTCTACAAAAAGGGGGAGAAGTGAATATAAACTCACTAAGTACTTGTCTAAAAAAACTAATTTTTAGACCTAATGAGTTTAAGGTTTTGTAATCATCAAAAGGGGGAGATTGTTGACATAAATAATGTCTAAAAACATTGTTAGCATATTAACAATGTCTCTATGTTTTGATAATTACAAAGCATAAACTCATTAATCTAAAACTTATGACGTAAACAAGTTTTTAGTGCTTAATATTTGTCTTTGCTTCCATATCACTTAAGGTATGAATAAACAAAGGGTTTATTGCATTTCATGATCAAAGGAAAATTTTCTAATCACTAGAATTTTTATAAAATGTATTAAACATTCTATATCTTTTACAAAATTACTTTTGGAATTAAAAGAATATGTTTAATTCATTATAAATATATGATTTCAAATTTCCAACAAAAAATGGCAAATTTTATCCAGAAAAATATTCCCCACTAAAAGACAAGAAAAACCAACGTTCTGAAGGGGCGGCCCCCTTAATTCCTTAGGCGGCCCCCTTAATCATTAAGGGGACCGGCCATTAATTAAGGGGACCGGCCACGCTCCAGAACAGTAATTTTCTCCCCTATAAATACTGGTTCATCCCACATAATTTTCTCACCTTTTGCACCCCAAAACTTTCTGTTCTAGATCTCATTTCTATTCTCTAAAATCCTTTGATCATACATACATAAATCTTTGTTTCAAAGTGATCCAAACCTCTACCTTTCAAGTGCAAGAGAAGAATACTTCAATCCTTCAAGAGAAGAAATATTACAACTTGTTGTGACCTCCACATCCAAGTTGTTAGAGCATCATCCATTATATCTATTTCTTTGTGTAACTAGTTGTGAATATTTGATAGAAGATAGATTAGCAAGGTGTGTAGATAGAGTGAGTGTGTAGTAGATAGTTGTGAAGTAGAGAAGTTGGGAAGTAGATAGTTGTGAAGAAGATTGTTGTGAAGTAGATAGTTGTGAAGATAGATAGGTGTGAAGAAGTAGTGTTGTGATTAAGTAGTGACTAGGTATGAAGAAGTAGTTTGTGATTTAGTAGTGACTAGTTGTGTAGAAGGTGTGAATAAGTTGTGACGAAGTTGTGGTGTGTATATTGGTGTGTAAGGTTTTCTTCGCCATAAGGGAGCTTGTTGACATAGTGAAGAAAACTCTCGAGTAGGTGACTCGAGGAGTGGAGTAGGGTAAGGAAGGTGTCCTTGTAGCCGAACCACTATAAATCCTTTGTCTCGCGGTTAGATCTTTCCATATCTTACTTATTATCTTGCTTATATCGTTATTACTTTTGTAGACGTAGACGTATATATATATTTGCTCATATAGTGCTAGTATTGATTTTACTTAAAGATCAAACGAAAGTTTCATTCACAAAACAAAGTTTTTACAATCAAACTAAAAAGGTAACATACATATAATTGATCATTTCGATCAAGTAAAGTTTTCATACAAAATATAACTAAGGATTATAAAATAAACGATTACTTACTTATCTCTTGTATATAGCTATAACTGTTTATATTGTGCATGTGTTGATTTCACATACTTAGCTTATATTATTATTGTTCATACTTAGATATAGTTGTTTATATTGTTCAAGATTTGACTTCACATAAGATTGAATCAAAGTTTTAAAAGCAAACAAGGTTTTAAAACTAAACTAACTTTTCATAATAAAATTAAAAAGACGTAAAACTATTCAACCCCCCCTTCTAGTTTTCCACAAGCTTCAAACACACTATGGAATGTATTGTTGCAATACTCGTATTGTACTTGAATGAACACATACAAAAGGACAATCATAATTCAAAACATTTTTGAATTTTGAAACAAGTATTCTCAAAGTTTACTCAGATGACTACTTGTTGTCTTGTACAACAAAATTGATCATGGTGGAAACATCGGATTCCGATCTGTATGTAGTCTTGTGCATATCTGTTTTTAGTATTTGGATAATGGAACTGTAAGCAGTCGTATTATATAATGAATTGATATATCGGGTATAATCGTCTTCATTTATACTACTGTGTTCTATATTTGCATATTTAATCCATGAATAATTTATTTATTCTAAAATTGTCCATTGCCAGTTGACGATACGGGAGTATCATCGAATTAAGGCAAATGTGAGCGTGTTGGTGATTTATTTGCCAAACTCATATGTTGTTCATTGTGATGAACATTGGACTGACCCAACCTTCGAGAATTCACTGCATGGATCGGCGTCAATAGTGAATCTCGCAAATGGTTATGTCTCTTATCCTCAGATTTGAGTTGCAAGTAGGTCTCGCATGTGTGGAATTTCATTCTTTGATATGGTTAAACGCTGTCCTGAATAAGGTAGTTATAAAAACCATTTTCAGGAGTGATTTGAAACACATGAATGACACGTGCAATCAAAATAGGATTTGTTCCTCCACATGTCATGGAGTTAGATACTATTGGGCCCCTCGATGAATTGAACGGATGTTTGTATGGCCGTACCCAAATGAGATTAAGATGAATCTTAATTCACTTGGTAATCTTGTTCAATATCTAGATTGAGAAACATAATAGTTGAACAAATAGAATGACTTTGATCCATGTCTAGTGTTCAACATAGTATCTGTAACAAAAGGATGGATGACATATAAACCATTTAAATGAGACGTTTAAGAAACTTCCCTAACATATTTCTAGGGGCATTGGCGTGTTGCTAGACGCTAACCTTTGCTTGTATAATTATTTGATAATTATGACGTCGCAAGTGGGAGCTGTTGGAGTATGCTCGTGTCATAATAAATAATTATATGGCTAGACATATGTGAGCTTATGGGGTCACACACTTATACACAGAGACACCATTTTATAGATTGTATTTATCGTATTTACAATATATAAATGACTACGTAACTCGAGATCAATAACGGGCCATTAAACACGAAGTTAGACTTAGTGTTTTAGGACCGGGCCAACAATGAGCAAGCTCATTGTGGGCCCACATAGTGGCCGGACAAGGAAGGGGGTCTAGAGGGGCTTATGGAGCTTTTCAAGGAGCAAAGTGTACGTGGTTACATGATAAGATTAAATGTGATTTAGTCATATCTTTACTACTTATCAATTTAACCTAATTGAGATATTCTCTCCCCCTCCTCCTCTCATTGAGGTGACGGCAAAAACATAACCCATTTAGGGTTTGTGTTTTTTGATCTCTCTCGACTTTATCTATTGTAGGTTGATTCAAGAATTGGTGTTACAAAGTCAAGACTACCATCGGGTGGTGTTCTATGACGTGTAGTGTGTTTCCATCATAGAGGTGATCTATTTTGGTCACTTGGTTTCATAGGTGGTTCGTGGTGTTGGTGATGGTCTCCATACGATTCTACCGATTACGCTACAAAGGTATAACATGTTGTTGTTTATTATTTGATTGATCATATGGCAATATGGATCCATTGTTGATGATGTTTTTCCGCTGCGTTTATATGTTTCTTTTATGATTATATATTCAACATCACCTATAAAAGTAAGAGGGTTAGTAAGACTTAAAAAAAAAAAACACACCTTAGATAAATCTTAAAATTTATCAACTAACCATCTTAAACTTTGATAAAGGTATGGTACCAAATGTGAACAACAAAGATTCTTTTGTTAACAAAGTGAAGAGTTAACAAGATAAATCTGTCAAGGGCAAGGATGTAATTCTACCAGCAGAAGATGACAAACTTGAATGCCCTTGGCTTTTGTATATTTCTAAAGGGGATAAGGGTAAGTAGTTTGTTAAAACCTTTAAATATGAGCATAAATGCTTATAAACCCTGAAATCCCAATTTTAGCTGTACAAGAACAGATGCAGAAAAATTTCATGTTGGTGTTTCTAGGACAAAAGCTTTTATGGCTAAAGCAAAGGCACACTTGCTTATGAAAGGTGATGCTCAAAACCAATATGCTTTGTTCTGGGATTATGTGACTGAGTTATAGAGGTGCAACCCAGATACCACTGTCAAGATTGATGTCTACAGGGAAGAAGATCCTGAAATAAATACAAGAATTTTTAGAAAGATCTATGTCTGTTTGGGTTCTCTAAAAAGGGGGTTTCAAACTAGTGAAAGAGAGTTGTTAGGTTTGGATGGAGCATTCATGAGGGGTCAATATCAAGGTCAACTGCTTACAGCTGTGGTTGTGTATGGATGCATATAATAGGATATTATAACGACCTAAAATCTGAAATTGGAAATAAAACCCGTAATTAACAAAACGAATAAACCGTGTATCCAAATAATTAAAACAAAACCTCATAATTGAAATTCTGAACATATTTTGAATCAGAAAATATTTGAAAACCTAAAATAAAATTCGAGGATGCCACTTTACGCAACACGAACCTCGTTTGGGCCGTTTTCTTTTTATAAACAACGAATAACAACAAGAGGACCCAACAACTTGGCATTTTGGCCCATCCACGACCCACATCACATGTATAAGGGATCCGGTGTTATTTTTTTTTTCACACCATACGCAACACAGAAAAAAAAAGAAACCCTAAACCTAAATAATAAAATAGCGGCATCATTTTCTTTGGCTCCTCACCTATTTTTTTCTGTTCGATCCAAGGGGATTAAAAGAGGTGCTTTGATCGTGGTTAAGAGCTGTTCGAAGGTTTGGTTTTGCTTTGGTCGATAAGGGTTTTGGAGTGCTTGCTCGGTGGTGTGGTTTCCTAGTCGTGTTTTTTGCCATTTGAGTGTCACCAAGGGTAACACTATAAATTTTGTTCTCTTTCTCTCTTTTGATGACCTGTACATGTTAACATTTCATGAATTGGTTGTTTTGTGAATTGGCTAAAAGAAAAGGGAAAACATGCATGCATATGCTAACTCACATGAAATCACATATTTTTCTTAACATAAAACTCACAAAATGGTTAACCTTATAATCGATCTGTACAATAAATGTTTCTGAATATGGGAGGTTAACTAGGATCGAATGGAACAATGATAAGAATCTATGATATATTGTGGTCACATAAAATCATAACTTGGGGTTTGCATGAAATCATAAATGGTACATTTATATATAATTCAACATGTATAGTTTTTGGATTGTGGTCATGTTTTGGTTCATATAACGATTTAACTAAGGGTTTTGTTGTTTGAATGTGCAAAAAGAAAAGGGTTCGGATGGATTTATTTTTGATCTAGGGTTTGTGTGTGGATCGAACTAATAAAGATATAACGAGGGGTTTGATTAAGGGTGTGAGTTTGTTTCGAATGGGGTAGGGAACCAGGGGTTTTTGTTTGGGTCAAAATATATAAGGTACGTTTGGTTTAAATGATAACGACAAGGGTACGTTTGGATTAAATGGAAGTTTAAAGGCGATTTGATTTATATTTAAACTTTATGATACTTTTTGTAAATCGTGTAAACTTGAAGACTATATATGTAAATCGTATAAACATAACCCTAGGTGTATACAATGTAAAAATATGGAACTTATGGACTAAATATGTAGTTCGTGAAATATTGTAACTTAAAGGGTTAAATTGTAAATATTGGAAACTTGGAGGTATTAAATGGTAAATTGTGATAATTATATTTTAAACCCTAAACTATGTAATAATTACACTATTAACCCTAAACTATGGTAACTTGCTAAAATGAATCCTAAAACCATAATAATGACATTTATGAATGTTTAACCTAAATTGATCTTTTCGGGAACATATTGATTCGGGAAACTTACTAAATATAGAAATCTTCTATTTTTTGGAAGTTACTAAATATGGAACTTTCCATTTATGGAAACTTGCTATTTCTGGAAACATGTTAATTGTGGAAACTTATTAAACCTGGAAAGTTACTAAAAATAGAAATTACCTAAAACAGTTAAACTATTTAAAGAGGAAACTTGCTATCCTTGGAAAGCTACTATTTTTGGAAAGCTGCTATAAAAGGAAAGTTACTAAATGGGAAGCCGACTAAAATAAGTAATCTGGTTTAAGATAAGTTATTAATTATAAGATGATCATTAATTAGTGTAGATTGCTGAAGAGGGACTTGCTTCTTGTCTTTATGTTTTCTGTTATGTTTGCACTTACGGTCTAAGGTAAAGATTCTGACCTTCTTACAGGTTTCTCATGAACTCTTCTCATCTCCGATTTGTTTCATTCTGACTTTGAGACCTTTGCTATGATCCCTTTATTCTGAACTTTTGATTATGAACCTCTGATTATGAACCTTTATTTCTGAACCTTTGATTATGAACCTTTGACATGGACCTCTGATTTATGAACCTTTGTTATGACTTTTTGAACCATATTGATATGAACCTTATATGACCTATATGACATGATATCTGACCCTGAGTTTGATACCCGAGCCATTTCCCTAGCCATGAAGGTAACATGGCCGTGTCATTGATGCACCAGTGACATGACTCTAGTGTGATCGAGTGATGTGCCACACCGTCCCTTATCTGTTATCTGTTATCTGTTATCTGTTATGGCCACTATGATTATTATTTATCTTTAGGGGTGTATGGATGCATCCTAGATTTGTTTCTGTATCTGTTATGATGTGATATTATGATATATATGTCTGGTGACTGGTGCTTATGTGCATTACAAGCCTTTCAAATTTCTGGGAGCTAGCTACTCCATTTAGTTACTGAGGACTCCCCTCATATCATCTGGCTACTTAAGAGGTCTCCCCTCTTTATGATGATGAAGACTTTTGGCTACATGTGATATGATATTATCTGATTTGTTCTAGGCTCGGGAGGATTACTGACCTACCTTTCACTACACTTACACTTTGATTATACCTTATGATATTACCCATTGCACCATTTCCTTTTCTATTTCTGTTTATGTTTCTGTTTCATTATCATTACTTTGTTTATATATCTGTTCTCTGGGCTTTTTAAGCTCAGCCGCATTTCTTTTCCTGCGGCAGATTTTAGTAAGAAGATGGTTTACGAGTGGAGAGTACTTTTGGACTTAGAGGACTATACCTTGATAGCTAGCCTGGATTAGAGATGACTAGAAGATATTTTCATTATCTGACTTAGTATTTATATTGTTCTCATTTGTAACCTTGTACTTCAGATTTTCCTTTGTAACCTTTGGAATTCATCCGTATTATGTATGTCTTATGCTTGTGTTTGCTTTGATATGTCACCATAACGTAATACTTCTACCCTTATCGGGTTGGCGTGTTACAATTATGGTATTAGAGACTAGGCTGCGATTTTTAGTACATTAAACCTTGACATGTGAAGTTTGGACCCTTAAGTTTCCACTGTAGGCGCTCATAAGACAACCTTTGCGATTTTACCTTAGAAGCTCCCTGTAGGAGCATGTGTTATGACCGGTAAGGATTGGGTAGACTAGGACATCTGCTTAGGTAGAACTGTTTCTGCATCACTCTGATTCGTGCCTCTGCCCTTAGTTATGCCTTATAAGAACATTTGTTTCAGAAGTTAGAAAGTTATGCTCAACCTAAGCTTAGTAACCAAGTAAGTTTGGAATACCTTGAGAACTACATGGATACCTTACACCATTTAAGTTTCACTCTCTGATTTTGATCTCCCTTTCCGATTTGTTTGATAAACAGTTTGATACCTTTTCGACCATTCCGAAGGTTATTCAACCATAATGTGTTTGACACATTTTATGAATTCATTACTTATGCTGGATAATGTATCATCTAATATTACTTGACTCTGCATGATCCATTACTACTCATATGAGAACTCTGGTAGTTATTAACCATGGATATAGGAAGATTTGTTCCCTCCCTTTATATGATGAACTTTGTCTGAAAATCAGTTCCTTTGGAAGGATATGATGTTAATATTATCTTAGTATGGATTTGTTAACTGAGCATGATGATGCTGACAACTGATATCCTATACATCTCACTTTTGACAATTATACGATGTTCGTATTACCGAAGATACACACTCTACCTGTCATTTTGCTAAGAAGCTAAACAGGATTCCAACACCTTGAACTATTCACTTATCTATCTCAACACTTTGGATGAACCATGTACTTGACCATGATATATGAACTATCCATCTAGTTTGATGAACGTATTCATTCTATGAATCTGTTTACTTTTGATATATCTGATTTTGAGGCCTTTTGGTTATGGATTTGGATGGCTCTTTATAAAGCTACCATAGACTACCGTATCCGACATGTGACCTTTAACCACCTACATCATCCTGCTTTTGTTATAATGACTCTTAACCACTTAAATCTGTTAAGATTGATGTTGCTATGGAAGCACAGACTCCGATCTCATTTGATTGTCAAGTTTCTCCTGACACCTATTAGTATCCACCTTTGGAAAGCTCTGGCATTGGAAGTATTTTGCTGTACAAAATTTTTCCGGTGTTCTTTGATGAACCTCTTGATATTCCCTTCTGCTTGGGAAGTAGAGTTGGCATTGAATTGATCTCAGTTGACAAAACCATGGCACCATAGAAGCTGGGAGATTTAAGGAGCTGATGGAATCTGATTTTGTTCACCCTAATGTTTCTTTTGGGATGCTCCTGTTGGTTTTATGAAGAAGAATTAGGGAAGTATGCAGCGGCGTATCGACTATCATGAATTTAACCGTATCACTATCCGTAATCATTATCCATTTCCGCGTATCAATGATTGATTTGGTCTACCTTTGAAACTCTGTATCAGATGGCCTCATTTAGATTTGAAGGACTGAAGAAGCAACCTCAAGAACTTCTAAGAAGGAGGTAGGTGACGTGAAGTGGTGTGAAGTTTCCCTAAGATGATTCCCGAAGCTGCCTTTGTACTCGTTATAATCGTTATGAGCTTTAATGATGCCAATTGTATTGGCTAATGGAATCATGTTTTTCGCAAATATTTGAACAAATTGTCATAGTATGACATTATGTTGTATTCAGAGACAAAAAGAGAAACATGGAGATCATTTTAAGTTGATATGACCCTTTGTTCTGGAAGAGTAGATTTGATTGGCATTCAGAGATTGTAGTAGACAGCACTGCCATGTGTTCTACAAAGACAGAGTTCTTACTAAAAGGATCAAGATCGAAAACAGTTACCGAAGACAGGAACCTTGTAGTGGAGTAATGGAAGATGTTCGCGATGGGGGTTATCGTGGATCAAGTGTATAAGAGAAGAGAGTAACTTAGAAGGTACGTGAGGATGCTTTAGGTAGTGCGTGAAGATTATTGCTTATACTTCAACACAACCAAACCGTAAAAGACGAATTATTCAACCCATAACCTAGAGTTGAAAACAACAATGTTTACCTTGAAGATTGGAAGACATTCTTGCTAAGACGAAGGTGGTGGCAAACATAGAATGAGAATAATAACGAGACGGCGAATTATGAGCTATGTTAGAAGACATGTCGAAGACACGCAGTTTCATTTCTATATTCGTTTTAGTTGTACTAAAATGAATTGATAGTAGAAGCAGACTTGCGGATGGAAGGATACATAGTGATCATGTCAGAGATTCGCGTTGATACCTATCAGTTCTAGGAAGGACTACAAAAGGCTTGAGGGACCAGACTCAAGTTTAAAATTACTTTTCACCATATGATCAGATGGACAAGCGTAGATAGACTACTCGGACTTGGAAGAGATTTTGAAATTTTGCATTTGAATGTACAAATGTTGAAGCAAGCATTTATGTTTGGATGCGTTGATTCTGTGAAGGATGAGGTTATTGATGACGCAATTCACTTCTAATTAACCCACTTAATCTTTCGTTACCTGACGATAAGATCCCTTGAATGGTTTATGTTCCCTATTAGTAATTCCGTTTTGTATTTATTCTGCGTATGTTGGATGATTCTTTTGTTATGATAATTCTGACGAGTTGTGGAGGAACTGATGCTTTTGATGACGTGCGTCCTTTGATGATACTTATTAGGTTCCAGTACGTTTTTTATGCGATCTGTTTCTCTGATTCTGAATCCGTAATGATGTTTGACTCAGGCCAACCCTAAGGGGTAGAAGGACTGTTAGGTGGTTAAGATAAGTCGCTTATTCACGACTTGATATAAAGTATGGTCATCATGAGGGCATATTTATATGATGCTAGTATTATGACGTCTGGCCAACGTGATAATGCTTACATCATATAACGTACACTTATTGTGATCATAGGATATTTTGATGAGTGCCTTAGAAATCTTAGAATTTCTGAAATCTGATTGAGATTATCTGCGTTTAGTAAGACTTTAGGTTTATTCTACCTATGCGTTTAATCTGCCTTTATCGTTATACGACTTGACACGCTGGATACTCGACATGCATTTGTTGACCTCTGTGCTTCTAAGCTAACCGCAGACCACTTAACCGCAGAAAACTAACCACAATGAACTAACCGCAGACCACTTAACCGCAAGAGCTAATCGCAGTATACAAACATCCAAATCTGTCACTTTCCTTGCGATTTGTTTGTATTCCCAAAATAGTAATCACATCAAACTAACCGCAGAGATCAGGAACTAAACGCAGACAAGCAATGCAACAGCAGACTTAACCGCAACTATGAAATACGCCCAAAATCAAGTCCAAACTTCAAATAGATTAAAGATATGGTATAGCCAACTGAAACACAATGTTCAACTAACACCTATGATCATAAAAATACATCACTAACATGTCAAATAATACAAGAAAGATCAAACCAAGCCAAGAACCATTCGAACCAAATAAAGTCACAAAACCAAGCACCAAATTGGAGCACAAACCAATCCCTAGGATGTAACCATGGCTCTTGATACCAATTGTAAGATACTAATAATTATAAACAAGTATGGTTCTTGTGATATGGTTCGAATTAAGATGATAGAAGAAGGAGAAGTATAAGAGTTTAGAGAGAGAAATAGAGGTTGGGAACCTTAGAGAGAGAAACACACATATATTAGATTGAAAGTATGTGGAAGGTCCAACCCTCTCCCTTGGGTGGGAGAGGATATATATACTACAACTACTTGGTGCTCCATGAAACGAGCTGTAGAGTGAGCTGACAGAGGGTAAAGACCCGACCCACTCTACGAATACTATTTACATATTTAACTACTAATAAACTACGTACTAATTATAATAAGGATAATTCTACGAGCTACGTAACGCTTAGCAATACTTGGGGTGACCGAGTCTTTAACTGAATAATCGTATTCCTAACAATCTCCCCCTAAGGGAGGTCACCCCAGAAGATAAGTACTGAATTCTTGCATCCTTGAAATCTTGAAGCTCGTAGACTTTGATTCTTCAAAGTTGTGATCTTTGTGCTTATAAGTGGAAGACTCTAGATGACACCTTCAATGTGATGGATGCTCCTTGGAAATTGCCTCAACTTCATCATCCAAAAGAATGTCTGAGGGTCATCTTTGAGCAGTAACATCTCCATGTGATATGAACATCTTTGTGTTTGGCATGCTCACACTTTTCAGGATCATGATTTTTTTTCATCAGAGTTGTGGAAGCATATATGAGGCCCAATCAATGATCATGATTTCTTAGATTGTGAAGTTGAAGTGTGAGCATGTGTTGATAGATCAACATCTTTTCAGCAATCAACCACAACCGTCAGAAATTCCTGCAATTAGACAGTTAGCAACAAATCTTCCGGTACTTATAGGTTTGGAATTAGAGATTGTCAACAGCATAGTGTGATGACTCCTTCTAATCCTTACCAAGACCGTTCCCAATCGGCAAACCCCCGTGAGGATTTACACAATCTACCTAAGCAAATCAACGACTGGGTGAGTCGCTGGAGTACTCTCCACGACTGTAGACCATTGGTAACCGCCGTGACCACTAAGCGTAATCCACAAGTAATTACCTAAGTGACCTGCTTTCAGGGCTGCTTGATGTTGACCCTGGCAGGAATTTCCATTCAATCATTGGGAGTTACTAAAGCAACATCCCTCATAAATGTTCTGGCAGATTGCTAAGATCTGCTGTAGGACTCATAAGTTAACCACTGGTGTCCTTAATGTTGAACAACCAGGGTAGAAGTACCACATGTTCCTATGAGATCTTTTTATGTATCTCGAGGCTCTAGACTCAATAAGTGTATTTGGTTTTCTTATGCGGAGATTAGGGAGAGGTCTCCTGCTTCAATATCAACCATCTCTAAGAGATATGTCGATAGATTACACCGGTTCCCTGTGAGAATGAAACAAGTTCTTTTAAGAGAACTTGAGTGGCTAGAAGGTTTAGTGCATTGCGTCACTGGGTCCATGACGTCTTGTCTTCAATACCGATGTTGCCTTAGCAACCATCAGTAGATTATGAATTGAACCCAGTTTCTGCCCTAAGGTTGAATAATTGGAGGGCTATTTCTTTTCACCCTTTCTCATTTCATTTTTTTTTTAATTCTTCAACCCCTTCTTTCTCCATTCTCACATTTCTCCTTTTTTCATAATCATACCTACGGACTTTCTAATACTATCTATTTGGTATTTTCCATGGGTAGATCCCTCCGGCTCTGGCGGATCATAGGACGGTTTTCCTAACCTTATCCACCTTATAACTTCATGACTATCCTATGTTGCCATACACCAAATCATTGAAAATTCTCTCAACGTGTTTATGATTGAGAAATACATTTTGTTAACACATTGAGAGTTTTGTCATTTTCAAATGCTCCCCCTTAACATGTGCTCATAAGTTTTGATTTGAAAATTTACATATGTCGGGAAGAGTTGCACTTTAGAATTGATCCACCTTTAGTAAACATGAACAGGCATTCGAGACACGCTTACATCACTAGTTAAACTAGCTTAAAATTATTGCCCGGCCTGGTCAAGTCCACAAAGGTTTCTCGAAACGGTACACTCTACTCAGACAAGTCCTCTTCGAGACACGCTTACATCACTGGTTAACCCAGCTTGA
This sequence comes from Artemisia argyi, assembly GCA_030686995.1. Taxonomy (NCBI): domain Eukaryota; kingdom Viridiplantae; phylum Streptophyta; class Magnoliopsida; order Asterales; family Asteraceae; genus Artemisia; species Artemisia argyi. The sequence continues at coordinate 76,697,239 of CM060688.1, forward strand.
AGTTATTACCCGGCCTGGTCAAGTCCACAAAGGTTTCTCGAAACGGTACACTCTACTCAGATAAGTCCTCTTCGAGACACACTCACATCACTGGTTAACCCAGCTTGAAGTTATTACCCGGCCAGGACTAGTCCTTTCGATTGATGACGGTTTTTGTTTCGTCAATTCATTGGTTAAGTCTGAGACTCGATCTCATAAGATGCAAGGATCCTTTTTCACAAATCATTTGCTCCCCCTCAATATGTGCATTGATATACAAAAGAGTTTAGCACATATAGGAAAGCATTCATTAAGGTTTAACACATCACATTTTAATCAGATTTTCATATTTAAATCACATTTTCTCCCCCGATCAAAAATTTCAAACCATTTGAGATTTGTGATCCCAAGTGATTTAAATAAGTTTAAAGATTTTGGGAGAAAGATGTGTCAGATTTAAGAATGACTGATTTTGAGACGATACATTTGCTCCCCCTCAATCCTTGAGGGAGCATGTTATGTGTTAGAGATGATGAGTTTATAAATGATTTAGAGTTCAACGAGAAACTCATGAAATAAAAAATCATGTACTGACACATAACATTTGATACCACACTACTTATGATGCACAAGATGACTGGTGGTGGTGGTGAAAGAGTTGTTGTCGTTGTTGTAACCGATGTTGTTGTTGTGGTAAAATCAAAGCCAGTCAATGCAGTTTGAACATCTGATCAAATGGTTAGAGCAGGAGCAGGCACATTCACATCAGCCATGGAATCTGCATAAGAGTATCAACAAAGATATGCATACATACAGATTTACTCTTAATTAACTGCTACCACGTAGCAGCTAGCCTACTCATAATACCATATTCATATCATGATCAAAGAACATTCAAGCAACACATCAAAATGCTATCTAGCATGAAGAGAAACTGGCAATCATGAACATTCATTGCAAGTTTCTATCAGACATAAACAACAATCACTAACATGGCAATTCACGCATATTTTCAACATTCAAATCAGGAGCTTAGGAATAAGATTCTAACCCGGTAACTACATACCTAAGCAAATCCTGAGAACACGAACACATAACCAGCAACAATCAAACAATTATCAGCAAACAACAAACGAAACACAATCAATCAGATTATACGAATGCCAGAGGAGAGAACAAGAGCATCAAACACAATGGTTTTCTAACATCATTAAGATTTTGGATTAAAACGTATTTAGGGGATTAAGCGAGGATACCAACATGAGACAAATGGACCTTTTAGTTACATAAAGCTAGGAAACTATACGCAAATAGCACATAATGCCCTAAACTTTCTAACAACTAACACATTTGGCCATTTAAGATAAACCTTAGTAAGTTCCTCTTCAACTAATACCCCATTAACTACAAAACCTTTTATAACAATTATGAGACAACCAAGAAATCCGTTTGATGATAAAAATTGGAAATCACTCTCCCCCTCAATTGATGACCCATTGTCATTAATTGAGTGACAAATTGTATGAAGTATCTAAGACTGATTGATTTACAAACAACACGTTACCACCATGTATTACTCAAATAATTTTCCGAAGAATCATAGAATGAAAATCATTTGCATACAAAGAAGATTTCTCTTCTTATACCAGAAATAATGCACTGAATCGTACATTAGATCGAGGAAACATAGATATAAAGTAATCCATGCCCAGGTGAACTTCACCCGGTAAAAGGAACAACCGTCTTTTTGGCGACGTGTTTTCCCATTTTGAAAAACGGGTTGCTATCTGAAGTAATAGCAAACCAAAGTTTTGAAGTCCGGGTTACAGCCTGAAATGACTGCAAGCCATTTTTTGAAGAATATTTTGAGAAACGACATGTTTTAGAAAAGAACTTTATTAGAAACCGAAAAACTCTTGCTCAAGCATATGTATGTTTCCGTGTCATTATTGAATGACATTTCTAGAAACGTACATAATATTGATTACACAAGAGACATGTCGTGAGAAGAATATTTTTGGATTTTTATGATTTTTCTGATTTTTATGGGTTTTATAGGTTTTATATTTTTCTATTTTCTTTATGGTATAAGATATATACAAGGATATGTGAAGCAAAACCATTTCTCCTCATTTTCTTCCTGAAGACGTTTGAGAGATACTGGCGAAGGACTCTTAATTCCAAAGCGCTGGAGAAAAAATTGAAATCGTTCTCTTGAGAGAGCCTTAGTGAAGAAATCTGCCAGCCGAAATTCTGTCCTCACGAAGTAAAGTTCCACTACCCCATTCTCATCTTATTTTACCACACCTTAGTAGAATCCGTTTCCCAGGAGAAACTTTGATAGTGTATCAAACCATGCCCTAGGCGTCTGTTTTAGGCCAAAGAGAGCCCCTTTCAGAAGATAGACATGGTTAGGATGATCAAAATATACAAATCTTTCCGGTTGACTGAAATAAATAACTTTATTCAGCTCCCCATTTAGAAATGCAATTTTCATATCCATTTGATAGACCGTCATGTTCTGACTTGCAGCATTGGCGAGAAACATTCTGATAGCATCAAAACGAACAACCAGAGCGAAATATTCCTCTAAATTAATGCCTTCCTGTAGACGATATCCCTTAGCAGCAAACCTTGCCTTGTTTTCAGAACGACATAATGCTCATCAAGTTTCACTTTGAAGATCCACTTAGAGCTATAATCATTGCACAGTCTAGAAGTAGTACCAATTCCCATACTTCAAGTCAATCGAAAGTGTGAGCTTCATCTTGCATCGCATTAACCCAACAGTCTTTAGAGATAGCAGTCTTGGAATCTTTGGGTTTGAATTTGGATACTATGGAATTATAACAACATCACAAGGCATGGGTGTTAAGTTTCCTTTGTGTGAACACCGGTTGAGAAGGATATCCAATAATGTAGTCGATCGGATGATCCTATATTCGTTTTCTGAGATGTTCATTTGGATACTATGGAATTATAACAACACCGCAAGCCGCGTTTGTATTCCTTGAAGAGGATGTCTCAGAATAAGATTCATGAGCAAACAGGTTTTAGTACAGAGCATCTTCAAGAGGAACAAATGAATTCACTTCAAAAGAATAGTCGACTGCAGTGCCTTGATGTACTGAAGGAGATTGAAGGTTTGACGATGATGGTGAGTAACTTGCAGATTGAGCATCTTGATCAATTCAAGTAGACACTGATGAACCATTTGAGTTGTACAGAACTGGAGCAGCGGCAGCTGGTGGTGTCAGTGTATCATCAGTAAGTGCCTCAAAGTATTCATCAATCATTTGGTCAAACTAGATCTTCCAATGCCCATTTGTAGGTGATACATAAGGTACATGCAGGAGTGGGATTATGTACAAGACCTGAACTGATTGATTCAGGAGACAAAAGTTTAGACGCGGGTCCGGAACTGATGTGTCCAGGAGCCGTATGCTCAGTCAGCTCAACGAATGTGACGTGAATGGTTTCCAGGATTTATCGGGTTTGTTTGTTGTAGACTCGGTATCCCTTACTATGTGGAGCGCAACCAACACAGAATCCAATACCAGTTTTAGCTTATAACATTCCCAGATCTTGACTGTCATTTTGTAGGGTAGCATAAAGCACCAAACACAAATAGAGAGGAGAGATCCGGTTTCTTGCCATATATCAGCTCATATGGAGTTTTGTTGTGAAGAGTATGTATCAAGTATTGGTTTTCGGTGTAACAGGCTGTAGCAATTGCTTCCGCCCATAGGATCATCGGTGCCTTGGAGAAGTAGAACGAGTTGTTTGTTGATAACCTCCATTCCATTGTAAGTCCGAATGATTTTGACGGGTATGTGAGTCTTACTAGCAGTTGTTTGATGAGTTTTCTGATAACTTCAGGAGTCACGTCCTAGGTTCTCAGAAACTTTACCCATGTAAACCGAGAGTATTCGTTGACAACAATGAGTACACATTACTTCCCATTTATACTCTTCACACTTATTGGTCTGCCTGGGTCCATGTGAAGGGTGTAAAGAACGTCCATGTTGGAGTTGACAATTTTGGGTTTGTGAGTATGCTTCTTTCGTTTACCCAGTTAACAAGCCGAATGAAGAAGTTCTTTTTCGAACTTTAATCTGGGTAGACCTCATACAAGATCATTATGAGCAAGATCATAGATGGTACCAAAGTTCAAGTGATTAAAACTTTGTTGCCATAGCCACAATTTGTTCTTTAAGGTCTTTGAGAGAAGGCAAATAGGAGAGGACCACATCACGTCTTCGATAGAAAAGGTGTATAGATTTGTGCCATGACAGTCTTTAAGAAGATCAATACCATCCAATTCTCAGACGAAGCATGTGTAATTTCTGAAGGCAATCTTCAAGATCGGAATCAAGATATTGACCAACAGAGAAAAGATTATGCCTAGGTCCTTCCACGTAGTATACCCAGGAAATTAGCTCTCACCAGAAACATAATCTCCATAACCCATAATTACCCCAAAATGGTAGTTCCCGAATCTAACTGTCCCGATAACCTTATTCACTAAATTCTCGAGCCCAGAGCGATCCCCAATCATAGGTTTAGAGCATCCTGAGTCCAAATATCAAAGGACGAAATGTACGACCTGCATTTGGAAACAGACGAGAGCAGAAAATTTGGAGCGTCGGATCCCCAATTTGAGTTGGGTTCCAGTTGGTTAGTGCAAACAAGTTTTGGAGCTACTAAGACCTTAGGTGCATTCGTTTCAATGGTGGAAATTTCACTAGTAGATGCAATGGGCCTAGTTAAAGGACATTGGGTCTCCAGAGGGAAAGTTCTACCAGTTGGCTTCCATTCCTTAATAGGCACTACTTTACAGTTGGTTATCCTAGTTAAAGGGCACTGTTCTCCTAAAGTGAATTTCCTTCCTGTGGGCTTCCATTGATAACCAACATTGGCAAACAGTTTACCTGTTGCTTTCCAAATTTGCTTACTTTGTTTAGCTCTCCAAACTTTCTTAACTGGGGTTTTGTAAAATGACTTCAGAAATTTCTCAACACATTTATCATGATTACTCGAAATTATGCATTCATTACATGTTTTGCAACGTGAATTTGGTTTTGAATTATGACTCATTTTGCTCAAGTTGGACTTAATGTTCCTAATGTGGTCGTCTACTTTCTTTTTAGGAACACTTTTAGCAGGTGAAGTCCTATAATTCCTTCTATTACTCCTTGGTACAGACTCTCTAGCTTTAGTGTTACTGTTTACACCTGTAGACGGACTAATGGGAATTTTAGTCTTTTTCACTTCCGGTTGCTGAACATGTTTTGATGTGTTGGGATCTGAAGTTTCCAAGGGTACCTCAAAGGTAACATGCTTGTTCTTAGTCATAGATGATGATGCAGTAGACCTATCTTGCTTGCTATCAATTTTAGGACATGTACCAATAGCATACTCTAAGAGTTCCTGAGATCTATTAGTGAGAAAGCAGGCACCAACAATAGCATCATCAAGTGGTTTTGCTATCCTATCCTCTTCAATGGTTTCACGAAGCAAGTCAAGGCACTCCTTAAGATGTTTAAGATAGTCTCTATGAACTAACTTATTATTCCTAAGGGGAAGAGGAATATTCACAGCATCAATTGCGTACTTCTTACAAGCAGAAACCTTTTGAACAACATTATCACAAGTGATGATTGGCATTTTCCCTTTCACCTGAGTCTTTAGATTCTCAATCTCTTTAAGCAAAGAAGTTATCTTTTCATTGTTTATATCACGTGTGATCTTAATTGAATCATATAACTCTTTGTAATGTTGTTTAACTTTTGAATTTTCAGCACGAAACCAATCATTTTCATGTTGCAATTTATTAATGGTATTATGAAATTTAAAATTCTGAGAATCTATAGACTGTGGTTTTTGGGTGCTAATCACATCACTCTTGTTTGACTTCAATTGGGCAATTTGGACCCTCAGGTTCCGAATCGTGTTAGTGTGAGCTTGAATCTTTTCATCACGTTTGGCTAATTCAAAATATGCATCAAATTCAGGAGCATCCGAAGATGTCTTGGCATTTGAGATTTTAGTTCTTTCTTCTAAATGTTGACACTTTAATTGCAAATTAAGATTATCAACCTCTAGTTTCGACAAATGCCTGACCATGTTATCATGGTCATCATTTTGAATTTTCTCACGTAATTTTAAATTCTCCCCCTCAAGCTCAACAACACGATTCTGGAAAGCGGTCAATGCAATAGACATCTCATGAAATTGGCAGGCAGATAACGTAGAATCAGTAGCAGTATAAAATACGTCCTGAGCAACACATTTAGTAATCAAATTCTCATTCATGATGAGAATATTTTTTCTCCCAACTTCACTGCATTTAAGATCAATTGCCAATTGTTTACCCTCATTTTCCACATCTTTAAAAACCTTTTTCATTTGAGTCACATCATCATTAATGGTATTTTTAAGGCCCTCAAAATGTTCTTTGAGAAGTTTGAAAAATGGCATGACTTCAGTAAGGTAACATTGTTTTGTTTGCTTAAAACCTCTTTCCCCTTCAGTAATACCCGTTGGTGTTATTCTCTTTTTACATGTTTTATCAAAATTAGCGAATAATTGACCAAGGACATATAAGGCAATTAGTGTATTATTTTGCGTGGGGAGGGTGAAAGGAACAAGATGTTGTGGTGTGTTAATGGGATATATCGTTGGGTTAGCAATCCTAAAGATAGTGCGTGTGTTACCCACAATTCTTTCAGCTTTCAATTTTTCTATGTCTATGTTCCAGAAGACTTGCTCTGGAGTAAATTTCTTTTGTGGGACAAAGATAGCTAATTGATTATCTTCAGAGTAATCATAATTGTACAAGATTTTATTAGCTATGCACTGGGGATCCCTTAATTTCTCAGCAAGTTTTTCTTTGGTTCTATCTTCTATCTCATTGCCCTCATCATCAGATGTAGCATCAGGTGGGGCATGATTAGGCTCAAGCATAATGTTTGCATCATATAATGCCGGTTGTGCACCTATACCGCTTCTAAGGAAATTGGCTTTTGGCTTAGTAGAATCCTTCTCACTATGAACATCACTCAACTTCCTATGTTTATGCATCATTTGAGCAGTTTGAATGGTTTGGCCTTGCGTGTATAACTTATCCTCAAGTTTATTTTTTAGGATTTTAAGACTAGAGAAATCATTTAGGAGTTTTGTTACCTTTTCTTTGAAATCATGTTTGAGTGTGTTTAAGCCTTTTTGAACCTCTTGTTTTTGTTTAACAGTTTGATCCAGTTGTTTTTGCAAAGATTGTAACTCCTTTTTCAATGTTTCACGCTTAAGATTATTTTCAGATATGTATGCACGCATTTGCCATTCCATGTTCTGCTCACGTCCAGTGAGTTCAAGTCTAGCACGTTGTTCATACATTGCCACCTGATCCTTAAGGATATTAAATCTAGTGGTCAAGGAGTCATCAGGGTTATAGGCAGTGTTCTCATGCAACACACATTCATCATTTAAAACAGAAGATGCACTACATTGTACAACAGACACTTCATTGTGTTTCATATGTTGTTCACATGGGTCAACATTGCTATTTCCCATGTCAACAACATCTGAATCGACATCGTTTGTCGGTTGTACTTTGTCAGGAATCTTTTGTTCATCAACCATGTTACACAGTTCGAGTACCTTAGCACATGACACATGTTCTTTTACCAGTTTGATATATGCATCCACATCATGTGTAGGAGTCATTGAACTGTTCGTTGTGTCAAGCTTATCAGTCTCTGATCCTCTGCCTTTGGTGACCACTGACCCAGCATCCGATGCTTTACCTGAATCCACAATATTATCACTTGATTGCTCTCGACATGCCTTCACCTTGTCTTCATGCTTGAGTTTGTGTTGTGCTCTTTCCATAATGTACTCCTTCACATTACCCATGAGTTGGAGTAATATGACTCTGAAAACTTCAACTTCAATTCCCGTATGAGTAGCAAAGCTCTTTTTCGTCATTTGACACTCATGATCATACTCCTCAGTGAATCGTGAATCAATGAACGCTTGGAGTTGGTTGTTGATCACACAGAATGCAGCCATAGAACTTCCTTTAGAAAATTCACCTGTTTCAAGTTGTTGTTGAAGTTGATCTAAGTGTAGAGTCATTTTGACTGTGAAGGTCTCAACATTTTGACCAAAAAGTGTTGCGAATGCACGATTGAAACCTCCCAAGTATCCAGGTTTTGCAAAGAGAACCTTGAGATGTGTATGGAGTGATCAAAAACATTCAATGCGACTATTCTTTGCATTATCGGGCAATTTAATTGGCTGATGAAGCACATTATCATTAGAATTCGAGCACGAAGATTCCATAGCAGTGATTGTATGTTAAGAGTGGTGATTGTTTGTTTTGACAAGGTTATATGTTGTTTAGTTGTGATCTTGGTTCGGTTGATGCAAGTTTTTACGGTGAAATTTTTGGTCTGAAAACTTAAAACCTCAATAACTTCACTCCGGAAGTGATTTGGGCCTCGAAAAATTCGTTTCACGACTTTGTGGTAAAACCTCACAATATTCAGCCTGTTCCGGACGTTTTGACAGCTAATTCGCTGAAAACAGAATTACGGTTCAAAAGTTATGACCGTTTGAAGTTTCGATGTAAAAAGTCAACTATGGTCAAACAGAGTTAACCGCAGGATCAGGCAAGGTAACCGCAGGAAAGGTAACCACAAGGTGAGTTAACCACAAGGTGAGATAACCGCAGGAAGTGACTAACCGCAGGGATTAACTAACCACAGAAGAGATAACCACAAAGATCTAACCGCAAACCACTTAATCGCAGAAAGCTAACCACAATGAGCTAACCGCAGACCACTTAACCGCAGAAAACTAACCACAATGAACTAACCGCAGACCACTTAACCGCAAGAGCTAATCGCAGTATACAAAAATCCAAATCTGTCACTTTCCTTGCGATTTGTTTGTATTCCCAAAATAGTAATCACAGCAAAGTAACCGCAGAGATCAGGAACTAAACGTAGACAAGCAATGCAACAGTAGACTTAACCGCAACTATGAAATACGCCCAAAATCAAGTCCAAACTTCAAATAGATTAAAGATATGGTATAGCCAACTGAAACACAATGTTCAGCTAACACCTATGATCATAAAAATACATCACTAACATGTCAAATAACACAAGAAAGATCAAACCAAGCCAAGAACCATTCGAACCAAATAAAGTCACAAAACCAAGCACCAAATTGGAGCACAAACCAATCCCTAGGATGTAACCATGGCTCTTGATACCAATTGTAAGATACTAATAATTATAAACAAGTATGGTTCTTGTGATATGGTTCAAATTAAGATGATAGAAGAAGGAGAAGTATAAGAGTTTAGAGAGAGAAATAGAGGTTGGGAACCTTAGAGAGAGAAACACACATATATTAGCTTGAAAGTATGTGAAAGGTCCAACCCTCTCCCTTGGGTGGGAGAGGATATATATACTACAACTACTTGGTGCTCCATGAAACGAGCTGTAGAGTGAGCTGACAGAGGGTAAAGACCCGACCCACTCTACGAATACTATTTACATATTTAACTACTAATAAACTACGTACTAATTATAATAAGGATAATTCTACGAGCTACGTAACGCTTAGCAATACTTGGGGTGACCGAGTCTTTAACTGAATAATCGTATTCCTAACAATCTCCCCCTAAGGGAGGTCACCCCAGAAGATAAGTACTGAATTCTTGCATCCTTGAAATCTTGAAGCTCGTAGACTTTGATTCTTCAAAGTTGTGATCTTTGTGCTTATAAGTGGAAGACTCTAGATGACACCTTCAATGTGGTGGATGATCCTTGGAAATTGCCTCAACTTCATCATCCAAAAGAATGTCTGAGGGTCATCTTTGAGCAGTAACGTCTCCATGTGATATGAACATCTTTGTGTTTGGCATGCTCACACTTTTCAGGATCATGATTTTTTTCATCAGAGTTGTGGAAGCATATATGAGGCCCAATCAATGATCATGATTTCTTAGATTGTGAAGTTGAAGTGTAAGCATGTGTTGATAGATCAACATCTTTTCAGCAATCAACCACAACCGTCAGAAATTCCTGCAATTAGACAGTTAGCAACAAATCTTCCGGTACTTATAGGTTTGGAATTAGAGATTGTCAACAGCATAGTGTGATGACTCCTTCTAATCCTTACCAAGACCGTTCCCAATCGGCAAACCCCCGTGAGGATTTACACGATCTACCTAAGCAAATCAACGATTGGGTGAGTCGCTGGAGTACTCTCCACGACTGTAGACCATTGGTAACCGCCGTGACCACTAAGCGTAATCCACAAGTAATTACCTAAGTGACCTGCTTTCAGGGCTGCTTGATGTTGACCCTGGCAGGAATTTCCATTCAATCACTGGGAGTTACTAAAGCAACATCCCTCATAAATGTTCTGGCAGATTGCTAAGATCTGCGTAGGACTCATAAGTTAACCACTGGTGTCCTTAATGTTGAACAACCAGGGTAGAAGTACCACATGTTCCTATGAGATCTTTTTATGTATCTCGAGGCTCTAGACTCAATAAGTGTATTTGGTTTTCTTATGCGGAGATTAGGGAGAGGTCTCCTGCTTCAATATCAACCATCTCTAAGAGATATGTCGATAGATTACACCGGTTCCCCGTGAGAATGAAACAAGTTCTTTTAAGAGAACTTGAGTGGCTAGAAGGTTTAGTGCATTGCGTCACTGGGTCCATGACGTCTTGTCTTCAATACCGATGTTGCCTTAGCAACCATCAGTAGATTATGAATTGAACCCGGTTTCTGCCCTAAGGTTGAATAATTGGAGGGCTATTTCTTTTCACCCTTTCTCATTTCATTTCTTTTTAATTCTTCAACCCCTTCTTTCTCCATTCTCACATTTCTCCTTTTTTCATAATCATACCTACGGACTTTCTAATACTATCTATTTGGTATTGTCCATGGGTAGATCCCTCCGGCTCTGGCGGATCATAGGACGGTTTTCCTAACCTTAGCCACCTTATAACTTCATGACTATCCTATGTTGCCATACACCAAATCATTGAAAATTCTCTCAACGTGTTTATGATTGAGAAATACATTTTGTTAACACATTGAGAGTTTTGTCATTTTTAAATGCTCCCCCTTAACATGTGCTCATAAGTTTTGATTTGAAAATTTACATATGTCGGGAAGAGTTGCACTTTAGAATTGATCCACCTTTAGTAAACATGAACAGGCATTCGAGACACGCTTACATCACTAGTTAAACTAGCTTGAAATTATTGCCCGGCCTGGTCAAGTCCACAAAGGTTTCTCGAAACGGTACACTCTACTCAGACAAATCCTCTTCGAGACACTCTTACATCACTGGTTAACCCAGCTTGAAGTTATTACCCGGCCTGGTCAAGTCCACAAAGGTTTCTCGAAACGGTACACTCTACTCAGACAAGTCCTCTTCGAGACACGCTTACATCACTGGTTAACCCATCTTGAAGTTATTACCCGGCCAGGACTAGTCCTTTCGATTGATGACGGTTTTTGTTTCGTCAATTCATTGGTTAAGTCTGAGACTCGATCTCATAAGATGCAAGGATCCTTTTTCACAAATCATTTGCTCCCCCTCAATATGTGCATTGATATACAAAAGAGTTTAGCACATATAGGAAAGCATTCATAGCATTCATTAAGGTTTAACACATCACATTTTAATCAGATTTTCATATTTAAATCACATTTTCTCCCCCGATCAAAAATTTCAAACCATTTGAGATTTGTGATCCCAAGTGATTTAAATAAGTTTAAAGATTTTGGGAGAAAGATGTGTCAGATTTAAGAATGACTGATTTTGAGACGATACATTTGCTCCCCCTCAATCCTTGAGGGAGCATGTTATGTGTTAGAGATGACGAGTTTATAAATGATTTAGAGTTCAATGAGAAACTCATGAAATAAAAAATCATGTACTAACACATAACATTTGATACCACACTACTTATGATGCACAAGATGACTGGTGGTGGTGGTGAAAGAGTTGTTGTCGTTGTTGTAACCGATGTTGTTGTTGTGGTGAAATCAAAGCCAGTCAATGCAGTTTGAACATCTGATCAAATGGTTAGAGCAGGAGCAGGCACATTCACATCAGCCATGGAATCTGCATAAGAGTATCAACAAAGATATGCATACATACAGATTTACTCTTAATTAACTGCTACCACGTAGCAGCTAGCCTACTCATAATACCATATTCATATCATGATCAAAGAACATTCAAGCAACTCATCAAAATGCTATCTAGCATGAAGAGAAACTGGCAATCATGAACATTCATTGAAAGTTTCTATCAGACATAAACAACAATCACTAACATGGCAATTCACGCATATTTTCAACATTCAAATCAGGAGCTTAGGAATAAGATTCTAACCCGGTAACTACATACCTAAGCAAATCCTGAGAACACGAACACATAACCAGCAACAATCAAACAATTATCAGCAAACAGCAAACGAAACACAATAAATCAGATTATACGAATGCCAGAGGAGAGAACAAGAGCATCAAACACAATGGTTTTCTAACATCATTAAGATTTTGGATTAAAACGTATTTAGGGGATTAAGCGAGGATACCAACGTGAGACAAATGGACCTTTTAGTTACATAAAGCTAGGAAACTATACGCAAATAGCACATAATGCCCTAAACTTTCTAACAACTAACACATTTGGCCATTTAAGATAAACCTTAGTAAGTTCCTCTTCAACTAATACCCCATTAACTACAAAACCTTTTATAACAATTATGAGACAACCAAGAAATCCGTTTGATGATAAAAATTGGAAATCACTCTCACCCTCAATTGATGACCCATTGTCATTAATTGAGTGACAAATTGTATGAAGTATCTAAGACTGATTGATTTACAAACAACACGTTACCACCATGTATTACTATAATAATTTTCTGAAGAATCATATAATGAAAATCATTTGCATACAAAGAAGATTTCTCTTCTTATACCAGAAATAATGCACTGAATCATACATTAGATCGAGGAAACATGGATATAAAGTAATCCATGCCCAGGTGAACTTCACCCGGTAAAAGGAACAACCGTCTTTTTGGCGACGTGTTTTCTCATTTTGAAAAACGGGTTGCTATCTAAAGTAATAGCAAACCAAAGTTTTGAAGTCCGGGTTACAGCCTGAAATGACTGCAAGCCATTTTTTGAAGAATATTTTGAGAAAGGACATGTTTTAGAAAAACACTTTATTAGAAACCGAAAAACTCTTGCTCAAGTATATGTATGTTTCTGTGTCATTATTGAATGACATTTCTAGAAATGTACATAATATTGATTACACAAGAGACATGTCGTGAGAAGAATATTTTTGGATTTTTATGATTTTTATGGGTTTTATAGGTTTTATATTTTTCTATTTTCTTTATGGTATAAGATATATACAAGGATATGTGAAGCAAAACCATTTCTCCTCATTTTCTTCCTGAAGACGTTTGAGAGATACTGGCGAAGGACTCTTAATTCCAAAGCGCTGGAGAACAAATTGAAATCGTTCTCTTGAGAGAGCCTTAGTGAAGAAATCTGCCAGCCGAAATTCTGTCCTCACGAAGTAAAGTTCCACTACCCCATTCTCATCTTATTTTACCACACCTTAGTAGAATCCGTTTCCCCGGAGAAACTTTGATAGTGTATCAAACCATGCCCTAGGCGTCTGTTTTAGGCCAAAGAGAGCCCCTTTCAGAAGATAGACATGGTTAGGACGATCAAAATATACAAATCTTTCCGGTTGACTGAAATAAATAACTTTATTCAGCTCGCCATTTAGAAATGCAATTTTCATATCCATTTGATAGACCGTCATGTTCTGACTTGCAGCATTGGCGTGAAACATTCTGATAGCTTCAAAACGAACAACCAGAGCGAAATATTCCTCTAAATTAATGCCTTCCTGTAGACGATATCCCTTAGCAGCAAACCTTGCCTTGTTTTCAGAACGACATAATGCTCATCAAGTTTCACTTTGAAGATCCACTTAGAGCTATAATCATTGCACAGTCTGGAAGTAGTACCAATTCCCATACTTCAAGTCGATCAAAAGTGTGAGCTTCATCTTGCATCGCATTAACCCAACAGTCTTTAGAGATAGCAGTCTTGGAATCTTTGGGTTTGAATTTGGATACTATGGAATTATAACAACATCACAAGGCATGGGTGTTAAGTTTCCTTTGTGTGAACACCGGTTGAGAAGGATATCCAATAATGTAGTCAATCGGATGATCCTATATTCGTTTTCTGAGATGTTCATTTGGATACTATGGAATTATAACAACACCACAAGCCGCGTTTGTATTCCTTGAAGAGGATGTCTCAGAAGAAGATTCATGAGCAAACAGGTTTTAGTACAGAGCATCTTCAAGAGGAACAAATGAATTCACTTCAAAAGAATAGTCGACTGCAGTGCCTTGATGTACTGAAGGAGATTGAAGGTTTGACGATGATAGTGAGTAACTTGCAGATTGAGCATCTTGATCAATTCAAGTAGACACTGATGAACCATTTGAGTTGTACAGAACTGGAGCAGCGGCAGCTGGTGGTATCAGTGTATCATCAGTAAGTGCCTCAAAGTATTCATCAATCATTTGGTCAAACTAGATCTTCCAATGCTCATTTGTAGGTGATACATAAGGTACATGCAGGAGTGGGATTATGTACAAGACCTGAACTGATTGATTAAGGAGACAAAAGTTTAGACGCGGGTCCTGCACTGATGTGTATAGGAGCCGTATGCTCAGTCAGCTCAACGAATGTGACGTGAACGGTTTCCAGGATTTATCGGGTTTGTTTGTTGTAGACTCGGTATCCCTTACTATCTGGAGCGCAACCAACACAGAATCCAATACCAGTTTTAGCTTATAACATTCCCAGATCTTGACTGTCATTTTGTAGGGTATCATAAAGCACCAAACACAAATAGAGAGGAGAGATCCGGTTTCTTGCCATATATCAGCTCATATGGAGTTTTGTTGTGAAGAGTATGTATCAAGTATCGGTTTTCGGTGTAACAGGCTGTAGCAATTGCTTCCTACCATAGGATCATCGGTGCCTTGGAGAAGTAGAACGAGTTGTTTGTTGATAACCTCTGTTCCATTGTAAGTCCGAATGATTCTGACGGTTATGTGAGTCTTACTAGCAGTTGTTTGATGAGTTTTCTGATAACTTCAGGAGTCACGTCCTAGGTTCTCAGAAACTTTACCCATGTAAACCGAGAGTATTCGTTGACAACAATGAGTACACATTACTTCCCATTTATACTCTTCACACTTATTGGTCTGCCTGGGTCCATGTGAAGGGTGTAAAGAACGTCCATGTTGGAGTTGACAATTTTGGGTTTGTGAGTATGCTTCTTTCGTTTACCCAGTTAACAAGCCGAATGAAGAAGTTCTTTTTCGAACTTTAATCTGGGTAGACCTCATACAAGATCATTATGAGCAAGATCATAGATGGTACCAAAGTTCAAGTGATTAAAACTTTGTTGCCATAGCCACAATTTGTTCTTTAAGGTCTTTGAGAGAAGGCAAATAGGAGAGGACCACATCACGTCTTCGATAGAAAAGGTGTATAGATTTGTGCCATGACAGTCTTTAAGAAGATCAATACCATCCAATTCTCAGACGAAGCATGTGTAATTTCTGAAGGCAATCTTCAAGATCGGAATCAAGATATTGACCAACAGAGAACAGATTATGCCTAGGTCCTTCCACGTAGTATACCCAGGAAATTAGCTCTCACCAGAAACATAATCTCCATAACCCATAATTACCCCAAAATGGTAGTTCCCGAATCTAACTGTCCCGATAACCTTATTCACGAAATTCTCGAGCCCAGAGCGATCCCCAATCATAGGTTTAGAGCAGCCTGAGTCCAAATATCAAAGGACGAAATGTACGACCTGCATTTGGAAACAGACGAGAGCAGAAAATTTGGAGCGTTAGATCCCCAATTTGAGTTGGGTTCCAGTTGGTTAGTGCAAACAAGTTTTGGAGCTACTAAGACCTTAGGTGCATTCGTTTCAATGGTGGAAATTTCACTAGTAGATGCAATGGGCCTAGTTAAAGGACATTGGGTCTCCGGAGGGAAAGTTCTACCAGTTGACTTCCATTCCTTAATAGGCACTACTTTAGAGTTGGTTATCCTAGTTAAAGGGCACTGTTCTCCTAAAGTGAATTTCCTTCCTGTGGGCTTCCATTGATAACCAACATTGGCAAACAGTTTACCTGTTGCTTTCCAAATTTGCTTACTTTGTTTAGCTCTCCAAACTTTCTTAACTGGGGTTTTGTAAAACGACTTCAGAAATTTCTCAACACATTTATCATGATTACTCGAAATTATGCATTCATTACATGTTTTGCAACGTGAATTTGGTTTTGAATTATGACTCATTTTGCTCAAGTTGGACTTAATGTTCCTCATGTGGTCGTCTACTTTCTTTTTAGGAACACTTTTAGCAGGTGAAGTCCTATAATTCCTTCTATTACTCCTTGGTATAGACTCTCTAGCTTTAGTGTTACTGTTTACACCTGTAGACGGACTAATGGGAATTTTAGTCTTTTTCACTTCCGGTTGCTGAACATGCTTTGATGTGTTGGGATCTGAAGTTTCCAAGGGTACCTCAAAGGTAACATGCTTGTTCTTAGTCATAGATGATGATGCAGTAGACCTATCTTGCTTGCTATCAATTTTAGGACATGTACCAATAGCATACTCTAAGAGTTCCTGAGATCTATTAGTGAGAAAGCATGCACCTACAATAGCATCATCAAGTGGTTTTGCTATCCTATCCTCTTCAATGGTTTCACGAAGCAAGTCAAGGCACTCCTTAAGATGTTTAAGATAGTCTCTATGAACTAACTTATTATTCCTAAGGGGAAGAGGAATATTCACAGCATCAATTGCGTACTTCTTACAAGCAGAAACCTTTTGAACAACATTATCACAAGTGATGATTGGCATTTTCCCTTTCACCTGAGTCTTTAGATTCTCAATCTCTTTAAGCAAAGAAGTTATCTTTTCATTGTTTATATCACGTGTGATCTTAATTGAATCATATAACTCTTTGTAATGTTTTTTAACTTTTGAATTTTCAGCATGAAACCAATCATTTTCATGTTGCAATTTATTAATGGTATTATGAAATTGAAAATTCTGAGAATCTATAGACTGTGGTTTTTGGGTGCTAATCACATCACTCTTGTTTGACTTCAATTGGGCAATTTGGACCCTCAGGTTCCGAATCGTGTTAGTGTGAGCTTGAATCTTTTCATCACGTTTGGCTAATTCAAAATATGCATCAAATTCAGGAGCATCCGAAGATGTCTTGGCATTTGAGATTTTAGTTCTTTCTTCTAAATGTTGACACTTTAATTGCAAATTAAGATTATCAACCTCTAGTTTCGACAAATGCCTGACCATGTTATCATGGTCATCATTTTGAATTTTCTCACGTAATTTTAAATTCTCCCCCTCAAGCTCAACAACACGATTCTGGAAAGCGGTCAATGCAATAGACATCTCATGAAATTGGCAGGCAGATAACGTAGAATCAGTAGCAGTATAAAATACGTCCTGAGCAACACATTTAGTAATCAAATTCTCATTCATGATGAGAATATTTTTTCTCGCAACTTCACTGCATTTAAGATCAATTGCCAATTGTTTACCCTCATTTTCCACATCTTTAAAAACCTTTTTCATTTGAGTCACATCATCATTAATGGTATTTTTAAGGCCCTCAAAATGTTCTTTGAGAAGTTTGAAAAATGGCATGACTTCAGTAAGGTAACATTGTTTTGTTTGCTCAAAACCTCTTTCTCCTTCAGTAATACCCGTTGGTGTTATTCTCTTTTTACATGTTTTATCAAAATCAGCGAATAATTGACCAAGGACATATAAGGCAATTAGTGTATTATTTTGCGTGGGGAGGGTGAAAGGAACAAGATGTTGTGGTGTGTTAATGGGATATATCATTGGGTCAGCAATCCTAAAGATAGTGCGTGTGTTACCCACAATTCTTTCAGCTTTCAATTTTTCTATGTCTGTGTTCCAGAAGACTTGCTCTAGAGTAAATTTCTTTTGTGGGACAAAGATAGCTAATTGATTATCTTCAGAGTAATCATAATTGTACAAGATTTTATTAGCTATGCACTGGGGATCCCTTAATTTCTCAGCAAGTTTTTCTCTGGTTCTATCTTCTATCTCATTGCCCTCATCATCAGATGTAGCATCAGGTGGGGCATGATTAGGCTCAAGCATAATGTTTGCATCATATAATGCCGGTTGTGCACCTATACCGCTTCTAAGGAAATTGGCTTTTGGCTTAGTAGAATCCTTCTCACTATGAACATCACTCAACTTCCTATGTTTATGCATCATTTGAGCAGTTTGAATGGTTTGGCCTTGCGTGTATAACTTATCCTCAAGTTTATTTTTTAGGATTTTAAGACAAGAGAAATCATTTAGGGGTTTTGTTACCTTTTCTTTGATATCATGTTTGAGTGTGTTTAAGCCTTTTTGAACCTCTTGTTTTTGTTTAACAGTTTGATCCAGTTGTTTTTGCAAAGATTGTAACTCCTTTTTCAATGTTTCACGCTTAAGATTATTTTCAGATATGTATGCACGCATTTGCCATTCCATGTTCTGCTCACGTCCAGTGAGTTCAAGTCTAGCACGTTGTTCATACATTGCCACCTGATCCTTAAGGATATTAAATCTAGTGGTCAAGGAGTCATCAGGGTTATAGGCAGTGTTCTCATGCAACACACATTCATCATTTAAAACAGAAGATGCACTACATTGTACAACAGACACTTCATTGTGTTTCATATGTTGTTCACATGGGTCAACATTGCTATTTCCCATGTCAACAACATCTGAATCGACATTGTTTGTCGGTTGTACTTTGTCAGGAATCTTTTGTTCATCAACCATGTTACACAGTTCGAGTACCTTAGCACATGACACATGTTCTTTTACCGGTCTGATATATGCATCCACATCACGTGTAGGAGTCATTGAACTGTTCGTTGTGTCAAGCTTATCAGTCTCTGATCCTCTGCCTTTGGTGACCACTGACCAAGCATCCGATGCTTTACCTGAATCCACAATATTATCACTTGATTGCTCCCGACATGCCTTCACCTTGTCTTCATGCTTGAGTTTGTGTTGTGCTCTTTCCATAATGTACTCCTTCACATTACCCATGAGTTGGAGTAATGTGACTCTGAAAACTTCAACTTCAATTCCCGTATGAGTAGCAAAGCTCTTTTTCGTCATTTGACACTCATGATCATACTCCTCAGTGAATCGTGAATCAATGAACGCTTGGAGTTGGTTGTTGATCACACAGAATGCAGCCATAGAACTTCCTTTAGAAAATTCACCTGTTTCAAGTTGTTGTTAAAGTTGATCTAAGTGTAGAGTCATTTTGACTGCGAAGGTCTCAACATTTTGACCAAAAAGTGTTGCGAATGCACGATTGAAACCTCCCAAGTATCCAGGTTTTGCAAAGAGAACCTTGAGATGTGTATGGAGTGATCGAAAACATTCAATGCGACTATTCTTTGCATTATCGGGCAATTTAATTGGCTGATGAAGCACATTATCATTAGAATTCGAGCACGAAGATTCCATAGCAGTGATTGTATGTTAAGAGTGGTGATTGTTTGTTTTGACAAGGTTATATGTTGTTTAGTTGTGATCTTGGTTCGGTTGATGCAAGTTTTTACGGTGAAATTTTTGGTCTGAAAACTTAAAACCTCAATAACTTCACTCCGGAGGTGATTTGGGCCTCGAAAAATTCGTTTCACGACTTCGTGGTGAAACTTCACAATATTCAGCCTGTTCCGGACGTTTTGACAGCTAATTCGCTGAAAACGGAGTTACGGTTCAAAAGTTATGACCGTTTGAAGTTTCGACGTAAAAAGTCAACTATGGTCAAACAGAGTTAACCGCAGGATCAGGTAAGGTAACCGCAGGAAAGGTAACCACAAGGTGAGTTAACCACAAGGTGAGATAACCGCAGGAAGTGACTAACCGCAGGGATTAACTAACCGCAGAAGAGATAACCACAAAGATCTAACCGCAAACCACTTAATCGCAGAAAGCTAACCACAATGAGCTAACCGCAGACCACTTAACCGCAGAAAACTAACCACAATGAACTAACCACAGACCACTTAACCGCAAGAGCTAATCGCAGTGTACAAAAATCCAAATCTGTCACTTTCCTTGCGATTTGTTTGTATTCCCAAAATAGTAATCGCAGCAAACTAACCGCAGAGATCAGGAACTAAATGCAGACAAGCAATGCAACAGTAGACTTAACCGCAACTATGAAATACGCCCAAAATCAAGTCCAAACTTCAAATAGATTAAAGATATGGTATAGCCAACTGAAACACAATGTTCAAGTAATACCTATGATTATAAAAATACATCACTAACATGTCAAATAACACAAGAAAGATCAAACCAAGCCAAGAACCATTCGAACCAAATAAAGTCACAAAACCAAGCACCAAATTGGAGCACAAACCAATCCCTAGGATGTAACCATGGCTCTTGATACCAATTGTAAGATACTAATAATTATAAACAAGTATGGTTCTTGTGATATGGTTCGAATTAAGATGATAGAAGAAGGAGAAGTATAAGAGTTTAGAGAGAGAAATAGAGGTTGGGAACCTTAGAGAGAGAAACACACATATATTAGATTGAAAGTATGTGAAAGGTCCAACCCTCTCCCTTGGGTGGAAGAGGATATATATACTACAACTACTTGGTGCTCCATGAAACGAGCTGTAGAGTGAGCTGACAGAGGGTAAAGACCCGACCCACTCTACGAATACTATTTACATATTTAACTACTAATAAACTACGTACTAACTATAATAAGGATAATTCTACGAGCTACGTAACGCTTAGCAATACTTGGGGTGACCGAGTCTTTAACTGAATAATCGTATTCCTAACAGTTTTCTGTTTCGTTTTCATTTCAATTTTGCGG
Organism: Artemisia argyi; assembly: GCA_030686995.1. Lineage (NCBI taxonomy): Eukaryota > Viridiplantae > Streptophyta > Magnoliopsida > Asterales > Asteraceae > Artemisia > Artemisia argyi. Next base: position 76,718,311 of record CM060688.1, read on the forward strand.
ACGAAAATTTCTTTTCAGAGGGGAAGAATTATAACGACCTAAAATCTGAAATTGGAAATAAAACCCGTAATTAACAAAACGAATAAACCGTGTATCCAAGTAATTAAAACGAAACCTCATAATTGAAATTCTAAACATATTTTGAATCTGAAAATATTTGGAAACCTAAAATAAAATTCGAGGATGCCACTTTACGCAACACGAACCTCGTTTGGGCCGTTTTCTTTTTCTCAACAACGAATAACAACAAGAGGACCCAACAACTATTTTGAGCCCATGATTGTCCTTGGCATTTTGGCCCATCCACGACCCACATCACATGAATAAGGGATCTGGTGTTATTTTTTCTTTCACACCATACGCAACACCAAAAAAAAAATAATAATAATAAACCTAAACGTAAATAATAAAATAGCGGCATCATTTTCTTTGGCTCTTCTCCTATTTTTTTCTCTTCGATCCAAGGGGCTTAAAAGAGGTGGTTTGATTGTGATTAAGAGTTGTTCGAAGGTTTGGTTTTGCTTTTGTCGATAAGGATTTTTAAGTGCTTGCTCGGTGGTGTGGTTTCCTTGTCGTGTTTTCTGCCATTTGAGTGTCACCAAGGGTAACACTATAAATCTTGTTCTCTTTCTCTCTTTTGATGACCAGTACACGTTAACATTTCATGAATTGGTTGTTTTGTGAATCGGCTAAAAGAAAAGGGAAAACATGCATACACTAACTCACATGAAATCGCATATTTTTCTTAACATAAAACTCACAAAATGGTTAACCTTATAATCGATCTGTACAATACATGTTTCTGAATATGGGAGGTTAACTAGGATAGAATGGAACAATGATAAGAATCTATGATATATTGTGGTCACATAAAATCATAACTTGGGGTTTGCATGAAATCATAAATGGTACATTTATATATAATTCGACATGCATAGTTTTTGGATTGTGGTCATGTTTTGCTTCATATAACAATATAACTAACGGTTTTGTTGTTCGAATGTGCAAAAAGAAAAGGGTTCGAATGGATTTATTTTTGATCTAGGGTTTGTGTGTAGATCGAACTAATAATGATATAACGAGGGGTTTGATTAAGGGTGTGAGTTTGGTTCGAATGGGGTAGGGAACCAGGGGTTTTTGTTTGGGTCAAAATATATAAGGTACGTTTGGTTTAAATGATAACGAAAAGGGTACGTTTGGATTACATGGAAGTTTAAAGGCGAATTGATTTATATTTAAACTTTGTGACACGTTTTGTAAATCGTGTAAACTTGAAGACTATATATGTAAATCGTATAAACACAACCCTAGGGGTATACAATGTAAAAAATATGGAACTTATGGACCAAATATGTAGTTCGTGAAATATTGTAACTTAAAGGGTTAAATTGTAAATATTGAAAACTTGGAGGTATTAAATGGTAAATTATGATAATTATATTTTAAACCCTAAACTATGTCATAATTACATTATTAACCCTAAACTATGGTAACTTGCTAAAATGAATCCTAAAACCATAATAATGACATTTATGAATGTTTAACCTAAATTGATCTTTTCGGGAATATACTGATTCGGGAAACTTACAAAATATATAAATCTGCTATTTTTGGGAAGTTACTAAATATGGAACTTACCATTTATGGAACTTGCTATTTCTGGAAACCTGTAAATTGTGGAAACTTACTAAACCTGGAAAGTTACTAAAAATAGAAAGTTACCTAAAATGGTTAAACTACTTATAGAGGAAATTTGCTATCCTTGGAAAGCTACTATTTTTGGAAAGCTGCTATAAAAGGAAAGTTACTAAATGGGAAGCCGACTAAAATAAGTAATCTGATTTAAGATAAGTTGTTATTATAAGACGATCATTAATTCGTGTAGATTGCTGAAGAGGGAGTTGCTTCTAGTCTTTATGTTTTCTATTATGTTTGCACTTACGGTCTAAGCTACAGATATTCTGACCTTCTCACAGGTTTCTCATGAACTCTTCTCATCTCTGATTTGTTTCATTTTTGACTTTGAGACCTTTGCTATGATCTATTTATTATGAACTTTTGATTATGAACCTTTATTTCTGAACCTTTGATTATGAACCTTTGACATGGACCTCTGATTTATGAACCTTTTCTATGACTTTCTGAACCATATTGATATGAACCTTTTTGATATGACCTATATGACATGATATCTGACCCTCAGTTTGATACCCTAGCCATGAAGGTAACATGGCCGTGTCATTGATGCACCTGTGACATGACTCCAGTGTGGTCGAGTGATGTGCCACACCATTCCTTATCTGTTATCTGTTATGGCCACTATGATAATGATTTATCTGCCGGGGCGTATGGATGCATCATAGATCTGTTTCCGTATCTGTTATGATGTGATATTATGATATATATGTCTGGTGACTGGTGCTTGTGTGCATTACATGCCTTTCACATTTATGGGAGCTAGCTACTCCATTTGGTTACTGAGGACTCCCCTCATATTATCTGGCTACTTAAGAGGTCTCCCCTCTTTATGATGATGAAGACTTATGGTTACATGTGATATGATATTATCTGATCTGTTTTGGGCTCGGGAGGATTACTAACCTACCTTTCACTACACTTACACTTTGATTATACCTTATGATATTACCCATTGCACCACTTCTGTTCTGTTTCTGTTTCTGTTTATGTTTCATTATCATTACTTTGTTTATATATCTGTTCACTGGGCTTTTTAAGCTCAGCCGCATTTCCTTTTCCTGTGGCAGATTTTAGTGGGAAGCTGAGTTACGAGTGGAGAGTACTTTTGGACTTAGAGGACTATACCATGATAGCTAGCCTGGATTAGAGATGACTAGAAGAGATTTTCGTTATCTGACTTAGTATTTATTTTGTTCTCATTTGTAACCTTGTACTTCAGATTTTCCTTTGTAACCTTTGGAATTCATCCGTATTATGTAAGTCTTATGCTTGTGTTTGCTTTGATATGTCACCATAACGTAATACTTCTACCCTTATCGGGTTGGGGTGTTAAAGATATACCCTGTTGCTTATGGTATTTTGGAATCTGAATCACAACACTCTTGGTCTTGGTTCTTAAATTGCCTAGGTGATGATTTAGACTTGTACAACAACTTAAATTTCACTTTCATGACAGACATGCAAAAGGTAACTTTCTCTTTTCACATTTAATATTGATTTATTTCATTACATTCGTTGTTTTGCAAATCTACTAAAATTTAACATTGATTTATTCACTTTTTTAGGGTCTGTTACTAGCAATAGCAAAGCTCTTTCCAGCTGCTGAGCATAGGTACTGTGTCAGGCACATTAATGAGAATATGAACCTGATATGGAAAAGAGAAGAGTACAAGGACATGTTGTGGAAGTGTGCCACTGCATTGACTGTGGTTGAATTTGAAAGAGGTATACAAGAGTTGAAAGGATGCAACAAGAAAGCATTTGAGTGGTTGAATAAAATTGCACCACAACATTGGAGCAGAAGTCACTTTTCTAGTAAGTACAATTTACTTATTTTGCACTTTTTAAGTTAATTAATTTGGTCATGTACAATTTACTCAAGTTGCAATTTTTTCTTAGGGAGGGCTCACTGTGACCTGTTAATAAACAATATATGTGAGGTCTTCAACAGACAACTTTTAGATACTAGGGATAGTCCAATTATTATTGTCCTTGAATATGTGAGAGAATATCTTATGAAGAGGATAGTCCTTGTCCAAAAAGTTGCATCCAAATGTGAAAGACCACTTACCCCTGCTATTACAAAGATTTTTAATGTCATAAAAGAAGCTGCAACACAATGTATTGTGGATTGGAATAGAGCATAACTTTTCCAAGTCAAGGCTGCATGGGGTGGACAGACTTTGGTAAATTTGACTCAAAAAGTTTGTACCTGTAGGAAGTGGGAAGTATCAGGAATCCCATGCAACATGTTGTTACTTGCATCCATGATATGGCAGATAATGGTATGGATGTGGGAATTCCTGAGGACTGGGTACATGAGTCATACAAGCTGAAAACATGGATTGAGGTTTATTCTCACAAGGTAAATCCAGTTAATGGGCCACAATTTTGGAAAAAGTTTGAATGTGCAACCACATTGCTTCCACAAAAAGTGGTTCCATAGATTGGCAGACCACCAAAAAAAAAGAAAGAAAAGTCAAGGTGAAATTGAAATGGTTAAAGGTGGGAAGTTGACAAGAAAAGGTAAAGCTGTTAAATGTACTATTTGCCAAATGACAGGACACAATAAAAGGGGTTACCCTACAAAAACTAGTGGAACAAGTGTAGCTGGTGGTACAAGTAAGAGTATGCCAAGTCAATCTACAAAGGGTAAGGCTGATGTTACAGGTGTATCAACTCAAGCTTCACAACCAAGTCAATCTGCAATGGGTAAAGATGGTGTTATTGGTGTATCAACTTGATGAGGCAAAAAATGAACCACTTTTAGGGGGTCATTTAAGCCCCAGAATTGAATTTATTTGATCAAATATTGCCCTAAATCGGTCCTTTTGTGATTTTAGGTACTTTGGGAGTGAAATCTGGAAAAGGAAGCAATTCGGACGTTTTTGGAGCATAAAAGTGAAGAAAACGCCAAAGACTTAATTTTCCAAGCTGGGAACAGTGTGTGACGGCGTCAAGAGCATTTTCCTGACGGCGTCAAGAGTAAATATCATGACGGCCCAGTACAGAAATGAAGGCGTCACAAGGAAGAGCGTCAAGAGTTAAATACGTGACGGCCTGGAAAAACCTAATACATGACGACGTCAGATGTAGATCAAGGCAGTCCGAGAATTCTTTTGGCGGCGAGATGACGGCGTCACAAGGTTGTTCTTGACGCCGTCAGCCTCAATTATCTATATATAGTTTTCTAATTTTCATTCATTAGGAGGAAGAAGTTTTGGAGAAACCCTAAGGCCGAACCATATACGAATTTTACAGGTTTTTCAAGGGTTTTCAGCCCTTGAACCCTTACATGTGTAATTGAGATAAGTGTTCTTTTAATTCAATCAATATGTCTATGTGTTGGTTGTCTATATCTTGTGCTTGTCTTGATTCCACCATGTTAGGCTAGATTTATCTTGTGTTTGCTTAGATCTAATGAAACCTAGATGTTGATTATGTGTTGATTACTTGTTTATGGTTGTATTGGATGAATGATTTCAATGTTAGGCTTAAGAAAACTGGCAGATCTCCAATTGGTAACATGCTTGAACGTTTTAGGAAACATGAACCGATGTGTACTAGGTTTTATTGGTTGTATTTAATGCATGAGTAAATTCTAATGATCCCATGTTAGGAGCTTCTTAGCCGGCTCGACATAGGAGTGAAGTAGGCACTCATAGGATTGGGGAGTTAAGTACGCCACCCCATGAATGGTATTAAGGAATACAATCCGTCATCCACGCAACTATAACAAGTAATTAACGTGTAAAAGATATCTAGGGAGTAGTGAAATCTAAGTAAACACATTTCTCCACTTATTGCTCACAACCTTAGTTTAATTTAGTTTTATTTTCATTTCTAGTATTTTATTTTGATTGCATCTTAGTATTGGGTTAGTTGACTAGCAACTAATTCCGCCCAAATCCTTCAAACCCGAGATATTTACTTGCTTTCTAAAAAAATATAAAAATACAAAAAGAATCATCTCTCATCTCTAGAACTAGTATTTAGGTTTTCTAATCCTAGCGACACTATTCCTAGCTGAACGATCAATCCCCCGGTACTTGTCACTATACTATACTACAACAATCAGGTACACTGCCTGGTGGGGGTTGTAAGCTTCTCAAGATCCCTTGAGAGGTAAAGCCTGGTGCAATCCCTACTCATAGAGTTTCTGGCACCGCAGCCCGGGGAATAGTTATTGTCTTGGTTAGAATTTCTTTTTATTAGGTCTACTTGCTAGATTCCTTTCTAGTAAGATTTTATTTTTATTTTTAGGTTTTCTTTAGTCTATCTTATTTCTTTGTGTTTTTGTTCGTAACTTTTCACCATCATGGACGATGGGAACATCTTCGAACCCGTCATCCCACCACAACAAAACCCACCACTAGAACCTCTTAGGCCCCGAACCTTAGGAGAGTATTCCCGACCTAGCCACCAAGGCTACCGAAACACCATTGAGCTCACCGGAGCCAATGTGACCCCCTTGCGATCCGACACCATCCGGTTGGTGCAAAGCGGATGTGCATTCCATGGACTTCGTTCCGAAGATCCAAATCAACATCTTAAGGACTTCCTTAAAATCGTAGACTCTATAGACCTAGATGTTGCAACTAGAGAGACAACCCGATTACGCCTATTCCAATTCTCTCTACGTGATCAAGCTAGTCAATGGCTTGAGCGTTTACCCGCGGGATCCATCACCACGTGGGATGATCTCACCACTCGTTTCCTTGCTTAATTTTTCCCATCGGGGAGAACTACTAAGCTTAGAAATGACATCTTGATGTTCCAACAACGTCAAAATGAATCTCTTTATGAAGCATGGAGTCGTTTCAAGGACTTACTCCAAAAAGTCCCTCATCATGGCATAGATCTTTGGCTCCAAGTCCAAATCTTTTATGACCATATCGACCTCTCCATGAGGCGAGCCATTGACCAATCGGCCGGTGGTAAGCTATGTGATTTAAGTGCGGAACAATCATGGGAACTCATAGAAGATCTTGCTCTCTATGACAACAAAAGTTGGAATGATCCCCGTGATTTGAACACAACGGTCAAGGCAATATCTTTGCCTTCGAATAACTGTAGCACTCCCGACCGTAGGATCAGGGAACTTGAAGGTCGAGTCAAGTCTCTCATGAAATCTTACGAAGCTCAAAAGCCTTCAAGCCAAGTAAGCAGAATCGCTTCTACATGTAAATTGTGTAATGGCCCTCACGAGACTCAAAACTGCATGGAGCTTCCAAAACGTGCTTATAACGAATTCACATCGTCACACGTTGGTTGAGGCCGTCGAACTTCTGACGAGGCCTATGAGGCATGGAAGGATAAACCTAATTTCAGAGGGTACCAAACGCGGAGCGTATCCTTCAATGAATCCTCACCACTCAAATGGTCCGAGCATTTTCCATCACAAAGCACTCTTAGGCAAAGCTGTGAAGATGCCTTGCGAAAATTCATTCTATCTCAAGAATTGCAGCTCTCTACGCTCGAGGCTAAATTTAGACAACAGCAAGCCGATATGAATAACAAGATTTGTAATCTGTTAACTGCTATCAAAGAGCACGCTGTTAATAAACCAATTCACATTGATGAGGTCAAATCTGTTACCATCATGAGTCCGCCAACCTCTCCAGTGAAAATAAAAAGTCCTAGTAAGCTATTCAAACATCTATCACCAAAAGTAAAAGAACCTGTCAACCCCCTAGGACCAATCCATTTTGTAAACACCATCACCACGATATCTACTTCTACACCTAACCTGAACCAATAACAAACTGAAAATATTGGTCATACAGCTAAAGATGAGACCTCAAGGGTGGACCACGATTTGGCTAGAAGCCCTACCAACTCATCCAAGCGGTGCACCGCACAAGAATCTAGAAAATCGGATGAAGGGAAAGAGGGATCGGAAGAGCATACGAGAGATCCAGCCATTTTGGGTAAATCTATTATAGAGGAACCCGAGAGAAAAATGGAGGATGTTACTAGTGGGAGTAGCGATAGGACTGATGAAAGCAACCCTAAGGTTTTCAAGATCTCCTGCACCATTAAGGAAAAGCTTTTAACCGATAGTCATATAGATCCTAGCTTCCCAGTCAACATAATACCCCTTTCCCTATACCACGAAGCCTTCCCAGAACGCATTGTATGCAAGAGAGTCGATAATGCAAGGATAATAAAAAATTTATCAATTATAATTGGAGAACTTGTTTACAATATTGACCTCACCGTGGTCGATGACGTGGACCCTCTCACCAATCGAACATTAACCAACCTTGTTCTTGGGAAACCATTTATCAATGAATCGGGAGTAATCCTCGATGAGAAGGATGGAAGTGCATTGTTCACCAATGGTGTTAAGAAGGTGATTTTTCGTAGGGGTAATGAGGAAGTATACGAGTATCGTCCTTCCTTTGAGGGGAATCTATATGGGTCGAAGGATGGAGAATCGGGGAAGATAAGGAGGCGTGATCCGAATAATCTCAAAATTCCCTGCATGATCGGTCATAAGTACTTCGATAACGTCTACATTAACGTATTCCTGCCTAAGAATTTTATGTCCCTATTCCATTATAACAATATATGCAGATGGGGAATGATTTACAAAGGAGAGAATGTGGTTGGTAGAGATCATGAAATCAAGGTGTTCGTAGGAAATATGGCATTCACTATGGCATTTACGATTGTGGACAACATCGAAGACTATGTCGACCCGAGGTTATCACAAGTCGTTTTTGGAGCACCCTTTTGTGAAATCACTAAGTTGATAGTTGATGACTGGAATGGGATCATGACCTTCGCTGATGGAATTAGGAAGGTTTCATATCAAACACCGTACAAGAGAAGAGATCTAAAGGAAATCGATTGTGACGGGCTTGATAGGATAAGTTCCCAACTTATTTTGTGTGATGAAGATGTTCGAAGAGGGTGTAAGAACACTTCCGATTTATCATGTGGATTCTTTAAGGATGTTAGTAAGCTTGATTCTAAGTATCGAGAAGATGTCTTCGAGTTCGAAGACCCGAAGTACTTACACTATGAAAGTGATACTAGTTTAGAAGACGACCTAGAGAGTAAAACCAACGATGAGGTCACGTAGTAACCCATGGCCTTGAGTCTAGCTACAAGACTCGTAAATAAAGAAAAGCGCTTCTTGGGAGACAACCCATGTTTTGTGTGATTTTATTTTGTTTGTTTGTTATTTGCTTCCGTATGCATGCTTTATTTTTATTGTTGGTAGATCATGTTTCTAAACTAAATAGTGGAAATACTTTACTTTGTTGTTTTGGCCTAGTCTTAACTCCACCTAAAGGTATTTTTGTAAAAGATAAGTGTAAGGGGAAACCCCAAATATGTTTTTAAGAAACAAACCGATCATGATTCTCCACAATATTAAGTGAACATGTATATTCGTATTTGTTAGAGTCAAATGCTTGTATTGAGTCATAATGAAGTTTTGCAGGATTTTCCAGGAAGTAGGACCAAGTTTTTCCAGAAATTTTCCGGAAACTTAACATAAGAATTTCTGCAGGTCACTTCTGACGGCGTCATGAGTTTACTCTTGACGGCGTCACGTGTAAAAATCTGGAAATTTTACCGGTTTTGTGTTTCTAACGGAGTTTTAAAGTTTTTGTTGAATTATTAAGTTTTATAATCTCCAGGAAATCTGCAAACTTCATTCCACAAGCATTATATCTTATTTTGTTTTCTAGGATTTAGTAACTTATATAGATTGCCGCCGATTTTATGTGAGGTTGTCTTGTATGTTTTCTCAGGATTTACAGGTTATGTATGACAAGAAAATGATTTATATTCTGGAAGGGAAGCTTTGATTGTTCATTTTCTTGGAGGAAGATCTAACCTGGCCACCTTATTATCCATACCGAGCAAATCAGGGGAGTATTTGATTTCATTCATTTTACTTATTTCACTTTTACATTCTTTACTTGAACATTGGGGACAATGTTCATCTTAAGTGTAAGGGGAGGGTAAAATGATGATACCTTACAAATACACTTTCGCTTGAGTTTGTTTGTTTGATGGTAGATGTGTAATAAAACTATGAGAAATACTTGTTAGTGCAATTTTAGCGCCAAATTTAAATTTTTTTACAACATTTAGGAGTGAAACTTTAGCCATAGCAAGCGTCTCATGGATAGGAGATTGTATGACTAGCACATAACCGTACTTTCAGAAAAATTTTCCACCCAAATATGTGAGGTTCGCCTTTAGATTTGATAGGAAAAGCATTTACTATTAGTGCTTATGAGTGTACCGGTAGCATTTAGATTCTAGAACTTCCGTTAGTGATGCATCCCGAGACCGCTAGTGAGACTACATTCGTGTAGTAGGATTTACTACATGATAAGAGGCATTAGGATCACCCTTGTGTTAAACCCGTATTATAATTACTTGACCATTTAAGTCATATTACTTGGCTAGTTAAGTCAACTAATTTTTCCCACACCCTTAGCGTTGTACTCATTTTTAGTACACGAAACCCCTAGTACACCCTTCCGAGCCTATCTTTTCGTTTCTAACTTTAAGCATCTTACTTAAAGGAAGAATTTGTTACACCCCATTTAAATGAACAACCAAATCGTCTTAGCCTTCCGTGTATGCGCTCATTTTTAGTGCATTATTGTTATTTGTTAAACCCAAAGTTAATTATCTAATTGATTACATGGTTGCTAAGTCGAGTCATATCCTTGTACATATTGTTTTGGGACGATTGGGACTCATGGGTAAAGTACTTATTTTATGGAGTAATGGGGAAGAACATCATATTATTACCCCCATATGTGCGTTAATCTTAAAAGTACTCCAAGTGTTTTGATTTTCTTAATTCGAGTCATTAGAATAGTTTATTGTAAAGTATGTAAAAATTCAAGTGTAAGGGGAATTTACATTCCCTATAATGTATTATTTTAGATGGTAGGGTAAGAGTGTATGCAAAAAAAAAAAAAAAAAAAAAAAAAAAAAAAAAAATCGAAAAAAAAATAGAAAAAGAAAAGAAAAAAAAAAATAGAAAAAGAAAAGAGAAAAAACATACGGACTACCATCCCTTTTCATTCTATGTTCATTTTATGTTTTTGTTATTTTTCATTTATTAGCTTAAGTCGAGTCGAGTCTTGGCTTAGCAACGCCATATTGTACATGTAATTAACCAAGATTGTTAACTCGCCACCAGTAAAGACTGCCTATATCCAACAAAACCGTGTATTTCATATCCCTACACCTAACGTTACAACCCTTTAAAAGACCTCTTTGATAGTTTATCCTAGGTGCTTACGTCATGTGGTGGAGGTTTGATCCTTTCCCAAGCCTATGGTAATCTATTTTGCTATGACAGGTAGTGAGAGATATCTTCCGTTTCCATATTGTAATTTATACTTTATTACACCCGAGAGATGTGAGTATCTAAACACTATTTGTGAGGTGCTCGTGTATGACCTCCGTGCTTGTCTTTGGTCTTTAGTGGAACGATTATTTGTTGTAATTACTTTTATATTAGTGTTAAATGACCCCTAACTTGTATTTTGATTAGAATAAAAGCGCATTTGCTTGAGGACAAGCAAATCTCAAGTGTAAGGGTATATGATGAGGCGAAAAATGAACCACTTTTAGGGGGTCATTTAAGCCCGGAATTGAATTTATTTGATCAAATATTGCCCTAAATCGTTCCTTTTGTGATTTTAGGTACTTTGGGAGTGAAATCTGGAAAAGGAAACAATTCGGACGTTTTTGAAGTATAAAAGTGAAGAAAACGCCAAAGACTTAATTTTCCAAGCTGGGAACAGTGTGTGACGGCGTCAAGAGCATTTTCCTGGCGGCGTCAAGAGTAAATATCATGACGGCCCAATACAGAAATGAAGGCGTCACAAGGAAGAGCGTCAAGAGTTAAATACGTGACGGCCTGGAAAAACCTAATACATGATGGCGTCAGATGTAGATCAAGGCAGTCCGAGAATTCTTTTGGCGGCGAGATGACGGCGTCACAAGGTTGTTCTTGACGCCGTCAGCCTCAATTATCTATATATAGTTTTCTAATTTTCATTTATTAGGAGGAAGAAGTTTTGGAGAAACCCTAAGGCCGAACCATATACGAATTTTACAGGTTTTTCAAGGGTTTTCAGCCCTTTAACCCTTACATGTGTAATTGAGATAAGTGTTCTTTTAATTCAATCAATATGTCTATGTGTTGGTTGTCTATATCTTGTGCTTGTCTTGATTCCACCATGTTAGGCTAGATTTATCTTGTGTTTGCTTAGATCTAATGAAACCTAGATGTTGATTATGTGTTGATTACTTGTTTATGGTTGTATTGGTTAAATGATTTCAATGTTAGGCTTAAGAAAACTGGCAGATCTCCAATTGGTAACATGCTTGAACGTCTTAGGAAACATGAACCGATGTGTACTAGGTTTTATTGGTTGTATTTAATGCATGAGTAAATTCTAATGATCCCATGTTAGGAGCTTCTTAGCCGGCTCGACATAGGAGTGAAGTAGGCACTCATAGGATTGGGGAGTTAAGTACGCCACCCCATGAATGGTATTAAGGAATACAATCCGTCATCCACGCAACTATAACAAGTAATTAACGTGTAAAAGATATCTAGGGAGTAGTGAAATCTAAGTAAACACATTTCTCCACTTATTGCTCACAACCTTAGTTTAATTTAGTTTTATTTTCATTTCTAGTATTTTATTTTGATTGCATCTTAGTATTGGGTTAGTTGACTAGCAACTAATTCCGCCCAAATCCTTCAAACCCGAGATATTTACTTGCTTTCTAAAAAAAATATAAAAATACAAAAAGAATAATCTCTCATCTCTAGAACTAGTATTTAGGTTTTCTAATCCTAGCGACACTATTCCTAGCTAAACGATCAATCCCCCGGTACTTGTCACTATACTATACTATAACGATCAGGTATACTGCCTGGTGGGGGTTATAAGCTTCTCAAGATCCCTTGAGAGGTAAAGCCCGGTGCAATTCCTACGCATCACAACTCAAGCTTCACGACCAAGTCAATCTGTAAAGGGTAAAGATGATGTTACACGTGTATCAACTCAAGCTTCACAACCAATTCAATCTTCAACTGCACTGAGAGTGAAAAGAACCAAAACATCTGCTAACAGGTTAACTCCTGAAAAAGTGGCCAAGAGAACCAAAACATTTTCTAACAGGTTAACTCCAGAAAAACAACCTAATGCATGACTGTGCAGCTGCTATTGGTTTTAAGACTGTCTTTCTATGTTTTCAACTGTCTTAAGTTCTATTTTCTTTAAAGACTGTTATCATGTTGGTTTTAAGACTGTGTTTGTAGACTATTATTGTGTTTTTTGTTTTGGTTCAAAACAATGAATGTATGACTGTCTTTTATAAGCTATCTTTTTCAATGTATGCATGACTTTGCTTTTTACCATATATTATGTCATTTTCAAGACTGTGTTTGCTTGTGGCAAATGCCAATGAGTTATTTTTGGTTTTTGGTCTTATTGGTTTCAAGACTGGCATTAGTGGTGTCTTATTGGTCTTATTATGTTTTCAAGACTGTGAAAGCTTGTGGCAAATGCCATGACTGTTTTTTTTTTTTGTCCCATTGGTCTTATTGTTATTGTGATGTTTTTGGTGTTAAGTGTTTGTGTCAAAAAAAGATAACCATAACTCACTTTCATTACTTAACTAAAATTTAGTACCATAACTGACTTTCATTACAAAACACAAAATCAATTGACCATTACATTTATCTTGATCAATCCATAAGTTCAGTTACATTGCATCACTAAAATACCATTACATCAAATAGAAAATCATAAAAAAGATCCAACTGCAAATGAGCCATACCGTTATCCTATGATTTGTAGCAGCCATTGCATTCAAAGCTTCCTCACGTGCATTTCTTGAAGCTAGTAATCCAGGGATAATAGCCACTGCACGAGCACACATAGGTGGATCCACCCAAGAAAAGAAAGGACAATACGTACCCTATAATGAATATCTTACAATTATTAGTAAAGTAATTGTGAGAAGGATAATTACCTTAAACATACAACTTACATTTTGGGGACAACAGCGAAATCTATGTCCAGGGTTTGTATTAGTCCATGAAGTACGTACAATTGATGTATTACCACACAAACAATTCATTGTTTTAGGTGCAAAACAATCTAGGGTTTATGTGTGTGTGAAGGTGTGTTGGAATAATTTAGGGGAAAATGATGTTGGGGTGGGACTTATACACATCTGAGATTGGACCACACCTATAAAGACAAATATACCCTTTGGTTTAAGAGAATATTCCAAAGATAACGGACTAACACTAACCTCGTTAGAGGCTAGGGACCAAAACAAAACCAAAACTTCCTCATAGGGAGGCCGCCTGCAGTTTCGAAAGACCAGGGACTTATGGTGCAATCTGAGCAAACCACAGGGACCATATCTGCAAATTACTCTATTACTTATTTAAAATATTTTCATCTAAATACTGTTTTCTTCGTAAAAAATATGTGTACAAATGCATATAATTGTTAACATGACAAATTTTGGAGCCTCTAACATTTTGAGGCCGTGAGCGGTAGCCTACTTAGCACACCCTCAAAAACGGCCATGTAGCTGTATAAGCTCTTAATAAAAGCAAAAGCGAACATACACTAAGCGCTTATGACGTCTAATTGATATGACTAAAGTTTGATTTGCCCACCTAGCTGAATATTCCTGTCAGACTCCATGCTCTAGTTTCAATCAAAACATAACAAAATCATAATTTTTAACCTCGTTTATTCTCATTAGAAAAAAGTACATGTTTGGTCTCTGTGGTTTGCTCAGATTTCATGTTTAGTCTCTAAGTCGTTTTAACTACACTAGAGATACCTATTTTTGAAACGCTGCACTCATTTAGTCCCTATTTTGGATGGGCATTAGTTTGACCGTTAAGTGTTTAAATAATATTTGCCCGTTAGTCCTTCCGTTAATTTCTTTGCACCGTTAGTCCTCATTTTTTAAATGAATTAAAAAGGGCAGCGTAGGCTCTAACTCGGGTCTTGTTGCCCAAAAACCAACGTCCCAACCACTAGACTAAGCGTCCAGTGATGTAATTATGTCAAAATAAATTCTATTTAACCTTTTTTTTTGCTCAAACTCGTTTTTATCCGTTTTCATCTATTTTTATACGTTTTCGTTCGTTTTTTACGTTATCGTATGTTTTTATACATTTTCATCTTTTTTTTTTTACAATTTTGTCTGTCTTTTTCGTTCTCATCCGTTTTTTTTATGTTTTCGTCGTTTTTTATGTTTCTGGTCGTTTTTTACGTTTTTGTCTATTTTTATCTGTTTTCGTCCGTTTTTATATGTTTTCATCCGTTTTTAACATTTTCGTTCGCTTTTATACCTTTTTACGGTTTTGTGCATTTTTATCCGTTTTCGTCCGTTTTTTACGTTTTAGTCTTCTTTTTTTCTTTTTCATCAATTTTTTTACATTTTGCGTCCGCTTTTTACGTTTCCATCCGTTTTTATATGTTTTTGTTATTTTTTGTGTTTTTTGTTTGTTCTTTATGTTTTGGCCTATTTTTTAACGTTTTCATCCACCTTTTTTTTCCATTTTTGTTCGTTTTTATATGTAAAAAATAACAAAAACGTATAATCTAAGGGGGCGTTTGGTTCAAGATATATAAATTGTGCCATTTAAAATTCCAAAGAAATGAAAATGCTTCCCATGTGAAAGAAATTTAAAATGGCCAATTTTTAGCTCTATTCATATAATTAAAATTCCTGGGCCCACATCTTTATTGTGAACCAAACACATATATTGGAGAAATTTCAATTTCAAACCCTCTCAAATTCCCCCAATTTGCCCCAACCAAACGTAGCCTAAGAGTATAAAAACAAAAAACGTAAAAACGGATGAAAATATAAAAAATGGATGAAAGCGTAAAAAAGGTGGATAACGGACGAAAACAGATAAAAATGGATGAAAACGTATAAAAACTGACATAACCGTAAAAAACGGACGAAAACGTAAAAAAAAGGACAAAAACATATAAAACGGATGAAAACATATAGAAATGGACAAAAACATAAAAAATGAACGAAAATGTATAAAAACTGACGAAAATCATACAGAAGACGAACGAAAACATATAAAAACAGATGAAAATGGACAAAAACATACAAAAATGTGAAAAAAATTAACAAAAACGTAAAAGACGGACGAGAAAATAAAAAACGGACAAACATGTAAAAAATGGACGAAAACGTAAAAAAACAAACAAAAACATATAAAACAGACGAAAATGGATAAAAAAGAGTTTAAGCCAAAAAAAAAGTTAAATAGAATTTATTTTAATATAATTACACCACTGGATGCTTAGTCCAGTGGTTGGGGCGTTGGTTTTTGGGCAACAAGACCCGAGTTCGAGCCTATGCTGCCATTTTTAATTCATTTAAAAAAATGAGGACTAACGGTGCAAAACATATTAATGGAAGGACTAATGGGTAAATATTATTTAAACAGTTAACGGTCAAACTAACGACCCATCTAAAATATGGACTAAGTGAGTGCAAGATTTTAAAACTAGGTATCTCTAGTGTAATTAAAATGACTTAAAGACTAAACATGAAATCTGAGCAAACCATAGGGACTAAACATGTAATTTTTTCTTCTCTTTATGAGAGGCTATTAGAGCACTCGGTGTAGTCGACGATTTCATGCTCGCCGTCCGACGTGGAAGAGGCAACGGCGAGCCGTTCCTCTTCACTACACCAAGAGTGCCTTGCCGAACTTCCCCATTGAATCCCTCTTCGTCTGCACGAAGAGGGTATTGTCTGACATCTTTTTTTTTTTTTTTTTTTTTTTTTTGGCTTTTATTTGTATAATTTGGTGTTTAAAAATGTATGTGTATATTTGTAAATGTAAAATGTATTTATAGTTTGAAATAGATAGTTTTTTTTTGTAAGAATGTATTGTGTAAATGCTAATGCAACTATATTAAAAATAGGATTGACAAAACTTGAAACAACATACAATTATTTTACAAATACAATTATTTTTCAAAGAACGCAATGGTAGGAAAGATTTCAAATATTTTCACGTGTGGTTGATTTTGAGAAACAACACCACCTAGAACAGATATATGGGTTAATGGCTTTTGTATTCCTGTATCGTGTGTTGGTTTATGTTAAGTACTTTCGTTTCGTTTGTGATGTTATGTCAGTTTATGTTTGAGTTTTTTTTCCCGCAAATCGTATGGTTTTTTTTCCGTATTGTAACTTTTTAATTTGGATGAAATAAAATTAATATGTTGTGTTATTTTTAAGTATTTGTGAAATGAATTTAATTTATTTAATGAAATGAAAAAAAAATAAAGGTGTAAGATGTGGGGCCTTAATGAAGAAGTTGAGGTTTGTTGTTTGGTGAGGAAGGGGTTTGTTGTGAAGAGGTGTTGGATGATGTGGCACATGTGGGGTCCTAATGAAGAGGTAAACCTCTTTGACTACACCTTGTGCTCTTATCTTTACTCCCAGTTCGGATCGTATATCCAGTATGTTCTTATACTCCACTTTGGATTTTTAAACTCGTTTATTCTCAACATTCAATTCATACATTCATACTAACTGAAATATAACAGATATTGTTACATTCGATACACCTCATACATTCATACTAACACGAACAGACCCAAGTCGGAAATTATAATATTGGTTCATGTTGTGTCCCATGAGCCAATCCTATTGCACTTTCTAAACGGGGCACTTTTATTGCAAGAAGCTACAAAGAAAATAGCTAGAATGCGGGGTCTGTATTGTAAAGCATTTGATCATTTCTTGAGCAAGAAGAGGTACCTCAGGTCATACATAGAGCGAAACATATCCACCAGAAGAACTGGTACCCATTTTAGACCATTCCGGTATTGTACGAAGACTGTAACTTTGGTTTTATGTTGTAAAGCATACGTTTCTTGGGATTAAAGAGGTAGCGAGAATCATACATAGAGTGATACATATCAATCAAAAGAGGATATTGTAATACAACAAACACGATGGCCGGTAATGAAGCAAATGTTGCACACAGGATCGGTAGCCAGCTCAACCCTTTGTGGTATAGCATGAAGAAACTAGCAATGAAAGTGACTGTCATGGCTGCTACTGATACGACAAGTCCTAGTAGACCTATCATCAGCTTACTGGGTAATGAATACATGAAATCACGTGGACCGTAGCGTGATGTTAGGATACTCAAGAATACTAATAGTGAAATTGCGGAAAGGAGCAATGAAATACCATCTGAAATAACAAAAACCAAGTAACTAATATCATGAAGGAAAAAAGGAAACCCATTATCCTGTCTGTAGCCACCAGGAACCGTAAAGAATACTGCAAACGCGACAGTAACGATGAGTGTGTCTATGATCATACAGTCATTCATCCATTTCATTCCACTGGAAACTTGATCTTTGTTTTCTTTAGAGAATAACTCGTACGCTGTTTGACCATTTTTGTTCTTCACATTTGTGAGATAAGGTGGCATCATCTTCGCTACTTCCTACAATACAAAAAATACACATAATTATAATTCATTAGTCTTGGACTAACAACCATCGAATGGCCTAGTGGTAAGGTCCTTGGTTTCTGCGCAAGAGGTCAAGGTTTCAATCTTCACTAGGTGTACGTGTGCATTTGACTATTTGAGGCTAGAGAAAGGGTCGTAAAACGGTCCCGGGATTAACCTGGTGAAGCCGCGTACATCTGAGTCAAAAAAGGCTTGCCCTCCCCGGGTAACATGAACAGGGAAAACGTCGTCCATTTACCGGTTATTATTTTTTAGCAAACATAAGATCGGGATAGGTTCGAAGACACTCAACTATAAATTTGGTGTTGCCCCATTCTGCAGCAACAAATAATATTCTATGAGGCCCTTTCATCATAACCTCAATTTCATCAAGGTACCTTGATTTGCAAACACGTTTCCTAATGATTTTCAGTAATATCAATGCATCAGTATCCTCCTTAGCTGCAGACTGTACTTTCATACGGAAAAATCGAAGAACTTGAGAAGGGGTGCCCTAACCGGACGGGGTCTACCCTCCCTTTGGCAAACCCTCCCTACATATGTAGGGTACTTTTTGCAGCTTTTGTCCCCGCCCCCCCCCCCCCCCCCTTTTTTTTTTTTTTTTTTTTTTTTTTTTTGGTGTTTAGTTTTTGTATATTTTGTCCATGTTTAAGTCTTTTTTTTGTCCAAATCTAAGTCCAGGTAAGAAAACCATTTGCAGATAGCATATTGCACACAAGTGCACACAAGCAGATTGCACACAAGTAGATTGCAAAGGCTCAGATTTATATCATCATTGCCATGTTTAAGTCTTTTTTTTTTTCTTTTTTTTTGTCCAAATCTAAGTCCAGGTAAGAAAACCATTTGCAGATAGCAGATTGCACACAAGTGCACACAAGCAGATTGCACACAAGTAGATTGCAAAGGCTCAGATTTATATCATCATTGCCGATTTAGAAAACCATTTGCACAAGTGATAAAAAAAGTGTTAGGCTCGGATATGAAGGTTGCAAAGTGATAAAAATATCACTTTGCCATGCCATTCGGTTTTAAAAACCATTCATCATCGCCTTTTTTCTTCCCAAGTGCACACAATCATGCACAAAGGCTCAGATTTATATCATCATTGCCATATCAGATTTGCACCCAAGTGCACAGATTTGCCCCCAAGTGCACAGATTGCACACAAGTCGTCCAAGTCATTTTTCTTTCCCAAGTGCACACAAGTGAAACAGATTGCACCCAAACCAGGTGAAACACAAGTTTCACATTCCACACATGTTACACAATGCAAGTACTAAGATTCTGCAAGTACTAAGATTTACTACAAGTACTCACAAGAAAGCAAGTCTCACCACAAAGCTCACAAGAAAGCAAGTCTCACCACAAGAACAAACTGCAGAAACTCACAAGAAAGCAAGTCTCACCATAAGGCTCCATTATAAACAAGCCTCACAAAGAAGCAGATTGCACAAGTGAAAGCACAAACAATTATTTGCTCTTAATCAATATCACAACAATAACAAACACCACAAAGAAGCAGATTGCACAAGTGAAAGCACAAACAATTATTTGCTCTCAATCAATATCACAACAATAACAAACACCACAAAGAAGCAGATTGCACAAGTGAAAGCAACAGGGTGGGGTTATAAAGACGGAGGCTATTTGGTTAGATTAACGGGGGCTGCAGATTGCACACAAGTGAACACAACAAAGATCTTAGGCTGCCGAAATGTCAAATTCACCATTTTACACAGAAGAGGTAACATTAGGCTCATATATATATTAGTGCAACATAAGCAAGTTTATCATATTTGGCTGCAACTTCAAAGGTTGCAAAAATAATTTTTTACTTTTTTGCCGTCCATTCGGTAATGCCACGCCAAAATCAAAACATTTTTTTTAAATCATCATCGCCTTATATCAGTTTTTTTTTTTAAACAAACTGCTTAAATCAAACTGCTTATCAAATTTCAAAAGCAAAAAGCTTAAACCAAGTTTGAAATAACAAACTGCTTATCAAGCATATAAGCAGTTTCATCACAAACTGCTTATCAAGCATATTAGAACCACAAAAGGACCACTGCCACCCTACCCACCATAGACCCGGTTAAACTAACCAACCTCACCCCCGTCTTTATAACCCTCCCCCTAAAACTAGGGAGGGTTTGCCAAACATGGGGGTAGACCCCCGTCCGGTTAGGGGCTAATCATATATCACATACCTGTGGACTGTGGGGGTAGGCCAGAGCAGGTTTTCATACCACTCAAAGGTGGCAGATCAAGGAGTTAACCTACCCACAGCCACAGGTTTTCATACCACTCAAAAGAACCACAAAAGGACCACCAACCATCACCACAGAACCACCTACATCATAACATATCCAGATCAATTAGGGTTTCATAAAAATTGGGGGTTTTTTAAATTAATTAGTAAATCTTTCAATTAACATGGGTTAATTGAAAGATTTCAAGTTAATTTAAAAAAACCCCCCCAAAATTACCAAACCCTAAATTTTTAGATCTAATTAGGGTTTTGTAAAAAATTGGGGGTTTTTTAAATTAATCAGTAAATCTTTCAATTAACAAACGTTAATTGAAAGATTACTCGTTAATTTTTAAAACCCCTAATTTTTTTACGAAACCCTAATTAGATCTATTTTTTACGAAACCCTAACTTTTTACAAACGTTAATTGAAATATACCAATCAATTTTTTCAAAACCCCCAATTTTTTTTCAAAACCCTAATTTATAAAAATTAGGCGTTTCATAAAATTTATATAGATCTGTTAAATTTAACCACAAATCTTTCAATTAACAAACGTTAATTGAAATATACCAATCAATTTTTGAAAAACCCCCAATTTTTTTTCAAAACTCTAATTTATAAAAATTAGGCGTTTCATAAAATTTATATAGATATGTTAAATTTAACCACAAATCTTTCAATTAACAAACGTTAATTGAAATATATCAATCAATTTTGGAAAAACCCCCAATTTTTTTATGAAACCCTAATTTTTGAAACCCAGAATCAGATAACACGTAGCACTTACCATCAAATCCATCACATATCACATACCACATCACCTTCAAAACCCCCAATTTTTTATGAAACCCTAATTTTTCAAACCAAGAATCACGTATCTCACACACACGCTATCTTTCTATCTCATAACGTTTCTCAAACCAGAATCAAGCTATTGATTGTGGTTTTTAGATCTAAAATGTTTTTAGATCTAAAAATAGAGAGAGAAACAGAGAGAATGGGGGATATGATAGAGAGAGAAACAGATAGCGTGTGTATGTGTGTGTGAGACAGCTGTCCCAGCTGTAACCATTATATATATATATATATATATATATATATATATATATATATATATATATATATATATATATATATATATATATATATATCTTTATATTATATATAACAGGAGGCGTTACACGTAGATAATGCCACGTAAACGCCACCTCATTGCCCAGTAATTCATTATCAGCGATGTCAGCATCCATGTCATCACATTCTGTCCATGTAAGCAATTTTTATAATTTATAAATTATGTAAGCAATTATTTTTACTAAATTCGTTTTTTTTCTTTTTTTTAACAAAAAAACACATATATAGATTCGAACTCAAAAGCATGAGTATGTTATGTGGTATCTTAACCAGTGAACCATCACATTTTTGTGTTGATATTCTGTAACTTATAATCCATAAACAGTGCAACTGGAATTTGACGAAGAAGAAAAAAAAAAAAAAAAACCCTAAGCCCATCAAAAATCAATACACGAGTCAAAACAGCTGCACGATAAACATAACACCCTACCATTCTTCTTCCCTCCTCTCAGAAAAAAAACCCTAACGTGCTTCATTCGTCCCCCATTCACACAAGAACGTGTTTGAGAAATTCGGTTTGTAATGGTGATATCGATCATGTTTATATTGGAGCTTTGTTTCTATGTTACCCCATTGATTTATGTGAGTTTTTTTTAGATGTTGAAGTGAGAGGATTTGGATATTTAAAGGTATGTTTTCTATCAATGAATTCAAGTTTTACTTATTATTAACTTATTGATTTCGGGTTTTTTTTGCATGTTAATATTTTAGGATTTGGTTATTCAAAGGTATGTTTTTTTTTATCATCTGCATATTTGTAATTTGTAACGTTAATTGAGGAATTGTACAACAGGTTGCTAAGCAAGTTGCAAAAGCGGAACTTAATTCTGAGTTTGCAATTGTAAATGAATCGTACATACACTTACTCTGCATGCTAATGCATACAAGGTTGTTGTTGTTTCTTCAGCCTCCATTGTTGGCATTTGTCATTTTTTAAAATGCTAATTTACATATAGCTAATTTACATATAATTTATGCAGTCAACAGATACCGAATCACACAAAAAGTTTTCTTCAAAGTCATGTCCTTTGAGATATGGAGCAGGAAAAATTTTAGAAGATGCCATGTAAGCAGAGTTTTCTTTTTAGTTATTCAATTTTATTATACTCTTAGAAGTTGAGGAATGTGCAACTTGATATTAAATATTTTTATATTTTGATAGGGAACGTCTTCGATCACAAAGTACTTTCATAGTCGAGATCAGTTAAAAGATTCATCAGAACTGTTGGATCAAAAGTTTGTACTTGAAGATGATCTTGCGTTACCATCAAGTAGTAATTATCCTCATAAGGGTTTTCCAGATAGTGTACATGTCACAGGATTGATTAGTTTTTTACATTTAATTAGGAACTCCGACTTCTTATCAAATTGAATGTGGTGAGGAAGAGATTCCATGAAGTATGTTTTTTTTCTATATCTCTGTCATTCACATATCAAATATTGGGTAGTCTGGAAGTTTGTAATTATATGTTTGTGTATGTTTCTCATAAAGGCAAGGAAGACATATTGCCTATTAATTAAACCAACTATATAAGACTAACATAAACTTTGAATTCCCTATTAAAGTGGAAATATTGTGACGTTGACCCTTTAGAATGAGCTGGCATCAGAATTCCAGATGGATATGTACATGACACTACCACAACCAGTTGATATGGCTATCAGTTCGTGCTCCTTCTCCGGAAGTAAAGCTTAATCTCTTGAAGGAAATCACTGAGGAACATGACCTTGATTGCGATCCTACTGAATCTGAAACTGAATTCCTCAAGCCACATGAAGATTTGCTGGTTAGTACTGTCCATTTTGGTTATACTCAACAATTGTTCTACCATGCATCTGGATATTCATTTTTAGAAATCTGAAGCGGACAAAACTCATAATCAGTATTGATTTGATGAACAAAATGACAATTTTGCCAACAATTTCACATTTTTTGCATATCAAAGATAGAGTATGCCTTTACTAATCTTTATAAGACGTCTTAATATATGCAGTTTAGTCTACAAATAGAGCAAGGGATTCCTCTCATGTCAAAGTGGCTAATATTTAACCGGTTCAAGTTTGCTGCGTCTAAGGGAGTTAAAGTAGGCCCTGGATTTCTCTTGACAAGGTAAGGGAACATTTCTCGAGTGTGAAGCAAACTCACAACAATGCAAACATGATATACTAGAAGTAAGGGGTGTTTGGTTTTGTTTTCTGAAAATAATTATTTGATAATAAATCAGAATTGGATATCTACCTATAACAAAACGTGTCATATGTGAGTGTCTATGGATGTGCTTCTGTTGTCTAAAGTTGTAATGATGAAATTGACTTAATCAGCTGTTTGGAAATTATGGATAATAAAGAAACTAATAGATAAATTGACCTAAACGTATAATTATGTTTCGTTAAAGTAGGTAAACTAAATGCATTATAGACTTACACGCCCTATCAGCTTTATGTTAAAGTCGCTTGAATAAGCAATGAACCGATTGGGTGGTGAAGTATTGGCAACGGAAAATGGACAAGAGTTTTCTTCAGCTGCAAAAGGAGAGACACTTGAAGGTAACTGGTCAAATTGAATTGGGTCTGGGTTAAAAGTTAAAACATGTCATTATTAAGTATAGGTCAAAACGGGTCAGTTGGGTTCCAAGATATTACTAAATGCGTTTGATTTGGTTTAAGTGGTTTGATTCTGTGTGGCGGTGGGTGGATTAGTATAGTTGCCTATATGTTGGACCCTATAAAAAAAGAGACCAGTTTTTCAAGTCAAATCTACTACTTTTTTTAAAACTTATATTATTATTGTTATGCTACTAATTTTTCAGTAACTTTTAATATTGGTTAAAAAGATGGTAATTTGTGATTTTTTCTTTCGGTTCACTTCATCTTTTTTTGCCTCTATCCTTTTTTTGTTAAATCTCATATACAATGAATATGAATCAACCAGCGACCACCACTTCAGCTCTAAATGCAGGCGCTAGCGGTCGCTCGCACCGTGGTCAGTTGCAAATACTTTTTCGCTATATCTTTGAAATCTGATTTGTGTGTCTTATTCAATGATCGTCATCTCTGGTGCTTTCATTATATCTCAGATATAGTCATTCTTTATTTTCTTATAACACATCTTGCTACATTATTGCAGGCCCGCCAATAGAATACAAATACTTTTATATTGGATTATAGAAATTTAAGAGTTTAGCCAATTTATTTTACGTACATCAGGATATGATACGATGTTTTACGGAGGGTTTTGATTGTTGTAAAGTGTTTGGTTAATACGATTAGTCTAAAAGTAGTTCCAAAGTTAGCTATGTTGGTTAAAGATTGTTCAGTGGCATACATTGCAAGCATTAGTTGACGTAGTTGATGCAGTGGGTCATGGCCTTCAGATAACTAATTTTATATGCATATTGATGGAAATTACTACATGAAGTTTTCAAATCCTCGCTTACCACCCCAAACCTGTGGTTTATACTCTACAATTTCATACGTAGTTTACTCGATATTATTTAAAAAGAAATGTATTCAACAAATACGCAACGCTTAAACTAATCACTTTTTCTTCCTACCACTTAGGCTTGCGAGGCTGCATAGTCAGATGGTAGCTCAACCTATCCTCAAGAACAGATAACAGCAACATGTATAATTCCTATGTTGAAGATAATGGTTCCGGGCCCACGCCCATCTATCACTCCAACGGGGAAGGTTCAGCACCTTGGTGGCAACAAAAGAATGCCCGCGTGACTGACTTAGAACCTGAAGCGACCAAAGCAGGGTATCCTGGTGGGAGCAGCAAGCGACCTGTTCAACGGTTTTTATGGGTCCCACCTCAGCCACCTCCTGTAGCAACGAAAGAAGCAACAGTTCCTATCAGGAAACCCAAAAAGTAACCATATGAAAAAGAACAACAATTGACTGATGATCAGTTCTTGATGCGTTCAACAGAGTCAACTGATGAATTACATAGGGTCAAAAAATATCTTAATCACGAGGTGTGTGGGTCGATGTTGATTCATGGAGCTCAGTAATGGCCAACACAAATGAGATACAAACGGAGGAAGAAGAAACCTATTACGAGGATTGAACACCTAAGAATCGCCCATTTGTCCCTATTTAATTTCAATAGTATCTTTCTCTACGTGTGAACATCACAGTCAGCTCTCAGTTGCCCTCGCTGTTTAGTAAGTATCAAAACTTTTGAACTGCCTTCAATAAGTTCAATCGGGCTATGGGATGGGGAGCAACAAACTGTATATGTTCTTTGTAAGGCTTTGGGCATAGAACTTTACATGATATCTGGATCTTTCTCTATTTTCTTTATCCTTATTCTGATTTTGTATTTGCAGGTGGTAATGCGTTTATAGTATTGTTTGGTGCACATGGAACTTAAAAAAAAACATTTATACGATTGTTGGTATTCATTCTTTTGACCTCTTTTAGTTTATGATTTTTTTCATCAAACAAACACTTTTGAACCCCGTTATTAGTACCTTTAGTTGATTGCTATCATGTGTGGCTCACTGTCTTGATAAGAGGTATTTCTGGCAGCCAAAGAAAATGTGTTACAACAGGTAAGTTTACTTATAGGGAAGAAGCGTAAAGGTAACTTTTTGGTTAGTTTTGACTAATATTATGAGACGATACAGGGAGATAGTTCTGCCACATTGCAAATTGTGAATTCACTTAAGCAATATGTTCATATTCATGAAGGGACATAAATCATATCTCTTCTCCAGCCTACACCAAATTTTACTCCTAAGTGATGGCAGAATTGTCTATGAGGATTTACGTGAAAATGAGCTCGAGTTAACTAACTTCAATTTGTATATGTATGATGGCTATGATTTTGGTTTCTTTCATACAAAGGTATCATTCATCTATTTTATTTATATTATTTTCATATAAAATTTGAATCTGCTATCTTATTTCAAAATTTAAGCTACTTATGATGCACTTATATATTTTAAGTCATAGGCATCATCTCGACTAAACACACAGTAGCCAACTGATGAGTCCGCTATAATGTGATTAGTGTTGATAAATAATTATCATTGATCTTATTTATATAAGATGAAAAATAGTTATAGTAAATAAACTTCAAAAAGAAATTATGCATAGTATTTGACAACGACAGTGAAGATGGGAATCGTTTTATGGAATGGGCACACTTATTTTGTCAAGGCATAGTATCTTTGTCAAGGCTTAGTATGTGGTTATATAGAAATAAGATTCATTTGTTAGCATAGGTTTGGCCTTTTATCATTATGTTGTGAAATAACTTTCTGGAATCAATTGTTAAACTTTGTTGAGTTACAGCTTACTGCAATTTATGGATCATTTATATGATTAATTACATCTGTGCAGGGAATTGTGTAAGGTCCACACATTTTTTTTGCAATAGAATGAGTAGAGCGTGACCTTGGAAAAGACTTTACAATACAAGACTTCCCATGTTAAAGAGAATGGAAGGCCTAAGAGTGAGCCCCCAATGATCAACCTTTAAGTTGTATTGAGAAATTGGTCATAAAGCTTGAACAAATTGGTCATTTTTTACGGTATATTTTTTCTTTTCTGAAGCATTCTTATACGCCCTTTAATTATTTTTGATTTTTCCATAAGTTAATATCTGGATTATGAGAGGTTCACATGGTTCCCATGTTGTATAATTTTTTTTATTAAACTCAATTTGTGCGTATAATATAAGTTATATTGATACATAGTTTATTCAATAAAAAGTGATGATCTATACTTCATTTCTTTCCTCACAAGTGCAACGAAGATCTCAATTTCTCATTATATTTGCTTTTCTGCCAATAGTTTGTAGTTATGTCTGACGTAATAATATAAAACAAAATTTTGCTGACTTAACCTATTGCTCTTATAATTAATTTCCTTTTAATCATTTTATAGTTTCTATTATATTCCCACAAGGTGTACCCATTTGCATCATTCACATTTAGTATTATCTTATTGTATCCACTGCTGTAAACGTCAACCTAGGCAAATATTCAGCTTTTTGGCTTCTTAAGCTTTTCTTTCTCTTTCAAGGAGGACTACTTGGAGAGTAATCGTTGAAAGGGTAGATGCCGAGGTGATTTGAACTATTTGAAGTTTAAATTATTTGAGTACTGTCAACGAGTTTTACAACATTAACAAAATCATAGTAGTAAAATATATTGTACTTTAGTTGAGCTTTTCAGTATGTTATTATGTTATTGGCTGTGCATTATCTTTTAATATACTTGAAATTACAAATTTTGAAGAAGTATAACATGGACCATTGTTGGAAGTCATACAAAAAGTATATGGAGTGGTCACTTGAAAACTGCTATGCATGGAGCAAGTATTTGGTGGTTGATCATTCTTTCTTTTGCTTATGTACGTTGATTGCATGTAGAAAAAAAATCGATTTTCTTACAATGAATGAGATGTTGGGGATAAAACATTGGTTGAAAACAATTGGAAAAAAAAAATTACTCACGAATTTTTATTAACAAAAAAAATCTGTGATCATAAAAAGAAATTTTCACCAAAATATTTTAATGTGCAAACAAATTTTGAACGAATTTTGTTAAACAATCTTGCATTGTTGTTTTGAATATCTACAGCATGTAAGTAGACATGGGTGGCAATTTTCAACCCATAAAGTTTATAGCTAATAGGGAACGGGACATATTGGTTTTTAAGGGGTTGAAATCTAATGCATTCAAACTCATAAGTTGCATTAGAGACAGAGTACATTGTGTTGAAAGTTGGATTACTTGATGATTCTAAAGACAACTGCATGACTGGGAGTTAATATCAAAGTATATTGTTTACCTTTTCTATGGTTCAAAGTCACTTTTTGATCATTCTAAAGACAACTGCATGCCTGGGAGTTAATATCAAAGTATCAGATTACTATTTATTTCTTTTTGTTCTTTATTCACTGTATAAATAATTTACGATGTTCGTACTTTATTAACCGTTATTTAATTTATTCCTTGGACACTTTTTCAACCATTTATTACTCATCTTCTTTCGCTATAGTGGGCTTATAAGTCATACCCCACCCATCGGGCAGACTTTGCATATATCCATATATATAGACACATTACGCATGATTTATTAAGAGATGGCTTTTAAGCATGATTACATAGAAATTTCACTGTTTGAGTTTACATATATGCCAACGTAGCCAACCTCATGTTGCGTGGTCTTCAACAACAACTATGAATATAATTCAACGTCTAAAATTGTCAAAAGAAAGGATGTTTCTTAGTGGTTAGGTCTCTCCCATGACCAACTTTATATGATTGTCTCAAAAGTAAAGAAAATAAACGCATTTAAAATTGTTTTTTATGCTACAAGTGCTAATTCCGCAAAAAACAACAAAAGCTTCCTATAAACAAGTTTAATTTAAGATTTGAATTACAATCATAAACTTTCTTCTTAAGAATAAATTGGTACCTTTCAACTGTTCAATAATTAATAACGGTTAACTAATTTTCATTGTTAACGCATCAAAAAAACCACTCTTAAATATTTTATTAGTCGTTAACTAATACCTTCAAATGATATTTATAAGTCATGCCCGTCCATCGGGCGGGCTTCGAAAGCTAGTATATATATATATATATATATATATATATATATATATATATATATATATATATATATATATATATATATATATATATATATATATATATATTTCTTTTAAAATGTTGTAAAAGTAAATTTGTAAAAATAAAGTTGTAAAGTTTGTAAAAATAAATTTGTAAAGTTTGTAAAAAGTTTGTAAAAGTTTGTAAAAAATTATGTAAAAAAGGATGTTAAAATAAAATGTAAAAGTAATTTGTAAATAAAAGTTTTAAATGTAAAAATGTAAAAGTTGTAAAAAATTATGTAATGATTCATGTTGTAAATAATTATAAACATAGTGATTGATTACTGATTTATGTTGTAAATGATTGATTACTGTTTATATTTAAATTAATAATAACATTGTAAATGATACGTGTTTTATGTTGTAAATGATTGATTACTGATTTATGCAAATTCTTTTGTCAGGTGGGCCAAGGAAATCCTTTCTGGTGTCGATGTAATAGAGGATTTATTATAGAACGGAAATCCACGAAAGAAGGTAGTCGGGGCCGACTGTATTATGCATGTCCTCTTTCGGTGGTAAATAATTATACGTTTGCTTAGGGGTTTTATGTAAATAATTTGTGTGTTAAAAATACATTTCTTATTATTTTCTTAACATGTAACAGCCAGGTACAACTGACTATGGGTGTCAATACTTCAGTTGGAAAGATGAATTTGAAAGACGGTACTTTAGTCGAGCCTCATCTTCAACGCAGTGCTCAAACTGCGTTGCTAAAGATAATGAGTGCGTTACTAAAGGTAATGAGATCAAGCTGTTGAAGACAAGAATAAAGACGCTGGAGATGGAGTTAGAATTGGCAAGGAATCCTGAGGATCACGCTTGTCAGTCGGCTGCAAGGCTACATGATCTTTTAAATGATATGAATAATCTTCATATGTCGTAAATGTTGTTGTTTTTAAATAATATATTAACGTTGTTGTTCGTAGATGTTGTTGTTTTTAAATAATGTGTTAACGTTGTTTGTTCGTGATGTTGTTGTTTTTTTAAATAATGTGTTAACGTTGTTGTTTAATTAAATGATAACATTTGTTGTTATAGTCGTTTAATGTGGTAACGTTTAACGTGAAACATAAAAAAAAAAAAAAAAAAAAAAAAAAAAAAAAAAAAAAAAAAAAAAAAAAAATTACACAAACAAAATACAAACACAAAATATTACACAAACAAAATACAAACAAAAAAAATTACACAAACTATACAAAAAAAAAAAAGGCACAAAACGACAAAATTGGGAAAAAAACAAAAAAAAAAAAAAACAAAAAAAAAAAAAAAAACACAAAGGACCACAAAAGACCACTGCCACCCTATGTGGTAGACCCGGTTCAACTAAAAAACCTCCCCCAACTACCAAATAAAAAGCTATCAAATAGTCAGATACTACACATTTTAGGAAAATGTGGGTCATAAATGTAAATAAAAAAAGGCTTAATTGCTTGACAACTTTTTGTTATTGTGTGTGCTACTTTTTTTTTTTTTTTTTTTTTTTTTTTTTTTTTTATTAAGTGAATTTTTAAATTTCGATTATTATGTGTATTTTGTAACCATTTTTCAAATTCTAATGGGTAAAATAGTCATTTTACATATTAAAATAATTACAAAATACACACAATAATTGAAATTAGAATGTTCAATAATCAATACACACAATAAGAAATATCAATTTTAACAATAATATAGCATGTAAATGAAGTAAAGATGAAGAGAAGATGGTGACTTGGTATAGATATGTATGGCATTAAGTATATAGAAAGAGATGAAAAGATGAGAGCTTTTATTAAGAAGAGGCACATACAAAACACACACAAGCACACACCTCAAATGAGCTTTGAGGTGTTTATGTAGTTAGATACAAGATATGCCCTAAAAGGCTTTTCCATGGGCTTGGTCTTGGGCTTGGTTTCTTTTTACTTATAAAGGCTTACATTACTTAACTCATGACATATTAGCTTACCAAGACCAAGGCCCATTGACTATTCTAATAACAAAAACTACGACACATTACAACATTACAATAAATGAGAATGACCATCACTTTCTAATATAATTATTAATGCTAACATTAAGTACACACAATAACAAAAGTAGCAAGTATAATACATTTTTAAGCAATTAACCCATAGAAAAATGCTTAGACCATGCGGTAAGGTAACTTTCAAGGGTGAGTTAAGTGTTAACTTTCAACCTTAGCGTGGTGAGTTACCTTACCGCTATAGAAAGTCAAGTGGTGCGTTAAGGAGCATGGGCAAGAGCTTAACGTGTGTTAAGATGGAAGTTGGCTAAAAGAAAAAAAAGAAAAAAAAATTATGCTTTTGGCCCTTGTAATATTAGTTCCTTTTTTAAATACCAAAATGAAAAAATTACAAATTCAACCCCTACGATTTAAAAATCAAATCACAACTTAAACGTTTTATAGCCGTTGTGACTTAAATAAAAAAAATTTTAAACGTTTTATAGCCGTTGAGTAAAAAAAAATAAAAATAAAATAATAATAATAATAATAATAATAAAAATAAAATTTACACACTATAAATACCACTTTAAAACACACCTTTCAAACACACACTTTCCAGCATAATTCAAACAACAAATCAAACACAAAAAATGGCTTGTAAACTTCCCCACACTGTGGAACATGTTCAAAACTATGTCAAAAAACAAGTCGAAATTGATGACAAGGAACGCCGAGATGCAATTATCGAAGTTATTAAGAAGTTTGAACTGGCGAAGTTACGCAAAGAACGCCTGAGAACACGATACACAGCGTGCAAAGATATCTCTGGCGAAGTTCACCCAGATTATAATTGAAGTTTTAGTTTTTGAATTTAAAAACTAGTTTTGAACATGTTCCACAGTGTGGGGAAGTTTATAATTGAAGTTTTAGTTATATCTCTGGCCAAGTTTTTGAAGTTCACCCAGATTATAGTGTGTAAGTTTTAGTATTGTAATGTTTTAATTTCTGTTTATGTAACGTTTATGTTTTTATTAATAAAAAATTTACGTTTGTGTTTAAAAGATCCCGCCTTGTATTTAATTTTTGAATTTAAAATTTAACCCGCCTTCTGTTTGAATTTTGAATTCAAAAATATCCCACTTCTTAATTAAGATGTTTTATGAAATTTGTGTTTTATAAATGTTTATTTTTATTTAAATGAAGTATTTGTTAAAAATTGGGGTTGAAATTGAAAATATTTGGAGTGGAGGTGAGTTAAGGTGAGTTATAGGTGAGTTATGTTACCGGGGTGGAAAGTCAAGAGTTAAGGTTAAAAGGAAAAAGCTGACGTGACGCTGAGGTGGCAGTGAGTTAAGTTTTAACTCACCGTCACCTTACCACATGCTCTTACCTGGATCTATGATTCTCATGACTATATTCTTTTCTAATGTAGCAAATGCATCAGGCTTTCGAGCCAAAACTTCGAGTACAGACACAGTTGCCGCAAGTGGAAGTTCTGGAAGGTCAATCACAATTTGGAGCGCAAGATCTATATCAATATGACTATCACTTACATTAGTGTATGACATCAAGAAGAAGAAAAGGGGAGAAAAAACAATAATAATATAAAATAAAATTTTAATTTTTTAGGGAGGGTAAATTTTCAATACTTGCATGACATGCTCACTGACAAGTGCAAAATAACTAGTACTCCGTAATTAGAAACACAAGAATATATTAACGAGTACCAAATTACTTACCAAATAACTCATGCTCAACGCACTTCACGAGTATTAATTTCCTATCTTCATCTGTCCAAGGATCACCAGTCATCTTCTGAGATACATCATAAAGATACTTCACTATTTTGTGTTTCCCTCCTGAAGCACTTCTGGCCAATGGCAAAAGGCTATTATCACCATGGATGAATTGCAGGCTACAGTTCTTTTTCATCATAATTTTAGCCATTTCCACATTTCCAGTTGCAGATGCTATCCAAAAGGCAGTGTTGGAAGATTTGTTCCGCAGCTCTAAATCTTTCCTTGTCATCATGTTTACCAGATTCTTGACAAACTGTAAGGTCATCTTGGTCTCTTCTGCCGTGGCTGCAACATGAAGTGCTGTGCCGAGTTGCCTACTGATACCAAACCTTACCAACTCTGGGTGTTTGTCAAGGATTGACTTAGCAGTTTCCCAATCACCGTTGAGTGAAGCTTCATACAACTGAACACCAAATTCTAAGTAGCCGTCTCTATTTTCTTCTACGTAATTAGGAAGAACATATTGTTAATAACTTCTTTAATAATATTGAATAATATTGTGAACTAACTAAGAAGAATATAAGTCGGTTTCCATACTCTAATGCTACTAAAGTTAACTTGTATGGTAGAAACTGATTTTACCGAATAGATATTGAAGGGAGCATGAAGTACTAGAAAGGTTAACTGAACGCTCATTGCATGTGATATTTTCCATTGAACCTTTGCTGAAGGTTTTCGAACTCTGCCGTTCAACTATAGTTCTTTGCTTGCCGAATTCATACTATTTCTTTTATTGCCAACGTCTTATCTTTTAGCAGGCATTATGGAGTATTTGCCTAGCCCATCCTACATTGTTATTATAGTAATAAAAAAAGATCTTTTTGAATCTCTTTTCTACCATTGATTACATCACTAATTGTGTCGATCATTGATGATGTCACTAATGACATCACAAATGCTAATATGTCATTTGCCACTCTGTAAACTGGTTTCAAATTTGAAATGCATTCATAATGACCCATGTTTTAAATGGGGGTCTTAAAATGATTTAAATTATTCTAGCTACTTACATACTCCGTATGAGTTTAGAGCCAAAGTTAAGTTTTGATCGTACAATAATCAATCAACTTTAGTTTTAGCGTTAATCTACAATAAATATCTACATATAAAAGATTAAAAGTTGAGTTTAGGATGAGTAATGATCCATGTTTTAAATGTGAGTCTATGTAAATTATTCTACTTACATATGAGTTTAGAGCCAAAGTAAAGTTTGGATCGGACAATAATCAATCCACTTTAGTTTTAGCATTAATCTACAATAAATGAGAGTATTAAGGAGTATGGGAAAGAAGCAAAGTGAAACAATTATTTGCAAGTTATATGACGCTTCATTTGCTTACAAATAATTGATGTAACAATTCTTTAATGTGAATCTTTTCATTCTTTTCTTGAAGACTATAAATAACCTGCTATAGTCACCTTCATCGACAAAAGCATGCAATTGATATTGGATCTTCACGCGACCATCATTATGCCTAAACATTTCAACGAAAGCATACCTTTTTTTCTTCGTCAATTGGAGGAAAGGGTTGATGCTTGGAAATAGCTATGCCGATATGTTTTAATAAGCTTATTAAAAAAAAATGATACTCCTCCTTCTCACTAAAAGAAAAAACCCAACCTTCCTGCTCCTTCTCCGGCGGTCGGCTATGGCCGGCCGTCCGGACTTTTCCCTTTTGCATTTTTCTTTCTTTTAATAAATGTTTGCCTACAGATCTGTCATTTCCTCCGATGCCGCTGTCTGTCGCTGCTGCCACTACCGCTTCTGCTCAGATCCGATGGCTTCCGGCCTCTTCTGCTTAGATCTGTTATGGTCCGTCATCGTCGGTTTGCTGCTGCGTAGGGATTTGGTTTAGATCTGTTAGGATTTTGTTAGGCTCCTTTATGGATGCCTTGTTTTTGCATCTTTGTATGTATTATGTACTTCGTGTACTTTTGTCAAGCTACACCCTTATATGGTTGTTTTCAGTCAAAGCTCACTCGGGTGATTCCCCCCACCTTTGAAGGGTGTTGTTATAGGCTGTTACAGCTATATGGTGTATGTCTTGTGATGTAACTTGTTATGTTGTTATTTTCCTCCGTTTGTGAGGTTATGTTTCGATGTAATTTGTTATGTCGTATCTTCCTCCTTTTGTGAGGTTTGTAATGAAATGAAATTAATCTTCGTACAAAAAAAAAAAAAAAAAAAAAAAAAGCTTATTAAAAATGTCTTAATGACTCTTTCTTGGGTTGAAACTTGGGATAAGCTATGACTCTTCTGTTTGTTTAATTTTTTCATTAAGTCATGTTAATTAAAAGATGACTTAATGCAGACAAGCTCAGTTTTATTACTTAATATTTTCAGTAATCTTTTTCTATTAAGTCACAAACAAACAATTTTCATATGACTTAATTAATTCAGTTTTTTATATATTAAGTCAATTAAGTCGAAATCAAACACCCTAATCTCTTTTGTTAGGTCATTTTAAAAATGCACGAGCCATTCAGCATAAAATCGAGACGTGCACCCGTGACAACCACCAAGATGACTTAGGATTATACCTCAAATACATTGTAGATGGTTTGTGTATGCAAAGTTTTCTTAACTCAACTTATATGTGGTATATGTGAGGAAAGTATCTGGTAAGAAGAAAAATTAAAATGAGAAGAATAAGAAGGATTTCTAACCACACATTTCAAATAGGATAGAGAATTTTAAAGAGAAATGCATCTGTTTTTGTAGGTGTATCTAAAATGTGTGGTTGTAGTTTCTTCTCGCCCTTCTCATTTGATCCTAACTCTGTGGTAGGGCTGAGCAATACCGACTGATTCCCGAAAACCGATCAAAACCGACTGACACCTGATTGTCCCGAGACCGAACCGACACCCTTCGGGTCGGTTGTCGGTTCTAGGTTTTAGTGATTATCGGTATCAGGTCAGGACGAGTCTCGACAAAAACCGAAGAACTAAGTGCAGTTTGGGGAAGAAAACCGAAGCCGATACCGACCCGACACCCATTCGGTTCGGTTTTGCAATAGTGTTTTCATCATTTTCGAGATCAGGATGGGTTGGAACGGGTCGGTATTCGGCCCGATGCTCAGCCAAAGTATATAGTGTTTATTTTTATCTTGAAATGACATGTTTCATATTTGGATATTTTATATTAAATAGGAGGTATCGAAAAGTTGTCAATGATTATTAGACAACTAGTCGGATACTCGCGCAGAGCAGCGGCGATAAATATAGTTATACTATAATATAGTAAATGAATGGATAGCCCAACTTTTTCCGCAATTCCCATTACCCTCTTAATGAATTTGTTTCACAACACTTCGAATGTATATGTTAGTTGTATTTATTTGCTTGAGTTTCCCATTACTTTCCCGTAATATTATTATTCACACATATAGAAAGACCCTCGCAATCTCTTACCCGTCAAACACTCCCCCAAAAAGTATATGATTTTGTAGAATCAATATTGTATTGATTGAAATTAAGGTCAAAGTTGAACCAGTTTAACTCTGAAAAGTCAAACTTGACACTTATTGAGATGATAGAACGAAGAGAGTAGTTAATAAAAGTATTTAATATTAGTTTATTAATTTATAATAAAAAAATAGAGAGAAATAGCGGCCCTACAAAATATGGAGTATCAGAATTCCACCCCATATCACTCAATTTTGCATACAGTACACATTTTTTGAATTTTGTATCCAAACCTACACTAAAAGCATCTACCAAACGTCATATTCTCGCTTTGAAAGTTAAAACCCAATCCAAACCACTCAACCAAATGGGCCCTAGATATTTTTTTGGAGCAAAAAGGCATTTTCTATTATGAAAAGTCAAAGTTACAAACACTAAGAGTGAATTACCGACTAAAAAGACATTTTCTAATGCTTAAGATACTTTACCAAACTAAAATTACCAAACTATCCTTATAATATTAGCTAGGCTTATGTAGAACCAAAATTACCAAACTAGCCATAGGAGTTTAAGTCAAAACATTAATAGAAACGAATATGTGAGAGCTACTTAAGACGAGCCAAGAGGACAAAAAGGACTTGTTGTTATAATGATTTTGGTTAAAATCATCCTTGGAAGAAACAACTAATTTATTTTTCATAATATACTAGTTAATTGTATCTATAATGTAACCAGAGAGAATGAATAAAAAGAACTCTTAACTTTATAGAGTTAGAATCAAATGAAAAAAAAAAGTATTTATATTGTAAAATGTCTTCGAAACAACTGGGAGGTTGCATTAGCGAAAAGAAATTAGTTTTCTTAGAAAACAATTTTCACTGTTTTATTAAAAAAGAGGTCATGATTTCAAACCTTCCATTTACCACGATGATATGTGATTTACCTCTCATTTGGCTGTGGGGCTGGTTGCTGGGGGCCGCCAAAAGGCTGGTCACCTTTCAATTGTTCTCTTACACACAACCGCCAAAAGGCTCCTCACCGGGGTGTCCCCGTTGGTGGGGTTTCGGGACACGGGGTTCGTGGCTGGGCAAGCAGTTTTATAGGCGGAGTTTAAAAAGGTGACTAAACATGAAACAGCTGGTTCGGAGAATCAACACGTGTTTGTGCCATTTGCATTTGATACTTTTGGATCCCTTGCCCCCGTGGCAACCCGATTCCTGGATCGGGTGCAAAAGGTTGTCCACAGCAATTCTCCGTCCTCCAAGAATCAAGGTTTTATTTTTAATAGAGTAGGTTTTGTTATTCAAAAAGGGGTTGCGGCGCAGTTTGTTGCCCGTTTACCTGTTATGCGCTTGTAATTTTCATAAGTGAAATTTATACAATAGTTTTATTTCACCAAAAACTGTTGAAAAAATCATCAAAAGACTTGCGATAACTATTTATCGCAACTTCGCGCTGAGTACTGTTAGCCTCTAATTTATTAATATCAAAGTTAAGTTTGTATTATGTTTTATTTGGGTCGAATTAGCAGCCTGTAAACATTAGATATGGGCTGGGTCTTAAATGGGTCGTTTTAGGGTAATAGTTACAACGGTTATTAGTTTATACCGTTTATGAATCGGCATAACTCTTCATGTGGCACCGATTCAATAAGTATTTATAGTTAGGATTTCTGTAATCAACATTCAACCCTTCGTTATCAATATATCAGTTTATTAAAGGGTTCAACCCATTCTCTTGTTCTCATATTATTCTTGATGATGATGCATTCATGATGCTTGTTTGATTATTGATGATCCTGGAATTATCTAGTATGGAACTTGTGAAGAAAACGAACATGGTATCAGAGCATAGGAATCAAACAACACAACAATTCATGTTTTTGATCATCACTCAAGATGTTGTTGTAAATCGCGAAACAAAAAGGGGAAGAACAATTTTGTTGGAAGTACCCTTGGAACCGTCGCACAAAGAAAGAAGAATAGGCATCGCACAAAAGAAGATCGCTGTGATTTATATTTTTCAGAACTGTAATGGAGGAGAGGAATGATCAAGCAAGAAGGCAGGAATGATCACGCAAGAAGGCAGGAATGATCAAGCAAGAAGGCAGGAATGATCACACAAGAAGGCAGGAATGATCACGCAAGAAGGCAGGAATGATCACGCAGATACTCTCACTGCGGAGTACATGGGCCATGACGACGAATCATGAAGTTTGTACAAATGGTGCGGTTGCTGAAAAAAGGATATGAAGAGAGATTCAAACAAAGAAGGAAAAGAGAAAAGGGTATTTGCTTTGAGTGACAAGTGGGTAAAAGATGATACGTTCCAAAAAGGTTGTCTTACGCATATGGCGGGAATAAGACGCGAAGAGGAGTACATAGGATTGTGGACAGGGTCTACAAGGATTGATGAAAAGTCACTATGAGGAAAACAATCCAAGCAAGGAAAGGCAGATGATGTGGCAGCAAAGGAATTGCAGGACCACAGCCTGATGCAGAGATGGATGTTGACATAGAGGAAGAACTTAGAAGCACCGGTAAAGATATGTACAAGGACGATGATCAAGAAGATCAACCATGGAACAAAGAAAGAAAGCAATGACATGAAGACATTGCTTGAAGAAACTATGAAGATCACTCATTGCTTGAAGAAACTATAAAGATCACTCAAAGTTAAGTTTGTATTATGTTTTATTTGGGTCGAATTAGCCTGTAAACATTAGATATGGGTTGGGTCTTAAATGGGTCGTTTTAGGGTAATAGTTACAACGGTTATTAGTTTATACCGTTTATGAATCGGCATAACTCTTCCTGTGGCACCAATTCAATAAGTATTTATAGTTAGGATTTCTGTAATCAACATTCAACCCTTCGTTATCAATATATCAGTTTATTAAAGGGTTCAACCCATTCTCTTGTTCTCATATTATTCTTGATGATGATGCTTGTTTGATTATTGATGATCCTGGAATTATCTAGTATGGAACCTGTGAAGAAAACGAACAATTACTATGCTACTGCTTAATTTATTTATCCATTCTCTTTTGGTTGTGAGGGAAATCTCACCTGAACCATCTTTGATTACATGGAAAGTAAAGTCCGGACTCCACATACCACACTGCAAAACCATGGAGCCTTAAATCACTAGCCCTCCACTATTATGTATTATAAGCTTAGGGAAAATGATCCCAAGGAGTTGCAGCCTAAATATATATATATATATATATATATATATATATATATATATATATATATATATATATATATATATATATATATATACTAGTTTTCAAAGCCCGCCCGATGGGCGGGCATGACTTATAATTATCTTTGGCATTATTATAGCGAAAGAAGGGTAGTAAAAAATAGTCGTGTATTAAAGATTATAGTCGTGTATTAATGTTCTTGATTAAATGAGATATGTTATGTCTATTGTGATCAACGTGACTAATACAAACTATAAAATTGGATAATGTTGGCATGCACTATTATATAGCACATATGTGACAACTGTATTTTTATATACTATTCTTTTTATCGATAACAACCATTACTAAATTGCATAGTGGTAGAGTTTAAGGGAACCTCATTATCACAAACAATTTCTATTAAATGACGCCGTCTTTGGCATCAAGTATATCTGTACTGCAAGAACGATATTAATATCAGTTACATGATCCACAATAACCCATTGTATATCTAACTATAAATTAAACTAACATATGGTGCTCGATATAAATCTTTAGCAAGCTCCAGCATACAGACTTCATAACCGACAACCATCATCATTGTGGTATACTGAAGCAATCCATGTAGATGTTTTTACTCTTTATTCTTTAGGGTCCTTATATCACGCGCTGCACTTTCCATCTTGCAATGTTCGGACTCTTGAGGATGGGGTATGTGGCTCATTATAAAATAATCACATTACACGCCTATGTTTTGTATCCACACTTCCATAAGTAAGAAACGACAGAAACAAAAATTAACCTTCGTAAATGCTCCTTGATCCTGCTCGGTTATAACTTGACCCTAAGTCGTGGAAGGGCAGTTGATAAGTAGTTAATTGCTACTTTGAATCATAACTTGCCGCATCATCATAATCATCTTCAGCATCATTATCGTCCTTATCAGATGGTTCATCAAATGAACGAAAATCAACCTGATAACGAAGGATCCCACCAATTCCACCAATACCTCTACTAAACTGTTATCCGAATTATGATTTGTTTGTAACAAACTCGAGTGTAGACCAAAACTTTTTATAGTTGTTAACAAACCAGTCAAGAAGCGACATCTTTTCCTCAACTTCTAACTCAGCATTAGTCTCCCGATCCCTAAACTTACTCTTATCGCTCTCTTGTTCCTTGTTTAAGTGCTTAACAATGATTTCACCAGATGTTTATTTTAAACATGTAATGATTCATATCGAGATTTTCCCATAGAATAAGTACTTCCACGACACCCATTTTTAACGCTTTTATAGTATTATCCACAGTAAAGACGTATTTATCTATATCGTTACTCATCTCCTCACAATATTTCCCGAGCAAACGCTTTTCTTGAATAAACTTCACATTATCAAGGTATTCACATGACAACTCAATAGCTTGATTAAAACCATGCTCACCCCCGTAAGACACATGTATAAGATTGTTTTTTGGTATGCTGGTCGTACCCAACTGACCCGTTCGAGATAAAAATAACACAAATTGACCCATTTATAAGGAATTGGGTCGACATTGCTACCTCTACTCTAGTGTGTATTCAATTGTAGTGCCTCCTCTTCTCCCTTTTAAGTTCTCGCCCATCCTGTATCAACGATTTCCACCTAATAGCAGCTTCTAGAGCTTGACTTACCAAAGGGAATTGGTTGCCCAGAAAGTTGGATCTCATCTTAGCCAAAGTACCCTATAAAAGGTTGTATGGGTTATAAGTATACTTTGGGTCACTCGTTTGACTCGTTTCATTTTATACTCTCCTTGTGGCCTGTGCTAAAAAAATACACGACGGATTTACTTGTTAGAATAGAATTTTGCATTATTATTTTTAAATAAATATCAAGTGGTTCAGATCTTCCGCATCTGGTCAAGTCTGCTAGCATACAACAAAGATTGTGTATTAACGTTAAAAGTGTATTGATATCTGCAGTAACCAAATGTGTAGCTGTCGAATTTGCAAGAAAGAAGGATCCAGTGATATGCACTTTATTGCATCCAGGGATAGTGGACACGGATCTTTCTAAGCCATTCCAAAATAATGTTCCCAAAGACAAGCTCTTCACCAAGGAATGCTTGGTACAGAAGATGTTGAGCATCATCTAGGGTAGCACGAGTCATGACAATGGCAAATTCTTTGCTTGGGATGGTCAAGAAATTCCTTGGTGATACGGGAAATGAGTTAACAGAGGTGTGTTATTATTCTTATATATCTTATTTAGTCCGTGATATGACCATTTAGGATGAATTTCTCCTCTGGTCTAGACTGGTCTCGTTCCTAATCCCTTTGTGCAGGTCTTTTAAATTACTTGGTTCATGTGAAATACTGAAATTAGAGTATTGTATACTTACCCATGTTTTATCACTTATAAAGCCCTTATATTTTTTTATAACGTGTACTATATTTAGAAGTTAATGTGTAAAACCAGTTTCCAAGGATATTGAATTAAGAAATGTCTGTAACTGATAGCTCTCAAGCTGATTAACCAATCTCAATCACCCATAGGAAAGCTTCTACCCTCCCGAACCAACCAGCCGAATCCACCCCCTGAACCCACCCCGCTGAACACACCTCTTGAAGTAATATAGGCCATAATCAAAATCCAAGTTATAAAACTGAATGCTTGAGTAATATTATATCCCAAAAAGTGACCAAAGGTATAAGTTTTCTAAAAACCTATTTACAAAGCTACACATATAAAACGACTGAAGCATTCTTAGGAAAACAACATTTTAGAAAGGTGTTGATATAGATATGAAAATGTAATGTTACCTGAAAAAGGTTGCACCTGCTACAATAGCCACATATTTAGCCAATTAGGATTTTGTTGATCCTGGAGGCCTTTATGTGATGAATTTTCCCACTTAATTTGCTAACGTTCTATCGCCTCAAATAAATATAACCTTAAGTTGAATTTAAGTATTGTACCAAAATGATCAATATATATATATTTTTAAAGAAGTGAAAAAAGATGACCCAGCATAACATACCTGCAATTTAAAGTGTTAACTGCAAAAGAGACCGCCAATCATCCTTTTCGCATTGGCATAAATTTGCGTAAATATTTAACCTGAGCGTGAAGGTGGAACAAAATTGGAATGGTGGCTCCTTGAACTGAACTTTGGCAGGTTGCAGCAAGCACAAGATTCCTCTTCCATCATAATAATGGTACCTAGATAAACACTTGAACAATATACACATTAGAAGCATGCATTTCAGATGTGGCTCACCTTTATTTTAAAACTTATGTCAGACTGATTAAAATAAGGAGTAAAACCATAAATTATAGAGGAATTTTTTTAATTAAAGTATAAATTCCCAAAAGAGATGAGGAGCAAAACTTTTAAAAAATGGAAGAAGCTTGTATAGAATATACATGAAACATTGAGGCTTCTGATAATCATCTAGTTTAAATTGAAATTTCATCTTCAACTATAAAAACAATCAGCACTTTAGAATATTAGAAAGAGCAGAAGTAACAAAAAAACCAAAAACATGTGATATGCATATAAAAAGAAGGATTTATATAGTTTGCAGTAAAAAATAATCAGAACCCTAAACCAATACCAATCTTATCGCCACATACCTCAAATAAAGTAAATACAGATCAAAACTTGTAGAAGCTTATTAGAAACAACAATAAAAGCAAAGATTTATGTAGCTTTATTCATGGTGATCAATATGAGAAACATAAACCGTACTCTTACTCACATCTTCTTGTGGTTCTTGGAGTATTATTGTTGCGACAAACTACTGTCACAGTCATACCGTTACAACTACAAACACAAATGGTTATTTATATGATCACAAAAAAAAAAAAAAAAAAAAAAAAAAAAAAAAAAACTCATGAGAAAACTTACCATGCTACTTCCATATAACAACTGGTATTCACAAACCTGCACACACACACACACACACAAATTCAGCGTGAGAGAATTGAGGAAAAAAGTCCGAGGAAAAGATACAATTAGGGTTTGGAGAAAAAGTATATTATGAACGAACGTGAGATTAGGGTTTTAAGTTGTGGAGATATATGCTTTTGCCTCTCCTTCCTATGAATCTAAATATCAACATAGGGCATACAAATGAATGACTAATGATATCAAGACATAACTATAATATGTAGGAGCACACAAGTTTAGTTAACTTGATTAAACAAAAAACTTAAATAAACCAATCACAAATCATTGAAACTAAATAAAACTCACCAAGAAATCATTGTTTTAAGATTCATTACAACCACATGTATTCAAAGAAGATGATTAACCTCCAAAGAAGACCTATAAGATGCAAAAACCAGCAAAGAAACCAACATATGCATACACAGTAACAAATTTTCATCATCATTAGGGTTTTGAGGGAAAGAAAACATGCGTACCTTTTTTCTGTGTTTGTAACAAACCGTAATAGAGAAGATAAATATTGGATTTATATCCTAGCGTTTTATTTAGTCATATGGTGTAAATAATGTTAAGTGATTAAGACATTACATTTTGATTTTGAATTATCTATCACAACTTCTGGCTTGCTCCATTGGTTGAAGCGCTTGTCTGTGGCCTAACATACCTAGGTTCGAATCTTGTAAAGGATAAATTTTTGGATTTAATTAAACCGAATTTTAGTCCCTCAAAACATTGCTTAAATACGAATTCAAAAAAAAATAAATTACAAAGAAATTCTGCCACATGTCATAATTGTGATGACTTGTACAAAATAAATTATAAAAAGTGCTTACATGGTCAGAATGTGATGACATGGCACAAATTGAATTACATGGCAATGACTGGGCAATGAGGTGGCATTGACGTGTAACGCCTCCTGTTATATATAATATAGAGATATATATATATATATATATATATATAGGCAAATATAGGAACATAAAGGGAGTAACCATAAAGTGCATGCAAACTACTACAAGGCCATGTGGTTCCTCTTATGGATGCCGCCCGGCGCTTTACCAGAAACGGTCTCAGGGTCACATTTGTGAACACAAAGACCACTCACCAACGGGTTATGAGTGCCTGGTCTGAGAAAGATGATCTGAGTGATTTGATGCAAATGGTTGGGATTCCAGATGGGATGGAACCATGGGAAGACAGAAATAATGTGGGTAAGTTAAGTAAAACCATGAACAGAAGATGGGTATTAATTATTAACGAAACAAATGATCAGCAAATTAGAAGAGCTAGTAAACGATATTAAGTTATTAACGAAACAAATGATGAGAAAATTACCTGCATTCTCGCTGATTATTGC
Source organism: Artemisia argyi (assembly GCA_030686995.1). Classification (NCBI taxonomy): domain Eukaryota; kingdom Viridiplantae; phylum Streptophyta; class Magnoliopsida; order Asterales; family Asteraceae; genus Artemisia; species Artemisia argyi. The sequence continues at coordinate 76,763,227 of CM060688.1, forward strand.
ATGGGATGGGTCTCAAAAGTTGCACAGAAGATGGGTATTAATTAGACTTGCAACTTTTTGTTCCGGCTCGACTGCACTTATGGCCGTGTTCATGAGTATTCAAAATAATCTTGGATGACCAAGTTATCGATAGCAATGGTGAGATAATACTCTTTACTTGTTTATAAAACTAAACACTTAGCCTGATGAATTGACATTTCTCTTCAGGAGTACCACTGTATTAGAAATTTTCAATCTGGTTTTTATCTTCTGGTGTGTTTGGAACAGAAAATACAGAAACAAATATGCTATATAATCAGAATTTATAGTAATTGATCTTGTATTGAATGAATGAATTGTTTACAGACTTTGATCCTCTTTATACTGCATGAATCGGCACCTAAGAACAAGGGATATACCGATTCTATAAAAGTAATCGACACAACCTAATCTAAACGTTACGATACCCTAACTAACTAAACGACCCATATTGACCCAGCCCATAACCCAAGTGTTTACAGGCTTTATATATTACTGAACATAAAACAATAAATACTATTTGGTCCTTAGACTATATTAACTAACTAATTATATCATTAGTTCCAACACGCTGAGAGATCAAATGGTTCAGCTGTCAACAAACATGCCATCTATGGACCCTAAAAAGTTTTTATGGCCGATAACGTGGACCTCGAAGGTAAGGTAGCCGCTGAAGCAGCAGACTACATAATTTTCAACTCATCCGTAGAGCTGGAGCCTGGGGCATTCACCTAATTTCCAAAGATATTGCCAATAGGCCCCCTTTTGGCAGCCAACAGAGAAACAAAGTAAGCAGGACACTTCTGGAATGAAGACTCAACTTGCCTAACATGACTTGATCAACAACCAGTCTGCTCAGTTATCTGTGTGGCATTTGGGAGTCTCGCCGTATTAAACCAACCCCAGTTTGAGGAGCTGGCGCTAGGACTTGAACTAACCAACAAGCCATTCTTGTGGGTAGTACGACCTCGTACAAGTGACAGTACAGAGTATGTCTACCCAAGTGGCTACATGGACAGAATAGGCACTCGTGGAAAAATAGTCAGCTGGGCACCTCAACAAGAGGTCTTAAACCATCCCTCAGTAGCCTGCTTCATAAGTCACTGTGGCTGGAACTCTAACATGGAAAGTGTCAGCAACGCCGTTCCATTTTTGTGTTGGCCATGTTTTTTTGATCAGTTTCTTAACACAAGTTACATATGTGATATCTGGAACGCTGGTCTGGGACTGAACAGAGATGATACTGGTATTGTCACACAAAGACAAATCAAGACTAAAGTATAGCAGCTGCTCAGCAACAACTTTATTAGACAAAATGCAGTGAATTTGCAAGAAAAGACGATGGCCGGTGTGCGACAAGGACATTCCTCTAACAAAAATCTCGTCGATTTCATTGATTGGGTAAAGAAAGGAAAAGACGATACACCTGCAAATGATATTTCACAATCTTCCAGTTAAGTTGCAGTTCAATAAATCTTTATAAAATCCACTGTCTCCATGTATTCTGCCAAGCTATTTAATCATTTCATAATAAGACGGGATAAATCATAAATAGATGAATAAACTTAACATGATAAGTATTATTACTTTGTTTGTTTTATAGTTAAGATCAATTCACTTTGTAGTTTGTACCATACCCAAACTTGTGATCAACAACTTTGTAAAATCTTTGGCTAATGCCACTTACTTCAGCTACAGCAACCTAGAAACTGGCTTAACAATGCATACTGGAACAAAGTGTTTCCATGTCGACTATTTGCATTAGCTTTGCCTTATAGCCAAACATGTTCAACAATAAAGATAAGATTAAATTAAAACAATTCAATGCTAGCTTAGACTAATTAAAATAAAAACTTAAAGATTAATTATGATCGAAACAGAAATCGGCTTTCTAGCCAGGAATATATACTTTTGAACAAACTTTAACTACTGGTTTGATAATATTTTTTGGAACAAATGGTAGATTATATCGTTTGTGTACTGGAAACAAGAAAAAATTACGAAGTAATTATCAATGATTTGTTCCAGTAAAACTTGTTTCTTACATTCCCCCCCCCCCCCCCCCCCCCCCCCCTCAAACAAGCACCATTTTGTTAACGATTAAGAAAAAAAATACCAGTTGACTACAAAAGTTAGGGGTTTTTGCATATATATCCTTCCGTAAATGATACACTCTAAAATCCATGTAAAGGTTTTGCATCCACACCATCAAGATGGTTTGGTAAGAGGACCACTCACTACAACATTCCCTGCTTTTGGCGGGGACTTTTCCAAGCTTTCGGGGACTTCTTCCCGCCCAATACTTTTGGCGGGGACATGTCCCCGCCAAAAGTACGTCGCCCAAACCCCTTCGTTGTAAACTTTTGGCGGTGACGGACACCACTTTTGGGGGGGACACGTGGGACCCACACTGCCAGCGTGGACAATTTGGTCAGGTCAAACAATGCCAGCATGGCATTACTTTCGGCGGGGACATGTCTCTGCCAAAAGTGTTTTTCGTTGTTATAATTAATCCCTTAATACTTAACTTAACTAATAATTCACACATTTTTTGCGGGGACGCGTCCCCGCCAAAAGTCGTGTCCATGGACATTGGGCCAACCTTTTGGCGGGGACAGATCCCCGCTAAAAGTGGTATACATAGTCATTGGGCCACACTTTTGGCGGGGACATGTCCCCGCTAAAAGTGGTATCCATAGACATTGTACCAAACTTTTGGCGGGGACATGTCCCCGCTAAAAGTAACTGACCCATTTTGCAGCAAATTGCTGCAAAATGGGTAATTTCCAGATTTTTTCCAGAAAAAATCTACAAATTCACAAACTGTATATACTCTAATTACAACAACACCACAAGACACTCAAATCACAAATTCGCCAAACATAATATCATACATATCCAAATTCGTTAAAAATTAACATAATCATGTGTTTGTATCCAAATTCGCCAAAAACGGTTCAAAAACCGTTATCACATGATCATTACATAAGCTAGCTATCCGCCATACGCTACAAAACTATACGCGGGAACAATCTAGCGGGAATCCTAACACATAAACTACATAAACATATAATAATCCATGTAAATCTCCATAAATTTGTCCATAACCCCAAAACAAATATAAACCGACCCAAACAACCCATACGCTACTCCTGAGTCCCCCCACTCCCCCCACTAGCCCCACTCCCCTCCTCCTGGGTACCTGTAGACTCACCTGCTGAAGCCTCCTGGGATCCCGATGTCGTCACCTGAGTCGCAAGCTCAGCGGGGAAACCCGGCTGTGTCTTTGCCCACCCCAACAACATATCAATCAGTGTCCTTTGCTGGGACATCTCCTTGGTTTGCTTCTGAATAGTTTCGTGGAGCGAGGACACGGAGGCTTGATCACGAGCTCGTTCGGCGCTGAGGGTCGTCTGACGACCACCGCTGGGTAAGACTGGACCTATGCCAGGAATGTGACCTCGTTGCTTGCCGCCGATCACGTGGCGCATAATCTCGAGGTCAGACATGGTCGTCCCCCCGGAGGTGCTCTCCGTCCGCATCTGTATCATCTGGTTCTGTTTTACAAAAAAACAAGCAAAGTAATATATAAGTCATGATTTATTATATTTGCATTAATGTGGGTGAGTTTTATGGAAATAAATTATACTTACATATCAAGCCTCGGACAATGTAGACTCAAAGACGCCGTCTCTCGTACGGTTGTGTCTGTACAGCGCGATCAAGTCTCTACCATCCAGAGCGTCGTTGGTTCTCTCAGCTGTTTATAAATAAAATCAATAACGACTCACCAAACACTATATATATAAATGAAATGATTAAAAAGTGTCTTACGAAGTTATCGCGTATAACAGCTAAAGAATGCGATCCATGAAGGCTAGCAGTCGGATTGGCGAGCCGGTTCAGCCTGTTGGTCTCCCCTCTCTTCAAATTATCCGGGTGCGACCAGTGCTTCACCTGCGTATTATAAATAATAAAAAATGTTATATAAATGAATTATTATTATTATTGTTATTGTTGTTGTTGTTGTTATTATTATTATTATTATTATTATTATTATTATTATTATTATTAACAATAACAATAATAATAATAATAATAATAATAATAATAATAATAATAATAATAATAATAATAATAATAATAATAATAATAATAATAATAAAGTGTGGATCCAGAAATTTACATATTCTGCCCAATCCGCTTCCGACATGTTCGCCGGGCGCTTTTCCTTGATCTCGTCCAGCTTCTCAACCCCACCTTGCTCAGTAAAATTCATCTTTTTGTACCGCCACTTGTTGTCGTCGTATCAGTTTTGGAGATAAGCTTCGATACTCCGGACAATATCTTCTCCATCAGCACTCGCAAGGTGCTCGCCGAGATCAAAAAAATGCTGCAATAAAATATAATTAAAGTAAATATTCAAATTTAAATAAACAATCAAATTTAAATAAATAACAAACTTAAAATAAACAAACACAATAATTAAAAAAATAAAAGATAAAAAAACTTATGTGTAGCTGGTCATCGATGTGGGCCTTCACGGTAGCGGGAACAGCTCCCCAAGAATTGTAATGCATGGGAATTGATTGCTGTAACAATTCCCCGACCAAGTTGGAGAACCACTTCGCATGCGTGCCTACATGCTCCCACATCCCTTTGTCGTTCTTCCGGAATCTGATCGATACCGGACGACCAGTCTCTTTCCTCTCATTGCGGAGCCGCGTGTTCTTTGTGGGACCACGCACCGCCTTCCCGCCTTTCCCAATTTTAGCAATGGGCTTAGGAGGTCTGGGAGGTCTGGATTTAGATCCTACAAGTAATCAAATTCAAGTGATGATGACATAAAATAACAAGTTATCAATTTCAAATAATAATCAAGTTTAATTAAAATAATCTAGAAATTCTTACTTTGACAATCACTGCCTAGCCTCCTCGGACCACGGGGTGGCTCATTGCCTCCATCGCCACCGTGGCTCCTAGCAACAACATCTGCCATCTGTAAACGTACTAGTACAAGAACATATAATTAGTGAAGAAACACATATACGCATATACGCATACACACACACATTGAAATAAATAACAATTTATACAAAAAAAATAATAAATAAATAAATAAACACGTTTAACCACTCGATAACAATTTCATTCAAATAAGTGTCATTTAACAAATTACAATTCGAGATCAATCTCACTCATCACTAAGATAAAAACCATCATTATTAGTGTCAGCTTCATCTTCACGATCGACGTGGTATTCACCATCAGATGCTAAATCATAAGGAACGTGGTCATCATAATCAATATTATCGTTGTCGTCGTCGACATAAGTGATAATTGGTTGTGGTGGTGCCTCAACTTCCGCTGGCTCAACATCTCTATTTATGGTGTCATAATTCAACGTATCCAACTCAGAAGAGAGTGTGACATGTGATGAGGTGTTGTCATGTACAACATCCTGATTGTCTTCTACCACGATGATATCCGGGTTCCAAATCTTTCGATGATAAGAATCTTGGACGGCCTTGACATTACCAAGTTTAACCGGGAAATCAAGGTAAAAGACTTGTGTTGCTTGTGTTGCAAGAATGTATGGTTCACTTTCAAATGATACACGATCTGTCATAATTTGTGTAATGTTGTTTCTATAGGTACAACGTTTTATGCGACCATTGTTCTTAGTGTCGAACCATTTAACTTTGAACAACACAACCTTGAACGGAATATATTCAAGCTCGATAATTTCTTCAAGCTGGCCATAATACATTCCTCTGCTAGGATTAGGAGTTGAAATTCCGCTGTTTTGGGTTGAACGACTGATGAGTCTGCAAATACTCATCATTTCACGACCATTTTGATACGTAAAAATACCAAAAAAACGGCCAAAAACAATATAGATATTCTTGGTTTCGTGTTTTTATGCATCTCAGGTACGAAGGGATTGAAAACTGAGCAAAAATGTGCATTTTTTATCGACTCAATTGTGCAACTGTGATATTAAAGACAAGTCGAGTCAACCCCGGGATGTATTGGATGTGTTCTGTGATATTAAGCCTTAACCAATCCACAAATATCACCCAGGCCCAACCCAATCCAAACATTAGCCCACTCCATACCATTTTTAATAAAACCTGATAATCCCAGCCTCCATCTCCTATACCTCTCCCCAGAATATCACGAACCAAACAAAAAACCTACACATCCTCCAAATAAATCCAGCATATCTTACAACCTCCAAGCTTCTTGTCTCCCCTCGACATCCACCTGCTTCAGCCACTAAATTGTTCCCTCAAAGAACCTATAAGATATTTTTTTATACAGCTGGAGATTTACCCCATCTTTTTTGGCGCCAAAAATGCAATGAAGGGCTGAGATTGTTCCAAGATAATTCAATGGATGGGATTTGTTCTAAACAAGCACAAGTGAAGACCCCCTAGTTGGCATTTTAGTATAAATAAGAGCACTTGTAAGCCTTTGATTGCAACTAGTTTTTAACATAGTTTCTAGTTTAATATTTTAGTAGTCTGCTCTTTTAAATACCAGTCTTAAGATCGTACTATTAAGCTTTGTACCCACTTTTCAGTTTTAATATAAATTTGAAGTTTTAGTAAGAAATCTCGTCTATGTTCCAATGTTGTTTAAAATATTTTCATAATCTCTCATAAGCTCTCAAAAGTAAAAGAGGAGAAAAGAAGAAGAATTTGTAGCAGTGAAGAAATATGAATGGAAATGGTCTAGAGCTTCTTGGGAAGCATTAGGAAGAGTAGAAATTAATGTCACCGTGGTTCAGCCAAGTTAAAGGTTTCATGTTCATGTCTTCAAATTTTCAAGTTCTCATATAATTTGGCTTATCATTGTTCTTGTTAGTCTTGAGTGTAATCTGTCGCTTGTTGCTGTTTAATTATGTTTATTTAATACTAGTACAAGCTTGTTTGTCTATTTCATAGTTTAACCTATCAGTTAGCTACATTAAATCTTAAATCAGTGTTATAAGGGGTGTTTGGATTTGCTAGTTATTCTATGCTGAAGATTGTTCTATGTATTGTTCTTTGTTGTTATAGTTTGCTTGAAGTTCATACAGGATAGGAGTAACATATAAATCACACCCTATTAGCCACAAAGTCAAAATCTTCTTTAAGTTTAGTGTGCACAACCTGTTGGGATCTTTAGTTTGCATAATTATCATCTTTGGTTTAAAAGTTGTTTAGTTGTTTAATTTAAACTTTTTATAGTTTAGCTCCTCATAATCAGTCATCTAGCATAATTTGAATCTCACTTTCGTCAACCTTAGGAAAAATATTAAGTCAAGAAATTTTCATATCAAGTAAAAAAAAAAACTGAAGCAAAATATCAGATACTTTGTAGGCTTTACTCTTGTTTGAAAATGATTAAATTTTGTTGCTCTATGATAATTCGTGGCTTGTGAATCTGAATCTACTGAAATATTTAATTTTCGAATTCATTTGCTTGTTGAAATTGGGTCGTAAAGTTGCCTGTTTGGATGTTCGTGTGCCTTGAATCAGATAACTTTCAGTTTCTGACCTGTTTTCTCAAGCTTATAACTGGTGCAATCTTTAAGCTTTTTACGTAATTCTTGTTGATTTGGGTAGGTAGTAGTACTAATTTATTTTCTCTATGCTTTGTTTGCAAATTCTTGTTCATTTGCTATGATTAGTTTGTCCTTCAAATCTCTCCGTTAGACCTGTTTCTTTAAAAGTGGGCCTGGTTGCGCATCAGTATATGAATAGATGCTATTTGATTCTTGATGCTTGTTGTTGGTATAGTGTTCTTTGCGTGTGATCGAGGCTGTGCTTGTTAGTGTTTCTTTTAGAGTTAACTTAAGTTTCATTCACGTAGCTTCAAGGTTACTGTGATAGCTGCTATTGTCCTTAATATCGCTTTAGGTCTAAACTTATAACTGTTGGATTTTCATGCTCATATTGCTTGCTGTTTTAGTTAGTTGTTATTGCTCTTGTATGTATGCTACTATGATCTTTCGGCTTTAGCTTGTTTGTCCTTTGGATAAGCTGCTTCTCCTATAGCTTTTCATTTAAACTTATGAATTTTAATCTGTTTCCACTTAGCGTGAGTTTGATTATCATAGTTTGTTTATTTGTGTTTGTGATTTCCTGAGTTTGTGCTTTATCTCGTATCAAGCATAAATCCCATTTGCGTTAGCTTGTAGTTTGGTGTGATATTTGCTAGTTCATTAATATCACATTAGCGTAACACTTTGAACCTTTTGAATTTGGTTATTAGTCATCAGTGGTAGTAGTTGTCTTAAAGTTTCAGATTTATTTGCTTAGATTCCGTTTTTATTTTCATTTTTGTGCTTTTACGTTATTTTTAGTTAAATCGCTTGTCTTTAGTTTCTTATACGTTTTATACTTTGTTGCTTTACGTTTCTGATTCACAATACCATAATAATATCAAAATCCCATCCTTACAAGCATTTTAATTTCGAACCTCAAACGATATCCTCGATTCACACCTCGTTGGGACACGACCCGGGCGATCACTTGCCCGGTATCACATATATATAACGTATTCACGGGTTTTGCAAGTTAGCCTTTTCACAAGGGTTGACTAGTCAAATTCCTCACGTACTTTGTATGTATTTATTTGATACCTGTTTTGCACACATATCAACGAAGTAAATCATCGTCGTGTACGATAAACTTCACACCGTTCACTATGCAAGAGTCGACTGAGAATGCAGTACATGATGGTCCACAAGCCAAAGCGAACAACTTGGAAGTACAACTTGGGTCGTCCTTTACTTTCAATTCACGAATCTAAGAAAAAAAGTTAAGAATAGATATAGATGAGTAATAGTCGTTATTTTTACAGGGTAATACATACAATGAGTCTACCTTGTTCCCAAACCAGCGAGGAAATCCTTCTTGTATGTCATTGCCAGGAAATGCCCTGTAAATGTTCATGATATTAGAATAAGTCATCTAATAATAACTTACGTAAAACAAAATTTTGAAATAAAACGTGTACCTCTTGTACTCATTCATGTACGGGTCGATTTCATGACTGTTTTGTAGTACATACCATACTACGTTCTGCATTGCATCTGGTTCAAGTCGAATTAATGATTGTTTACCATTCAGTTTACAGGCTGATCGAAACACTTGAAATCGACTTGTTGGGCTTGGACCGTCCTCATTCCAGTCAGGACGATTAAATCTCGACTCAACACCCCGAAAATAATACAAACAGAAAGTTAATGCTTCATCAGCAATATAACCCTCCGCTATTGATCCTTCAGGCTTAGCTTTATTTCTGACATAATTTTTGAGCTTTTTCATGTACCTTTCAAATGGATACATCCACCTCATGTAAATAGGCCCGCCTTGAATAGCCTCTTCGGGTAGATGAATAACCAAGTGAATCATAATGTCAAAAAAAGCTGGAGGATAGATTTGCTCGAAACTGCACAAAATATTGATGAGCTGTTCTTTAGCTTTCAACATGTCATCCACCATCAAAGTTCGAGCGCATATTTGTTTGAAGAATGAACAAAGCTCGATTATTGGTGTTGCGGTGGTTTGGTCCTTCAAGTAATTTTGAAGTCCAGCAGGAAGTAACCACTACATCATTATATGACAGTCATGAGCCTTCAAGACTATTATGTTGTTATCACTGTCTGTCACTTTATGCTTGAAGTTAGATCCGAACCCATCGGGTAGTTTAACACCTTTGATCAATTGGCAAAAAAATCATGATATTAGAATAAGTCGTCGAAATGAATACGCGAAATGAATTGGAACAAATGAATTTTGAAATAAAATGTGTACCTTTGATGAATTGAAAAAAAAAGTTTTCTTTCTTCAGTAGTGAAAGAGTACGTGGGATGAGGCTTATAGCACTTCCCGTTTCCTTTGTTGACGAGCCACAAAGCATCACGAATTTTCAAATTCTGTAAGTCTTGTCTTGCCTTGTTGGTGTCTTTTGATTTGTCATTCATTAACAAAGTACCCAACACACTTTCACACACATTTTTTTGATATGCATGACATCTAAATTGTGTTTTAGTGTAAGAAAAGACCAATATTGTAGCTCGTAGAAAATAGATACTTTGGTCCAATTCAATTCGCGATCATGATCACGTTTTTTCTTCGCACCCCCAAAACTTGGATGTTTCCCCGGGATACGTATAGGCAATCTCCCAACTTGAGTCAAGATGTCATCACTGGTAAATTTTTTAGGAGGTGGTCTATCTTCTACCGGAGTATAGAATGCCCTTCTGTTCTTTCACCATCTATTGGTCGGTTTTAAGAATCTTCTGTGACCAACATAAGCGGTTTTGCTTAACACGCGAATAGCTGGAGTGTCTTTATTATAGGTCGGACATGCCCTGTAACCTTGCCTACTCCACCCAGACAAACTACTTCGAGCGGGAAAGTCATTGATAGTCCATAAAAGCGCTGCTTTCATACAGAATTCAGTGCCTGTAACAACATCCGTAGTCATGACCCCATCTTTCCATAAAGTCTTAAGATCTTCAATCAAAGGCCTCAAGTAAATATCTATGTCCTTCCCGGGTGATTTAGGGCCCAGAATTAACAATGTTAACATAAGAGAAGTCTCTCTCATACATATCCAGGGAGGCATATTGTATGTTGTTAATATTACCGGCCACATACTGTAAGACTGACTAAGGTTGCCGTATGGATTGAAACCATCAGCAGCCAACCCTAATCGGACGTTTCTTTTTTCATAAGCAAATTCTTTCTTATACTTGATATCAAATTTCTTCCATGCTTCACCATCAATCGGGTGTTGCATCTTACCGTTCTCCGTAGACTGCCCAGAAGCATGCCAAGTCATATGTTTTGCAGTGTGTTTAGACTTGTACAAACGTTGTAGTCTAGCAATGACAGGAAAGTAACGCAACACCTTGTTAGGAACTTTCTTCCCCAGTGTGTTCTTGTCTTTCCATCTACTAGCATCGCAGATGGGACAATTCTACAAATCTTCGTTACCCACCCCCCGATATAAAAAACAATCATTTACACAAGCATGTATGGATTCGTATCCTAACCCGATCGTTTTATATGTCTTCTTTATTTCATAATATGACGGTGGGATTTTGTATCCTAGAACGGGCGGGAAGCATTCACGTAGAAATTTTAGTGTTTCGTTAAACGTGGTGTCACTCATTTTTCCTTTGACCTTAATGTTCGTAAACTTTGCCATAAAGTCCAATGAAGACATCCATGTACAACCCGGGTATAGTGGGTCGTTAGCAGTGGCAAGTAACGCTTCAAACTCGTTACGTTGAGGAAGTGTTGTTGCTTGATTTGGCTCGTTACTTGTCTCGCCAATAATTTCTTGAGTTGGCTCATTCGGACACATATCATGAAGGAAATCAGCCATGTCACTCGTCCCGGGATGATTTGTGTTGGGTACCAATGTTCGGGTATCCGGTTCACCGTGATTATACCATTTTGTATAACTTTGGTCCCAACCATTTGAGTGTATGTGATCAAACAAATCTTCGTACTTTATCCAACCATTGTTATAACAACGAACACATGGACAATGTACATTCCCATCAATATTCACAAAGTCCTTGGCATACGTGCAAAAAGCTTTAAGACCTTTTAAAAAATCGAGGCTAGCACGGGATAATGAGATCCAACTCTTATCAATTGGCATAGCTGCGTTTTAATGATGCAACAAATAATTATATGGAATTAAACATGTTCACGAGTTGTGCGTTTTAATGATGCAACAAATAATGACATAGGTTTAAGTTGAAAAGCCGTAAACACATATATAAAGGTGGAATTACGAGTTGTGCGTTTTGTTCACCTAATCCAACTATGGAAGGCAATCCTAACCCACTCTTTGAATGTTTTGTCTCATATATGAATGCGTATAACTGAATTTACTATTTGAGAAAATTTCGGCAGCATTTCCCCTCAACTCCCCAAATATGTGCATTAAAGACATATTCGTAGGAGTAAAGGGGAAACACTGTCAAAATTTTCACAAATAGTAAATCAATTATACGCATTCATATCCTAAATGAGACAAAACATTCAAAAAGCAGTCCAAACAGGGGACTTTCCGAAATTAATTTCTAATAAATTAATTTCGGACGGGTTTTTTATGGGATGATTAACTTCGGACGGGGACTTTCCGAAATTAATCACTAAAGTCCTATAATCATTTACAATAGTCTAACATAATGATTCATATATGAAATTACTTAAGAAAATTCAACAAACACACATATATAAATGGATATATATTGCGGTTAACAAATTAAGGGGGTGTTTGTTTGAGCTTATTTGCTTTTCGGCCTATAAATCAAAAGACTCAATTTTCCGGCTTATTAGCAGACTTGTGAGCTTATATAAGATTATTATATCATAATATACTTATATAAGCCCACAAGTCTCCAAATAAGCTGGAAAATTGAAGCTTATGAAATATAAGCCGAAATCAAATGAACTCATAAACACAAACACAAACGGCCCTCAGTTGGGCTGTTAACAAGCAGAAACAGAATGCCCCCTTTGGGGGCTGAAATAAGCAGACAAATGCCCCCCTTTTGGGTTTGTATTGTCGCAAACAAATGCCCCTTGTTGGGGCTGCGTTTCAGTGAGCAAACACCCCCTGGTGGGCCTGCGTTGCAGCAGACAAACACCCCTGTCGGGGCTGTTTTTGGACAGAAATAAGCAAAGAAAACACGCCCTTTGGGTACACATCACGAGCACACCCAATGGTGTGTCGTGTTCCAAACTATACAATTCTCCATAAATCCTGCTATGTACTAAAACCAAACACCCTAGCCTACCTCAACAAACACCCCTGCCGTTAATAAACATATGACGTTTCTATAACATGTCCTAGCCTACTGATATAAGCCGAAACCAAACATCCTAGCCAACTGATATAAGCCGAAACCAAACACAAACGCAAACAAAAAAACATACTGTAAGGCTGCTCTGGTGCGTTCTCGGATGGTCTCAGCTGGTCTACAGAGCAAGCACGTGGTCCTTGCGGCCTCGACAAATAACAGGCTGGTCTTTTGTGTCCTCGCCAAACACATAAACAAAAATTAATAACTCAAAACTTTCGACGATGACATGTCTTCGCTAAAGAAATAAACACAATAATATATATATATATATATATATATATATATATATATATATATATATATATATATATATATATATACCTTGTGGTCTCGGCAAAGTCTTGACAGCAACTGTACTAAAAAAAGTTAACAATTTTTTTTTTTTTAAATTAACAAAAAACAGAAAATCAATAAATTAACAAAAAAAAAAAAAAAAAAAAAAAAAAAAAAAAAAAAAAAACAACTTAACACAAAATCAATAAATTAACAGAAAAAAAAAAAAAAAAAAAAAAAAAAAATTATCAAAACTTAACAAAAATTAACAAATTAAATATACCTGGGTTTTTATGTTACCACTGTCGAGAGTCAAAGAAAGGAGATGGGAATAGAGAGAATTAAAGAATATAGAGGGGTTTAGGAAAGAATCAAAGAATGAGAGGGGAGAAAGAGATACATCGTGCACAGTGGTGCGAGTGTGGGTTGCGGTGGTGGAGATGGTGGTGCGGTGAAGTAGTGGTGGTGCTTTGGTGGTGAATAGTGGTGGTGGAGATGGTGATTTGTAGTGGTGGAGATGGTGAAGCAGAAGCAGAAAGCAGATAGTTTTTTTTTTTTTTTTTTTTTTTTTTTTTTTTTTCTAAGAAACAAAAGTAGATCTGTTAATAATAGGTGTGTTTTTGGTGCACACTTTTAGCGGGGACACGCCCCCGCTAAAAGGTGGCTTTGTCTTTTAGCAAAACTTTCAGCGGAGACAAGGCCTCGCTAAAAGTTTTCACAATTCGCCAAAAACTTTGGTGGGATAAAGTAAATGCGTAGAGGGGAAAACAAAATTGTGCACCATTTTAATTAACTTAAATCAATATTAATTAAACCATTTAAATTTAATTATTTATAATTAATTTAAATCATTTATAATTTATTTAAATCATTTAAAATTATTTTTAAATCATTTTAGTTAAGTTAAATCATTTATAATTAATTTAAATCATTTAAAATTATTTTTAATTCATTTTAATCAAGTTAAATCATTTATAATTAATTTAAATCATTTAAAATTATTTTTAAATCGTTTTAATTAAGTTAAATCATTTATAATTAATTTAAATCATTTTAATTAAGTTAAATCATTTATACACGAGATGTTTAACGAACGAGTCGAGATGATATGGTTAGACACGAGATGTTAAACGAACGAGTTGAGATGCTATGGTTATACACGAGATGTTAAACGAATGAGTCGAGATGATGTGGTATTACACGAGATGTTAAATGAACGAGCCGAGATTATATGGTTATACACGAGATGTTTAGTCGAGATGCTATGGTTATAAACGAGATGTTAAACGAATGAGTCGAGATGATGTGGTATTACACGAGATGTTAAACGAACGAGTCGAGATGCTATAGTCATACACGAGATGTTAAACGAACGAGTCAAGATGCTATGGTTATACACGAGATGCTAAAAGAATGAGTCGAGATGATGTGGTATTAGACGCGATGTTAAACGAACGAGTCGAGATGATATAGTTATACACGAGATGTTAAACGAACGAGTCGAGATGATATGGTTATACACGAGATGTTAAATGAACGAGTCGAGAAGCTATGGTTATGTACGAGATGTTAAACGAACGAGTCGAGATGATGTGGTATTACACAAGATGTTAAACGAACGAGTCGTGATGCTATGGTTATACACGAGATGTTAAACGAACGAGTCGAGATGATGTGGTATTACACAAGATGTTAAATGAACGAGTCGAGATGCTATGGTTATACACGAGATGTTAAACGAACGAGTCGAAATGATATGGTTATACACAAGATGTTAAACGAACGAGTCGAGATGCTATGGTTATATACGAGATGTTAAACGAACGAGTCGAGATGATGTGGTATTACACAAGATGTTAAACGAACGAGTCGAGATGCTATGGTTATACACGAGATGTTAAACGAACGAGTTGAGATGCTATGGTTATACACGAGATGTTAAACGAATGAGTCGAGATGATGTGGTATTACACGAGATGTTAAACGAACGAGCTGGGATTATATGGTTATACACGATATGTTAAAAGAACTAGTCGAGATGCTATGGTTATAAACGAGATGTTAAACGAATGAGTCGAGATGATGTGGTATTACACGAGATGTTAAACGAACGAGTCGAGATGCTATGGTCATACACGAGATGTTAAACGAACGAGTCGAGATGCTATGGTTATACACGAGATGTTAAAAGAATGAGTCGAGATGATGTGGTATTAGACGAGATGTTAAACGAACGAGCCGAGATTATATGGTTATACACGAGATGTTAAATGAACGAGTCGAGATGATATGGTTATACACGAGATGTTAAACGAACGAGTCGAGATGATATGGTTATACACGAGATGTTAAATGAACGAGTCGAGAAGCTATGGTTATATACGAGATGTTAAACGAACGAGTCGAGATGATGTGGTATTACACAAGATGTTAAACGAACGAGTCGAGATGCTATGGTTATACACGAGATGTTAAACGAACGAGTCGAGATGATGTGGTATTACACAAGATGTTAAATGAACGAGTCGAGATGCTATGGTTATACACGAGATGTTAAACGAACGAGTCGAAATGATATGGTTATACACGAGATGTTAAACGAACGAGTCGAGATGCTATGGTTATATACGAGATGTTAAACGAACGAGTCGAGATGATGTGGTATTACACAAGATGTTAAACGAACGAGTCGAGATGCTATGGTTATACACGAGATGTTAAACAAATGAGTTGAGATGCTATGGTTATACATGAGATGTTTAACGAATGAGTCGAGATGATGTGGTATTACACGAGATGTTAAACGAACGAGCCGAGATTATATGGTTATACACGAGATGTTAAAAGAACTAGTCGGGATGCTATGGTTATAAACGAGATGTTAAACGAATGAGTCGAGATGATGTGGTATTACACGAGATGTTAAACGAACGAGTCGAGATGCTATGGTCATACACGAGATGTTAAACGAACGAGTCGAGCTGCTATGGTTATACACTAGATGTTAAAAGAATGAGTCGAGATGATGTGGTATTAGACGAGATGTTAAACGAACGAGCCGAGATTATATGGTTATACATGAGATGTTAAACGAACGAGTCGAGATGCTATGGTCATGCTAATAAAAGAACTTTTAAGTAATGAACCATCAAAATATGACTTTTCTGCTTTACAGAATTTGTTCATATTACAATGTCTTAATGACATCTATCTACCCAATTTATTAACCCAAGATCTCTTAATCTTTTTTTGTTATCTTTATTAACTTCTTCACATTCTCAAGAACGAGTCGAGATGCTATGGTTATACACCAAAATTTTCCCACCTAACAACTTATCCTCACAATATAAACACACACACACACACACATACACACACACACACACACACACACACACACTCATCTAACTAATAAAAACTCACATACACACACTCATCTCATTATATATATCTCTCTCTCTAGTAGTTTCCGTTTTCCGGCAACACCAGCAGTTTTCGACCACCGGAATCTTTTTCTGGCCACCACCTTTTATCAACTCAACTTGTAGATCGGGCCACCCCGATCACGATTCTACCACACACAACTACAAACACACACGGTTAACATGCCGCCCAAGATGCTAGAATATGAAGCTTTTGCTTGTCCTTGTGGACGAGGAGACGTAATTCTGCGAGAATCACATAAATATTACTCCCGTGGTAAACTATACTATGCGTGTCCTAAATCAAAGGGTGGGACAAATGATCATGGATGCGATTTTTTATGGAAAGAGGAACGAATCGCCATGATGACCGGTTCTCTTGGAGCTTCAACACCTCCAACTCATTCCGCAGGACCATCCACACCTCCAACTCGTTACATTGCAGGACCTTCAACATCGAGTCCTGCAAATACAGAGTGCTCAAACTGCATCAAATTGAATCACCAGATAATGGTACTCAATAAAATGCTAGAATTGTATCAGCATCCCAACAACCACACAATTGATTCAGCTGCCTTGTTTCACGAGCTTTATAATGAGATGTTAGGTGGTATGGGAAATCTTCGTATGTAGTGTTGTTGTTGTTGCTGTTATTGTTGTTTGTTGTGTTATTGTTGTTGTTGTTGTGTTATTGTTGTTGTTGTTGTTGTTGTTTAATAAAATGTTGTTATTATTATTTAATAAAATGTTGTTGTTTTTGTGAAAACTGATGTAACAAAAGGCAAACCGTTTGTTTAAAACAATTAACAATTAACAAACACGAAGGCAAACCGTTTATTTAAAACACGCAAGAGTTCTCAACCACATACATTTCATACAAACTCAAACATAATAACTCGACAACCAAACGAAACAACTCAAACTAAACAACCCGACAACCAAACGAAACAGATCAAGCGATACAACGACCCGTTTATTTTTTTTGCGGTTACTTCCCGCTTTGCTTGAACTCGCACCATCTTTTCCTTTCCTTGCTCTCATTTCCTTGAGATGTGCAAACGTAGCTTCCAAATCTGTTATTTTATTTTCCAGATATGTTATTCTACTTTCGGCTTCAACAACAGTAGCAGCTTGAGCTTCAGCAGCATCTAGCTCTTCCAAATACTCTATATAGTACGGTTTTTTCCTTAACCATACCAAAATCCGGTCTCTCTGTCACGGTGCACGGTTCGCATACGAACCATATTCATCAAAAATTTCCCAGCCCCAATGATTTATAATTTCATTATACAGGAGCTCGTGTGATAAAGCCTTTGCCCACTCCTGTTCCGGCATTAAACCATCCATTGTTATGTGTGTTTTGTATTTTTTGCCGAATTTATGATAGTTAATATGTGTTATGTGTATGTTATAATATACTAGCAGGGTACCCGCGCGATGAGGCGGCGGGTACCCTGTGACTAAATTTTCTGGTGAATAATTGTTATTTTGTTATGAGCTGCAGGATTTCAGATTTTTGTTTTGTAAGCTTAATTAGATTGTACTTTGTGGTTAAATAAATTGTATATTAATTGTATGTGTTGAATAATGTTTTTTTTTGTTTTATTTGTACATTGTGCTTAAGTAGTTGTATATATTGATGATGGGGTGTTTTAAATTATGTATTAATTGTATGTAAGAAATACTATTTGCTTAAAATCAGTTGTGCTTTACATAGTTGTACATTATGTTTTATTAATAGTATTTACTTAAAATCTAATTTGGAAAATCTTAAAATCATAAATAAGAGAGAAGGTCTTATATGCTTTATAAGTAGTATAGATATTAAAAGTTTGGGGAAAAATTTTGCAGTTTGGGGGGAAATTTGGCGCCTAACCTTTTAGCGGGGACATGTCCCCGCTAAAAGTTTGTGTTCTACCCCGGTAATAGTTTTCGGTGGGGACATGTCCCCGCCAAATGTCTAGGCGGGAATAATACACGGGAACAATTAGGCGCAACTATTTTGGTCAAAGTTGCAAAAATACCAAAAATACTTTCGGCGTGGACATGTCCCCGCCAAAAGTGAGCGTTGAAAATGTAGTAAACGGTCAGCGATATCGTGTGCCAGCTCAGCATGTTTTTTTGTCGTTTAGTGACTTTCGGAGGGGACAAGGGCGTCCCGGCAAAAGTCTCGTCGCCCGTCGTCCTGTTTGTTGTAGTGACTGTGTCATCGACAGCCTTGGAAACCGGTCATTAATAGGGTTCTACATATATACACTGAACAAATACGAATGAGGCTTGTTCATGTCAGTTATTTGAGGCTTGAGCGGATAGTAAATGAACTAGTTTTTCTGTCATGTTCGATCAGATGACCATAGCGTTCATTTGAACAAATGCAGGATTAACTAGTTGATGATTCAGTTCCTTTATTTATTTCTAAATTAAAGCAAAAATCATAAGCGATATTGTTTATATAAAAACTTTTATCTAGATGTTTCTTGTAAAAGTCTGATTAAAGGGAAGGGGCCACCAAATGGAGATAATGCCAACATAAGTACTTGTCACCATATCTTCATATGGTCCCTGAATCCTTCCTATTTTCACGTGCAATATTCGTATAAAAGATCATACCCTCCTCTATCACTCATTTATATGTGGAGAGGCCAAAGATCAATATATAACATCACTTTTATTACAGCAAATGGAAAAGTTTTAATCAAAAGAAAGCAGGCAAATACATGTATACATCAAGAACCAAACATTTAACTGGCTCCTCTATGGGTAGGAAGTAGGACATTGGGTTTTTTTTTTTTTTTTTTTTTTTTTTTTTTTTTTTTTTTTTTCAAGTACAGCTGTTAGAATCATAGATTGTTTTCTGCATAAGGGTGTCAAACTGCAAGTTGATGGACTTTTAAGATATATAACTTCTACGTCTTAAATTAAAAGATACCAATTCCAAAAGGCATAAATGTGACTGTACTAACGAACAAATGACAAGCTGGACCATTATTACTGGCTCTTCGAAAAAGGACAAGAGAAATGACACAATATCAGCAATAATGAAACCCTCCAACAACACAAAAACTGAAAAAAGCAAGTGGCCGGTTGGCATAGGAAAAGACCAGATCATCTACATTATTTCAAGGAATCAAAAAACAAGATACAATTATATATACGCACTACTTAATTGAACTGATCTCTTCTCATAGAATTGATAGTATGTTTGAACTTACTAAAAAAGAGTAATCAAAACTTGTTCACCCCTTTGTTTAAGCTTATATGGCCTGCTTATGAGCTTATTGAACTTTTTAAAAGCTCATAAGCCCAAAATTTTGAGCTTCTGAGCTTTTCAATTCTTTAAGCTCATAAGCCGGCCAATTAAACTTAAACAAGCACCCGCAAGACTCCAATATTAGGATGTAAATAAAACATACAGGACCAGTTCAGATTAGCCACATATTTGGAACCCCAGCCGGCAATTCATATCTATAGGAACAGAAAGGGAGTCATCATATATAAGTGCATGCAAACCATAACAAATTTTCAAAAGCCTCATAAAGAAAAAAGAAAATGAAAAGTAATCATGTTCTTGTAGTACCTTATCCAGCACAAGGCCATGTGACTCCTCTTATGGATGCTGCACAGCGCTTCACCAGAAAAGGTCTAAAGGTCACATTTGTGAACACAGAGGACAGTCATAAACGGGTTATAAATGCCTGGTCCCAAAAAGATGATCTGAGTGATATGATGCAAATGGTTGCGATTCCAGATGGGATAGAATCATGGGAAGATAGAAATGACCTTGGGCAGTTGACGGAAACCATGTTTAAAGTCATGCCCGACAAATTAGAAGAGCTAATAAACAACATAAACAAAACAGATGATAAAATAACATGCATTATTGCAGATTATTGCATGGGATGGATTTCAAAAGTTGCGCAGAAGATGGGTATTAGACTAGCAGTGTTTTCTTCGGGTTCGGCTGCAGTTATGGCCGTGTTCATGAGTGTCCAGAAGCTGTTAGACGATCAAGTTATAGATAGCAATGGTGAGATCACTTAACTTTTACTTATTCAACTAAACATTTAGCCTTATGAGATCTGACACGTTTCTTTCAGGAGTACCTGTGAAAGAACAAATGGTTCAGCTGTCAACAAACATGCCACCTATGGACCCTAAACAGTTTTTATGGGCATGTATAGGCGACCCAGTCACAAACAAAAAAATGTTTGATGGCCTCGGCCTTGAAGGTACGGTAGCCGCTGGAGTAGCAGATTACATAATTTGCAACTCAACAGTGGAGCTTGAGCCTGAGACATTCACCTTGTTTCCAAAGATATTGCCCATAGGCCCCCTTTTGGCAAACAACGAAAAAACAAAGCAAGCAGGACACTTCTGGAACAAAGATTCCTCATGCGTAACATGGCTTGATCAACAGCCGTTGTGCTCAGTCATTTACGTGGCATTTGGGAGCCTCACTATTTTCAGCCAACTCCAGTTTGAGGAGCTGGCGATAGGGCTTGACCTTATCAACAAGCCATTCTTGTGGGTTGTGCGACCAGGTTTGAGTGGCAGTACCGACCATATCTACCCAAATGGCTTCATGGACAGAATAGGCACTCGTGGGAAAATAGTCAGTTGGGCACCTCAACAAGAGGTCTTAAACCATCCCTCAGTAGCGTGCTTCATGAGTCACTGTGGCTGGAACTCTACCATGGAAGGTGTCAGCAACGGCGTTCCATTTTTGTGCTGGCCGTACTTTTATGATCAGTTTCTTGACGCAACTTACATATGTGATTTCTGGAAAACCGGTCTGAGGTTGAACAAAGATGATACCGGTATTGTCACACGAGAAGAAATCAAGAGTAAAGTGGAGCAGCTGATGAGGAACGACAAAATCAAACAAAATGCATTGAATTTGAAAGAAAGGGTGATGGGCAGTGTGAAAGAAGGAAATTCCTCCAGCAAAAATCTCAGCAATTTTGTTGATTGGGTAAAGAAAGGAAAAGATAAGGCGCCTGAAAATTACAATTTACAATCTTCCAGTTAATTAGGCTGTGGTCACTGAATCCTTATAAATTCACTGTTTCCGTATATGCACACGCTGTGTACTCTCTGTTTTCATTTTAGAAAAGAGAACTAAATAAAAGATTAGCAAGAAAATTATTGCAAATTGACTATGGTTTAAAAGTTAATACCAAGCTAGTCATTACGTTTTGTAGTAGATCATTCGGCGAAAAACTTACCAAATTATTGACCAGCGCCACTTACTTCAGCGATGACAACAAACTGACTTAGCAATGCATAATGGACAATGTGTCTGTATGTCAAATATTTGCATTAGCTTTGCTTTAATATACATAAGATATATTATATCAAACTAGAATTGATGGCTACAATTACGTACCAATTACTTATCATTTCCTTCAATGTAGATGTATGAAACACAAGCTTAGAGCAGTTGATGATACCTTCAATGTGGATATAAAGCTTTAGAGAAGTTACATATGTCCACTTCTGTTTATTATGGCGATTTCTCATCTCGGCAGTAACATATATCTTGAATGGTATTTATTTGAGGGGGTCAATATACACTGAAATTTTTGTATTAAAAATAACTAAAATCATATAAAAGAGTATAAAATGTATATAGAATCAAAAAATTTGGGGGGGCCACAACCACCCTCGGTCCCTTCTAAGTTCCGTCCATGCCAGTGGGGCCTACAAAACGGAACAAACTAATTGGTTGTTGGGCCCTCCGTGAGCAACTCTAGAACTCAACATTGCATCAGCCACGACAAGACATCAATCACTTCATCTTGTCCCACAACTCTTTCATACAACCTCTTGGCTAGCCCAATCAGCCCAACTCCTTGAAGTGGTCAAGTTTCTTATTTGCTGTCGAGCAGTATCTTCTTCTTCTAACACAACCAAGGCTTTGTCTAGCTTGTTTCTCGTCTTTCTCTTTTTTGTACTTGATAATTAATGGCTCAAGTTTACCTCCACGTCGTAAAAAATGGTTCATGTTCAGAAAATCATATCTAATAACCAGTAAGTCATTAGAAGTCGTGCAACCTATCGTTTTAAAGGTAATTGAGTCTATTTTCATTTAAAAATACCATTTTAATGATTAGTAACAGCAGGTCATTTTTCGGTCATATATATATATATATATATATATATATATATATATATATATATATATATATATATATATATATCTCAACCTATATATAGAACAAGTGTGATTGCTATTTTTAGCATCAAAAACTCTCCCAAAATTCTAAGAAAACTACACGTGTAAACATCCCCATTAATAGAAATATTTCAAAAAAAAAATTCAAACTGATTCTGTTGAGGAAATAAGCAAAAAATCCCTAGAAATAAGGAAACTAAAATCCCCTGCAAAAATAAAACACATTGCAAATCACGTACACCAGTCATTAAGCACACACAAAATCATTGATTATTTTGATTTCAATTACATTTTTCAAATCTTTCAATTCCTATTGGGCGTTTCTAACTCACAACTCGATCATACAATTGCAGAAACAACACTTCATCACAAATCAACCATATTCAGTTTAAGGTAATTTATATTTTTACTTTTTCTTTAGATTGAAACAAAATTAGGTTATTGGATGTTTGATGCTTACTGAATTAAGGATTAGTTTTGTATGTATTTATGGATTTTAATTATTGGAATTAAGTTTTGGAATGAATCCCGACTCCATATGAAGGTGACTGAATCATGCCAACTATTTGTTAATTTGTTGCAAAAATAAATCAATAGCTTCTGATTACTGAGATACATCATTTACTTTTGTGGTTGATTTTTATGTTGGTAATAATTGTCTATATGATTTGTTTTGAGCATGTTATGTAACACGTGCAAATCAAGTGTTCGGTGAAATGTTTATTTATACAAAAATGTTTAAATTTTTTTATTTTTGTTTTGATGTGTTTTTTGTTGTATAAACTATTTTGCAGGGTATTGTATAAACCATTGGAAGCAGAACTCAGGTTGATAATAAATAAATTTCTTGGTTAGTGAGATACGATGTAGCGGTTTTAAGCAATTGTTGTGATTTTGCAAATTGTTGGCCTATAAGTAATGAGCATGTTGGGTATTGGCTTTTTGCGGGCCAACTTTAATCACCATATTCACCGGTAAGTATGTCATGTTAATATCTTTTTGTTGTTGTTAGTATTATGTGATGTGCATATGTAATTATATGTGTATGCATAGAAATTAGGAAGACAAAGGTGATAGTTTTACTGTGTATTTTCATTCTTCCGTAAAAAAACAACGACACTTTCAAGAAGTGTGATTTGTTTTTGTTTATAGTAGTATCACTTTGTGGTTAGTAACTCTTATTATACGTCTTCTCAATTTCTTTTATTTAATTATTTGTAGTCCGACAAAGCTTCAATGTTGGATGAGGCAATTGAGTACTTGAAGTCGCTTCAAATGCAAGTTCAAGTAAATAAACCTTAAATCTTTGAATGTTTCATTATGCCTACTAACTGTGACACCTCAAGCAATAAACGAACCCAATAACCTTTGAATCAACTTAGTGAGCAAAACTCATATCAGAGTATATGGTAGTTGCGAATTCAAGTTGCACAATTTGTTTCTTAATGTTTGACATACATATAGAGTATTACGGAGTATTTTCATTTTTGGATTATAAAGTAGGGGTCAAATAATTGGTTTTGGTTGTGATTATACGATTATTAAAAGCATCAAATAATCATTTTCGACTAAATGGGTTTCATACAAATGACAACAATACTGTTTATCTTAAGAGCAAAAAGTTACTCATTTGCATATTATTTGACATAACTGGATATTTGGATGATGTCCATTTTATACCAGAGTTTTTTAGAAGTGACATACATGATCTATTTTTGCAGATGATGTCCAGGGGATGCGGTATGGTTCCTATGATGTTCCCAGGTGTCCAACAATATGTTTCACCTATGGCAATGGGAATGGGTATGGACAGGACATGGGAATGAATCGACCCATGGTTCCATATCGTGCCATTCTTCCAGGACCATCAATGCCCAATCCAGCTGCATCTGCTGCAGCAGCCGCTGCTTAAATTGGTCAACAGTTTCATGTTCCAGGATTCAACATGTCACCCGTTGTTGTTGTGGGTCAAGCGGCTAATATGTCAGCTCCAATGATGAGTTTATTTCCGCTACAAAATCAAAATCAACCACGAGTTCCTTATCTGCCATAATTAATAGCACCTTTGCCTCAATCAGACACAATTATCGCTTCCACAGGCATGTTTATCTCTTACTAAACTCTAAAGATACCTCAAAAACATACACGATTTGATATGAATTAATTTTACAAAATAAAAATAACATGCATATCATTACTACGAATTGGATCTGCCTTTACTATCATGTATGTGTGGAAATGAATCAACATGGCACAGAAGGAGCTATCCGCTATAACCGCTTGGGAAAACACAAAGAGGGCTGATACTCAAGCCAATTTGAAACAAATTGAGGTACTGCTTATGTCTAAAAGGTTATTTTAATTAGTCAGGTTAATAAAACTCTTTAGTACTTTAATTGCTATTATAATGAGCCTAATGAAGGAAGTTATGGAACTGAGCAGGTTGAGGGAACTACCTGATAACTATGGGATTACTCTCACAGATGTCTATTCTTAGTACATTATATCCTCCACATTAGAGGTGGCAATGTCAATCGATTTACTTACGACTGGGTCAGTTTTGTCCTACGTTTCATCTGTGATGTGCTAAATAGATAAAGTCAAACAAATTAGCTGATGAGGATGTTGGGACCTTTATGTTATAGAAGTAAATTATAAAGGTACTTTAGTGTATTTTATTTATTATGTATCTGTAAGTTTCGGTATATACCGAAGTTAGTTTGGGCTGGGACAATAAGATAACGGTATAAACCATTTCTTAGAAGGTCACGACTTTTATAGGGATTGAATCGGTATGCCTCTTTGTCTAACAGTCATGATGTATCAATGGCACCGATTCATGTAGTATAAATAGGTTAGGAATTTTGTAAACATTAAAAATCATTCCAAATCAATACAATTATTCCGTTAGTTATATATATTCGATTATTCATAGTTTTCTGTCCCAAATTGTTGTTCCAAACGCACCAATTAAAGGGACTAAATGGTCAACAGGCTGTGAGTTTCCTATAATGATTTTTAATCCATGTAATCAGTGAAATTATTTTTAAAGAAACAAGGTTTTGACACAATTTGAGTTTTGTAATCTTAGTTGATATACTAAGATTCTTTGACAACTATAGCTTTTTTGGCAGAAGTGTGTGATGTCAATTGAACCTCCAAAATTACCACCTCTATTACAAATAAACATGGCCACATGGTCCTAAAGTAACACAATGATTTATTTTATTTTATTTTATTTTTTATTTATTTATTATTATTTTTTTGCACCAGGGAATTACACCATGTTAATTAAGTAATTTCCCCCAAAATGGAGAAGCTGATTAGCGAGACGTCCAAAATGTAGAGATTTTTATTTTAATAGATTGAAACATGTAAAACCTTCCTCGCCTACATATGTTTTCTAAGTTAATGACATAACTTGCTTTTACAGACCAGCGATTGATCCTATCGCTTCAATATTTGGATCGAATGGTTAATGGAAGAACTGAACCATCGACTGATGGAGATGATACACGGTTGGCAGTACTACAATGCCTGGTTCTGACCCCATTGAGGCAACTAGGAGAAGGTAGCTTAGTTTTTTGTTAATACATTATCATTTTTAAGCCGTAATTAGATTGCCACATGGATATACAAGGCAATATGTCATTACTATTTAAGAATATTTTTCCAAAAAGATGACGAATTCCAGCCTTAAAGCAACTTGATGGTATATAGATGACGAATCCACAACACTCTGTTTTAATAAGTGGTACTCTCACATTTTACCTTAATGTAATAAAGAAACCTGCTCTGAAATACTCTAATAAATGTTATCTTCTATTATTCAAAGGAAAAATTACAAAATAGATTGCCTATATCAGATGGGTCCATTTTAACTCATTTACTTATGAGTGGGTTAATTTGCGTTTTTGTGTTTGTATCAATGTTACAAAATAGTACATTGTTAATTGCAAACTTACACATCTATTTTTGTGTTTGTATCAATGTTTGGACATGAATATTTTTGCATGTTTTTCGGCAAGTCTAAATGGGCGAACAATGTTTGCTAGTAAACTCGACCTGAACCTACCAGGCTACTACCAAGATTCATTGATAAATACATGTTTAGAATTTTTTGTAAACTGATCCATGTTATTATGGTCATGAATTGCAGATATGAAGCAATTATCTAATTGCAAGTATGAAGCAATTATCTAATTGTTTTTCCTATAAATGTTTTGATATATGTGTACTATTTGTGATATGAGTATGACATCATTTGTGTTAATTTATCTACTCTTTTTCCACGTTTCAAAGGTATACCAATTTCAATTTTCTAAGACTGTAAGATATTCAGATTTGGTATACTTGGTGTATTATGTAGTAATTTGTTTTTGTTACTCTTATTTGCATAATCATTAATGCATTTGTGGTTGTTTCGTTTTCTATATTTTCAGTTTGTGAACCTTTTAAGATTCTTTGACATGTATATACACTTTTTTGACCCGTTGCAGCTTGCTTAATTAGTTTGTGCATGCAGACTGTGTGTTACTTTTTTTCCTTTGAGGGTGTTTAGATCTGATTTTTGCAGCTCTTTGTTTTGGGTGTGCATGCCTTTTTAGTTGATATTTTTGTAATTTTGAGTTTCTGTTTTGGTTGTTTTTGCTGTCAAAACGGGGTTTTGGTTGTTGTTTTTGCTGTCAAAACGGGGTTTTTGGTGGTTGTTCTTGCTGTCAATAAAGGGGTTGTTTGGTTGTTGTTTTTTAATGTCATAATAGGGGCTATTTGGTTTCCATTGTACATAGCAAAATGGCAGTTTGGTTACTGCCTTTTGCTGTCAAAACAAGATAGTTTAATTGTTTTTTTTATACAACTTTGTTTACTTACAATATTAAGTAGTGTAAAAAGTTAATGAAGTTGTTTAAATAGTAATAACAATAGGAAATCACATACAACTAAAACGTTAAATACATCCTTTGTTATGGATCGTCTATTCAACTTACTAATTTCATTAGTAGCTATATTGTTCTTATACTGTTTTGAAAGAATATAAGATAACGTAGTGAGATCGAGATGTGTATGCAAGCTAAAAGGCGCTTCACCAAAGCACCAATTGATGGCATGTGCACTTTAAAGTTAGGAATGATGGCTTGGTCAAGTCTTAATTTTTTGTATTATTAAGATGTTTAATTATAATTTTTGATACCAAAAATTTATAAAAAAAGACATGTTTGGCGGCTTGGTGCATATGTAACTAAACATAAGATGATTGTCTCAGGTTGGTTTATTGCTACAACTGCCTGTCTTTTTGCACGGTCACCTGTTTCAAGAGTTAAAAGCAATCGAGGTCTTAAATTACTCTGTTGTGATAGAGATGACAACTACACCGATGAAACACCTAACATTGTCTACAAAGAAATGTTGCATCGTCTTTAAATATATTACTTTTTTCTTTAATCTGTATTTAGACGCTTTTTTATTTAGTCGTATTTTAGTATACATATTTTAATAGAGATGAGAACTACACCAATGAAACGCCAAACGTTGTCTACAAAAAGTATTGCATCGTCTTTAAACATCACTTTTTTCTTTTATCTATATTTAGACGCTTTTTTATTTAGTCATATTTTAGTATACATATTTTTTGCCTCTTATGTATTTTTTTTTAAATTGAATGCATATTCGTATGGTATTTTAATGTTTTATTTTATTAATTGAAAAAAAAAAAAAAAAAAAAAAAAAAAAAAAAACTGATAGAGCTAGCCCGCCCATCGGGCGGGTCTTGAAGCTAGTATATATATATGGAAAGAGGCATTTCACTATGTTTTTGCTTATCTTTTAATTACCCATGAATTTCACGGATCTTTTAGCTAGTAACTTGATATACAATATATGGGAAATAATCAATTCTAGAAATCTCTTTAGGGGTTTCTATAGTATAATTGTCAACGTTATTATCAATTTTTTATTATTATTATTTTTTTTTTCAATTTTTGGTTCTAGATTAGTTAAATTAAGGCATCTTTAAATCCATTGTCTCCGTCTCTTCTCTACTATCTTATAATAGAGGAAGACCTACTTTAAATACAAATACTTCAAAATTAAGCTTGCTTATTATAGAAATTCAATAGCTTGTACATAATTTCTCTACTACATAACTTACAATTTTTAAAGCTTAATATACAAAATACAAAACAGTATTAATGTGGTCAAGATATTTAATTTAGTTAATTAATTAACTGATCAATAAATACAATTAATGCAGTTATTAAAACATCTCTTACATAAGAAATATAAATTATCAAGCATATTGTACAACCAACTTAAACACAATTTTTGTATTAAATGTCACTAATACAAATAATAAAGCACATTATACAAATATCAAGCCCGAACGGGCAACGGGTCAAATGGGCTCGAGCCCGAACGGACACGGGCTAAACGAAATTCTTAATATTCATAAATTTATTGTCAAAAAGAACATAATAAACTAAAATATATGATTCACTGAAATTTTTTATTTCAATGTATCTGCCACCGCAATGCGCGAATACCTGCTAGTATTTGAGTAATGCATTTTACCTAAAATACTCCTTAACAAGGTTTTAAACCTGCACGTTGTCGCGGGATGTTTCAATATTAAGGTATGCATGCTCACCCGGGTCCGAGTAATCTCAAAAAAAAGGGCCACAAATGAAACGGGCTGGACTTAGTATGCATGCCCACCCAAACCAAAAAAAAAAAGACCCAAGGCCCATTACTCTAGAAAGAATAGTAACCCGGGTTACTATTCATCAAAGGGACGGGAAATGTATATATTAGTAATACCACTTAAACTGTCAACTTAGTCAACTTGGTTTATGAATGACAACTTAAAATTACGTTTAATAAATCTTGAAACTTAAAAGCACGTTAATAAATGACAACTTTTAAAACACACAAGCTTTATCAATTGAGGGATAATATGCACACCACCAAAAGTGATGTGTACACCA
This sequence comes from Artemisia argyi, assembly GCA_030686995.1. Taxonomy (NCBI): domain Eukaryota; kingdom Viridiplantae; phylum Streptophyta; class Magnoliopsida; order Asterales; family Asteraceae; genus Artemisia; species Artemisia argyi. The sequence goes on from CM060688.1 coordinate 76,792,981, forward strand.
TAATCATGCATATGTGGTGTTGTACTATATGCATAACTAAGGTGATTTTGTGATGTGCACATCACTTTTGGTGGTATGCATATCAACTCCCTTATCAATTTTGTTGCCCACGTATACTCGTTTAGTATTTTTGAAAGAAGAAAACAAAACTTTCTAATTGTTTGATGGAAAATGATTTGGAGACCTAATTAGTATGCCTAATAATATGCCTAACAAGAGGATGAAGACAAGTGGCAAAATGAAGAGTGGATATGAGAAAATATAAAATGTAAAGAAGTGGGGCCCTCTGATGTTACCAATCAAAGGATGACACCTCAGTTTAGGCATGCCAATTAGACATGCGGACTCTTGTTTGATAGCATCATAAGTATAGATATCTTTTGATTGTTAATTTTTATTCACGGAATTAGAACACGTCATACCAAATAATCATTCCTAACAAAACGAATTGATTTGTATACATCTTTTAAAACTTTTTGGGCATAGGTGCTACAACCAGCGACACATCGACTTATCAAACAAAACACACAAACGTGCGTGTGATTTTTGTAATTAGTAGAGGTGTTGCAAGTTTTTGTGTTAATTAACTTTTGCATGAGCCATATCAAATTAATCACGTATGAATATAAAAGGAAATTCGTATCAAATTATGATGATACAAATCCAATAGAAAACTATAATCTGCTCACCTAATCCTTTAAAAAGTGTTCATGTCCACTTCATACCACACCAATAATATCTAAATTATTTGTCCAAATAGATAAAATAATCATAAAAACTTTAGTGTAATTTTAAATGCACACACCAAAATAAATAAATTAATCCATGACCGACACTACAAGAAAAAAGCCCTTTACCGACTTTCTTAGTGACGTATTTTATGATTGCGACTTTTAGGTGATGGGTCGCTGTAAACGAGTCGCAAATTTTTTGCAACTCGTGACCTGTGTCGCTAAAAAGAGCGACTAGTATAACGACTTCATAAAATAAGTCGCTATAAATTTGCGACTTCAGTATTTCTTGTCGCCATTTGCATCGCTATTTCAAAGAGATGTTGTCATCTAAGTCGCTTAACGCGACGCTATTTTTGTAAAAGTCTCTATTTAAGTCGCTAATTAAGTCGCTATATAGCGACTTAAATAGAGACTTTTACAAAAATAGCGTCGCGTTAAGCGACTTAGATGACAACATCTCTTTGAAACAGCGATGCAAATGGCGACAAGAAATACTGAAGTCGCAAATTTATAGCGACTTATTTTATGAAGTCGTTATACTAGTCGCTCTTTTTAGCGACACAGGTCACGAGTCGCAAAAAATTTGCGACTCGTTTACAGCGACCCATCATCTAAAAGTCGCAATCATAAAATACGTCGCTAAGAAAGTCGTTAAATGGCTTTTTTCTTGTAGTGCGACAGTGTAAATTTTAGGATTGCTTATTCGAGATAAGCAGTTTTATTTTTCAATAGCACTTCTTATTCCACACTAGAACTAGTGTTTTTACCTTCGTACTACGGCAAAGATTTCATTAAGACACTCTGGCAAGACGTTAACCTAAAATGTTCAAGCATATGCAAATTGTATGTTTCTTTAATTAATGATTTAATTTTCTTATAAATACATCAATCACTAGCAGTCATCTTCGTTGGCCAGTTCGGGTTACCAGTTATTAATCTTTTGCCACCTAACTTGCAAGCTTCCAAAGAATACTTCCCAAAGTGTTTATTTCTAAGCTGCTTATCTGCTTCTGCTTATAAGCAGGTAAATAAGCAATCCTAAACACCCTCATAAGTCGTAACAAGTTTTGTAATACAGTAAATGTGGGACCATTTTTTGTTCTAGTTGTAACCTCAATCATATGTCTATATAAACAGAAAATGAGTTGTTTTAAGTGCAAAACATTAGTCTTTCTAAAAGCTCCAAGAAAAACAAAAAATGAAAAATGCACATGTTCTGGTAATTCCCAATCCAGCACAAGGCCATGTGATCCCTCTTTTGGAGGTAGCACGGTGTTTGACCATCAACGGTCTCAAGGTCACCTTTGTCAACACAGAAGCCGTTCACAAACGAATTATGAGTGCTTGGTCTGAGAAAGATGATCCAAATGATTTAATTCAGATGGTTTCAATTCCAGATGGGATGGGGCCATTAGACGACAGGAATGATGTTGGAAAGTTGAATGAAACAATGTCCCGAGTTATGCCTGAAAAATTAGAAGCACTAATAGAAGGTATAGATAAATTAGATGGTGAGAAAATCACCTGCATTATTGCTGATTATTGCATGGGATGGGTCTCAAAAGTTGCACAGAAGATGCGCATTAGACTAGCAACCTTTTGTTCCGGGTCAGCTGCACTTATGGCCTTGATCATGAGTGTTCAGAAGCTATTGGACGATCAAGTTATAGATAACAATGGTAATATAAGAATTTTATTAACATTAGAAAATATACAGCTTTAACCTTACGAAAATAAAACTACATCTTTCAGGAGGACCTTTAAAGGATCAAATGACACAGTTGTCAACAACCATGCCATACATGAACCCTGCACACTTTTTGTGGGCATGTGTAGGCGACTCAGCCACAAACAAAATTATCTTTAAGATCACAATTCTTGAAGGTAAGGAAGCTGCAGAAAAGGCAGATCGCATAATTTGCAACTCAACCATGGAGCTGGAACCTGGGGCGTTCGCCCTATTTCCAAGCATATTGCCAATAGGTCCACTTTTGGCAACTAATAGTTTCAAAAAGCAAGTAGGACACTTCTGGAACGAGGACTCCACTTGCCTAACATGGCTTGATCAACAACCAGTCAGCTCAGTCATCTATGTTGCATTTGGGAGCTTCACTATTTTTAACCAGACCCAGTTTGAAGAGTTAGCGCTAGGACTTGAACTCACCAACAGACCATTCCTGTGGGTTACACGACCCGGTGGAAGTGGCAGTAAAGACTATGTCTACCCAAGTAAATACATGGAAAGAGTAGGCACTCGTGGGAAAATAGTCAGCTGGGCACCGCAACAGGAAGTCCTAAATCATCCCTCAGTCGCTTGCTTTATGAGTCATTGTGGCTGGAACTCTACAATGGAAGGTGTCAGCAACGGCGTTCCTTTCTTGTGCTGGCCATACTTTGCTGATCAGTTTTTTAACACAACTTACGTATGTGATATCTGGAAAACCGGTATGGGGTTGAACAAAGATGATACTGGCATCGTCACGCGAGTAGAAATCAAGAGTAAAGTGGAGCAACTGCTCAACAACAACATAGTTAAACAAAGTGCATTAAATTTGCAAGAAAAAGTGGCGAACAGTGTGCGAGAAGGAAATTCCTCAAACAAAAACCTCCACAAATTCATTAACTGGATAAAGGAATGGAATGACAATGCACCGGAAGATGATAATCTTACAATCTTATAGTTAAGATGTGGTACAATAATATGATCATTATATGATTACTAGTTGTGATGGAAACCTCCCACCTTGTTTGTACTTGTGTCATTACTACAAATTTCCATAAGTGAACTGTCACATCATGTATGTTTCTATTAAATCAAGTGATACATGATAATAAGTTAATTTTAACATAAAAAATCGATGATGTAATTGATTGTTTGTCTGATAAAAGAAAATAAGGGGTGATGGTTTGTCACTCACCCTTACAGCAGGGCAGCAGTCCAGATAGTTGCCTTAGAACAAAGCTGACCCGCTACAAAATGAAGTACTGATACACGAAAGCATAAAAACAAGAACAAGACCATAACAAATGAAGTGCTGATACAATACAAACAGAGTAAGACAGCTATATGAAGCTAAGAGTAAGGTAATAGGACAAACTTAATCAATAATACCGTAGCCATAAAAACAACACTAGATAAAACTAAGAATATGATATAAACAGAGTTGTGCTATATTATGAATCTAAAACGCGTTAGGCGGGACAAACTTAAAGTTTAAGACCTTTACCAGAAAAGGTCATGTAATTCCAATGATGGAGCTTATGCAATGGTTACTCAACCATGGTGTCAGAGTGACATTTGTTAATACAGATTTCACTCACGACTTGGTTACTAATGCATTAGTGTGGATAAAAACTTAAATGAATTGGAATGTCTTGTTTCACTCCCGGATGATGTGGAATCTGCAGAAAACAGGAACGATTTGGGTAAGCTATCAGATGCAATCTTTGAAGTCATGCCTGCGAAGCTTGAAGAGCTCATTAAAAAAACTTAATGGAAATGGTGGTGATAAAGTTACATGCATATTGTTACTGACTATTGTATGGGTTGGGCCTTTGGAGTCGCAGAGTAGATTAATATAAAAAGAGCAGCCTTCTGGCCGGCAGCAGCTGCAGTCTTGGCCTCAGTCTTCAGCATCCCAAAGTTGCTTAAAAATGGAATCATAAACAATAAGGGTACGGTGAGCTTTACTTGGTCAATATACTGCATATCAAGATATCACATCAGAGAGTCATCCTAAATTAAAATTAATAATATTAACTTAAGAAAGTAAGAAATGATCTAACATTCATTTCTTATCAGTAAAGGTGGCAAGATTGTTCGAGCGGGCTAGTTGGTTAATTGGTCAAACTGGGATGGTGTTAAAACAGGCCATCTTTTAGTACAGGTGAAGCGGGTCAGTTTAAGGGCTAAGGCATACATCTTTTTCCATTTTCAGAAACATATACATAATATGTTAAACTAAGCTGTTGATTATGATTACAATACTAATCTAAACATTTTGAAAAAAATCATGAGAAGTTTTCTGGCATTGAAAATGGACTTTGCGCGAGTTACGACCGTATCGGCCTAGTTGACCTGTTCCCCTTTCAACTATTTTTTTTGATATGGCACAATTGACCCATATATGATAAAACTGAACCTATGTTGACCCATTTATAGGTAAGTTATGCGAAAGTGCGCTGTCTACTAATCAGTGGAAATGAAAGTGTTACTGTCCTATTTTGTTATTTTTTTGCATTTAAAAAAATGTTCTTTTTTGTTAAACCTTTACTTGCAGGGATGCCCATAAAGAAGCAGCTGGTTCAGCTATCACCGACCATGCCTGGCATAAACCCTAACCACTTTTCATGGGTCTGCATAGGCGACTTGAATACACAAAACGCTCTCTTTGATTTGATTGTAAAAGCCAATTAGTTTGTGAAACTAACAGACTGCATAATTTGCAATTCAATTTATGAGCTAGAGACTGCAACATTTACTTCATATCCAGAAGTCTTGCCAAATTCCAATAGGCCCCATGTTGGCAGGTAACAGATTTTCCAAGCAAATTGGCCATTTTTGGAAAGAAGACGCGACATGCCTCACATGGCTTGAGCAACAGCCAGCGCGCTCAGTCATTTATGTGGTGTTCGGCAGCTTCACACTTTTAGACACTAGCCGATTTCATGAACTGGCACTAGGACTTGAATTGACCAACAGACCATTTCTGTGGGTCATGTGTCCTAACATGACTGGAGAGATGAACAATGATTATCCAATAGGATTTATGGACAGAATAAGCAGTCGAGATTGTATAGTGAGCTGGGTACCACAGCAGCAGGTTTAGAAAACAATGAATGTAAGGCTAGGGCTATTGATCTTAAAAGAAAGGTTGAAGTTGCTATCAGCAGAAATGGCCGTTCTGATATAAATCTCAGTAACTTCATTATATGGATACATGATAACGATACTTTTTCTGAGGATCACTCTGATAACACTTGGATGAGTTAATCCGGCACAAGCATGTATACAATTAACGTAATAGACGAGTTTGTATCGAAGTGAAAATAATAACGTAATGTATTGAATAAATTACTGAATAATCTTCTCAATTAATTTATCATTCCAGATTTTAAAAAGGGGCAAAAAGAAGGAACATGTAACATACATAAAATGTCACACATCGACAATAAGTCTAAAATACATGCTTCAAGGTATTATTAAAAATTTATTATTAAAGTTATTATTAAAGTTTCTATTGGGACAACAAAAGTTATTATTAAAGTTAAGTTAGCAAATAAGGTATGAGATTGGATAACGCAACTCGACCAACTATTTGAGATACGGGATACTAATTTCATTGTTTGAATATTTAGACAAATATGCTTCAAAATTTATGAGGTCTGATAGGAATAGATAAATTCACAAGTTTCAGAAACTTATTACCTGCATCTGTAATTTTGTATGATCATCACTATATGGTTAATAAAGCATGCACGACGGAATGATAGCCCAACAGTGATCTCTTTAGACTACCAGAATCCCATACTCTTCTTGATCGCAAGTTTATTAGCCTACATTTAGTTTTCGGCAACATAAGAAAGTGTGTTTACAAAAGTTTGAAACAATGATAGCTAGAAAATCTCCGATTTGCATATAATAGAAAGATCTACAAGTTTGGCCCACGATATTTGAAAATAGTTGCTCCAGAGAAGGTGCCATTTGTGAGTCCCATTGTCATTCTCCTCATATATTCTTGATATGCTATACGAATAGAACCCGTAAGATGGACAAAAGATGCCAGATATTGAGTTTGGATTCTTGCAGATGTATCCATCAATGATGCACATTTAAAGCAAACAAAAACTGCAGATGTTGAGCTGGTAAATAAATTTGGATTTAGTTACATGCAAGGCATAGAGAGACCGAGAAACAAAAAAAGCCGACATCAGGGATCCCTTATGGCCCTTGTTAGCTTTAGTACTTACAAAACGATGAGAAAGATCACATGCTTAGACAAGAATTGACAATGCCAATGAAACTGAAGCCTGCAGGCCCAATGTTACCCAAGGTAGTATAATTTGGTCGAACAAATACAGTAACACATAACGAGTGCCAAGTGTAGAAAGCACTGACTAAAATCTTCAAAAATGGAAAATCAAAAGAAAAACACGGAAAAGACCCATGTGCTAATTATACCTTACATAGCTCAAGGTCACGTGATTCCTTTATTGGAACTCGCTCAGTGCTTAATCAAACATGGAGTCAAGGTCACATTCGTGAACACGGATGTAAATCACAATATTATCATGAAGACATGGTTGGAGAAGGACAGTTCTGGCTCTCTGATGAACATGGTTTCAATCCCGGACGGAATGGAAGCATCAGAGGACAGGAACAACTTTATTATAGCAGTGGAAGCAATTAACCGAGTCATGCCTGGAAAACTAGAAGAGCTCATAGAAATGATTAATAAAACAGATGACGATAAAATCAGCTGTGTTATTGCAGATGTGGGAATGTCATGGGCCGCAAGAGTTGCTGAAAAGTTAAGAATTCGACGAGCTACCTTCTGGTCTGCTCCGGCTGCAACATTAGCCACACTCTTGAGCATTCAGAAGCTGATTGACGATGGAATTATGGACAATGAAGGTAAGACAAATGAAAATAGTTTTAATTATAGGTGACATTTTCAATTCAAACATATGAAAAACAAAAAACTGGTCAATTCAAGTTGTGTATTATTGATAATATTGGGTTAGAGTCAAATAATCATACCTTTTAATTATACAGCTTGTGTAATCATTTGTTTTACGCTTACCCGTTTTTGACACACATGAAATGTCCTTGTCTTGACCTGCACCCATTTCAATCAATTACCGGATCCACCCTTACTCAACTATGATTCAGCATTTTTAGCTGAGCTGCATGAAACTTTCCTCTTTCAGGAGTTCCCTTAAATGAGAATATATTCCAATTGTCACCAACTATGCCACCTATGAGCACTGCAGAGTTTGGATGGGCCTGTATGGGCACCTTGAAGACAACAAAAATCCTTTTTAAATATGCAGTTGAAGCTGTGGAAGCTGACAAAGCAGCAGAGTGGAAACTTTGCAACTCAACTCTCGAACTAGAGGCTCCAACATTTAACATGTTTCCTAACCTATTGCCAATAGGTCCTCTACTGGCAAGCAATCGCCGCTCTAAGCAAGCAGGCCACTTCTGGCAACAAGACTCCACTTGTTTAGCATGGCTTGATCAGCAGCCAGTGTCCTCAGTAATCTATGTGGCATTCGGAAGCTTCACGATATTTAACCAAACTCAGTTTCAAGAACTGGCACTTGGTCTCCAACTTACAAACAGGCCATTTTTGTGGGTCGTGAGGCCAGGCTTAACCAAAGATTCTGATACTTACCCAGATGGATATATGGACAGAATAGGTACTCGTGGAAAAATAGTGAGCTGGGCGCCTCAGCAGGAGGTATTAGCTCACCCTTCTGTAGCGTGTTTCTTGAGCCATTGTGGTTGGAACTCTACTTTGGAAGGTGTGAGCAATGCGGTCCCTTTCCTTTCTTGGCCTTACTTTGCTGATCAATTGCTTAACAAGACATACATTTGTGATATCTGGATGAACGGACTCGGATTTCAAAAAGACGAAAATGGTATAATCAGGAGTGAAGAAGTCAAAGATAAAGTTGACAAGCTGCTCAACAATAAAGAATTCAAAACAAGGGCACTGAATCTCAAGGAAAAGGTGATGAGTAGTATCAGGGAAGGCGGATGCTCGCATGAGAACTTTAAACGCTTCATTGAATGGATAAAAGAGACAGATTACAACTTCGAGAACCATACCACACAAGAGTGACAAAGAAAAGGTTGGTCTAAAGGAACTTGTTACAGTAATTGTAAGATCAAAGGTTTATGTTCTATTTTTTTAGTGCCATGATAATATCCATAAAATGAAGGTCTCGATTCATGATTCATACAATAATAAAGTCAGTGATGTTCTATGCTCGACATATAAATTTCCGTCTGCCATCAAAAGATACTACCTTGCAAACATTCCTTACCCAAAACCAGGAAATTTTCATCGATTTTTAGGATAGATTATTTAGGAATTCTAAGCCGTTTTTTGCAGATCAAAAATGAGCAATCTAAAACTAGATAGATTAGCCTAGTTTTGCCGCAGGGCACAGGATAGATCATACCGTCATGTTAAAGAGAGAATATGTTCCTAAAGGTAACATGTTACTTTTTAGCTACTGAACTTATAATGAGCTAGCCATAAAATATAGATTTTACTGGATGATGGTTACCTTCTACAATATATACGAAGGTTGTATACAGATAATACACAATATCATTGATGTGAAGCAACTTGTAAATCGAGCGAATAATGGCGGGAACAAAAATCAAACTTTAAGGTTGTGTTTGTTTTCTTATTACTTCTAATAGGTGGTGCTGAAGGTTTGTCCTACTACCATTTTCATTAGCAAATCCCATTTTTAAAGAGGGTAGTGTTATTAAATACTCCTGCCATCCCGATTTAAGTGTTCATAAGCAAATTTTATGCAAAATATGTTAAGTGTGATAAATGTAAATTCGAGTTAACAAAGTGTTTATTTTACCCATGTATTTAATAAATCAAATAAATTGATTGTGTGATATGGAAAGTGTAAAATAGGAAAAGTGGTAAATTATACTAGTAACTATTATTTGTGGAGTAAATTGCATAAATCGTCCCTAAACTTTGGCCAGATTGCAAGTTTCGTCCCAACCATTTCGAAAGTGCAGATATCGTCCCTGTGGAAAACCTTTGAGTAAATTTTCGTCCCTGATTGGGACGAAACATGCAATTTTGTTGGGACGAAATATGCAATCTTGCCAAAGTTTAGGGACGAAAATTTGCTCAAAGGTTTTCCACAGGGACGATTTCTGCACTTTCGTAATGGTTGGGATGAAACATGCATTCTGACCAAAGTTTAGAGACGATTTATGCAATTTACTCTTATTTGTGGGATTGAACAGTTTTTTATTTGACAAACTAAACAGTAAGGTGGACAATAAAAATGAAACGGAAAGAGTGTTGACTGTCAAAGAGTGTTGATTGTCTTTTCACAGTGTTCTCATTTAGTAATTATACTTTTTGTTGTCGCGAGTCTAGTATCTAGACTTTCAATTTACGTTCTAATTTGTGTATTACGACATAATTTGACACCTTTATTGTTTGTGTGGCATTCACTGAATTTCATGGCATGAATTTGACATAATGATGTGGCAAATTGATTTATTGGTCAAAACCCGATAGCCCAGCCTAGTCTAGTAATTCTCGCTAATCAGTGACGGAACCAGAAATAAATATGACCGGGTGCACAAATATTTTTCAACCATAATATAATAGAGTTGAAAAGTTGATTAAAACAAAGATTTTCTTAAAACGATAAATAAATAAATATATTATCTTCTAATTAGTGATTCTAGGATCTCTCATAGCAAAAAAAACGCTTACGTACACCCTCAGTTTTAACATTAATAAGTTCTTCTTTCTCTATAGCACAAGTTAAAGCACCGTTAAAATAATCATCACCCATCCGATTACACAAATCAGTTTTAATGAGCTTCATTTTAGAGAAACATCTTTCAACCGTAGCGGTGGCAACATATAAGGCTAAAGGTTCATCACACTATCAATTTCAAACAACCAATCAAAACTAAAAAACTTTAAAAGAAATATAAACAAACAAAAGATATATGATGCGACTTATGAGTTACGACCGTGTTTCATCTTTGTGGTGACTTTGTTCAGTTTTGAATTTTGTAAATTGTTAGATGATGGAATAAAGTTGTTTCCATAATAAACCTTTATTATTTTATTTTTTATCTTTGGGCTTTTGTGCTTTAATTTCTTTATTAAACTTGTTTCATGGGCTTTTGTCTTATTGAGGCTTTTACAAAATTTTATATTTATTTTTTATTTGTAAGTATAGTAACTAAATAATACTAGAGACACATTTTGATGCACCTGGTGCATTTGAGATACATTTAGAAAAAATCGATAATTTTTTCACAAATTAACGCTATATAAAAAGATCATTTGGGTGCACGTGCACCTGCGGGCACCCCTTAGCTCCGTCCCTGTCGCTAATTAAATTTGGATACAACTATTATTTTTTCAAATCAAAGTAAGGTTATAACCCTACGTACCTTTAGGGGTGATCATCGGTCGGAAACCGGACCGGACCGGCCAAGACCGGACCGGACCGAAGACCGAGAACCGTAATTTATGAGGACCGAGACCGGACCGATGTGTACTCGGTCCGGTCTCGGTCCGGTCGGTCTTCGGTCGGTCCGGTCCAAATGGCATGGTTTTGGCATGATTTTTCGGGTTTTTTGTCGGTCCGGACCGGACCGGACCGGACCGACCGGACCGAGGACCGAAATAGCCAAAAAACTTAGACCGAGGACCGGACCGAATGTGGTCGGTCCGGTCCGGTCCGGTCCGGTCCGGTCGGTTTTGTCGGTCGGTCCGGTCCATCCGGTCCATTTGAGCACCCTTACGTACCTTCCGTTAATCGGAACTCCTATCTGAACACGTTAATATTGTCGGGTTGAGCTATCAAGTCTGATTTGACCAAAAAAGTTAATGTGTCACATCATTATACCAAATCATCATGACACATCATTTATCATATAAAGAGATGGAAGAATGGCTTTTCATCTATGTCTTTTTAGTTTTTATGACAAAAAACTATAGTAAAAAAGATTGGTTTACCCTTGTATGCTAGGCACGTGGGATATTTATTTAACTGAAAAGGTTAACGGAAGTTAAAACTGTTGGTTGTTTAGCTGCAAAACAGTTCCAGATTAGGGTTAAGATAATCAATGAAGGTACCGGATATTCACTTGAAATCGTGGTATCACTTTCCAATAGAAACTATTCGACCCTATGCCTGGGTTACACGAATATCTCTATGGGATAAGACCAAGTGATGTTCTTGCTTTAGGCACAAACCAAGAACCAGATGCGTATAGAAGTGTTTAGGGTTTTGTGTTTAGTATATCGTATGATAACTTACTTTCATGCATAATGATGTGATCTCTATTTATAATAGAGAATACTCAAACCCTAGCCCATGGTATTATGTATAATTAACGGCCCATTAATTATATCATAATAATTTCCATAATTATAGGATTAGTGGTTATCAGTGGAAACATTATCACTAGCAGTGGTAATGTTAACACTAGCAGTGGTAACAACAACCCTTGCAGTGGAAACAATAACCCTTGCAGTGGTAACGTTAACACATCAGTGGAAACACACTAGCAGCTGACTCAACTAGCAGCAGATTCACAACATAACCACTATTGAGTCAGGGGATTCAGTGACCAAATGGGTGTATACTCCATACCTCCAAACCCATTACCAAGTGTGAATTGATCCTTCAAGAGCACTAAATTTTACAACAATCCTCCCCAAATTTAGTTCTCTTCCTTTGCATGAAAAATCAAACACAAACCAAAACAAGTGCATAAATGAAAATATCCTGAGGATTGAATTTCCACATTAGTACATATACTTTCAAATATTCGAGAATCAGGGTGTTCTAAGAATTGAACCCTTCAACCCATTTGAATACCTGATGATAAATACACACAAGTTTTCAAACACTAAAATACTCCTGACACTATACAAGCCATGTGTCCATATTCAATTCATAAATGTTGTAAAAGCTAAATCTTTAATTCATGCTCCTGCTCAGCACTTTTTCAAAGAAAATTAACCATTAAGAAGTGAAGACTTCATCCTCCTTTCAGCAGGTAACAAGCACAACCTTGGGATGTTTGTAATACATGTGCTTCAGTCCACCAAATGATCAGCTTTCCACATTGAACTCAGCTTCCAAGTTTCCTTAGAAGGGAGTTGGGTATCCTTGCATTCAGTGACTAAGTTGGACTTAAACCCATCCCTTTAGCAGACTTCAAAACCAAGTCTCTAGCCAAACCCTTCGTCAAGTGATCAACTGAGTTTTGTTGAGATTTAACAAACACTATAGATATCACCCCATTCATGATAAGCTCACGAATCATGCTATGCCTAACACCTAAGTGTCTAGACTTCCCATTGTACATCTGGCTATAAGCCTTTGCCAATGTAGCAGCACTATCACAACGGATAGAAATAGGTGCTATAGGTTTAGACCACAATGGAATCTCAAGAAGCAAGTTTTTCAACCATTCAGCTTCTTTGCCAGCAGCAGCTAAAGCCACAAATTCAGATTCCATGGTTGAACTGGTAATGCAAGTTTGTTTCTTGGATGCCCAAGAAATTGCACCTCCACCAAGTAGGAATACCCAGCCACTAGTAGACGAATTGTCTTCAGTGTTACTGATCCAACTTGCATCAGTGTATCCTTCTAATACTGAAGGATAACCAGTATATGAGAGACTATAATCCATAGTTCTCTTCAAATACTTAAAGACCCTCTGAATTGCTTGCCAATGATGAGCACTAGGATTACTAGTATACCTGCTCAGTTTACCCACAGCAAAAGCAATATCAGGCCTTGTACATGTCATGGCATACATCAAGCAGCCAATCACCCTAGAATACTCAAGTTGAGATACAGCTTTGCCAGTATTAGGCATTAGCTTCTCACTTGTATCCATGGGAGTACTCACTGGAGTACAATCAAAGTAATTAAATTTCTTTAACACCTTCTCAATGTAATGAGACTGAGATATAGAAATTTTGTTACTTTCATGTTTAATCCTAATGCCAAGGATAACATCTGCCTCCCCCATATCCTTCATGGAGAACTTTGATGACAAAAATTCTTTTGTAAGATCAACTTGATTTTGGTCAGTGCCAAAGATCAACATGTCATCAACATATAGACAAATGATGACTCCTTTACCAGATTCATCAAATTTGCTATATACACATTTGTCAGCTTGATTAAGTAAATAACCACTAGACAAAACCACTTCATCAAACTTTTGATGCCATTGCTTAGGTGCCTGTTTTAGTCCATAAAGAGACTTAATCAGTTTACACACCTTGTTTTCATTGCCAGGCATGATGAAGCCCTGAGGTTGGTTCATGTAAACCTCCTCATCTAAATCACCATTCAAGAAAGCTGTCTTCACATCCATCTGATGAATAATCAGATTGTGAATTGATGCCAAAGCAATTAGCAATCTTATGGTACTGATATGTGCCACTGGAGCATAAGTATCAAAGTAGTCTATTCCTGACTTTTGTTTAAAGCCTTGAATAACTAATCTTGCCTTGAACTTTTCAACAGTTCCATCTACCTTCATTTTCTTTTTGAAAATCCATTTGCTACCTAAAGGTTTGCAACCAGGTGGTAGATCAGTCAACACATAAGTGTTATTGCCCATGATGGAGTCCATCTCATCATTAATTGCTTCTTTCCAGAAAGCAACATCCTGGGACTTCATTGCTTCTTCAAATGTTTTGGGATCATCCTCCACAATGAAGCAATAAGAGTATTGGTCAGAGACCTCACTCCTTGTACCTTCAATTAAGTATAATTGAAACTCAGGTCCAAATGACTTTGGAGTCCTCACCCTATTGCTCCTTCTGAGCTCAGGTTCAGGTTGTTGTTCCACAACCTCAGCAGGAACCTCATCAGCAGGAACCTCATCAGTAGGAACCTCATCAGCAGGAACCTCTGAAACACCATTGTCATTGGTTCCATTAGGAATCCTTTGACTTGGTCTAGGGATAGATGAGAATCTGTTCTCATCAAAGAGTGCATCCCTTGATTCAATTATTGAGTTAATTGAAACAGATTCATTAGGTTCTATAACATAAAACCTATATGCCTTGGAATGCTCAGCATATCCAACGAAGATGCATTCAATGCCTCTTTCACCCAAAGTTTTCTGCTTTGGATCAGGGAGTCTTACAACAGCCCTACAACCCCATATCCTAAGATAATTAAGGTTAGGTTTCTTTTTAGTCCACAGTTCATAAGGGGTAACTTTGTTCCTTTTGTTGGGAACCCTATTTAATAAATAGCAAGCTGTTAACATAGCTTCACCCCAGAAACCTTGACCCAGCCCAGAATAGGACAACATGAAATTAACCATCTCCTTCAGCACCCTGTTTTTCCTTTCAGAAATACCATTTTGCTGAGGAGTATAAGGGGCAGTCGTTTCATGGATTATACCAACAGACTGAAAATACAGAGTATCCATGTACTCACCTCCCCTATCAGTCCTTAATCTTTTGATCAAAGAACTTTGTTGCAATTCAACTTCAGTTTTAAATACTTTAAATTTATTTAATGCTTCATCTTTAGAATGTAATAAATAAACATGACAAAACCTAGAAGCATCATCAATAAAAGTCACAAAGTATTTCTTATTCCCCAAGGAGGGAGTAGCATGTAAATCACAAAGATCACTGTGAATTAACTCCAAAACTTTAGTTTCACGTTTTACTCCTTGAAAAGGTTTCTTAGTTATCTTGTTCAACATACAAGTTTTACACTTTTCAGTGTTCATATCAAAAGCTGGAATTAACCCATCCTTAGACATATCTTGCATCCTTTTAAAATGTACATGGCCAAGTCTTGCATGCCATAGGTTTGAATCATTAAGTTTAGATGTAGATATAAAAGCAGAATCAATATTATCATGAACAATATTAAGTCTGAACATTTGATTACATAAATAACCAAAACCAATAAACACACCATTTTTAGATAAAACAAACTTATCAGATTCAATAACCTGTTTATAACCACAATTATTTAAAACACTACTAGAAACCAAATTCTTTCTAATATCAGGAACATGTAAAACATTAAATAAAGAAACACTCTTTCCAGAACTAAACTTCAACTCAACACATCCTTTTCCATGAACCAGGGCAGTTGACTCGTTTCCCATATGAAGAATAGAACCATCATTCATTGACTCATAAGTCTTGAACCAGCTTCTATCTTTACACACATGAATTGTTGCTCCAGAGTCAACCCACCACGCAACATCATCATCCTGCACAAAGTAAATGTCAGATATATATGTAACATAATAAATCTTAAAAGACTTATCAAACACATTCTGACCTTTCAGAGAATTGGTGTTACCATTCCCTCCACTTGTGCTTGATCCATTGGATTTGTTTCCAACTTTTCCACCCTTGCAATCTTTCCTGAAGTGTCCAGGTTTCCCACACTTCCAACAAGTCACCTTAGGTTTCTTGTTAAGATCAGATTTGGTGTTATCTTGATGCTTACGTTTGCCCTTGTTGTCATTGTACTTGGTAGAGTTGTTATGCTCCACCATATTGACAACTGATGGACCAGTAGCAGTGCTACTCTTTGGCTTGTCAATGTCTTGAGCTTTGAGTGAATCCTCAATGCGCAAGTGACTGCCCAACTCAACAAGAGTTAACTCCTCCTTCTTATGCTTAAGCATATGTTTGAATTCTTTCCAAGAAGGAGGTAGTTTATCGATGATACAAGAGATTGAAATAGCCTCATCCATGTTCATCTTGTGTTGTGTGAATCGACCAAGTATACTAAGAAGTTCATTGTATTGTTCCATGACAGGTCTAGAATCAACCATTTTGTAATTGTTAAAATTACTTACAAGGAACTTCTTACTTGATGCATCCTCAGCCATATATTTGGCTTCCAAGGAATCCCATAGTTCTTGAGAAGTTTCAACATTCTGATAAATATCAAATAGAGAATCAGACATACCATTGAGAATTAAACCTCTGCATATGTAGTCATCATTCTCCCACTTGCTCCTTGCCCTCATCTGATCCATAGTAGCATCATCTCCATGATCTTATGGAATCTCAGTCGTGAGAACATACACCACATTCATACTTGACAATAAGAAGTGCATCTTCTTTTGCCATCTTCTGAAATCCACACCTTCAAACTTTTCCAACTTGGAAAAGTTAGCAGCCATTTGTCTCATAGCAGCAGCCATTGATTATCACTAATAGTTTCTATTGATTGTTGGTTGTTTAGCTGCAAAACAGTTCCAGATTAGGGTTAAGATAATCAATGAAGGTACCGGATATTCACTTGAAATTGTGGTATCACTTTCCAATAGAAACTATTCGACCCTATGCCTGGGTTACACGAATATCTCTATGGGATAAGACCAAGTGATGTTCTTGCTTTAGGCACAAACCAAGAACCAGATGCGTATAGAAGTGTTTAGGGTTTTGTGTTTAGTATATCGTATGATAACTTACTTTCATGCATAATGATGTGATCTCTATTTATAATAGAGAATACTCAAACCCTAGCCCATGGTATTATGTATAATTAACGGCCCATTAATTATATCATAATAATTTCCATAATTATAGGATCCGTGGTTATCAGTGGAAACATTATCACTAGCAGTGGTAATGTTAACACTAGCAGTGGTAACAACAACCCTTGCAGTGGAAACAATAACCCTTGCAGTGGTAACGTTAACACATCAGTGGAAACACACTAGCAGCTGACTCAACTAGCAGCAGATTCACAACATAACCACTATTGAGTCAGGGGATTCAGTGACCAAATGGGTGTATACTACATACCTCCAAACCCATTACCAAGTGTGAATTGATCCCTCAAGAGCACTAAATTTTACAACAAAAACTAGGGATAGTAGGTATTACTCGTTTTCGATTTAAGGACGGTGAATGCAACTTGAAACTCTCAAAGACAATAGATGCAATTTTGAACAAACAACAAGGACCATACATATAATTTACTCTTGATACAATCATGACAAATGATAGCAACAGATATAAACCACAAGCACCATGTGTAGAAAGCACTGACCAATATCTTCAAGAATGGAAAATCAAAAGAAAAACACAGAAAAGACCCACGTGCTAATTATCCCTTACATAGCTCAAGGTCACGTGATTCCTTTACTGGAACTCGCTCAGTGCTTAATCAAACATGGAGTGAAGGTCACGTTCGTGAACACAGATGTAAATCACAATATCATCATGCAGACGTGGTTGGATAAGGACAGTTTTGGCCCTCTGATGAACATGGTTTCAATCCCGGACGGAATGGAAGCATCAGAGGACAGGAACAACTTTATCATAGCAGTGGAAGCACTTAACCGAGTCATGCCTGGCAAACTAGAAGAGCTCATAGAAATGATTAACAAAACAGATGGTGATAAAATCAGCTGTGTTATTGTAAATGTGGCAATGCCATGGGCCACAAGAGTTGCTGAAAAGTTAAGAATTCGACGAACTACCTTCTGGTCTACCCCGGCTGCAACATTAGCCACACTCTTAAGCATTCAGAAGCAGTGGCGAAGCTTGGATTTTGTAAGTGGGGGGTCGGGATCTAAATTTTTTTTCCTAAGGCTATATTTCAGGTATACCGAAATTTTTGGGGGGTCGAAACCGAATATACCGAAATTTTTCTACACGAAAACTATATACCTCCTATATCGCAAAAAAAAATTCGGGGGGTCGGGCACCCCCCCCCCCCCCCGGCCCCTATGAAGCTTCGCCTCTGTTCAGAAGCTGGTTGATGATGGAATCATGGACAATGAAGGTAAGACAGACAAACAAAGTAGAGTATTATATATTTATATGGAAACGGGTCAGATCAAGTTAAGCATTATTGATAACAGGTCATAATGGGTTTAAGTCAAATAATTCTATTTTTAATACTCATAGAACCTTTTGTAATCATACATAGTTATATACTGTATAGTACATTAATAATTCACCCGTTTTTTACACAAGTAAATTTCTCTTTTTCACCTGAGAACCCCTTTCACCAGTTACCCGATCCGCACATACTGAACCTATGATTCAGTTTTTTCAGCTAAGATGCATGAGACTTTTTTCTTTCAGGAGTTCCGTTGAATGAGAATATATTCCAATTGTCACCAACTATGCCACCCATGAGCACTGCCGAACTCGGATGGACCTGTATGGGCACCTTGGAGAAAACAAAAATCCTTTTTAAAAACGCAATTGAAGCTGTGGAAGCTGACAAAACAGCAGAGTGGAAACTTTGCAACTCAACTCACGAGCTAGAGGCTCCAACATTTAACATGTTTCCCAACCTATTGCCAATAGGTCCTCTATTGGCAAGCAATCACCTCTCAAAGCAAGCTGGCCACTTGTGGCACGAAGACTTCACTTGCCTAGAATGGCTTAATCAGCAGCCAATGTCCTCGGTAATCTACGTGGCATTCGGAAGCTTCACGATATTTAACGAAACTCAGTTTCAAGAACTGGCACCGGGTCTCGAACTTA
Source organism: Artemisia argyi (assembly GCA_030686995.1). NCBI lineage: Eukaryota > Viridiplantae > Streptophyta > Magnoliopsida > Asterales > Asteraceae > Artemisia > Artemisia argyi. Next base: position 76,811,981 of record CM060688.1, read on the forward strand.
CAAACAGGCCATTTATAACATCCCGTAAAATTTTCCTACGATTAACATAAAAATAACCATTTTTACCCATGACAATTTTTTTTTTTTACTTGACAATCACAACATATTTACCAATTACTTTGAAACGGTACTCACATTTATATTTAAAAATCTAAATGTCACGAATCGATCATATTTAATACTTATACGCTTCATCAATTAACCAAACATGTTATCTAAAAAATCCCGAGCCTACAAAAATTTCCACAAGTACTCACTAATATTATTGGACCTTGACCCGGCACACCAATATTCTTACTTGGCCCACAACAAGGAATCGAGATTGACAAAAACATTTATCATATATAATCTTTTGATGGAATAATAGATATCAAAGTTAACCAAGTTCATACACCCCATTCGTCATTTATATCACTTCCCTCGTAATATATTTAAACACAAACGCACCATTAGAAACCTGAAAAACTAAACGGGCCCTTAACTGTTTCCTCTTACTTGTGTTTTATCCCACACGAGCAGTTCACCAGGCCACAAACCCAGTTCAAACAACCCTTATATCTTCTTTCTTTTCTTTCTGTTCCAGTCGAGACCAAGGCATCCAAAACCACCTTCATACTTCTTAAATTCGACACACGACCAATATATAACTTTGTACTTACTAATTGATCACCTTGCATAGAATCATGAATGGCCAATCTCGTTACATATCATGCTCGTTTACCCCTTGTAACTGCCCAAAGTGAACTCCCCAACTCACCTTGGATAAAATTGTATAACTCACCACAAGATCTCAATTCGACCTCCATTGTCCTCCAATCATCATAGAAGCTGTCAGAAATATTCGAGCACTTGCCTTACACGTTCTTTTACTCATGATTGTTGTAACATCGCGACTGGTCATGGAAAGAGGTGACATGTAAAATGGCAGCTCACTCATACCTTCACCCTCCCTCACTTGTTACTACCTCAAGTATAACCTAGGGGAAACCATGTGCAACTTTCTCACTCCGCCTCCAATATGGCCCAATCCAGAAACCTGCTCCATTCTGTCACTTATCACAATTCCAGTTCGAGTATATAAAGGTACATGCTATTCGACAACCTCACTACAACTCACAATCATACATACTTGTAACTTTCTGTCGAGCCAAGGTACAAGTGAAAGCAAGGTTGTGGGAACTAGTAACTGATCTTGGTTCATAGTTGAACACTTAACCGGGCTGTACACCATCACCTTACCACATCTCAACTATCACTAAACCAAACGTAAACATAAAAGGATACTCTTGCTGTTCCTGTCGAGAAGAAGAAGGAGAAACCATGCTCGTCCTTTTATTCCTATCGTGAAAAGAAAGAAAGAAAGAAAGAAAGAAAGAAGAACTAGGAGATGCAAGTAATCACTTTCATAGGATCTAATATGATTGGGTGTGGCTACGTGACAAGTACAAACCCTTGGCGTTATCGTTGCACGCTTGTCCCATGTTCCATTCCGTTTCGTTAGCTTCGTTCCCCACCCTTTGTGGTGTAGTAAGTCTCGTACACCACCTTTGTTATTACATTTCACATTTAATCTTCCATCGCACCATGGCTAAACCGTTATGGTACTATCATTAATTATTTCATATCAAGTATGGCATCCTCAATCCTTGTGTGGCAATACAACAAAGTAACATCAACAAGTTAACAACGTGTGAACATGTAATACGCTATTGAACGAGATATAAACAGTTGTAAAACCATAATAAACACTCGAACTAAGAACCAGCTATCATGCAAAAATTATAGAAACTTGTTATAATCCTTGCTTTAAACTAAACGTTCCATGCATATGATATTTAATGAGATTCTCCCAATGTGTATATCTCAACATGCATGCCTATATATATACACATACGTATATTCATACAAACACATTTACTAATTGGCTTTGTTGTGTTCAAACATGCGTGATAATGACTAAACTTTTCTTAAACACTAATAAAATAGTATACATATATATATATATATATATATATATATATATATATATATATATATATATATATATATATATATATATATATATATATATATATATATATATATATATATATATATATATAACGTATATTGGTCGATTACTTTTATTTTGGGTCGAGTGATATGGGTCGAGGACTCTCTATGGTCAAACCATAGTGAGATCTCGTAAAGGTTTTTGTCAAATGTCGAAACATATTTAAAGTATCTGGATTTTGAGTCGTAAAAACTAAATTAACGTTGAGACTTATTCGAAGTTTATTCTGGCCGCCTTGCGTTAAACTTGGCTTACTAAAAGACTTAAAGTCATTAACAATTTCATAAGAAAAATGGAAAGTAGTGAAAACAGTTGAGGAAGAAACACAACGAAAATCCATAAGCATGCATGAAACTGGGAAAGTAAGAAATAAGAATACAAAACTGTTATGCAAATCCAAACATATACACATTAACACACTACAGGATATATATAAACATAGAGTATACAGTCAAGAGCTAAATAAATAGAAATGGTTGGTAAGGTAAAACAAGAAGGAGCCTTTGGCTCATCTGGTTGGGACGCTTGCCCTTGAGCAAGAGGTTCCAAGTTCGAAACCTGCACCTAGCATATTTACTCTTTTGTTATTTTTGCCAGAATTGTAACTTAACAGCTTCAGCCCCTTTACTTTGCACTCTTACTATTTCCTAAAAGACTTTTATAAGTTTAACACTAATAAAAATATTTTACACTCTCAACCCTTAAATTTAGAAACATATATCATTTTCTTAAAAGCCTTTATATGTATTTTGGACTAAATATGTAATCATTCAATTATTGGCATTAAAAGAGTAACCTAGTATAACTTAAAAATTTACACAGAAACTTAAGTACAGTTTGACAAGTTAACATTTTACGACTATACCGAAATCTACATTTTGAGACTAACGAAATAATGTTCTAGATAACTTGAATTATAAAACATATGACTTGAAGTTATTATCATTTTTCTTGAAAACCTTTCTAAGTTTGTAAACATATTTATTTTGGGCTAAAAACAAAAATCATTTAACTATTAAAAGAGTAACGTTGGCATAGCTTAAAAGTTTACATAACAACTTAATTACGCTTGACAAATTAACATTTCATGACTATATCATAGTAACATATAACGAGACCTACATTTTGAGGCGATAATGAAATAATAATTATGAATAACTATATATATATATATATATATATATATATATATATATATATATATATAATTATGAATAACTATAATTATGAATAACTATATATATATATATATATATATATATATATATATATATATATATATAAAATTTATAACGTAAATTATATAACTTGACGTTATTATCGATAACCTGAACACACATTAAGAAATGATTATTCCTACAATAAAACTCATTGGTTCACTTAACCAAGCGTAAACTTGAAAGTTACTATAATTTATCATTCACCAACTTTCGATACATATTATAAATTCATGACGAGAAATATAAAATAATAAACGATACTTATACATAAAGACAAGTTATATAGTATATAACTTGCTCTTGAACTATTAAGCGTTTTGCCACGCAAGCCACCTCTGCCACAAAAGTCATTTTGTCATCGAACACTATTCGAATCACGATTCTCGATAAGTCGAACTTATCTCGGACTTCCATATCATTCAGGTTATCTTTGAAGTCATTTCCATTCTACCTCTGACATTACGTTATCTATGCCTATCATAATCCTCAGGTGAGTCATAGCCCCTACTTTTACTTGTTTTATAATGGTTTATACACGTTTTGGGGGAGATACATGCTTAACTACTGTTTTTACTTTTACAAGTACACATTAACTAAATACATGACAATATTTCATATAAACTTTACTAGTTTACACATTTTATATCTCATAAGGAGATACCTGCTATAGACATGATTACAAGTGACTTTTCAATGGTATGCTATATTTGATCTCTATTGCCTAAGTACCTATTACCAAAAGTCCCTCGTTCATGCACCTTAATCACCCAAAGGGTGAGCGTAAGTAGTTGTGAATAGATCTATTAGGGATTGACAATCCCCATTTGGTCGCTAGAGGAAAGCCACCAAATGCACGCTATTTGATTTCATAGGTTACTGGTAAATACCTATCCTGAGGGCCACTGTTTTACATCATTATTATGGATAATTTTGATGCCTGTTAATCGTTGAGTGTCATGAGCTTAGAGCAATAGAACGATAGTACTGTAGTCATGATACAGTACTACAAAGACTGATGTTTGGGGCGTACAATGCTATAGCCCACTGTTTTATTAAACTATGAGATTGTGCTCACTATATAGCAGGAAAACTACTAATAATTGGCAAACGAACTACTATTTTGGTGTTGACCCGGTTAGGTCAAACAAACTAATATTTTGGTGTTGTCCCAGTTAGGACAATCGAACTACTATTTTGGTGTTGACCCGGTGAAGGGCAAACCAACGGACTATTTTGAATTAATAAGGAAATCACTCATTTTCTGATTTTGATAATCAACGATTTAAGCTATGAACACTCTGGATTTACTCACACTTTTATTATAACTACCATGGAATCACAAACTCTTTGATTTTGGAAATTGATATTCGAAACTATAAACTCTATGAACTCACCAACCTTTGTGTTGACACTTTTAGCATGTGTTTATCTCAGGTCCATAATGAGCAAGGATGGCACGGAGGAGCACGAATACTTATAAAGGCTATAAATTTTTCTATCATTCGAAAACTGATTTAATAAACTTTGGGACAAATGGGGACCTCTTTTAAAACTCTGGTGTTTATATTCGAATGATAGATCTTTAAAATGACTAAAATGACAAATCATTTTCTACTAATAAAATGTGCGCTATGAAGTAACACCCAATCTAATTTCCGCTGCATGTTTTCAAAACTGGGGGTGTCACACCATTTTTATGGGTCGTGAGGCTAGGCTTAACCAAAGAGACTTCTGATACTTACCAAGATGGATATATGGACAGAATAGGTACTCGTGGAAAAATAGTAAGCTGGGTGCCTCAGCAGGAGGTATTAGCTCACCCTTCTGTTGTGTGTTTCTTGAGCCATTGTGGTTGGAACTCTACTTTGGAAGGTGTGAGCAATGCGGTCCCTTTCCTTTGTTGGCCTTACTTTCCTGATCAATTGCTTAACAAGACATACATTTGTGATATTTGGATGAACGGACTCGGATTTCCAAAAGATGAAAATGGTATAATCAGGAGTAAGGAAATCAAAGATAAAGTTGACAAGCTGCTCAACAATAAAGAATTCAAAACAAGGGCACTGAATCTCAAGGAAAAGGTGATGAGTAGTATCAGGGAATGCGGATGCTCGCATGAGAACTTTAAACGCTTCATTGAATGGATAAAAGAGACAGATTACAACAGCGAGAACCATACCACGCAAGAGTGACAAAGAAAAGGTTGGAGTAATTGTAAGATCAAAGGTTTATGTTGTATTTTTTAGCACCGTGATAATATCCATAAAATGTTTAAGGTCTCGATTCATGATTCACACAATAATTAAGTCAGTGATGCTATTCTATACTCGACATATAAATTTCCGTCTGCCATCAAAAGATACTACCTTGCAAACATTCCTTACCCAAAACCAGGAAATTTTCATCGATTTTTAGGATAGATTATTTAGGAAGTCTAAGCCGTTTTTTCCAGAACAAAAATGACCAATCTAAAACTAGACAGATTAGCCTAATTCTGCCACAAGAATTCTAAGCTGTTGTTTGTGTGGCATTCACTTAATGACATGGCATGATGATGCGATACATTGATTTATTGGTCAAAACGCGATATATAGCCCAACCCGGTCCAATAATTCTCGCTAACTAAATATACACAACTATTCTTTTTTTAATTCAACGTGAGATTGTAACTCTTTGTACCTTCCATTAATGTGAACTCATGCCTTGAACACGTTAGTATTGTTGTATATATTCATTTCATATTGTTGCACCAACTTGTGCAACAAGATCACAACACCAGAATATAGAATCAAGTAGCAATGTACGTTACCGACTAATAGGAAACAAACTCACATACTAGCAATATAAGTAGAAATAACAACATAAAGAAGTACCCGATTGGTAATCGATCAGATATACGTACACTTGCAGCAAATGTCCACAAGCATAAGCTAATAGATACCAAAACGCAGCAATGAATAATGAATATAGAACCTGCACTCATGACGAAAAACCATTAAAGGAGCTCTACACAGGACTATAGTTCCCTGTCCTTAAAGGACAAGAGCAGTCCAGATGTTGCCTTTGTGTGTGTGATTATTGGGATTGGAGGACACGAGCCGTCCAGATGTTGCCTTTGTGTGTTATTATTGGTTTGAAAATACATGTAGCTTATATGATAACTATAAATTATTTGTCCAGCTATATTTTTATAATCACAGTGAACTGGTTGCCTTGAGAGTGTATGTGTGTCTTAAACCTATGAATCTCACCAACATTATGTTGACGTTTTAAGCATCATTTTCAGGTGAGCTTTATAAGGATAAGATAGAAGGATGTGATTAGACAAGACCTTAGTTGCATTGGAAGTGGTTTATCTGTCGTTTGGAGTTTATCATGTTGTTATCTTTTGTGTATTGTTATGACACTTTGTGTCTATACTTTGCCATCTTTATTGCATGTAGTTATTCTCTATATAGACAGCATGTGTTGTGATGATATCCATGAAGTTACACCCTCGCGTTTCCGCCTTGGCAAGGTGTGACAGCTAATCACATCACTTTTGTTTGACTTCAATTGGGCGATTTGGACCCCCAATTTCTGAATCGTGTTAGTGTGAGCTTGAATCTTTTCATCACGTTTGGCTAATTCAAAATATGCATCAAATTCAGGAGCATCCGAAGATGTCTTGGCATTTGAGATTTTAATTCTTTCTTCTAAATGTTGACATTTTAATTACAAATTAAGATTATCAAGCTCTAGTTTTGACAAATGCCTGACCATGTTATCATGGTCATCGTTTTGAATTTTCTCACGCAACTTTAAATTCTCCCCCTCAAGCTTCATAACACGATTCTGGAAAACGTTCAATGCAATAGACATCTCATGAAATTGGCAGGCAGATAATGCAGAATCAGTAGCAGTATAAAATACATCCTGTGAAATACATTTAGCAATCAAATTCTCATTCATGATGAGAATATTTTTTCTCTCAATTTCACTGCATTCAAGATCCATTTTCAGTTGTTTTCCCTCGTTTTCCACTACTTTAAACACCTTTTTCATATTATCAACATCTTTATGTAAGGTTTTTTGAAGACCCTTAAAATGCTCCTTGAGAAGTTTAAAGAATGGCATAACCTCAGTTAAATAACAACTTTTTGTTTGTTCAAAACCCCTCTCCCCTTCAGTAATACCCGTTGGTGTAATTCTCTTTTTACATGTTTTATCAAAATCAGTGAATAATTGACCAAGAACATATAGAGCAATTAGAGTATTATTTTGTGTGGGGAGAGTTAAAGGGACAAGATGCCTGGGTGTATTTAGTGGGTATAACGTTGGATCAGCTATCTTAAACATGGTACGGGTTTCACCCACAAGTCTTTCTGCATTCATTTTTTCCATGTCTATACTCCAAAATACATGCTCTGGAGTGAACCTTTTTTGAGGGACAAAGGTTAATCGATTATCTTCAGAGTAGTCATAAGAGTACATAATTTTATTAGAAATACACCAGGGATCCTTTAATTTCTCAGCTAGTTTTTCTCTGGTTCTATCTTCTATCTCATTGCCCTCATCATCGGATGTAGCATTAGGAGGGTCATGATTAGGCTTAAGCATAATGTTTGCATCATATAATGCAGGCTGTGCACCTATACCGTTTCTAAGGAAATTGGTTTTTGGCTTACCTATATCCTTTTCACTATGTTCATCACTTAACTTCCTATTCTTTTGAATAATTTGAGCAGTTTGAATGGTTTGGCCTTGAATGTACAACCTGTCTTCGAGCTTATTCTTCAACGTTTTTAGACAGGAAAAATCATTTAAGATTTTTGTTTCTTTATCTTGAAAATCAAGTTTTAGTGTAATTACACTTTCCTGGATTTCCTATTCTTGTTTAACAGACTAATCAAGTTGTTTTTGTTAAGAAAATAACTCCTTTTTCAACGTTTCTTCCCTTAAATTACGTTCTGTTATGTGTGCACGCATATGCCAATCCATTTTTTGTTCACACTCACTAAGTTCAAATTTTGCACGTTGTTCATACATGGTCACCTGATCTTTAAGGATGTTAAGTCTAGTGGCCAGGGTGTCATCAGGGATATAAATAGTGTGCTCATGCAAATCACAATCACTATCAACAACAGAAGATGCACTACTAGGTACAACCGACTCTTCGTTGTGTTTCACATATTGTTCACATGGGAAAACATCGCTATTTCCCATATTAGCAGTATCTGAACCAACAACGTTTGTCAGTTGTACTTTGTTGGGAATCTCATGTTTATCGACCATGTCATACAGTTTGAGTACCTTAGCACATGAGACTTGTTCTTTTACCGGTCTGATATATGCATCCCCATCATATGTAACAAGAGTCATTGAATTGTTGGTAGAGTCAAGCTTATCAGTCCCTAATCCTCTGTCGTCGGTGATAACTGACCCAGCATTCGATGCTTTACCTGAATCTACAATACCATTACTTGATTGCACCCGATATGCCTTCACCTTGTCTTTACATTTGAGTTTGTGTTGTACTTTTTCTAAAATGTACTCCTTCACATTACCCATGAGTTGGAGTAGTGTAACTCTGAACACGTCAACTTCGATTCCTGTGTAAGTAGCAAAGCTCTTTTTTGTCATTTGACTCTCATGATCATACTCCTTAGTGAATCTCGAACCAATGAATGCTTGGAGTTGGTTATCGATCACACAGAATGCTGCCATAGATCTGTCTTCAGAAAATTCACATTTTTCAAGTTGTTGTTGAAGTTGATCTAAGTATAGAGTCATATTAACTATGAAGGTCTCAATATTTTGACCAAAGAGTGTTGTGAATGCACGATTGTATCCTCCCAAGTATCCAGGTTATGCAAAGAGAACCTTGAGATGTGAATGAAGTAATCGAAAACATTCAATGCAACTATCCTTTGCTTTATTGGGCAATTTAATTGGCTGATGAAGTTCATTCTCTTGATACTTTGAGCACGATGATTCCATTGCAGCATTATCAGACTCAAACACGTTAATTTGTTGAGGGTTGGAAGTCCTATGTTCATCGATCATGTCGTACAGTTTGAGTATCTTAGGTATGACTGAATCTGAAGAATTTGACATGATGTGGACGTGCATGGGATTTTATACTTCTTAGATTTAAACCGAGAAATAGATTCTTTCGCTGGATTTTACAAAATCAAGAAGAAACCGTGAAATGATTTTGAGTACTTAAATTATTGAGTATGAGATGATAAACCTTGCAAGGTATAGTAAGTTATCTAAGTCAAGTCACAACGAGTCAAATCACAATTAGTCAATTTTCAGGAATCAACTTGCAACGTCATATTGTAATTGGACAAGTTGCAACAACTCAAATCACAACAATTCTCAAATCAAAGAACTATTCAACTCGCAGCGTATTATCAACTCACAACAACTTGATCACCTAGCAGTGAGTTATCAACCAGCAATGTGATTTGGTTCGGTTGATGCAAGTTGCAATGGTGAAATTATGGTCCGAAAACTTAAAACCTCAAACTTCACTCCGGAGGTGATTTGGGCCTCGAAAAATTCTTTTTACGACTTCGTAGTGAAACCTCACAATATTCATCCTGTTCCGGTCGTTTTGACAGATAGTTTGCTGAAAACGGAGTTACGGTTCAAAAGTTATGGCCGTTTGAACTTTTGACGTAAAAAGCCAACTTTGGTCAAACTGCAACTTTGGGAAATCACTAAAAAGAGGTAATCGCTAGCTGGAGCTAATCACTGAAGAGAGGTACTCGCTAGTAGGAGGTAATCGCTAGCTGGAGCTAATCACTGAAGAAAGGTAATCGCTAGCTGGAGGTAATCGCTATCTGGAGCTAATCACTAGTGAGAACTAATCGCTGGAAGCAGGTAATCGCTAGCTAGAGGTAATCGCTGGAACAAATCGCTAGAGTTAAACTCTAAAGTTAATCGCTACCACAAACTGCCAAACCAATCGCTATCTAGCGATTTTCCTTTTGTCCAAATATAGTAAAACGAGATAAATGCTAGACTTAATCGCTACCTTTCCAAAGCTAATCGCTACGAAGAAACTCAAACAGTAGAGCTAATCGCTACTACAAAAAATGACCCAAAATCCTTCAAAACTCCAAACTAACAAAAGATATAGCCAATCCAACTGAAGAACTAAGTAACTCTATGATGAGTGTCTAAATACTCATCATTTTTATTGTATCTGAACTGCCAATACATCCAAAAACACTCAGAAATGCATCAAAATACAAAAATTATTCCAGGAATTGTGTTTTATATGTTTTAGATGCAAAATTTTTAAAAACAAATGAAAAACGAACAAAGTTTGTATAATTGGCAGTTTCAGTCCCTCAAGTTTCATAAATTGACAAAACTAGTCCCTGAAGGTTTAAACTGAAAGAAAAGTCAACCCAAGGTTTTTAAAAGTCAAAAATTATCAAATTTAGTCCTTGGGTGAAAAGTTTGAGAAAATTACACTTTTGGTCCCCAAGTTTCAAAAATGGCAAAACTAGTCCTCAGGAATTTAAAAATTGGAATTTATCAAATATTTTCCTTGTACTAATGTTATATGGCAGGTTTGGCCCCTTGAAGTTACTTTGGAACATTGGCAAATCAGGTCCTTCAAGAATACAAATTGTACAATTTTAGTCCTTGGGCTTGTTCATTATTTAAACCAAACGGATCCAATTTACCCTTAAATCCAAATATAAACCAAATCCACCAACCAAACCTTAAGCCCAATCCAAGCCCAAACATAAAAAAACCCACTCCCCCATTTTATTTAATCCCACCAAGTCAAACCCTTAAGTCAAACCCACTAATAAAACTTCCCTGGTTTCCCTCCCCTTCAATACCTCCCACCTTCAGTACCACTCACATGTGCCTGTAACCTCTGCCCCCTTCATCATCACCTCCCCACTAACTCTTTGCCTCCCCTACCTTCCAAATCACTCCAGTCCAATACACCTCTCACCCTACACAAGCTATCAGACCTTAAGCCATCATGATATCACTTTGGGCGCCAAAGACTAAATCAAGGGTAGTGAGATTGAAGACCCAACTGGACGGCTGTGATTGATTCTAGAGAAATAGCACAACACAGAAGTGGACAAAAGTGACTGAGCAAGAGAAACCCTAGGGATTGCACTATAAATTGAATTTGTAGCCAATGGTATAAGGCAGTAGTTAATTAGTTTGTAGTAGGTTTTAGAATAGTTTTTCTGTGTTTTAAGTTAGTTTTTATTCACTATGTACTTTTTACTTTAAAATCAATGCAATTAAAGTTTTTATAAAAAAATTCTCAAACTGCTTATTTATTTTTCTGCTTATTACCACTGCTTATTTGTTCTTGATTCTGTTTCTCTTTGCTTAGTTTACCATTATTAGGCTGTGAATGCTTAAGTAGTAGTTTAGGAGTTGTTGCTTTAAGGTTTCCATTTATTCAGCCCGTATTAGCCAATAAGCTGCTCATTCTTGTTGAATAGCTTATTTTGAATTGCTTTGCTCCCTTTAAGTGTTCCTAGTCATTTTATGCTTCAGTTGTCAAGGAATTTGCATTATATAGGCTTGTGGCAAGCTTAAATTCCATATTCCAAACCCATAAGGACTGTTTGGCACATGTAATATCTTTAGCATAAAATTTATTTTACCTATTTTCCAACTTCAAACAGGATTTTAATCCTTTTAATTAGATAGTTAGAAGGTAAATTTACCAGTTCCTAGCAAGTTTTAGTACAATAGAAGTTTGTTCACAATTTTTTTTTTTTTGTTAACTGTTTCTATTAGCAAGCTAGAGTAGATTTAGATTGGGCACTCAGTTGCTTTTGTTTTTGTTTAAAATTCAGTTCACAATAGGAATGTGCTTGTAGTCAACCTGGTAGTATAGACTTTGGTAGTCAAAGAACAAGTTCTCACCCATGTAATTCACTGCTGCATCAGCAGCTTGCTTGCCCATCAGCCCTCAAACAGGGAATTCTAAGTTGTTCATGCTTTGACCAATTGACCTGAAAATCATTCCTCACCTTATCTCCCAGCTTGTTTACATGAACATATTTTTCACTTATTTTTGTGAATTTTTCTTAGCAGCTTTTTGAACCCCCAAAGTTGGCCCTCTTGAGTTGTTCTCACCTCAGCAGTCCTAGGTAGATTTTAGCTTGTTTATATTTGTGTTGTTTTAGTTCTTAACAACTACTCATTTAGGATTCCATAGACTTTAGGACTCCCCCCCCCCTAGTACCCCTGAGCTTATATTTCTCCTAGTTTAGCTTATAGAAGCTTATTTAGGGTTTAGCTTAGGGCTGCAATTCAGCTTGCAAATCCATTGAGCAGCCTGTTCCATACAGTCCCCCCTTTGATCCAAATTGTGGCATGATAGAGTAGGAATGTTGGCTTGGATTTGGTTGTGTAGACTGTCAGTACCTTAGGGTCTATTAGTGTTAGCTTACTTTGCAAATTAGGACATATTAGTTAGCAAAAACTTAGCCTGCTCTTCACCACCCCTGCTTCACATCTGTGCATTCAGTAGGTATTCATGAGCTCATAGTGAGCTCACCTCTTAAGCTTATCCTGAGCTTGTGGTCTTTTTGGAAAGCCCCTCAGGCCTTCTCTTCAGATCACCATTTCATTTGGTCCCTGGGTCACCCCTTTGGGCCCCACAGAGGGTTGCAAAGCCCCCTTTTTGCCTGTTTGGTGTCAGATCTTGGTTTTGCTTATTCTGTGTCTTATGGCTTTTCATTGTGCTTATTCTTGTTGTTTTAGTTTCCTTTAAGTTCATTTTATATGGTTGCAGCTTATTTTGCTTTTAGATCAGGTGGTTTAGCTTATTCACAGCCTGTGCTTATCTAATAATCTCATTTTAAGCTCACTGTTGAACTTATTAGGTTGCACACAGCTTGTTTTTGAGTTCCACACAAGTTGTTTTCACAAAAAGTGGTCAATTTCAGTAGCTTAATAGTTTTGTAAAAGAAAAACAAGAAAAAACCAAATATAATTTTTAGTGATAACGTCTATTTAATGTAATTTAGATTTTTAATTTTTCTTTTTAAATTTTTATTAAGTACTTATATGTTTTTATATTTTTCTTAAATTTCTAGCATATTAAAGTGTTTGTAGAATAATTTTTAGAATTTTTGCTTCTCACTTAGTATTTATTAGAATTTATATTAGTTTAATTAGTTATTAATTAATATTAGTAAATTAAATAGTTTTAATAAGTTTTGTTAAACAGTAGTATCTTTTTATATTTTTCCTAGGTTCCTCATAATATTTAGTACTTGTAGTAATTTTCTTATAATTTTCACTGTTCATTTGATAATTTTTAGATTTAATTGTATTTAAATTAGTTTAAGTAAAAAACCAAAAAGAAAATAGTTTTAACATTTAAATTTTATCTCAGATCACTTTTTCTAATTTTCCTAGCTTCTATATGTTGGTAAGTATTTGTAAAAATTATATTTGTAATTTTCTCTTTTCATTTGCTATTTTTCTCATTTAATTTAGTTTAAATAGCTTTTAAAGTAATAATTAGGTAATTATTTAATTTTAAATCCACAAAAAGACAAAAACATGTATTTTTAATTTTAAAATTTGTTTTTAGTTAATTTATAATTTTAGAAATTTAATTTTCATTTTTCTAGTATTAAAATAATATTATATTGTATTAAAGTGTTTAAATATTAATAATTAGTATTAATTAGTAACTAGTTAATAATAAGTAAGTAATTAGTGTAAAAATTTATTTTCTTTTTCTAAAATTTTTCTTTCATCCTTAGGTTTGTAAAAAAGTCAATTTCACTCCCTGTGGGTTTTCAGATTTCAGTTTTCACTTTTTATTTTATACGTTTACGTTAATTTAAATGTAAACGTACGCGTTTTTAGATTTTAAACGTTTCTAAGTATCTAGTTTTCACGTAATCACTCATATAGCTTATTTAAGCTATTTCTTTTTATATTCCTTAGTTTAGTCAATCACAAACCCTTTCCTGTCCAAATTCACCCAATCACAAATCCGTTTTAATTACCATCACACCTCGTCGGGACATAACGACCCGAGGAAACCCTATACTTCCACGGAGATTGACTCTTAGGTAGATTGACCCTGTTGACCATTAACCTGGTCAATTAGGTTGACCGTTTGAAGCCAATCACTCTAACACCACTAATCACGAAAGTACACCCATAACACTTCATATATCATAAACAAGATCAAACCAAGATGTTTTCCTAGAAAACTATTCTAACCAACTAAAACCAAAGAAAACCACACCAAATCCGAATATCCAAGGCCCTAAGATGAAACCATGGCTCTTGATACCAATTGTAAGATACTCATAATCATAACATGTATAGTTTCTTGTGGTTATATGGATCGAATTAGAGGATGTAACTAGAGAGAAGTAGGAAGAATGTAAGGAGCCTTTTCAAGTGAGAGAAACAAGAGAAATGTATTAGATTATCATGAAAGGTCCAACCCCTTCCTTGCTAAGGAAGGGGTATTTATAGTTACAATATAAACGCCCACTCTCGAGCTTTGGATCAGACATACAGTGGGTAAAGACCCGTCCTTCCTCCACGATGTTACTTAATCTAGACTAACACTAACTAAAGATAGTAGTGACTACGAGCTAACTTAATGTTATTACATACTTGGGGTGACCGAGTCTTTCACATGAATATTCGTATTCCTAACAGAAGTCGACGAAGATGCCACATACTTCGAAACTGGGATCAAGATGGGTTAGCCTTACCATCATTCTTTGTTGATATTTTTTCATGTCTGATTTTTTTTCTTTTTTTTTTTTTTTTGGTTAAAAATTGTTTTAACCAAGGCCACATGATCTTTGGACTTATGAAGGTACTGTGTTGCTGAGATTGAATGGATACAAGATTTCTCTCCAACAGATTGAACTAAATAGAGATCTAAGGTGATTATACTTTTGACCTCAAATTTTTAATTTTACATGCTATTTCATGAATTGTTCTAAACACAAGAATATCAGTAATCTAGGTTTTAGATGAAGGGTATGATGACAAACATTTTAATTTTAGTTATTCTTGATGCGTACAGGTGAAGAATATGACGTAGACAGTGGCAGAATATGCTCGGTCATGGATTACGGCAGCTCAAGAAGCATCACGAGGAGGTAAAGTCTATAAATCTTATGATTTTGATATCACTTTCCATTACGTTTATAGTCTTTTATTATATAACATGTAGCACCAGTTTCATCAGATTACCTTAGTTATTAAGAATTAGAGTTGCTAATTTCAACATTTATATGAAAATTCATAAATTTGGTTTTACTTTTTTTCATAATGGGTTGAAAGTTGAAACAAAAGTGAAGTGTAATTATAAAGGTGCAACATCCTGTATTTTTTTTATTGGAAATTGGAAAATTAAAAATTGATCAATTAATATAAATTCTTAAAAATTGGAAGAAAAAAAAAAAATCTAGATGGTTCAACCCAGTTAGACCTGCGTAAGCATCAATCATCTTGACCTGAACCAATTTCGACCAAAAAGACGAGTTACAACAATATGCTCTGCAATAGTAATTTTCCGAGGCAAAATGGATAAATTGATAACTAATCTTCATTAACTCAGATTTGTCACTAGGCTACAGTTGTTGGAGTCATGGTATTATAAGAATTTGGAACGTTGCAGTTGTTCAGGCAAGGTTGAAGTGTCGATCATTGAAGTTAACATGTATAACAATTACTGTAGAATTTTCAGTTTCTTGATAGAAGCAGTCTTACTCCTTTGAGGAAATATCATTGTAGTTCCATTAATCAGCTTTTACGGCGAGAGGTAAAGGCCGTTTGATATTTTCTTTGTTACAACGTCCTTTTGTTTAAATGAATATTTTGTAGTTGACATCTAATAGATGGATTTCTTAAAGATGATATAATAACATATATGAGTTCAATCATGTTAAATAATTGAAATTTTATTTTTCTAGTGAAATTTAGGACAAATTACCCTCAGACCATATATTCGGGCATTCGC
Source organism: Artemisia argyi (assembly GCA_030686995.1). NCBI lineage: Eukaryota > Viridiplantae > Streptophyta > Magnoliopsida > Asterales > Asteraceae > Artemisia > Artemisia argyi. The sequence goes on from CM060688.1 coordinate 76,828,251, forward strand.
ACTATCATAAACATGACGAAATTGCCACTGTAGTTGTGAATATTGTCATTGAGATAAAGTCAAGAAACGACTACTAAGGTTGTTTGTCTTCTCACGACCCATTTAATGGTCTTTTGCGTGGGGGATATTTTAATTATTCGGGCATTCGCACTATCATAAACATGACAAAATTGCCACTGTAGCTGTGAATATTGTCATTGAGATAAAGTCAAGAAACGACTACTAAGGTTGTTTGTCTTCTCATGACCCATTTAATGGTCTTTTGCGTGGGGGATATTTTAATTATTTTTTGGTCTTTATGTGTGCTTTGAGTATGAACCACTTGGATCGTAATGTGGTGGATTGGGTTTTTTTGAAGCTCTTGGATTGATGGCTACTTTGAATGGCAAAGATTCTAAGATGCCATAAGCTTCTAAGATACCATTTGCAAGTCATATGATTTTGATAGCTATTTTTTGTTTTGTTCATTGATGCACACCATTAAAATAAGAATATTAGGGATACAAACTTCTACCCTGAAATAACAATAGCATTTTACTACGAAAAGAGTGTGCATAGCATGTTTAGTCAGAAATTTCAGGAGGTTTACATTTGAGTTCAAATTATGGGTTGAGCGACTCCCAATTTAGGACATAGCATGTTGAAGCAGGCCCGATCAGGTTGGAATGACCCAAAGACCGTTGTCCGTTCTAATTTTTTTTCTCTAATAAATGCATTTATTAGATTACAAAAACTATATTAATCTTTGATTAAACAATTTATGGGGTTGTCATGCATTAAGTTCAATTTTGACCCGTTTCACCCGTTTATCATTAAATGCATAACTTAATCTGTGCGGATTGAGATATAACACAACTAACATTTGTTTTGACTTTCTTTCTTCGAAAAAGGAGCCTTGAAGCCGAAAGCAGCCTTAAAGCAAAAGTTGGTTAGGTGCGCTTGCTCTACCTGCAAATCTTTACTTATTTCAAATTATCTGCCAAGTCCTAATACTTTGGCAAGGCCGGCTGATGGGGTGTGTAGCCTGTGCAATGGCACAGGGCCACCATTTACCTAGGGCCATATATATTTACTTCATACAGATATACCCATATATGAAACATAAAAGGCCCATATTTGATATTCGTATTCTATTTATTTGTTTGTTACCAGCCATGAAGACTACAATAGTACGAGGCCCATTTCATAGAAATCTATCAATGTTAATTCAATTATCTATAATAAAGGTTTCAAGTTTTTAAAAGTGTAATTTGCAATCAAGTTATCATCTAAATAATAATTTGATTCAAATAACATATGTGAGTTTCTAATAACCTACATAAATATGCTCATTATTGAAATGACAATTAATCTTTATTATCGTAAACATTAATTTATTTTCTGCGCGAAATATTAAACTTCTAGTTCGTCATTAAACATGTTCAATAATTTCGTGTCTAGCACAACATACTTGTAGTTATGGCACAGGGCCATCAAAATCCACGAGACGGCCCAGTACTTTGGGTTTGACTTATGCGTTTCTTTTTTAGGTTACTCACATGAAGACTACTAACAAGGATGATAGCCATTAAGGGGGTGCTTGGTATGGGGGTTAAGAGGGGTGGGGAAAGGGTAAGGTATTTAGTAGGGCCCACCATTATAGTGTTTTGATGCTTGGTTAGTGTAGGTAATGGGATTGATTACCCGGTAGTGGGTAATCAACCATTATAGAGTAAATTGGGGGGTAAGGTATTGATTACCCACCCCACTCATTCCTTTGCATTCCTTTCCCTTTCCCTTTCCCTTTCCCCACTTTGAACCAAGCGGGCCCTAAATATTTGTTGGTTTGGAGCTGTTGAATATTGAGGGGAAAACAACAAAGCAGTACATAAGATATATGTACTTTAAGGAAGTTTTTGATACAAGTATTTGTAAATTGTCACCAAAGTATATTTCTAATTTGAGTTATGAAAAAAGATTAGTGACGGGAAGAAAAAAAATATTAGTGATATTAATGAATTTCATTGTTTTTTTGACTTGATTTGCTAAGTACTGGGATAGTAAAAAATATTAGTGATATTAATGAATGTCATTGTTTTCTTGACTTGATTTGCTAAGTACTTGGATAGTAGTTACACCAAAGGGTTTTTTTTTTTATCAAATAAAATCTTTATAAATAAAAATAATGTGCAGTATGCGCAAAGTTGAAAAAAAAATCTTATACAGGAATCCAGTCAAAAATTTTGGCATTGCCTTTCAAAAAGTTATTAAGCAAGATACAATCCTAGAACACATACAATATTGATTATTCAAATTTTATAATATTTAAGAAATCTGTTAAATCCGTTGGCTTCCGATATTTATCAAAATCTTTTATATAATAAAACAAAATCCTTATTGGGAATTTTCCATTTTAAAAAAATGCATTCATACTTTATTTAGTAATAATTTTATTTAAAAAAAAATATTTTCTTATTAGGTAACATTTTATATTTATCCATAACACAAGTAGAAGATAAATACAAAAAATATAGATAAGATGCAATTAATAATAGGATTAAAATTTCTAAATAATTATCTTTAATAATAAAAAACTATAATTAAACATCATAAATCAAACAAAACAAAGATTAAATTATTCATTTTTTAATTAATAAAAATATATGATTAAAAAAAATAGAAGAAAAAAAACCTGCGCGTGCGCAGTAATTATAACTAGTCAAATATAATGGAACATTTAGAATTTGTATCATTATCTATCACAAAAATTATAAACAAAATAATGTCAAACATATAAATATTAGATAAACTTTAAGAAAAATAGGTAATCTACCTTATAACAATAACAAGCCTTTGAAACGCCCAGGTTGATGGCATGTGAACTTTAAACTTAGGGACGATATGACTTGGTCATGTCTTTATTTTTGTATCGATGTTTAATTCTAACTTTTGTTACAAAAAATTATAAAGAAAGACTTGCTAGGCGGCTTGGTGCATGTGTAACTAAACATAAGATGGATGTCTCAGGTTTGTTTATTTCTACAACGGCTTGTCTTTCTGCACGACAGTTACAAATAGTTGTTTCGAGAGTAAGCAAGTGATGTTTTAAAGTACTCTGTTGTGATAGAGATGACAACTACACTGATGAAACGTCTAACGTTGTCTAGAAAGAAGTGGTGCATCGTCTTTAAACATACTAATTTTTCATTTTATCTGTATTTAGACGTTTTTTTATTTAGTCGGACTTTAGTATATACATATTTTGGCCTCTTGTGTATTTTTATTTTATAAATTGAATGTTTATTCATATGGTATTTTGATGTTTTATTTTATTAACAAGTTGGGAAGGCGCCCGCTGCGTTGCAGCGGGAATTTTTGAGAAATTTTTGCGATAATTATTTACGAACAATGTTTGGACTGGGCCTTCTCGTTGTGAGATTGTCGTATATTTTTTGCCGACACGTGTTGTATTTGTTCGGAACAAATGTTGTGTCAAGCTATATTTGCAGTTGTTGTATGACGTCCTTTTCGGAATGAATATTGTGTCGGTTACCAGTGTGTTGCGGCGGAGCTAATTTTGACATTTATAGTTTTAAAAAAAATAAGATAATTTTAAAGTTATTTGATAGGTTAAGAGTGCATTTTGAAAGTTCTTTTATTTATATGTATTAAACTTCAACATTTTTTATAAAATCGTACGTACGTCAAAAGTATATCAATATTAGGCTTGTTTTGTTCGTTATCGAGAAGCCTTTTTGCCAATGTTTTTTTTATTTAAGAAACCGCTGGGTATCTGTTAGATATTTGGCAAATAAAGTTTGTTATATAAAAAAATCGTAAATATTAAGAAGTTCAGGGTGTGTTTTGTAAGTGTTTTTTATTTTTATTATTATTAATTTTTTTTTACTATTATTTGAGAAAACAAATGTTTGCTGCTTGTTTTCGCTATAAATTTGGCTGATTTAATGGTCTTCGCGGTGTTTGATTTTTTGGTTTTTTTTATACATTTGTGGCTAGAAAGTATTTGTTTAAAGCGTGGTTCCCAACTATGTTGCTCCATAATAGTATTAGAGAATATACTATTTGAACCAGCCCGCCTATCAGGCGGGTCTTGAAGCTAGTAGAATATGTCTTGTAGAAATCTCTTTAGGGGTTTCTATAGTATCATCGTCAACGTTATTATCATTATTGTTTTTTTTTTTTTTTTTTTTTTTTTTTTTTTTTTTTTTTTTTTTTTAACTTTTGGTTCTAAATTAGTGAAATTAAGGCATCTTTAAATACATTGTCTCCATCTCTTCTCTACTACTTATAAAGATAATATGGTTAATCTTTTGAAATCTTAAAATTAAAATGGCTTATCTTATCTTACTATCTTATGATAGAGGAATGCCTTCTTTAAATAGAAATACTTAAAAATTCAGCTTGCTTATTATAGAAATTCAATAGCTTGTACATAATTTCTCTACTACATAACTTACAAGTCTTAAAACTTAATATACAAAATACAAAGCACTATTAATGTTTTTTTTTTTTTTTTTGGAACGGTTCTTTCGGAGAAATCCTTGACCAATTCGAAACCCGATAGGGGGAAAACCTTCAAATTAAGCCGCCCGAAGGCACGACACTTAATTTGAAGTAAACCCTGTCTTCTCCAGATTCGAACCCTAGCAGGTTGAAACCTTCATTGAAGGACTTTGAAAGCCTAGTATCAACAGACCCTGTGATCAAAGAGGACTTCCCGGATGGTCACCCATCCGGTACTACTCTCTTAGTGGCACACTTAACAAGTTAAGTGTTTACCACTAGACCACATGATTGTTGATCAAAGCACTATTAATGTGGTCAAAATATTTAATTCAATCAATTAATTAACTGTTCAATAAATACAATTAATGCAGTTATTAAAACACCTTTTATATAAGAAATACAAATTATCAAACATATTGTAGAACCAACTTAAACACAATTCATGCATTAAATGTCACTAATACAAATAATAAAGCACATTATACAAATATTCAAGCTCGAACGGGCAACGGGCCAAATGGGCTCGAGCCCGAACAGGCACGGGATAAATGAAATTCTTGATATCCGTAATTGTCAAAAAGAGCATAATAAACTAAAATACATAATTCACCAAAAAAAATTATTTCAGAGTAGCTGCCGCCGCAACACGAGTACCCTGCTAGTATTTGAGTAATGCATTTTACCTAAAATACTCCTTAATACCACTTAAACTGTCAACTTAGTCAACTTGGTTTGTGAATGACAACTTAAAATTACGTTTAATAAAACACGTAATAAATAGCGTTTAATAAATGTCAGCTTTTAAAACACACAAGCTTTATCAATTTTGTCGCAATAAAATCATGTTGCTTTGCACGTATACTCATCTAGTATTTTTGAAAGAAGAAAACAAAACTTTCTAATTGTTTGATAGCATCATAAGTACAAATATCTTATGACTGTTAATTTTTATTCACGGAATTACAACACATCATACCAAATAACCATTCCTAACAAAAGAAATTGAACATCTTTTAAAACTTTTTGGGCATAGGTGCTACAACCTGTGACACATCGACTTATCAAACAAAACACAAACGAGCGTGTGATTTTTGTAATTAGTAGAGGTGTTGCAAGTTTTTGTATTAATTAACTTTTGGCGTTAGATAAAATTACTGTGCATGAGCCATATCAAATTAATCACGTATGAATATAATAGGAAATTCGTATCAAATTATGATGATACAAATCCAATAAAAAACTAATCTGCTCTCACCTAATCCTTTAAAAAGTGTTCACGTCCACTTCATACCACACCAATAATATCTAAATTATTTGTCAAAATAGATAAAATAATCATAAAAACTTTAGTGTAATTTTAAATGCACACACCAAAATAAATAAATTAATCCATGACCGACAGTGTAAATTTTAGGATTGCTTATTCGAGATAAGCAGTTTTATTTTTCAATAAGCACTTCTTATTCCACACTAGAACTAGTGCTTTTACCTTCGTACTATGGCAACGATTTCATTAAGACACTCTGGCAAGACGTTAACCTAAAATGTTCAAACATATGCAAATTGTATGTTTCTTTAATTAACGATTTAATTTTCTTATAAATACAGCAATCACTTGCAGTCATCTTCGTGGGCCAGTTCGGGTTACCGGTTACTATTAATCTTTTGCCACCTAACTTGCACGCTTCCAAAGGATACTTCCCAAAGTGTTTATTTCTAAGCTGCTTATCTGCTTCTGCTTATAAGCAGGTAAATAAGCAATCCCAAACACCCTCATAAGGCGTAACAAGTTTTGTAATACAGTAAATGTGGGACTATTTTTTGTTCTAGTTGTAACCTCAATCATATGTCTATATAAACAGAAAATGAGTTGTTTTAAGTGCAAAACATTAGTCTTTCTAAAAGCTCCAAGAAAAACAAAAAATGAAAAATGTACATGTTCTGGTAATTCCCAATCCAGCACAAGGCCATGTGATCCCTCTTTTGGAGGTAGCACGGTGTTTGACCATCAACGGTATCAAGGTCACCTTTGTCAACACAGAAGCCGTTCACAAACTGATTATGAGTGCTTGGTCGGAGAAAGATGATCCAAATGATTTAATTCAGATTGTTTCAGTTCCAGATGGGATGGGGCCATTAGACGACAGGAATGATGTTGGAAAGTTGAATGAAACAATGTCCCGAGTTATGCCTGAAAAATTAGAAGCACTAATAGAAGGTATAGATAAATTAGATGGTGAGAAAATCACCTGCATTATTGCTGATTATTGCATGGGATGGGTCTCAAAAGTTGCACAGAAGATGCGCATTAGACTAGCAACCTTTTGTTCCGGGTCAGCTGCACTTATGGCCTTGATCATGAGCGTTCAGAAGCTATTGGACAATCAAGTTATAGATAACAATGGTAATATAAGAATTTCATTAATCAAAGGACTTGTGGTCTAGTGGGTGGGGCTTAACTTGTTAAGCGAGCCACAAGTGAGAGTAGTACCGGATGGGTGACCATCCGGGAAGTCCTCACTTGTGGACCATATGTTCCGGAGATATCAGGCAATGAAGAGGAGAACCTGTAAGCCATTAGCTGCGCAGGTTCGAATCCAAGCCGGCCCCGGTTTTCATCCGGCCGTTTCTCCAGCGAGTAATCTCGTGTGGAGGCGGTACGGTTTCCGGGCGAAAGTCGTTTAAATCCCCACTGCGCCAGCGTGGGCCCGGTTCAGACAACATAGTCTGGGTATGTGGTGGATGAGGGCCTGCTATTTGGCAGGTGCGACTCTAAACCATATATGAAAAAAGTCACCTTTCAAAAAAAAAATAAATAAATAAATAAGAATTTTATTAACATTAGAAAATATACAGCATTAACCTTACGAAAATAAAACTACATCTTTCAGGAGGACCTTTAAAGGATCAAATGATACAGTTGTCAACAACCATGCCATCCATGAACCCTGCACACTTTTTGTGGGCATGTGTAGGCGACTCAGCCACAAACAAAATTATCTTTAATGTCATAATTCGTGAAGGTAGGAAAGCTGCGGAAATGGCAGGTCGCATAATTTGCAACTCGACCATGGAGCTGGAACCTGGGGCGTTCGCCCTATTTCCATGCATATTGCCAATAGGTCCACTTTTGGCAACTAATAGTTTCAAAAAGCAAGTAGGACACTTCTGGAACGAAGACTCCACTTGCCTAACATGGCTTGATCAACAACCAGTCAGCTCAGTCATCTATGTTGCATTTGGGAGCTTCACTATTTTTAACGAGACCCAGTTTGAAGAGTTGGCGCTAGGACTTGAACTCACCAACAGACCATTCCTGTGGGTTACACGGCCCGGTGGAAGTGGCAGTAAAGACCATGTCTACCCAAGTGGATACATGGAAAGAGTAGGCACTCGTGGGAAAATAGTCAGCTGGGCACCACAGCAGGAAGTCCTAAATCATCCCTCAGTCGCTTGCTTCATGAGTCATTGTGGTTGGAACTCTACAATGGAAGGTGTCAGCAATGGCGTTCCTTTCTTGTGTTGGCCATACTTTGCTGATCAGTTTTTCAACACAACTTACGTATGTGATATCTGGAAAACCGGTATGGGGTTGAACAAAGATGATACTGGCACTGTCACCCGAGTAGAAATCAAGAGTAAAGTGGAGCAACTGCTCAACAACAACATAGTTAAACAAAGTGCATTGAATTTGCAAGAAAAAGTGGTGAACAGTGTGCGAGAAGGAAATTCCTCAAACGAAAACCTCCACAAGTTCATTAACTGGATAAAGGAATGGAATGCCAATGCACCTGAAAATGATAATCTACAAACTTATAGTTAAGATGTGGTACATTATATATGATCATTATATGATTACCAGTTATGATGGAAACCTCCCACGTTGTTTGTACTAGTTGCAAATTTCCATAAGTGAACTGTAACATCATGTATCTTTCTATTAAATCAAGGGATAAATAATAATAAGTTAATTTTAACATAAAGAACCGATGATGAATTGATGGTTTGTCTGATAAAATAAAATAAGGGGTGATGGTTTGTCACTCATCCTTACAAGCAGGGCAGTTGTCCAGATAGTTGCCTTAGAACAAAGCTGACCCGCTACAAAATGAAGTACTAATACACAAAAGCATAAAAACAAGAACAAGACCATAACAAATGAAGTGCTGATACAATACAAACAGAGTAAGACAGCTATATGAAGCTAAGAGTAAGGTAATAGGACAAACTTAATCAATAATACCGTAGCCATAAAAACAACACTAGCTAGATAAAACTAAGAATATGATATAAACAGAGTTGTGCTATATTATGAATCTAAAACGTGTTAGGCGGGACAAACTTAAGGTTTAAGACCTTTACCAGAAAAGGTCATGTAATTCCAATGATGGAGCTTATGCAATGGTTACTCAACCATGGTGTCAGAGTGACATTTGTTAATACAGATTTCACTCACGACTTGGTTACTAATGCATTAGTGTGGATAAAAACTTAAATGAATTGGAATGTCTTGTTTCACTCCCGGATGATGTGGAATCTGCAGAAAACAGTAACGATTTGGGTAAGCTATCAGATGCAATCTTTGAAGTCATGCCTGCGAAGCTTGAAGAGCTCATTAAAAAAACTTAATGGAAATGGTGGTGATAAAGTTACATGCATTTTGTTACTGACTATTGTATGGGTTGGGCCTTTGGAGTCGCAGAGAAGATTAATATAAAAAGAGCAGCCTTCTGGCCGGCAGCAGCTGCAGTCTTGGCCTCAGTCTTCAGCATCCCAAAGTTGCTTAAAGATGGAATCATAAACAATAAGGGTACGGTGAGCTTTACTTGGTCAATATACTGCATGTCAAGATATCACATCTGAGAGTCATCCTAAATTAAAATTAATAATATTAACTCAAGAAAGTAAGAAATGATCTAACATTCATTTCTTATCAGTAAAGGTGGCAGGATTGTTCGAGCGGGCTAGTTGGCTAATTGGTCAAACTGGGATGGTGTTAAAACAGGCCATCTTTTAGTACAGGTGAAGCGGGTCCGTTTAAGGGCTAAGGCGTACATCTTTTTCCATTTTCAGAAACATATAAATAATATGTTAAACTAAGCAAGCTGTTGATTATGATTACAATACTAATCTAAACATTTTGAAAAAAATCATGAGAAGTTTTCTGGCATTGAAAATGGACTTTGCGCGAGTTACAACCATATCGGCCTAGTTGACGTGTTCCCCTTTCAACTAATTTTTTTGATATGGCACAATTGACCCATATATGATAAAACTGAACCTATGTTGACCCATTTATAGGTAAGTTATGCGAAATTGCGCCGTCTACTAATCAGTGCAAATGAAAGTGTTACTGTCCTATTTTGTTATTTTTTTGCATTTAAAAAAATGTTCTTTTTTGTTAAACCTTTACTTGCAGGGATGCCCATAAAGAAGCAGCTGGTTCAGCTATCACCGACCATGCCTGGCATAAACCCTGACACTTTTCATGGGTCTGCATAGGCGACTTACAAAACGCTCTCTTTGATTTGATTGTAAAAGCCAATTAGTTTGTGAAACTAACAGACTGCATAATTTGCAATTCAATTTATGAGCTAGAGACTGCAACATTTACTTCATATCCAGAAGTCTTGCCAAATTCCAATAGGCCCCATGTTGGCAGGTAACAGATTTTCCAAGCAAATTGGCCATTTTTGGAAAGAAGACGCGACATGCCTCACATGGCTTGAGCAACAGCCAGCGCGCTCAGTCATTTATGTTGTGTTCGGAAGCTTCACACTTTTAGACACTAACCGATTTCATGAACTGGCACTAGGACTTGAATTGACCAACAGACCATTTCTGTGGGTCATGTGTCCTAACATGACTGGAGAGATGAACAATGATTATCCAATAGGATTTATGGACAGAATAAGCAGTCGAGATTGTATAGTGAGCTGGGTACCACAGCAGCAGGTTTTGAACCATCCTTCTGTCGCTTGCTTCTTGAGCCACTGTGGCTGGAATTCTGTGTTGGAAGGCATCAGCAATGACAAATCAGTTGTTGGTTCGGTGTCACAGGTGCTTTGTGGAACCAATCTTTGTTCGACTTGTGTTTTGGATTCATGGTGGTTCGAATGTGAATGTGGTGTGCAGATAATATATGTAAAATAGATAATACAAAGACTTGAAATATATAAACTATATAAAGGTTAAAAACGATTACAAATCCTACGCTTTAGGGATATATATAAGTTATGAAACGTTGTGACTTATCACCAAAGGATGCAACGTTTCATCCCAACCGATATAACTGTCATTTGTTTCCTAACTGTCTTAAAGGGACGTTTGGCATTGGGTTTAACCCAATCCAACCTATTCGACCCAAATACTAAATACAATACAATAAACATAATACTAACAACATACAGTAATTAATTGTTCTACATTTCCTCCCTAATTACTTAGTTGTTGTTCCTTCTTGCTGCTGAATGGTGCTTTTCTTCAAACAATGACAATAAAGTCATCACTTTCACTACTTTCTTCTGAAATTGCTGTCTTGTACGCTCCTTCACTTTCTTCCATTTCAGTCTTGAACTTTTTCTTGGGTGATTCGACTATGTCTTCTTCCATATCTTCTGCATCAGGCTGTGGTAAGGTATCTGCAACATCTTTGCCATCTTCATCACTTTCTGCCTCAGGCTGTGGTAAGGTATCTGCAACATCTTTGCCATCTTCATCACTTTCTGCCTTTCCTTGCTTTGTTCTTAGTGCTTCCTCATAGTATATCTTCACCAAACTTATGTACTCTTTGTAACATTCTTTGACTGAATCTCTTTCTTCACTTGTTAATCCTAATATCTTAGCAACCATATCCCATTTGTTGTTGAAGGTAACATTCATGTAACCTCCCATCTCATCTACAATCTTGTACAATCCAAGCAAGTCTACTTTTGTCATCCCAATAGTGGGTGGCAATTTTCCTAGTATGCTTTGTCTCATAAAACCCATGTAAAACCATTCCAGCATCTCAATAAACCTTTTGCTCAATATTTCCCATTTTGTATACACCAATCTATCTATTTTAATCAAATTCAAGAAAGAAACGAGTCTAGGAAAGCTATTAACCTTCATTGCATATAATGTTCCATTAAGACTCATATAATCTTGATCCAAGTAGTCATGTTCTTCATTCTTATCCATGTTGAGATCTTCTAAACCTTTTATTAAAGAACACTCTTCTTCCATACTTAACGACTTGAAATAATCTTCTAAGAAACTATTGTGTTGTGCAATTATTTCCTTGTCATCTTGATCTTTCATTTCAATATCACCACTTGCATTACTTTCCCAACTATCAAACATATATCTAATTTCACAAGTATCTGTCCCATAATCTATGATAAAGCCTTGATCTTGCAATTGTTCTAAACTTAAAACATTCAATGTAATTTCTGGAGTATATAGAACATTAGATATCAACAAATCCCCATTCTTAGTGCCTACAATCACTTCTCCTACACCATATGAGAAGATGAATTTTTTCTCATCTTCCTCAACGCCTTCTACCTTAAACCTTTTATGCAATCTCTTAAATAAGTGTTTCATGGGAGACATGTGATGTTTATAGGCTGAACTTATATACCAAATACTATTCCAACCATTCCTATCAGATCCTTCTATCATATAATCAGTAAGTACATGAACCCTTTCTTGATATAAAGCCTTTTCTAATCCTTGTTGTTCATTACTAGTCAAATCATAAATCGAGGGGGGTGATAAATTGCTTACTATTTCGATAGGAGTGGTGGGGATCAATACTTGTTTTCGTTGTGGACACTTTCTACAAACATGCCCACGCTTTCAGCATATGAAGCATCTTGGCCTTCGATCCTTTGATTTACTTGATTCTCCCACTTCTCTTTTCTTGTTCTTCAATTTCATTGTGTTGAATCTGATAATTTCTTCCATCTTTTTTTTCAACATTCTTTTGGCCTCTGGAGATATCTTCCTCTTATTTCTGTCCCACGAAGTATAACTGCTCTCGGTGTGACTTGGTTCTCGGATAGGGTTTGTTTCGTTTTGTCTGATATCAGGTAGGTTTTCGATTGGTTCCTTCCAGGAATCAGAACATGCGCTCTGATACCACTGTTGGTTCGGTGTCACAGGTGCTTTGTGGAACCAATCTTTGTTCGACTTGTGTTTTGGATTCATGGTGGTTCGAATGTGAATGTGGTGTGCAGATAATATATGTAAAATAGATAATACAAAGACTTGAAATATATAAACTATATAAAGGTTAAAAACGATTACAAATCCTACGCTTTAGGGATATATATAAGTTATGAAACGTTGTGACTTATCACCAAAGGATGCAACGTTTCATCCCAACCGATATAACTGTCATTTGTTTCCTAACTGTCTTAAAGGGACGTTTGGCATTGGGTTTAACCCAATCCAACCTATTCGACCCAAATACTAAATACAATACAATAAACATAATACTAACAACATACAGTAATTAATTGTTCTACATTTCCTCCCTAATTACTTAGTTGTTGTTCCTTCTTGCTGCTGAATGGTGCTTTTCTTCAAACAATGACAATAAAGTCATCACTTTCACTACTTTCTTCTGAAATTGCTGTCTTGTACGCTCCTTCACTTTCTTCCATTTCAGTCTTGAACTTTTTCTTGGGTGATTCGACTATGTCTTCTTCCATATCTTCTGCATCAGGCTGTGGTAAGGTATCTGCAACATCTTTGCCATCTTCATCACTTTCTGCCTCAGGCTGTGGTAAGGTATCTGCAACATCTTTGCCATCTTCATCACTTTCTGCCTTTCCTTGCTTTGTTCTTAGTGCTTCCTCATAGTATATCTTCACCAAACTTATGTACTCTTTGTAACATTCTTTGACTGAATCTCTTTCTTCACTTGTTAATCCTAATATCTTAGCAACCATATCCCATTTGTTGTTGAAGGTAACATTCATGTAACCTCCCATCTCATCTACAATCTTGTACAATCCAAGCAAGTCTACTTTTGTCATCCCAATAGTGGGTGGCAATTTTCCTAGTATGCTTTGTCTCATAAAACCCATGTAAAACCATTCCAGCATCTCAATAAACCTTTTGCTCAATATTTCCCATTTTGTATACACCAATCTATCTATTTTAATCAAATTCAAGAAAGAAACGAGTCTAGGAAAGCTATTAACCTTCATTGCATATAATGTTCCATTAAGACTCATATAATCTTGATCCAAGTAGTCATGTTCTTCATTCTTATCCATGTTGAGATCTTCTAAACCTTTTATTAAAGAACACTCTTCTTCCATACTTAACGACTTGAAATAATCTTCTAAGAAACTATTGTGTTGTGCAATTATTTCCTTGTCATCTTGATCTTTCATTTCAATATCACCACTTGCATTACTTTCCCAACTATCAAACATATATCTAATTTCACAAGTATCTGTCCCATAATCTATGATAAAGCCTTGATCTTGCAATTGTTCTAAACTTAAAACATTCAATGTAATTTCTGGAGTATATAGAACATTAGATATCAACAAATCCCCATTCTTAGTGCCTACAATCACTTCTCCTACACCATATGAGAAGATGAATTTTTTCTCATCTTCCTCAACGCCTTCTACCTTAAACCTTTTATGCAATCTCTTAAATAAGTGTTTCATGGGAGACATGTGATGTTTATAGGCTGAACTTATATACCAAATACTATTCCAACCATTCCTATCAGATCCTTCTATCATATAATCAGTAAGTACATGAACCCTTTCTTGATATAAAGCCTTTTCTAATCCTTGTTGTTCATTACTAGTCAAATCATAAATCGAGGGGGGTGATAAATTGCTTACTATTTCGATAGGAGTGGTGGGGATCAATACTTGTTTTCGTTGTGGACACTTTCTACAAACATGCCCACGCTTTCAGCATATGAAGCATCTTGGCCTTCGATCCTTTGATTTACTTGATTCTCCCACTTCTCTTTTCTTGTTCTTCAATTTCATTGTGTTGAATCTGATAATTTCTTCCATCTTTTTTTTCAACATTCTTTTGGCCTCTGGAGATATCTTCCTCTTATTTCTGTCCCACGAAGTATAACTGCTCTCGGTGTGACTTGGTTCTCGGATAGGGTTTGTTTCGTTTTGTCTGATATCAGGTAGGTTTTCGATTGGTTCCTTCCAGGAATCAGAACATGCGCTCTGATACCACTGTTGGTTCGGTGTCACAGGTGCTTTGTGGAACCAATCTTTGTTCGACTTGTGTTTTGGATTCATGGTGGTTCGAATGTGAATGTGGTGTGCAGATAATATATGTAAAATAGATAATACAAAGACTTGAAATATATAAACTATATAAAGGTTAAAAACGATTACAAATCCTACGCTTTAGGGATATATATAAGTTATGAAACGTTGTGACTTATCACCAAAGGATGCAACGTTTCATCCCAACCGATATAACTGTCATTTGTTTCCTAACTGTCTTAAAGGGACGTTTGGCATTGGGTTTAACCCAATCCAACCTATTCGACCCAAATACTAAATACAATACAATAAACATAATACTAACAACATACAGTAATTAATTGTTCTACATTTCCTCCCTAATTACTTAGTTGTTGTTCCTTCTTGCTGCTGAATGGTGCTTTTCTTCAAACAATGACAATAAAGTCATCACTTTCACTACTTTCTTCTGAAATTGCTGTCTTGTACGCTCCTTCACTTTCTTCCATTTCAGTCTTGAACTTTTTCTTGGGTGATTCGACTATGTCTTCTTCCATATCTTCTGCATCAGGCTGTGGTAAGGTATCTGCAACATCTTTGCCATCTTCATCACTTTCTGCCTCAGGCTGTGGTAAGGTATCTGCAACATCTTTGCCATCTTCATCACTTTCTGCCTTTCCTTGCTTTGTTCTTAGTGCTTCCTCATAGTATATCTTCACCAAACTTATGTACTCTTTGTAACATTCTTTGACTGAATCTCTTTCTTCACTTGTTAATCCTAATATCTTAGCAACCATATCCCATTTGTTGTTGAAGGTAACATTCATGTAACCTCCCATCTCATCTACAATCTTGTACAATCCAAGCAAGTCTACTTTTGTCATCCCAATAGTGGGTGGCAATTTTCCTAGTATGCTTTGTCTCATAAAACCCATGTAAAACCATTCCAGCATCTCAATAAACCTTTTGCTCAATATTTCCCATTTTGTATACACCAATCTATCTATTTTAATCAAATTCAAGAAAGAAACGAGTCTAGGAAAGCTATTAACCTTCATTGCATATAATGTTCCATTAAGACTCATATAATCTTGATCCAAGTAGTCATGTTCTTCATTCTTATCCATGTTGAGATCTTCTAAACCTTTTATTAAAGAACACTCTTCTTCCATACTTAACGACTTGAAATAATCTTCTAAGAAACTATTGTGTTGTGCAATTATTTCCTTGTCATCTTGATCTTTCATTTCAATATCACCACTTGCATTACTTTCCCAACTATCAAACATATATCTAATTTCACAAGTATCTGTCCCATAATCTATGATAAAGCCTTGATCTTGCAATTGTTCTAAACTTAAAACATTCAATGTAATTTCTGGAGTATATAGAACATTAGATATCAACAAATCCCCATTCTTAGTGCCTACAATCACTTCTCCTACACCATATGAGAAGATGAATTTTTTCTCATCTTCCTCAACGCCTTCTACCTTAAACCTTTTATGCAATCTCTTAAATAAGTGTTTCATGGGAGACATGTGATGTTTATAGGCTGAACTTATATACCAAATACTATTCCAACCATTCCTATCAGATCCTTCTATCATATAATCAGTAAGTACATGAACCCTTTCTTGATATAAAGCCTTTTCTAATCCTTGTTGTTCATTACTAGTCAAATCATAAATCGAGGGGGGTGATAAATTGCTTACTATTTCGATAGGAGTGGTGGGGATCAATACTTGTTTTCGTTGTGGACACTTTCTACAAACATGCCCACGCTTTCAGCATATGAAGCATCTTGGCCTTCGATCCTTTGATTTACTTGATTCTCCCACTTCTCTTTTCTTGTTCTTCAATTTCATTGTGTTGAATCTGATAATTTCTTCCATCTTTTTTTTCAACATTCTTTTGGCCTCTGGAGATATCTTCCTCTTATTTCTGTCCCACGAAGTATAACTGCTCTCGGTGTGACTTGGTTCTCGGATAGGGTTTGTTTCGTTTTGTCTGATATCAGGTAGGTTTTCGATTGGTTCCTTCCAGGAATCAGAACATGCGCTCTGATACCACTGTTGGTTCGGTGTCACAGGTGCTTTGTGGAACCAATCTTTGTTCGACTTGTGTTTTGGATTCATGGTGGTTCGAATGTGAATGTGGTGTGCAGATAATATATGTAAAATAGATAATACAAAGACTTGAAATATATAAACTATATAAAGGTTAAAAACGATTACAAATCCTACGGTTTAGGGATATATATAAGTTATGAAACGTTGTGACTTATCACCAAAGGATGCAACGTTTCATCCCAACCGATATAACTGTCATTTGTTTCCTAACTGTCTTAAAGGGACGTTTGGCATTGGGTTTAACCCAATCCAACCTATTCGACCCAAATACTAAATACAATACAATAAACATAATACTAACAACATACAGTAATTAATTGTTCTACATCAGTTATGTGCTGGCCTTATTTTTCCGATCAGTTTATTAACCAGGGATACATTTCTGATGTTTGGAACACTGAATTGGAGTTCAACAAAGATGAAAGTGGTATCATTTCAAGAGAAGAAATTAAGAATAAAGTTGACCAGATTTTAGGAAACAATGAATGTAAGGCTAGGGCTATTGATCTTAAAGGGAAGGTTAAAGTTGATATCAGCAGAGATGGCCGCTATGATAAGAATCTCAGTAACTTTATTAAATGGATACATGATAACGATACTTTGCCTAAGGATCACTCAGATAACACTTGGATGAGTTAATCAGGCACAAGCATGTGTACAATTAATGTAACCAACGAGTTTGTGTAGAAGTGAAAATAATAACGTAATGTATTGAATAAGTTACTGAATAATCTTCTCAATTAATTTATCATTCAAGATTTTAAAAAGGGGGCTAAAAGTAGGAACATGTAACATACATAAAATGTCACACATCGATAATAAGTCTAAAATACATGCTTCAAGGGTGGGACTGGTTTGTGACAGTCATATTGGGACAACAAAAGTTATTATTAAAGTTAAGCTAGCAAATAAGGTATGAGATTGGAGAATGCAACTCGACCGACTATTTGAGATACGGGATACTAATTTTCATTGTTTAAATATTTAGACAAATAATGAGACTGCTTCAAAATTTATGAGGTCTGATAGGAATAGATAAATTCACAACTTTCAGAAACTTATTACCTGCATCTGTAATTTTGTATGATCATCACTATATGGTTAGTAAAGCATGCACGACAGAATGATAGCCCAACAGTGATCTCTTTAGACTACCAGAAGCCCATACTCGTCTTGATCGCAAGTTTATTAGGCTTTTAGTTTTCGGCGACATAAGAGAGTCTGTTTACAGAAGTTTGAAACAATGACAGCTAGAAAATCTACGATTTGCACATAATAGAAATATCTGCAAGTTTGGCCCACGATATTTGAAAATAGTTGCTCCAGAGAAGGTGCCATTTGTGAGTCCTATCGTCATTTCTCCTCATATATTCTTGATATGCTATACGAATAGAACCAGTAAAATGGCCAAAAGATGCCAGATATTGAATTTGGATTCTTGCATATGTATCCATCGATGATGCAAATTTAAAACAAACAAAAATTGCAGATGCTGAGCTGGAAAACAAATTTTGTTTAGTTACATACAAGGTATAGAGAGACCAAGAAACAAAAAAAGCCGACATCAGGGATCCCTTATGGCCCTTGTTAGCTTTAGTACTTCCAAAACAGTGATAGAGATCACACATTTAGATAAGAATTGACAATGCCAATGAAACTGAAGCCTGCAGGCCCAATGTTAACCAAATTAGTATATTATGGTCAAACAAATAATGAGAACACATAAAAACCACGAGCACCAAGTGTAGAAAGCACCTGACTAAAATCTTCAAAAATGGAAAATCAAAAGAAAAACACTGAAAAGACCCATGTGCTAATTATACCTTACATAGCTCAAGGTCACGTGATTCCTTTATTGGAACTCACTCAATGCTTAATCAAACATGGAGTCAAGGTCACATTCGTGAACACGGAAGTCAATCACAAGATCATTCTGAAGACATGGTTGGAAAAAGACAGTGTTGGCCCTCTGATGAACATGGTTTCAATCCCGGACGGGATGGAAGCATCAGAGGACAGGAACAACTTTATTATAGCAGTGGAAGCAATTAACCAATTCATGCCTGGCAAACTAGAAGAGCTCATTGAAATGATTAACAAAACAGATGGCGATAAAATCAGCTGTATTATTGCAGATGTGGGAATGCCATGGGCCACAAGAGTTGCTGAAAAGTTAAGAATTCGACGAGCTACCTTCTGGTCTGCTCCGGCTGCAGCATTAGCCACACTCTTGAGCATTGAGAAGCTGATTGACGATGGAATTATGGACAATGAAGGTATGACAAATGAAAATAGTTGACATTTTCAACTCAAATATATGAAACACTGAAAACGGGTCAATTCAAGTTATGAATTCTTGATAACGAGTCTTATTTGGTTAGAGTCAAATAATCATACCTTTGATTATACAGCTTTTGTAATCATTTGTTTTTCGCTTACCCATTTTTAGACACACATGAAATGTCCTCGTTTTGACCTGAACCTATTTTGACCAATTACCAGATCCACCCTTACTCAACTATGATTCAGCATTTTTAGCTTAGCTGCATGAAACTTTCTTCTTTCAGGAGTTCCCTTAGAGAACATATTCCAATTGTCACCAACTATGCCACCCATGAGCACTGCAGAATTTGGATGGGCCTGTATGGGCACCTTGGAGACAACCAAAATCCTTTTTAAATATGCAGTTGAAGCTGTGGAAGTTGACAAAATAGCAGAGTGGAAACTTTGCAACTCAACTCACGAGCTAGAGTCTCCAACATTTAACATGTTTCCTAACCTACTGCCAATAGGTCCTCTACTGGCAAGCAATCGCCTCTCAAAGCAAGCAGGCCACTTCTGGCAACAAGACTCCACTTGCTTAGCGTGGCTTGATCAGCAGCCAATGTCCTCAGTAATCTATGTGGTATTCGGAAGCTTCACGATATTTAATCAAACTCAGTTCCAAGAACTGGCACTTGGTCTCGAACTTACAAACAGGCCATTTTTGTGGGTCGTGAGGCCAGGCTTAACCAAAGAGACTTCTGATACTTACCCAGATGGATATATGGACAGAATAGGTACTCGTGGAAAAATAGTGAGCTGGGCTCCTCAGCAGGAGGTATTAGCTCACCCTTCTGTTGCGTGTTTCTTGAGCCATTGTGGTTGGAACTCTACTTTGGAAGGTGTGAGCAACGCGGTCCCTTTCCTTTCTTGGCCTTACTTTGCTGATCAATTGCTTAACAAGACATACATTTGTGATATTTGGATGAACGGACTCGGATTCCAAAAAGACAAAAATGGTATAATCAGGAGTGAAGAAATCAAAGATAAAGTTGACAAGCTGCTCATCAATAAAGAATTCAAAACAAGGGCACTGAATCTCAAAGAAAAGGTGATGAGTAGTATCAGGGAAGGCGGATGCTCACAGGAGAACTTTAAACACTTCATTGAATGGATAAAAAAGACAGATTAAAACGGCGAGAACAATACCACACAAGAGTGACAGAGAAAAGGTTGGTCTAAAGGAACTTGTTACAGTGATTGTAAGATCAAATGTTTATGTTGCATTTTTTTAGCGCCATGATAATATCCATAAAATGTTTTAGGTCTCGATTCATGATTCATACAGTAATTAAGTCAGTGATGTTAATCAATACTCAGACATATAAATTTCCATCTGTCATCAGAAGATACTACCTTGCAAACATTCCTTACCCAAAACAAGGAAATTTTCGTCGATTTTTTAGGATAGATTATTTAGGTATTCTAAGCCGTTTTTTGCAGAACAAAAATGAGCAATCTAAAACTAGATAGATTAGCCTAGTTTTGCCGCAGGATAGATCATACCGTCATTTTAAAGAGAGAATATGTTCCTAAAGGTAACATGTTACTTTTTAGCTACTGAACATTATAATGAGCTAGCCAAAAAATGTAGATTTTATTGGATGATGGTTATTACCTTCTACGATACGAAGGTTGTATACAGATAATACACAATATCATTGATGTTAAGCAACTTGTAAATCGAGCTAATAATGGCGGGAACAAAAATCAAACTTTAAGGTTGTGTTTGGTTTCTTACTTCTAAATTTCTAATTGGTGGTGCTAAAGGTTTGTCCAACTACCATTTTCATTACTTTTTGTTTTGTTGAGTAATTTTTATAGGGATTTGCGAGGATTTTTTAGAGTCTAATCATATGGATAGTTTGAGTGTATTAAATTAAGGGTTTTGTTAACTACAACCAGTTGTGTTTAAACATAACTTAATTAAAAAACTTTGCATTAAATGAACACTAAACATTTCAAGTTTAATATCACATTCCATGTTAAAAATGAAAAAATATGTATAAATTATAGAATATACTAGTTCATTTAATGTAAATTTTTTAATTATTAATTAAAAATCACATTTAGGGCCCGTTTGGTTTGTAGATGAGATTAGATTAGGATTTGAATTTGAATGTAAAGTTGTAGATTAGGATTTAGATTTGTATTTGATGTAGAAGAGAGAAAATAATATTTAATAGTAATAATTATTTTATATAATATTTTTGTAATAAAAAATATTATTATAAAAAATAAATATAGAGATAAGTGAGAGTAGAGTTGTAAGTGGGACCAACAAAAAACATGAATATTTATCAAACCCCACCCCTCCCTCTACTTTTGAAAAGTGTGAGACCATTGGGGTTGAGTTCCAATTTTAAATTCCAATTTTATAAACAAACATGGGTTTTAGTCATCAATCCCAAATTCAAAACACATGCATGTGAAACAAACGCACCATTAATTATAGTAAGGGCCCGTTTGGTTTGTATGTGGGTTTAGATTTGGATTCGGATTTGAGAATAGTTTGAAAGATTTGGGAAATGTTTGAGAAAAATTTAGGAGAGAAATGTAAGTGGGGTCCATTTATATTTAGAAAGGAAAAAATGAAACCTACTAGGGGTATGTTTGGCGAAAGTAACTGTTGCTGGAACTGGTGCTGGTGCTGGAGATTATAAAAAGAGATTATTTTTATAAGCTATATGAAGTAACCTTTGGTTTTAAGAGATTATGAAAGATTTTTTTTTTTTTATAATCTCTTATAAGTTATGTCTGCCAAACAAAAATTATTTTTTAAGTAGCTTATTTTTTGAAAAAATAAACACAATCTCCAAACAATCTTGTGTGCCAAACATAGCCTAAAATTTTTGATAACGGGCAACAAGCTTATTGATAAGAATGAAACAATTCTCATTTTAAGGACCCACTTACTGAAACAAACATACTTTTCTACTTTCTTTCAATCAAACCATACCAAAGCCCCCAACCAAACGGGCTCTAAATTTTACATTTATTTAATGTTCATTAAATGCATTTATGATTGAAAAAGGAAATTTGAGTTTATTAATTAGCAAATCCCATTTTTTATAAAAGGGTGGTGTTATTAAATACTCCTGCCATCTCAATTTAAGTGCTCATAAACAAATTTTCTACAAAGTATGATAAGTGTAATAAATGTAAATTCAACTTAAAAAAGTGTTAATTTTACCTATGTATTTAATAAATCAAATAAATTGCAAATTGTGTGATATGGAAAGTATTTAAAGGTAAAGTAGGAAAAGTGGCAAATTTAACTATTATTTTGTCGAATTGAACAGTTTTTTAGTGAACAAACTAAACAGTAAGGTGGACGATTAAAATGAAACGGAAGGAGTGTTGATAGTCTTTTCACAATGTTCTCATTTAGTAATTATACTTTTTGTTGTCGCGTGATACGCGGGATTGCGCCCTTGCAACAGGTTTTACCTCTCAAGGGATCTTTAGAAGCTTGCAATCCCCGTCAGGCAGTGTACCTGATTGTTGTAGTATAGTATAGTGACAAGTACCAGGGGATTGATCGTTCAACTCAGAAATAGTGTCGCTAGGATTAGAAAGTCTACTAAACTAGGTCTAGAGGTGAGGGATGATTCTTTTTGTATTTTTATATTTTATGAAAGCAAGTAAAATCTCGGGTTTTGAAGGAGTGGGCGGAATTAGTTGCTAGTCAACTAACCCAAATAACTAAGATGCAATCAAAATAAAATAAAAAGAAACGAAAATAAACTAAATTAATTATGTGGTGAAAACAATAATGAAAAAAGATGTGTTTACTTAGATTTCATTACTCCCTAGATATCTTTTACCAGTTGATTAGCTTGTTACAATTGCATGGATGACGGGTTATATTCTTTAATACTAGTCGTAGGGCCGTGTACAATATTCCCTAACTCAATAAGCTCCTACTTCACTCCTATATCGAGCCGACTAAAAGCTCCTAACATGGGATCACTAGAATTCGCGTATGCATTAAATACAACCAAAAATCGTAGTACACCTCCGATCATGTTTCTTAAGACGTTCAAGCAAGTTACCAATGGAAGTCTGCCAGTTTTCTTAAGCCTAACATCGAATACAATCATCCACAACAATTATAAACAAACCATCAACCAATAATCAACATCTAGGTTTCACTACATCTAAGCAAAAACAATAAAAACCTAGCCTAGCATGTTAAAAGAAAGACAAGCATAAGATAAAATCAAACAACACATAGACATATTGAATTATTATTGGAAAACTTATCTTCAATTAAGCATGGATGGAACAAGGGTTGAAACCCTTATTTTTACAGAAAATTCGTCAAGGGTTTAAGTTCTCCAAAGTTCTCCTAATGTTCCACACATATGAATGAAAAATTGGAAAAATATATATAGATAATACATCCTGACGGCATCACGTTGTAGTGTCTGACACCGTCAACTAGCCGCCAAATTAAGAATCGTATTGACTAGATCCAGTCTTGACGCCTTCATGTAGAAATTGAGCTCTGGGCCGTCACTTGCAAAATGACCCTGACGGCCTTGGTGACGCCGTCAGGTCAATTACACTAAAAATGTTCTGGGCCGTCACGTGTATTTTTCACTTCCACCTCTTTTGCCAAGCTTGACGCCGTCATGTGTGAAGTCTTGACGTCATCAGGTACTGTTCCCAGCAAGGACTAAAAACGTCCAAAATGCTCCTTTTTCCAGATTTCTCCTCAAAAGTACCTAAAATGACAGAAGGAACGATTTAGGGCAGTAATTGATCAAATAATCACGAATTTGGGCTTAAATGATCCCTTAAAAGCGGTACCCTTTTTGCCTTTTCAAATACCCTTACACTTGAGATTTGCTTGTCCTCAAACAAATGCGCTTTTATTATAATCAAAATACAAGTTAGGGGTCATTTAACACTAATATAAAAGTAATTAAAACAAATAATCATTCCACTAAAAACCAAAAACAAGCACGGAGGTCATACACTAGCACCTCACAAATAGTGTTTAGATACCCACATCTCTCGGGTGTAATAAAGTATATATCACAATATGGAAATAGAAAACATCTCTCACTACCTGTCATATCAAATAGATTACCATAGTCTTGGGAAAGGATCAAACGTCCACCATTTGGCATAAGCACCTAGGATAAACTATCAAAGAGGTCTTTTAAAGGGTTATAACGTTAGGTGTAGGGATATGGAAAACACGGTTTTGTTGGATAAAGGCAAAATTTACTGGTGGCGAGTTAATCATCTTGGTTAATTACATGTACAATATGGTGTTGCTAAGCCAAGACTCGACTCAACTTGAACTAACTACGACTCTTTTTGGATTTTTTTTCAAGACACTATTTGACTTAAACATAAATAAAAGAAACGGATGGTAGCCCATTTTTTTTTTTTTTTTTTTTTTTTTTTGCATACACTTTTACTTTACCATCCAAAATAATACATCAAAGGGAGCTCGTTTCCTCCCTACACTTGAATTTTTACATACTTTACAATAAACTACTCTAATGACTCGAATTATGATAATCAAAACACTTTGAGTACTTTTTAAATATTAACGCACATATGGGGTAATATATGATGTCTTCCCCATTACTCTATAACACTAGTACTTTACCCATGAGTCCCAATCGTCCCAAAACAATATGTACAATATATGACTCGACTTAGCAACCATGTAATCAATTAGACAATTAACTACGGGTTTAAACAAATAACAATAATGCACTAAAGATGAGTGCATACAAGGAAGGCTAAGGCGATTTGGTTGCACATTTAGGTGGATTGTAAACAAATTCTTCCTTTAAGTAAGATGTTTAAAGTTAGAAACGAAAAGATGGGCTCAGAGGGGTGTACTAGGGGTTTCGTGTACTAAAAATGAGTACAACGCTAAGGTGTGAGAAAATTAACTGACTTCGCTAGTCAAGTAATATGACTTAAATGGTCAAGTAATTATGATACGGGTTTAAACACAAGGGTGATTCTAATGCCTCTTATCATGTAGTAAATCCTACTACACGAATGTAGTCTCACTAGCGGTCTCGGGATGCATCACTAACGCAAGTTCTAGAATCTAAATACTACCGGTACACTCATAAGCACTAATAATGAATGTTTTTCCTATCAAATCCAAAGGCGAACCTCACATATTTGGGTGGAAAATTTTTTAAGGGGTACGGCTTTGTGCTAGTCATACAACTCCTATCCATGAGACGCTTGTTAAGGCTAAAGTTTCACTCCTAAATGTTGTAAAAAAATTTAAATTTGGCGCTAAAATTGCCCCAGCAAGTATTTCTCTTAGTTTTATTACACACCTACTATTGAACAAACAAACTCAAGCGTAATTGTATCCTACAAGGTATCATCATTTACCCTCCCCTTACACTTAAGATGAACATTGTCCTCAATGTTCAATTAAAGGATGTAAAAGTAAAGAAGGTAAAAGAATGAAAACAAATACTCCCCTGATTCGTTCGGTATAGTGTGTCAACAAGGTTAGATCTTCCTCCAAGAAAATGAACGTTGAAAGCTTCCCTCCAGAAATATAAATCATCTTCTTGTCATATATAACCTGTTAAACCTGAGAAAACAATCAAGGTAAACCTCGCGTAAAATCGGCGGCAATCTATATGTACTAAAAAATCCTAGAAAGCAAATTAAGATATAATTCTTGTGGAATGAATGTTTGCAGATTTCCTGGAGTTTATAAAACTAAAGAATCAACAAAAACTTTAAGACTCCAGTTTAAACAAAACCCACAAAATTTTTCAGAATTTTAGTAGCTGACGCCGTCAGAATGTTCCTGGAAAAATCTTATGTTAAGTTTCCAGAAAATTTCTGGAAAAACTTATGCCTTATTTCCTGGAAAATTCTGCAAAACATCATTATGACTCGATACAAGCATTTGACTCTAACAAATACTAATATACATGCTCATTTAATATTGTAGTGAATCATGCTCATTTTCGTTCTTATAAACAAATTTGGATCTCCCTTACACTTAACTTTTGCAAAATACCTTTATATGTAATTAAGACGAAGTTAAAAACAAAATAAAGCATTTTCACAATTTACTTTGAAACATGATTTACTGATGAGTGTGTAAATACTTATCATTTTTATCGTATCTGAACTGCCAAAACACTCAGAAATGCATTAAAATACAGAAATTATCCCAAAAGTGTGTTTTATATGTTTTAGATGCAAAATGTTTAAAAACAAATGAAAAACGAACAAAGTTTGCACAATTGGCAGTTTCAGTCCCTCAAGTTTCAAAAATTGACAAAACTAGTCCCTGGAAGTTTGAAATGAAAGAAAAGTCAACCCAAGTCCTTTGGAATTCAAAAATTGTCATAACAAGTCCTTGGGTGAAATATTTGAGAAAATTACATGTTTGGTCCCTGTACTTTGCAATTTGGCAAAAACGGTCCCTGGGATTTCAAATTTTGGAAAATAGCTTTTAGGGCCCTTTGGTAAATAAAACTTGGCAAGATAAACCCTTGTAACTATTTTGGAAAAATTTACACATCAGGTCCCTGGATTTCAGAATAATTACAAAATGGTCCTTGTGAAATTTCATTCAAACCAAACGGATCCTAACCTATTAATACTACTCCCCCCAATCTAAAATAAAACCCAAAATATCCCAAGCCCAACACCACCCCTCCAAGCCCAAAGTTGCAAACCACCCCAGCCCACCACCACTTCCCCCATTTTTTAATAATACCATCGGTCAAACTCACCCTTTGACTCCACCATCTCCACCTCACCACCCACTCATCTGCTACCAGCCAAGCCCCCCCCCCCCCCATCATAACCCCTACATCTTCACCCTCTGCAACACTCCAACCCTCCCCTTGCCTAACCAAACAACAACTACACTCCAAATTATCCTTCTGGCTTCAATAATCAAAGAAAAATCCAAAGCAAGTTTTGGCGCCAAAATTGTTAAACGGCCAAGATCAAGAGGCAGTTATCCAATGGTCAAAGGGAGTGCTGGGAAAAGAAAAAAGGGAGTCCCAAACCCTAATTTTGTCAATATAAAAGAGTAAGAGGAGCTGTGGAGCAGTTGTTAGATTTTTTAGTGTAAAAATTAGTTTATTTTCCAAGTCTTGTAATTTTAATTTCAATCAAAAACTCAGTTGAAATGTATTGCAATCATTGATAATATAAGGTTATTATTTCAGTCATTCAAGCTCAAATTTAAATTCTCAGTTTCATTAAAAATACAAAAAAATAAAATAAAGAATAAATAGAAATAAAATGAAAAGGGAAGAAGATGTGCAGAAGTGATTCAGAAAATGGAATGGGTGTATTAGGACACCATGGGGAGTGATAGGGATATGTTCTGAGCATTTGATATCATTTGCTAGGCTTTGGACTGCTTGTAAGACAACTTTCCTATCTTTGAGCTTTTCATTGTAGTATTGATAATTGTGGCTTAATTTCTGCTTAACATTGCTTATTTGTGGTACTCATAGTCTTTAGAATCATTTTACTACTCAAGTTATAGTTTTGAAAATATTTGGATCATATTTCTTACCCACTGTCTTAACTTTACCATTCCTTGAGTCTTATGGACTTGTTGGTATTTTACTGTCAATCTTGTACTTGAGAGTTTAAATATGTATAACACATCTGTATGTATGCCTATTTGGTAAGTTCATGGGGTAAATCATGCAGTCTCTGTGAAAATCAAAAACAAATAACATTAAAGGGGTGTTTGGTTCTAGCTGATTCACTATGTTGTAGTGTGTTTCAGTAGTGATTTGTTGTTAAGTTATCTTGTATTAGGATATAGTAGACTAGTTCAAGCATTAAAACCAAGGTCCTTTTGAGAAAAAGTCAACAAGCCATTTAATCCCCGTCTTTTGTTCACTGTTAGGAGTTTTAAGCTTGATAATCAATCTCACAGTTGCATAAGTGCTTATTTTAGCTTAAAATAGTCTCATATCAGCTTATTATGTCTTCAAGAGTCATCTAAGGTCATTCAAAGTTCACTTAGGTCAACTCACTAGTGTAATTAGAAAGTCAACTTTGCAGCTTTGGTAATTTTTGAATAAAATTTGGAATTTCGTGTAGAGCTTAATATTAGGAGTTAGGAATTGTGCTTTTAGATTATTGTTATTTTGCTGCTTGCTTCTTTCATAGTATTTTTTATAATTTTTAGATTGCTTTGTAAACTGCTTATTTGTTGCTTTGAATTTAGCACTTTTCAGAAAAGTTGCCCTGCTCATTGTCTTAACTGCTACTTTCATTAGCTTGTATAATCTTTGATAGTTGGCTTGAGCTTGTGAATTTTGTTGATTTGGATAGCTTAACTGGCTAGCTTGCTATTTGTATGCTTGTTGTGCCTTTATTTGCTTTTTACAACTGCTCCATTTGTTCAAAATGTTCCATCAATTCAACTCACTACACTGACAAATCAGTGTAGTTGAGCCTTTTCACAAGCCTAATCATAAGCTCATTTCTGAGCTTCAGCTTGTGTCTCTTGGATTTTTGTGAAGTCTTGCAACCAATTTCAAAGTCACAATTCATGGAAAGCTTTTTCAAGCTTATTCATTAGGGTTGCAATCAGCTTCTAATTTGTCCCATTTCACTGAGTGCAACCAACACTCACTGAATCCAAGGTTTTTCATAAGCTGCTATTAAGCTCTCTAGTGGGTCCTACCCTGAGAATTTTGGCATTTTAGAAAGCCTACCACCTCTGCTAGCTATATCAGTCCTTACCTTGTGCTTATAAGCTTATCTCATAAGCTTCATAAGCCCTTGAAGTTGACTGCAGGCAGACCTGTTTGGATCATGAAAATGGGAATTGCTTATTAGCTCATATTGGCTTATTCAGTGTAGTGTTCTTGTTGTTTTACCATCATTCAAGTTCTATTAAGTTATTTTCAGCTTAATTCATAGCCTGGGTATACTGAATTGCTTATTTGAGCTTATTTACCCCACAAAAAGCTTCATAAGCTCACTGTTTGGCTTATTGATAAGCATTGTGCTTATTCCTGAGATCCAAGACAAGTTCCTTTACAAAAGTTCCATAATATCAGTATATAATTAGGTTGGTAAAAGAAAATTTGGAAAAAGACAAAAATAAGTGAAGTGATAGCTTCTATTTAAGCCATTTTGGCTTATTTTCTGCTTATTTATAAGCACTTTTCATTTTTAAATTTTTCTCAGGTTCCTTTTTAGTTAAAATAATTTTAGAAATTTTTTCAGATTTTTCCTTGTTCATTTAGTATTTTTTATAATTAATTTTAGTTTAAATCAATTAAATAATTAGTATTAATTAATAATTAATATTTAAAAAGTTGAAAAAAATAAGTTTCTATTTTAAAATTAGTTTTATAATATTTTAGATTTTTCTAAATTTAATTTTCATTTTTCTAGTTAATTTTCATAATTAATTAGTAATTAGTGTAATTTAGTTAATTAAAAAGTAATTATTAATTAGTAATTAATTAATAGTAATTAATTAAATAGTGTAAAAATTATTTTTCTTTTTCTAAAAATTTTCTTAAGTCATTAGGATTGTAAAAATATAATTTTCACGTTCGTAGGACTTTATTTGCTCACGTTTCACTTTTATTTTTGCGCGTTCGCGTTTATTTTAAACTCAAACGCACGTTTTTAGGTTAACTTACGTTTCTAGGTAATCTGATCATCAGTAATTGTTCCAATAGTGTTTCTAAGCTATTCTAAATAATAATCTCGTAGTTTAATCATAATAATCAAATTCCTGATCCTCCTGTTAAATCACCCGATCACTTTAAACGTTTTTAATTACAATTGCTTACCTCGTTGGGACATAACGACCCGGGAATACACTGTACTCCTTGGTTAGTTGGTATTAGACGTTTGACTTGGTTGACCATCACCTGTTCAACTTAGTTGACCGTTCAGAACCAATCAAAATTTGGCGCCGCTACCGGGGAGGTTGCTGCGTAATCAAACGTTTCTTAGAGATTAGTGGTTTTTCATTCATCACTGTATAAACCCACCACCTTTTTGTAAATTTAAATCATAAAACAAAAATGTCATTAACACTTTTCCTAAAGTGTTAACACCAATAAAATCAAAAACAAACAAAACATATCGTTACGTTTTCTATATCGTGTTTCTTTTGAGGTGATTCTTAAAGAAATACGATTTTGGTAAACGAAACGACACCAAAAATATTGTCCAAAAGTTTTTAACCCATACACAAAAACCCAAAAACATTCGTCTCTTTCTTGTGAATAATAATTCTACATAAAAATAAACCGTCGCAAACCAAGACAGAACAGCTACCAACTGGGGGTGTGAACATAATAAGTTCCCAAACAAAAGATAAAAACTTGCCTTTGTATCCTTGTGAGTGGTGTACCTTTCTTAAAGAAGCCATTCACTCGTGATTATTGGTTTAAGTTCACTGTTGATTTGCCTCGATTTTGTTTCGATTGGTTTTATCCCTAGTGCATGCGCACTCGTTCTTCTAGGTCTACTAGCCCATTACGTGAGCTTGTAAGAAAACCTAGAAGACCTCATAGACGTTCAGCACCAACAGTCAGATCTGAGATCCGTACTGTTGCCACACCCACTGTCACCATGGCGGAAGACCGCCCCATGTGTGAGCTTCTCCAAGCACCCATCGAGGGTTACGGAGATGCCATTGTTGTTCCAGCCATCGTGGCTGATAGTTTTAAGCTCAAAACCGGGTTACTCAATCTTGTAACCTCAAGTCAATTCTACGGTTTTGAGAGGGACGATCCTCATGCTCATATTCGATGGTTCAATAAAATCACATCAACCATCAAGTACAAAAATGTCCCCTGTGAAGCAATCAAGCTTCTTCTCTTCCCATTCTCCCTAGAGGGTCAAGCCCGGATTTGGCTTGAGAAACAACCCCTCGCTCAATTGAGACATGGGAAGACTTGGTAAAAAAGTTTGTGAATGAATTCTTCCCACCTTCAAAGACCATGAGTCTTAAGAACGAAATCACCAAGTTCACTCAGAAATATGATGAATCTTTTGGTGAAGCGTGAGATCGTTTCAAAGAATTACTTCGCAAGTGTATACATCATGGTTTCTCCGAGTTGATGCAACTCGATACTTTTTACAATGGCGTTAGCCAAGCTGATCAGGATTCACTCAATGCCTCCGCGGGAGGTAATTTCTTGAGTAGAACCACCAAAGAAGCTTTGCAAATCATTGAAAATAAGTCCAAGGTCCGCTCTACAAGAAGCAAGCCGGTTGTTTCTCAAATTAATGCGGGTCCTTCCACTTCATCTTCTATGAGTCAATCTAGTACGGATGCTAAGATTGACAAGCTCACTGAAGCTATCCAAGCTTTGGTTCTCGCCCAAACAAAGAAAGTTTCATTTCCACAACATCCTCCACCTGCTGAGGTTAAAAAAGTGGAAGTCTGTGTGACTTGTGGTGGGCCGCATGCCTACTAAAATTGCACAGCTACTGATGGTTCCCCATATGAAGCTCATGCTATAGCTGGGTCTTCAAATCAAGGAGGCAATCAATATCGCCCTCCTATGGACCCGAACTATCGTCCTAATCATTACCCTGGACCACCTGGTTTTAATCAAAACCAAAATGTCCAAAACCGTAACCAGAATCAAAATAGAATGAACCAAGGTTATCAAAACCAAGGTAACTTCCATCAGGGTCACGGTTTTCAAAGTCAAAACCAAGGTTTCCAAAACCAAGGTTTCCAAAATCAAGGAAGCTTTAATCGGAACCAAGGTCTGGGTAACCCCAATCAAGGGTACTTTCATGAAAATAACAACCAGAATCAAAGGAATTTCCAACACCAAACTCAAGGGAATTTCCAAAATCAAGGTCCCAACCAAAACAATCGTGCTCCAAATGTTCCTAACAATCAAGCCATTGTTCCAACTGGGCCTTCATCTGACGAGTTGTTGAAACAATTCATGAAGTCCCAAGAAGAGTTGAACAAGTTGTTGGTTAGCCAGATTTCTGACATCAAGAAGTCTTTAAATGATTGACCCTCGGGCTCAGGTACTACTTTACCGAGCAATACGATCGCTAACCCGAGGGGCGATGCTAAGGCGATCACAACATGTAGTGGTGCTTCATATAATGAACCCGCAATTCCTACTACCTCTTCTTCCTCTCCTCCAAAGGTAGTGGAACGTGAACCTGAGGTGACAAAGGACAAAGTGCAATCTAATAGTCCACGAAGTATCGCACATGTCCACCCTCAGGTTGTCCCAGAAACCATGCCAAAACCTGGAGTTGTCTTTGATCAACCTGAGACTCCAGCTGAGAACCCTAAATCTAAAACTTCTATTCCTTACCCATCACGCTTGAATGAGCAAAAGCTCCGCGAAAAGGCTAGTCACCAAATGGATAAGTTCTTCCAAATCTTTCAAGATTTGCACTTTGACATTAGCTTCGCGGATGCTATTCTCTTGATGCCCAAGTTTGCATCGACAATCAAAAATCTGTTGAGTAATAAGGAAAAACTATTTGAGATGGCGAAAACTCCTCTAAATGAGAACTGCTCAGCAGTTCTTTTGAAAAAGCTTCCTGAAAAGCTTGGAGACCCCGGGAAATTTCTCATTCCTTGTACTTTCCCGGGTATGGTTGAATGCTTCGCCTTGGCCGATCTAGGTGCTAGCATTAACCTTATGCCATATTATGTATGGAAGAAACTATCTCTTCCCGAACTTACTCCCACGTGCCTGACTTTAGAGCTTGTCGATCGTTCAATTTCTCGTCCCCTTGGCATTGTTGAGGACGTGTTTGTTAGAGTGGGAAAGTTCCATTTTCCGGCAGATTTTGTGATTGTTGACTTTGATGCCGATTCAAAGGTCCCTCTAATTCTTGGAAGGGGATTCCTTAGAACTGGGTGTGATCTCATCGATGTATTTGAGCAAGAGATCACATTGCGTGTTGGAACTAAAGCTGTAACCTTCAACCTCGATCAAACTTCGAGGTACTCCTCCAATTATGACTCTGAATCAGTAAACCAAATAGATGTCATTGATATTACTGCTGAGGAGTATGCTCAAGAGGTTTTAGGTTTTATTGATGATTCTTCAAGTGAAAACCTCACTCAATCTTCTCCCATCATTGCCAATTCTTCTCCTTACCCATTGTCTTAACTTTACCATTCCTTGAGTCTTATGGACTTGTTGGTATTTTACTGTCAATCTTGTATTTGAGAGTTTAAATATGTATAACACATCTGTATGTATGCCTATTTGGTAAGTTCATGGGGTAAATCATGCAGTCTCTGTGAAATCAAAAACAGATAACATTAAAGGGGTGTTTGGTTCTAGCTGATTCACTATGTTGTAGTGTGTTTCAGTTGTGATTTGTTGTTAAGTTATCTTGTATTAGGATATAGTAGACTAGTTCAAGCATTAAAACCAAGGTCCTTTTGAGAAAAAGTCAACAAGCCATTTAATCCCCATCTTTTGTTCACTGTTAGGAGTTTTAAGCTTGATAATCAATCTCACAGTTGCATAAGTGCTTATTTTAGCTTAAAATAGTCTCATATCAGCTTATTATGTCTTCAAGAGTCATCTAAGGTCATTCAAAGTTCACTTAGGTCAACTCACTAGTGTAATTAGAAAGTCAACTTTGCAGCTTTGGTAATTTTTGAATAA
This sequence comes from Artemisia argyi, assembly GCA_030686995.1. NCBI lineage: Eukaryota > Viridiplantae > Streptophyta > Magnoliopsida > Asterales > Asteraceae > Artemisia > Artemisia argyi. The sequence continues at coordinate 76,862,079 of CM060688.1, forward strand.
AATTTGGAATTTTGTGTAGAGCTTAATATTAGGAGTTAGGAATTGTGCTTTTAGATTATTGTTATTTTGCTGCTTGCTTCTTTCATAGTATTTTTTATAATTTTTAGATTGCTTTGTAAACTGCTTATTTGTTGCTTTGAATTTAGCACTTTTCAGAAAAGTTGCCCAGCTCATTGTCTTAACTGCTACTTTCATTAGCTTGTATAATCTTTGATAGTTGGCTTGAGCTTGTGAATTTTGTTGATTTGGATAGCTTAACTGGCTAGCTTGCTATTTGTATGCTTGTTGTGCCTTTATTTGCTTTTTACAACTGCTCAATTTGTTCAAAATGTTCCATCAATTCAACTCACTACACTGACAAATCAGTGTAGTTGAGCCCTTTCACAAGCCCAATCATAAGCTCATTTCTGAGCTTCAACTTGTGTCTCTTGGATTTTTGTGAAGTCTTGCAACCAATTTCAAAGTCACAATTCATGGAAAGCTTTTTCAAGCTTATTCATTAGGGCTGCAATCAACTTCTAATTTGTCCCATTTCACTGAGTGCAACCAACACTCAGTGAATCCAAGGTTTTTCATAAGCTGCTTTTAAGCTCTCTAGTGGGTCCTACCCTGAGAGTTTTGGCATTTTGGAAAGCCTACCACCTCTGCTAGCTATATCAGTCCTTACCTTGTGCTTATAAGCTTATCTCATAAGCTTCATAAGCCCTTGAAGTTGACTGCAGGCAGACCTGTTTGGATCATGAAAATGGGAATTGCTTATTAGCTCATATTGGCTTATTCAGTGTAGTGTTCTTGTTGTTTTACCATCATTCAAGTTCTATTAAGTTATTTTCAGCTTAATTCATAGCCTGGGTACACTGCATTGCTTATTTGAGCTTATTTACCCCACAAAAAGCTTCGTAAGCTCACTGTTTGGCTTATTGATAAGCATTGTGCTTATTCCTGAGATCCAAGACAAGTTCCTTTACAAAAGTTCCATAATATCAGTATATAATTAGGTTGGTAAAAGAAAATTTGGAAAAAGACAAAAATAAGTGAAGTGATAGCTTCTATTTAAGCCATTTTGGCTTATTTTCTGCTTATTTATAAGCACTTTTCATTTTTAAATTTTTCTCAGGTTCCTTTTTAGTTAAAATAATTTTAGGAATTTTTTCAGATTTTTCCTTGTTCATTTAGTATTTTTTATAATTAATTTTAATTTAAATCAATTAAATAATTAATATTAATTAATAATTAATATTTAAAAAGTAGAAAAAAATAAGTTTCTGTTTTAAAATTAGTTTTATAATATTTTAGATTTTTCTAAATTTAATTTTCATTTTTCTAGTTAATTTTCATAATTAATTAATAAATAGTGTAATTTAGTTAATTAAAAAGTAATTATTAATTAGTAATTAATTAATAGTAATTAATTAAATAGTGTAAAAAATATTTTTCTTTTTCTAAAAATTTTCTTAAGTCATTAGGATTGTAAAAATATAATTTTCACGTTTGTAGGACTTTATTTGCTCACGTTTCACTTTTATTTTTGCGCGTTCGCGTTTATTTTAAACTCAAACGCGCGTTTTTAGGTTAACTTACGTTTCTAGGTAATCTGATCATCAGTAATTGTTCCAATAGTGTTTCTAAGCTATTCTCAATAATAATCTCGTAGTTTAATCATAATAATCAAATTCCTGATCCTCCTGTTAAATCACCCGATCACTTTAAACGTTTTTAATTACAATTGCTTACCTTGCTGGGACATAACGACCCGGGAATACACTGTACTCCTTGGTTAGTTGGTTTTAGACGTTTGACTTGGTTGACCATCACCTGTTCAACTTAGTTGACCGTTCAGAACCAATCATTTACCAACAATAAAAATAAAACATGCATACGGAAACAAATAAAATCAAACAAATAAAAACACACAAAACATGGGTTGCCTCCCAAGAAGCGCTTTTCTTTATTAACGAGTCTTGTAGCTAGACTCAAGGTCACTGGCAATTACGTTTTCCTATCCCGCATCATGAATGTGGTTTCAAACATCTTAATCAATTTCTCATCCTTCTTGTATTCAGGGCCTAAAGCTACACATTTCGAATAGTGAATTTCTTTCTTTTTATAGCCACTAATGTTTCTCTCTTCATCACTTTCAACCTCAGTTACGGGGATGTTGTCAACGTCGAGATCCTTAACTTCTCTAAATTTCTCTTCCTTATAAGGCATCCTATATCTAATGTTTTTCACTTCGTGTGTGAATGTGATATTGCCTTCATCACGGTTGTAAGTCATTTTAGAGATTTTGACAAAAGGTTCTCCTAAAACAATCTGGCACAAGGACTGATCAATAATTCCCCTAACATCTTCTAAGATCATGAAGTCGCACCTATAAACAAAATCTCCAACGAAAACATGTAACCCTCTAACCCTTTCAACAAAATTACTTATGGGATTAGGGTTATAAGGGTCCCGCCTAGGTTTCAACTTATCATTCATGATCCAATTATAATAAAGCCTAGATATGATATTCATTGGTGCTCTTAAATCGATGTAGGTATGCTCTCTATACATATGACCAATCATGCACGGAATCTTAAGATTCATGGGATTATGTTTCCTAATCCATGGGTGTTTTCGATGCTTTGCGGGGCAGGGGCATTTTAGAATGAACTTATGATACCATAAGTCCTCAAGGGTTGGTGGGGAATCCCTAAATATTCTATAATCATTCCATAGTCCTTTCCTACTTTCTGTGTAAGTGTTACCCTGATGAGGCGAAAAGTGTACCGCTTTTAAGGGGTCATTTAAGCCCGAATTCGTGATTATTTGATTAAATATTGCCCTAAATCGTTCCTTTTGTCATTTTAGGTACTTTTGAGGAGAAATCTTGAAAAGGAAGCATTTTGGACGTTTTTGGAGCATAAAAGTGAAGAAAATGGCAAAGTCTCAAATTCCTTGCTGGGAACAGTACCTGACGACGTCAAGCTACAACACATGACGGCGTCAAGAGTGGCAAAAGAGGTGGATGTGGAAATTAAACGTGACGGCCTAGAGTATTTTCAGTGTTATTGGCCTGCAGCGTCACCAAGGCCGTCAGGGTCCAAATACTAGTGACGGCCTAGAGCTTATTTCTACATGACGGCGTCAGAAGTGGATCTAGGCAATACGAATTTCAACTTGGCGGCGAGTTGACGGTGTCAGAGGCTAATACATGACGCCGTCAGGATGCTTAGTCTATATATATATATATATATATATATATATATATATATATATATATATATATATATATATATATATATATATATATATATATATATATATATATATATATATATATATCCAATTTTTCATTGTAAAGTGTGGAACAAGTTGTGGAATACAAAGCCCCAAACCCTAAGTCCGATTCTAGGGTTAGGGTAGGTGTTTTTCCAGCAACTTAGAGGGTTTCAATCACTCCATAAACATCATATATTGGTTTGTTGATTCTATCTTAATTATGTTTTCCATTATCATTGTTACTTGCTCTTCTTTGATGATGTTTTGCTAATTCACCTTGTGTCTGCTTATGATTGTGTGAAACTTGTATATAATTGATTAGATCTTATTGATTCCTTGTTGATGTTTATGTCTATCTTCATCAATTAGGGTGTGACACTTCGATAGGTCTAATTGGTTTAGCTTATAATTCTTGTTTCCTATTGTCTCTTGTTTAATTGAATGATATCGATGTTAGGCTTAAGAAAACTGGCAGACTTTCAATTGGTAATTTGCTTGAACGTCTTAAGAAACATGATCGGAGGTGTACTACGATTATATGGTTATATTTAATGCATAAGTGAATTCTACTGATCCCATGTTAGGAGCTTTTAGTCGGCTCGACATAGGAGTGAAGTAGGAGCTTACAGAGTTAGGGAAGATCGTACACGGCCCTACGAATGGTATTAAGGAATATAACCCGTCAATTAAAACAAGGTGTGACAATTCAATAGGTAGAATTGGATAGCTAGCAAGGAGTAATACATCATAGGTAGACATGCTTCACTTCTCTTGTAGAATCTTAATTTACTTTTCTTGCACATTAGTTTAGTTAGTAGCTTTTGGGTTAGTTGATTAGCAACTAATTCCGCCCACTCTTCCAATACCCGAGATTTTTACCTGCTTTTCATAAAATATAAAAACACAAAAAGAATCATCCTTCACCATTAGACCTAGTTAGATTAATTTCAATCCTAACGAACACTGTTCTTTAAGTTGAACGATCAATCCCCCGGTACTTGTCACTGTACTATACTACAACGATCAGGTACACTGCCTGGCGGGGATTTCAAGCTTCTCAAGATCCCTTGAGAGGTAAAACCTTTTGCGAGGGCGCAATTTCACGCATCAAGTTTTTGGCTCCGCAGCCCGGGGAATAGTTATTATCTAGGTTAGAACTTCTTTTTATTAGGTCTACTTGCTAGATTCCTTTCTAGTAAGATTTTTATTTTCATTTTTAGGTTTTCTTTAGTCTATCTCATTTCTTTGTTCCTTTGTTCGTAACCATTACCATCCGCCGTTATGGAAGGTGATAATATCCTTGAACCCATCAACCCACCACAACAAAACCACCCACAAAACCCACCACTAGCAAACCAACCTCCTAGACCCCGAACTTTAGGAGAGTATTCCCGTCCTAGCCACCAAGGCTATCGAAACACCATTAAGCTCACTAAAGGAGCCAATGTGTCCCCCTTGCGATCCGACACCATCCGGTTGGTGCAAAGCGGATGTGCATTCCATGGACTTCGTTCCGAAGATCCTAATCAACATCTCAAGGATTTCCTAAAAATCATAGATTCCATAGACCTTGATGTTGCAACTAGAGAGACAACCCGATTACGTCTATTCCAATTCTCTCTACGTGACCAAGCTAGTCAATGGCTTGAACGTTTACCCGCGGGATCCATCACCTCTTGGGATGATCTCACTTCTCGTTTCCTTGCTCAATTTTTCCCACCGGGGAGAACTACCAAGCTTATAAATGATATCTTGATGTTTCAACAACGTCAAGGTGAAACTCTTTATGAAGCATGGACTCGTTTTAAGGACTTACTCCAAAAAGTCCCTCATCATGGCATAGATCTTTGGCTCCAAGTCCAAATCTTCTATGACCATATCGATCTCTCCACAAGGCGAACCATTGACCAATCGGCCAGTGGCAAGCTACGTGATCTAAGTGTGGAAGAATCATGGGAACTCATAGAAGATCTTGCTCTCTATGACAATGAAAGTTGGAATGATCCCCGTGATTTGAACAAAATGGTCAAGGCAATATCTTTGCCTTCGAACAATTCTAGCACTCCCGACCGTAGGATCATGGAACTTGAGGACCAAGTCAAGTTTCTCATGAAATCCTACGAAGCTCCTAAGCCTTCAAGCCAATTGAACAAAATCACTTCTTCATGCTAATTATGTAGTGGTCCCCATGACACTCGTGATTGTGTGGAACTCCCCGGATAAGCTTTTGTGGATTACGCATCCTCGCATACCGACGAAGTGGGAGACAAGTGGTACACTTTCAAACCCGAGCCAAACCCTTACGGTGGAAAAATCACCCGAACCGTAGGTGGAAACAAAACCAAAACATGCTCCAAAACAATTCTTCCAATCCACCTAATCATTACCAACCAAACGGTCCACCCTTTAACTGTACTTTCAACAACAATCCTTCCAATAACTATGGTAGTACCAATAATCTTGAAGGATTGATGTCTGATGAGTGCTTAATCACTCATCTTTTTAGACCCAAAACCCGACCAAAAATACCAAATACTAACCTTAAATGCCAAGAGAACGTGTGTTTTTGTATTTGTGTATGTGCAGGTACGAATATGTGAAAACTGAACGAAAACGAAGCAAAACCGACAAAAACGAGCACGAGATTGGAAAAAGGTCAAAAGCCGTAGCTAAAACATGACCGTAGCAAAAACGATGCGAGCGATTATGCTATTGGTGCAGTCCTGGGGCAACGTAAGCTAAAACATTTTCAGCCGATACACTATGCTAGTAAAACTATGACCGACGCTCAATATCATTACACGACTACTGAAAAAGAAATGTTAGCCGTCATTTACGCTTTTGAAAAATTTCGATCTTATTTGCTCTTGAAGAAAAGCATAGTGTATACGGATCATTCGGCTCTTAAATACCTAATGGCAAAGAAAGATGCCAAGCCACGCTTGATGCGGTGGGTTCTCCTCCTTCAAGAATTCAAAATTGAAATTCGAGATAAAAAGGGAGCTGAGAACCTTGCTGCCGATCATCTTTCACGTTTAGAGAATCCCCATCAAAGTGCTTTCGAGAAAAAGGAAATTAACGAATCATTTCCTCTCGAAACACTGGGGAGTTTATCACATGGTGATTCTAGTACCCCATGGTTCGCCGACTTTGCGAATTACTATGCGGGGAATTTTATCCGTAAAGGGATATCGTTCCAACAAAAGAAGAAATTCTTTAAAGATGTTAAGCATTATTTTTGGGACGACCCCTATTTGTTTAAGATATGTGCGGATCAAGTGATCCGGCGGTGTGTTCACGGCACGGAAGCCACTGAAATTCTCATGGCATGCCACAATGGACCCACGGGGGGACATCATGGTGCCAACTTCACCGCTAAGAAAGTATTTGATTCCGGCTTCTACTGGCCGACGATTTACCGGGATGCTCATGAGTTGGTTAAGTCATGTGATTCTTGCCAGCGTCAAGGAAAAATTACTCAGAAGGACGAGATGCCTCAAAATGCCATCCAAGTCTGTGAAATTTTTGACGTCTGGGGTATCGACTTCATGGGTCCATTCCCGTCTTCTCGTGGAAACAAATATATACTCGTGGCCGTCGATTATTTGTCTAAATGGGTGGAAGCGAAGGCGCTCCCCACCAATGACGCCCGAGTTGTTGTGAAATTTCTCAAAAGTCTCTTTGCCCGATTTGGGCGCCTCGTGCTATTATAAGCGATCGTGGGACCCATTTTTGTAACGACCAATTCGCTAAGGTTATGCTCAAATATGGTGTCACACATCGTCTTTCCACAGCATATCATCCACAGACAAGTGGACAAGTTGAGGTCTCCAATCGTGGCTTGAAACGTATCTTAGAAAGGACCGTAGGAGAAAACCGTGCTTCATGGGCTGACAAGTTAGATGATGCACTTTGGGCCTTCCGTACAGCTTACAAAACACCCATCGGGTGCACTCCATACAAGCTGGTTTACGGGAAGGCCTGCCACTTGCCCCTTGAACTTGAGCACAAGGCCTACTGGGCCTTGAAACATGCTAATTTTGACTTACAAACCGCGGGTGATCACCGTAAAGTTCAATTGAATGAATTAGTCGAACTTCGTGATCAAGCCTATGAGAATTCTTTGATCTACAAAGAGAAGACAAAGAGGATTCATGATGCTAAAATTAAAGATCGTGTCTTTAATGTTGGTGACCGAGTCCTTCTTTTCAATTCTCGATTAAAGATTTTCTCGGGCAAGTTAAAAACCCGTTGGTCTGGACCATTCACCATTACCCAAGTTTTTCCTTATGGAACCGTTGAGCTTGCTCAAAATGACGGTCCCAATTTCAAGGTGAATGGTCACCGTATCAAACATTACTTTGGAGGGGACATACCACCCATGGTTGTCCCGGATCTCCAAACTTTCCCCAAGGACGATTAAATTCGGGGATCGAGTCAAGCTCATGTGACTCGGTGAACAAAAACAAGCGCTTCGTGGGAGGCACCCCATGCTTATCCATTTCATTTTCTATATTATCTATTTTCTAAAAATAACGTTACGTGGGGGGGGGGGGGGGGGCGACCCTTTCCAAACTCGTGTTTTCGTGGTTGTTTGTGAATGTTCAGGAATTTCCCCGAAGTTTGAGGACTCTCGTGCTCGTGGTTTGTCGTTCTCTCCACTCGAGTTTCATCCTTCGCTGCTCTATCGGAAATTCACCATATCCTAAATCTTATCGACTAACGTTTATCTCTTGGCATACTTAATAAACGGCCTTAGATATTTACATAGGATTACCTTTACCCTTAAAACATTGAGGACAATGTTTCACTTTAGTCTGGGGGGGTGAATCTTCGATTCGATTTGACCTGTACCATAGTCTGAGCTGTTTAACTTGCGCAACTCCGTTTTCCACCAAAAATTTTAAATTTTGTCACCTCTTTATAATGTAAAAAAAAAAAAAAAAAAAAAAAAAAATGATGAAAAAAAATATATATATGATATGAATAATAAGATTTGACACCTTGTTTTGACTTTCCTACCGGCGAGAGTAGAAATAAATGTTTCGACTTGACCGGGCGTGTTGAGCCCTAGCTTGTTTCCCTTAACCAATATAATCATAAGATTATGGCTAAGCATCCGCGGATCTCATTACTTGGGATTTTAAATTTGCGGAGATCGAGGAATGATAGAGTTTTTTTTAGAAGTTTCGTGCTATACACGGATCGCATTACTGGGATTTAAAAAACCCACGAGAGGTACTTGTAGCCTCCTTGTTCCCATCAGCAACGTCACCAATATATAAATAGATGTCTAGGATTAATTAAGTGTATACGGTTTGGGCAATACTTAGTTTTTTCTCGTTCCCAACAAAATTTCTGCATATGAGGGTTTGGTACACATAGGGGTACCGCCAGTGTTACGGTAAAATAGACTATTGCATCTTGCCGGTTCGCAGCCGATGTTGTGATCTTAGTAAAAGCCGTGGGACTTGGGGTTTGGCATATGATTATGAATATCAATAATAATAATCCAAAGCCAAATAAAAAGGCAGAGGAATCCAAAGCTGTAAAAAAGCAAAGGATATAATCCGAAAGTCATAATAAAGCTCTTGCATCTTGGCGGCTCAAAACCGTTGATTGTAATTGAAATAAAGGACTAAGGACCAAATATTATTAAAGTGCTTATAGTTATGCAAAAATGCCAAGCTTCGACTCCGGGGGTTTCCCTAATAAAAAGCTTCCGTTTCGGGTATCAAACATGGTATGTCTCGGTCGTAAATAAAAAGGGAGCCCCTACAAATCGTGTTAAATCAGAGACCTTCATGTGGACCCGACTTTTGTATGCAGAGATTTTCGAGGGAAAGTTTGGAAACTACTTAGCGTTCAAATTTTGTGCTCTTATCGGACTAACAAATATCAAAACGAGAAAATATGAAGCAATTCATTTCTCAACAAATTAAAATCCTGAGATACAAAACATAGGACCTGGGAACAAGAGGTAATACACAAGTAACTTTTGTGGGCAGTGTTAGCATCTAACTTCTAGTTAAACAATGATCTCGATTTTACGCTTAGTTTGGGAGCTTGTGAAAAATCAAGGATGACGATTTTTATCCGTATGGTCTCTTCTCCGTGAGAAGTGTTTCTACTCGTTGACCCTGAAAATTATCAACAGATATGAATTGGTAATGAAAGTCAAAATAAACCGTCACATATAAAAATGAAAAATACAAAAAAAAAAAAAGGTAGTAGTAGTTATTATTTATGAAAAATCGGAAAACGGAGCGTTTTTGAGAATAAATGATTTTACTATCTCTTTTGAAAGTCATTGCTACTTTACAACGTCAGTAAAGAGAGGTTTTGAAATTATTTATCTTTTAAGCGTGAGGTGATGACATTGCGTGAGGACACGGCAATACCTTAGTCTGGGGGATTTTGATGAGTGCTTAATCACTCATCTTTTTAGACCCAAAATCCGACCAAAAATACCAAATACTAACCTTAAATGCCAAGAGAACGTGTGTTTTTGTATTTGTGTATGTGCAGGTACGAATATGTGAAAACTGAACGAAAACGAAGCAAAACCGACAAAAACGAGCACGAGATTGGAAAAAGGTCAAAAGCCGTAGCCGGGGAAGCTAAATGATCAAAGATTGCTCAGAATATCATTTGAAGCCCTCAGAGATTCAGGAAGTTTAATTTTGGTCCTTGGAAGAAAACTTTGGAAGATTGGCAGATTTAGTCCCTGCATTTTCAGAGTTTGGCATTTATGGTCCTTAAAGCAAATTTGAAGAAAATGGCAATTGTGGTCCTCCATCAATCAGGGAATTACAACTTCAGCCCTTGGGATAATATTTCAGAGTTTACAGAATTGGTCCCTACAGTTTTCACATTTACAATATTGGTCCTTGTCTTCAATAATACTACTAAGCCTAAATTACACAAACCGGATCCATATAAATGGCCCATACACCCCAACAGCCCACCATCTACCTTTATATACCCCAAGCCCAATGCCTAACTAATACACCCGGCCCAACATCCAACCTTTACCCGACCCAAAAACATTTATTACCTTTTAAATTAACCGCCCCCTAAAATCCTACCCCGTTCCCAGAATTACTGTGGACCCTAGAACCCTAATTCCTAAAACCCCAAAATTACCCTAATTACCTTGATTGGGTAATACCCATGGACCAATAAGGTGACTAGAGCATCTTTTGTGCACGATGGAAGGAAGGACACAGAGGGTGGACGTGGACCAATGGTTGAGGCTCATTACAATCGTGCTCCATTACAAGGATCAATGGACCACAGAGGCTGCTTTATGATCAAGATTATATTCAATGGCCAAGATTGAAGCTCCTCATCATCATCTAGAACCCTCTAAACCCTAGATGTTAGCTTATAAATACCCCCCTCCTCTCATTGTAATAGGTGTGGAGTTTCTTATAAAGTTACTCTGCCAAATTGTTTTGTAAACTTTTATTATTAATGAAAAAGCATTTTTCTTGTTTCATTTCAGTTCTGTCTTAAGTTATTTACTTATTGTCTTTTATTGCTTATTGCTTATTCATCTTATTTATTGTCTTATTTACTTTAAAGCAATTTCATTTCTTGTTATTTATTTAGTATTCATTTTCTGTCTCATTTCTTTATTGTTCTTGTTGTTTACTTATCAAACAAAAAAAACCAAAAAAAAAGTAGAAAAACTCATAAAAAGCAAAAAAATATTGTTCACTGTTTCAATTTTTTTGATCTTCTTCTTTGTTGTTTTATTGTGGTTTCAAGGTCATTTAAGCTTCTATAGCTTTTAGTGATCATTGTAACTTCTTTTCTGTTCCAAAATTGCTAAGACTTAAAAAAGTCAACAAAAGTCAAACCTCAGCTTATTTCAAATAAGCTGAGGCTTGTGGTGGTTAAAGACAGTCAAAAGGTGACCATTGGCCTGTCTAAAGACAGGCTTGCTTAGTGAAATCCCTCTGTTCTAGCTGAGGGGTCTTGAACTTGTGAGTACCATTTCCATTTTCTCATTCTCTTATATATCTTATTGCTAGTATAGTATAGATCTGATCATAGTTGTTTATTGGTGTTGATTATTGCTTATACTTGCTTAATATTGCTTATTGAGTACTATTTCACCTTATTTGAGCTTCTTTAGTGATATTTGCTTTCTCACTGTCTCACATAATCATCAACTGTGGATCTTTGATTTGTTGGTATATGATGTTTGTGATTATTGTTTCTGGCTTAAATCATGTTCATGGATCATAGTAAGTAGATTGGATGTGGTTTGGAGTTGTTTGAATAGGTCTGAGGTGGTTTCATTATTGTGACAGTCCCCAAAAGGGGTGTTTGGTTTGTGTTTGTTTGGTTAGTATAAGCTTGATTCAGTAGGTTTTAATAGTTCACAAAGTTTACTTAGGATAAAATAGGGTAAGTTGATACATAAAATTAGTAGGTTTTAGTTTTAAAAGTCAAATCATCAACTAAGTTAGCATAACTGTTAGTGTAAACAGAATTGGGGTTAGAAATCTTTAAGTTAGTAGCTTATAAGTTAGTAGTAGCTTGTAGTAGTCTTTACATAGCTTATTTACAACTTATTAATCAATTAGAAGTAACCAAATCTCACTTAAGTCAACTTTCTGTTTTCATAAAAAGGTCAACCAAAGCTGAGTAATCAGATTTTGATCAAAAGTTTGGAGGTTTGCTTAGAGTTCATTAGAGATTGGAATTTGTTGAAACTTGTTATTTTGAAAAGCCCAATACCTAATCTTCATATTTGAAAAAGAAAATTTGATTTTGAACCACAATTGCTTATCAGAAAAGCTTATTAAAGTCTGGTTGTTGAACACTAAATTGCCCTGCACCACAGGCTCAGGCCTTTGTTCTTGGGCAATTTTAAGTCATCAAACTTGTTCCAAGATTGAAGTTTAAGGGTGATTTGTATTCCTGGGTTGGTAGAGTACAATTTTGTTCCAAAAAGTTTCACTCAAGTGCTTATTTCCACTGCTTATTGAGCCCTTCTATTTGTGCCATTCTACCTTAATCTGTTTTGCTTATTTGGGCTGCTACAGCTTATTGTTGATCCATAGTTGAAATTTTTGGTTGAGATAAGCATAATATAGTCTAGTACATCTGTTTCAAGTGTTGCTTCATCTCTGCTTATTCTCCTTAGCTTATTTCTCATAGAAGTGCTTATTTTTTTTGACTTATTGCATCATAACTTGTGTTCCTGTTGATCTTAACACTTCTGGATTGTTGTTACATGTTTATTTGAGTACTGAAATCAATTGGTGAAAATTTGGTTAAGATTTGGTCAGAAGTGCTTATTAATAAGCACTTTTATAAGCTGTTTTCAAAGCATTAAGCACTTACAGTGCTTATTTTTCAAGTTTGATATTTTTCTTGGATTCAGAACATAATTTTTGATTTTCCCTGAAATTTTCAGATTTTTCTGAGTTGTTTTGCTATTTTTCTTATTTAATTTTCCTTTTTAATCATTTTTAATTACTTTTTAATTATTAAAAAAATACAAAAAAATCAGAAAAAGCCCAGAAAAATCCAAAAAAATATTAGAAAATTATTTTTAGTTGTTTTAGAATTTTAGAAAGTTAATTTGGATTTTTCTCACTTTTATTTCATTTTCTTTTGATTTTTAAATTAGATAAATAGTTTTTAATTCATAAAAAATTATAAAAAAGTCAAAAAAATATTTTTCTTTTTCTCAAAATTTTTTTTTATCATTTTTGATTTTTAGAAATTATTTCCAAGTTCGTAGGAGTCGTGTAACTTAAAACTCGCGTTTTATTTCGTACGTTAACGTTTAATTAACGTTTTAGCGTACGGTTTCGATTTTACGTGACGTTTTTATTTTCCTTATTTGAACTACTTGCTTAAGTGATTAATTGTGTCTTATTTGCTATATCATTAGTGTAATATCATATATATCACTTTGTACCACTTTTCACGACACGTTTTCCGAATCGGAAATTCGGAATTCCATTCACCCTTCACACGGAATACGACCTCGGGTTATCCGTATTTCTTTGCGGATCTCTTGAGCTTACTATATCTATACTATAACTTGATTTCTCACGAATCAATTTTGGCGCCGCTGCCGGGGAAGGTTTGAAGTGAATTTTTGAATATTCGTTTTGAAAAATTGTGTTTTGATAAGCCTTCCTCTATTTTGTATATATTATATATATATTGATAAATCAAAAACACTTTTCCTAAAGTGTTTTCACAAAAATACCTAAAATATTAATAAAGTTATTGCCTCGACTCGACCGAAAGGAGGAGCGTTGTAAACCAAAAAAGCTTAACAATATAACAAAAGCGTGAAATTAGTTGTTAATCGAACTACTTTAATTCTACAACCGGATAAGCGGAAAATACGGAAGCTTTGACATTAAATTGCAAGCTGAAGAGAGATCCATTCTTCTCTCCCGTTCCGTCGCGAGTAGATTTTAGGGAAACGGTCTCAATTAACGTAACGTAGAAAAAGAAAAACAAAAGAGAAAAGTTTTATTTGAAAAAAAAAAAAAAGGGTTTTACAAGAAAATACAAAAAGATTTTCCTTTTCAAATTTGAAAACTTGATTTTTGTGGTGTATGAACACCCGCTCTTCTTCTAAACGTCTTATTTCTCCATTATCGAACCCCGAGAGTTTGATACGCCACACACACAAAGTTCGTTTCCCTAATCTCACGGAAATGGAACACGAAAATCAACACCCTCCGGTGGGTGTTGTTCAAAATGCACCAGCTCCCGATCTCCGAACGATGGAGGAGCTGTGTCAACCGACAATGCACGGTAGAGGCGGTCCGATTGCCCCTCTCAATATCGAGGCTACGGATTTTGGACTTAAGCACCACATGATTCAACAAGTCCAGAATTCATGCCAATTTCACGGTTTACCGGGTGACGATGCGAACAAGCATCTCGATAAATTCTTAACCGTCACCCAAAGTATGAAACAACATGGGGTCTCCGATGACGCCCTTCGTCTTTCTCTCTTCCCCTATTCTTTGACGCATCATGCTACCGCTTGGTTTGATCGTCTTCCCAAGAACTCGATTCATAACTTCGAAGAAATGGTATCGAAGTTCTTGGCGAAATTTTTTCCACCATCGATGGTGACGAAACTCCGAAACGATATTAGCAATTTCCGTCAGCTTCCCGACGAATCTTTATTCGAAGCTTGGGAACGCTATAAGCTTGCTATTGATCGGTGTCCAAACCATAACATGCTTCTTGTTACGATAATCGATACTTTTACAATGGTTTGACTCTACGACATCGGGACACGATCAATGCAGCTGCGGGTGGTACTTTTATGAAACGACGTCCTGAAGATTGTTACGAACTCATCGAGAATATGACCGCTCATTACAATTACTGGGATTCCTCTGCCGAGAGGAATGAGTCGAGAACAACCGTTGTTCACAATTCTTCAACGTCTAATCCCGAAATAGCCGCCATCACTAAGAAACTCGATGATTTATCGACGGCCGTTTTACGAATGCACCAAACGTCTAATAGTCCAAATCAAGTCAAGAACCATCAAGTCAATATGGTTAATCATGTTTGTGAGACTTGTGGTGGTCCTCATTCGTATTTTGAGTGCCCAGCCACCGGTGGCTGCACTCCCGAGAATGTGTATGCTACTACGGGAACCTACAATATGGGCGGTAACGGATACCAACCACAGGGTGACCGAAATCTTCTTAGCTACCGTTCGAACCATTATGTTGGACCACCCGGTTTTAATCAACCGTCTCAAGTTAATCAAGTGAATCAAAACGTTCCAAACCGAAACCATCAATTTAATCAAAATGCTAATCAAAATCGGGTTAACAATGGATTTCAAAATCAAAGTCATGGTTTTCAAAATCAAAATCGGGGAAATTATAATCAAGGCCCGAATCAAGGGAATTTTCAAGGAAACTATGCTAATCAAGGAAATTATTATCATGGAAACCAAAATTTTCAAAATCAAAATCAAGGTTTTAACAACAACAATCGTGGTCAAAACTTTCAAAATCCAGTTGTGAATCAAAGTCAAAATCAAAATCAATCTTCTTCGGATGAGTTACTTAAGCAGTTTATGAAAAGTCAAGAGGAAATGAATAAAATGCTAATTAATCAAATGTCCGAATTGAAGAAGTCTTTAAATGATCGACCCTCGGGCTCGGGAACTCTTCCAAGCAACACGATCGCTAACCCGAGGGGCGATGCTAAGGCGATCACGACTAGGAGTGGTATTGTAATCAATGAACCGACGGCTCTGACTACCTCTTCTTCTCTTCCTCCCAAGGTAGTCGCCCGTGAAACCGAGGTGACAACGGATACGGGAATTCCTATTAATAATGGAAGGACCGAAAACATCCAACCTCCAGTAGTCCCAACGTCTAAAGGAAAAGATAAAATTGTTTATGAAACTGAGAAAGAAACTCCCGTCAAAACAAATTTGCCTTATCCGTCACGATTGAATGAACAAAAGCACCGCGAAAAAGACAAACACCAAATGGAAAAGTTTTATCAAATTTTTCAAGAATTGCATTTTGATATAAATCTCGCGGATGCTATACTTTTGATGCCTAAATTTGCCTCAATGCTAAAAGGTCTTTTGAATAACAAAGAAAAATTGTTTGAGATATCACGAACCCAGATGAATGAGAATTGCTCGGCGGTTATCCTCAAAAAGCTTCCCGAAAAGCTTGAAGACCCCGGTCGATTTCTCATTCCATGTAATTTTCCTGGGATGGTTCAATGCTTCGCCTTGGCCGATCTTGGTGCTAGCATTAACCTTATGCCGTTATCCCTTTGGAAAAAGTTGTCTTTACCCGATTTGACTCCGACTTGCATGACCCTCGAGCTAGCCGACCGAACTACTTCCCGCCCGATGGGAATAGCCGAGGATGTCTTTGTTAATGTGGGAAAATTTCATTTCCCGGCCGATTTTGTCGTGGTTGATTTTGATGCCGATCCACGGGTTCCTCTCATTCTCGGAAGAGGTTTCCTAAGGACCGGCCGTGCTTTAATTGATGTTTTCGATGAAGAAATTACCCTACGCGTGGGTAACGAAGCCGTAACTTTTAATTTGGATCAAACCGCGAGGTACTCCTCCGATTATGACAAATATTCCGTTAACCGAATCGACGTTATCGACGAAGTTACGGAGGAGTATGCTCAAGAGTTACTTGGTTTTACCGAACATGCTTCGAGTGGCAATCCCACTCATTCTTCTGAACCAATCATTTCCAATCCTTCCCCTTCCCTCACTCTGTTTGAGGGGAGTGATTTCATCTTGAAAGAGATCGAGGCCTTTCTTGCTAATGATTCGATTTCACCGGAAATTGATCATTCCGTTTGTGACCCGGAGGGAGATGTTCTTTTGATTGAAAAATTATTAAATGAAGATCCCAACCCGTCCCTCCCTCCGATGGACCTCAAAATGGCTGATGTTAAAGAAGTTAAGCCGTCTATTGAGAATCCTCCGGAGCCCGAGCTCAAGGATTTACCTCCTCATCTTGAATACGCATTTTTGGAAGGAACCGATAAACTTCCCGTCATAATTTCAAAAGAACTAAAAGATGAGGAGAAGAACCGTCTCGTAGATGTGCTCAAGAAGCACAAAAATGCCATCGCTTGGCAAATTTCCGACATAAAGGGTATCGACCCTCGTTTTTGCACGCATAAAATCTTGTTTGAAGATAATTACAAACCGTCCGTTCAGCAACAACGACGGGTTAACCCGAAAATTCATGAGGTTATCAAAAAGGAAGTTATCAAACTCCTCGATGCCGGAATGATTTATCCAATCTCGGATAGCTCTTGGGTTAGCCCGGTCCACTGCGTACCGAAGAAAGGTGGAATGACCGTCGTAACTAATGAAGATAATGAATTGATTCCGACACGTCTTGTTACCGGATGGAGAGTTTGTATTGATTATCGTAAATTGAATGATGCGACTCGTAAGGACCATTTCCCACTTCCATTTATGGATCAAATGCTAGAACGCCTAGCGGGAAATGAGTTCTATTGTTTTCTTGATGGATTCTCCGGTTATTTTCAAATACCAATTGACCCGCCGGACCAGGAGAAGACTACCTTTACTTGCCCTTATGGTACGTTTGCCTATCGTCGTATGCCTTTTGGCTTATGCAATGCTCCAGGCACGTTCCAAAGGTGCATGATGTCTATTTTCTCGGACATGATCGAGAAAACCATGGAAGTTTTCATGGATGATTTCTCGGTTTATGGAAATTCTTTCACTTCTTGCCTCTCCCATTTAGAAAGTATGCTAAAACGGTGTGAAGACACCAACTTGGTTCTAAATTGGGAGAAGTGCCATTTCATGGTCAAAGAGGGCATTGTCCTCGGCCATAAGATATCAAAATCTGGGATTGAGGTCGATAGAGCAAAAGTCGATGTGATTGCTAAATTACCTCAACCCACCACCGTTAAAGGAATTAGAAGTTTTCTGGGTCATGCCGGCTTTTACCGACGTTTCATTCAAGATTTTTCTAAGATATCCCGGCCCCTGACCCACTTACTTGAAAAAGATGCTCCGTTTATCTTCTCTAATGAATGCATCGAAGCATTTAATATACTCAAAGAGAAGTTAACGGAAGCTCCGGTCTTAATTGCCCCCGACTGGGACTTGCCCTTTGAGCTAATGTGCGATGCGAGCGATTATGCTATTGGTGCAGTCCTGGGGCAACGTAAGCTAAAACATTTTCAGCCGATACACTATGCTAGTAAAACTATGACCGACGCTCAATATCATTACACGACTACTGAAAAAGAAATGTTAGCCGTCATTTACGCTTTTGAAAAATTTCGATCTTATTTGCTCTTGAAGAAAAGCATAGTGTATACGGATCATTCGGCTCTTAAATACCTAATGGCAAAGAAAGATGCCAAGCCACGCTTGATGCGGTGGGTTCTCCTCCTTCAAGAATTCAAAATTGAAATTCGAGATAAAAAGGGAGCTGAGAACCTTGCTGCCGATCATCTTTCACGTTTAGAGAATCCCCATCAAAGTGCTTTCGAGAAAAAGGAAATTAACGAATCATTTCCTCTCGAAACACTGGGGAGTTTATCACATGGTGATTCTAGTACCCCATGGTTCGCCGACTTTGCGAATTACTATGCGGGGAATTTTATCCGTAAAGGGATATCGTTCCAACAAAAGAAGAAATTCTTTAAAGATGTTAAGCATTATTTTTGGGACGACCCCTATTTGTTTAAGATATGTGCGGATCAAGTGATCCGGCGGTGTGTTCACGGCACGGAAGCCACTGAAATTCTCATGGCATGCCACAATGGACCCACGGGGGGACATCATGGTGCCAACTTCACCGCTAAGAAAGTATTTGATTCCGGCTTCTACTGGCCGACGATTTACCGGGATGCTCATGAGTTGGTTAAGTCATGTGATTCTTGCCAGCGTCAAGGAAAAATTACTCAGAAGGACGAGATGCCTCAAAATGCCATCCAAGTCTGTGAAATTTTTGACGTCTGGGGTATCGACTTCATGGGTCCATTCCCGTCTTCTCGTGGAAACAAATATATACTCGTGGCCGTCGATTATTTGTCTAAATGGGTGGAAGCGAAGGCGCTCCCCACCAATGACGCCCGAGTTGTTGTGAAATTTCTCAAAAGTCTCTTTGCCCGATTTGGGCGCCTCGTGCTATTATAAGCGATCGTGGGACCCATTTTTGTAACGACCAATTCGCTAAGGTTATGCTCAAATATGGTGTCACACATCGTCTTTCCACAGCATATCATCCACAGACAAGTGGACAAGTTGAGGTCTCCAATCGTGGCTTGAAACGTATCTTAGAAAGGACCGTAGGAGAAAACCGTGCTTCATGGGCTGACAAGTTAGATGATGCACTTTGGGCCTTCCGTACAGCTTACAAAACACCCATCGGGTGCACTCCATACAAGCTGGTTTACGGGAAGGCCTGCCACTTGCCCCTTGAACTTGAGCACAAGGCCTACTGGGCCTTGAAACATGCTAATTTTGACTTACAAACCGCGGGTGATCACCGTAAAGTTCAATTGAATGAATTAGTCGAACTTCGTGATCAAGCCTATGAGAATTCTTTGATCTACAAAGAGAAGACAAAGAGGATTCATGATGCTAAAATTAAAGATCGTGTCTTTAATGTTGGTGACCGAGTCCTTCTTTTCAATTCTCGATTAAAGATTTTCTCGGGCAAGTTAAAAACCCGTTGGTCTGGACCATTCACCATTACCCAAGTTTTTCCTTATGGAACCGTTGAGCTTGCTCAAAATGACGGTCCCAATTTCAAGGTGAATGGTCACCGTATCAAACATTACTTTGGAGGGGACATACCACCCATGGTTGTCCCGGATCTCCAAACTTTCCCCAAGGACGATTAAATTCGGGGATCGAGTCAAGCTCATGTGACTCGGTGAACAAAAACAAGCGCTTCGTGGGAGGCACCCCATGCTTATCCATTTCATTTTCTATATTATCTATTTTCTAAAAATAACGTTACGTGGGGGGGGGGGGGGGGCGACCCTTTCCAAACTCGTGTTTTCGTGGTTGTTTGTGAATGTTCAGGAATTTCCCCGAAGTTTGAGGACTCTCGTGCTCGTGGTTTGTCGTTCTCTCCACTCGAGTTTCATCCTTCGCTGCTCTATCGGAAATTCACCATATCCTAAATCTTATCGACTAACGTTTATCTCTTGGCATACTTAATAAACGGCCTTAGATATTTACATAGGATTACCTTTACCCTTAAAACATTGAGGACAATGTTTCACTTTAGTCTGGGGGGGTGAATCTTCGATTCGATTTGACCTGTACCATAGTCTGAGCTGTTTAACTTGCGCAACTCCGTTTTCCACCAAAAATTTTAAATTTTGTCACCTCTTTATAATGTAAAAAAAAAAAAAAAAAAAAAAAAAAAAAAAAAATGATGAAAAAAAATATATATATGATATGAATAATAAGATTTGACACCTTGTTTTGACTTTCCTACCGGCGAGAGTAGAAATAAATGTTTCGACTTGACCGGGCGTGTTGAGCCCTAGCTTGTTTCCCTTAACCAATATAATCATAAGATTATGGCTAAGCATCCGCGGATCTCATTACTTGGGATTTTAAATTTGCGGAGATCGAGGAATGATAGAGTTTTTTTTAGAAGTTTCGTGCTATACACGGATCGCATTACTGGGATTTAAAAAACCCACGAGAGGTACTTGTAGCCTCCTTGTTCCCATCAGCAACGTCACCAATATATAAATAGATGTCTAGGATTAATTAAGTGTATACGGTTTGGGCAATACTTAGTTTTTTCTCGTTCCCAACAAAATTTCTGCATATGAGGGTTTGGTACACATAGGGGTACCGCCAGTGTTACGGTAAAATAGACTATTGCATCTTGCCGGTTCGCAGCCGATGTTGTGATCTTAGTAAAAGCCGTGGGACTTGGGGTTTGGCATATGATTATGAATATCAATAATAATAATCCAAAGCCAAATAAAAAGGCAGAGGAATCCAAAGCTGTAAAAAAGCAAAGGATATAATCCGAAAGTCATAATAAAGCTCTTGCATCTTGGCGGCTCAAAACCGTTGATTGTAATTGAAATAAAGGACTAAGGACCAAATATTATTAAAGTGCTTATAGTTATGCAAAAATGCCAAGCTTCGACTCCGGGGGTTTCCCTAATAAAAAGCTTCCGTTTCGGGTATCAAACATGGTATGTCTCGGTCGTAAATAAAAAGGGAGCCCCTACAAATCGTGTTAAATCAGAGACCTTCATGTGGACCCGACTTTTGTATGCAGAGATTTTCGAGGGAAAGTTTGGAAACTACTTAGCGTTCAAATTTTGTGCTCTTATCGGACTAACAAATATCAAAACGAGAAAATATGAAGCAATTCATTTCTCAACAAATTAAAATCCTGAGATACAAAACATAGGACCTGGGAACAAGAGGTAATACACAAGTAACTTTTGTGGGCAGTGTTAGCATCTAACTTCTAGTTAAACAATGATCTCGATTTTACGCTTAGTTTGGGAGCTTGTGAAAAATCAAGGATGACGATTTTTATCCGTATGGTCTCTTCTCCGTGAGAAGTGTTTCTACTCGTTGACCCTGAAAATTATCAACAGATATGAATTGGTAATGAAAGTCAAAATAAACCGTCACATATAAAAATGAAAAATACAAAAAAAAAAAAAAGGTAGTAGTAGTTATTATTTATGAAAAATCGGAAAACGGAGCGTTTTTGAGAATAAATGATTTTACTATCTCTTTTGAAAGTCATTGCTACTTTACAACGTCAGTAAAGAGAGGTTTTGAAATTATTTATCTTTTAAGCGTGAGGTGATGACATTGCGTGAGGACACGGCAATACCTTAGTCTGGGGGATTTTGATGAGTGCTTAATCACTCATCTTTTTAGACCCAAAATCCGACCAAAAATACCAAATACTAACCTTAAATGCCAAGAGAACGTGTGTTTTTGTATTTGTGTATGTGCAGGTACGAATATGTGAAAACTGAACGAAAACGAAGCAAAACCGACAAAAACGAGCACGAGATTGGAAAAAGGTCAAAAGCCGTAGCCGGGGAAGCTAAATGATCAAAGATTGCTCAGAATATCATTTGAAGCCCTCAGAGATTCAGGAAGTTTAATTTTGGTCCTTGGAAGAAAACTTTGGAAGATTGGCAGATTTAGTCCCTGCATTTTCAGAGTTTGGCATTTATGGTCCTTAAAGCAAATTTGAAGAAAATGGCAATTGTGGTCCTCCATCAATCAGGGAATTACAACTTCAGCCCTTGGGATAATATTTCAGAGTTTACAGAATTGGTCCCTACAGTTTTCACATTTACAATATTGGTCCTTGTCTTCAATAATACTACTAAGCCTAAATTACACAAACCGGATCCATATAAATGGCCCATACACCCCAACAGCCCACCATCTACCTTTATATACCCCAAGCCCAATGCCTAACTAATACACCCGGCCCAACATCCAACCTTTACCCGACCCAAAAACATTTATTACCTTTTAAATTAACCGCCCCCTAAAATCCTACCCCGTTCCCAGAATTACTGTGGACCCTAGAACCCTAATTCCTAAAACCCCAAAATTACCCTAATTACCTTGATTGGGTAATACCCATGGACCAATAAGGTGACTAGAGCATCTTTTGTGCACGATGGAAGGAAGGACACAGAGGGTGGACGTGGACCAATGGTTGAGGCTCATTACAATCGTGCTCCATTACAAGGATCAATGGACCACAGAGGCTGCTTTATGATCAAGATTATATTCAATGGCCAAGATTGAAGCTCCTCATCATCATCTAGAACCCTCTAAACCCTAGATGTTAGCTTATAAATACCCCCCTCCTCTCATTGTAATAGGTGTGGAGTTTCTTATAAAGTTACTCTGCCAAATTGTTTTGTAAACTTTTATTATTAATGAAAAAGCATTTTTCTTGTTTCATTTCAGTTCTGTCTTAAGTTATTTACTTATTGTCTTTTATTGCTTATTGCTTATTCATCTTATTTATTGTCTTATTTACTTTAAAGCAATTTCATTTCTTGTTATTTATTTAGTATTCATTTTCTGTCTCATTTCTTTATTGTTCTTGTTGTTTACTTATCAAACAAAAAAAACCAAAAAAAAAGTAGAAAAACTCATAAAAAGCAAAAAAATATTGTTCACTGTTTCAATTTTTTTGATCTTCTTCTTTGTTGTTTTATTGTGGTTTCAAGGTCATTTAAGCTTCTATAGCTTTTAGTGATCATTGTAACTTCTTTTCTGTTCCAAAATTGCTAAGACTTAAAAAAGTCAACAAAAGTCAAACCTCAGCTTATTTCAAATAAGCTGAGGCTTGTGGTGGTTAAAGACAGTCAAAAGGTGACCATTGGCCTGTCTAAAGACAGGCTTGCTTAGTGAAACCCCTCTGTTCTAGCTGAGGGGTCTTGAACTTGTGAGTACCATTTCCATTTTCTCATTCTCTTATATATCTTATTGCTAGTATAGTATAGATCTGATCATAGTTGTTTATTGGTGTTGATTATTGCTTATACTTGCTTAATATTGCTTATTGAGTACTATTTCACCTTATTTGAGCTTCTTTAGTGATATTTGCTTTCTCACTGTCTCACATAATCATCAACTGTGGATCTTTGATTTGTTGGTATATGATGTTTGTGATTATTGTTTCTGGCTTAAATCATGTTCATGGATCATAGTAAGTAGATTGGATGTGGTTTGGAGTTGTTTGAATAGGTCTGAGGTGGTTTCATTATTGTGACAGTCCCCAAAAGGGGTGTTTGGTTTGTGTTTGTTTGGTTAGTATAAGCTTGATTCAGTAGGTTTTAATAGTTCACAAAGTTTACTTAGGATAAAATAGGGTAAGTTGATACATAAAATTAGTAGGTTTTAGTTTTAAAAGTCAAATCATCAACTAAGTTAGCATAACTGTTAGTGTAAACAGAATTGGGGTTAGAAATCTTTAAGTTAGTAGCTTATAAGTTAGTAGTAGCTTGTAGTAGTCTTTACATAGCTTATTTACAACTTATTAATCAATTAGAAGTAACCAAATCACACTTAAGTCAACTTTCTGTTTTCATAAAAAGGTCAACCAAAGCTGAGTAATCAGATTTTGATCAAAAGTTTGGAGGTTTGCTTAGAGTTCATTAGAGATTGGAATTTGTTGAAACTTGTTATTTTGAAAAGCCCAATACCTAATCTTCATATTTGAAAAAGAAAATTTGATTTTGAACCACAATTGCTTATCAGAAAAGCTTATTAAAGTCTGCTTGTTGAACACTAAATTGCCCTGCACCACAGGCTCAGGCCTTTGTTCTTGGGCAATTTTAAGTCATCAAACTTGTTCCAAGATTGAAGTTTAAGGGTGATTTGTATTCCTGGGTTGGTAGAGTACAATTTTGTTCCAAAAAGTTTCACTCAAGTGCTTATTTCCACTGCTTATTGAGCCCTTCTATTTGTGCCATTCTACCTTAATCTGTTTTGCTTATTTGGGCTGCTACAGCTTATTGTTGATCCATAGTTGAAATTTTTGGTTGAGATAAGCATAATATAGTCTAGTACATCTGTTTCAAGTGTTGCTTCATCTCTGCTTATTCTCCTTAGCTTATTTCTCATAGAAGTGCTTATTTTTTTTGACTTATTGCATCATAACTTGTGTTCCTGTTGATCTTAACACTTCTGGATTGTTGTTACATGTTTATTTGAGTACTGAAATCAATTGGTGAAAGTTTGGTTAAGATTTGGTCAGAAGTGCTTATTAATAAGCACTTTTATAAGCTGTTTTCAAAGCATTAAGCACTTACAGTGCTTATTTTTCAAGTTTGATATTTTTCTTGGATTCAGAACATAATTTTTGATTTTCCCTGAAATTTTCAGATTTTTCTGAGTTGTTTTGCTATTTTTCTTATTTAATTTTCCTTTTTAATCATTTTTAATTACTTTTTAATTATTAAAAAAATACAAAAAAATCAGAAAAAGCCCAGAAAAATCCAAAAAAATATTAGAAAATTATTTTTAGTTGTTTTAGAATTTTAGAAAGTTAATTTGGATTTTTCTCACTTTTATTTCATTTTCTTTTGATTTTTAAATTAGATAAATAGTTTTTAATTCATAAAAAATTATAAAAAAGTCAAAAAAATATTTTTCTTTTTCTCAAAATTTTCTTTTATCATTTTTGATTTTTAGAAATTATTTCCAAGTTCGTAGGAGTCGTGTAACTTAAAACTCGCGTTTTATTTCGTACGTTAACGTTTAATTAACGTTTTAGCGTACGGTTTCGATTTTACGTGACGTTTTTATTTTCCTTATTTGAACTACTTGCTTAAGTGATTAATTGTGTCTTATTTGCTATATCATTAGTGTAATCTCATATATATCACTTTGTACCACTTTTCACGACACGTTTTCCGAATCGGAAATTCGGAATTCCATTCACCCTTCACACGGAATACGACCTCGGGTTATCCGTATTTCTTTGCGGATCTCTTGAGCTTATTATATCTATACTATAACTTGATTTCTCACGAATCAATGTCCAAGTTTATGGCATCTCAAGAAGCTCGCATAGCTAAGTTTGAAGCCTATTTCAAACAAAAGCAAAGTGACATGACCAATAAAATTGACACATTGTTGAAAGTTCTCAATGACCGAGAAATGGGAGCACTCCCAAGTGACACGGTCAAGAACCCGAAACTAAACGTCAATGTCATATCATCGGTTTCGTCATCTACTTCTTGTCCACAATACCATTCGGTCAAAACAATGAACACATGTTTCAAGCAAACCCAAATTCCTCAAAAGGACCAATCAAATAAAACATCCGGTATTAAACCGGTCAAAAGCATAATTGAAACGCCTCCTACACAAAACCTTGACGATGAATTCAAGGAACTTCGCCTTGAACGTCCAGTTATTGAAGTTTTAGCAAGAGCTCCTTACTACAACGCCCTTTTAGAGAAATATGAGGAGAAACTTAAATTGGGAAAGAATGGGACCGCCTTCGTTAGGAATAATTTGCCTAAGAAATTAGATGATCCGGGCATATTTGTTTTACCTTGTAGGATCGAGAACTCCGAAGCTTTCGACACACTAGCCAATCTTGGGTCAAGCCTTAATTTACTTCCTTTGTCCCTTTACACCACTCTTAAACCGGGAAAATTAGATGACACGGAGGTAATTATAGGTCTTGCGGATGGTAGTGTAGCTTATTCGGTAAGGGTAGTGAAGGACGTACTAGTGCATATAGGGAAATTAACTATACTAGCCGATTTCCACGTCCTTGATATGGTTAGTGACACTACATGCCCTTTGTTAATAGGAAGAGGATTCTTAGCTACCGCAAGTGCGATGATCGATTGTAAGGAATCTAGGATAGCGGTAGGAGAAGGAGACTCTTGGTCGGTCTATGATGTTAAGAAGCATGCTTATGATACTAATGAGGAACCGACACCACTTTGGGTATGAATAGGAGACCATCTAGATATGGACCATGGATAGAAAGGAACTTTATAGGACCTCAACGCCCATTCTATCTAGAAAAAGATTTCATTGATAAGACACATTCGGTGGAACAACTCATAGCTAGAGATGAGGAACTAAACCCTTTTGAGGATCCCCTAGTCTTTAGGAAAATGATTGAGTTCTAAAGCATAATGCCTATCAACCTAGAGATGAATAAGTGGAAAAGGGAAGGTGATAAATGCAAGTGGAATTGGGACAAGCCACCTAAGGAAGGTAACGGATCATGGCATATGAAGATGACTCTATATGATCCGGATGGAGAAAAGTTTGAGAAGCCATACCGCACCAAGAAAACCGATAGGAAATTGAAACCTAAGTTTGATCCCACGGATGTCCTCGATGAGGAGCTCACACATATAGGATAGCCCATGACCTTGAGTTTAGCTACAGGACTCATTATTAAAGAAAAGCGCTTCTTGGGAGGCAACCCATATTTTGTGTGTTTTTAATTTGTTTGATTTTTATTTGTTTCCGTATGCATGATTTATTTTTATTGTTGGTAAATCATGTTTCAAACTAAATTGTGAAAATGCTTTATTTTGTTTTTAACTTCGTCTTAATTACATATAAAGGTATTTTGCAAAAGCTAAGTGTAAGGAGATCCAAATTTGTTTATAAGAACGAAAATGATCATGATTTGCCACAATATTAAATGAGCATGTATATTAGTAATTGTTAGAGTCAAATGCTTGTATCGAGTCATAATGATGTTTTGCAAGATTTTCAAGGAAATAACGCATATGATGAGGCAAAAAATGAGCCATTTTTAGGGGGTCATTTAAGCCTAGAATTGAATTTATTTGATCAAGTATTGCCCTAAATCATTCCTTTTGTGATTTTAGGTACTTTTGGAGTGAATTCTGGAAAAGGAAGCATTTTGGACGTTTTTGGAGCATAAAAGTGAAGAAAACGACAAAGTCTTAATTTCCCTTGCTGGGAATAGTACCTGACGGCGTCAAGAGGCTTCATATGACGGCGTCAAGAGTTGGAAGTGGTGACGGTCCAGAGAAAACGTGACGGCGTCACGTATGGCCGTCAAGGTTCAAGATATGGTGACGACCCAGAGTAATATTACACATGACAGCGTCAAACTTGGATCTAGGCAATCCGATCTCATTATGGGCGGCGAGTTGACGGCGTCAGACATTTCTTCTTGACGCCGTCACCTTGTAAAATCTATATATAGTTTTGCAATTTTCATTCATTGGAGGTAACTTAAGAGGGGGTAACTTTGGAGAAACCCTAGCACGAATTTTACTGCTCTTTCAAGGGTTTTTACCCTTTGAAACCTTTCATGTTCAATTAAGATAAGTATCCTTTCAATTCATTCAATATGTCTATGAGTTGTTTGAATATATCTTACGCTTGTCTTGAATTTAACATGCTAGGCTAGATCTCTTGTGTGTTTGCTTAGATGTAGTGAAACCTAGATGTTGATTATGGGTTGATTGCTTGTTTATAGTTGTTATGGATGAATGATTTCGATGTTAGGCTTAAGAAAACTTGCAGACTTCCATAGGGTAACATGCTTGAACGTCTTAAGAAACATGAACCAATGCGTACTAGGTTATTATGGTTGTATTTAATGCATGAGCGAATTCTAATGATCCCATGTTAGGAGCTTCTTGCAGGCTCGACATAGGAGTGAAGTAGGAGCTTATAGAGTTAGGGAAGTACGTACGCCACTCCACGAATGGTATTAAGGAATATAACCCGTCATCCACGCAATTGTAACAAACTATCAACCTGTAAAAGATTTATAGGGAGTAATGAAATCTAAGTAAACACAATTCTCCCTATTATTGTTCACACCACTAGTTTAATTAGCTTAATTTTCATTTCTGTTATTTTATTTTGATTTCATCTTTAGTTATTGGGTTAGTTGATTAGCAACTAATTCCGCCCACTCCTCCAAAAACCCGAGATTTTAATTGCTTTCATAAAATATAAAAAAATACAAAAAGAATCATCCCTCACCTCTAGACCTAGTTTTTAGGTTTTCTAATCCTAGCGACACTATTCCTGAGTTGAACGATCAATCCCCCGGTACTTGTCACTATACTATACTACAACGATCAGGTAGACTGCCTGGTGGGGGTTGTAAGCTTGTCGAGATCCCTCGAGAGGTAAAGCCTGGTGTAATTCCCACGCATCAGCATAAGTTTTTCTAGAAATTTTCCAGAAACTTAACATAAGATTTTTCCAGGAACATTCTGACGGCGTCAGGAGTTACAACCTGACGGCGTCAGGTACCAAAATTCTGAAAAATTTTGCGAGTTTTGTTTAAACCGGAGTCTTAAAGTTTTTGTTGATTCTTTAGTTTTATAAACTCCATGAAATCTGCAAACATTCATTCCACAAGCATTATATCCCTTTAAATCCTAGAAAGCAACATTAAGATATATATGCTATTTTTTCTAGGATTTATTAGTATATAAAGATTGCCGCCGATTTTACGCGAGGTTGCCTTGATTGTTTTCTCAGGTTTAACAGGTTATATGTGACAAGAAGATGATTTATATTTCTGGAGGGAAGCTTTCAACGTTCATTTTCTTGGAGAAAGATCTAACCTTGTTGACACACTATCCACATCGAACGAATCAGGGGAGTATTTGTTTTCATTCTTTTACATGTTTTACTTTTACATTCTCTAATTGAACATTGGGGACAATGTTCATCCTAAGTGTAAGGGGAGGGTAAATGATGATACCTTATAGGATACAATTGCACTTGAGTTTGTTTGTTCGATAGTAGGTGTGTAATAAAACTAAGAGAAATACTTGTTAGTGTAATTTTAGCGCCAAATTTAAAATTTTTTACAACATTTAGGAGTGAAACTTTAGCCTTAACAAGCGTCTCATGGATAGGAGTTGTATGACTAGCACAAAACCGTACCACTTAAAAGAAATTCCACCAAAATATGTGAGGTTCGCCTTTAGATTTGATAGGAAAAGCATTCATTATTAGTGCTTATGAGTGTACCGGTAGCATTTAGATTCTAGAACTTGCGTTATGCATCCCGAGACCGCTAGTGAGACTACATTCGTGTAGTAGGATTTACTACATGATAAGAGGCATTAGGATCACCCTTGTGTTTAAACCCGTATCATAATTACTTGACCATTTAAGTCAATTAACTTGACTAGTAAAGTCAATTAATTTTTCCCACACCTTTGCGTTGTACTCATTTTTAGTACACGATACCCCTAGTACACCCCTCCGAGCCTATCTTTTCGTTTCTAACTTTAAGCATCTTACTTAAAGGAAGAATTTGTTACAACCCACCCAAATGTGCAACCAAATCGCCTTAGCCTTCCTTGTATGCACTCATCTTTAGTGCATTATTGTTATTTGTTTAAACCCTTAGTTAATTATCTAATTAATTACATGGTTGCTAAGTCGAGTCATATCTTATACATATTGTTTTGGGATGATTGGGACTCATGGGTAAAGTACTAGTGTTATGGAGTAATGGGGAAGAACATCAAATTATTACCCCCATATGTGCGTTAATCTTAAAAAGTACTCCAAGTGTTTTGATTATCTTAATTTGAGTCATTAGAATAGTTTATTGTAAAGTATGTAAAAATTCAAGTGTAAGGGGAATGTACATTCTCTATGATGTATTATTTTGGATGGTAGGGTAAAAGTGTATGCAAAAAATAATAATAATAATAATAATAATAAAATTAAAAAAAAAAATCGAAAAAATCAAGAAAAAGACAAAAAAAATTATGGGAAAACGAAAAGAGAAAAACATACGGACTACCATCCCGTTTCATTCTATGTTTGTTTTAAGTTTTTGTTATTTTTGATTTATTAGCTTAAGTCGAGTCGAGTCTTGGCTTAGCAATGCTATATTGTACATGTAATTAACCAAGATGATTAACTCGCCACCAGTAAATATTGCCTTTATCCAACAAAACCGTGTTTATCATATCCCTACACCTAACGTTATAACCATTCAAAAGACCTCTTTGATAGTTTATCCTAGGTACTTACGCCAAGTGGTGGAGGTTTGATCCTTTCCCAAGCCTATGGTAATCTATTTGCTATGACAGGTAGTGAGAGATGTTTTCCATTTCCATATTGTGATATATACTTTATTACACCCGAGAGATGTGAGTATCTAAACACTATTTGTGAGGTGCTAGTGTATGACCTCCGTGCTTGTTTTTGGTTTTTAGTGAAACGATTATTTGTTGTAATTACTTTTATATTAGTGTTAAATGACCCCTAACTTGTATTTTGATTAGAATAAAAGCGCATTTGCTTGAGGACAAGCAAATCTCAAGTGTAAGGGTATTTGATGAGGCGAAAAGTGTACCGCTTTTAAGGGGTCATTTAAGCCCGAATTCATGATTATTTGATCAAATATTGCCCTAAACCGTTCCTTTTGTCATTTTAGGTACTTTTGAGGAGAAATCTGGAAAAGGAAGCATTTTTGACGTTTTTGGAGCATAAAAATGAAAAAAACGGCAAAGGCTCAAATTCCTTGCTGGGAACAGTACCTGACGACGTCAAGCTACAACACATGACGGCGTCAAAAATGGCAAAAGAGGTGGATGTGGAAATTATAACGTGACGGCCCAGAGTGTTTTCAGTGTTATTGGCCTAACGGCGTCACCAAGGCCGTTAGGGTCCAAATACTAGTGACGGCCCAGAGCTTATTTCTACATGACGGCGTCAGAAGTGGATCTAGGCAATACGAATTTCAACTTGGAGGCGAGTTGACGGCGTCAGAGGCTAATACATGACGCCGTCATGATGCTTAGTGTAAATATATTTTTTCAATTTTTCATTGTAAGTGTGGAACAAGTTGTGGAATACAAAGCCCCAAACCCTAAGTCCGATTCTAGGGTTTGGGTAGGTGTTATCCAGCAACTTAGAGGTTTTCAATCACTCTATAAACATCATATATTGGTTTGTTGATTCTGTCTTAATTATGTTTTCCATTATCATTGTTGTTTGCTCTTCTTTGATGATGTTTTGCTAATTCACCTTGTGTCTACTTATGATTGTGTGAAACTTGTATATAATTGATTAGATCTTATTGATTCCTTGTTGATGTTTGTGTCTATCTTCATCAATTAGGGTGTGAAACTTCAATAGGTCTAATTGGTTTAGCTTATAATTCTTGTTTCCTATTGTCTCTTGTTTAATTGAATGATATCGATGTTAGGCTTAAGAAAACTGGCAGACTTCCAATTGGTAACTTGCTTGAACGTCTTAAGAAACATGATCGGAGGTGTACTACGATTATATGGTTATATTTAATGCATAAGCGAATTCTACTGATCCCATGTTAGGAGCTTTTAGTCGGCTCGACATAGGAGTGAAGTAGGAGCTTATAGAGTTAGGGAAGATCATACACGGCCCTACGAATGGTATTAAGGAATATAACCCGTCAATTAAAACAATGTGTGACAATTCAATAGGTAGAATTAGATAGCTAGCAAGGAGTAATACATCATAGGTAGACATGCTTCACTTCCCTTGTAGAATCTTAATTTACTTTTCTTGCACATTAGTTTAGTTAGTAGCTTTTGGGTTAGTTGATTAGCAACTAATTCCGCCCACTCTTCCAATACCCGAGATTTTTACCTGCTTTTCATAAAATATAAAAACACAAAAAGAATCATCCTTCACCTTTAGACCTAGTTAGATTAATTTCAATCCTAACGAACACTATTCTTTGAGTTGAACGATCAATCCCCCGGTACTTGTCACTATACTATACTACAACGATCAGGTACACTGCCTGGCGGGGATTGCAAGCTTCTCAAGATCCCTTAAGAGGTAAAACCTTTTGCGAGGGCGCAATTCCACGCATCATACCCCTAAACTCGATTTCACCCTTATCCATCTCATTGACCTTTCTTACTTCATCATTTTATATTTTAATCTGGTTATGCAAGAAAACAACTCCATAGGCAAAGTGAATCTAGTTAAGAAGTAGGAAGCAAGATCGTCCCAAGAGGAGACGGATCTTTCAGGCAGTTGGCATAACCATCGAAGTGCCCGACCATGTAAGGAAAATTGGAAGAGGATTAAGAGTTCCCCTTCTTGAGTGTCAACACCTAAACCAACATAATTGGTGATTTTTAGGTAGTTCTCAAGGTGTTGGGTCGGGTCTTCAAAGAAGAGTCCGTAGAATGCACAACCAACTTGCACCAATTGAATGGTGCTGGATTGCAAGCGGATGGACTTCATAAGCGGATGGGTTGATGGGTGATGAGTGTCTAAATACTCATCATTTTATACCTATCTAGACTACAAAAAATCTGAAAACACTCAAATATGCTTCAAATACTGAAAATATCATCAAATTGTGTTTTTAGGTGTTATAAGTGCAAAAGGGTTGAAAACTGATGAAAAACATACAAAATTTTCATAATTTACAGTTTCAGTCCTTGAACTTTGATAAATTGGCAAAACTAGTCCCTGGTTAATCAAAACTGGAAAAAGATCATAAAAGGTCCTAGGGATTCACAAGTTGTAAGAAATAAACCTTTGAAGTTTAAAATCACAAAATTACAACTTTGGTCCCTCAACTTTGAAAACTGTCAAAAATAGTCCTTAAGGTTTTAAAATTGGAAAATAATCAAAATAAACCTTGTACTATTCATGTTTGACAATATTGGTCCTTATGATAAACTTTTGGAAAATTACAAGTTTAACCCTTCAAGAATCAGAAAATGACAAATTTGGTCCTTGGTTTTGTAAAATTGGAAAATTATGCAAATTTGGTCCTTGTGTTATCTAATATTGCAGGAATGGTCCCTATGATAACTTTTGGAAGCTTGTCACTTAAAGTCCCTCAGCTATGCAGAAATTACATTTTTAGTCCTTGTGATAAATGGGCTGAAAACCAACCGGACCCTTTATTAGTAATAAACCAAATCCAGATCCAGTCCAACCCAGTTACTAAACCACTTGGGCCCAAACAACCAAGCCCATCCCACCCTTTGTAAAATAAATAAAACAAACACCCCTACCCCGTCTTCTTCCTTCCCTCCTCCTTTACACCTGTAAACACCACCTCACCCCCTTCCAGCTCACCCCTACTTTACTACCCACTCTCCACCACCCCTTTCCACAAAAACACACCACAATAAATGCTTCCCCACCCCTTTATCACCCAAAACCACCACTGTTCACATACCAGTCCATGGTTTTGATCAAAACTGCCCCAACTTGGTCTAAACTTCATGAAACGTACCCATTACACTTCCTAACACTCCCAAGAATCTTTAATTGCTCTGTAACTGCTTCTATCCACGTGGAGTGATTTGGCGCCAAATTTGGATTTAAATGGTCATGATTAGTTTGACTGAATGGAGGGCCAAGATGAAGTGGGAAAAGGTCTATGAGCTGGTAGGATGAGAATGAGTGATAAATATCAGAGGAATGAAGAAGAAGAGAACCATCATAATTTACTCTAGTTTATGATCAATCGTAGTTAATCAAAGTAGTTTGTATCATTAGTGTAATTGTCATTTACTTTTCTCAGATGTTAATTACCTTTGCTAAAGTGTAATAAACAATCTTGGTTACTCAGTTTCAATCTATCTTTTATTTTTCAAGTAATTTCAAATCGTACCACATTTACATTTCAAGTCATTTAATTTATGTTGATGTTTGTTAATTAGAGGACTCTAATAACACTACTTAGCTCTCAGTAAGCTATTGCAAGCTTTTAGATCATTCTAGTCAACAATAATCAATAATTTAGGAAAATACCATAGAAAATAGAAAATAAATAAAAAAATAGAAGTTACTGTGAAGAAGCATTGGAGCAAGGTTTCTCTTGGATGGCCTTGGTTTAGAGCTTTTTGGAAAGCACATAGGAGTGGTTATCTGCTCTTGGTTCTCAATCCATTGCCTGAATTCAAGTTGTAAGCAATCTCTTGATTTTTGGCATTATTCTGTATTAGTTCTTAGTTCAGTTTAATTTTCATGTTTACATGCTTAGTTGGTGTTGTTTATTGATAATATAGAGTTAAATTAGTAGGTTGTTAGTTGGAAATCTCATTTGCTAGTTGTTAAAATTAGACAGTCAAAATAGCTTAAGTGTGATAATTAGTTAAAAGTTGTTAATTGCTGTGTAATTGTGTTTATCTGATCCTATATCATCATAATCAAGTGATTGAATTCAGTCTCATGTTCTAAATTGTGATTGTGTAACACTAATCATATAAACAGCCTTGCTATAGGGTGTTTGGATCAAGCTGCCTATCTGATAAAGTGCATGTTATTATTGCTAAGTCTTGTTGATGTATGTTATTTTAGGTTTTAAGAACTCATATCAGTAATTTTACATAGGTCTTATTAGAGTAAAAGTCAAAATTAGTATTAAATCTGTATAACTTGTAATCTGTTAAGTTATTATAGACCATATTCAACATATTAGCTTATAATTGGATAAACTAGCTTAATTTCAACTTAGTATAGCTTATAATAACATATTCAGTAAGAAAATCTAGATTCAAGCTCATATTAGTCAACTTATTGGTTTAATTAAAAAAGTCAATTTGCAGTCACACTAGTTTTTGATTAAACTTAGGAATTTTGGTGTGAACTTGTTAATTGATATTAGGATCTGAGCTTGTAGGAATATTTAGTCTTGTTGCTTATCTACATGTTACTATTTTTGTTAAATTTTATTAAAGTGGTTTAACTGCTTAACTAGTGCTTAATTTTAAGTGGTTCTTCACAAACCTCCCCTGTACACAGATTCATAAGCTAACTTTGGAAGCTTTCACAAGCTTCATTAGTGCTTGAGACCCTATGTATTTTGGATCTTTGTGATGCCCTTGTGGCTATTTGCTTGAATTAATTGCTTATTTGCCTGTTACTGCTTATCTAAACTGCTTATCTTGCTTATCTTGTGCATCAAAATCAAATCATTCACTGATTACTCAGTGAAGTCAAGCAACTTCACAAGCCCATCATAAGCTCATCACTGAGTTTTGGCTTGTGATATTTGGCTCATTAAGAAGCTGAGCAACCCATCTTCACAGTTCAAGCTTCATATTTCACTCACAAGCTCTTTCACTAGGGCTGCATCAAGCTTGAAGCTTGTCCATTCACCCAGCATACACTGGTGAACCAGTCAACCCACCCAACTCCATAAGCTCTTGTAGAGCTCACTAGTGGGTCCTACACTTCATAAATTGGTTTTCTGAGAAGCTCAACCAACAAGCTAGTTGGTTCAGTACTTACTTTAAGCTTAGGAGCTTTTGCCCCTAGCTTAATCAAGCCACCAAATCCCTTGCAGGACTGTTTGGAACTGCAATAGAATTGGAATTGCTTATTGAGCTTATCAGCTTATTCCATAAGCTTTTCTCTTTTCTTTGGCTGTCTTTAAGCTCCTATAATCTATTTTTATCTTTTTCTTCCTTTTTGTTCCTGTAACCAAGCTTTTGACAAGCTTTTCAAGTTGAAATCTCAAGTTAAGCTCTTAAAAGCTTAACTGTGAGAGTCAATAAGCTCTCCTGAGCTTATTCTTTTGATCTAAAAAAGTTGTCTTTTCAAAAGTTGTTAATATTTGTTGTGTAAACAAGTTTGTAAAGTAAAAACTTAAAAAATAAAATAAAAATGAAATTTAGCACTTGCAAGATTCGAACCCTGGTTTCCTGGATTTGACTAGTCAAAACTCAAACCAAACCCGTGCACCATCTGGGCTAGGTTGTTATTAGTGTTATTCTTTTCCTGAGTTTATTATATAGTAGAGTGAGTCAGTTAAGCTTATATAAGCTTAACAGCTTATTTTCTGCTTATTAAATAAGCTCACCACCTTTTTTATATTTTTCCCAGCTTCCTTATAGTATTAAGTATTTGTAAAAATAATTTCATAATTTTCACTGTTCATATAGTATTTATTATAATTTAAATTAGTTTTAATAGTAATTAATTAATAATAAATAATAAAAAAGTTAAAAAAATAACTTTCTTTTTCTAATAATTTTCTTTTATTCTTAGGATCTCAAAAATATAAATTTCACATTTGTGGGGTTTATATTGATCACTTTTCACTTTTATTTTTGTACGTTTACGTTTAATTTAATTTGAACGTACGTTTTTAATACGTTTTACGTTTCTAGGGTTTTTGATCGTACTTATTGATTGATATAACTCATTTGAGTTATTTATACTTTTAGTATTGTGACAAATCATTCATAACCCTATTCCTGATCATCCAAACTATATCACACATTCGTTCAATCACCGGATATCACACCTCGTTGGGAAATTAACGACCCGGGGATATAACTATACTACCTTGGATTATTGCATTTGCCTCTTTCTAGTTTGACTTGTAGAGTTGACCATTCACCAGTGGTTGATCAATAATTATCTGACCGTTTAAGGCGAATCAATGGGATCAAGGATATTACCACCTTCCATGATGTCATATGGTAATGGTTACCAACAAAGGAACAAAGAAATGAGATAGACTAAAGAAAACCTAAAAATAAAAATCTTACTAGAAAGGAATCTAGCAAGTAGACCTAATAAAAAGAAATTCTAACCTAGACAATAACTATTCCCCGGGTTGCGGCGCCAAAAACTTGATACGCGGGATTGCGCCCTCGCAACAGGTTTTACCTCTCAAGGGATCTTGAGAAGCTTGCAATCCCCGCCAGGCAGTGTACCTGATCGTTGTAGTATAGTATAGTGACAAGTACCGGGGGATTGATCGTTCAACTCAGGAATAGTGTCGCTAGGATTAGAAAGTCTACTAAACTAGGTCTAGAGGTGAGGGATGATTCTTTTTGTATTTTTATATTTTATGAAAGCAAGTAAAATCTCGGGTTTTGAAGGAGTGGGCGGAATTAGTTGCTAGTCAACTAACCCAAATAACTAAGATGCAATCAAAATAAAATAAAAAGAAACAAAAATAAACTAAATTAATTATGTGGTAAAAACAATAATGAAAAAGATGTGTTTACTTATATTTCATTACTCCCTAGATATCTTTTACCGGTTGATTAGCTTGTTACAATTGCATGGATGACGGGTTATATTCCTTAATACTAGTCGTAGGGCCGTGTACAATATTCCCTAACTCTATAAGCTCCTACTTCACTCCTATGTCGAGCCGACTAAAAGCTCCTAACATGGGATCACTAGAATTCACTTATCCATTAAATACAACCAAAAATCATAGTACACCTCCGATCATGTTTCTTAAGACGTTCAAGCAAGTTACCAATGGAAGTCTGCCAGTTTTCTTAAGCCTAACATCGAATACAATCATCCACAACAATTATAAACAAACCATCAACCAATAATCAACATCTAGGTTTTACTACATCTAAGCAAACACAATAAAAACCTAGCCTAACATGTTAAAAGAAAGACAAGCATAAGATAGAATCAAACAACACATAGACAAATTGAATGATTATTGGAAAACTTATCTTCAATTAAGCATGGATGGAACAAGGGTTGAAACCCTTATTTTTACAGAAAATTCATCTAGGGTTTAAGTTCTCCAAAGTTCTCCTAATGTTCCACACATATGAATGAAAAATTGGAAAAATATATATAGATAATACATCCTGACGGCGTCACGTTGTAGTGTCTGACACCATCAACTCGCCGCCAAATTAAGAATCGTATTGCCTAGATCCAGTTTTGACGCCTTCATGTAGAAATTGAGCTCTGGGCTGTCACTTGCAAAATAACCCTGACGGCCTTGGTGACGCCGTCAGGTCAATTACACTAAAAATAATCTGGGCCATCACGTGTATTTTCCACTTCCACCTCTTTTGCCAAGCTTGACTCTGTCATGTGTGAAGTCTTGACGTCGTAAGGTACTGTTCCTAGCAAAGATTTTGAGACTTTGCCATTTTCTTCACTTTTATGCTACAAAAACGCCAAAATGCTCCCTTTTCCAGATTTCTCCTCAAAAGTACCTAAAATGACAAAAGGAACGATTTAGGGCAGTAATTGATCAAATAATCACGAATTCGGGCTTAAATGACCCCTTAAATGCGGTACACTTTTCGCCTTATCATCGCGAGTCTAGTATCTATACTTTCAATTTATGTTCTAATTTGTGTATTATGACATAATTTGAGTTTTTTATTGTTTGTGTGGCATTTACTTAATTTCGTGGCATGAATTTGACATAATGGTGTGACAAATTGATTTATTGGTCAAATCCTAATAGCCCAACCCAGTCCAGTAATTCTCGCTAACTAAATATGGATACAACTATTAGAACAAGTGGTTTCGCTCGTTATTCAGGTTCGCCACTCCTACGTGGAATTTCAAAATGCTCGCCGTCCCTCACCACGGTACCAGCATCCCCTTGCCATAGCTCGTTGTTGGGAGCTTGCTCGTGCAGACGATGAGGTTTGTCATCTGACAAAGAGTACCAAAAGTGGAGCATGCATTTGTTTTCTTTTGCAAACGGTAATATTACCGTTTATCAAATGGTTCTATTATATTTTTTTTTTCTCTTTTTTTGTTTTTAAAAAGTTTTACATACCCTATAAATACCAAATCAATTTCACATACTTTCATCACTACAACTCAACAAATATATAACTTCAACCAAGAAAATGTCTCAAAACCCAAACGAACCCGGTTATTTCACAACCCTCCTAACTTCAAACCAATGATACGGGGGATCGTCAAACGCTTCTACTCCCTCATCGCAAAATTCCCCACAACCTTCATCGCCATATGGTTCACAACCTTTCAATCCGATGGACGTTTATGCTAATCAATAACTTGCGTTGCAACAAGGGGGTTCGTAAGTCATTCTCGACGAATGTTGCCACCACAATTTTTTAACCTGTCTTAACCATCCTCGTTCCCTGCTCATTAATCACAACCCCAAGTCGAACCACAACCTCAGGTCGAACCTTAGTTTAAAGTTCCAAAAGCACGGTCACCGGCCAAAGGTACAGGCAAGAAAACCAAGGCCGTCAAACGAAAAAAAGTCGTAAATTTAGATGCCGACGATGACGATGACTTGGAACTTGCAGGTCAAACGCGTGTGAATCGAAAATGGTCCAAGGCCGAAGAAAAGCTTCTTGCGAAAACCTGGATAGAATTTTCACAAGACAAAGTTATGGGCAATGACAAAACCGAAGACTTCTTTTGGAACGAAATTACAGAAACGTTCAACCAGCAAACTTTGGATGACCCTAGAGGCAAGAATATGCTTACCGGTAAATGGACGAGGATGAACGGTGATTGCCAAAAGTTCAACGCTATATTTAAGCATTTGGGGCGTCGAAGTGGTGAGAATGAGAATGATCAAATCAACAATGCCAAGGCGAGTTTCGTAGAACGCTTTGGTGCGAGGAGTTTCACGTATGAGCATGTTTGGGAGTTTTTGAGAAATTACCCGAAATGGGATGCTGAGGAGCCGTTAGACATTTCTTGTCTCGAGGATATATTCGGGCCGGACGCACGACCTCGTCCCGAAAGAGCCAACAAATGAGCTGGAAAGAAACAAAAGTCGACGGATACGTCGAGCGCGGCGAGCTACGGTGGGAGTCAAACGAGTACTTTTTAGGGACAATTATCCGAAAAGTATACGCAAGCAAAAGACGCTCAAACGGCTTGTTACGAGGCAAGGAGGAGGAGGGAAGAAAGGGCCTTGGAAATGCAGATGCTCATGCTAGATCCCAGCTTGGTTACTGACCCAGTCAGAGCCGATATCATTCGCAAGAGACAAGCAAAAATAACGAAGAAATACCAAAATCTCGATGACGATGCCGATGAATAAAATGTTTAATATGCATTTAGTGTCGTTTTTTATATTTTCATATTGTTTATTTTAAGTTTCGTATCGTTTTTTTTTTTCGTGTCGTTTTTTTTCTTCGTATTGTAACTTTTTGATTTGATGAAATAAAATTAGTATGGTGTGGTATTTTTAATTATTGTGAAATGAATTTAATTTATTTAGTGAAATGAATAAAAAATAAAGTTGTAAGTGGTGGCCCAAATGAGTAAGTTGAGGTTAGTTATTAGTGAGGAGGGGTTAGTTGTGAAGAGGTGTTGTGGTGATGTGGCACCCGTGGCCCCAAGTGAGGTGTTGAAGGTTGTCACGACACCTTCCACTCTTATTTTTTCAAATCAAAGTGAGATTATAACCCTACGTACCTTCCGTTAATCGGAACTCCTACCTGAACACGTTAATATTGTCGGGTTGAGCTATCAAGTCTGATTTGACCAAAAAAGTTAATGTGTCACATCATTATAGCAAATCATCATGACAAGTCATTTAACAGTTAAAGAGATGGAAGAATGACTTTTCATCTATTTCTTTGTGTGAGAAAAAAATATAGTGAAAAAGTTAACGGAAGTTAAAACTAGGGATTGTAGGTGTTATTAGTTTTCGATTTAAGGTCGGTGAATGCAACTTGAAACTCTCAAAGATGACAGATGCCATTTTGAACTAACTACAGGGACCATCCATGTAATTTACTCTTGATACTATCATGACAAATAATTGTAACACATATAAACTACAAGCACCAAGAAGTGTAAGAAAGCAGTGACTAATATCTTCAAGAATGGAAAAGAAAAACACAGAAAAGACTCACGTGTTGATTATACCTTACATAGCTCAAGGTTACGTGATTCCTTTACTGGAACTCGCTCAGTGCATAATCAAACATGGAGTGAAGGTCACGTTCGTGAACACAGATGTAAATCACAATATCATCATGCAGAACGTGGTTGGATAAGGACAGTTTTGGCCCTCTGATGAACATGGTTTCAATCCCGGACGGAATGGAAGCATCGGAGGACAGGAACAACTTTATCATAGCAGTGGAAACACTGAACCAAGTCATGCCTGGCAAACTAGAAGAGCTCATAGAAATGATTAACGAAACAGATGGCGATAAAATCAGATGTGTTATTGCAGATGTGGCAATGCCATGGGCTACAAGAGTTGCTGAAAAGTTAAGAATTCGACGAGCTACCTTCTGGTCTGCCCCGGCTGCAACATTAGCCACACTCTTGAGCATTCAGAAGCTGATTGACGATGGAATTATGGACAATGATGGTAAGACTGACAAACAAAGTATTATATGGAAACGGGTTAGTTCAAGTTAAGCATTATCGATAACAGGTCATAATGGGTTTAAGTCAAATAATTCTATTTTTAATAATAGAATTTTTTTCAATCATACATAGTTATACACTGTATAGTACATTAATAATTCACCCTTTTTTTACACAAGTAAATTTCTCTTTTTCACCTGAGAACCCCTTTTCACCAGCTACCCGATCAGCACATACTGACCTATGATTCAGTTTTATCAGCTAAGATGCATGAGACTTTTTTCTTTCAGGAGTTCCCTTGAATGAGAATGTATTCCAATTGTCACCAACTATACCACCCATGAGCACTGCAGAACTCGGAAGGACCTGTATGAGCACCTTGGAGAAAACAAAATTCCTTTTTAAAAACGCAATTGAGGCTGTGGAAGCTGACAAAACAGCAGAGTGGAAACTTTGCAACTCAACTCGCGAGCTAGAGGCTCCAACATTTAACATGTTTCCCAACCTATTGCCAATAGGTCCTCTATTGGCAAACAATCGCCTCTCAAAGCAAGCAGGCCAATTGTGGCACGAAGACTCCACTTGCCTAGAATGGCTTAATCAGCAGCCAATGTCCTCGGTAATCTACGTGGCATTCGGAAGCTTCACGATATTTAATCAAACTCAATTTCAAGAACTGGCACTTGGTCTCAAACTTACAAACATGCCATTTTTGTGGGTCGTGAGGCCAGGCTTAACCAAAGAGACTTCTGATACTTACCCAGATGGATATATGGACAAAATAGGTACTCGTGGAAAATTAGTGAGCTGGGCGCCTCAGCAGGAGGTATTAGCTCACCCTTCTGTTGCGTGTTTCTTGACCCATTGTGGTTGGAACTCTACTTTGGAAGGTGTGAGCAACGCGGTCCCTTTCCTTTCTTGGCCTTACTTTGCTGATCAATTGCTTAACAAGACATACTTTTGTGATATTTGGATGAATGGACTCGGATTTCAAAAAGATGAAAATGGTATAATCAGGAGTGAAGAAATCAAAGATAAAGTTGACAAGCTGCTCAATGATGAGTGTCTAAATACTCATCATTTTGTATCAATCTGAACTGCCAAAACATACAAAAACACTCAAAAATGCATCATAATACTTAAAATATCTTAGAAGTGTGTTTTATATGTTTCAAATACAAAATATGCAAAAACAAATGAAAAACGTACAAAGTTTGCATAATTGGCAGTTTCAGTCCCTCAAGTTTCAAATATTGACAAAACTAGTCCCTGAAGGTTTAAAATAAAGGAAAAGTCAACTTAAGTCCTTGGGAAACTAAAAATATTCAAAAATGATCCCTGGATGAAAGTTTATACAAACTGGCAACTTTTACCCCTCAAGTTACAAAATTGGCAAA